>JAVHKZ010000003.1:42900889-44328834 GCA_035079395.1 Aspidiotus destructor | reverse complement strand
AAACATTCAAAAATACAAGGTAAGATGATATTCATATGATAATTAGAAATCCACATGGTGATCATGATTTAATAGATAAGAAAGAAAACTTATATCCATAATTATTATATTTGAAGCTGTTGTAATGTGTACTGGAGGCGTCCTTGAAGTCCTTTCTCTGGGCCTTAAATTGATTCATTTTGTAAACGTCTATATGTTGCACGGTTTACGTGTTATAATCAGAAAGTAAGACGTGCTATCCTCTTGTCCCGATTTATCCTTCCCGATAGATCCGATCGAAACGCTGTCTTAGTGATGAATCCGGCTCCTCCGCGCCTTTATGGTCAATTGAAAACGCATAATCCAGATCTTTCCATTTGTCCCGTTGTAGCGTATTATACTGATACCTCCTCCAAATTGGCCCGTTTCCTAGGTCATTGGTTCCGTTTCTGTGCTAACTTTTCTCCGCGCATACTGCACTGTCCGAAATTCCTCCAATTTAGCCACGAAGTTAAAAGATCCCAAGTTCCCTCCCGACTCTTCGTTGGCCTCCTTTGATATAGTCAGTATGTATACTCATATTAGCGCAAACTTCCGGCCCATTTTTAGCAGGGCTATCTCATCTTGAGAAAATTGACAAAGGAGTCGGCTAAGTTGAGTTGTCTATGAACGGACACCTCATGCGGTGGAAGATGTGAATTAGATACCTCCTCCGATGGAAGCTGTGAAGATTTAGTTTTTGAAAGTGCCTCCAATTTTTCAACTTTCCAGCGTGAAGCGCCATGGATAGGATGACTTCTTATGAGCACAACATCGAAGTAGGTCGTCATACTCTTCTGGTTCCAGTAATGTGGCCAATCTGGAGGAGACGAAATTAGCCAAGGCAAAAGCTTTTGTTTCCGTAAGTCAGAACTATAACATCTGTTTTTACCAGGGCGTCCTATATCAATTTCCAGATGGCCTTCCTATGGACGCTCCTCTTTCTTCTTTGGTTGCTGATGTATTCACGGACAGATTCGAATCCAAACTTCTTGACTATTCTCCCACTCCTCATCCTCATATTATCACTTGACTGAGATACGTCGACGAAATTCTGTGTGTGGAATGGTTCCTCGTTTGATCTCATTTCTCTTCTTTCTCATCTCGAACTCCATCCATCACAATTTCAATTTCATCCTTGGAATAAGGGGAAAATCTATCACTTTTCTCGACCTCACTATATCTATTCAACAAGAGGATAATTATCTCGTTTTGTTTCTCTATTTTTTGCAAGTCCTCTAATACAGGCATCCTCATTAATGGCTCTTCTTTCCATCATCACACGCACAAATCTTCTGTTCTTCTAGCTTTCATTCACCGTCTTCTTACCATTCCTCCCTCTCATCTTGATTTTGAAATCGAAAAATTTCACATAATTCATCTTGCTCGTATCAACAATCTTCCTCACAACATCGAGAAACTTATCTTTCGCAACTTTTCAATTCGCTCTTCGTTCTACCTCATCACCTCTTCTTCGTGTCGATCATCCTTCTCGTACTCGCTGGATTGGTTTTCCGTTCTTGGGTCATTACACCTACAAAATCACCCGTATTCTTAAATCTTATACGGATACAAATGTGGCTTATACTCCCTCCTCACTGCTGACCATCTATCGTCTCTTAATGATAAATTACTTCCTGATGAGTGTTGTGGCGTCTAGAAAGCTTCTGACAATGCCCTTGGCTGCTCCGACTTCTATACAGGACAGACTGGTCGCACTCTCTCTCTCTGAGCTATCTGCCGAGCATCTTTCAGCTCTTAACAATAAGCTCCCTGAAAAATCCGCCATCGTCAAACATTGCATAGAGAAGAGTCACAACTGTAATCTGATAATTAACTTGAAGTTACTCCATAGAGCCACTGGATTCAATTGGTACTTATTCCTTCTTTAGTTTTCTGAATGCCCTTTCTCCATGAGAACGCACGCTGAGTATTTTCTGGACTCAACTACTAATAAAAAGCTTTCTTGACATTTCAGATCTTCATGATCCGGCCTTCTTTCGAGACAGCATGAAAATGCTCGTAAAATCATACTTTCTTGACTCCTACTGATTCTCTCCTCTAACTCTTTTTCACTTTATATCACTCCCTAGTTTTGTTCAATCGCTGAACACTTTTTTCCTCTTCAAATGATCGCGGAAACTGTTTCCATCGTTCCTCCCTTTCCTCTTCTCCTTTTCCTTATTCTCAAATCACTTTCCAGTCGTGTTTCATTGCCCCTTGCTGACCTCTTATTCCTTCCTTGCACTTTAAATAATTACAGAAACTTTTTAAATTGTCCACCACCCTTTTTCTGGCCACCACTTTTTCGTGAATATCATTGTTGTTGCCATCATTAAGTCTCAAAGGCTAACTCTTTCATAGAGAATTATTTCTTCGACAGGATTTGAGAGGAGGGTACCCAAATTGAAAGTCGAGTATTCCTATTGTACGATTTATGGGTTAAATAAATTGTTCTTGCTAATTTCCAAACCAATTCATGAAAAAGGCCATGTGCCTCTCTCTGAGTCTCTTGTAATTGGTAAAGTCACTCGAGAGTTGAGACTTGCAATTTGCAAGTGGACACGCCGCTAGAAGCGCTACTTTCCACGTGACACTACAAGGTGATGCAAAAAATTTGTCCTATTCAAATAACATGGGCAGTGATTTTCAAAAGGTTTGTTCTTGTTAATTTTGTATTGATTTGGGAAAATGAGATAATACAAAATATTGGGTGAGGTTTCTACTATCAAAACTTTACGAAAGCAATACGTCGATTCGAGAAATAAGTACCTGTTTCCATCAGATGGCTCAAAAGATGGAATTTTTGATGGTGTTTATACGTTGGGAAAACTGGCAAAAAAGAGTCCAGTGAAGAGACCCGATCTTTTTACAATCAATCGCTTGCGGAAGCAAATGGGGACGATTCTTCAGGCGTTGAATTTAACAAAGTCGGAGAAGGAGCAGCTGGCGAAATTTATGTCGCACAGCGTCTTGGTGCACGAGCAATTTTACGAGTAAGGAAAATGAGAATACTTATTATAATCGCCTGTCAATTATTATACAATTGTAACTGAATTATAATTCGGACAGAATGGCCCATCCGTTACCGCTTGCATGTATTGTTAGCGTTAATGTCTTCATTCTATTGAAGTCGTGAATTTCATCGAATACTTGCCAATTTTTTGCGCATACACATAATCTTCTCTCGATGAAATAATTGATTCTACTCGCTTGTCGCATTTGCAGAACGCCGCCCCTTCCTCCATAATGGAGTGGGTACGGGTTGCGTATGCATTTAATTTTGTTTCCTCCAACTTGGGATCGACCCTTTCGAGTATAACTTCAGTGTTGGAAGAATCTCCTGCGGGAACCCCCTCTTCTACTTGACAACCGCCAAGTTGCTTTGGCAATTGCCAAGCTGCAGTGCCCCCCTGGCACGCAAAATACACTAGGGACACTCACATAACCATCACAGACACTATCACATCATCAGGCTGAATGATGTCCTTCTTCGTCGTCTTCCTGCAGATCCGGATGTTGATGGTACACAGGTGTCGAGTAGGCCACAGCGTGGTTTTGCATTTGCCTATTCCATTCCTGGTCCATCTTCTTCTTCATAACGGTGGCCGCAAATGCAGACACCTGGTTCCATGCTTCTTCGGAGCCTAGCATGGTGGGTACCAGGCTACTCGGAACAAGCGCTTCTTCTACTCCAATCTCTTGAAGAGACCGACTAAGCTTGTCCCGCTCACGCTTCCACGCCTCGCACTCAAATAAGGTGTGCTGTGGTCCATCATCCCGCCCTTGATCGCAATGCGAACACGAAGCCTGCTCAACTTTCCTTAGCTTCTCATGAAGATACTTGTTGAAGCAGCCATGACCGCTCAACACCTGCGTCAGGTGAAAGTTCAGTTGACCATGGTCCCGGTTGATCCACTCATCAAGGTCGCATATTAGCACGCGGGTCGTCCATTTGCCCAGCTCACTCTGGGCAATTCTCGCTTTCCATTTTACCAGCAAGGAGCGCCTGGCCTCCTGCTTGACCCGTAAAGCTTCTTGGTTGGTCGTCGTTGTCTTCTTTGCTTTGAACACCACCGCTCTCTCCTCTGCAAGGAGCTCAAGTGGCGGTGAACGTGCTAATAATATGCAAAGAGCCTCCGTCGAGACAGTGCGGTAGGCACTAACACACCTCAGTGCAGCCCTTCGTTGCATTTTAACCATTTCTCTACGTCGGTATGGTATCTTCATGCAGTCGGCCCATACTGGGGCACCATGTAGGAGGACCGACATGGCGGTGCTCATCATGATCCTTCTTCTTGCCTCCTTCGGCCCTCCCAGGTTCCTCATCAGGCGGGACAGGTATCCAACTACCCTACCCGCCTTTTCCGCTGTCATCAGGAAATGGTGCCTGAAGCTCAGCTTCGAGTCAAACCAGATGCCCAGATATTTCATCGTCTTCTTGATCGCGATAATTGATTCTACTGTAATTACTCATGTTCACCATACCTCTTTCTTCCTACCAATAAGTTCTGTCAGAGACATAAAATGTTACAAAAGTATGCTTTAGACACATCTCGGACCTCTCCATCAACTCGATTGACTCGAAATATGGTAAAATAAGGTGGTATGTGAATATGAGTGCGATTAAGTACGGTAGTTATGCACAAGAAGACAATAGGTTCAAAAGGGGAGAGAAACTATGCGTAAAATATTGGTAAGTAAGTAGCCTAGGTATCCTTAATTTAGGCGTAAAATTCAAGACGAGAATTTTTCGAATTTAGTTCAGCTCACTAAATCATTGTAACAATAATTCTTTCCCACATCATACAGTTTGTAAATCAAGTAGAGCACATCTTTAACTCAGTTTACAAAATTTCAGACCCCCACAACAGATCTACCAGGTCGCTAAAGTTTCATCGATCCTAAATTCCCTGGGAACAGGGACTGTGGCTGAAAATCGACTCCAAGAAATAGATGCAGAGATGGAGAAGTTGGAATTTCTGAGGGAGGAGGATGAAGAAGAGGAAGAACACGATGCTGACAACAATGGTCGGTACTTTCACATTAAATGATAAGAAAAGACAGTAAAAGAAACTTTATAAGTCAAGTATATCAATTTTTCTGGTACTTTTTTTTTCAGTGAATGAGAAAAAAGGAAACAAGAGAAATAACAGAAAGGAAATGAAGGCAGAAACATCGAAAAAGAAAGTGGAAAAAGGAAAGAGTCTTCCTACGAAGAAAACTATCTGTCCTAAAGGTAATGAAAGACTCTCTAATGATGTGAACATCTCAATTTCTGGCATATAATGGAAGTAAATTTGTTTCAGTTATCGCAAAAAAGAGTGCTGGAAAATTAGCCGTGAAAAAGAATATGGTTAAAGCGAAGAAGTCATCAGATATTGTGGAAGGAGAACCGATTACTAGGAAAGGAAATGGTGAGAAAGAGTTGTTCTATAATTATGTTTCTTATAGAAAGTTCAGTTATTTTGCCGCTAGATGTAAGACTGTTACGTACCAACTTTTCGATTTTTGTTCCTTTTACTTCCTTTTTCGGGACTCAAAAAGAAGAATAGCAATATTTCGAAAGCATTGCAATATTGAATTTCCTGAGAAAGGTTGAAATTCAATATTATTTTCAAACATTATTTTTTATCAAAATTCCAACAGTATTTCTTCAAGGCAACAAGTAAAATAATGAAGTTTTGTCATTGTGCAAATCGAGAAAGTAATAATATAGGTTACTCATGAGCGGTGCTTCATTCATACATTTCTCCCAAGTCAAAATTAAGCAAAATTTCATAATAAGAGAACTCGATAGTTCGTGAAACATTGGTACTGTTTTTTATCAACACAATACTGTTTTCCGAATATTTTTAGTAATGAAGAAATGGAGCGAAGAAGAGAAAAAAATTATTCTTGAACATTTCAAGCACAATATAAAGCAGAAGAAGCCGCCAAAAAAGAGCGAGTGTGAAGAACTCATTCACCGCCATCCGATTCTTCACCATCAAAGTTGGGTGCGAATAAAAACGCTTGTGTTCAATACTTACCGTAAGTAATTTTCCCCACCCGCATGTTCTTCTTCATTTAATCACTGAAGACCAAAAATTCAAATACAGAGGAGGGGGTCTTCCAGTAGAGATGCAAAGGAAAATAAATGAAGGGTACAGGGGAAGAAGGGTGAATGTTATGTGACAAAAAACGGCAAGTTTTCGATAGTCCGGTGCAATTTTCCAATAATTGTTTTCTACTAGGCCATGTAGCAAATGGATATAAGGGCGAAGGCGCGCTCATCTATTACTTAGTCCAAATATGGACGAATTTGGAATAGTTTCTGATTTTACCCCGGGACTTTTAGACTTATACTAGGCTATGTTTCATCCCGGTAAACAATTTGAAGGGCTCTGAAGCACTCTGAAGCACTTGGGAATTATAACCCCTGTTTTCCCCTTTTGAAGCCTGCTTGAAGCACTGAGAATCCCAGTAGAAGCCCTCTTGAAGCTCGCTTGAAGCCCTGATCTGATCAGGGCTTCAAAAGGGTTTCAACTGGACCTTTCAGTGCTTCAAGCGAGCTTCAAGAGGGCTTCTACTGGGCTTCTCAGTGCTTCAAGCAAGCTTCAAGAGGGCTTCTACTGGGCTTCTCAGTGCTTCAAGCGAGCTTCAAGAGGGCTTCTACTGGAATTCTCAGTGTTTCAAGCAGGCTTCAAGCAGGCTTCAAAAGGGAAAAACAGGGGTAGTAATTCCCAAGTGCTTCAGAAGGCTTCAGAGCCCTTCAAATTGTTTACCGGGATCTTGACCCAGCATGGAAGAATCCGTTACCACGGGACCACTATTTGAAATTCACGAGTTTTCTCCCCTGTGCTACGGAATATCACTTTTATTATACTTTTGCCTTCGTAGGTACTACTATTCGTGCAGTGCGAAGGAGACATGAAACATGATCTTTATTTCTTTGGCTCCGTCTGAACATTTTTCTTGGTAGTATGCCTTCAGAATTTTTCATTCTATGGAGTACCTATTGTCACGGTGAAGCCTAGAGTAATGAGAGTAGTTGACCGGGTAAACATTAAGGTTGTAGGTTAGCAGAAAACTTATTTCTCATACATCACACCTCCCCATCTTCTCTCAGGAAGTAAATGGAAAAATAGACTCATCTAGCTGCTTCATAAACTTTTTCTTTGGAATCCTTGTTTCACTAAAATCCTTCATTTTTTTAGTTTGCGTTCTATTCTACAGACCCCACTAAAGAAATACTATCTAGACTCTTGATATTTCCTGTTTTGAATCTCTACTGAAAGATTCCTTTTTTCCATCTGTAGTTTGCTCAATTTGTCCTTCAACTATTTTCATACACTGTTAACATCCTTTCTATGTTTCCATTTTTGTATATTTTGGGCGCTTTTTCATTATCATTTGCTCTTACATTCTCATTTTTGTGTATTTACCTATTTTCCAACTTATTTATTTTCTTCAAGATACTCGCTTTTTCATAATCATTTACTTTTAACATTCTTTTCATGTTTTCATTTTTGTGTATTTACCTATTTTCCAACTTATTTGTTTTCATTTTTGTGTATTTTTCTAAATCATACTTTACTAACATTTCATCTATTTGTACATTTTTTGTCCATTTTCTAATATTCCTGCAACAATTATGTTCACATTTTTATGCTTTTTCTAACTCTATCACTTACGTACTAAATCCAGCTTAAGGTGCTTCAATGTATCCTATATTTCTTCTAATTTTTTCTAACTGTGTGCTTATTCCTGCAATTTGGTATCTATTGGGTATTTTTACTAACAATTTGTCTGTAAATATTCTTGTAACTTTTTTCAATCCTCTCTGTCCAATATTCACTCAAGTATTATCTTCGCATTTTCTAAGTGATTAATCAATTTCCAAGATTTTAAAGTTGAAATTGAACTAAATTCTCAATTTTTTCCGTCTTTTTTTCAAACAGAAAATAGCTATTGTTTTTTTAGAGGTAAAAACAAGGACAACTGCAACCTGATCATTACGTCATCAGATTGAAAAAATATTTAACCAAAATCTCTATACAGAACAGGCTTGCAGTTCTTGAATTATGAGAAATAAGACTTGAATTTGAGCTTTATAAAAGAAGATAGGTTGTAATAGCTCTTGTTGGGAGTCCCAGAGGACTTGGAAAAGATTGAGCCCTGATCTTCATAAAAGGGAGGGAACTTTGAGAAATTCCAAATTCCAAACTTTCTTGACAGAAAGCGATCAATTTGACAAAGAAAAAATTTAGAAATTCAATTACCCGTAATACATAAGGAACATCATATAGAAATTGTTTTTGTTAAGAACGCGATCCTCAAAGACGTGTATGCGTCCAAATCGCGGCAATATTAAAGGAATTGGAAATTTTTTTAGGCCAAGTTCTCATACAGGAGGGACTGTAAAGAATTTTGAGTCCCAACTTCAATAAAAGGAAGAAAACTTCGCTTCGAGCTTTATAGAGAGGAAAGACCGCTGGTTCTTTTTTGAAAGGCTACTAACTTACTTATTTCTAAAAAAACTCAAAAGAACTTCATTTCGGAGAATCGTATCCATAGGGAAGATGACTTGGAGAAAATTTGAACTGCAGTTCCCGAGACGAAAACGGACTTGAAATATTCGGGAAAGCATGGGACTGGGGGAAAAATGAGCCTCAATTCTACGCAACGTTGTTATTGGATGTGTATAGAAGGTGCAAGTACGTGTAAGAGTGGAAAGTTGATTCGCCAGCGCCCAGTGCATTTCCCCTTTCTTCTATGCACAGAACAGAAATTGTGATTTTCCTTAATTGGAATTTTTTTCTTTCTTCAACTCAGCATCAACAACCGGTCTGCATGTCTTAAGATTATTTTTAGATGTAGGCTACTCTTCAGCACATTTTCATTTCTTCATAAAAATTTTTCTTTTGAAAGTTCTTCTAGCGTTTTACGTCCATCTTATCTCTATGTTCTTTCATCGGGTGATTGGAGACGGTGTTCGGACTTTTGGGCGCAGATACTATTTAGGCACGGAATACATTTTGTCGCGATGGGCTATATTCAGAATTTTCAGCGTGAAATGAATGTTGACATTTCATAGTATCTTGATAAAGTCTGCAATACGTGAGAGCTGCAAAATAGGGGCTACTTATTCCCCTTCTTGCAACTTTCGCGAATGTGAGTAGCAGAAAGAGTTCAACAACAATCCCACTGTTAATTTACACATCAGGATACTGACCTTTCTCCCAGTACGTGACGTTGTAGCTGGTTTCAAGTAGCTAGAGAACAATGTAGACGAATCCTTGCCACCTGTGTTGCATTACACGTGGATAATTAGGTACATTGGCCGTTAAAGAAGAGAAGGGAGAAGAAGACAACCCATGGGTTCAAGTGATGCAATAAGTACGAAAGGACAGTCAATGATGACGCGGGAAAACGTAAAGAAAAAAGCCATAACATATTTGAGAGTGAGACCCAATTGGGATATTCCCACCCTACAATCCGGACATGCATAGATAAGTTGAGAAAATCGCCAAAAGGAGGAGACATGCGGTACAAAGGCAAATACCCTTGAGGAAGCAAAAATATGTGGCCAACAAGAACATACTCCAAACTATAGCTGAAAACTACTACAAAAGAATGACTCTTCAGTAGACAAGTAAGTCGACCTCATTCTTGTCTTCCATATAACGCTAACAAACAAAATTTTTGCACCTTCGCGCCGAAGTGTCACGCCCAACCGGTCGCGCCCAAAAGTCTATGTTTTGTTTTAGACAATATACCGGATTCTCTCAAAAACAAGACGCTTTTGGATGCAAGACGCTCAATTTAAGAATGCATTTTCAGAATTTTTTTTTTATTCGATTACAAGACGCAGTACCGAAATAAGAAAATCAAATTATGTACCGTATTGTAGGTACATAAAATATCGTTGCTGAAAGAAAAACTTAACTCAGAGTCAGTATCTGATGACTCCCCACTTGAAGGGTCGTCAGGGTCATCATCGCTTGAAGAGGAGGAGTCATTACTGTTGTAGACTTCTTCCCAGAGCAGGTCATCTTTGGACCTATCTAGAGCGTTAGTATTACAGCACTTCCGAAATGATTTTTCCGCAATCGCTGGGGACACTTTCTTCACCTACCAACTGCCTACGGCATATTTCTTACGGTATATTTTCCATTGGTATTTTTCGGAATATAATTTTCATTTTATCACTCGAATGCAAGACGCGCTTGAATGCAAGACGCACCCCAATTCTAGAGCTCTGAAATTTGGTAAAAAAGTGCGTCTTGTATTTGAGAGAATAAGGTATAGGAAACCAGTTACTTCATTTCTTTCTCGCACTAAACTCATATCCAACGACTATCGTGAGGAATCATTCTTTGATGCTTGAAGTTTCATGATATCTTGCGCCTTAATTATGGTATAAATGGTGACGCTTTGACATTTTTTGTACTTACATTTGCGATTGAACACAGGTGAGAGCGAAAAATTTGTAGCCATTTGTTTTACTTTTCAGTTTATTAATCGAAACATTTGGATATTAGATCTCTGTTGTAACAGTATTTGCTGTTCACAGGTATACGCTTGAACAAGGAAATGTACAAGGACGACAATAAATTCTTGCAAATAATCCAGAAAATGACAGTTTTTATGATAAACCATGAACAAAAAATTAGATGTTGGAGAAGATTCAAGCGCGGAGATCAAATCATTGTATCCCAAGTAGATCACGTTTTACTTTGGAAACGCAAAAAAAAGAACTACAGGCCGTTGGAGAAGTGCATTGAAATCAAGACCATATCTCTTCCATTTTTATTAATTTATTGACCTATTCATTTCCTTTTTGTTCTTTCTCAACATTTTCTAGGTACATTTTGAAAGAAAATGAAAGGAAAAATGTGATGACATAATTCAAGAGCTAAGTTGGTAACCATATTCTATACCCCAAAAAATTCAGAAAAACAAGAGAATCTGGTATAGGTAGACTAAGTTTACAAAAGTGTGATATAGCGTGATGCATGTTACAAACGATGACCACCCAGGTATCCTAAACCCAACAATAAGAGGTAACCCTTTCCCTTAGACTTCCAGTGACTCATACTTCACTACATCCTCCACCTCAGTCAAACATACATTTTCAAGAAATTTCACTTCAAAAACTAGTCTCCAATTGGATTTTTGAATTTCAGTGAGAGGATTCTGAACCAAGCGCTGATAATTACCAATCTACATTTCAACCAGGTACAACAAGTTTCAATGTGGAGAATGAAGATTTCAAAGAAAAAAGCTGTTGGAAACGAGCACTCAAGCTGGGAGAAGATGGTCATATTATCGCATTTTTAATTATTATTATTATTATTATTATTATTATTAATATTTCATTTGGATTTTAGGTGAAACAAAACAAAAAAGAAGAAAGAAATTACTATAGTTGAATTGGAGATCGACTCAAGACCTGCCCCAGGAAAATGTAGTCCTCGAGCATTGAATTCCTTGCATTTGGAATGGATTTTGTTATTTTTGAAGTAGCATCAAGAACAACATAAAGTTGTAGAGTCATTGATTATTACATAATTTTTTTTTTTTTTTTTTTCTAATTAGCGAGTTATATTAGCTGGTGGTGATAGAATTCAGATTCAATAAAAGTAATTTACTAGTAAGTACCATGTTATCAAAATAACTCATCAAAATAAAAGTATTTCAGTGAATTTTCAACAGAAATTTTATTAGAACCTACAAACTTTTTGATAATTGTGCTGCCCCCTCTACAATTTTTCTATCGAAAAAAAATTACATCTACATTTTAAAGACTGGGACTGTCGTTGGAGGTTCAAATATTAATGAAAACAAAGAACAAAATCATGTTTTGTGACTCATACTGGCTTTGATCTTTACTATCAATTAAACAATTGCAGTGAGCGAAAACTCGCAGCTCACTTCAATTCTTGGGTCTCTCAACATTCTTCGTGTTAAAGCCGCAGGTTCTAAGTCACCAGTTTCTTCAATGCCACACAACAATGCCATACTAGTCCCTAATTTAGTAATTGGTAGGATTTGAAGAATTTTCACAGTTTCAAAGTCAGGGAGACAGACTGCCGCAAAACTTAGGATGAGAGAAGGGTGTGAAAGGACATGAATCATGTGAAAGAAAAGAAATCTTATTTTTCTCACATAATTAGGAGGTAAAATTCGATACCCTCTGTAGCGCAAACGCCCTAGAATGACCTAAACTAAGGCACTGTACACGATGGGTATGTTTGACAATTATTTTGGTTCCAGACTCCAGAGGCTTGATTTGTCCCTAAGAGCCTGTATTAAATTCGGGTATCTTGACGGCAGATAACTCGAGACTGACTGAATTATTTTTCTTGATATTATATTCATTGCAAAAGAAAATTTTATGGACAACAAATTGAGTTCCCTTTGATTTTATGCTGGAAGCATTATTTTTGGAGCAATTGATTAATGATTGAGACTTGTTTTCTTGACCAAACGCCTACGGCCACCGCCCCACCGCTTGTTGCGCAGAACAAATGCGTTCGGTCAAAAAACGCGTCTCAATCATTATTTCATTAATGATTACTCCGAAAATAATGCTTTCAGCATAAAATTGAAGGGAACTTAATTTGTTGTCCATAAAATTTCCTTCCCAACAAATATAATATCAAGAAAAATAATTCAGTCAGTCTCGAGTTATCCGTTGTCAAAATACCCAAATTTAACGTTAAGGCTCATTAACGTAAGCTCTTATGGACGAATCAAACTTCCTGAACCAAAATGTTTGTCGGAAGGTGTTGGGGTGCGCTCACTCGGTCCTCCGTGTAATAGTGAGGGTGCTATCAGGCGTTCTCCTTAGTTATAATAATAATTCTTATTTCTTATTGGTCGAAAGAATTTTTTATTATCATCATCCTCAGTCTGTCAAGGATTATTATCACTCAGCTGTTCAGCTGTTTTAGTTCGTATTCGAAACTGTCCGATTTCAGAACTGAGCGAAGGAACTGGGAGATGATTAGGTTTATTCAGGGTTTATTTCAGTAATATTCACAACTCAAGTAACAACAAAACGAAATCAAGAATCAAGAATCGTGCGATAATATTGGAAGAGGTTATAACTCGGAACTCGGAAGACGTAGATATTTTAGTGCGTATTATCGTTTCTTAATCGCATCTAGCTTCCGCTTTTTGTGAATCATGAAATTTGGAACAAAGTAGGATTGAGAAAAGTTGAACTCGAGATTTCCTGAGAATACTCGTACGCAAGATAAACGCCCCGCTTTTCTGTTTTCTTCTGTCAGGAAAGATGATCGGAAAAATAGTAAGTAGTTTGATGTGTTTGTGATCGACTGCATTCAAGTAGAATTGTGTTTTGAATTATGATAACAGAACGTGATCTAAGTACTGTCATCATTAATTTTATCATCACTCTGCTGTTTCAGTGCAAACTGCAATACTTTCTGAAATCATTAGAGAACTGAACTGAGAAACGATGAGATTTATTTCAAAATTATCCGATAATATCGGAAGACATGGATATTTTATCGGGTACCGGTACTATTGATCCTTGATTATATCTAGCTTCTTGATGGGTTTTTGATCAATTGCGTCAATAAAATCGCTCGTGGTTTGAATTATGAGTACGTGTGATCTTCGATCGTATGAAATTATATCTTCTTAAATACAGAACGTGACCTTTGATCGCATGAAATGATGTCTGTTTTATCAACCGTAAATCATTCGATAAGTACTGAGATGATATAGAAAAAAAATGGCATCAATTCACGAGGTCACTAGATTTAAGATTTCAAGGGAACGCCCTCGGAAAATATACTCAGATAGAATTGTGCCCTACCTAAACTACAAAAATAATTAACGATAAAGATGCGGACACTGAAAGGAATTACATGAGAAACAATTATTTTCTACCCCACACAAAAAGAAGAGTGAATATTTGATTTCGAGCGTTTTATTAGCTAGGTATAAGTAGAGCTAACTAACATGATTTATAAATACTGCTTATGATGACATGATGGTAAAACTGATCAGGTTTCCATAGAAACCTGCCTCCGTCCACTTCAAATCCACCTTGAATCTGATCGTTTTATCAATCTGCAGGAGAGAAACTTCATTCGAACTTAATGAGTCAGCGTACATGAACAGCTTTTCTTGATAGTCGATATTATGATCGTCGTCAACAATAGGCATTGGGCATACGAGTCGAACTTTCACAAACGGCAGGTGGCAAAATGAATCAAGCCCACGACTGATTACAATTCCATATAGTTCAACAACCATTTTCTTAAACTATTTCGATTACCTGAACTCGAAAGATAAGTCTGAAAATTTTTGACGCGCACGCTAATAATTCGTCTGATTTGTAGCACATACCCAAACACTATAATGAAAGACTGACTTCATGCCACGCATACCACCAGCATGCTCCTTTCGTGAATCAGGCAGTTGGAAATGGTTCCGTCTTAGTCGTTACACCTCAAGGATTTTCGTTCGTCAGTCATTTCAAAAAAGCGGAATTCCGAGCCCGGTAATACTTCAGTTATTGGGGGGAGGGGGGGGGGGGATTCGTAATACATTGGTTTGAAAGAACTGACGAACGAAAATAATCAAAGTCCAGCGTTGAGTATATTCTCTGTCGTGCCTCGAAATATATTTTAAAGCAAGAAGAGATCAGACGACGTTGTCAAGTGTAATGATCTCCACTTGCCTCTTTTTATCGTGCGAGGGTATGTCTAACAGATGCGATGCCAGCGCTGAAGCGCCTGAACTATTCCAACATACAAGAATGTACAAAATACACGAAAATGGTCAAGATGAGATCACCCCTGAAAATTGCCCCCTGAGCTCATCTTGCCTATATCTGTCATTTGGCCAAAATATACACGAGTGGCAAGATGAGATCAGAATAAGTGATCTCATCTTGCCCAAAAGATCTCGTCTTGCCGCGACGTATAGTACAAATGATCTCGTCTTGCCTCAAAAGGACTGCATCATTGTATCTTTCAAGGAAGAACTATCGTATAATAGTACTTCGTTCAAACAGCTTTCAAGTCATTCTAACTTTTACTTTGTATTCACTCCTTGTATCTCACTTTTCTTTACACGCGTAACAGATGCTGAGCTCCTGAAATAGAGAAAATCTACTCTATTTGCTGAAAAAATTTACCTAATTTTCCATGAATTTGACATCAAACGACCGTCGCACAACGGCAACTGAAAAAAGGTGACTTGTAACCCGATCTACCTCCTTCCATCAATATCTAAATTCACTTCAATTGTACTAATTTTCCCACGAGTCAAGACCTAGTAGCCATCAAGTGCATTTTCTTTCCTATTTCTTGAAACTTTTCTATTATTATACATGAAAAAAAAATTCACAAATGAAAGTTTTTGTTGGACATGGTAGCATTTACGACCTTTCAACTTGGTTCTTATCTATTTGAAAAATTCAACCAACTCATCTTTTCCCGAATCCCAATCAAGACATCATAGAAATAAAAGTCTTAAAATTCATTGAATTGCTTTAGCTATGAGAAAACATTTCCGGGAATGCGAAGCTTCAGTACATACAGCAAATAATGGCTTTAAAAACAGTAGTATACCAAAAAATTGGCATATTATATGAATGTAAGGTTGCCTATCCAGGCGCCTGGAAGGGATCGAACGTTTGATTGATTGATTGATTTCGTTTAGTAGGACGCTTCAAGACGCTCTAAATTGGGTACCGTAGTGTGCAGTGAGGTCAACACCTTGCCTCTGAACCGGGATTGCGTGGCACTAGCCACCATTTTGTGTGCTATCTTTGTTCAAAATGAAGTATTCCGCGAGCAATTAAAAAAGTTTCTTATCTTTTTTTTTTTACATGCTTTCAACTTCTGTGATCCTGAAAAAATTATCATAGAAAGTTTCGTACATATAATATTAGCCCTCCATAGCACCTTTTGGAGAGGGTACAACTGGAAAAAAAAGTTTGAAAATGAACTTAGCTTTGAAAGTATTACAAGATTACTTGTTATCTTTTCATCTCACTATAAATAAAGTTTACCTCCCATCCGATGGTGAAAACGGGGGCGATACTCTGACGAGTAACTAATTACAAAACCGCAGAAAACGAAAAAAATATGGAAATAGTAATCCTCAGCGAAGACAAGAAACACTGCCAACCCCGAGAATGACGGAGCAAGAAAGAAAACTAATCATCGAGTTGTGACTCATATAAATGAGCTTGATCAGACCTTTGTCCGGCTTATGCCTGCTCAGCATAAAAACACCATCACCAGTATCCTTATTACGAATTATTTGATATGCTACAGGGTGGTACGCTTAAAATACGAATTATACTTGTGGAGAAGCACTTCAGAACTCCCCCCCCCCGGAAGCTGTGCCCATTAGCAATTAAATGGTCAGCGAAATCTCCCACTTTGACCTTATGCCGGGCTGTCTCGTGTTCATTGAATCTAATCTTCAGCTGGCGATCAGTTTCCCCAATGAAACCCCACTCTTCTCACCTTCAGGAATTCGATCTTTCAACTTGACAAACAGCTTTTTGACGGTGACAGGGTTGTAGAACACAAGCCGACAAAGGGCCTGGTCTAATTTGAGAGAAAACTTCCCCAATAATGGAAGCTCATTCCATCGCAGATTCTCACGGTTGAAAGTACAGGCGAGGGAGGTAGCGTCGAGGCATTTCCTAGCGAATTTCCTACGCACCAACGCGTCTATGTCTAAATGAATCTCGTTTACTCTGGCCGGATGTTTTATGGTCAGTTACTCCTTTCTGAAGGTAGTTCGACTCAAAGGAGTGTCAGTATGCCTATGAACTAAGCTGTAAAACGCAGCATATTTGTAGGCAACAGAGCAGAATGACGACCCGTGGAATAAAACATCGGTCGACGTACCTTTTCTATAAATCTCAAACTCTTGGACCCCGTCTTTTTCGGAGCCAGTAAAATCCAAGAAGTAAAGTTTTGGGTTTTTCTTATACTTGACCGTGAAGGCCGCGAGTGAGCCTTGCATAAAAACTATTACCTCGAAATATTCTAAAGTAGACTTACCATTAGACCAAGGAGTGAGCTCTCCAAAAGTTATTAGCTTGAAAATTTTCGCTCTACGAAGTCGTCCCGTTCTACAGCAGTAAACGCCTTCAAAAGTGCGCTCTACAATTCTACTAGCGTCCGTGCTCTACCGAATAGAACTCGTAGGGGAAGTTGATGGGAAACCCTTACATATTCTACGATCGGCTTACACGTCCTTCGCTTCATAACTTCTAGTTCAACGTTTTATGCAAGCGCGTGCAATGTTATCGAAGAATTTCATTCGAACGTGGTGAGTTCTGAAATGACGCGTGTTACTTTTTAACAAAAAAACGCAATACTTGGCGATGCTGAGAATCATGATCCATGCCCAATGTGCGGCTCCGACAAGGGTCAGAAAAGGTGATACGCGTGAAGCATCTTGATTTGGGTGGATGGAAGACGTGTGAGCCGACCTCCTCGCGGTGTCTTCAGACTTACAAAATCCTACGTTACGGTATAGCTCCATGGTAGAGCGCAGGCGCGCGCTAGCAGAAAGATGACGGGTAGAGCGTGGGCGCTATTGGCACCACTGAACCCATACTAGACCAAGAAGAAGGGTGAACGAGCGCAGACCGAGGCCCCAAAAGGTATTAGCTTAAAATCGACACGTTACAGGGTATGAGTCAGAGACATTCCATTGTCCAACAGTATGGTCATAATGCATAACTTAGGTATCTTTTTTGAGGTTCCCCCTCCCTCTGAGTAAATCTGCCCCTGCTCCTTCTTCTTCACATTTTGCTGATACGTCCTCGTAAGTTTCTCGTTTCAAATATGAATATGAAGGCACAGAGATTTCCCGTAGGTAGTGTACCAAGATATGTGATCCAGTGGTGTGAAGTTGAAATTTCGAGTGAAACGAGTAAAGCGTCAAGGGTCACCTGTAAAACATTGACTACGTGAAATAAAATAGAATATTGATGACAAAAAATAAAGAAGAACAATTTCAGATATTCTATCAGCTAAATTATTCAAGAGTCATCTTTTGATTCGATCAAAAACTCTGCTGGGTGCCTCACATGAAGGCACTCAAAGCTAAACGTCTATGCTGTCAATTTCATTAAGTACCTCTCCCACACCCGGACGGGATGTAATCGCAAACTCCTGCTCTAACTATACCCAAGTCTTATTCGCTCGGAGCTTTTCGTACTTTTCCCCATGTAAGCCTTTGTGCAAGCAGCAGAATCGCCACTACACTTCCGCATTTTCATACTGACTGCGAACTTCTTCGCTTCGTTTTCTTATATTCCTGATCTTCCAGGCAGTCTATACAGCTATCCTTTCTCCCAGTAACTTCTTCCTTTCTTCTTTGAAATCCCATGTTCAATACCTCCGTAAACTCTCGCTTCTCCTTCCTATTAAACCATCGATGCCTCCGTGGCTATTACCCGCCCCCACCTCCATCTATCTGACTCGACTTCACAAATAACCCGAAATTGGACAGTTATTCCTACCGAAGACTAATCTCAGCAATTATCGCAGAATACCCAAATCATGAAATCTACTACACTTGATGGCTCCAAATCTCAATCTAAAACGGCTTATGCATTCTCTATCCACGGCTTCATTATTGCTAAATGACTCCGTAGCTCAACTTCAGTATTTACTGCTGAACTTAGTGCCATACACTCCGCTTTTCGCCCCTCTCACGCAACGTTCCCCACGACACAATTACATCTTATTTAACTGATTCTCTTTCTTCTCTTTTAACAATACAAGACATCCATTCAACAAACCCTACAACTCAACGCATTCACGTTATCCTTGAAACTCTTGCTTCCATCGAATCAACAATAACATTCATCTGGATCCCTGGTTGCCAAGAGTGATCGTGCAGCCAAGGAAGCCACCCGCCTACCAAAGATTACAGGTCCATCTTCTTCCTCATCGTATGATCTAAAAAACTATTACCGTTCCCTAGTTTAAAATGCCTGGCATCATCTTCCGACTCTTTTACGGCACAACAAGCTCCGATTCATTGAAAACCTCACCTCCCTCTTGGTCCTCTTCAAAGAGAAATTCCCGTCATGAAGATCACCTCCAACTTAATCTCTTCCGTCCATCTTGCAACTACTGTCAAACAGATAATCTAGTACAACTACTATTCTCATGTCCAGCCCTACGAAACCATCGACTAAGTCTCAACGTCTCTTCCTCCTTATCCTCCGCCTTGTGCAACAACTCAGAAACAGTTACTAACTCTCTTCAATACTTAAGCTCGACCTAATCTACCATACTTCTTCGCGAGCTGATGACCCAGAGAGTAGTCGAATATCTCGAAAATGAAAAAGAGCTTTACATTTCACTTGTCGTTGATATTATTCCGAAGCTCCTGAATAATTATGTCGTAATCTTGCTGCTACTGTAGTTACGTGGACATTTGAACACAAGTTACACTAAGACTCAGTTACACTTTCACTGGTTCTAGCATAATTATTCAACTTCTTCTTCGACAATGAATACTGAAACTGAACAATTTTTACTCAAATATTTTGAAGTACTGACTCACTGTAGAAAATTTTCGTATAGATACAACTTACTATTGCGTGGAAGTAATGCCAATTAATCGACTCTCGTCTTCATCGTCGCAGTAAACAAACTGCCCTTCAGAATTTCTTTATTCGTTTCTTGCGTTCGAACCAACAGTTTTCCGAAAAATAAAAAAGGTGCCTAAAGAACATACCCCGAAGAGGATAATATTTACATAAAACTATAACCACCAGAGGGATAACGCATAAGCTCGCTTGGTTTACTATACGAATTCACGAACGTTAGAAAGAATACCGCTGACTATTAGAAAAGGTACAGAAGAAGCAGCATTTTCCTGCTACTATATGTCCAGTATCATATGATGTTAAAGTTATGAGATTTTCCCGGTGTTTTCGCGTATCGAAAACAAATCAAGACTTGACCACATCTGGTTATCTTCAACACATCCTAGATTGCATGTAATTTCAGACCGTTATTCTACGCTTTACAAGAAGGAACGCTCATCGTATACATTCGCTTTGTGCTTATTATTTTTTGGGCGGTGCAAAATATGCGATGCGTAAAGCCTTTTCAAACTGAAATCATTTTTCAGTTTTACCTACGGGGATATATATTCTTTCTTCCGCTTTATTATTTATTATTGCGACACTGAGGCTATTTCGGCGGCGAAAATTTTCTTTTTTTTACAATACGCTGTATTGAGCTCTGACCGGAAAGGTTTGAATTTAGTAGGATATACAGTCATGAATATTAGAAAAATATTCTGAACACGATTCTTCTGTTTGTATATGCGGTACATAAGTTTCTACACCCATTTGAATTCACGTAATCATTTGGATAAAATATAGGGGAAAAGCTTTTGAAAGTGAAACTTGTTCGGATTTTTTGATGTTGAATGAATGCGTACTTATCGCGAAAAAGTTTTTGAGTACAGTAACAATAACACAATATCCTCTTCTTTAGTATACAAATAATTATGATATACGAGCTTATTGATTTTTGGTTCCTCTCATTAAGAGGACCGGGTAAACAATTTGTTTCCCATCTGAAGCTCGGGAAAAAATGGGGAAAACTATATCCGTTTTATCCTTATTTAAAGCCTCCTTTATCCTCTTATTCCCGCTTTTTTCCCAGTCTATGCCCTCTGGATTCCCGAGTTTGAAGGGCTTCAACAGGGACAAAACTGGAGTCTTTTGGATCCCTGAACTTGGGCAAAAATTACCCATTAAATTCCCATTTCAAGCTCTGTTTATCTAAAGTCCTTTGCATTCAAGAGAACAATAATTACCGGGGAGCAGGAACCAGGAAGAGAGCTTGGAGGATTGAATGATGTCTAGCAAGGAGAAGATCGATTTATTGGCTAAGCTATAAACTGGTGCTCTAAAATCTAGCCCTGAGCGAAAAAGATTTTTTTTTTTTTTTTTATTTACGAGCTATGCGACTGCACTTGTGGGTCATCAGCTCGACGGAACTTAGAGGAAGAAAGGATTAAAGTAATGGGTAAAAATAGGTGGTACGGAGGTAATTGAGGGAGTTGGTTATTGTTTCTGAGTTGTTGGAGAGAGCAGATGAGATGGAGGAGGATACATTATGGAGAGTACGTTGGTTGACTAGGGAAGGGCATGAAAAGAGATGGTGAGGTGTTAGGTTTTCTGATTGGCTGCAGTAGTTACATGATGGTGGATGAATGTTCAGGAGTAGGTATGAGTGGGTTAGTTTTGTGTGCCCAATTCTTCGGCGAGAAAGGACGACTTCTTCGTGTCGGGAGTTTCTGTTGGAGGAGGACCATGGTGAAGGTTGTTTTTTGATCGTTCGAACTTTGTTTTGAGATAAGTTTGTCCATTGGTTGTGCCAGGCCTTAGAGATTAATGAGCGGTAGTAAGTTTTGAGGTCGTATGATGTTGAAGAAGTAGGGTAGGTGATTTTGGGAGAGAGGATGGATTGTTTTGCCGCTTGATCGACCTGGTCGTGATCGTGGAGGTCAATGTGGCCAGGGATCCAAATAAAGGTTACAGATGATTGGATTGCTGCGAGTGACTGAAGAGTAATATGAATACGCTGAGTGAGGTGGTTGTTAGAATAGGGGTCTTGTAGGGATATGACGGAGGAAAGCGAGTCTGTCATAAGGAGATATTTGAGACGTGGAGGACGTTGAGTGAGGTGAGTGAGGCAGGAGTAAATAGCGGCTAATTTAGCGGTGAATATTGAAGCTGAGTTTCTCATTCGTTTTGCAAATATAACTCCTTGGACTGAATACGCGTAGCCCGTTTTGGTTGATGATTTAGAGCCGTCCGTGTAGCACATTATGTGGTCCGGGTAATTGACGATAATTTCTGAGAGGAGGCTTCTATATACGTTGGAGTTTGTTTTTTGGGTGGCAGTTAAATCAAGTCGGATCGTAGGGGGATGAGCAACCATGGTGGGAAGCTGATTTGATTGGGAGAAGTGGGTTGAGTTTAGGGAGATAATGGAGATGAGTTTTGAGAGAGAGAAGAAGTGGGTTACGAGGAGAATGTGCAGAGGCGTATATGGGGAGATCAGGAAATTGGGCTGAGGAGGCAAGAAAGTTTGCAGTTAATGAAAGGTTATGAAAGAGGGGTGGAGGTTCAGCTGCTTCAGCGCAAAGGCTGATGTGGGGACTTGTACGAAATGCTCCAAGGGCAAGTCTAAGGGATGAGGTTTGAACAGTGTCTAGGAGTTTGATTGTTGATTTACTAGCCTGGTTGTATATTGGGGGGCTCCATAATCCAGTTGGGAGCGGATGAGGCTTTTATATAGTTGGAGGAGTAGTTTGCGGTTACATCCTATGCGGGGGTGAGATAGATATTTCAGGACATTAATTGAATTTAGGCATTTAGATTTAAGAGATTTTATGTGAAGGGTCCAAGTGAGTTTATGGTCGAAAATTAGTTCCAGAAATTTGTAATGAGTAAGAATATTTATGGTGAAACCTTGGAGATGTAGTGAAGGGAGGGAAACTATTGAACGGCGGCGTTTACGGAATATTACTAGTCCCGTTTTACCTGGAGAGAAACGGAAGCCACGTTCAGAAGCCCATGTCGATATGGTGTCTAGTGTGTGTTGAAGTAGACGCGCTGCTCTGTGGGGATTTGAAGATAGGAGGGAGATGCTGTAATCATCAGCGAACAGTCGCTGGCTGAGAGGAAAGGGAACACATTTGGAGATGTCGTCGATAGCAATAAGGAAGAGCGGGACACTCCACACTTCTTCTTGAGGAACGCCATTTTCTATGTATTGATGAGAAGAGAGTTGATTTTCAATTCTGACTGTTATTGATCGATCATATAGGAAATCTTGGAGGAGTTTTGGGAGGTTGCCTCTGAGGCCTATAGATTGTAATTTGTAATGTCGCCACACGCGGGGGAAGGCTTGTTGTAAGTCAAAAAAGATAGTATAAAAGGAGGTTTTTCTGTGCACTGCATCATTAATTTGTTGTTGAAGATCTGTTAACCCTTGGAGCGTATTGCGGTTTTTGCGAAAGCCGTATAGGGAGTGAGAGAATATGTTGTTAAGAGTCAAGAAACCATGTGAGTTTTTTGAAAAAGTTTACCCAAAACACTAGTAAGTGCTATATGGCGATATGAGTCCGGGAGGGATGGGTCTTTTGTGGGTTTCAAAATGAGGAGGATGATGGCTAGTTTCCAAAGATTGGGGTATGCACCCTGTAGAAGAATAGCGTTGAAAAGAGAGAGGAGATATATGAGAGAGTTGGAGTGGAAGTTTTTGAGCATAGAAGCGTGAATATTGTCCAGTCCCGGGGAAGCGTTTTTGAGATTTTTGTGGATGGTTGAGTGAAGTTCCGAGTGTGAAATTGGTATGTTCTAAGTCTCTTGTTCAGTGGAATCAAAGTTGATATGTTGAGTTTCTGTATTAGATTCGAGTGTGAGGAAATTACTTTTGTAGAGATGAAAAAGGAGTTTTTTTGTTACAGCCTTTGGAAGGGTGGGAGATAAGTTTCAATATATTTAAATCACGATAGTTGAAAAATGAGTACTTTTTTGGCCATTTCTCCCAATTTCAAAGATTTCAATTCGACAGTATCGTTGATTACAATGAAATGTAAAGCTATATTCCATTTCCTCCTTTGGACTTCAAGATATAATTTTGGCAATTGATGGTATTGAAACAAAAAATAATAAAGGAAACTAAACGAGAGAGTAAGTTGATTTATATACGTACGTGAAATATCTCGATATATGTGCATTATGGTATAAAAGTATACGCGAATAAGTTTATTCGCGTTTTTGGCTTTCTTCGCGCCCTCGCCCTCAAAAACGAACGTATCGTAATTCTGGTCTGAGTAAATTTGCTCGAACTCGTTTAAATTATGAAGTTTCAAATAAGAAGACTCGGGTGCCAAATCATAAATTCTCCAATTTGCAAAATACGAACCCCTCGTTAGAGTTTTTAAACACATTTTCAATTTAATAAATTTGTTATTTATAACCGTCGTAAAAAATCTTCACGTAGAAATCGAGCAGCAATTCCATTTACCGAACGTTTACGAGTGAAAAAATATTTTTAACTCGCGATAAAAAAAAAAAAAAGAAAAATTATAAATGACTTCGTCGAATTGTGGCATCTCCTCCAACATCTAAAATAGCGCGCGAATCGCATCAACCCTGGCGTAGGGTTACTTTTTAACGATATTCTAACGTGGTGAAAGAGAGAGAAAAAAGAAAAGAAAAGCACTTTCGTATCAAAAAGTTGCGAACTCAAAGCGCGTATGGAGCGTCGGCAACTTATTTTCTTCATATTGTTTACGGGTTTCTCAACATTGTCTTGGCATTGTCAAATTCAAAAGACAGGCAAAAATAAACAATGGGAATTGAATGTACATTATCTTCCTTATTGTACGTATATTTGACTTGTTTCTCTCGCCATACAGATGTGGCTGCGGCATTAGGAAGCCTTTCTTGTTTGGCCTAATCTCAATTATTAGATAAAGTTATGAATATAATTACGACGCTCACAACTTGAAAAAAAAATATATATATTAATTATCGTGGTTTTTTGCAAGAAAAATTGATAAAAACTATGATGGGTTTCACACTATACGAGTATTGTAATCACTTCTTTTTATTTACGAACCTAAAAGTTTACTCTGAGTACCCCTTTTTCGATCCATCAGATAAAATGCGATGTTACAATTCTTAATTTAATCTGCCCTTAATATTGCCGTATGAAAATTTAATTTATTACCCTTTTGGAAAAAATCCAACCGAAAACTCGCTAAATAGTAAATAGTTTTTCTTTTCATTTTTCAAGACTCTTACAACTTTATTAACGAGATGTTTGTTGATTACATTTTTTCAGTAGATGGAGCCACATATTGCCTTTATTAAATTCAAAAAATATCGAAAGATGACAAGATTTTCCCGTGGTTATGAAGTTACATAGGTAGTTCGGAAAATGAGATCAGAACTTACGTGGGTTACACAGTGATACTTTTTGAGTGCAAAAGTATAACCCCACCGTTCAGAGAGACTTTGTGCGAATGATTCTTTTAGTAGTATGATTACGGAGTTTCTACTTACTGTATTTAGAGAGAGAAGCTCATTACAACGCGTCTATAACGAGATTCTCTCTCTTTTGCTTATTATGTGAATTAGAAGTGAAGTTAATGAGCACCACCATTACGGTTTATTACATGCTACAAAAATTTCTTCTGTCCAAGATAGTCCAGGAAAATTATAGACTTTATTCCAGACATGAATCTAATCAAAGCTTTTTTCTCGTGAATATCTCTGAAATGGCTACCTCATAAACATACTAAAAATCCTCAGCGATTCCGGTGGAGCTTCGTCCCCCAGGGGGCTTCAAAGCTCTCAAAATTCAGTTTTTTGCAAAAATATCGTACAAAAAACCATCATAGGGGAAAATGTTTGAAACAAAAGTTATTCCTTATTAAATTTTACATAGAAAAGATCTCTTGTAAAATTTTTGTAAAGTTGATAATAACACCGCTAGCGTGCGCTGAAGTCCGCACATTTTGTGCATATTCAAGTTGCGCAGTGAATTAACAAGCAAACATTGCGAGTTAATTTTATTATTCTCCTAACAACGTTTTCAAACATCAAATAAAAGTATAAAATGAAAATAATGCTATAGTTCCAAGTATTACACAGAATTAACTCTATAAAATCAGTAAAAAAAAATGAATATAGAAATGTGCAGTAAAGACATACGGGGTATTCATATTGGATGGGCATATGATATGATCAAATTACTGTACAAGGTAGGAAATAATGCGGTGCGAGCTTAGTGAAGGTGAGGCTGAATTTCCTTAAAGGCAATGATAATTACTCCTATGCTTTAATTATAAATAGAATGTGCTAAACGATAACCCAACGCGAAGGAGTTGTTCAACATCTGGAACAGAAGACACTTGACAAGACCAGTGGATGTTAAGTCCATTACCTAATGAAAGGACTCAGTCTGGGAAAGTCGATACTACGATGCATTCACTGCTTGCTGGTGAACAGCCTGGACTGGGTGTTGTGGTGTACTCGATGACAGTCCTATACTCACCTAAACACGCTATATACGACTGGGCCGCAAATCACAACCAGAGAGTAGCAGCACATGATAGGCCAAACAGCTTTGTCCAAAATAGGTCCAGGATTCTAGTCCTAAAATAAGAATGTACCTAAAATCTTGTCACCAAGTAGGTAAGATAGGTGGAAAAAATAAAGACTACATCCCCCCTCCAGCCTACCATGATTTAACTTTTATGCACACCAATTTTACAAAAGGGTGGGCCCCTTCTGTAGGAACGAGACGCAACATTCTATAATAGAGAATTTTCGAATAAATTCAAAATTGGAGTAAAATAAAGGAAAGAATAACTAAATTCTTTATTTTAATTTACATTGACCGCATAGGCTTGAGTTACTTCTTCCTTTATTTTACTCCAATTTTTGAATTTATTCAAAAATCTTCTATTATTGTGTACCGTAGCACGAAAATGAACATTAGCAAACGCGTTCGTGTGAGCAACATTCTAGTGCAATTAAAAGACTCCCTCCACAAATGACCCATACCCACAGACAAGACAAGAATCCTGTCACGTTAATCGAAGCCTGGACTTGATTGACACACTTCCCTGACAAACCGATCTGTGGTTCTACAGAAATTGAAGACCGGTCTTAGTACATGAATTTGGAAAGCAGTGGCTTCAACAATGCAGTGTCACACACAAATCCCTAGATCGAGGAAACAGATGATTAATTCTCAGATTTCCTACAATCTCCCATAAACCCTGTCATGGTGATCTGTTCTAACGCTTGCGCTGTGCAGAACTACAGAGTGAGTCTTAGAATCATTAAATTGTGTTGGTAAAACACGGTTAGGATCTGCATGAGGAGAGCGTCAGCGCAGGACACCACGACAACCAGCAGTAGAACAAGACAATGACGTCCCGAAGACAGTACCCCAGCATATGAAACAGTAATCGACGGTGGCTGGTAGAGTACTCCACTTCCAATGTACTGGTAGATTGTGCTGGTGCTGCTGAAACCAATGCATACACAGTGTGTCAAAAGTACGACAAGACGCACTAACACTGCACTGAGATGCATTGAAGGCCTCTGTCCAACAAATGACCACCTTCATTTGTTTGAGCGATGACGGATCGGTCGTCTGGTTGAACAAGCCAATAAGGCGACCCTGAAGTGCAACCAAGGTTGAAAATCGGTGTTCACATCTCAACCTGACGTTGAGGACTACAACAACAATCAAACTTAGGGATCTCTTCGATCTCTCCCATCCTTCTTTTACTCCATTCCTCAAAAGAAAAAAAAAAGAAAAGAAAAAAAAAGCTCTTACATTGTACAGGTTGCTAGGATCTGTCTCTTTACATTGCTGGACTGGTTTCTATGTACTCACGCGAAGCAAAACTATTCAACTGAATCCATTCTTATTCCTAAGATACCAGGCACCGTGATATTAGGGTATACTACTGTTTCCAAACGGATTCTCGCGAATACCATACGAATAGAATGTATTATGTATTTGATATATGGCGTGAATATGCACAAAATTTGCGGAATTCAGCGCGCGCTGGCGGCGTTATTTTCAACTCTACAAAAATTTTACAAGAGACCTTTTTTATGTAAAATTTAATGCGAAGCAATTTTTGTTTCAAACATTTTCCCCTATAACGTTTTTTTGTACGAGATTTTGTAAAAAACTGAATTTTGGGACCTTTGAAGCTCCCTTGGGGACGAAGCTCCACCGGAATCGCTGTGGACGTTCAGTTTGTTTAATAGGGAATCATTTCAGAGATATTTTTTATTATTGTATTTTCGAGCAAGAGGATAAGGAAGGGGAAAGAGACGTTGAAAGTTGGTCGTTGGCTTTGTAGGGCCGAACATTAGAATAGGTGTTGTACTGTCAGGTTATCTGTTTGACAGTAGTTGCAAGATGGACGGAAGAGATTAAGTTGGAGGTGAGAATGAGTTAGCCCGGTGTGGCAAATTCTGAGGCGGGAGAGAATGATTCCTTCATGACGGGAATTGCTTTTGAGGAGGACCAAGAGGTAGGTGAGGTTTTGAATGAATCGGAGCTTGTTGTGTGGTAAAAGAGTTCGAAGATGATGCCAGGCATTTTAAACTACGGAACGGTAATAGTTTTTTAGATCGTATGATGAGGAAGAAGATGGACCTGTAATCTTTCGTAGGCGGGTGGCTTCCTTGGCTGCACGATCACTCTTGGCTACCAGGGATCCAGATGAATGTTATTGTTGATTCGATGGAAGCAAGAGTTTCAAAGATAACGTGAATGCGTTGAGTTGTAGGGTTTGTTGAATGGATGTCTTGTATTGTTAAGAGAGAAGAAAGAGAATCAGTTGGTAAGATGTAATTGTGTTGTGGGGGACGTTGCGTGAGTGGCGAAAGGCAGGAGTGTATGGCACTAAGTTCAGCAGTAAATACTGAAGCTGAGCTACGGAGTCATTTAGCAATAATGAAGCTGTGGATAGAGAATGCTTAAACCGTTTTAGATTGGGATTGGGGATTTAGAGCAATCAGTGTAGGAGGTTTCATGATTTGGGTATCGTCCAATTTCAAGGTATTTGCGAAGTTGATTCCGATAGGGGGGGGGGGGGGGGTACTCGCAAATTTTCAAAACATGAAACATGTCAAATCTGAAGTACGCAACTGTGGTGCAATCTGATTGGTGTAATGGCGCGTTGTTCTTTGTCCATATTGGCTAATCTCATCTTCTATTCTGCATCCATTCACAAAAGCCTGGTGGTTTGCATTTCTTCATATTGGATTTTAACTGGTTAAAGAACATCCTCGCTATCTTCGACTCATTCTGATGACTCTCTAATCAATTTTAAAGCTAGCTGTTCATTTGCATTTGTGGTTTTCCTCTATAACTACAAGGTCAAATAGGTCCAGTTCTCTTTACTAGTTGGTAGAGTTTTCTCTCCTTTTTTACTTTTATAATTCCCATGTTTTATATTACTTGAGCAAAATTCTATGAAGTCGAGTTTAATTTCATATAATGTCTCTCTTTACCACAGTCTTTTGCAATACTTGTGGTGTAATTTTATAGGAAACTTGTGCAAACGAGTCTTGCGCAACTTTACCTCATTTTATAAACGTTGCACACACCAGTCATTAATGTTTGCTTTTTTTGCCTCAGGTGTCTAAAAGACTATCTCCAAATTACAATTTTATTGCTATTGACTTATTTTGTGATTTATGGATTCTGATATGGAAAGAAATTTCTGCTTGTTTTTCCAGTATATATTGGTTCATTCTGTAGACTCCACATTTACCACCTTGTTTTTACTCCTGTTAAGCCATTTCAAATCCTCTTCTACATTAATGACATGCTCTTCATCTCTAACAGTGATATCAAGCTCCTATAATGCCTTTGTTTCCGTGTTAGTGTATTCATTTACATATGGTACAAATCTGCTCTGTATAGTTACGTGAATGCTAATTATTTGTATGTACTGCACTTATCTGTGACAATGTTTGATGACCGCAACTGAACCATAATTTTTATTCATTATGTAAAACCAGCCCCAAACTCTATCTTCAAAGGACACCGCACGAGCTACGTTCACGTATTTGAGCAATTATGTAGGTACAGCTACTTTATTTGTATATAGATTTCGCATTATCAGTTTTCGTCAATTTGTGTGAAAAAAAAAGGCTTCCTATGGATAGTTTGAAATTCAGGAAGTCGGAATGAACGCTCGCAAGATAAGGACAGGTCAAATAGAGTAGACTAAGTTTTATCACACTGTTTATCTGTGAGGAAAAATAATTAGTTCCGGGTTGATCGTAAAATTTTTACCGAACGGGCGAATATCAAGAAATTGTATTAACAATATCGATCGAAAATTTAAGAGTGTGTACAAACTGTGATATATATACACCTAGCTTTTTCATCGCATGCAGAAGATCGGAAATCAGAAACTTGGAAGATTAATTTTGTTGGAAATTCTGTCACAATGAACACGTTTACTTTCACGGGTTTGTTATTAATGCTGTTCGTTTTGACGACAGGAAAGAAACTAAAATATTACGACGACCCATTAAAAACACAGTACGGAGAAGTCATTTTTTCTTCTATAGTGAGTAAACCTTTGTGGAATTTAATTAATGCTTCTTCTTCCTCAGCCGCCATTTCCTCGGAGGGTATTGCCTCCTCACGCGCAGCTGCAATTGTAGATAAATCCGTGAAAAAAAAACTCCTCATCGAGGAGATTTCCCTGGATAGGTAATTCCGCTTTAAAGAGCCACCTTAACTCCAATCAAGGAACAGAATCCTGAACATACCAGCGAATCTACTTGTTTGTGCCGAAACCAGCCTTTTTGTAAATTTTTGAACGGGGCACAAGTTAAAGAGGGTGCACTCTTGGAAAGACTTTATGTTTATCCTTATACCGTATGAAAGTTTACTTATTATTTGTTCACTGCATATTTTTTCTCTTCTACCATTTGACTCCCCCCCCACCCCCTCTTGGCTGATTGCTGTAAACATGTCAAGAAGAAGACTTTTTCCTTTTCTCTCAAGAATTATTTCCAACATGAAGTTTGTCTCACAATATTAGGATCGTGATTGTAAGATACTCAAACGAGTAACGAAATAAAAATTTACAGATACCGCAGATAAACAAAGGAAGACGCGAGATTTTTCGGTTAAAGAACCATCATCGGGCACAGATAGAAAGCCACTGACCCAGAATGTGAGATGTAAACAGGTATTTGGGTGAATTTTCATCTAAGCTGACTCGGATCCTTCGCCCCTTCGGCTTCAAGCCTGCGTTTTATAATCTCACTACCGTAAGAGGATTGTTTGTCAGGCTTAAGGACCCTTTACCACGGAGGGAGAGGAGTGGAGTGTAGAGTCTGACTTGTGGGGATTGCAACAGCGTTTACATAGGCGAGACGAGTCGCCAGCTCAAAATTCGAGTGGAGGAGCACCTCAAGCCCTTGGAGAAAGGAAAATTGGTTGAGTCTGCCTTTGCGGACCATCTCATCTCCAATGGTCATAGTTTTAATGAGGAGTCAGCCACCCTCCTCCATAGAGAAAACTCTTACCGAAAACGCCTTGCATTGGAGAATATCGAGATAGTACGACATCTGAACAGTGATGATGTTACTGTCCTCAACAGGTATATTCCTGACGAAGGTTTCATTGATTTGATTTACGAGACTGAGTCACCTTTCGAGGGCTAGCTCGTTCTTTCTTGAACTTCGTCTTCGTCGATATCCTGTTTACATCTCACATTCTGGGTCAGTGGCTTTCTATCTGCGCCCCATGATGGTTCTTTAACTGAAAGATCTCGCGTCTTCCTTTGTTTATCTGCGGTATCTGTAAATTTTTATTTCGTTACTCGTTTGAGTATCTTACAATATGTGTAACCGTAATGTTTCGGACCGTATTAATTCTATTAGGATCGTGAATTCAGATATGAACATTTTTTTCTGAAGAAAGAGAGAAAAAAGACGAATTGCATGAGAAAACATGAGTTAAAGGCATCTTTCATCGACAAAAACGAAGAATCAATGCAGACGACGGACAGTGCTTTTTTCCTATGATTGTCTCGTCCTCATTAGAATTAGACCTTTGTCAGTAACTGAAAACGGTTCTTAGTAAAATGAAAAATGGCCAATGATATTGAAATTATTCGAACTTTCAGAGCTAAGATCTCTAAAAAATTTCTCAATTTTGATTTCAGGTATTTAGATTTGGTGCTCGAAATGAGTTGACCGCCTTTCCAACTGATCCTTATGCGGAGTACTTCGCACGGGTTGGTTATGGACAATTAACGAACGTAAGTTTTGACAATTATGCTGGTTAATTTTCGTACTTTGTTCTGTACAATGCTTTGTTGAACTCGATGTAATTCTACGAGTCATACATTCGCACCAACATATGTATACCTATAGGCTATAATTTCTAACAAAGAGTCTGAAGACGCTTGCTCGGGATTTTTCAATCATATCATTGCGTCATGCCGACGACCCTGTCTCGATCTTATCCGCATACAGAGCCTGCGAAAATTCAAAAGATTCATGATCGTTGTTAATTTTCAAGCATTTTTTTGTGCAGGCTGGAAAACGACAAAGCTATGAGTTGGGCGTATGGGCGCGTGAACGTTATGCCGATATACTAGATGGAAAATCTTGCAGCCCTTACTTAGTGAACGCAACTAGCACGGCCAGAGATCAGAGTATCATGGCGGCAGAATTATTTTTGGCTGGATTTTGTCCACCAGAAATGAAGAGTGAAAAATGGAGCGAAAAACTCGGCTGTTTGTGGCAACCCACTCCCGTGCATGCGATTCCAAAATACGAGGATAACGTAAGACTAAACATAGAGCAGACATTGTCATTTTTGATTGATCTCACACAGAGATGCTAGTTCTTAGGTATGCTAGAAACACGACAAACTGAGAAAAAAAAATATCGCGATAGCCCTGAGTATTGTCTCTATCGAACGGAGGGTCTCTGAGCTCCTTGCGCTTCGCACTTAAAGAAGGCGAGTGACATACTTGTGAGCACTGATAGAGTTACAAACCTACCTCTAGTTGGAGTGGTATTTCATATTTAGATCAATATTACTTTGTCTGCATTTGTTGGACGACTTTATTTTCGGTTTCAGCTATTGTATACGACAGCGTATTGTGCACGATACGACTTGGAAGCAGCACTTCTAACTAAGTCTCCGGAAATAGCGCAAGTTTTCGAGAAGTACAACTCTACCTTCACGTATTTGAGGCAATATTCACAAAAGTTGCAAATCTCACCGTACGATGGATTACTAGCAATCGCTTACTCTTATGCTATTTGTGATGACTTAGGTGTCGAGGTAGGTTTTCCATGCCAAGTGAAAGATTTTTTCTTTTCCTTACTTGTTTTCATGGTATTTCCCGTCACAAATTCAGGGTTATGAACTCTTCACCCTTTGATTATACCGTATCAATGTTTCTGCGTGAAACTTATGAATTATAAAAGCCATTCATTAATCCTTTCTCAATTGAACACCTCCAATAATTAGTTACAACTTGGTCTGGAACAACCAGCATGGGCGAAGAAAGTGTATCCAGAACCATGTCTCTCGATAGAAGAGTTGTACTTCAAGTATCTTGTATTCAATGACATAACAAAACGTTTGAAAGGAGGTAAGTTCATACACTAGGCAAGGTTTTAAATGGTCTTCTGTACGATCTCTGGCTTGGCTATCGGTGCAATTTTTTCTCCTTGCTCGACCTCAATAGCCTCTATCTTGAATTGATATCTAATATCTTAAATGACGCAGGTCCCTTGATAAAAAGTATAATCAACGATATGACGACTAAACGTAACAACACTACGGAGTTTTCAAAGGTATTTCAAATTTACTCCGGCCACGACACCACTATAGCAGTTTTGCTGAAAAGTTTGGATGTATTTGATGGAACGTCTCCGCCTTATAGTTCGGCTGTATTGATAGAGTTACGACTTAAAAATGGATGTTATATTGTGACAGTAAGAAAATTGAAAGTTCTAGATTCCCTGCGGAAATTTCGCCGTTGCATTTTATACGCATCAATTATTCTTTTTTCAGGTCTCTTATCGTAAATCGGAACAAGAAGCTCCAGCCTTGCTAGAGCTACCGAATTGTAAAAATCCATGTACGCTGGACGGGTTTATTGCGGCAACAAAGCCGCTCATACCGGAAAATTGGAATGAAGAATGCTCTCGTCTAGTCCCAGACTATAACACCCAAATATTTTCCTAGGCTAGGCACATTGGCACAGTCTGGGTCAACTTTGTCCCCTTTTCTAGTTTTCTGCGAATCGCATGATCTGAGGTTTTCCCTGGGAGTGAAGAAATTTACTTTATTGTTCTCGAATTCGATCTATTCCTTACAAAAAAGTTAAAAATAGGCTTGAAAAAATCGACTTATTTTGTCCGCACATCTTCATTTGTCCTCTTGTGTTCGTGTTTGCCCTCATCTGTTTTCTTCAATCATCGTTATTCCTACTCTGTCCTCATTTATCCCAGTTGTATTTATTCATCCCCTTGTGCTCTTGTTCTTCCAAGAATTTTTCTCTGATTTGGGTTGTTTGCTACGATTTTCTTTGTAGAGTTTTACAAGAATTTTCAAAGTAGGTCCAAAGAAGTTCATCTCAAGCGTTCCTCAAGTTTTCAGACTATTGTTTTACATTACCATCTCATCAGTCTTTGCTAGAGCTTTCCTATTAAATTCCTAAAGACCTTAGTGTCTACCTTATCTACTTTTTCTTGTTTTTTTCTTGAATGTGGCGAGTTTACTTTCAGATTTCTCGATACAATTTATTGTCGGCTCATAGAAACGAAAAAAATCATCCTGGAAATAGGACTTGTCCTATTGGTTTCCAGTAGATCTACTTCAGTGATCAGTATAAAATCGAAGTTTCCAGTCACCTGAAGCAGGGCCTGGAGAACTCTCTCAATACGACAACCACCGTTTCAATGGGTCGAAAAAAAAATGCATTATTGGAATGCCGTATAAATAATTGACCCACGACTTGTATCACTTTTACACGCATATGACACGGTGTGGGTAATCGCAGGACATAAAATGTAAATTCCAACGCAACACAGCGAGTTCTAACCGATATTTTCCCTCGCGTCACGATATACAAATGTATGAGAATCGGTAATACTTATTTTTCTGCAAGCTGCCCTCTTTAAAAGCTTCATCCACAAGTAAAACAGACACTGCATCGATATCCTAGGACGGGTAATATGTACACGTTATCAGGTGAAAGAAACCAACCCAAAAATAAAACCGGAACAACACCTCAATATTAGTGTTCATATCGAAGGGGCACCATACGGCTGGTGTACTCATAGGGTTCATAAAATTTTACGATTTTTTTATACCGCGATTTTATTCAGAACTTATGAGCTTCCGTTTACGTTCATGCTCATCTTACACGCCCTATCGCTTTTGAAAATTTAAGTGCTGCATTACTCGCAATAAAAAGCAACTTGTGTTAGCTCTACACACCTTGATATGATATAAAGAAATAAATTTTTCTACAACTTGTGCATCGTGTACAAAAATCGTAACTCGACTCGTGGTTATTTGTTTTGTAATTATTGCGTGAACTATAAATACTGTAATACAGTAGGTTTACTGAATCGAAGTAGGTACTTTAAAATCTTTTTGCTTTATGTTGAATCATTTTTCTACACTCTTCTGGAGCAGTAACTAATTGAAATAAAAACTACGATGTAACTTTATCCACAAAAGTTTTATCTAGGCACTCTTCATATTGTACTGTGGTGGAGGAGAAACCTGATGCATACGTCCGTTGATATAAGCGACTCTTCAAATATGCATAAAAAAAACGTTTTCTTCGCAGCTTGTCGTATTATACGACTTGTATGGACTTCCCAACTCTCGAGAATTGTAACAGATGTTTCACATACTGTATTTTATGTTCTATTGATTACTTTTGAATGACCATCGAGGACAACTTTTCTGGTATAATGTTAGCAAAATAATTTTCATGGGACAGCACATGCATGTATTGAATAAGAACGAACATACTGAACTGCATCTACATGTACAAAATTTTCATCAAAAATAAAGTAAGTGTAGGCCTACTTGTACAAATGCACCGAACCCGAATTTTTAGAAAAGGTCATGTAAAACTTTACGATTGATAGTGATTGCGAAGCACTCATATTTTATCATCAGTGGTGTGGATATTTAATTCGTTTCTATCAGGTGCTGTGAAAAAAAGTGAAATTTATGACCTTGGTAATTTTCGAATACCAATCAGCATCGTGTTGAGAAGAAATACACAAAAGGGAGAGTAAAACATACGACAACCGCAGAAAAAAGTAAACAACGAGCGTTTTCGCCTAAACAACCATCTTCAGGAACGAAATGAAAGCAACTGACCAGTCGGAGGAGAGAATGAGATCATGAAGGTTGGTCAAACGAGAAGTTGCGGGTTGAATCATAAGCAAGTTCGATCAGGCCATTTTTCGGAATGTACGTACTTAGTACAGTAATTCCGTCGGTGTTGAGATGACGAATTATTTCTATGCGTTCAAGGGCCTTACGTTTGCGGTAGGAATTCTCCTTATGGAGGAGCCTTTCCGCGATCCCTCACGGAAGCTGTGGCCACTGTTGAACAAATGATCAGCAAAAGCGTTCCCTCAACTCCTCAGTGGATCTTTACTTCATTCAAAATAATTTGCGCCCTCACACGCCTCCTTGTCTATCAACTTCTTCCGCTCAATACCAGGCAAAGTTCAACAAATTTCTTAACACCTTTTGCAGCTGGTTCTAAATAAACCAGCTTCGCATAGTCAATAGGTCTTATCACAGCCTTGCACCGACACTGCAACAACGTATAAGTCTTCACCACTGATGTCCAAGCAATCTTCAACTGTTTAAAACACATCCTCGCCAGGCTAACCTTATTTTCTTTCCCTCGATCCATTCTTGGTCATTTCTGACTCCCTATCATCACTTGACGCCATCTCTAACCACACCTCCTCCCGCCCGCTCATAAATCATATACACCTTCTCATCGTCACCTTTTACATCATTCTGTTTCCCATTATTCTTCATCTGGGTACATGGTTACAAGGGTATCCCAGGAAACGAAAATGCTGACAAAGCAGCCGTACTAGCTACCCATCAGTCAATCGCTCTTTCCTCCCCGCACGCTCCGATCTCTCTAAACATATCAACAAATTCATCACTCAAACATGGTTTATTCATTGGTCTAATCTCAAATCATACTCAAACAAGCTAGCCCAAATTGAAAATATTCACATCCCGTGGGACTTTCCAAATCTGTTGACACACAGAGAAGAAACAGTCATCACCCTTCTCAGAATCGGCCACACCAGACTCACACACACCCATCTCATCTCTCATCTTATGCCTCTCTCATGCCCGTTCAACACATCTTAACTAGACTCCGCAATCCTTAATCATCCCTCACAATCATGCAGAGGCTTTATCCATCGCCATCATATTCAACTTTCTGCATCAAGCTAACTTCCTCTCACGCATCTAATTACATTTTTGCCAAGCTCAGAGCTCAAAAGGCAGGTTGCTGACAGCTTGTAAATAAAACTCTACAAAAAGGTCCAAATATATCGATTTCTTCGGTTTCTGAAACGTAAGATCCCCAAAATTAACCATCGATATGAGCAAGCCTTCGAACCCTGCCCCCTAGTTTACGGTCCCAATCGAGCGGGGTAACAAGATGAATTTCTGTAGCTTTTACATTTCTTTCTTAAATAGGACAAAGGGGGAGAGCACAATCCCTGTGACCACGAAACACAATTTTGTAAATTGAATTTTCAAAAAACTGGTCATATAACTTATACTAATGGTAACCACGCAGAATTTAAATCGTGCAAAATGCACTTACTCGGTCATCTCAAAATATTGTCACTCTCATACTTATTAAATTGAATGAACGATGGTTGAAATATTCTCGCGAGAAAGAGAGTGTGTTGATCTCTGCTATTTTAACATTAGAAAAGACTTTCAAAGCCGTGCTTTCTATACCTCAAGAATGGCTGTCTCGCCAAAAGCGCTCTGTGTGTTTGATTTGATGCAGTTTTTGTATCTGCTTCTGTTTTTTTTTTTTTTTTTTCAGTATTATTTACAGCAAGTTGTTACTGTTTTTTTCTTACAACAAACTTTGTGGTAAGCGACTTATTGATATAAAACGATCAATCAATATCATATACGTTCATCAGGGATTTTTTTCCCCTAGGAATTCGATGATCAGAATTACATGGCTCAGGTAATTCCTTTTTCTCTAAATGTGATTTGCCTATCAATCATTTATTGGTAGGTACAAATATTTATGGCTTGAAACAATTTGAAACCCCTCAACTTTTGAGATTTGTTGCCAAGTCTAGCGCAAAAATGAACTTAATGTAGAAAATGGAGGACACAATTCCCCATTAATAACTTCTAGGTAACATAGGGGGAATTTTTAGGTAAGCTGACTGAGTTGCAGGTGTGACCTGAGACACATAGGCTACAGATACTTATGAGGAGTATTGCAGTCTTTTAATCAAACAAATACCTTCTTCTAAGTTACGGTTATCCGTATAATCGAAAAGAAGTACTCGAAAGGGAGAGAGAAAAGCTGCAAAAAAATAGACGACGAGCGCTTTTGGTTCATAAACCATCATCAGGAATGAAATGAAAGCAACAGACAAGACGGAGAAGAGGATGAGATCATAAAGATTGGTCAAACAACAAGTCGCAGTGTGAATCATAAACAAGTTCAATCAGGCCATCTTCCGCGACTGTGCGTATATATAGTAGAGTAATTCCATCGGAGTTGAGATGACGAATGATTTCTATATGTTCAAGGAAGGTTCTCCTTATGGAGGAGCCTCTCCGATCCATTGCGGAAACGATCAAATGATTGGCAAAGGATGATTCCCCAGGTGTCTCTTATTCCAAGATTTCAAAAGTTTCTATACTCTAAACTTCATCCAGCGACCGGTCTCACCAATATAAAAACCCCTACAATCCTTACATTCCATCTTATCGACACCGCTCCTCTCATCCACTGGTGGAGGGTCCTTCAACCTCACAAACAACCCCTTCACAAAGGTGGTTGTAAAATGTAGAACTGAAACCAAACGGGCGGAGGGCTGCACCCAATTGGTGGGAGAACTTTCCCAAGAGAGGGAGACTGATCCAGCGCAACCGACGATCGCTGATCCTATCTTGATCAAAGAATTCCCAAAGTTCACTGTGAGGAATATTGACCTTGGCAAGTAGCTCGCCTATAGGCTGTATAGTAGTAGCTTTAGGAATACACAGGAAAAGACCAAGGATATTGAACAAGCAGATAGTCGTGTCCGGAGAAGACTTACATCCTCCAGAACATCCGTCAAAGAGACTGAGTTCAAGACTGAAGGTGGAGATTTGAGATCAACGCAAGACTTGAACCAACAGTCCAAGAGTTTAGCAAGGAGGTGGGTAGGAGAAGACATGATCGAGACCTTAGGTCGCATCGGGGTATTATTCTTATGCGCCTTGGGCAACCCATAAAGGAAGGGAAGTGTGAGGTTAGAAACAAGGAGGGCTTTTCTCATCGCTGGAATTTTGATAATAGCCTTACACTTGTGGATGACTCTCCTAACTTTACTTGATTGAGGGAGCTGAAATTCTCGCTCTCCTTAGCACCTCATTGCTGGAGCACCTCATGGACCAAGCATGGGCGGATTTCTCCATCACCATAACAGCATTGCCCTTTTCAGCCTTAGTGACGTTTAATTCTTCCTGCTTAGTCTTCCTCGGACTATTTCGGCACATACTTTTTGGATTATCAACACCAGGGTCAATTTGCATAAAGAGATCTGCAACAATATTTGCCAAAGTTTCATATGGGTAGGTAGACTGAATTTCAAACCATTCTGAGGGCCAGTTTTATCAGCGTCAGTTCAGTGCTAACCTTGGGTTAACTGAACCTATCCTAACCCTGACCGCCCGATTTCGGGTGGTTAGAGATACGTTAACCTGAGGTTAGCAGCTAACTTCAGTTTTGTAAAACTGGCCCTTGAGGTGCCTATCATGTGATCTGGTATTGCTTCTCAGGGTCACAAATGCAACACATCTTAGAAACACTATCTCTATCTTGATGTAGGCGCACATCAGATCGAAAAAGTTGAGAATTACACGTACTTGGGACAAAATATTATATCGTTTCGAAAGTATGTAAATAGCCCAGAAATTCGGTACTTTTCCAAGAAGTTGGGGGAAAAAACAAAAAGTAAACTTGCAGAGGATTGTGGTATTGTTCCATTTCACTTTGATCAGTGCTTTCTAGAGTTGTATCCCAGCACAATTCAAAATACAATATTGGACTGTGGCCTATTCCAAATACTTGTAAGAGAATTATTTCTAAATATTGTCAATGGGCATTTTGGTAATCACAGGGGAAAAATACATCATTCAACTACTTGATAGATACCAGCAAACTGTGACAGTCAGAAAAACTAGTGGAAACGCTACTTCAAATATTATAGGATGAAGGCTTTTATTTAATGTGCGTGAATGTCAAGTATGTACTTAGAAAGAAGCGCTATCAATGAAAATAATAATATGCTCGATTTTCATATTCACTCAGCTCAATCCCAATCCCGCAAGTGTGTGGATATTGTTAACAGACCTTATACAGTTAATCAAAATAATCCAGAGAACGAAAATAAATTATCATCAAAGGAAAATATGAAGATCGTGTCATCGAAAATCGAAGAGATTCAAAACGAAATCGAGTTATAGGACGTAAGTTCAGGTCTTTCAGTTGCGAACTTTAACCGTGTTGATGTTGACTAAGTCATATCAGTGATGCGAACAACAAAGACATGATAGCAGTCAGCCGATGCGAACAACAGCCAACAATACTTAGTCCACGGTTCCGTAACGCGACGGACGAGATGCGTGCTAGCATGAGAAGAAGTGAAGCTTCAACAACACCCCCTCCCACGCATTGAGTCAATAATTTCTAGTTAAAAGTTGCATTAGGCCAATACAAGTAGATGCAAATCGAGATCAAGGTCAATGCAATTGGTAGTAATCCAAAGAATACAGACCAAAAATTAACGTGTCAGGAAAAATTGGTAGTAATCCAAAGAATACAGACCAAGAATTACGTGTCGGGAATAAGCAGGCCGATGGGTAATGCCACAATCCAAAGAATGTAGACGCAAATACCCAGGATACAAGATTTTTATTAATCACGGAAAAACAGGAATCAGCTTAATACAATTAGAAACCATAAGAGGAAAACGTAGATTAAATTTTACTTTCAAACTTCTAGATATCAATTATTTTAAAGTGTGAGTGAGTGAGTTAAAGCTAATCAATACCATAATAATACTAAATAATAAATAAATAATAATAATAATACATAATTATTGAATTTTACGGGAGACATTATTGTTTTTATTTTTATTTTTTATTATTTTTGAACGTCTAAGTTACTCGAATCAAGTCAAGGTGTAAATAATCACCATAATCACGTATAATTTCAATTTCATTTCGGGTATTCTGTCAAACAGAAAAAACAAGAAATACGTATTTAGATTTCTAGTGCGCGCATTTATCAATCAATTTATTCATTGTGCTGACTCAGTTGTACTTATCAACTGACCACACAGTCTTGAAAAAGGCTCTTCTAAGAGAGGCTTGGTTAAAATGTCGGCCAGTTGCTCAGTAGTTGGGACTTGAACAATCTTTAGCCGATTAGTTTTTACATATTCTCTGACTTTAAAAAATTGTAGCTCAACATGTTTGATTCTAGATCTATTAATAGCAGGAGTCTTACATTGCCTTATCGCACCAATATTATCTTCATATACGGTAATCGGGTATGAAACAGGATGAACTAACTCTTCAGTCAGTTGTGTGATAAATAAAAGTTCATGAGCAGTTTCATTTATAGCTTTATACTCAGCTTCAGAAGTACTTTCAGCAATGCTGCGTTGTAAACGCGAACACCACGCAATAGGACACCCATACATTCGAATTATAAAAGCAGTAGTGCTACGTCTCAACTTTTCCGCACCATGATCCGCATCAGAATAGGCATCAAACATTACAGGATCCCTACAATCAATTTTTATACCAAATTTTCGTGTGCCCTGTAAATAGCGTAAAATTCGCTTGACCATAGCCCAGTGTATGGGCTGAGGATTAGATTGATAACGAGCTAGGAAAGCCACTGCAAAGGCAATATCCAAACGAGTGTAATTAGCTAGGAATTGTAGACAACCTAACGCTTGTTTGTATGGAAAAATTTTTTCATCATCAGTTGGCAAAATTTTATGATTATGAATTGGAACAATAGGTGTTTTAACTGGATGTGCATTCTGCATAGAGAATTGTTTTAGTACTTCGCTTACATATTTTTCTTGGTGTAAAAACACAGACCCTCCACTAAGTTTCTCAATTTCTATTCCAACAAAACGTTCAGGAAAACCAAGGTTTCTGAATTTAAACCTAGATTCAAGAGTTGTCAAGAAATTTTGAATCATGTTATTGTCAGATCCTGTCAAAATGATATCATCTACATATACTACCATTAGAATAAACAAGTCAGGACATTCAGGATTTCTTTTACAGTAAACGCAGGGTTCACGAGGTGAGGATTTAAAATTAAGTGATTGCAAGTATGAATTAAATGTTCGAAACCAACAAATAGGAGCTATGGCTAAGCCGTATAAAGCTCTATTGAGTTTGCATACAAATTTTTTACTGTCAAACGGGAGTTCAGCAGGTACTGTTACATATTTTTCACGGTCAATAATTCCATTTAGGAAAGCATTCTTGATATCTAGTTGAATCATACTCCAACTATTCTTCATTGCCAAGGTAAAAATCCATCTGAAGATTATAGGATGCGGGGTAGGAGAAGCTTTTTCTTCTTTTGCATAACTTTCAGGATCCTTACACCCAACAACTACTAAGCGAGATTTTCAAGTACCATCATGCTTAATGGTGTGTATCCACTTGAGAGGGATTGGTTTAGTTTTAGAAGTTTTCTCAACAACAGTCCAGACATTATGAGTTTTCATTGCATTCATTTCATCATCAATTGAGGAGGTCCATAAATGGGCTTGGGGGCCACGTGTGGCTTCTTCATGAGAGATTGAATTATCATCAAGGCAGAACATGTCCTTAATATAGTGACCATAATTATCAAAAATTCTCAAACTACCATTAAGATTTAAATGATTTAACTCAATAGCTATATCATCACTTTCAGCATCTGGCTGAACTTCAACATCAGTATCATCAACAGGAATTTCTTGGTATGTTACTTGACACAAAATTTCATCTTTAGAACTTCCCCCTCCAATCAGTTCATTTTTAGCTAAGGTTTTACTTCTTGTGATACGCTCAGGAAATACAAGAGACTCGTCTATAATATTTGGAAAATCATTTTTGTACAGAATTGATTCATCAATTTTAAGACTACAAACTGGGTGTTCAGTATTATCATTGGCATTCCATGCTAAATAACCTGTAGAGGTAAACCCCACTAAATACATTCTTGTTCCTCTTTCTGTCCATTTTTGACCAGCAGGTACCTTCTCATTTTTAGCACAAATACGTGAACCAAAAATTTTAATTTGTTCTAAATTTGGTTTTTTATTGTAAAACATTTCATAGGGTGTAATGAAGTCAATACTAGAATGTGGTGTACGGTTGTATAGCCAACATGCAGTTTCAGCAGCATACATCCACATGCGAGCGGGAAAACCTGATTCAAATGATAAAGACCTAGTTCGCTCCTCTAGAGTACGATTAACTCTTTCAGCTGTACCATTGTGCTCGTGGGCAGAGGGTTCGGCAGGATTCATTTCAATTTCATATTTATCAAGAATATTCTTAGTGACTAAGCTCGTAAATTCCGTTCCCATATCGCAGCGAAAAATATTAAATTGACCAACACCGGGATATTTTCCACGAATTGTACGACAAGCATTATCAATTCCATTTGGAACTTCAGTTTTATTTTTAAGAATAAAAATTTGCAAGAAACGAGAAAAATCATCCAAAATACACAGGATATACTTTTTGAAGTAACTTTCTGGAGTCACTGGACCTATTAAATCAGCATGTAAAATTTCTCCTACACGTGTTGCGGGTTCGCGATCTTTGTTGAAAATTTTTCGAGTCAGTTTAGCTAGAGCACAAATCTCACAATTACTTTGATCCTTTTTACAAATCACATCACTCATACCTTCGGATACATGTTGTAACTTGTGAATGTAGGGAGCAGACACGTGAGCCATTCTACGATGCCAAAGTTCACCTTCTTTCATTCGAGATTCCCTCTGCTGAGGAGATAAGCGTTTTTTATTCTTCAGATTTGTTTTATTACATGAAATCTGAGTATCAGTAACATTTGAAGCGGGAGTTTCACTCTTAATAAGAGATTCAAGTTCAGGAAGAGAATTTTTTTCGTCAATTACTTCAAAAACATTTTCATGAATCATCTTTATTTCAGTACTATTATTGATAATCGAGATTTGATTTTTCGAGTTGACTGACTGGGGGTAATTTTCACGTTTTGAGTTACCAATTGACTCGCATAAAAGGGCTAACACGTAATAAATTCTGCCTTGTACAATAAGAGGTGCAAGTTTTCGATTGTGTTTTCTGGAGACAATTGAACCAGTTTTAACATTTAATATGACAGTTGTGTGAAATTGTTGGTTAAAGGTGTTGGCACTGAGGATTATTTTCTTGGCATGGGGTACAAACTGAACATTTTTAACAAGGAGCATAGTTTTTTGTTTCTTAAACTCAATAATTACAGGAAGAGTTCCTTGCCCTATTGACTTCAATGGTATATATTCGTTTAATTCATTCAACGTAGTTACTGATAAGGGATTTTCATGGGCAACATAATCAATTAGAAAATTGCGATTAAACACAATATGATGCGAGCTACAAGAATCAACTAGTACCTTACTTGGAATATTAAATGTGTTAGACTCACTTCTGTTCGAATTTTGGCACTCGCGAGCAAGATGACCATATCCAAAACAACCAAAACACATAGGACCAACATTTGGACAATTCTCAGGAAGATGGAAATAATCATTACAATTCTTGCACCTAACCTTCTCCTTTTCAGAGGCGGACATGCTTTTGAGCTGTTCAAGTTGAGCAGGCGTGTACTTTTCATATAATTTACGAGGTAGAGAATTTTTTGCCGAGTTTTGAGGAAGAGGTTTCTGTCTCTTGAAGGGATTACTTTCACCACGTTTACCACTATTTCCATCATAACCCCCACGTTCTCGATTGTATTCATTTTCTTTGTGAAACTCAGCAAACCGTTTCCTGGGATTTTCATACCCACTACTTGTGGCACTGCGTCTGCTGTCAAATCTACCACGACTTCTAAAAGCTTGATCAAATTTTGATAAATCCACATCTAGAAACATTCTTTTGACATTTTCGAGTGTGCGCTGCTCAGGTGTAAGATTAGTAACATGGTTATAGAAGGTGTAGAGAGGGGAGCTAGCGTTGTAAATATCTCGAATTTTCGATAAAAAATTTGAAATCTTGTACTCCTCTGAAAAAGTACACTTCTGATCAGAATAATCATCCATCAATTGCTCAAATTTGGCGACGTATAAAAGTTTATCAAAACCTGGCTTGAACGCAAGATGTTCCCACCGACGATTAATTTGAACAATGTCTTGAGTAATTGAATTTTGGTATAAAGTACTCACTTTGTTATACGCTTCATAGCTAGAACTGGAATTTTTAATATAATTCCAAACATGACGACTTACAGTAGCCTTCAGATATCTTAAAATATGTGAGTCCAACGCATTACGCTGGTCTGTCGGCATAAATGTGGATTCGGCTTTCGGTTCCTCGATAAATTTAGTCAGATTGGCCGCAGACAGCTCCAATTTAATCATCTGGTCCCAGGGCTTAAAATTCCTACGCGCCGAGAGCAGCTCATGTTCCTTATATTCACGAATTTTCAGCGAGGGGACCGACATCGCTGAAGAGGAAGATGTACCAACCGGATTATGGAAATTACCAGGAAGAATTTTTAACAGAGCTTGAATCTGTTCCAATGAGAACATCGGCACAGACGCATTTGACGTATTCGAGAGTGATTCAGCATTATTTGTATTCGCGAGGGTGGTCTTCACAGGTACAGAAGGGGCCGTATCCCCCAACAAGCGCTCATTTTCCACAATTTCGTCTTCACCATTCTCATTCATATTCAATGAGAAGTCATCGGTTACATTTACATTCCCATCTGACGCACCACCATCGCCAGCGCCATACAAAAGATCGTTTTCATCGATTTCACTCATTTTTTTCGAGAAGAGGACACAAGAGAGAAAAAGAAAAATCGGACAAGGCCTTGAGGATTGAAAATACAGGAGAAAAGAGAGAGAAAGATATTTCACGAACTGCTACCAAGTTATAGGACGTAAGTTCAGGTCTTTCAGTTGCGAACTTTAACCGTGTTGATGTTGACTAAGTCATATCAGTGATGCGAACAACAAAGACATGATAGCAGTCAGCCGATGCGAACAACAGCCAACAATACTTAGTCCACGGTTCCGTAACGCGACGGACGAGATGCGTGCTAGCATGAGAAGAAGTGAAGCTTCATCAACAAATTGGGAAGACGGAGTCATTGGAAGAAGACGTAATGCAGCCCCAAAAAATCAAAAAGAACAGAAAGAAACACAATGCACTTCTTAACGCGTTAAGACGAAAAGATAAGTCCTCCCTTGTCGAAAATGAAAATCAGATGCTTGTCAACGGCACATCAGTTAATGATACGCTTGAAGAATTAGACTTAGTGGAAAAGCTCCAAACTTTGAAGTGCGATGAACCTAGAAAATATATGAAATATGTCAAGAAAACGTCACAAAGGCGTCGTATACATTGCACTACTAAGCAATCTGGATTCACCGTTTGCGAGAACCTTTAACCCATGTACCTATCCGATTTATACCTTCATATTGTACTATTGTAAGTAAATCAACTTTCATTCTTACGCCTTACGAAAAAAGCACGTTCTTGACTTTTATATAAAACTTATGAATCCACACATTGAATGTAAAACATCGGTTTTCGACGTCATCTGCAATCGCCCAGCATTCCCCAACACGTCCGATATTAATATTATTCTTCGGAGACTTCGGAATTGTAATTCGAAAACATTCTCGCCAAGTTATTCAAAAATCGCGTTCGACAAAGTGGAGGAAAAGAAATGAAAAGAAATCATTTAATTAAGGTTGAGAAACTTTTTTCCGGCGAGAAATCTCTATACGCGCTGCCAAATAACTACTAGAAATTAAAACTAAAAATTCAACTTCATCTTCGTAGCGGACGAAGAAAAAAAAAACGGAACGAAAAAAATGGATAGATTTCCAATCTTGTAGTTCTAATTAAATGTGAAAAAACAAAGAAAAAGTCTCCAGATGTTAAAAAGGACATAAAATCCATTCAGTTAAAAGTCGAAGGGGAAGATTAGCACGTAAAACGAGTAAGCGAAAAAATTTCAATTATAGTATATCGGGTCGCGCAGTTTGTAGATGTTTCCAGCAGTCGAATTGTTTTTTCGTAGAAGTTCCATAATTTACGAAGGTTATTGTTTGGGGGTACTTCGATTATGTAAGTTTTTTCATTCGATTGAAATATTACTTTATTTTGCTTTTATAATGTCGGCATACGTCTTATACTTCTCATTTTTTCCCCTCGCTCTGCGGATCATATTTCATTATACAGGGGCTGGTGCTGAAAGTTTCAGTCGGATTACGAATTACCTACGGAATATTTTCTCGATCAAACGAAACGGATGTCGTGAAACTTTTTCTTATGCTTAACAGTATATTTCAGCGATTCCTTAGGGTGGACACGTCGTACGATACTATTGATGACGTAATTTTCAGAGATATCAAATCAGCTGCCAATTAGGAAATTTTGAAGAAAAAAAACAAATAAATTCCTTATTTTGGCATTCATTAGTCAAATATTACCGCAGCGATAAAATGAGTTTTGACAGTACTGACACCAATTTATCTGCATATTGTGATAATCGGAGTGTTTGTGTCGCATTTGCAAACACCGGCCGTCCTCCACAGTGAAGTAGGTACGGGTTGCGTATGCATTTGATTTTGTTTCTTCCAGTACCGGAATCGACCCTTTCGAGTACAACTTCAGTGTTGGAAGAATCTCCTTGGCAAAGCTCCTCTTCTGCTTGGCAACCGCCAAGTTACTTTGGCAACCGCCAAGCTGCAGTGCCCCCCAACACAAGAACACACAACAACAACATCACCTTAAGATATAGTAAATTTCAGTTGGAGTTTCTTCATATTCTACTATCTTCAAGGAAGATTGTCGTCCTCTTCTTCCTACAAATCTGGATGTTGATGGTACACAGGTGTCGAGTAGGCCATAGCGTGGTTCTGCATTTGCCTATTCCATTCCTGGTCCATCTTCCTCTTCATGACAGTGGCCACGCCACCTGATGGTTCCATTGGAACCTAGCATGGTGGATACCAGGCTATGGCCATGGCCGCTTAACCCCTGCGTCAGGTGAAAGTTTAGTTGGCCATAGTGTCGGTCCATCCACTCATCAAAGTCGCGTATTAGCACACGGGTTGTCCACTTATCCAGCTCGCTCTGGACAATTCTTGCTCTCCACTTTACAAGCAAGGAGCGCCTGGCCTCTTGCTTGACCCGTAAAGCTTCTTGGTTGGTCGTTGTCGTTTTCTTTGCTTCGAACACAGCCGCTCTCTCCTCAGCAAGGAGCTCGATTGATGGTCAACGTGCTAATACACAAAGAGCCTCCGTCGAGACAGTGCGGTAGGCACTTACACACCTCAGCGCAGCTCTTCGTTGGATCTTTATATCATCTCTCTTCTTCTGGCCCATGCTGGCGCACCATATAGGAGGATCGACAAGGCGGTGCTCATGATGACCCTTCTTCTTGCTTCTCTTGGAGCGGCTTAGGTATCCAACTACCCAGCCTGCCTTTTCCGCTGCCATCAGGAAATGGTGCCTGAAGCTCAGCGTCGAGTCAAACCAGATGCCCAGCTACTTCATCTTCTTCTTGGTCTCAATTTCCACACTTTGCGGGCGAATGATAGGTGGACTGAACTTCCGACGCGACTGGTCGTGAATAAAATGGCCTCCGTCTTACTAGCTGCAAGTTCCGAGTTCAGCCGACTCGATCCAACGCGTCACTTCCTCCTGGGCCCGGTTTACCCTCCTCTCCACCGCTACAATTCTCTCGGTAGTGCATACCATCAGTTTGTCATCCGCATAGCAGATAAATTTAACACACGGTGACAGCTTCACCTTAAATATCCCGTTAAATGCGACGCACCACAACAGCGACCCAAGGACCAACCCCTGCGGCACCCCACAAATAACTGGGCGCTTGATCGTACCAGCAGACGTATCTGCTTGGATTTCTCGGCAGCTAAGATAGGTGCTGATCATCCTGAGCAGGTATGCGGGCCTTTCTTCGTCCATGAGAGCTTCCAGTATCCTCTCCCATGTTATCGAGTTGAACGCATTTCTTATGTCGAAGCTGACGGCTGCGCAAAACTGACGTGTAACTATCGCTGACTCGGCTATCCTCTTCAACCGGATCCCAGAATCTGATGTGCAGCGTCCAGTTTGAAAACCGTACTGGCTACTAGAGATTATATCTCTTTCCTTCAGATAGCTCTCCAGTCGATTGGCTATCATTCTTTCTAGGAATTTCCCAACATTGTCCAGCAGACAAAGTGGTCGATAAGAGGATGGCTGGCCAGGTGGTTTATCCCTCGTATCGATCAGCGCTAGCCTGGCGAGGCAATTGGAGCAGCATCAATCTCGTTCCCAGTCAAGGGCAAAGACTAATAAAGGGTTGATACTCAAATGAGTAATTAATTACAAAACGGCAGAAACCGAAAAGAATACAGAGCGCTCCTGACTAAATAGTCATCCTCAGCGACGACAAGAACACAACCGACCTAACTAAAGAAAAAAAAAAAAAAAACGAAACACCGAGACTGACGGAACAAGGAGGAGACTAATCATCGAGTTGTGAATCACAAATAAGCTTGAGCGGACCTTCGTCCGGTATTTGCCTGTTCGGCATATGGAGACCGCACCAGTATTCTTATGACGAATGATTAGAGCAGTGGTTCCCAAAATTTTCTTCCTCACGGCACTGTATTTCTCCCCTTTACATAACGCGGCACACTTGATCATACATCAAAGTAAAAACTGAACGAGTCTTGTAATAAATACATACAAACAGCAGTACATCTCGTCATGATGACGCTTGAATGCATCCTGGATAAGAAGTGAGACAAAACTATACTTGTAGCATACTTGAAATTATATTAGTAAAGACTTTCAAAAAATTTGTAATCTGAAATGTTCTTTTTTCGCGGCACACTTTCATGAATCTCGTGGCACACTTTTGTGCCGCGGCACACAGTTTGGGAACCACTGGATTAGAGGATATGCCGATGCGGCAAGTTGTGTCTTTCTTTAGATCGTTGGTTTGAGTCTCCCTTCTCTGTTAAGAATTCTTCTACCTTGGCCAGTAGCCTAAAAAATGAGCTTCTCTTTGCTCTTTCGAGACGTCGTAGGCCTCTTCCCTAACATCTCTAAGGCTGTCACTATGCAGCGGGTGGATGAACTCCTTGTGAACTCGAACACTTTTCATGAAGAGTTGAGTGAGTTTCTCAATTTATTGCTGCAAATTTAATGGTAAATTTTAGGAGTTCCATGAGGAGGTGGGTATTCTTTTTCTTTTCACTTGTTTATTTTTTTGGGTGGTGCCGATAACAGCCTGTAGGCCAATTACCACCGACACCACCCCAACAAGATAATGTTATGTGTAAATGAATACAACTTAGAAAATAAAATAAAATAAAATAAAACATGATAAAATAAATAAAAAATGAATAATAATAAATAGAAAAAAAAATGAAATGAAAAAAAAAAGAAAAAAAATATCATGAAAATATAATAATCAAAAAAAAAAAAACAAAAAAAAATAGGTTCCCTCATCTCTGAGGTGTTTATGTCCAAGTTTGAATCTGACCTCTTCTTTTCCATTGACGCAGATATTCAGATGACGTACTACATACGTGGACTGGTTCCCGAGGTCTCTGCTTGGAGTTCCTCACGTATCTTAATGAGCTGTACCCAGCCATAAAGTTTACTCTGGAAGTTGGAGGCTCTTCGATTAACTTCTCGGATCCTACTATCTCCAAAACAGACCGGGTCCATGAGTTCGATATTTATAGAAAAGATACGTCGACCGATTTTTTAGTCCACGGGTCGTCATTCTGCTCAGTTGCCCACAAATATGCTGCTTTCAACAGCTTAGTTCATAGGCATACTGACCCTCATTGGAGTCGAAGTACCTTCAGAAAGGAATTACTGACCATAAAACATCCAGCCAGAGTGAACGAGATCCACTTGGACATAGACGCGTTGGTGCGTAGGGATATTACTAGGAAATGTCTCGACCTTCTGTTGCCAGTCTTGAATGAAGGTGTCAAGAAGGTGAGGACATAATTGTTCTGGGATTCATTTTCTCGACTATATGTACCATCAGAATTAAATCATAATATTTTGTAAGAACGTTTGAAGATAGCTAGATTTTCTCACCTCTCTAGTGGTTTCTTAAAAGAACTATAAGTTAGTTCCGTTTTCTTCAAACAAAGGTAGTTGATATAACGGAACCATTTTGACGAAAAATTACAGTTAAACAATTTATTAACAAATAAGAGATACAACTAGGTGCGCACAGACTTGATTTTTAATCGTTTTCATTTTTTAATTCTGAACAGGATCAAAAGAATGGACTGAGCGTAAATCGCAGATTATTCGCTTTTTACATTTTGAATCGCAAGTTGGCCTTACTGGTGAATTTTTCCAGTAGTGTCTGTGAAAGCCAAAAAAAAGAAAAAATGAATATAACAAATGAATACTCGTGGGCGTACGAATTAATAAAAAGTGTCTCCCCGGTAAACGATAGATGTCCGTAAAACTAATCACCCATTTCATAAACTCAAAGTATCCTCATTTGTCTCAATTGAAAGCTTTATAAAATCTTCTCAACCAATCACAGCCCATAGATTCAGAGGATGTCTTCATAATGTCCTCATTATATATATTTTTTTTGAGACAACCGTCAAGAAGTCCTTTTTTTTTTAATCCTCATAAATCCTCCAACATGAGAATCTTCAATGTGTCCTCACTATATCCTCTTTATTTGTACTTGCAGGAACCCTCCTTGTACCATCATCACGCCCTCAAGGAAGAACCCTCATGGTATAATCATCTCGACCCCATAGAAGAAGCTTCAATGTGTCCTCATTATTTCATCATCACATCCTCATAGAAAAGCTCCCACTGTGTTCTCATCTTCTCCTCATTATGTCCTCACTGTTTTCTCATTGTATCGAAATTGTTTCCTCATTACTTATATTCATCATTATGGGCTGTCTTTTTTCATTTCAAGGTCATACATGACGTCATCAGCTCGTGCGGCGTCATTTTTGTACCTAACGTTATTCGTCAGAATGACTCTCAACCTCAACATTTAATCGCATGTCGCAATGGGTGAATCCTCTATATATTTTACGTGCCCGGGGTCCTAAGCTTCCCTCCTTCCTCTACATGGACTTGAAGAACAGATTAAATTGGGGACGATAAATGAAAAACTATGAGGGAGATCTTACCGTACAAAAGTTTGTGCGTTAAAAATGAAAATTCTATGCTTACTTGTAATACGTATCAAATAATTCATTATTGTCAGCAAATTTTCGGATCAAATTGTCCCAGTCTTGAGGCATCAAACTGGGCAACTGATAAGCTTCTTTGGCCGAATACAATTTGTACCATATCGGATTATCGGTCAAATTCGCTTCATCCAAATTCATGACCCACGTTTCGTAGTCCAATACGCTCTACGGATAACCATAAAAAAAAAAGAAAAAAGAAATTCTCATAAAACTCTTATATTCTCCGAAAGCGCCTTCAACTCTTCTCTTTTTCCTCTTTCCTAGGAAAATCTTTCTAGAGGAGGGGCTAAGAAAAACGAGGTACAAACAGAGGAAGAATCACCACCCAGAAACAGTTCCAAGAAGACTAGAGATTTCAAGGTCTCCGCTGCTGTGGACTTACAAGTTACAATATCTCATTCATTAAATACAAAATATCTTCAGGTTGGTTTTTAACTGAGTTCTATATTTCTACTCTTATACTGTATAACCTATTTGAAAGAAGTTTTTTATTTTGGACTCACTCTCGTTGAATGATTACGATCTCCATCGACGTAATAGATTCGATAACCAGGATTTAAATCTATGAATGGAGTAACCGATGGACTTATGTAAGATACACTCAAGGGTCTTTGTAAGTCTTTCGGGTCGTAAAACACTTTGAATTCATCAAAATGAGTGTGACCAAAAAATTGAGCAGTTATGGTGGATTCATATCTGTACGAAAAAACAAAAATTTTGTGAGAAAAATCAAGTACATCGGGAGCACTGTTTAGTATATCAGAGCCATGAAGAGATTATGATCTTTCGCTCTCCCAGGATGGCAGTCTCCGATACTACCAGAATAAGCAATAATTCTAATGTCTGTTTCTTTCTACGATACCAGAATGATTTTACCCCTTTCGAGCTAATGAAGAAGTGGTGACGTCGTTTGCCGTATCAGGCACAATTCTACTTTATTAGTTAGCTTACAAGAGTAGTTTCAGCATAATTGTGTGAACAGGCACTAGTAGATAGGCACGGCCCTATTTCTTCTCGAAACGAATGGGATGGACAAATGCATCAAATTCACAGTAGAAAAGAGCAATGAGACCATTAAATATTTGAACCCAACAGTGACGCTGGTAAACAACCGGGTAGAAAAATCTACAGAAATCCGACGCACACAAACACTATCATGCCAAATGATTCGCACCATTTACCATAGGCACAAGTTAGCAGTATTGCTGTCGAGCGATTTCTGTCCTGAACAATGATGGAGAGAAGAGGAAAGATATCGAGGTAGTAAAACAGATTGCAGAAGTCAACGACTACCATGAAGTTGGGCTGGAGGGGGTCTTCAGGAACACTGACTAGATGATAGAGGTCTTCGACTATGTTGCCAATATGGGTATCCATAATAACCTAGCCATGGTAAAAAGAATCAATATTGACTAGAAGGGAAAAGGAAAGCTTGAGTGGACTGTAAAATCTCAGCTTGATAAAGATTGAGAGAGAGTTCAAGCTCTGGAAAAAGGAGCATAAAACATCGAGAATGAGAGAAGATAAGAAGTCACTGTAACAAAGAACTACACAACGGAGAAGAATATTTAAAGTCCACCATGCAGAGAATCGCCCTCCAAAAAATCTCTAGGCATAGACCAATAAGATGACAGCATACCTTGTAGCCAATAGAAACGCAGAACATTGGTCATCAGATGTATTGCTACAGAAGAACAAGGCATTGAACATGTATTTTTATACCTATTATATTTGGCTACTACAATTCTGTGTTGAGATTTTTTCTCTCTTAGAACTTAATTCTTACAGTATGACTTTGTTTTCTTATTGGTTATAACAGGCTGCATTGTGATTGGTTTACTCTGATGACCAATGGTACTCTTGCAAGCTACCTATTGAAGTAGAATTGTACTTTGAATATACTTTTTTTTTTTCTCAATATCCAATGTTCTATCACACCTCACCGCACTTAGTATGAGGGGGCTCAAAGGCAGGCTTAGAGTGCGTTGAAAGGCATATTCAAGTCTTTCTCAGCGCTATGGACATACATCAATAATGCGCGTATACCTGGCGACTATTTCATAATAATTACGAGACCAGACTTTCAAACAGGCTTCATAACCAGGAGGTATATGTCCGATGACGTGAACTTTCTCGTTATTAAGTTCGGCACTTTGGAGTTCGTAAATGAACCATTCCAGTTCATTAGCCGGGTCTGCGGTATTTAGTAATAGCCACCTGCAGTGAATCAAATTCATCATAAATAGTTATCAAGACTCGACAAAGGGAGTACAGAAAGTACATGACGGATGAGAAGGGAAGTTTATGTACATGCAAATGAGAACAAAGAGAAGTAGCGAGAAATAGGGATACGTCCGCTGTTTCCGAAGCGGGCTGAGAGGAATATTGCTTCCCTTTGAAATGGAAAGTCTGTTCCCCCATTCTAGAAAACACATACAAGCGAAGTATTTACAGAAGCGGACAGGTCCACCACGGCCAATACCGCCAGGTGTCTGAAAGTCTACAATCGCAGGACAACCTACCAATTTTTATTGTTGCAATAATTCGTATTAAGGGAAATGATACGGAATCCTGGTCGAACAAGAACGCTGTAGAATGCGCCATAACGTACAGTTTTGGACGATGACTTTGGCAACCACTTACTCCATTGCTTATCCACCTCCTCGTATAACCAGTTAATGGAAAACTCGTTTTTGATAGAAGGCGGAGGGAAACTATGAGAAAATATATCTGTATATTGAAATCGGTTTGCCATTAATGATTTTTTCTTTGAAATAATAAAAAGTTCACCTATTTACGGGAGACGACTCGTGATTCCCTAAAGCTGGAAATATAGGAACTCCGGGGAAGTACAAGCTCATTTGCTCGATAGTTCCTTGAAAAATTTTAAAGTTTTCTTCTGGATTTTGCATCCATACGTCATGTGGCAGAAGGTCGCCAGTCCATAACATGTAGTCAATATCCTATAAAATGATCACCAACAAAACTCAAAGTTGCGAGGTTTAGTTTACTGTGTAAATTTCGTGGGTCTATCCTAACGGTTATGACTTGCATCTAGATCTACTAGTAAAAGAGCAATATCAGAATCGATTTCATTTCTAAAATATTAATTCAATTTTTTCATCACAGTTCATAATTGCAATGTGATATATTTTCCAAATAACAGGCTCTATTATTTGAATCAACGCGAGTGCTCAAATTATGGCCAGATACCGTCTGTGTCTCTAGCAAAAAACTCTTCGTTCTTGATGCCTACTTTCGGCGCTCTCTGTATTCCTTATCTTGCATTTATTCTCCGAAATGGCAAGCTTTCACCAGATATTTCTACGGTTCGGAGAGAAAATTCGGCTGAGAAGGCAGGGAAGGGAATGGATAAAGGATCACGAATGATAGTTCCTTCTGTACCGGTCTTAGACGTCCCATAATTCGATAATCAAATGTTAACAAAACCAAAAACTATGAACAAATATTTACGTACTCTATGTGTGCTCGAAATATGTTGCAACATATGATTAATAGTACGTTGAGGTGTATCGCAATTTCTGTAATCACCCCAACGACCGGCCCGATGGCTAGACTTTTTTGGTATTCCGTTGGATAGGCGACAGCACAATGGTTCATCACATACAGCGTTCGTTCCCTCCACATAATTTGGATCAAAGTGTGTATCAGAAAGGTGAAGAACTTTAAACACGGTTTGTTTTACCTGCGTCTATTGACTCACAATTAATCCACTGCGAAAGTGAAGAATGCAATAATTTTAAGCCATTATGACGAGTTCGTACCTCTTCGAGGTTTGGTTTTGTTGTATTGGGTTTTGAAATTGGTGGGAATGTCACTTCCCAGTTGCGCATTGGTCCACAAGCATCGCTAAGAAGAAAACTGCATATTTCGCGAGATCCCATATCTGTTCTTTGGAAAACGTGAGTAAATTCACCCTGGAAGTAAAACTAGGTACTTCATTTCATTTACACGTTCAAAAATAGTGAAAAAAAGCCATCATAAAGCTAGTATAAACCTAATATATAAACTACGCAAGGTGAACTCGCAAATTTTTGAATTACCCATGGAGTTACAAGGGTGAAGCTGGAGGGAAGAGCACGCGCAACGTAGGGTAAGGGAGGGGGGGTACTCAGAAAATTCCAAATTAGGGGCCAGGGAGAGTAAAAACATGAAACATGTCAAAAAGTCTCATAGGGCCTATGTGGAAATGAAAATAGACACTTGAAGGAGTGGTTCTGGTACAATCTATAAAATAATTGTTTATTGTTTATCTAATAAGGAATGATGTACTGGAAAAGAGAGAGAGGGGAAACAGTCTTCTGGCGTAGCCAAATGACTAAATTATTCATTAGTGGCTATTGGGGGCTCACTCCTTTGTCTAGTATAGGTCCACTTTGAAAAATTTCTAGCTAAAAGTTTTTGGGAGCTCACTCACAGTCTCCATGGCCTAGTAAAAGTCCAGTTTATGATAGTTTAAGCCAGTTTAAAATAAGTCAACATGGTAGCTTTCGAAGAGATCACTTGGGTTTCTATGGATCTATCCACAGAAAATGTGACGCTTTCTGACATCATCAATGACCTTGACCTACTTTACGGACTTGTAAAAATTTCAACTTCCAGCCTTCACTATATCAGGCCTAGCATGCAGTACACTGAGAAGAGCCCAGCCAACTCATTTTCTGAGGGGGCATTTTTGCGCCAACGTGATCGCGAGCGTGTTCAACTTATTACGTCATCATTTTCAAGACTCGGACGGAAACTAGGCTACATATGATAGGAGGTGGACTTACAAAAATATATTTTTCCATTTCAACTACTCCTATATTATTTACGCTAAGAAGAAAATGAGGAGGGCAATTCCACGTACAACATGACAGAAATTCGGTTGACCATCAACAGAGACAAATTTTCCTGGTGGTACAAGGTTTTAAAAAAAAACAAGGAACTCCCTATATGCCGTCACGACCTGATGACGTCATAAAAAAGAGAGAGTGAGAGGGAGAGAGAATGATTAAGGGGTATAATTCAGTATGGCTCGTACACATGAGGCTACCGTTACCTATATTGGATTTCTTGGCGCAGCCAAAAAGATGAAGGTCATGTTCCATGTCTTTTCAAAATTTTGCCCAATTACATATGTTGTGGATAATGCGAGACAGAAATATCTTAGAATTCTAGGCTAAGGTTTTAGAACGGCACACTCGCTTGATCTGTCTCGCTTCTCGGTCTATTTCAGACTGATGAGATTACTGGGCCTCACTCACTCCGCTCGTTCGTCCCGCTTCTTGGTCCAGTACAAGTCTACTTTAGTATATTTCAGGCTGATGAGATTACAGGGCCTCACTCGCTCCGCTCCTTGGCCAGTACAAGACTACTTTAGTATATTTCAGGCTGATGAGATCACTGGGCCTCACTCGCTTCGCTCGTTTGTCCCGCTTTAGTATGTTACAGATGTTGTAAGCGGACCAGGATTAACGACTTATGACGTCACCGAACTTATGACGTCACAAGCTAATGGCTTCATAATGGCTCTCAGGGTGTTCTTAGCCTAGTATAAATCTAGCCTAAGCCTTTTCATTATACTAGGATAAGCTAGAAACTACAGAGGGGGGGGGGTCGGACTCGCGAACTCGCAGATTTGAGAATTCTAGCCACAGTGAAAGTTTCCATAAGGATGAGACCAGAACAAAGACATAAAACATGTCAAAAAGTCCTGAGTAAACTATTTGACATCCTGCGTCAATAGCAACATAAAATCGAATAAATTATATTTACCGCGAATGATCGAGTGATTCCGTCGCAGACTTGCGGTGTCTGTATATTCAATCTCGTACAAAATTTGTAGGATAGTCTTCTAACATCATCAGCTGTTTTACGCCTCTTTCGAATATAGTGTAATAAAAATCCAATGGCTGCAGAAAAAAGAAAAATTACCCATTCGAGTTTTAACTCGATCTGAATAACAGAAATATCAACTCACCGCATCCCTTCTAAAATTTTCCAAATTTTTATATAAATACTCTCTACCACCACCGGAGGTGTCCGAACTTACCTATTCGACAAGTGAAACATGATTCTGCAATCTTGGAGACTGCTCCTCCGACGTTAGTTCCGACCTTCGCCAAACACTGTTTAATATAGTTTAAGAATTGCATTGCTCGGTTGACAATTAGGTTGTTGAAATAATTTTCTGATGCGATATCTGATGACTCTGGAACCTGAAAGGAGTACGTGATTTTCAATGCTTGATTGATATTTACCTCCTATAACAACTCCTTCAAAGTTCGTACTCCAAGTTTACAGGTTATAGTTTGTTATTCATTTTAACCAATAATTCTTGATGGGTCATTTGTGCACAGATATTCAAATTGGGGTGACAAATATCACGCCGCAAACAAGCCCTTCCTCTACCATTGTGGACTACAGTACCGTCTAAAGCTGGAAAGCCAAAGCCCTTGAAAGCTGAAACATCAGCAGCAACACGCATCAGTTCCATCTATTCATTTATGACAGATGAAATGCTGGCTAATTCACGACTCATTCAACCAAAAGTCAGTTAAAACCCAAATAGCAATGGTTGAGGCTATATGTCTGTCAAAAATGGCGAAACAAGGGTTCACAGCGTGAATTGTGCTTTTGGAAGTATTTTCTAAACAAGCACCTCGGGCGAGGTGTTAGGAGGGTCGGCTAAATGAATTCTTTTTTGGAAAACTCGATAAATAAAAACTTGAAAAAAACTGAATTTGGCTGCAGGTTAAATCACCTCCTCTCCCCTCCCCACAAAAAACCGGAGAATAAACTTTTCACAATACACGTTTCAGAAGACCATTTAAGATACATTCCAGAGGAAAATCTTTTGCCCTCACTTTTTTCCTTATCCAGAGCATTGTTACCTGGGCTAAAAGCTAGGTATACTAGATTCTTTGAAAAACTGAGATGAGCATAACTTTAAATGGCTTCTGTCAGCTGAACGCAGAATTATACATGTGTTTCACGACTGGAAAGGGACAACTGGAAAGGGACATGAAGAACACTTATTTATATCATACACTGTTCCCACAAAAAAACCTGAAGGTAAACTTTTCACAATACACTTTAGGGAAAAAAAAGGGCACAGTGACCAACTGTAGCTTTGCGGGAATATAATAGTAATAATAATAGAAATAACAATAATCTTACCTCCAGATTCTGCCATATGAAGAAAACAAGAAAAAATCAAAATCAAAATCAAAATCAAAACAAACAAAATGAACTTGAAATAAGAATAATCAAGAAAACAAGAAGAAAAAAAAACAAATTCAAAACCAAAAAAAAAAATGAACTTGAAATATAGAAATAATAAAATTACAACCACTAATCTTCTAAATAATCGAAAATACAAAAAAAAATAATAAGAAGAACTAATAATAATAAGAATGATAATAATAAGGATGCGAAGAGATAGGGAAAATATGTTCCACACAGATAGTCAAAGAAAATGCGTTTGACAGAAGTAATACATTCTACCAAGAAAGTCAAAAACGCACTGACAAGAAATTTCCCCGCTACCTGAATACTGCAGTTTATAATAGGAAAAGGAAATAAAAAGAAGAAAAAAATAATAATAATAATAATAATAATAAAAAGGGTATTCTCCATTGTGTCGTGTATCTAAGGTAAGACAAGAAGATAAGAAAAGGTAACGGAGAAAACGTGAAGGAGACAAAGGAAGAAAGGAGGACGACACTGACGAAGACGACGACGACGATGACGACAAAAAAAGATTGTAATACGGTCGGCTAGCGAAAGCGCGCCGACCCTAAAAAGGGACTTGGTCATAGATAAAACGAGTTCACAACAAGATTACGTCAATTCCAAAAACTAATGATTGAAAGCAAGCTGGGACTATACTTATTCTTCAACTGGAACGACTCTATACCGAATATATTTTTAGTGAAGGAAGAGCACAAGAGGAAGCCAGTTATGTAGCGAAACGTGAAAACTGAAGTCAAAGTTCGGGCCGCATGGAATTAGCTTTCCAACTAAATCATACGATGTGTGAAGGATGAAAAACAGAAATTTCTCAATGGAAAAATGGAGTCGCAATCATTATGAGTGAATGATCTATAGGCTATAAATGACTTGCCACATATTGTAAGTTGTAAATCACAATACGGGCCCGAAAACAACATCAACGTGTAGTCGATCATTAATTTACCTTTGACTGTTCCAATTTCGCTGAAATTTCGTCTCTCGGTTCGTCCACTACAGGGATTTGAGGATCTAAATTCTCTTGATCAGTTTTTGTCAGCAGTGGTTTTTCATCCAATACTTCGTCACTCCACATCATAATCAATTCTTTCCAATCGGGGTCGTCTGTTTCGACGGTTACATTCAATTGTACATTGCGCCATTTCAATGGGATGCCTAGAATTAATAAAATACAAATTAATTTGAAGGCGTACCTTCGGTGAACGACAAGATGCTTCGTTTGACCTCCCACAACACAGGATCCGTGTTGAAAATTTCGATCTGCTAGCTGGGTTTATGAGGGGCGGAGGTTATCTAGGAAAATGCGCAGGGATCATCTTATCTCTTACAGGAACTTGACAATGCTTTGACCTTTGAGCTACGTAACTTTAGGACTGAGGAGCTATTTGGGAAAATTCACGGTGGTCAGAAAATAATATTCACGTCGAAGACAGTGCAGTGCCTAATGTTTTCAACTTTCATTTCTCACAGATGGGAATTATCATTGCAGGCATGTTTAATCCGGATAAGTACTGATAATATCCTAAATTCAGCTCTAGGGAAGTGGACAACCCTATAATTTTCTAAAATGAGCCATGATTTATTCTTGGTACTGTGGTAATTTTTCTCGATATCAGCCTACAAAAGAGGGAGACAGGTGGAAATGCAAGTAAGCAAATTATTAAAGATATACATTTTTTTAACGCTGTAGAGAAACTACTCCACGTTTGTTTATTTTTTTTTTTTTTAGGTTTCGTTCAGAAATTCCACTCGAACAATCACTTGAGCATCGTGTTGAGAGTCAATAAAATCCACGTCAGTACCGTAGGCACAGAGCGAATTCTTTACGCCTATTGTAAGTCTAATATAGCCACTCGTACATATGTCATCAATTTGATGGTTTTCGAAGCACAAAACACAAGAATAGAAATAATACTTATTCCGTATGATAGATACATACCCTCTTAGTAAGTTAATTACAATGATAGTGCCTAAGTAACTGTATGTACCTACTTACCTAATGAAGCAGATATTATCGCAGTCGACAAAACAAAAGCTCGGGCAACGCTCATTCTTCTAGACAAATACTTAACGACATGATCAAAATACCTAATGGTGTTCATAATAATTTGCAAAATTGGTTGGTGAAACAAGTATTCGATTCAGAACGCACTCGTCGGACTTTGACGGTTTACAATTAGTGAAATATGAATACGTGTGATTCTTTTGATAACCACTAGATCATTTAATGAGTAATAAGTTCTTCCATCAGCTATTTAAGAACGTACGTCTACTAAAGTTTTTTGCCTCAAGAAATTTCATGATAAATGCGATAAATGTTTCTCTATGTTTGTCATCCTATGAGAACAACTTACTTTCTCTTTGGAAAACTCAATAATTACAGAGCTGTACAAATTCACAGTCATAGTTTTTTTTTTTTCAATATATTTTTAGGTATTCATTTCACTAGAGAGTTAGAAAGACTAGAGATCAGTATTTGGTATGAGAATATTTTACTTTCAGTTCAAAAACTAAGAAAAAGAACTTTTCTTGTTTCAAGGCAACATCCACCGTGAACCGCTCATCAGCAAGCTATTTTTCCAAAGTGATGGATGCAACGACTCATTTCAAAATCCTCTAGAAATTTCTTGCAATATTTATGAATTAGAGGGGAGACGTTGACTTGGAAAAATTATGATCAAATTATTCCTACTCGATTATCAATACTATAAAGAAGTCTCTGTTTTGTGGAATAAGATAAATAACTTGGGTTTCTCTGATGATCTCTTAAGACTGCTGGAATCGTACCTGATGAAGAGAAAACAATATGTGATGTTTAAAGGGGTTCGTTCGGAGCTATTTGACAGTCCCTCGGGTGTCCCTCAAGGGTCTAATCTGGGACCATATCTGTTTCTTTTGTACGTGTCTGATATTCACGCGAAATTAAATTCCAATAGTTTACTGTACGCTGATGATATGAAAATTTACAGGGAAATAAAAAACACGAATGATGCAAATTTCTTACAGAATGATCTAAACACGTTGGTAGAGTGGGGTGAGGAGAACCAGCTATCTTTAAATATCAAGAAATGTGCCTTCATTAGGGTAACCAAGAAAACAAACCCCATTGATACAAATTACAATATCAAGGGCGAAATACTCCAACGTGTTGAACATATTAGGGATTTGGGAATACAAATTGAGCACAATCTCATTTTCAATAAACAGCTACAAAACTCAGTAAACAATGCTAAGCGCAATCTGGGATTCATAATAATGAGGCACTCTAAAATATTTAACAATACATTGACGTTGAAAGTCTTATATTTTACTTTGGTCAGAACGCATCTTGACTTTGCAGGTGTAATTTGGGGACCAACTGCCAAAAGTCACACAAAGACTATAGAGCGAATTCAGAAAAGATTCTTGAGGTACTTGTACTTCAAGGATTTTCAATATTATGATCTGGAAATACCATACAAAGAATTAGTACTGGGATATAAACTCACTACTCTCGAGGTGCGAAGGGAGATGTCATAACTCCTATTTATTAGGGACCTTTTAACGTCAAAAATAGAATCCCCGTTCCTACTCAGTCAAATTGGTCTCCACGCTCCAGTAAGACACGGCAGAAATCAGAATCTGTTCAATATAGCCCAGTGTCGCACTACTCATTTCAACTTTACTCCTGTCAATCGTGCATTGCGTCTGTATCATCAGATAATTGAAATAGACAATACAATCGATTTATTTTTTGACAAAAGGAACGCCTTGACAGAGAAGATAACCAGGGCATTAGGCATTTTGCACGGTGGGACTGGGTGGCGTCGTTACTCTGTAGGAAGTCCTCAATAATTTTTGCTGGGGGTAGCGGCAGGAAAACGGAGTTTGTAAATTATATTGCATTATTATTATTGTATTGTTGTATTATTATTATTTAGGGTTCCACAACTAGGCTTAGTACATCTTAGAGGTAGGTATACTAGTTGGTATATTAGTCTGTATTATGAATGTGCACACGTTTCCGGACAGGACCTTGCGCACAGTTCTTGCCGTTGATAGAAGTGCGGCCTTCTGCATCGCTTCCATCACATACTTGTTCTTTTTTAGTAGTATGTTCAGGCTTGTTATGGTTCGCTGCGGTACCACTCCAGTCGCCGAAATTACCACTGGGACTATTATCACTGAACTGACCTGCCTTCCTCTCTTCATTTCTTCTGCGAGTGACGCGTATTTTTCTACTTTTGTTTTTATTGTTCTTTCTATATTCACTGTATTGGGCACGGCTATGTCTATGAGGTATATCTTTTTCGTTCTTTTTTCGTATACTGTAATATCTGGTCTATTTGCTGTCACTGTTTTGTCCGTCATTATGGTTCTGTCCCAGTATATCTTTGCTTCTTCATTCTCGCTTATCTTCTCTGGGCTGTATTGATAGTATTATTATTATTATTTCCACAACGCTCCACTACTGTGGGTTTACACTACACTATACTACGGGTCGCAATGACCAAGTAAAATACAGTGGATGACGCGATTACATGTAGCAGCTAACACTAGGTAAACAGTCCTATTCGCTGAGGAACTCCCTGGTCAGGCTGCATGTGCTGATTATTATTATTATTATTATTATCCGCATTTCCACCACATTTCCCTTAATGTGGGTATTGTAGTATGACAGTACGGGTCAATGCCAAGTAACTGTCATACTGTATTTACTTTCCGCCCAGGAATTCCCGCACTAGACTGCATGTCCGTATTATTTTCTGAATGCAGTCTTGTCACTCCCTAGCTTTGTAATTTGGTAGTAACAGCTCATTATGTACCGGTTCATTTCGTGTGACCATTTTATTCGCTGTCTTGGTTGGCCAGTCTTGGTGGTTCCCTTGCTAATTATAGGGAAAACACTTTCAACTTTTTCCGTTTTTGGTTTTCTTGCGGTTTCAGTTACCAGGGCAATACCGCTTGGTCTATTGCTTGGTCCTGGTAGTGGCTCATTTCTTTTCCCGACAGAGCTTGCCACATCTTCTGTCTCGTCCGAGGCTTGGCTTCTTGTCTTTACCATTATAATTAGCCTGTGGTGCCTTTTATACCTGCGGCCAGGTTCTTGATAGTTGGTTTTGGACGTGAGGACTGGTGCTTAAGGCAATCTCTGGACGTGAAGCCACTGCTGCCGATGCCCCAGTAATACGCTACCCTTTCCCAACTGTCTCAGTTAGCAGTAAATCTACTATCTCGAGCTTGGGCCGCCACTGTACTATAACTGCTTGAGTCTTCCACTGCCGCCCCTGGGATAGGTAACCTGCTCCTGTCCCTATCCGGTCTAGTCAGGCCATTTCCCCAATTAAATCGGGTACTTGCCCTAACTAGACCCCCCTTACACTCTTTGGCTGGCCGACCTGACTTCCCGCCGGGATTGGGTACCACGACCTTCCATCAGGTTGCTCGACACAACAGGGGCACCACGAGTAGGCGAGTGCGAGGTAGAGAGGGAGAGGCTTAGTGATCTCTGGTGATCATATATTCGCATCGTCTCTCATGGGGTTGCCCCCTTATTATTATAGACGAAAAAGAGTCATCAGAATACCTAAATATGTTGATGTCACAGGGTTGTCTTTCTTTCCAAAACCGCCCAACAAGAGAACATAGTAGTCTCGATCATGTCTTCGCTAATCACCAAAATATTACCTGCAAATTGTTAGAAACCCAGATAAACGACCACGCAACAATAGAAATTAATGTTTTATTAGAGGGTACTCACCAAATTTTAGAGGAAAAGACGATTAAAATCACGAACGAAGAACGGTTTCAGAAATATTTACGAGAGGCAAATTGGAAATGGGTGGACAAAATAACTAATGTAAACACCAAAGAAACAGTAAATACAGATTTCGATAAGTTAATCACTACCATTCAGAAATGTCGAAGCCGAGCGACAAAAACCAAGACTGTAAACAGTAGGCAGCATTTGCAGGGTAGGAAGAAAAGGCAATCCTGGATGACAACAGAATTGTTTTCGTTGATAAACAAGAAATCACAGGCATATTTGCGGTATCGTCACCAGAGTGACGACAGTCTCTTTAGGGAAGAGTTCAAGCTGATATCTGCAAGAGTGAAGAAAGCGACACGCATTGAAAAAGTGAAATATTATAGCAAAATACTTGATGACAATCACTCGGATGCTAAAAAATATTGGGAAATAGTGAACAAAGCAAGGGGAAGGAAAACAAAAGAAGAAAATAAAGTGATTAATATTTCAGGGGAAATTATAACATCTGAAAGGGATCCTAATAGGATGGCAGAGGAATTCAATATTTTTTTTAACAATGTTACAGAAAATCTAATAAAGAATGCTGGATTGAGAACAAATGTCTGCAACATTAATAGGCATGAACAGGGGTTGGATCAAAGAAACAAAGCGGAGGAAGGGATGGGTTCTAGTCCAACATTACAAGAATTCAATCTAACTGAAGGTGATATTGAGAGAGCTATCTTGTCCCTGAAAAACAAACCTAGTATCGGTGTTGATGGAGTCTCGTCCCGGACCGTCAAAGCCCTACCAAAATTTTTTTCGAGACTACTACTCCCTTTTTTCAATAAATCACTGAAACAAGGTGTATTTCCGGATGTGATGAAAAGGGCAATTATAGTACCAATATCAAAGGGAGGTGATCAGGCAGAAATGACAAATTATAGGCCAATAGCACTGTTACCCTGCCTTGCAAAAGTATTCGAGAAGTGCGTAAAAGAGAAAATTTCTAACTTTCTGGACCACATAAATTTTCTAGCAGATCAGCAATTCGGTTTCACTAAAAGTAAGTCAACAGACACTGCCCTGTTTACCCACATGTCGAATATTGTACAATGCATAGAAGAGAATAATGCTGCAGGCAGTGGGGGTGTATCTAGACTTGGCAAAGGCTTTTGACACTGTTAAACATAATTTGATGATTAAAAACACTCACGCAGTCGCGTGAGTAGTACACGACTTTTCCTTTGACTAATGAAAATTCACTGAGAGGATCACTGCTAGTAAGGACTCATAAACTCTAATTATTCTCGCATCACCTTTTTTTTTCAAGAAAAAGTTGGAAAATGTTCAGAAATTCTAAAATCTAATCACTGAACAAATTGTCCATCATTTCAATTAGAAAACCATAGATGAATTACTATCAATTAAGCTCATTTGATTCTCGAACAAATTGTAGGCACACAAGAAAACACTAAAAAGCAAATGATATAATCAAAGAAAAGAAATGAGAGCAACGTCAGCAACATTTAAATCGTAACGAGGAAAAAAAAATGCGGAATGAAAAAAATAAGAAAATTAGAAGTCCCAGTTATGGGATGAGAAATATTAAAATGTAAGAAAACTCCAGTTCTAATTACCTAAAATTCATAAAAGAAAAAAAAAAAAAAAAAAAAAAACTACATGCAGGAATATTCATTGAGTCAATAAGGCACGTACGGCATTTTTCGGACGCCCGCCGTTTTCCATTTTGACCTAACGGTAGAGACCGTGCTTCGGCAGGCCCTCGTTCACTCTCGTTTTTGAGGAACATTGCCATGGATCTAATATCTCACTTTTTTAGCTAGAAAATTCGGTACAAAAAAGAGCTTTACAATTACTTTTTCCTACACGATATTCTTAGCCTAGTATTGGTCTAGTATACGGTATATTAGGGCTCCAGCCACTCATCTTTTCATTCGCTCATGATTTGTCTCTCATCGCCACCATCTTCCACAAATTCCATCCCAATATTCTTCATCTAAAAATCCAGCTACAAAGACAATCCGAAAAAAAATATATATTTTGAGAAAAGTCGAAGAAATAACTGAACCTAACCTAACCTAAGCCTAAAGAAGCCCTAACTATGTAAAATCATCCTCCTAAACTAATTTAATGAACTCTTTGTCAAGAATGAACCTGTCGAATAAAAGGTTCTTCATAACAATAGACGCACTGATAACAAAAGGATAGGGGTTTGCTTCAGGTAATGTGAGCGACTATACTCCTAATGAGTGAGAAATTAATTAAAAAATTGCAAATTTCTCAAGAAGTACTCGTCCGATTCTCAAAAAAATTGCGGGTGCACATCTTCAGATATACTACTACAATATGGCCAAGTTTCAAGAAAATCCGTCGGGTAGTTTCGGAGGAGTTCGACGGAAATGAAAATCTTATAATAAATAATAATAATAAATAATAAATAAATAAAATAATAATAAATAAATATATAAGGAAACCTGAACGGGCGGGTGTAATACCTCACTTTTCCACAAGGAAAAGTCGGTAAAAACTAGAAGGGTTGGGGTTGCAAGGGCCTTTGCTGAGCTGGCTAACGTCATATCTTACAAATAGAAAACAATGTGTTAAAATTAATGGGGTCTTGAGCTCGGATTTGACGATAAAACATGGTGTGCCGCAGGGCAGTGTTCTGGGACCCCTCCTATTCATAATCTACATTAATGATATGTTTAGCTTACCTCTTAGAGGTAAAGTGACCGGATATGCTGATGATACCTCACTGCTATATAGTGCCGCTGCCGTTGAACGGGTTAACGCTGACTTCAAATACGACGAAAAAATTTTAACAAAGTGGTTCAAGGAGAATTTTCTCCACTTAAATGTTAAAAAATGTTCAAGTATAATATATGCATATAAACAAATGAAGTGGGCTAGCGAGTTAAAGCTGAAGATTGAAAATGAAATTATAGAGAGGGCCGAAAAGGTAAAATACTTGGGGCTAATCATTGATGAAAAACTAACTTGGAGGGAACATTCGCTTGAATTGCAAGCTAAACTTCGGAAATTGAACTTCCTGTTTTATCATCTGAAAAATTATTTTAATACAAGACATTTGAAAAAGCTCTATCAGCCTCTTTATGAATCAGTCTTCAGCTATGGTATAATGCATTGGGGTGCCTCAAGGCATATAAAACCTGTAAAAGTATTGCAGAACAAAGTATGTCGAAACATACTCTCGCTTTCTCCTCGAACCACAGAAAGTATAGTCTACTCAAAAATGAATGTAATGAGGTTGGAGGAAGTACATGAAAGTAAAATACTGATGTTTCTTTTCAAGAATCAAGACTTCTTCCAGATTCATTTTAGCAAACGTACAAACACTCGTTCAACTATTTCAAGGGTGGCGGCCTATCCAGGCTGGAAAAAAGAACACTCTAGAATGCAGGCGAGGTATCAAGGGGCAAAATTTTTTCAAAATTTACCAGCTAAATTGAGGGATGAGGTGAGACTGGCGACATTCAAGAGGCAGGTGACATTGCTTTTTGAGAAAAGGAGGCAAGAAATGGCTCAATTGTAGTTATAGTAGGGGTATGTTTCTTGTTGTGAATAATACCGCATCTTATATTTGCATTTGTTACATCGCATCTTATATTTGCATTTGTTACATCGTTGCTTGTTGAATTGTTACTTGTTGAATCGTTTGTTGTTGTGGTTGGCATTGCTTTTTGTTTTTGTTGTATTGTTATTATTGTGATTGTTGGGCTACTGCTCTTTATGTTTGTTGTATTGTTATTTGTTATATTATTATTGTTGCATGTGTATTTTGCCGTCTTTTCTTTTCCTTTTCCTTGTGTTGTTTAATGATTATGTTCTTTGTTCCCCCCCCCCAAATTATTTTTCTTTTTCTAATTGCTTAAAGTACCAGTAATAATAATAATCGCGCCTGCCACTTGCCCCCTAAGGGGCATAGGCATCTTTATTAATAATTATGTAAAATATGTATATCAAAATCAAATAAAGGCGTCTTTGAATTGAATTGAATTGAATTATTATTATTATTATTATTATTATTATTACTTATTATTATTATCATTATCATTAATTATTATTATATTGATCATTATTATATTATTAATGTTACAATTGTATTTAGTGCTGCCCCGTAATTGGCTAATTTAGCTGTGTTGGGCAGCACTCCAATATTTAATAAATAAATACATAAATAAATAAATAAATAATGATATTGTTGAACAGAACATAAAAATTATTTACACCCTTGTCACTGTTACAGTCGAAAATTTTCGATAGGTTTGTATGATACTCACCCACTCTTTCCAGTAATTTTCACTCTCAAACTTGATGAAAATAGCTGCGATAAAGCCAGAGGCGCGGCTCGTAGCACGCGGTGATCGAGATACTAATGATTACCTACGTAGATACGGAAACTTACTCTCCTGTCTGCCCTATCGATGTGATACCTACGCCTCATTTTATCATTTGCGATCAAGAACAATTTACACATTTACATCGCTTTGTGCTGTTCTTGTACGCTGTTTACCGTGTCCGCCATCACAATAACGGAACAACGAAAAGATGTTCATTTAGCGTTTCTTCCACTTGATACGGATCACACTTACTTTTCGGATTAGAAATTTTGTATTGAATCGCTTCTGGATGAAAAGGAGTGCCTAAAAGCTTTAACGGAGATGCCTCAAACTGATGAAACCGAACTAAAAACATTTGATGAGAAAGATCGAAGAGCTCGTGGACTAATTATCCGACACTGAGGATCGTATCCCTTAACCATCTCTAAGGAGTATAAGACAAAACGAGCGAAGGATTTGTGGAAAGCTCTTTGTGAGTCTTACGAGAATCATACTCCATCTAATCAATTGCCTCTCCTAAAGAAGCTCATGTATACGCAAATGAAGGAAAAAGATAAAATCGAAACAGGTATTTCGCCGAAACGGATCGCTTACCTGACGCTCTTGCGTTGTAGTCGGCCAGATCTGCTGTAGGTATCACATAGGTACACACTAGCCTCATTTAGATCTCGATATTGAGAAATTGTGAAATAACGACCGTTTTTGCAGACGATCAGGTGTGTGTGTGCGATGTTACCGTATTCGTCCGCGCGTCGACTTCGGTGGTTTGTATGCTTCGATGTTATCGAGATTTTCCCTTCCCGTCTCTTGTCCTTATCGTCTAGAGTTATCTACTTCCTCTCCTCTCCTCTGTCTCTCCTGTTAGTTCTCTTTCTTTGAATTATTCCTTACGTTTTTCGTGTGTAATCCTTCTCGGTGAATTGATGCATCAAATCGCTAGAGGGGGAATTTTACTTTTTCTCGACTCAACGATGGGCTTTGCCCGCGATGAGCTCGAGAGTGGCAAGTTCGCCCGTCGATATCGCGGACGCTGTTCGCGTTTAATTCCGGGACGCGAAAACGTGTTCATCGAAAGAGACAAATTTGAATTTGCCCCCAGAAGTCGATAACTACATTTTTCATCGAATGGGCACATAAAATTTACGTTTATTTTGGCCAAGATTTTCGTTTAAATTTTATTGAGATCGACGTGTTGGTTATTTCGTTGAGTCGACCTTGTTATCGGATATATCGGATAGTGTTCATTTATCTAAATTGCTGTCGATCCGGCCCTCTTAGAAAATGTATTCGAGACTGTTCGCGAGTCGTGATCGCGTTCAGTATAATTTTTTTTTATCGGTATCGAGAGAAACACATCTTGATCCAGCAGCGCTCAATTCTACGTGGGTCAACGAGTAAAACTTCATCTATCGATTTTTCTTGAGCGTAATGCACGTTCTGCACTGCTTTATATCGACAACGGCCAGAAAGCTGAACAGAGACGATTAATCGAACTGATAGCATTTTCCATCGAATCAAGTTTGCTATCTTGCTCTTTAAAAAATTATTTTTAGTATAGATCGCTGGTTGACGGTACTTCGATTGAAAGGCTCATCGTTACCTTTCATATCGAATGTATGCAGTTTTAGTATCGATTAAATAATAATTTTTTATGTGTATGTCTCGTGTACATTTCTTCTTTCTCGCTCGTTGAGCAGTTATTTCGATCCTTGGTCTAGCGAAGAACCTACTAGCGAATCGTTAGTTATCGAACGTCGTCAAGCATCTCTAAACAAGATATACGTATCCCTCTTTCGGCCTTTGTATTTTTAAATTTCTAGCAGTCCCATTTTCTCGACCCTTTTAGATCTGTTTGATTGGAATTCCAATCATCGTAAGTTTCTTTAATTTTTGTTGCACACGTACGGCTTGCTGTACGTGTACGGAGTCAAGTTATCTATCTTACCTAGCCTACGCTACCGAAGAGCGTATTTTCTTCTACCCCCTGTAGAAGGGATGAATATTATTAACGACAGACTATTCCTTGAGTCTGGAAAGAAGTAGAGCTTTCATTAGCGTACGACATTAACCTCCTCTCGTGGAAAAGATTCTCATAGCCTGAGTGATTTCTAAAAGTGACACCGAAACTGGACCAGTGGTCTAGCCTCGGGTTATCCCGCCCTTCAGATGAGTACTCGCGCTTTCCGACTGAGCTGGCTCTGCGGTCCTATCCTGGTCGGATAGGCTGGGGATCAGAGTCTTGAGTATTCCCTGGAGTGGTCGGTGGTAGCCTTTTGGCTATGTCTATGTGTAAGCTCCTCCGGAATGAGCAAGATCATTTGATCTAGCCTGCCTTCTCGATAGGTTTTACAATGTGATGAAATGATCTAGTTTATGTTGGTAACAGGAAGAGACTCTACTTCTCGCCCCCTTGTTACATCACAAAATATCTCTCCGAATCTCAGCACCGATGCCTGACGTGAATTTATTCAATTGCAAAAGTTGACCGAACACTCGTATCTTTTCTCTCTGACCGAAAATTCGGCTACAAATCATTTCTTTGAGTTCGCAAGTATATTCCCACGGATCTCGCGTCTCTTTTGGATTTGTCAAGGTCCACTTACAGATCGCATCTGACATTTTCTTAATATCAGGAGCTTTCGAGGTAATATCCGCCTCATGAACATCACAACCAATTCTTCTGATCGATTGTTCGTGCAATTTCGCGTTCTGACGACTGTAATATTCGTCTTCATCATCATCAGAACTATGATCGCGGTTTTTTCGATTACCACGGCGGTCATTACCGTTTCCCCGTCCATGATTATGGTTTCCGTGACGACGATCGTTCTCACTTTCGTTGCTCGAGTCAGAACCGTAGGGATCATCTCCCCCGGCACCACCACAAGTCATTCTAGCATTAGAATTCGCGGAAGTACGAGTCTCTCTAAACACGGCATGGCTCAATCGACTATGTCGTTGGTTTCGTCAGTTCTGTACACTCAGCTTGATATCGAACAAATCAATCTTGTGGCCTATGATTCTCTTTCTCAAGCCTCCAACATTCGTTCTCCATTACTTCCAATATCTGATCTTTCCCACTTTCTTGGTATCTTAGGAATCGCTGATATTCATTTGAATCGATACTTGTAATCGTAGTTTTTGCCGGAATTTGATTGTTATAGCTTTCGTATTCAATATTTGAGGAAGCGATTTTTTTCAAAATACTCTCTTCATCGTGACTGAGGAGGAGTCCGCCGCTTGCGGCGGCGCCTAGACCTGACAGATTATCGGTTTTCGTCGTCTCGTGATTCTTAGGAACAACTATTTCGGGATTGTTATTGCTACTCATAGTTTTGTTAATTCCCGCCTCCAAGTCCACTACAAACACTGTTATCGCTTGAGCTTCCGTGTTACTATCTTTTTACCGACTTTTCCAATTGGAAAAGTGAGGTATTACACCCGTAGCAAGGTGAACAGGGGGAGGGGGCAATGAATTTTCTCGACGTTTTAGAGGTCTTAGATCACAACTAGCATAGAAAAAAATTTCAGGTTTCCTTATATATATATATATATATATATATATATATACACACACTTAAATTTGTCCTGGCTTCTCCTCCGAGACTACTTGGTGGATTTTTTTGAAACTCGGCCAAGTTATAGTGTTATATCTGAAGTTGTGCAAGTGCATTTTTTTTGAGGATCGGATGAGTAGTTCTTGAGATATACTCAATTTTCGAAAAAATTTCCTACCCCCATAACTCTGATATGGCTGGATAGTTTTTTTTCAAATGTTGATTAATTGTAATTTACTTCTTTAAAAATGTAAATGTGAAAACTTGGTGTTGATACAATGCCTGGTTCCTGAGATATCTCAAATTGAAGCGTAAACTGATTTGAGGAAATTTGCAACTACTCGAGCTACCAATATTTTTTTTTGTAGTATAACACTTCAGGTAGTCGCTTTTGTCATGAAGAGCCAAGGGTAACCTTTGATATTACGTAGGTTGTCAGTGTAGTTGTAGTTTCATTAATTTTTTGAGTTACCTGTTTACACACGTAAGGATATGCTCTTTCTTGTTGAGTTTGTTATGAATGATTCTTGTGTGTAAGTGTAGTATTCGTGCGACAATCCTGTTATCTTTCATTTTATTGTTTTTTATTTTTTTTCCCCATTTTATCAATTTTCTTTTATTCAAATTACTACTACGGGCCTGTCATCAGGGTTATACGCACGGCGGTGTTATTGAGTTTAGATGTGGGAAAGGGAATTTGATCGTTGAAGGAATTAAAGAGACGTTGAGACTTATCTGATAGTGCTTCTATGTAATTGTGAGTAAGGAGTTGCGTAGTGAGGCTAATTTGCGGCAAGAAAAGATATGTTTGATTTCTGGAGGGGGGCATCAGAATTGCAATGAGAATATCAAAGAGGCATAGGATTTGTGATGAGATGGGTGAGTGTGATTCTAGAATGATTGATTCTGAGGTTAGTGATGAATATTTCTCCTCTGCTAAGGAGTAGGGAACTGGAATATTTTTAATTTTGAATAGCTTGTTTGAAGAAGATTTGAGGTTAGACCAATGATTGAACCAGACATGGATAATGTATTTGTAAACGTGATTGGAGAGGTGACTGATGATTTTTTGCCTGTTCGGCTGATTTTCCGGTATTTTCGTTTCTTGAGATGTTCTTCTGGCCAGGTATGCAGATGAAGAATATTAAAATGGACTTGGAATAGAAGAAAGCGACTCTTTTTTTTTTTTTTTTTAGAAGTGATGACTTTTGGTATAACTGTAGAGTCAAGAAAGTTGACCACATTAGCCAACTTATCAAGGCCTCTAGCTGTAAATCAACCTTCTGATCTAGTTTTATTTATTTTTTTTATCAATGCTGTCTCCCTGGGGATGAAGTGCCGAACTTTAGGCTATTATTATCGTAAGTAGTACAGGAAAAATTTCAACATTTATAGGAGCGACTGCCCTCCTCGATGAGGTCATACACAGGCTGATATATATTCATTGTATAGCTCATTGTCAGGATTCGAAATTTTTCCAAGGGTTCAGATTGGAAGAAGAAAACGTTTACTCTACGATCATTCAAAAGTCTCTTTGATGACGACAGAACTGCTCACCATACGACGTCATCAGATGGAATTTCTATTCTTTCTATCATAATTTCCCTCATCATATGAAATTTTCTGGAGGAAAGGCGGGATCAAAGTAGCGCCCCGCTTACTGGTCTATACTTGAAAAACTCACGGTTTCTTAAACGAAGTCCGATGAGGGTTGCAGGAAAGGATACGTGATGAGAGGGATGAGTGTGATTTTAGAATGACTGAATCTGAATCAATTGCTGGAATACGTTGCGGTGCCTAATGATTGTAAAACACAATATCTAGAATGACTGATTCTGAGGCTAGTGATGATTATTTCTCTTCTGTGAGTATTGCTGGAATACGTTGCGGTGCTTAATGATTGTAAAACACAATATCTAGAATCACTGATTCTGAGGTTAGTGATGATTATTTCTCCTCTGTGAGGCAATATGAGCATTAAATCAGTCATCAAGGTCAAGATCACTTGCTTTCTAAGAAAGCGTCTCTGGCCGGGTATGCACATGAAGAATATTAAAATGTAGTTGGAATATAAGAAAACAATTATACCATTAATTCAATAGCTTATGCATAGATAAAGAGCCAGGTGACTACTGTTGAAAAATCAGTGATAATCAATAATGAATTAGAAGAGCGAGAGATGATGAGAATATGTAAGTCTTATTAAGAGAACGATTTATAGAGTGAGTTAGAGATGGCCTTTACACAACGGTGCTTCGGTTGAAATGCTCAGTTGCAAGCGAAGGTGAAAAGTCGTGTGATGCTTACGCTGCTGCGTAAGCTTTTTTTTTTTTGAAAATAGGATGAGAAGTTCTTGAGAAATTTGAAATTTTTTTTGAGAAATTTCTTACTATCACAAGTAGCTGCTCATGTTACGAGAAGGAAATTCTATCCTTTTGTTATCACTCGGGATGTCTATTGTGATAAAGAACCTTTTATTTGACATGTTCATTCTTTACAAAGGGTTCATTAAATTAGTTTACGTTTTACACCCTGATGGCTCTGGCTCGTGGTGGCTCTGGCTCGTAAAATTTATATGTTACTTATTAGTCTTAATTAAATTTGATTAGTCAAAGGAAAAGTCGTGTATTACTCACGCGACTGCGTGAGTGTTTTTATTTAAAATTTCTTCTCTTCTTCTCCTCTCCGGAAATATCGACGGAGGAATTTGCTTTTTGTTTCGGTTTTAACGGTTTCTGCGTTCGCGTGCTCTAAAAACTTAAGGAAGCACATATCGGTATATTAGAAATATTGTCAGGATGAATTTCCTGGAGATAATGAAGTTCGATCTCCTGACTCCTGTGTGATTGAGCTTCTTCTCCGGTTTTCCGATTCGATACGGCGCGATTACAATTCATCCTCAATCCTACTGATCTTGCTCTTTATTTGCTTAAGGCGAAGACTTCTCGTGCACGCTGAAACTTACGTATAGAACACGATATACAAAAGACAAAAGCAATAAAATTGAATACTTACAATAACGATGAAGTATTGATTTTGAGTCTGCACTGGTAGTACCCTATCAGAACAGGAAGTTTTCCATCAAACAACGATAGATTCTCAAATTTTCTTGTCCTTCTCCTTCGAGACAAAAAGGGGAAGAAGAACTTTCAACACGCGCCCATCATCTATTTCAAGAAACAATTGATAAAATACACACTTGGCTCTCCCTCCGAGGATTCCGCATTTCCTATCCCAAAACAAAACTCATTGTCTTCCAACAGCCACTTCAGAAAGCCATCAAAGGTCCCCCTCTCACAATTGCTAACTACTCTACTTCGCAAGATAACTCCACAAAAATTCTTGGCCTCAATTTTCACGACCGTCATTCTGGGACCCCTCACATCAAACTAACAAAATCAAAATACTCGAGCCAGCAACGTTCTGAAATTCCTTTCTTACCCTAAAGAAGGTTGCAACTGAAAAATCCTCATTTCTACCAAAGCTTAATCTAGTCCATTCTCAATTATGGCTCACCCATTCACGGTCTCGCACACCCCCTCTCACATGAAACTACTCAACACTATCCAAAATTCTGTGCTCAGAATAGCTAATGGAGCATTCATAGCCACCCATTGTTTGTACGGGCAACATAAGTTACAATACTGTGTATATACGACCTCATCATTTTTGTAATTGGGTATTTCGGAGCTTGATATGGTTTCCAGCTTGAAACAGGCTAGTTCAGAATGTATCTTAAAAAGCGACTTTGATAAGTACACGAAATTCCTCGTGATAAATGTACTTACTCGAAGAATCCGCATATCAGTCAAAATATCGGCAACAAATCACAAAAATTTAAAAGGGTGGTATATAGCTAACAATTTGGGAAAGTCACCTCATTCGGTCTTTTGTACAGGACCTAGATATTTAAAAACGAGGTGAAATTTTCACCGTTTTTCTCGTCCATCCCACACGCGTACGGAATTGGGTCGTGTTTAAAAGTAAATATTTTCGGCATTCAGACGATCGGTCAAAAAATGGCAATCTTTTTAAGAATTCTGAAAGAGCAAGGGAGAGGAAAGATCATCTAAACACGGGAAGCACTCGCAATTCCCACCTTATTTTTTTCCTTTTTGTCGAGACAAATTTGCTCGTATAGAGACAACATTTATGTCTAGGTAAATGGATTCATGAATTTGGTATCGTATTTTTTTTAAATGAGTAATTTTTCACAATGATGTTACCGTGTACGGAGCTTGTTTGGTTCAAATACTACCAGCAACAAAAAAAATTTCGTTTGTCCTTCGATATATACGAAATTCAAATTCATGACTTCGAGCTGGACTTGTCTTCTAGAGGACTGAAAGGTGATGAGACGATATTACGAGCTTGAGAATGAGAGTCCGGTGAAATACGGTAAAATCGTGAAAAATCCAGCCGAAATCAATTTATAGGTATCTTGGGATACACATACCTATTATACTAACAAGAGGACATCGAGAATTTGGCATACATAATGGATTTGTTGTTCTCTACGTCAGCTTTCTACAGAGAAGAAATCAATGATCAGGGAATGAATGACCTAAAAATGTTTTCAATATCCTCAAACTCTGGTTTGAAAGTCGAATAGAAGGGCACTTTTCTGTACATAGATCTCATCATTCGTTAAGATTTTCACAGAGAACGTAGGTAAGTGAGCAATAATTTAATATTTGAGCCCTGTGAACCTCTTGATTTAAATTTTTAAAAAACTAGACTGAGAAATCGATCGTTTTGTTTTATAAGAATCAATATTTTCGGATAAGTACCTAAAATAACTTACCAAATAATGAGAGCGAGAACGGCGGAAATCGTAGAGACCTGACAAATGACATAAGGTAATGATGATCTTTTACCGACTTTTCCAATTGGAAAAGTGAGGTATTACACCCGTAGCAAGGTGAATAGGGGAGGGGGCAATGAATTTTCTCGACGTTTTAGAGGTCTTAGATCACAACTAGCATAAAAAAATTCAGGTTTCCTTAAGTAGAGACCGGATTCCTCGGCATTTGCCGAATGAGTTCCTGTGAAGGCACATAAGTGAAAATGAAATAGAAGCACGTTTTGTGGTAGTAGGGGCCCAGGAAAAAAATTTTATTTTGCCGAAAAATGCCGAAATGGGGGGTTAACGCCGAAAAATGCCGAAATTGTAATTTCAGAAAAAGAATACTTCATCTATGCATAAACAATGCAAAATTAAGGAAGAACCTCGATAATCCGTTTCATTTTGTTGATTATCGAGACCTTATCAACGAATTACCAGATACCTGCCAACAGCAGATCAAACTTAGAGAAGTAATTGAAAATGACACGTTGCCTTCTGACTTAGCGTTCATTAAGACGCATTTGGCAAACCTACCTGACGCTATTCACAATTTGGAGAAAAGAGGTTTGACTCTACATGCTCAAATGAAGATCATTGACGACATTTGTCAAAAAATGAGCATAATTCCAGGTGCTCGAGGTAAAATCCTTAAAAAGAAGACTGAAGATGTGTTTAGAAAGAACCTCGGCCTGGAATTCATGGAGGCAATCGACGCTGCAATCACAGACGGAATCATGGATGCATCTGTTCCTAGAGATCCTCTTGTCATGAGTTCATACGCGTACGCACCCTGTCGACGTTGAGAGGTCGTTCTCCGAATATAAATACGTACTCAATGATCGTCGACCCAACTTCACTCAAAGCAACCTTGAGAAGCACCTTCTTGTGTTACATAATAAGAAGTTTCTGTAGTAAATTAAGGACAAATATGTCTGTATTTTTCAAATTTTCACGACCTAATTTTATTTTTTCAATTTTCGTGACTTAATTTTCTGATTTTCAAACGTTTTTGCCGAATAAAGCCGAAAATGCCGTACTTGGTGCCGAATTTTGATTTTTGAGCGCCGAGAAATCCGGTCTCTCTCTCTCTATATATATATATATATATATATATATATATATATATAATATATGTATAAGATTTTTTTGTTCGTGGAACTACTCCGAAACTATCCGGTGGATTGTTTTGTAACTTGGCCATATTGTAGTATTATATCTGAATATGTGCACCTGCAATTTTTGTGAGAATCGGATGAGTAGTTCTTGAGAAATTTTCAATTTTTTGAGAAATTTTTCAATATTTCGAGTATGTGTTTGTTTGTGGAACTCCTCCAAAACTATCCGGTGGAATTTTGTTGTAACTTGGCCATATTGTAGTGATATATTTGAAGATGTGCACCCGCAATTTTGTTGTGATGAAGAACCTTTTACTTGTCAGGTGCATTTGATAAAGGGTTCATTGAATTAATTTACACAGTGCAGTGAGGGCTCCTTTAGGTTAGGTTAGGTCAGGCTAGAAATATGCACCTGCAATTTTTTTTTTTGAGAATAGGATGAGTACCTGAGAAATTGAAATTTTTTTATTTGAGAAATTTCTCACTATCACAAGTAGCTGGCTCTTATTACGAGAAGGAAATTCTATCTTTTCGTTATCAGTGCGTCTATTGTGATAAAGAACCTTTCATTTGACACGTTCATTCTTGACAAAGGGTTCACTAAATTAGTTTACAAGAATTATTTACACAATGAGGGCCTCTTTAGGTTAGGTTATCATTCTATCGTATAGTCTCTCATTTGAAGATGTGCGTTCAGAACTTGTTGTAGGATTGATTGAGCCTAATGGATAGTAATTCATCTGTGTTTCTCATTGACCTGATGAACAAATAGGTTCACATGTAAATGAGAAATTTTTTTCTCTGTGATAATTCATGGCAATTTGTTTTATGACTATCAAATTTTTGAACATTTACCCACTTTTTTTTAAGATAGAGATAACGAAAGAATAAATAAAATTTAGAAGTTGTTAGTGGGAGTGATTTTCTTAATGAAATTTAGTTTTTCGAAAGAAAAGTCGTGTATTAGTACTCGCGCGACTGCGTGAGTGTTTTTTTTAATGCATTTGTAAGTATTTGTGTATTCACAGAATGAAAAAGAAAGAGAATTACGAAGAATCAAATCGCCGGCCGCAGCGCGCTCAAAAATTGAGTTTTATGAGCGAGAAAATGAATTGACTGTACGTAAACAATCTCTCAGAAGCTGAGAAGAAAATATTAATGAAGATGTCGGACTTGAAAGAAGAAAAGATAAAACAAGTTGAATTCAAACGGCGTTATCTACTGTCGCCAGCTAACCCAAAGTACAACCTGAAAATTAACCAAGAACTTCTCCTCCGCCTAAAAGAAGAAGATATTGCCGTCGAAGATTTCTGTCGAGCTGTGGGCAACGTATTCGAGTACACAGCGTTTCGATGGTACGAGCTTTTTGATATGTGCGGCGAACCTATTATTATACTACAAGTTGATCTTTATGATCGAAGCATTCAGTGTCTTTTTAAGAAATTGTGTTAAAAAAAAAATTGATGTTGAAAAAGTTCTTGTAAGAAATGTTACAGGCGTACTATGTTTAATTCTGGTATCAATAGATTTATTACCTTTTTAAGAAGTTAGAGGATCCTTCATATTCGTTCTCTTCTTTGTCTGCGGATCTCTCTAAAATTACTATAGGACGTATCATTTCCAGACTTAAACAAGTTTCAGTATAGTCTCTTATTTGAAGATGTGCGTTTAGAACTTGTTGCAATTGTTGGAGGGTCGATATTGAGCCTAATTGATGGTAATTCATTGACCTGATGAACAAATTGGTTCACATGTGAATGGGAAATTTTTTTCTTCTTGATAATTCATGGCAGTTTGTTTAGTGACTATCAGAATTTCTGAACATTTGCCGACTTTTTTTTCTCTCTTTAGATAGGGATGGTGACGAGAGAATAAATAAAATTTATAAGTTATTAGTAGGAGTGATTAGTGAAATTTGATTAGTCGGAAGAAAAGTCGTGTATTACTCACGCGACTGCGTGAGTGTTTTTTGATTTTATTTTAACCACAGAAAAATACTTAGTATATTTCTGTACAAGTGAATTAAAGTGAAAACTTGCTGAACGAGTGCAAAATTTAAATTTTACGAAGTTAGTCAAACACAAAGTGGATAAACGCACAAGTAGCAATTTTTTTTTTTTATTATTCATTTTACGAGCAAAAACTGCACGAGGGTTATATGCTCGGCGTTACAATCTTATTGATATACAATATGAGTAATTTAAATTTTATATGGCATTGGTAGAAAATAGTTAGTTAGGTATTGTGATGAAAATGTAGGTGTTTTAGATGAATTCGTAGAATTGAGTGGTACGTAAATAAGTTAGGATTGAGTCGATGGTTTCGTGAGAAGATAAGAATGGGTAAGACGAGTGTCGCCTATTGGTAGCCTGGCTAAGATGACCTCCTCATGTCTAGAATTTCGTTGGGACGAGGACCAAAAGGAGGGTTCATGTTTGATTTTTCTCAATTTGTTGTTCGACTGATTTTTCCACGATGAGCACCAAAGATTTTTTGATAATGCCGTGTAATATACTTTCAAATCTCTTGCAGGGGATAGGATGTTTCACTCAAATGGCTTGCATTGGGAAGATACTTTTCACATTAAATGAAGGTAAAGATCATTCCTATGATGTAATAACCCTATCTCATATAATTGTATAGTAAGGATACAGCCATTGTACTTTATGGTAATAAACGACCCTTAAAAATTAAAAAAAAAAAAAGATCGTCAAGTGTGGGTATAAATCGCACTCCACCATCATTTGTTGAAAAAAAATTATAATTATTATTCTTAAAAATATCGAAGACAGTACCCAATTCCAGGTAGTTTCAAAAATCTATAGAACTTTATCTCTTCCCTCATTCAAGGTCACATATCACTTTCAAGGACCAGTTTCAAAATACAGAAAACTGGCCCAGCAGCTGTATTGACACACGCCATTTTGACTCCTAGAAAGAACGTACTCCCATAAGAGCCCATGTTAAATTTGTGATTTTTAAGAGAGGATTGCTCGAGAACGGCTTGATGGATTTTTTCGAAGTTACCCTCTTTAAAAAGGAAATTTTATGTAGAATAAATCATGTCCTCTTCGTTTTTACTTGCCGAAGCTCATTTCCCGAGTTATCGATTGATGATTCGAACTCTGTTTTTTGTATCTTTCACTTTTGTTTCGCTTCACGCCCTGTTTTACTAATTACTACGCGCGGTCGCGTGCGCTTGTACAAAAATAAGAGTTCGAATCATCAATCGATAACTCGGGAAATGAGCTTCGGCGAGTAAAAACGAAAAGGACATGATTTATTCCACATAAAATTTCCTTTATGTTACTGCTTCGTATAGCAAAACTGGTTCTTCGTGACGTAACCTATGGGCGTAACGAAAACCTATAAGTCGTGAATCTTATTCAGCGATACTACCGAAACTACCGTCGCGTCGCCGATTGATCGAATCGGGGTTCTACTTCTGAAACTCTTCTAACCACAGATGTATACGCTAAAAGCGTACCGGTATACATTTGTGCTTCTAATTAACTGAGGTTTATCAGTTTGAGCAGTGAAGCTCTATCAAGCACGCGTAAACTCGAATACGGACTCGAAGGATGATAAATTGCTCGACACGCTAATTCAAAAACTGTATAAGTTTAAGATTCTGTAATTCTCCTTAAAATTTCTTTCATAAGAAGTGAAATAGCGGGCGAAGCCGCGAATTTTTTTGTAGGGGTGAATAGACCATAAAATAATAACTAAGGGTGAAGTGAAATTTATGATTTTCTGTGTTTCCGGGTCGAATTGTGATGGACCTCTGGTAAGTGACCGTGTACTTTTATAACGTTGATATTTGCTACCTATATACAGGTGACAGTGCTAACTTCTGATAATAATCCACAGTTATTACTACTACATCTGAAATCCACGATACAATTAGTAGAAATATCACGAAAGAAATCCTTACGAACTATAATCTTTTGTGAATAAATTCTCATCAACTTATGTACCGCCGTAAACTGTACGTCGAAAATACTCTTGAATGAATCGAATTAAGCGTGTTCAGAAGATACTTCTCTTCCAGTATTAGTCTTATCGTCAGTACGAAGGAAAACAAACCGTTTGTGGCATATTTCCGTCGCATCGAACGCTGTCTCTTGATTTTTGTCCCATTCCGCCCGTACGTCCCTAAAGAATGATACGCAAGTGCTTGGATAAGTTACATAATTGATATCGGACAGAATTAGTAGGGTGTTTAAGCTGAGAGAGAACAGGGATGTAGCTCCAGTCGTAGCGAGTAAGATTGTAACGAAAATACAAAGTTGAGAGAAAAATCAGTGTTATAAGAAACCTTATAAACGATCGTTGCATAAATAAATTCTTACCCACTATCGAGAAATTGACGCTCAAAATCTTCTCAGATCCATCGAATCAAGCAAGTTTAGATCATACATTACGATTAAAAAGAAGCAGTACGTACTTATCTGGTTTTTTCTTCCTGTTCTCGGTCAAATTTTGAGTTCTTTGAAAAAATGATCGATCTGATACTGCCTAGGTTCAGGTTCATAGCGACGAAATATTTTCCCCTTCAATGTAGAATTCCAGAATTCTCATCGTTTTTGAGTTTCTGGAGTATGATTTCTCTTTGATACAAGCGTTGAGATGAACTGAAAAAAATAATACAAAATGAAAAAATGTTGTTTAAGAGTGAAAATTAATAGCCTATAGTGTGTTTTCAGAAGTATAATGAATCAGATCATCAATACCTAATCACTACTCCACAATTTAAAATTGATTGAAAAATGCTGGAACGAGAATATGTTGTTCTAAAAGTATTTTAAACGAGGAATTAAATGCCGCTCTTAGTTTTACGGCTCGCTGGAGCCGTTTCTGAGTAATGAACGTGTTTTGTTGCCGCGCGTCATTGCGGAACCCATCAACGATAGTAGTATCACGATGCAGCTACGATGCAGCTATCGTTGATACGTTCAATAGGGTCTCGGATATCATCGCAAGGTGAGAGGAGGAACGGCTTAATATTTTAGGGGAAAATATCATATTCTAGTGCTGTAAAATCAGCCATCATCATTAAATTCTAAAGAAAATATCACCTTCATTCTCGCAATAATAATAATTAATAAACTATCCAGTTTTTATCCAATATTATAACATAGAAGAACTGAATAGTCGCGTCGTTTTAAACCTGATGAGCTGTACGTGGAAAGGTGTGAATAGAATTCATTTTTCTCTTCTGTTTGCAATTTTTATTTTCTACTCTCTTCTGCGGTCGTGCGCATTAATATTTTGTGGGCCTATTGTTAACTAAGATATTAACACTGAAACAGGGGGATATTTATTTCTTGCAGTAATTCTAGTGTATGAATGCTGACAAGTAGAGTACACGTAATACGATGCAGTGTTGATTTATCCACTTCATCCTAATTTTCATCGTGTTAGAAGTGGACTAATAAAATACGCATAAATTAAACCACTAGGTATCTTATTCAAACTCCAAGCTGATTTCATAACGTACTCTCTTTACAGAGCATAAAATGAGGTAGAGTCTAACGTATCTATGTAATTTAGACCAGCAATCATCGTATCCTTGGCAGACATGAGCGATTGTAGGGAGTAAAAGGCTAGCTGATTACAAGGGGCCAACAAATGAGAGGCTAATGACCATTTATGAATTGAAACGACTAAAAATTGTGTCAAGGAGAAAGTTTAGACGGCATTTGGATCTTTCCTATGTTCTTGTAGTTCTGAAAAATTTCAAGATGCTGATTATCACTTCTTTCTATTTGTATGCGTCATTCGTCAGTCTTTTCTGTACAGCAGAGTGACACCAATCCTACCCTACATGAATCTTATTTCCTGAACTGTTATTCTGCGTTCATCCACTTTTCAAGATATTTATCTCACAGTTGTATTCCCATTTTCTTCGTGAATCTCATACTTTCATCAGTTTCTTTTATGTATTATCCACTCATTTTCAAAGCTGTACTTCCGAACCGTGAATCAAAAGCGGTATTTTTGAGAGAGAACAGAAATGTACCTCCTAAGATCGTACAGAGTGAAGTAGACGAATCAGAGATAAAAGAATCCTTACAAACGATCGTTTCGTAAATGAATTCTTATAATGTATCTATGACGGTGAAGTCTACGTTTAAAATCTTCTCAAATCAATCGAATTGAGCAAGGTTAGATTATACATTACGATAAAAGAGAAGCAGTGATTAAAGAGGAGCAGTACGTACTCATCTGTATTTTTCCTGTTCTCGGTAAAATTTCAAGTTCTTTGAAAGAATGATCGATCTGAAACTGCCTAGGTTATGTAAGTTAGCTCTTGAGATCGTAACGAAACTACGGAGTTGAGAGAAAAATCCGTGTTATAAGAATCCTTACAACTTATGCAACAATCGTTTGTAACTTACCCACAATCGAGAAATTGACGCTCAAAATCTTCTCAGATCCATCGAATCAAGCAAGTTTAGATCATACATTACGATTAAAGAGAAGCAGTACGTACTTATCTGGTTTTTTCTTCCCGTTCTCGGTCAAATTTCGAGTTCTTTGAAAAAATGATCGATCTGAAACTTCCTACGATCAGGCTCAACTCCAACAATATGGAATATTTACACGCATGCAGCAAAATATTCTCCTTGCAGTTAAATCAGAAAATCATCGAACGCGTGCCAGATGAAAAAATCAAAAATTTGTCGTGTCACTATCTGCCATTTCATTTCGATATACAACCTGAAAAATCGACTCCAATAAGAGTAGACTACGACGCAAGTGCGCGAACATCTAAAAATACAAATTCCCTCAACGATTGTCTTCATAAAGGATGGAATTCTTTACCGAGAATTCCAGCAGTCATAAAGTGAATGCGTTTACTTGAAATTGGTCTGATGGGTGATATGGAGCACGCATTTCACAGTATTGAAGTATAAGAACAGGATCGAGATTACTTACGTTTCCTGTGGATAGAAAATTACGATAAATCCAACGAAGAACCACAAATCGTCACTTACCACTTCACAAGAGTTCCGTTTGGTGTCATTTCATCCGGGTTTCTACTAGCAGCAACGGTCCTCCATCACCTGAGAAAAACTGACAACAGTATCGCAAAACAAATCGAACAGGATTTGTACGTAGATAACCTAGTAACCTCCACAACATCGGTCGAAAAGGGCCTCGAGCTCATCGCCACAGCAACACAAATATTCGAATCAACTGAAATGAATATTCATAAATGGAACTCGAATTGCTAAAGTTTGAAGGTTTCAATACCCGCACACTTGGTAGACAAGAGCTCTCGGTTTAGAAGAAAACGAGCCCGCAAAAGTTTGGCTCGACAGTACATAGAAATAAAGTGAAACTCACTCATTTTTTGTTTCTAATCATATAGGAATCTATCTGGCCATAAGAATAACACGGAGAGCAAAGATGATTATCTTACCAATCGAGAATAGTGAAATTCTTAAGGAATTGGAGTTTATATTCGTGATCTAGAAGGATTAAGTCTTTAATACTAAATTTCTACAACGTGAGAAATCTCTCATACCATGGCCGCCTCGAAGAAAGGCCGGAACATGCACAGAACGGCAACGCTGTGAGAGTAGGCCGACTTTTACATGTGTACATCAGCATCACATCATCAGATTCACAGCCGTATTCCCAAACAAACAACATAATTTTAAGTGCACTTAAGAGTCCCAGAAGTCCCAAAAAAACCCCTTAAGTAACCTCGCAAGGTTACTTAAGTGTGTTTTCCGGTTCGTTAAGCAAACTTAAAATTTTTCCGTTTGTTTGGGAATACGGCTGTCATTGATTCAGACCAGCCCTGTTGATCTTGTTCTCCTCAGCCGACTGAACGACATGACAACGATCCGGAGAAAAAGACCTGCTGAAAGTCGCAGAGGCACCTTTTTTTTCGGATTATTGTCGCATGGTGCTTAGTCGGTGAAGCCTGACTACCTGACTTTCTTTGTTTTTGAAGCGACTTTAGCTCTGATTGGCCGGGAATCGGCTTCAACATTACGGCAGAAGCGGCAGATCTTCAAGGGTATTCGGTAGAGTTCATTTTTGACACTCTTATCATTATCAAGCCAATCTTCGATCGCGAGTTGAATTTTCGAACACTCAGAATGCTTTCATTCAAATCAAGAACTAGCTGAACATTCAAAAGTTTCAAGATGGGTTTTGATTTTCCGAATTCAATCATGATATATATATTTCCGTATCCGATGGATACAACAACTAAAGGTGCGGATTTCACGGCTAATCTAATTTTTATATGATTCTTATAACTTTGAAAATCATGTAATAACGATTTATCGGGAACGGCATGATGCGTTGCACCAGAATCTACGAGAAACGTTGTATCTATTTGAAAAAGTTTTCTGATAGTGTCTACATCTAGGTTGGTTGCATCAAGAGGTAATCTAGTTTTTGTTTTCTTTGTCAAAGTCTTTTCAAAATTTACAGAACCGAATCGAATTATAATGGTCTGCGAAGTGCAAACGTTTTCCTCTAGATTCGAGTACGATTAATTCATGCAACTTTTTGCCTCCATAGGAGACTTCAATGTGCTTGAATGCCGCATAAGCACTCTTGAACCGAAGTGACGAATTTGCTATATCGTGCGAAACAGTTGATCGTAGATGCCTCAGAACAGATGCGTCAAGCTGTTGTTTTTCGTCCATCGCCAAATTTTCATTTCCGAATTCATGAGTTATGTAAGAAGACAAACGATTAGTCCGAAGGTCAAGTTCAAACCTTTGACGCCATACGACAAAATTTTTGGTTCCAGTAAGCCTATCCTCTTTAGCATACTTTGGGACGGAAAATTTTGGTGTATTGAAGCGACTCGAATCAGAAGATGTCCCAGCAGTACCAGCAAGAGATGACAATAATTGCGTTAACCCCTTTAGGCCTGCAACACCGCTTAGTGCGCTAAAATCCGCCGTATCAATTTTATTATTTAATTCATCTCGCAACATTGTTACCATTGACGCCGTTGCATCGTCACCGTCAAATAAATCGCCATCAGAGAATTCTTCCTCTTCAACTCTATTTTCTTCATTCTGGTCGTTATTCTAGTTATTGGATGGAGAAGGAACGTTTTCTGGATCCATCTTGAAAGAATGGTAACGGTTTGAAGAGGAAAAAGGAAAAAGGATCACCAAATTAAAGATCAATAAGGATAGAAAAAAATAATGAACTTAATTAAGAAAGACAAGTGCCCATAACCCTGTAACAGTAAGACGACAAAGAGACGTATCCGCCATTCCTTTCAACAATTAATTTGTCGAATAAAGAGAATAGTCGAGAAGTCTCATTAGTCTAAATGTTCTTGGTGGCCATATGTTTCTAGGTCTTTCTAGGTTTGGCGGAGGCGTGTAGAGAGTGGAGATACTGTACGTAGTACATACCTCAACAGCACAACACCACCGATTTGAACACTATTACGAAAATTGTCGTCAGCCAAAAAAAAGCCAAATGAAAAAGCTGAATTCAGCGTACAGCTTAGAGCAAATCTATAAAGCTTTGAATCAGCTGAAGACGATACGCCCAAAAAAACGGCTGAATACGGCTTTTGGCTTTCGGCTTGCTGCAGAACACTGGTTATGTGACAGAAATATTTTTCTCGACTCTGTATAAACAATTTTTTTCTATTCCTTTCCAATAATGGTCGCAATTTGTAGAAAAACTCGTGACATTCTTTAGGTCAGGATTTCTCCGTTTTTTTTTTGGTTTCAAAAGAGCAAAATTAAAAAATTTGCGGCAGACCAACAAATCTAGCAAAATTATTCAGATATCGTCGAGCTGCAAAATATTTGTTCATTTTTCCAAACTTTTGGTTTGCCTTTCTGGCAAGATGTAATAATCTAGGATGCGACTAAATGAAATTGAGGATGCATTCGTATACCATCAGAAGTTTTTTAAGAAATAAATCATTATCGATGGTTTTTTATCAGTCCTGTTCGGATACATTTATTTGCTGCTGTTAAAGTTTCGTTATTTCAAAAGTAATTTCTTTCTTTGGAAAAGCCTCGTGTTCTTCTTCCAGATTCTTGCTTGGTTTCTCAAACGTATTTCATTTCATTCCCTCAAGAAAATAAGCTTAGTCTGACACCCTTGTTGAGATTGTGTGTTGTTCGAGTAGTTCAGGATGTTTACCAGTCATAAAAGTCATGAGTATTTTATTCAAATAATCTTTTTCGAAAACTTGAAAATTCTCTTCAATTCCTTTGAGAAAAAATTGAGGAATTGAACACTACTTACAAATTAGTTTTTGTTTTCGCTGTTTGTGACTTTTTGACGTTGCAACATGATTACTTAAGTAATATCATTACTTTAAAAAGTATTTTCAAATCGTAAAGTGTCATCAGAAAGGTCATGAAACAGTCATGAATTTGTAGTCTTGAGTGCATACCTTGAGCTTATCTGGGGCGCGTTTTCATCGGTCGATATTGTTCACGCCAATATTGTTTCTGTAACGGTATCTTGAAATTCAATGAGTATATAAGATTACTGGTATAAAATATTGATGAAGGTATGAAAAATTGTTCCAAGGTGCTCAATCTCAATATTATGATTTTGGAACTCGACCTTGTAAATAATACACAATGTAAGGCCTTCCTAAGATTGTCGCGCTCGTGGAAGAACTCATCGAGTCTATTTTGTTGATTTGGAGGTCAGGGCTTGACGAGCTCTTTCGACTGATAATTAATAAGTATTCCCAAGCCTTTATTTTTATCCCAATTTTTGCTCGACTTCTGAAATAGCCTATATTTCCTTCTTTTTTTTTTTTCAAAAAAACGACAATGTTTGTCTCTTGTATAAATGACACCCATTTTGAATGATGATGATGGCTATTTAGCCGAAAATATTGATAGGTAATTTTCTGCCATTTCTTGCATTGTTCGATTTCTTAGAAATTTCCCTCTGATTTTTATGATTTTCGATTTTGAAATATCCTTAGTTTTTCAAAGTTTTAATAGTAGATTACTCGACAGGCGCGGAAAATAACCAATTCCCGAGTACGAAGTTTGCGGAGCGAGCGCACCGAGTGACGCAATCGTACGAGGGATTTGGTTATTTTACAAACCTGTCGAGTATACTATTTTATTTTAAAACGACCGGAAAATGGGCGTTTCCTTACATACAGCAAGGTACGACTGGGATTTTTTGCTTTCCGCACTCTCACATTAAAACACCATTTTCCAATCCATGCATAGGGAGGAATGACACAATTTTCCGGTCGTTTTAAAATAAATTATATATTCGTACGGTTTGTAAAATAGATTCTCGGATCTTAATTTAATGAAATTATATGTTTCGAAATGGGTGTTCGAAGGCATATCTTCAACTGTTAACGGTCGTCGTCGTTGACGCCAATGAAATTTAATGAATTTACTTTTCTAAAGGGTATAAAATATCGATAAACGTATGGGAAAATGTTGAAAGTCATCTGATCTTATCATATAAATATTAGTAATAAATAATTCGATGCATTCCAAAGAATAATCATAATGAAATCTCAGACGACCAACATTGACGTGTTTCTCTTTTTTCTTTAAATAAAAGATTTATTTGAATCAATAAAGTTGAATGAAAATCAAGCACGAGGCCCTCTAGCGAAAAAGATCATAAGATAAAAGTAGTAGGAAAGGTTTCCTACTACTGATAAACCTGGTTAAGGGTAATTCTCAGTTAATTGGTGAAGTTTCATTTTCAATTTGACAGCGTATTTTTTAATCTTTTTTCATGATTTGTTTGGCGGAAGTTGAAGTATATCAACTCTCCATCACGTACCTAAACTCGTCGGTCATAGAAAATTTTTGTTCTTGAGATATAGAATTTTTTTTTCGTTTTGACACGGGAATGAAATTAGGGGCCACGGAAATGAAAACATAATTCTTAAACTCCGAAAAACACGCAAAAAGAAACACGAATTAATGAAAATTTTGTGCTGAAGTTGAAGCATACTCACGTCTTATTATGTACCCAAACGCGTCGTTTATGTACATTTTTGGTTTTCGAGGTATAGAATTTTCTTTTCTGCTTTGACAAGGGAATGAAATTAAATGACATGAAAATGAAAAGATAATTCTTGAACTCAGAGAAACACGCAAAACAAATGACAAATTGATGAAATGTGATAGAAAATATATTTAAAATAGAAACAAGAAAGTAGCCCAAAAAATAATAATAAAGACGATAGGTCTTTAGATCTGGTAACTATTACAATTCTACGACTACATACAAAATCTCTTATTTTTCCTTTATATCGATAGGTTTAGAAAACATGTACGTCACAATTTTCCTTCGTGGTATAGGAGTTTGTGGGAGAGGGAGAATTTCAATAATATAATCTTTCTCGATTGAGCAAATGTCAGTTTTACAATCAATAAATTCTGTTTTTGATTTGTTGTAACTTCGTAAGCCTTAAACGGTCAGGCCCAATTCAGAAATACTTTCGTGAAGTATACGGCATACATACTTATAACTAAAAGCTTTGCTCTTACAAATAGAATCAAACTTGACCAGTAGGAAGGAACCAGTCGTAAGAACGGCATCGTCTATCAAGCCTACTTTTTTGGAATTAGCTGGCTCTAGATTGACAAGCTCGATATTGTCTACCAATTTCTGCGGGGAAATTGGTTCATTTTCTTCAAGTCGAACTTCTACAAGTGATGATGGGTCGTATTCTTCAGGATTTTCTGTTTCATTTTCGAGAGATTCAGCTTCATAAGACAATTTTCCAATTAAGAACTTGTCACAATGAACACATGTTAGACAACTTAAGAACTTCATTGTCAAGGAATTCGGATTTTCGTGCGAATGTATCACCTGACGCACTTTCATGGTTCCCTCAAAGTTCGGTATTTTCTTCGGTAATATTTTCTTCATCAATTCAATTTCATTCTCATCAATAACATGAAGCTGCTTGTAGAGTGGCAACGAAATTCTCAAAATTACCGATATCTGCTCCCAGGGCAACCACGTCATCGGCGGATCGTTTCAAGGTGCCGCCCAGACCATCTGGTGCACCTTTACCATGCCCCGGAGCGCTGTAGTTCCAGGTTGCAGTTTTAAGATTTCGTAGTGCAGTCTTCAAAGAATGTGCAAATAAATAAAACAAAGTTTTATTCCGATACTGAGTCGTAGGGGAGTCGCTTAAGAAATGAAGTACTTCATTTTGCGGGCACTCAGTTTTTATGCAGGCAAAAACTGGTTGTAGGTGAGCCCACGCCGACGCCGCACTGTGTTCATTGCACTCTGACAGAGTGCAGATGGCTTTGGATTTCAGATCAGAATACATAGGTATCTTTTTTGTAGTACACCATCACCGTGTGTATGGTATACTGCCTCCGACTACCACCAAAATGATAAGATTGTATCTCTTGATTGTATTTTGTGGAGTAATTTTCACTGAAATCGCAGTGAATTAGAGCTTCATTTTGGCACATATTTTTTTTCATTCTGTCTACCGCTCGAAATTGGTGAAGGTAAACACTTAAATGATACATGTACTCTAATAGTCTGGTCTCAAATATATCTACAGCTTCCACTACCGTACATTGAATTTCTTCTTCCACTGTATGAGTAATAGTCCTTCTTTTGTTTTTGACCACAATATCTTCTTTTTTAGTTACCCACACGTCATAAACTACTCTGTCATCCCCACTGAATTCTAGGTAACATACTCAGGAATCCTTGCATGTATTACAAGAACGTTGTAGACAGGAGATGCTATTCGCATCGCAGCAGATATAAGAAGCCATGTCTTTCGCCTTGGACCTATCAATGGCTCCTGCCTTTTTCAGAGCAGTGACAAGATATTCAATATTCGCACATGTCTTACACGCACAAGTTTCTCTCTCATTTATTTTCGGCTTGATTACCCAGAACGGTTTAAATCTGCAGAAAACAGGGTATGATACTTTAAATGTGCTCGATTTAATGAATTTGGCATGAAGTTCCTTCAGTGAACTAAGTAAATATCTCTTCTGTTTCTTTTTTTTCTGCCGCGTAATGCAGTCTCTCTTCCCTGGACACATCCTAGAAACATCATCTTTCTCGTAGAAATTAATAATGTATTTTCGGATCGCAGCATTCACTCTCCGCACTCTATAATCTTGGTTTCGGAATGATCGTGCTCTCGAAAATATATTCGAAGATACCGCATTGAGCTCGCTCACGAGTCGATATTTTTTCAATACTTTCCCATTTTTTGACAACAAATACCGAACCATTCGCTTATCATATTCTCGTTTCAACGTCTTATAGCCAACAGCTAAGCTCTGACTCATTGTCTCAGCAAAAAGTACTTTTTTGGCTATCATTTTTTCATTCTTGGTTTTTAGAAGGATTCTGGTTTTAGTCCGGGGCGTCAAATTATCATTTTTCCTCATTCGTATCCTTTCACGTTCATCCCTTTTTCTCAGTTCATCCACTTTTTTTTTCAATTTTTTCAACTTTACTTCCAATTCAGCATTTCTTTGCTTAAGTTGTTTGTAGTTGTTCTTTTTTCTCTCCTTTGCTAAATTCAGAATATACTGCTGTTTGGGGGCTGTTTGGGGGTAGGCTTATTATTAATGGTAACTGGAGACGTGGATGGGGTAACTTCTTTGTTTCCCTTTTTCTCAATACGGTTCTGATAATAATTATTTGAATTCTTCCGCCACTGTTTCTTTTTTGCTCTATGCTCACGATCTGTCATATCACCAACTAATTTAACCAAACCTTTCTCCTTCTTTTTCGTAGGCTGACCAGATTTTGCTGAGTGAAAAAGAGTGATTCCCAAATTTTCAATTCAATAAGCAAAAAAAAAAAAAAGGTTTCTTATACTTATCAATAATAGTTTTAATGTCGATCGACGTCTGATCGTCTACTTTCACTTTTCCATTGTACTTAGATGCCTCATCAACATAACTTTTCAATGTGACAAATCTTTCGAGCATGTCGTACGTGGACATCAATCTGAAATCAGGAAGGAATAAGATAATATTTTTCCCACAATTCATCGGATTACTACTCTCCTAATCATTACTTTCACGTTTTTTCTACGCCAGAGACTGAAATTTGAATTGAAAAATACATACATAGATAGATAAATCAATGGAGATTTCTGAGGACGTACATCCAAATCGATGACCAGGCAAACAGGTATCTTTTTCAACGATTAATTGGTGCGAGTGTGTGAATAGTAATAACAAAGTACTGCTACGTACTTCATTGATGGAATAACAGGGAAAAATTACGATCTGAAAAATTGGAGCTTTCTTCAACGTATGATGAATACTCTCTAAATCGTGTTTAAATTAATGTTAGATAGACGTCAAAATTTTACGTATATCCAAAACACGATCCAAGAACGCCGATCTCTTTAGTGCGCTTTGGTGAATCCATGGGAATTACAGAATCGCATAAGTTTGTCAAAATACAGGAGGTCCGGACAATATAATCCAATAAACATTTATTTTCATACTTATACCTAAGAAAATGTATTGGAACAGGACCTTTCAGAATCCGAAACTTATTTCGCACTAGTCCAATCACACGTTCCACATGTATACGTAGAGCAGCAATTTTTCGCGTCTTCTCGATAGCTTCTGGAGGTAACTGTTTTCGGCCTTTCATGAATTCTGGAGTAAGAAGTTCAGCGTACATCATACTCACGGATGTATAAATTGTGAATCCTCGGTCGGCCAATACTATGTCTCCCGGTAATAATAGATCTAAGAACCCGCAATTTTCTGAAATATATTTATCACTACTTCGCCCTGTATAGCCATCTGAAATGAAAGATACACAGCCAGTTGTCGTTATACCTATTAAATATTTACTAGTTTGGGTATGCTTGTAATTTGAAAAGCATTATGCCCTCGCTTTCGTCTTACTAGCCCGCTCGGAACGTATTTCAAAACAATCTATTATCACTGCAACCGAGCTTCCGAATGCTTCTCTGAATGAAACAAGAACAACACTTCTTAGACAGTCTCTGTCGGGCTAATGAATCATAGATCGAATTTGGAATTCTAATAATACGACTACATTTTTTAAACAATAACTTGCTTCATCGTTCCGAATATTAAAACGGTAAGCAAGACCACGGAAAGAAAGATTGTTCCTCAATTTCATTAGCGTGAGCTCTAACTTTTGGAAGTTAGTGAGTTTCTTCACTTTCACGTAGTCTAAGGCACTATTTAGTTGAGACAAAATTAATTCCAGCAAGGCGAAGGATGGTAATCCAGTGAAAAATGAAAATTTCTTGTCATCAATACGAAAAGATTCTTCTTTGAATGACAGGCGATCCAATTTTTCACGTAATTCATAAATCTCTTCAGCTCTTCTCTGCAGCTCACTCTCCATAGCTGCTAACAGCTATAATGACATAGTAGTTTGAACACCAATTTCTTTACGGTTTGGTTGGTAGAGGCTCTGCTCGCGCAAAAATTGTAGAACTTTTTAAAAAAAGTATCTATTTATTGACGTTTCGACGCTTCTGAGGCGTCTTCTTCAGAATGGTACTCAAAATTTCATTAGACGCTGTCATTTCATTCACCTGCACGTATAAAATTGGGCAATGTTGATAAACCAATCACATTTACATCTCTGAAAGTTACAAACTCACTTCTGATCCTTGGATACAAGCGTTGTCTATGGTTGTCGTTCCTTCATCTAGATGTTCTGTATTAATGCAAATACTTTTCCGTTCATCTCGTTCAACAACACGATAATACCTATCAAGCTGTATACCTAATTTAGGACCACTAGCTTTGTAACCAAGTTTTAATGTTGGTTTCCAGGGCGGATAACTGGTGTCGGAGAAATGAGCCGAAGTCCTGTACAACAACATCATATATTCATCTTACTTGAACATGAACTCGAAAATAGTTTTACAGAGAAAAACAACATACCGTCCACAAAACGGTCACTGCATATACGAGCATAATCCAACTGACACTTTTTGAAATTTTGTCGTTTCATGGCTGCGTATCACGCTTTGCGTTGAGATTTCTGAAGGTTTTGGTATTCCTTCCTCATTCTTTCGTTCACTTTTGGGAAGCGATAAAAAGAAACTTTACTGCCTCCACGTTTAGGAATTCTACGCGAATTCGAACAACCGTACATACAACAGCTAAGCACCATTTTCAAAAGTTTTTTTCTAATTATTAGGTAGTTAGAAGTCAATTTTGTGAAATATTCTGAGAGATCATTTTATTAAACTCGAACAACACAATAATATATCAACCAACGAAAATCCACCCGTACACACGAGTGGAGGGAAAACCTTAGTACCATACCTATAGGATATAGACCAACCATACTACAAAATTCATGACGCCGAGATGTGATACCTACGGAAATTGGGATATGGGATAAAAACAACATTATTGTAGCTCAGATTTTTACTTTAGAAAGATGCATTATTAGAGGCTCATAACCTTATAACGTATGAATAATAATAATAATTTGTAGATTTGAAAGAACATGAGAAGTATAATAAGTAATTTCGGTAAAATTGCAATATCGTTATTGATTTTTAAAAAGAACAATTTTTGTAAACCTTCGTAGAATATACTTATCTACATCAATCAGAATGTGGCTTTCATTCCGAAGTCTTATTTTTAAATAATGAGCCGCGACGAGTTGAATTAAAGTTTGCCTATGACTGTCATCGTGGGCAGCCTGCGTAGAAATAAAGTATTCATCATTCTGCGAAATTTCATGAAGTGATGTCTCGACAAAACCTGGGAGAAAAATCTTATCATCATTGGTGCGGATTATACGCTCTAATGTGTAGCAAATTTCGAACACATCTTTTGGAGGAGTGACGAGACCTCCTCGGTTTTTTGTTTGAATTAAAATTGACTCCACTTGATCTGTTTTGAGTAGTTTCAAGCAACTTTCGCACATGCTGACACTCTTCTTATTGAGAAGTTTCCGCACGATAAATCCACTAATGTACTTCACAATATCGCAAATCAAACTTGAGGGAATTTCAGTTAAATTATCGAAACTGAATACATCGTAATTGACAAGAATTTCCTCATCAAACAACTTGGTCTCTTCTTTCTTTTTATAAGAGACTGTAAGAATGGGTATCTCATGAGGTTGGCAGTTGGCGTTTTCAGAAAATCGCACATCATGGTGAATGAGTAATCTTCTGTACGCGCACCGAAATTGAAAGCTACTCGGGTTATTATTGAAGCCACCTTTAATTCTTACTGCGCAGAAGAAATTTTCTATATGATCTTGTAAAATCTTATAGGTGAGCAAGTATTCAAGTTGATATTTCTTATGCAAATACTCAAAGAGTGCAATGGCATTCCTCAAGGCAATAATCATTCCTAGGAAGCCACATTGAAGTGAATGCTTCAATATTGAAATGGGAACAGGAGCAGCTGGCTGCTCCTGAACGGCTCGACGACGGCGAAGAGTTTTTTTTGGAGAATCTGCTTTCGAAGTTTGAGGAGATGTGTTCTGCGATTTATCTTCAGTTTTTCCTTTTGATTTGTTTTTCTTTGGAGTTCTCTTCTTACGTTGAGTTTTGAATGCTTTCAATCCTCTTATGTATGCTTCTAGATTGTTGGCATAATCTCTTAATTTTTCTACTGTTTTAGCAGAAATTGGGATTTTATGGGTCTCAAATCGTTGACTACAGCGAGCACGACAATTAAGCAGATCAAAGGCGTCATTAATATTCTTGCAAAATGTTGCAGTACCATCTACCTACGTTTTTAAATTCTTCCAGAGATGTGCAAAATAGGTTTCAAAATCTATTTAAATAGTAAATAGAAATAGGTTCATAGAAATCCTATTTAAATAGTGTTTTGAATAAAATAGTCATGCAAAGTATTTAAATGCATAAATATAAATAGGGTATTTAAATATAAAATACTTTTTTTAAATAGTTTTTTTTTTTTTTTCCACCAAGAAACTTGAGTATTCTAGTTTTTGGCTTGAACATGTAAGGTCTGTGTGTGTGTGTGTAAGTGGAAGTGTAGAGTCTGGAAAAGAGGGTTTCTCTTCCGGGCTGAATAGATATTTTTTTCCAGTTCAGAATCCAGTCATGTTGAATCGATAAATGTTGATATCCATGAAAATTTATTGAATTTGAATAAGTAAAATGCTACAAATTTATTTATATTTCAAGTTAGAGCATTTAAATACTTTTATGAAGAAAAACCCTATTTAAATAGTAAATGGAAAATAGATTTCAAAAAATCTATTTGAATAGAAAACAAAAATATGTATTTCTATTTTATTATTTATATTTTCGCACATCTCTGTCTTCCTTATATTCGTCGTATTTCTTTAGACTCAGTAGAGCGTCTTTTGTCGAATTGCTCAACGTCTGAGTAGCGAGTTTAACATTCGCTATATTACCTATCACAATAGTTTATGTGTCTGCTTCTTACTTTTGTAGCGACTTGAAGACCAACAGATTTCTGAATATCAATCAATCTTGAAATATGTCTCCATAATACAACTCTTCCTTTAGAATCTTCTAATCTTCCAAGATTGCCAAAGGCGTTTCAAATATTCTTCAACATGTGACAAGGGTCAGGTACCAAAAATACAGGTTCTCCTGTAGTGGGATGGGGAAAAAACGGTTTGAAACCTTTTGAAAATGTTGTTTGGCTAAATCAAAAGAAGATTCTGAAAATTCTTGTGTTCACATTCAACTACAAATTCTTAATTCAACTTCTAAATCTAACTTCAAATTCAATGCATAAAACAACACAAATACCATTTGAATACAATGCAATACAATACTACAATCCTACTTCAAAAGTCTAAACCTAAAATCCAACAAGATTGTGACGTTGATGGCAGTGTTACCACACAACACTCCCCTGTAACACTGTGCCACCAACGTCACTCCCCTGGTACAGTGTTACAATACAACAAAAAAATTCAATAGAAATCAACTAGGAGATAACACAAGACCACAAAAAAAAAACGAAGGTAAGAGGATAGAGGCACACGAAAAAAAAATATACAATTACAACTATTTCAAATTCAATGAGGTAACGAAGGCCGTAAATGCCTGGATCGGTAAAGATTTGGTGAGCCCGTCGGCTATTTGAGCGGAAGAGGGTACATAATTCAATCGTAGGACACCTTCAGTAACGAGGTCTTTTTCCGGTGTTGCGCCACACCACCGGTATGTGTTTGACAGCGGACCTTCCTTTTTTCTTTCTTTTTCTTTTTCTTTTTCTTTTTCTTTTTCTATCCACTGACTTGTACCCTCGTATCTCGCTTCCTAGAGCACCTAGAGTCTTGATTTTTTTTTTGTTGGATTCGTCTTTGAACGTAGAGTGTCATAGGCTGTTGAATGATAAAATTTGAAGCATATTTCGTCGAGAAATTACACAAATTTGTCTGCTTGTATTCACCCGTAAGAAGAATATCAGTGCACGTTGAGCGACGCGTCGTATTTCGTCGTATTACATTGCTTACCACCACACTCCTGAAACTCCTCCCACTTCGCATTGCCGATTGAATACTGCACTTCACGTGCGGGTAGGTGTTACAAGGCATACAATCTTATGTGTGTTCTTGTGTTTCTTTTTAGACTTCAATTAGAGGAAATATTTTTGAAAAAATAAATCCGGGTCGGTAAATATTCACAAAATAGAAAATATTAGTCACCATGAATCAACGCGCGCCGCGAGTGCGAAGCACGAGCCTGTAAAACCTCTAAAAATGACCAATTGTCACCTAACTAAAATATAATTCAAATAAAATATTTTTAAAAAAAAAGATCCGGTGTTGCTGGGAAAAAGAATATTGAACTAAAAAGAATAAAACAAGATTTTAAATTGAAGAAATCTCTGTTGTAACCAAACAGAATTCTAATATACTATTTGATTTATGTAACTGACTGAAGCTGAAAAAAAAGTACATATTAGTGGAATTAATTGTACTGCAACACTGCTGTCGCGTCGTCCAGATTCTGATCTTGATCATGCATAAGTAGTAATTTGTAACTCAGTAAATCTGTACATTAATAAATGAAGAAGAAACAGCCCCTTGATAAATTCATGATGGATACAGCAGTGTTGCAGTACAATTAATTCCACTATTATGTATTTTTTTTTCAGCTTCAGTCAGTTACATAAATCAAATAGTATATTAGAATTCTGTTTGGTTACAACAGAGATTTCTTCAATTTAAAATCTTGTTTTATTCTTTTTAGTTCAATATTCTTTTTCCCAGCAACACCGGATCTTTTTTTTTTTAAATATTTTATATGTATTGGTACTTGAGATCGAGGTGTTTCGTTCTGTTATAATTCGTTTGACTTTCGGCTATTCTGATGGTAGACTGGTTGTCTTCGTAAATATCCACGATTTTACAAGGAACATAGAGATCGTTGAGTAGACCACGGATCCAACTGATTTCTCTGCTGCATTCCGACAGGGCGACAAGTTCAGATTCGGCTGTCGATAACGCGATTACAGACTGCTTTTTCGACTTGTACTGCACAACATTTCCAAAAACTCGTATAATGTAGCCTGTGGTAAGCGTCGCTGTACGCATCTAACGGCGTCGCATTCCTCTTTCGTTCATAAACCATCGCGAGATTCTTTGTTGTCTGTAGATATTTGAGAACTCTCAATAAATAAGCATAAATTTCGTCTGTTGCTTTACTCACTTGACGGCTAAGCTGATTCACGGCAAAACTGATATCTGGCCGACTCCTATTCATGAGATAATTCAGCGTACCGAGTAAACGCTGAAACGGTTTAGTAACTTTTGGTTGAGCGTTAGTTACATTTAAATTTAGCTTGACCTCCATTGGCGTTTTCACTGGTTTGCAGTCTGTGACACCAAATTTAACAGCACTTTTGTGAATGAATTCTGTCTGATTGAGAAATAACTTTGATTCCTTGCGTTGAATAGATAGACCGATGAACTTTTCAGCATCACTCGTAGTTTTAATCGTGAAGTTCCAATTCAACATATCATGGAGAAAATTCAATTTGTGATCAATGTGAGCTGCAACTAAGAGATCATCAACGTATACTAGAACAAATAATTTTTCTGTTTTCATGTACAGACAGTATTCGTATTTTGATCTGGAGAATCCCGCTGCTACAAGTACCGAATCCAATTTGTCGTACCAACTTTTTGGTGCCTGTTTTAGGCCGTACAAAGCTTTCCGCAACTTTAAAACGAATCCTTCTCCAAGATTCAGAGCTTTAGGTGGTTTCAAATAAATATCTTCGCTGAGATCTCCGTTGAGAAAGGCGGTTTCTACATCAATATAAGAGATGAGCATATTTCCTTTGAATAGCAACACTAAGAACAGTTTGAACAGATACGATACTTGCTACAGGAGCATAAATTGTTCCATAATTTGATGTCAAGTCGCCTCTTGCAGTCAGGCGAGCTTTTGGAATAGGACCATTTTTCGAGTCCTTGACCCTAAATACCCATTTAGTGTCTACGAGATCAACATCTACAGCAGGAACGATTTGCCAGACATTGTATTTTTTTATGGAACTCAGTTCTTTTTGTATTGCTTCATCCCACAGCTGACGATCTTCGTCAGGCAATTTAGATACTTTGTGTACACTTCTAGGAACTTTAAAATTAATAAATGCAAGTTCATTTCTTACTTCATTGTCGGAGTCCCAGTCGTAATCTATTTCAAAAGTTTCGACTTCTGGTTCCTCCTCATCCCAATTGTAATCTATTTCAAAAGTTTTGACTTCTGATTCGTTCGTATCCCAGTCATAGTCTATCTCGATCACGTCAATGTTCTGTTCGCGATCGTTGATCACAGTTACCGGCTCCTTGAACGAGTTCGCATCACTCAGAAACACCACATTTCTCGAGATGTAAACTGTTTGTGTTTTCTGAACCCAAACTTTATAGCCTTTGGTATTTGGTGGGTAACCGATAAATATTCCTCTGATGCCGCGTCAATCAAATTTCTTTCGTTTACTTTTTGGAACCTGAACAACACAGGGAGCACCAAAAGGCTTCAATTTATTAACATCGTAAGGTGGTTTACTGTAAAATACTTCATAAGGAGTTTTATTCTCTATTGTCGACTTGCTAACACGATTTAGGGTAAAGACAACGTAAGCCATTACTTCAGCCCAGAATGCTTTCAAGAATTGAGTTTCTATCAGTATTGTTGTAACTGCCTCGGATAACGTTCTCATGTCTCGTTCGACTCGTGAATTTTGCTCTGGTGTGAAAGGACATGATAACTCGTGTATGATTCCGCGTTCTGAACACAAGTTGTCCATCGCTGAATTTACTTCTTCTGTTCCATTGTCCGATCGAATTCGCTTAGGTCTGATTCCAGTTTGCGTCTCCACTCGATTTAGATAGTCTTTAAACAAATCGACAGTGTTCGCTTTTGTTTTCTAGAAATAAACAGTTTGATAGTTACTTAGATCGTCCATTAACAACTAGCGCATACTTAGAATTGTTAATGGACAGAGTGGGCGACGTCATCAAATCAGCGTGAGTCAGTTCCCCAACTTTATGAGCTCTATTGGAGGAATTCTGAAACGGAAGTCTCGTTATTTTACCTTGAACACAATCGATACATTTAAAGTCTTGTGATACATTTTCAAATTCAATTCCTAAACGATTCAGGAGCTCTTTTGTATACTTCAGGTTTTGATGAGCAAAATTTTTATGCCACTGATACAGAGAAAAACAAGATATCTCTCGATTCAAAGTTGTATCAAAAGAGATCCTGGGTGTGCCTCTTTCTGACAAAATTAAACTATTCTTAATCACGTCGATTGATACTATCCATAAATCGTTTACATCGCGTTCTCCTACAATTTCACAATTATTTTTCGTTCATACAATACAATTGAGTGTAAATTCTGTTACAATCCAGTTATTACAAAGTAAACAAACAAAAGAGATTAAATTTGGTGGTGAATCCGGATTATACAATACATTTTTAAAGTTAAGATTCAAATTTTGACAAGTAGCTTTAATATCACCACCGAGGTGTAAATCTAAACATTCATTATCTCCAACTAATAGGCTAGCTGTCATTCCTCTAAGTACATCAAAATTTGACTTATCATTTGATACGTGAGCGGTACACGCGCAATCGAGTATCCAGGTGTTGCGATCTAGTCTGACGTCTTCGGAAGCATTGAAAAGCGACGTTAGTCCTACACATGCTGTGAAATTGGCTGCTTTCTCCATTGGATCGACAGTTGCTGTACAATTTTTCGCATAATGTCCTTTGCCTTTGCATTTGTGGCACGTTGCATTCTTCCTTGATTCCAGTTTTGGACACAGATTTATTTTATGTGATGATTCTTTGCAGTAGGCGCACTTCTCTGTTTCATCTTTCTGGTTGAATTTCTGGGTAGCGGTTATGGTTGCGTTCTGATTACGGCACGCCTTGGCAATGTGGCCCTTTTGCTTACAGATGAAACAATAGATTGGTTTAGTTGCAACAGTACTCATCGGCTTCTCCCCTTTGGCAAGTCTTTCCAAACAATGATCCTCCAAAACTAAGACTGTGATTAATTCGTCAAGTGGTGAATTCTTCATCAGTGTACAAGCTGATATAAAACCACTGAATCTCTTGGGAAGCGAGTGCAACAACTTGCTTCTGAATGCATGATCCAAAATCGTATCATCGAGATTTTCAATTTTTGACTTGATATTTTCAAGGCGACACACATTTTCTTGCATGGTCTTGTCATTTTGATAGCGAAAGTTTTGGAAACGTGTATGTAATTCTTCCAAATCGTCCTTGCGTAAGCCGTATAGTTTATCAAGTTTCTCCATCATCTCTGTGTGCGTTACACACTCTGTTATTGCTTGAAGTACTCTGTGAGATACACTGGTCGCTATTAACATCTGCATTTTGAGATCGAATTCCTCAACAGACCATTTTTTCTTTTTAGACTCGATTTTTTCTCTCTTGATTATTAACTGTATGATAAAGCGCCATTCGGCAAAATTTGATTTACCCGTCAACTTGATGAGGTGCAACTTGTTGGACGATTCCTCGAATTCCATTTTCCAAAAGATGGACAAAACTATGGCGGCGAGTTACGACAGGAAACTGGTGAAATTGGATTTCTTCAAGTCCAAGTAAAACACAAAGACTAGTCCGTAAAATGTAAAATGAAGCAAAGTTCACAAAGGGCGAGGGCCCATAACCTGTTGTTTGGCTAAATCAAAAGAAGATTCTGAAAATTCTTGTATTCACATTCAACTACAAATTCTTAATTCAACTTCTAAATCTAACTTCAAATTCAATGCATAAAACAACACGAATACCATTTGAATACAATGCAATACAATACTACAATCCTACTTCAAAAGTCTAAACCTAAAATCCAACAAGATTGTGACGTTGATGGCAGTGTTACCACACAACAGAAAATATGTCCATTACTGCTCCTAGTTCCTTTGCAGTGGAAAGATTTGTTTGCATACCATCAAATGTCAATGAATGAACATTAATTTGATATTGATGTTCATGAAAAAGTGCAAGACCTTTCTTTATGAGTGTTGCTTGGTTTTCGCTGGTCAAGGTATCTACAAGAAAATAACCAGCAGGGCTCTTCCAGGAATTGTTCAAACTGACCAACATGAAAACTAATGCTTTGGTAGCTGTGGCTGGAGTGCCTGGAATGCTGTCAGTAGACTCATTCTTACTGTCAGGATCTTTATCATTAAAAACCAAAGTCTACAAAGCCATAACTTTTACCATTTCTTGTTGTTAATGAGTGTCTAATACTCATATCTCGTCAACGACAAGATTGCAGATAATAGGTTTATTACCTGAATGAAGTTTCTGAATTGTCTCCAGTACTTCAGTAGAAAATCCTGGGGCTCCGTCGATGGTACAACACCATCGCCTGAGGGTGCTTGAATGTGGTAATAAATTGCCAAACGTTTTACAAACATAGTCATATAACCCTTAGGCGAATAAAATTGCAGGGTAAGAGCAAATTTTCGCAGTTCTGTTGAATACTTATCTTCCTGGCTCTTCAATTTTCTGTGTGCCATGTGCAAAGTAACTGGTGGAAGGTAACTGTACAAAGGAAAAATTAGAAAAAATGGTACCAAGGGGAAAAACAATAGTACAGTGTTGCCAAAACCAAATATAAAACTATATCTAAGGGCCAGTTTTACCAACTCGGTTAAGCGGCGCTTAAATTGCCAATGTGGTTTAAGCTATGCTTAACGGGAAGAATCAGTTTTACCACAATGAAATCATGGTTTAAGCGACGGCCATGGTTTCAGCGAAGATTATCTTAGAGCTAGTTTTACCAATTTTTCTATCAAGCGATTAATTCAATCGAAGATTGTATAATCTCCAGTTTTACCCAGTTTTACCAACTCAGTTAAGCGGCGTTTAAAACGCGAATGTGGTTTAAGCTAAGCTTAATGGAACAAATCAGTTTTACCACCATGAAATCTTGGTTTAAACGTAGTTTATAGTAAGCGCCCAATATTGGGCGCTTAAACTCGGATTATTCAAAAATTTCTTATCGAAATGATGTTGTAGAGGAAAAATTATTATAAGAAAAGTAGGTGATCGTGGACGAGTTGCATGTCAAAATTTATTAGCGTACGGCTTATTATTACATGTGTGAAATTTGAATATTTTTCTTTTTTAAAAATGAGTAGTAGTAGATGTCCAGTTTTTTTCCGCGAAACATGTGCTGGAGACGAAAGATGGTACGGAGGTTATTTGCGACGGAACGAATTTCACGAAATACCCATACACATTCAAGAACCGTGTCTCCTCATGCATACGATTTATAATTCTGAAGATGTAGTTATTGTTACAGGACTGCATATTAAAAAAAAAATTATACCTCACCTGGATGCAATTATTAAGGCAAAGAGGACAGATTTCCATGTTAGATGGAATTATTTGCAGTATTTACAAAAATTGTTACGATTTCTACATGAAATAAACTGGCCATGGAATAGTGCCGAGTACGTGCAAATTAGAGCGATTGAAGAGGGATGGAAAAGCATTCATGTATGAAAATTCTGTGAAAATTCATGGTTTTGATCAGAAAGTATTGAAATGGTTTTACATTTTTGACAAGTATGCAAGTGTATTATTTTCATTCATATCATTGATTCCAATTATTTATCTGTCTTCAATGCAAAATTCTTTTTGAAAAATAAAAATATGTTCGTAGCCTACTGCGTTTTTATGTGAATTTTTTTATGATCACTATTAGGCTTACATGACGGGTAACTATTTCTATTGAAGCAGAAGGAAGGGGTGTTTTAATTCCTTATCAATTATGAATTCATTTGAGCGGGAAAATGAAATTCTGTTTCATAAGATTAGTCCCTACCGTTCAATTGAAAATGAATTATCCTTCATCATAATTTTGTAACATGGATTGGCGGTTGACGTTTTTTGATGATCCATATCCCCAACTGGAGGATCCTCATGAGGACGAAGATTTCAACAATTTAGTTGAGATTTTGGCATTTCCGAGGGCTGCTCGACGTTTTCAGGTGAGAACAGATGCTTTCACGTTATACACTGATTCTGAATTCATTGAAAGATTTCGTCTCTCAAAATACTGTGTAAAATTCATCGTCGATAAAATTCGTAATCGTATTTCTTCACGAACAACAAGAAATAATGCGGTCACAGCAGAACAGAAGATACTATTCACGTTACGATATTATGCCACTGGTAACTTTTTATTGACCTGCGGCGATTTTATTGGCATAAGCAAGAGTACAGGTAGTGGTATCATACGAATTGTATCCGATGCAATCGCAAGTTTAAGTCCAGATTTCATCAACATGCCACAGACACGTGAAGAAAGAAATACAATTGCACAAGGATTTCATAACATACATAAATTCCCACGGTGTGTAGGTGCCATTGACTGCACACGCGTAAGAATCCGATCGCCTGGAGGCGAAGAAGCAGAGATTTTTCGAAATAGGAAAGGCTACTTTTCTATGAAAGTGCAGACCATATGCGATTCTGACCTACGAATTCAGAACATAGTTGCTCGTTGGCCCGGGAGTGCACACGATTCAAATATTTTCCTGAACAGTCATGTCAGAGGACAATTTGAACGTGGTGAATTTGATGATTTCCTAATTGTAGGTGACAGTGGGTATGCAGTATCTAGATACTTACTGACTCCTCTTGCTGAAGTACATAACGAAGGGCAAGATTTATACAACGAATCACTTATCGTCACGCGGAATACCGTAGAGAGAAGTTATGGGGTTTGGAAAAGGAGGTTTCCCATACTTGCGACGGGTATAAATATTCGTAGTCAGAGAACACTTCAATGTATCATAATAGCAACTGCTGTCCTGCACAATATCGCCACTTTCTTCGGAGTTCGAGTTCCTCGGGTAACCAGGGAGGAAGAAGATGCAATAGCTCATACCATAGTTCCTCATAATGCAGTTGTTGCTCCTGCCAACATTTTAAATGCGCGTAATCGAAACGAAAGTCGTCGAAACCAGTTGATTCGGTATTTTGAAACTCGAGAACAAGTAATCCGTAACAATAGAGTATGAAAGTATGGATTATTTAAGAATAATATTGTCATTACAACTTAAGTAAAGTATTTTGAAACTTGATAACGAGGAATCCGTAACAATAGAGTACCTATAAAAATATTGATGATTAGGCTATGAATAATATTGTCATCAAAACATACGTCATGAGTTCACTTTTTTTAATTTCTGCCTATTCTATTCATTACGTCTTCGCGCAGAAGTTTGTCACGCTGAAGTGTAAGGATTTCAATTTCCAGCTCACTTTTCTTCTCATTTGCCTTCGCTTGGTTTTCGTAATCAAGTTTTCGGACTTTCAGTATCTCCAACTCCATGGCCAGTTTTTTCTCGTGCACTTCCTGAGCATGCTTCATATCCTGTTTGTTTCGATCCATGAACGCTTGTTTCTGCAGGTCGATGAGAGAAGCACGTCCGGCAGCCCACGCGCTGACCTTATCTTGGTAAGCCTGGTGCTTTTTTGTTAGATTATCTGAATTATGAAATACAATCAATGTATTATAAAAGGCAACTGATAAGTTCTTGTGAGCAGTACGTAGGTATATTATACAGTCGAATCTGTCTAAAACTCAAAACTGAAGGGAAACACTCTTCAATCCGAGTTGAAGAGATTTTTGAGTAACATGCGATTTTCAGATGAAAAGATTTATTCGGAAAATTTCGACGTACACTGTTTTTTAATAATGACGATGTCTATTTCGAGTTTTTCACCAGAATTGGAATTTACAGCCTGTATCTAACACAAATTTCTTTTCGGCAATGGCCAGCGTTCTCAACTTACGCGCCCTTCACCACAGTGTGTTTTAACCGGGTTCATTTGTAGAAATTGGTGTATGCAGCTTTCAAAAGCGGAAAAAGCCAAGGTGGGCGCAAAAAAATTGTTTCGAGTTAGAACATCATTTCTGACGTAATTCGAGTTAAAGAGATTAATGTGTATTGAGTGTTATGAAATAAAATAAAATAGACCTTGTGCAGACGAGATTTTTATTGAAACAGATAACTTCACTGCACTTTTGTGTTCTTATTTTTTCGAGTACACCTAGGATCGACGTTTCGAACGTTCCTACGTTCTTCATCAGGATTGAAATACTACTAACAGTAAAGCTATTAGGCACGAAAGAACGGAGCAGCAGTACAAGGATCGTGAAAGAACAAGAAAAAGTGCGAGATTACTCACGATGATTGTACATAGCCCGTAAATAAAAATTGCTGATCTTGTAGCTATCCGATCCTGATGAAGAACGTACGAACGTTCGAAACGTCGATCCTAGGTGTACTCGAAAAAATAAGAACACAAAAGTGCAGTGAAGTTAAATCTGTTTCAATTGAGTGTTATGGACATTTCAGGGGAAACGCATATTCTTGTAGGTGGCCGTACACTATGCGCGCAACACGGTGAAAAGATCGAGCGCGAATCATTCCACGAGAAAAGGTTATTCGAGTAATGAAGACGAATCAGTCCCTATACACTATTCTTGGTTCATCAGAAATTCATGTTTTCTATTTAATCACGAGTGAGAAAAACGCGCGAAACGTTGGAAAGATTTTGAATATCGGGGCGAATAACGTATACTACAGGGTGACGCATCACAAGAGGTGTATAAAAAACCTCTTTGACGTTTCGTCCACAAACCGCTCTAAGGAGAGATCGACTGCGAAACGCGAAATGCCAAAAAATTAATTCGTCAACAAGGCAAATGACCACAAACTAGATCCTATACACTAGGTATTCGCATTTTGCCTTTTGGCGTCGTTTTCGTGGCGTCTTGCGCATAGTGTATAGCCAGCTTCTGAGTTCAGGAGTTCTTTGACTTAGGTGCTTTTTACTTGAACAGATTCGACTGTATACGGTATATTACTAGAATTGTTGACTTTCGAGCCGGTCTTTGAAGCAGGATCCTGAACACAATCTTGATCACTTTCATCATCTCCAGACTGCACCACATTCATGTAATTCTTCATAGCAGTTTCCTGGCTCACTGGTGCTAGTAGTGCTGGGCTAACTGAACAATGAAATCGAAGACAAAATTAGATCATTGATTATACATAGGTACGCGAGAAGCATATTGATCAAGTAGATATATCACTTCAAGTTCTCAAGTGTTCAGCACATGAATAGCGATCAGTTGGTTGATCATTCCTGTGGATGCATAACTCACTTGGTGTCGTTAAGGCGGTGGCTCGATCCTTATTTCGCAGCATTGCAGCCGAGTACTTCTCCCATTGTGCGTTATATTTACTACTGCCAGAAGGTTTCTCTGCTGATGCTGATGGGACTATTGTTGTGCTTCCGTCGGCATAAACGTCAACTTCATACTCCTCACAGTAATCCTCATGCATACCTGAAATATTATTCACTTTCTCATGATATATGATAACGAAAGTATTGTAACCAAAAAGGCAAAGAAGGTGTAGTACTAGCGTCACTATCATGTATCGCTTCCAATCCAGTTGCTCTATTTCCCAAAAGAGCAGCTACACGATTCTCGACAGTAGTCATGGGATGGCTAATCCACTTACTGCTGCCACCACCAGTCTCCTTCACTTCAAGTTTTTCTTGAGCTAGCTTCTTCTTTGTATCTCCTTTCAAGTTTTTATATTTGGCTTGTAAATTAGCTGCTGGCCGATAATTGATAGCGGATACCTTATTGAAGTCTGTCTCAATTCGCGACCAAGCATCTTTCTTGTCCCTAATAAATAGTACAAGAGAATACATTAGAACACCAGCACTGCAGTAGTGAAGATTCCGTTCTGCTACGCAGTGTGGAACTTCGGTGTGGAATCTGCGTGAATGCGCAATGGCCGTAACTTACATTTTAGGAACTTATAAATCCGTCTTACGAGGGGAGTATCTGGACCAGCCAGTTTTAAATAGGAGGATGAATCGAAATAGGTTTCCGGACCAGCCAGAGATACCTATATGTACTCAACAATACGTGGTGCTATGATTTATAACAACATTGTTTCATCAAGTTTAATTACTTTCCGCTTGAATAATTTCATCGAAAACTTACTTCGAAGTTACCGCATCGGTTCTTGTATTTTCAATTATACGTTTTTCTCTCTCGCAGAGATCCAGTAAAATGTCCACTTCTATGGTCTCAAAATTTGGATACCTTTTTGCTTTTTCTTTTGCTGACATTATGAATAACGCAAATCACAAAATGATGAAATGAAACGATCAAATAAATGGCAAATAGAAATGAACACGATAATGCATGATTGTTGATTGATAAAGAATATTCCGTAGAACCCACATTGTTTTCATTATTCTTATCATTATGACATCAGCTTTACCTCGTTCTACAGAAAAGTGGCCAAGTAATGAGGTTCACAGATACTTTCCTCCAGAACAAAACCTAGAAACGTGTAGTCACGCCAGCTCACGCCGACTGGATCTGCGTTAGACTTAGGTTAAACTAATCCTCGATTACAATTTTTTGGTAAAACACGATCACCTGAATTAAGCCCAGATTTCTCTTAAGCGAGATTTAACAAAAACTAGTTTTAGCCTAATTTGGTAAAACTGGCCATAAGAAAACCAAACGGCTTACGAATGACTGAATTAATTCATTTAAAAATACGTTCGACTTACGACTGACTGAATTAATCCATTTAAAAATACGTTCGACTTACGACTGACTGACTTAATTTAAAATAAGTCGATATTTTTCGACTGAATTACGACTCAAACTTAAACTTAAACTGAACTTATCACCCTTGTCTTATGGGAGCCAAATTGCTCGTTGGACGGATTTCTTGCAGAACGGGTACTCTTGCCAAATGAATGACTGTGATGAGCGAAAACGGAATATCATATATTTCTTCAACTTTTTACATTCCACACCAACGGGTAAACCAACTTAGCCTATTGTTGTGGAAAGAGGGGACGCGTAAGAAAAACAATAATTTTGTATATGCTGAGAATGGGAAAAATTGATCGTATGATTTTTGAAACATGTCGGAAAGGAAAACAAAGAAATTAGTATTCGGATTGGAATGCGTTGAGTTATTGGGAATGTATAATTGTATATTTGATTTGGATTCACGGGTAAAAATATGTTTAATAAAATAGGAAAATTGTCTATTGTTTATTCTCAGCATAATATCGTGTAAATTACGAACATCGAAACTGGTGATGGATTTACGTCCATCACACACCCCCTCTTACCACTTTCGAAAAAGGTACAAAATTTGGTTATAACATGGTACAAAGCTAGATATGTGGTAACGTACGGTATATGAAAAATTAGAATACATAGTATGTACACTTACGGCTAACAAAAAAAGTAAAATGGAATGAAACGGAAAGTAAGAAAGAGAAAATTAATAAACAAAGAAATTAATAAAACGTGCTAGAACTTAAACGTATTGAAATCGAAGTTGAAAGTGAGTTTGGTGCTACTATTGTAAATGTAAACATGGACATTGAAAAATGAAGTAATCGACTTTTGTTGCAATCGTAAACTGTTGACTGGGTGGATAGCGGATAAGTTCATTTTCTTCTGGTAGTCGTCGGCGATGTTTATATTATATTATACGTAGTGCAGAGGATTAAATATATTTTTGGTGAAAGGATAATTGAGTATTCTATATCGAGAGGATAATGAGGATTACTATGGCTTACTATGAGGATATGCAAATATATTTACACTTCTCTTAATACCGAAGAGTTGTCAAAATTTGGGGTTTTTCATAGCGATTCAGTTAGAATTTGCGGTTCTTGGACTCTTCTGGAGCTTTGATGTCACTCAGGGTTATCTCCCATTGCCTGTGAAACATATTTTGCATGTTTTCTGCCAGTTGATATTGCCAGTCTGACCGGTTGAACATATCTCTAGGGAGTGTATTGAATACTTTATCTTCAGCTTTTCCTGGGGTCAATGGAATTGGTTCTCGAAAAATTACAGGTAGTGCTTGGGTGTTAAATACTGTCTCAGTTGGGATTCTGTTGAACAGTACCGCATTGTTCAAACGTATTGTTTCGTTTGTAACTAGCTGGGCTCCAATCAAGATGAGTGTGACTCTTGTAATGACAAATTTTATCGCATTTGTATTCATATTTTCTTCTTGTTTCTTCTTCTTCTTTCTATTAGATACGCGTATCGTATTACCCTGTAAGAGAGACAAAGGAATTAGACAGGGGGAAAATAGGGTTAGGAGAGAGATTTGGCCAATATTTAAGGAAAGGACGGTTGGGAAGATTAGGAATCCAGTCTTATTCTGTCTCATCAGGGCTATTCTTTTTATCTCTATTTCTCTACTTATTTCTTCTTTCCCCTCCGTCGTCACGAATGGGGGGAAGGCTTTGCCTTCTCTCATAACACTTCTTAATCTGCGATATGTGTACTGTATCTGTTTCTCCATTTTTGTCACAAGTCACTTCGAGTGAAGAGGGCCCTAATTTTCTGGTCACCGTGTATGGACCCACGTACTTATCATTCATCTTATTGGGAAAAGGTATTTCCTTCATCACCTTTTCTCCTAACTCAACAGCCCACTCTTTTCTGTTCTTGTTATGGTATTTACTATAGGTATCAAAGTTCTTTTTTAGTAACTCAGGGATTTTTTTCCTGATTTCTTCCAAGTCTTTCAGTTCTTGTGTTCTCGGCGTTTCTGGTACAGGGATTCCAAACTTATTTTGTAAGGCCACATCTTCCTGACCGAAAAGGAGATAGTAAGGACTCCTTCCTACGAGACTGGGATGACGGCTAGTATTATAACATCTCTGAATATACTTCACATTCCTGAAGATATCTTTTTTTATCATGGGATCTTTCAAGAGAGCTTTTATTGTGTTAAGAATTGGCGCATTTCCTCTTTCAATTTGCCCGTTCGAGCTTGGAAAGTACTTTATTGAGTGATCAAGTTCAATTCCGTTGTCTTCCAAAAAAGCTTTTAATTCGGTTGACTCAAAGTAAGAAGCGTTGTCGCAGAATAAAACGCGAGGGTGGATAAATGACGTCATTATCTCATCCATAAGCTGAATTACTTTTGAAGAGTTCATTACTCTATGTGCTCTGATGAACATAAATTTCGAAAAAGAGTCTATCATTGTGAGGATAAATACATTCTGTCCCTGTATTTTGAGCGGACCCATTACGTCTGCGTCTAGGCGATGGAAAAGAGCTGGGTCTTTCTTTGTGAAATTCATGATTCCATATTTAACTTTAGGTTTCTTTATGGCTTGGCAAGCTGCGCACGATTTAACATAATTTCTTACATCATCTCTCATTTTTTCCCAGTATACTATTCTTGCTAACTTCAAGAAAGTCCTAGTTTCACCATAATGGCCCCCAGTCTTCAAGTCATCGTGTACTCCTCTCATCAGTTCGTTTCTCATTTTCTCTGGTACCACAGGTAGGTATAGTTTTTGGCCTTTGTTAAATCGTTTAAAGTATAACGTATTGTTTTCATCAATTATATATCTGCGAGCCCACTTGAACACAGTACTTCGTTTGAACGAAGTACTTCCGAAGATTTAGAAGAAGTGAAAAAAACAAAACGATGCAGATGTCCATGTGTTTTTACAGGCGACGACAAAAAAATAGAAAAACATAAAAAAAAATGGCACCGTCATGATGAAGAAAAGTTATTAAAAAATGAATGGAGAGATGGTTTTTGTAACTATAGATGTCATAGACAATTCACGCATGATTCGAACCGCAGAACTCATGAAAATAGAATACACAAATGCAAAAAGGATAGTAGGGTGTACAAAGTATGATTGCTGGATTGAATTGCTGATAGTATACGCAAACATAGTAACACTGCTCTGTAGTACGCTACATCCGCTGCTTTATACCTTCTATGAATTATTCCATGCAAATACAAACAGCATGATACTTGTTAATTCTTTCTTGAGCTACAGCAATACAGATACGGTTAATTCGGTAAGGCCGACACAAACTGATTTAGCCATCATGCTCACCGTTTGCAGGTGAACCTTTATATAACAGTGATTAACACCAGCGATAGGATACGGGGGGAGGAGGGGGGGCTGCCCTGACCGCCCATTCCAACTAGTGTCATCACAAATAATTATTCGCGATAAGGGCAGCCCCCCCCTCTCCCCCTCGACATTTTCGGATGAGAAGAGTACATAAAAGTAATATTAATTTGCGTGAAATCACGATGATATATTATTACAGTGTTTTCAACAATGTACATGATATTGGCATTCATTTATGGCAATTTACAATCATACATTACTACAGCATTTATTCGTTTATGGAAAATATGCAATGATATGTTATATCAAGAAATGAATTTTTGAATTGGTATATTGACAGCGCTGTGTACCATACGCTGCATTTCCATATATTCCTTCTTCCACGTTTGTAAGTTTGTAAAATCGTTTTTATGGAAGACGATTCTGTTTACGTAAAGTTTCAACATAAATCGTTGAACATCGTCGTTTATGGATATGTCCTGTGGAAGTACAATGTGGGCGTTAATTTAATGAATTAGAAGAGCGTCGTGATGACAGATGTGCACATCAAAACGATCGTCGAGATGTTGAACTTCGACAGCGAAACGAATGGCACGGTGCCAATTTCTGACATCGAAACGACCGTCGCAGTGTTGAAGTCTGACATCGAAACGGCCGTCGCGATGTTGAAGTCTGACATCGAAACGACCGTCGCAATGTTGAAGTCTGACATCGAAACGACCGTCGCAATGTTGAAGTCTCACATCGAAACGACCGGCGCGATGTTGAAGTCTCACATCGAAACGACCGGCGCGATGTTGAAGTCTCACATTGAAACGACCGGCGCGATGTTTAAGTCTCACATCGAAACGAATGGCACGATGCCAATTTCTGACATCGAAACGAAGGACGCGATGTTAAACTTTCACATCGAAACTGCTGGTGTATGTGTTAAAGTATACAATATTTTTAATGTTCATAATGAATAGCCGATTTTATTTACCGATGGTCGTAGCCTTTCATTTATGACTACAAGTTCGTTTTCCGTACTCTCTCTGTACATCATGTCACTAGCGAAGAATACAGTCCCAAACTTTTTAACAATTTCACTGTTCTCTTCCAAATCCTCCATAGTGTTGGAGTCGAAGCAGCAAATGACAGTTGTTTGCGTGGTATCATGTATCTGTAATGTGAATTAAGAATGAATATTGTGTGCATTATATTGAAAGAGATATTATTTTTGTAACATACCTTAGGTCCCATGATGTACCGTTCGGCCATTGAGAATCGTCTTGAATGGTCTAGTAGCCTATTGCACTGCGACCGAAATTTTTCCATATCGTGTTTCGTAATAGGATCAAATATCACTAATTTATGGATTTTTGAATTAAATCCGGATAACGGCGTTGATCCATCAACTGAAGGTACAGTAAATACAATGTCTTCATTGTTGTGTTGCCTCAGCAAGTCCACGAATGTAGTTTTCCCACTACAAGCTTCTCCAACTAGTAAAAAATTCTTCATTTTACTCATAATGTTATCCCCATTGACTGCATTGTTGAGAATTTCTAGAAGAATGTTGACGCTTGTTCCATAATTTTCGCTCTGGTCTGGGATAACCAATTTCTCGTTGCCTGTAAAAAAAATTTATTTCCAAAAAGAATTGAAAATGTCTATGAATTCAATCTTTGTATTTTATGGCACTTACTTAGATTATTTTCCATGATTTTATGTTCTATATTTAAGACAGTGTCCGGGCGCTCGCCCAATTTTGCGATCTCTTTTTCTGCTTCGGACGCGCCTTTGTCCCCTATTAAATGATGTTTACCTAGTCTTCGAGTAGAAGCGGTGTTTGTAATGGGTATGCCGAAGACACCTAGCAGGCGAAGAACTTCCTGATGGTGAATCACTCGTGCGCATATTACATTCTTACTCTTGAAGTACGATAATGAGAATCTGAAGTACCAGTGACATAATTATTAAATTAGTAATCCATGCATTTTAAAATACGTTCATTTGAATGTCGCTGCACTGTACGGTGCAGCGTTGTAAGTACTTGGTAGAAATTCATGCTTGCTACATTGCAGCGAAATGGAGAACAGTGTTATTAGTTTCACAGAAAATGTATCATTATGCTGCATCGTTTTACTGTCAGATCAGAAAAATTTGCAGAAGAATTACGCTGCGATGTTTACTGAAATTCTATGAGAAATTGTCACCTTTTTTAATGCGATGCAGGAAGATACAGTGTACTGTTTAGCATGAACGAATATATTATTAATATGAAATGAAATGGATTTAAATTTCACGTACTTATAGAATTGTTCATTTGAGATGCCATTTACAAAAACGAAATAACCGTAGGTATATTTCGTACATTCTTTATTGTATCTATTTGTTAGCTCACATCCGTCCCAAAATGCGTCGTGTACATTGATCTTACTGCCCTTGGCTTGGTTTTGTTGCAAACACCGTATAGCATCATCAAATGAATGACTGTGTTTGGACATTATGTTCATTATACATCTTGAATTTATAATTTATATTAAGAAATAGTTTAATGATTTTAATTACTCACCGTTTACATGTTACAACTATCTCTTCGGAAACGTTCTCATTATTTTGTAGTACTTCTTCATTTACATGAGTGTCATGATTTCTTACGATCGCAATATAATTGTTATACTCTTTTTGGTAAAGCGCGTCTTTTGATGGCGAAGAAAATAAGTAGTATGGAGTTACACCGAAGTGTGATGGCATGTAGTCCGGTGGCAATTCAATATCCGAACTTCTCTTTGATTGTTTCCTTCGCGGCGATCGTAGTATTTCGTCACGGTCAATGTTTGTACCGCTCCCAGTTCTTTCTTCTTCATCATCTACTTGCGATTGAGATCGAATGTACCCCAATTGACTTAGCGAAATTCGCTGTTTTATGCTTGTGCGTACCATACTGATCGGCTGACTTTCAATTCTCGTAAGACTGTTCGATTCGTCCATATTGGCAGGTGCTCTGAAAACATTGAAAATGAATATTCCCCAGTGTGTGTTTTAATTGTTATTGAAATTCATCAAGTACTTACCGTATTTTAAGATCGCTAAGAAAAAACATACAAGCCTATGTTTTAAGTGCTGTACAATAGGTCGTAATATTTAAAAATGTTTGACAAAGAAGGATGATATTATAATCTTGGCATATGAGTATCAATAATATACCTGTACTAATTAAGTAAGTGCGGTATCTGTTAATTAATTTTCAGATCAATTTTTTTGTAGTTTCGATTGTTTTCTTAGACCTTTTGCCTTCCCACGAACCTTGAGGAGCTTTTTCGCTTCTCTTATAATTAGGTGCATCCTTGCTGTAAGGTAAAAGTGAGCAATTTTCGTCACAAGGGCGTCTCCGTGTCCTTCTTCCTTACAGCCTATCGGATTAATGTTTGTCTCAATGTTATGGAGCACAAATTGATCCAACCTGCGGCAGATTTTAAAAAAGGTATCTGGCATAAGATGGCTTATGTCATCTCCAATTTCGTCAGTAATGTTCTTCTCGAGATACAAGGTAAGAGCCATGAGCTGCGTACTGGGTACGTTCAAAACATGAAATTTGTCCTTCCTTGATAGTAAGGCTCCGGCAGAATTTCGATCTCCCTGCAGAGAGGCAATGCAGTCCTCACAATGAGTAAAAACTTTCTTTGCCTTCCGCACTACATAGCCTGTAAAATTCTCGATTACATCTCGTTCTGTCTCTTCGAATTCTACCAGTAATTCATCGTAGGTAGCAGCCGGAAGAACAGAATCCTCCGAAAAATTATCGGCCCCGTGGTCCATTGCTATCCTCCAGATGTCCTTTGCTGTGAATTTTTCGGGATTTCCTTTCCCAAGAATCTCATTCTTGTCCATTAGATTTTGGAAAGTTGTAAACGTTTCGTCGTTGCTGACATTACTCCCTTTTGGAGGCTTTAGCAAATAATAGCTGCTCATGAGCTTATATAGGTAGAGAAATTTGATGGAATCAGGATGGTCGCTATCGCCATCGGCTCCACGAATCATTCCAAAAAATTTCTATAAAAATACAAAAATTGCGCTTACAGACAAAATTATAACAATTTTCCAAGACTTTCATGATCCAGGAGTAGAAGTAAAAATGAAGATCTCAAAGAAGGTAACAATGAGAATTAGGCGTACATACTTCAATATTATCCTGATTAAGTCGAGCAGTCATGAAGTACAGGAATCCACGTTCTTCAGTCAAGTACTTTAATAACTCCAGAGTTGAGCGTAGAGTAACTTTCAACCCCGTACTTGTACTCAAAGTCAGAAATCCCGGTTTCTGTTTCTTTTTTCCATCTGAAGGACACATTTTCTCCCAGTTGTCAAGGAATACCAAGAAATCTTCAATGTCCTGGACAATTATATGTAACCACGTATCTACTTAGCAAAGTGTTGAACATCTAGGTCCCCCAAAATATTGCGTACACCCGTGTAGCCTATGTTTATGAACCCTTAAACTTTCTTCTTTTATTTATTTCTTTTTTTTCATATTCAAAAATATTGATAGGCCTACTCGTCTACCTACTGAAAGACACCCAAATTCAAAAGCGTTCAAGATGCCGACACGCTATTTCATTTGAAAAATTTTAAGGACAGCTTTTCTAATGTATAAAAGAATTGGAAATGAAATAAATAAAATAAGGTGTTGCATGAGTAGACAAAAAGAGTTGAATAAGATTTTTGTTAACACTCCAATTGAGGGTACAAGCTGCGCTCTGACTATTTTTTAGTATCATTGCGACATAAACCAAGGGCATCTCACTGTTTCAAATTTTCCTCTATGGCATGGCACTGCATATTTTTTTCTTATTTTGCTCTGCTTCATTCAGTTTACCTAGGTTGAAATGAAAATGAAATGTCGCGACTCGAATAATTTTTAACGTGCCACATGCAAATGCAAGTTTTTGTTTGTTTGCTTTATCCATTGTTGGAGATACTACAAAGAAGAAAATAATTTGTCAATAACGATTGCATAGCCTAAGCCTTACTTTTCTTTCAGCACTATTTATTGGCTGTTTGCGAAGAGCCCCCTTAGGACTTCTAGAACTCATGGCATGTATCAATCTCCGAATGCGCCGTATGAATTTACAAGTGGCGTCACAACCTTCAATTTTATAATGCTCCATACCATCGGCCATTGAATAATCAAAAAACTATTTGCAAAGATGCAACTTTTGTAGAAAAAAAATAATAGACTACACACCTACTAGAACTCAGAAAAAAATGTCAGTACTTGGTATGCAAGAGTCACATCCATTTTCTCCATATTGCTGGGGCGTAAGTGTCTTTCTGTAAGCTTGTAGCTTGTTCTCAGACGGAAACGTTTACTCTCTGCATTAAGGAGAGATTGCCAGTGCTGGAAATCAACAGTCCCATCGGGGGTCTGCGAGAATTTTGATTAAAAATTAGAAATACCGACCCGATGCACTTCACTAAAATACTTCAAACTACAATTTCATGCAGTAATTGTTTCAAAAAAAAAGTATGGTACCTTAAATACTCTCTTTGTTTCTAAATACTTCAAACTACAATTTTATGCAGTAATTTTTCAAAAAAAAAAAAGGGTATGGTACCTTAAATACTCTCTTTGTTTCTAAATACTTCAAACTACAATTTTATGCAGTAATTTTTCAAAAAAAGAGTATTATACCTTAAACACTCTCTTTGTTTCTGTGATCCAGTTTCGAACGTTTTTTATTAAGTGGGGAAAGTCACTGACAAACCACAACTTTCTTCCTGAATCACAGGGATGCTCGCAACTTATAGTTGGAACATCTGTGCCATTTTCCACTGTGATCCCAAAACAAGTCCACATGCCACGGTTTGGTTGAGCACCGTCCGAGGTGATATTGTTGACTCTGAAGCCACTATACTCCAACATAATAATGGCTTCTAACAATATTTCGTAGAGGACCTTGCTTGGTGCAGCGCCACGACTCAGAAAACAGCCAATGGGCTGTATCCATGCTCCCGAATAAGGCTGATACATCAATACCAGCGCGTGATCCCCAAGCTTCGTTTTCTGGTTTTCTGGTGTATGTTCACCCAAATCAGTAAAACCCAACACTTCAAACGTGTTTTGATTAAAGTTGTAGGTTTCACGAAGCGACATTTCGTCAACCAATAAACAACCTGTGATGTAGGGAGTAATTTCATTAAAGATTTCACATATATGGAGACACTAATTATTTCATCTTTGATAATCATTTTCAATATGCAGATGTATAGGTTTACGTCATCTGGTGGAGTACAAACACAGAGGAATAAAACAACGCAATTACCTTCTTTTTCAAAATTACTAGTAACAGTTGCTTTTGCTTTCAAAGTTTCAAAAACACCAAGTTGAAAACCATAGGATGGTTTCAATTTTCTCAGGTACCGGCGAATTGTTTCTGGATGAGGCAAAGGCATGATATTATGGTTCATCATGTGATGATATGCCTTAGTGCTCTTGATTTTCAATAAAATACATTCGTACAGCCATTTTCTGCTGTAGCGAATGCCTTTTTTCGAAGCCGCCTTGGCTCGCTGAATACAATTTCTTATATTTTCCTTTAAATTCTCTTCCAAATGAAGGTCTTCAATTTTTTTGAGGACCGTTTCCTCCTCAAGTTGGGCGCATCTACGTTGTGTGTCCATGAGTCGTTGTTTTAAACTTTTAATCTGAAATTATATGAACTTGGCAGACATTCACAAAGATTCATAATTTCAAACAGTTCCAAAACAAACGCAACCGATAACCAATATTTCATTCACTACTTGGGGAAATAGTGAAGTCTGCATTATTACTGTAGAAGCATCAAAAGTGAAAAATATTGCAACAAATCCAATGCAATACTCTCAAATTATTGCTCCAGAGTACCTAAGAATAGGTGGTAGGGCACTGCTGTACATAGGTCATATCATATCAGAAGGAAGGCAAGTTGTGATCAAAAAAAAAAAAAAGAAAAGCACCTCGCATTGCGTTGTCATTTCATCAATTATTTCTAGTAAATCAGAAGGACAACAACATGATTTGGAGATTATTGTACTGGAAGATAAAGGAACTTTTTGTGCACATGGTTAGAGAAGAAGAATTTTGATGAGGCTTTCAGGGTGACTGAAAATGAAAGTAAAAAGCTTTGACTGAACGGAAAATTATTCTTTATTGCTCCAAGTTTACAGCACTGCCGACCAAAAATCAAAACAGAACGGGAAAAAGAACAACGGAAAAAACCTGACGTTTTGTAGGTAACAACCTACATCATCAGAGGAATTTCCTATTTCATGTTTACTACTGGTACATCACAATGAGTAATTTTTACAATTCATCGAGCTTTCATTTTTGTCAAGCTTGCTGGTTTCTGGATTTTGTATTTTTCTTTATTATCACCTCAATATTTTCCTTTCATGATGTAAATTACGTACTACAAAACGTCTAGTTCTCTTCCTTCTTCTTTTCACTTGGTTTTGATTTGTGGGTGGCAAAATTAAAAAATAAATTGACTCATAATGATTACAACAGTCTATAGGTTCTAATTTGTAATAAAAATTTCATGTTTTATTCATACATGATCGCAGTTTAATCGTTATACATACTTATTATTAATTTATTCTGAAAGTACTATATTTACTCCATTAATTTCAATTATTGGCTCTAGGCCACACAAATTTTTAAATGCACAAAATCATGCAAATAAATGAGAACATACTCGAAGTATTAAAACTGAAGAAGTAATTTCAATTACTGAAAAAATCGTAAAATGAAAACCTTTCTCAACAAAAAAGTACAATGTAAAAAATTGTTGTCTCACTTTTCAATGAAAGAATGTTCCTGTTGCAAGAACTGAGGCAAAAATAAATAAAATGATGTACCTAACAAGAAAACCTAGGCCAGTAAAAATCAATAAAGTAATGGACCTGATGACAAGAGAACTTATGCTAGTAATTATCAATAAAATGATGTACCACATGACAAGTGAACTTACGCTAGTAAAAATCAATAAAATGATGTGCCTGACATGAGAATATACGTTAGTAAGAGTTTATCACAGAAAATTGTGAATATTCTTCACCCTGGTTAATTAGAATTCATGTTGAAAGACAGCCAGTGATTAGGATTTAGGCAGTGACTTGATATTCTTCTTTTCATTTAAAGTGGACCAATTCATTTTCCAATTTTTGTGAACATTCTAACGCAAGAAGAATGAAAATAAGACGGCATTACAATACCACATTTACTAGCAGAAAGTGCGTGATCGCTTGAAAGATTCAACTCATGTTACCTTAAAAATATTGAAAAATTTTGAGCATCTAAAAGGAAAACAACTCTTCAAATTTGAAAAAAAAAAATCATGGCCCTGTCTATAACCCAGTCATAATTGACAGAACTGAAAATCTTTTCTCTTCAAAATCAAATTTCTTGAAAACTATGACTGAAAATTATAAGAATTTTAGCACATCAAATTTCATACATTTAAATAAATAGGTTCCAATTGAACATTGCAATCGACTGTGTTTTAGAGACAAAAAATGAATAAACAGTTTTTAACATTCAGTATTGCACGACTCTTTATGATTGAGCTGAAGAAAAACCAACGTTGTTATCATGATATGACGCTGTCATTGAGTTGAGTTTTTGAAACCTTACTTAAATGTAAGAAAGTTATATCACATTATAAAAATTGAATAAAAAAAATGGTACCACATAATTTTTATGTAGGCCTAAATACTAGATCAATACCTTCAAATTCAACGTATGCATCCGACGTTTTATGTTTTTATTGGAGCGACGAACTCTTTCCAGGGTAGGTTGTTGTTCACGACGAGCTTTACAGGATCCGCAATACTTTTGACCTTTTGAAAAACCTCTACATTTACGAAAGCTGAAATATAAGTTGCATATTAATGCACATTATTACAAGACCAAAATAGTCCAAGACATTACAAAATATTCATCTCCAAAATTTTGATCACCCACTTGTTTGTGATGGCAGAATCGCAGATGTTTACTTCTTCAAATATTTTCATCAAGTCTTCTAGTTTGGCTCGATTTTCTATCTTCTCATAGTTCACAAATCCTGTGCGTTTTTGTCCAAAAACAACCTGAGACATTTCATTCTCATTTACTCGCTGAGATTCCGAACTAGTTATATGTACACAAAAAAAAACTACCTTCACAGAAAGATCGCTATCCACCTCGATATATCTTCGACATTGAATTTCATCTTGAGACCACAAAAGATAACGAATAACAGTTTTTAGGTCGACCATTATCCAAGATTCTCTATTGAAGGATTCATTTTTCAAAACTTCGAATGAAAACACTTCAGATTCTTCGGTTGGCTTTTTTTCTGTTGAACTCAAGGTGCTACCGCCTTCCAATGTAGATGGAACCTTATCTGATGTAGAAGATTCAGTTTCTAAGGTACCACTGCCTGCTAATGAGGATTGAGCTTCATCTGCGATTACTGACTCAGTGCAGACTGATGGTTTGCAGGTTCTACGACTCTTCGTTGAAGTAATGATAGTAGAACGAGTGCGGGTATTCCTAGAATAAATTTTTGTGATAATCATTACAAACGTAATTGAGAAAAGAAAGAGGTACTACGCACCACTTTCTTTTTGATTACATTAAGAAAAGATGACGTTTTGACGCCCAAGCGTCATCTTCTGATCAACAAGAAGTTTGTTGACAAGGATGCGCCTAAAGCCGTCTTCACTTTTTAATTATTAACTCAAGAAACCACGGATAAATTGCTCGAATAATTACAAATGTCATTCTGATTCTGAATCTGAAATCTGAACTATACAGTACATCTAGGCACAGAAAACAAAGTCAATCAAGGTTACCTTGTGGGTGCCTCTTTCTTTGTCAAATAAGTTGGGCAGTTTGGAAAAATGGACGGTAATGCATTGGGCAGCAGTACTGGCCGCTCTCTCTTCACAGTCTTCCCCTTATCGTGGAATCTTTCGATACAAGATTCGTAAAAATGTAGTTCACAAATCCAATCCTTTGACGTCAAAGAACGATCAGATCGTGGAATGGCATTTTGCCATTTACGCAGGGCCTCTGCATCCTATGAACATAATCATTTTCCTCTATAATAGGATATTCAATCACATTTTTCTACGATAATAAGTTCTTTCTACGTACCTTAGGAGCTTTGAACAATGATAATTTCACTTTATTTTCATTGTCATTCTCGTTCTGCTTACGACTGCGATAGCCAGTGCGGCATTTTGGTACCCAGCAAGTGTAAGGCATGTTAACAAAGCATAGTAAATTACTTCAAATAATAGCTACAGCTTTCTTTCAGATTGACTTTCAAACAGCTGGATACGTCTAGAAAAATATTGAATTATGAACTCAGAATCACGCATTGGGATGCATCAATTTGTAGCGCTTGTTTCTCAAGCAAAAAGAAAGTTGAATTTTCTTTACTTACATTTTCAAACTGAGCCAACCGCAATATAAATGAAACCTGAATCACAAGTTCACAGCTCTAATGAAATGATGTATAATTAGGATGAGAAAAGATTTACGATAACTGATAACAGAACAGGAATAATAATTCCGACACCTTTTTCTCGATGAATATTGGTTCAATTAGAACAAACTGAGGGTCGAAATGTTTGAAATTCGATGTACTTCAATTCTTGTAACTACCTTTTTCTTCGTTAAAGCCGTAATTTTCAAGAAATTTGATATAGAAGAGAAAAGAATACAAATTCTCCATAAGAGACAATGTAAATTGGCGGAAAAATTACCCTACTGCTACGACGCTGGCGCGACTAGCGGTTACATGAAGAGTCAATTTCGGCAACCAGATTTCGTTGAGGATCAACGTATGCAGTGTGTCTACTTGTCTTTTCTAGTGTACTATAGTCTAGTATAATATAGGCTACCTTAACGCCGACGCCAGATATTTTGGATTTTTTGTATTACATCCAAAATTCTGATGATGAGTTTCAATGTTTCGATAATTTTTCTGATGAAAGTTATTATTTCCATTTTCTGAAACATAACATATAAGTTAGTAGAAGGCACACGGAGAAAAAAATATAGTAATTTTAACAAAGAATATAGTAAAGCCGGTCCAGTCGTGATTTTTATAGTTAAAACAAGTAAGCAATTTAGTTTAATTCACTACTTTTTCTCGTAAGTGTAACTATATTTTTCAGTAGTTATGAGAATAATCTTCGACTGGACCGGCTTTACTATACATAATAGTAAAAAGTACCACCAAAATTTCTCTCAGTGCACTCAAAAAATCAAATTACTTACCGCTTTAAAACTCAATTATAGAATGCCAATGTTGGCGAATTTCATGCCAAATTATTATCAGCTGATTCTTTGTACAAGATAAGAAGTTAGAAGGCAATTTGTAGGCTTTCATCTTAAAGTCTTGTAATCGGATAAGCGTAATTGCTTAATATTGATGATAAACTCATCAATGTGGTTCCATTTGAGTGAATCCAATTGTGTACTCTGTGGTTTTGTTTTCCATTCGTGACGAATCAGAGGGTGTGTCCAAATTTCCTTATCTAAATTTTATAAGAAGGAATTTTTCCTTTCGTAGTCTACTGATTTCCTTCTCCGCTGATAATGTCTCTTCTTTCGATCTACGTACTCTCAAATACTTCGTTCGATTAGGCAGCTGGATAAATCGACGAAGTCGTATGCTTTCACGTACCGTACGTGGCACCCTGAACCTACCGTTATGGAATGATGACCTAGGTAAAATCCACCGCCCAGCGGACCAGAGTTGTAATTCACTGGCTAATCTCAAAAGCTTTTGTGTTTTCTTTGGTGGTGAGGGCCTTGGCCCGATATACCCTGAAAACTTCTCTTTTGCAAATCCTCCGTCAGACCGATGGCTATCTGACGAAAAAACAATGTCTGGCTTCTTTTAATTCTCCAGTCCAAAGACTGAACCCCCCCTTGCATTCTAGACTGAAAAAACCATCGATAGATTTTACTATCGATAATTTTTCAAGAACCAGAGTACTATCGACAGTTTTATCCTTGCTGTTCCTAATGAGCTACAGGAGCGCCAAGTAAATGTATTACATGGGTAGGTATCACGGTATAATATAGGCATCAATAATAATCAGACTCAAGTACCTACTCAAAACAAATTCCCTAATTCACCTTTATTGAATTTATTACAAAAAAAAAAAGAACAATATCAATAATACCACAGTAGGTACATTCTCGGCCGTGGTACATTTCAAGTAATATGTGCAGTCGTAATAATAATTGACAACACAAATTTATCTCTTACCTATCTTATGAACAATAGAAGAAACAATATCAAATAGGATATCTAGTAAATTTCAGGTAATATGTATCCGAAATTACATAAATTGACTCGAAACAAAATCACAAATTTGTGTCTTACATCTTAGGGAAAATAGGAAGAACAGTATCAAATACGGTAGTAAATCTTAAGTACCTAATAGGTATGTAACCCAAATTACATAAATTGGCTCAAAACAAAATCACAAACATGGAATGAAAATATGGCAGGAATAAAGAAAACCTAAGAACTTTAAGAGATATCTATTCTGGAAGTTTTAATGCGCACATGGCTATAATTGTACGTTTTACATTCATCCTTGTTGAACTGTACAGCCCCTTGTACAGTGAAATAATTATGTCACAAATCAACAACGTGAAGTGAGAATTTTTTTACTCGTCTTTTTCTTGTTTCGCAAAATTTTGCACCAAAATTTGTACTTGACGTTCCCGTCTTTCACATCCAACAGTTACGATCCGCTAGTCCTAAGAAAATGAAACCTTTTTATACGTTTCGACATTTTAAAAATGAACACGACTTACAAAATATATTCATAGAAAACATCAATCACGAACAACAAAAATGAGAAACAAAACAGCCTAGTTACACCAAATTGAATAGCAATAAACAATCACGTGCACAGACAATTACGTACGAGATAAAATGTATATAAGGATGTCAATTGAAACTCCGTACAAAGTAGATAGCGGGTTCCTCGTTCAAAACAAGTAAATTTCTTGACTTGACTAAAAAAAAAAAAAAAAAAAAAAGTATAAATCGGTTATTGGGCGTTCGGAAACAAATACGTAGCTAATTGGCATGCTTTCTCGCTCCGATCATTCACCTCTTTTCCACCAGTATTTCTTAGCGTAGTATAAACGTACTGTACTGCAAAGAAAATGAATAATTTACGAGAACTGATGCTCAGGAGGAAACATCCAAAATTTTGTAGAATGTGATCTCGACCATAAACGTGTATTAAAATTTATTGATCCGTAATCGAGGCGCATTGGACAGGAGAAATGGTAAAAAGCGATCGAAATAAACATCGAACAAAGTGGTAGTAAATTCTTGAACGAACTCGCGATCAAAAGGAACATCTATGGCAATCACATCGTTGATACAAGGGACGTAAATTAGAAAGACGGCCTCCTGTAAGTTACATAAGGCCATTCCGAGCTGTACCTGCCTGTAGTAGACATGTTTCTTCCGAAGGCTCAGCGAGTTATCTTTTGAAACTTGAACATACGGCAACTGCTTTGCTAGAGTAATGCCAGAGCATGTTTTACCTAACTTCGGACATTTAGCTTCCATGTAAACGTACTTTGGCACCTTCAATGATAGAACCGTCGGGCGAGTATCCCAGCCACGGATAATGTTTGTTGATGATGAGTCCGCAATTAGTCCAGAATTGTACATTACTAAAACGTTCTCTGTACAGTTGCAAGCAAACACTTTCATGTTCTGTACCAAATAGCATGTCAGCAGTAGGACGAATGGTTTTGAAGAAATGATCTTCCATTCGCTTTTGCCACTCATCGTCACTATGATTATTACGCTGGTAAGTATAATGCTTGTATGCCGATACACCTGTTATTCGGACCTGCAACAAGAATGAAGTGAAGTAAGATGATGGAGTCGGTAACTACCTAACTTGAAATAGCAGGCAAATGACCAGTAGGATGTTTTGAAATGTAGACGGACGACATTAAATGAAGAAGAATTAGAAGACAGTGATTTTTGTCGACTTCTTGGGACATCTGTATTCTCTTTAATAAAAAAAATCACATTTTTTTGAACTGTGGAAGATCCGAATAAAAATGTTCGTCCTTCATTCAATGAAATTGTTTTTTAAAAAAATAGCTTTTGAGTTATGCCTCAGCTTTTCTTTTCGATTGAGTGAACAATGAGAAAATTCTTCCTCAGATGTACAGGTTGTTTGGAAGAAGTATCTTGTTCTGCAGAAAATCTTCCTATGCAAGAGAAGGCTAGTCAGGTCGGCGCCCAGGTTTACGGAGCAGATAATGTATGACAGTTGACTTACATGTCTGTGAGCCAACCATACAAAACTACTGCTTTGTTTTTTTGTTTTATCGAAGATGTCAAAATATTCGCGATCGGTCAACTCCACGTAAGTGTGATAGAAATTCATTTGTCCATCATCTCGATTGTGAAGTTTAACAAACTTCGTCAAATCGTCGGTCCCACAAATGTAATCATTACGTTCCACAATGAAACCACCGACTAGATTTTGAAACTCCGGCAGATCATACTAAGTGTGGAAAGAAGAACGATAAAGCACATAAATATCATTGAAAGAAAAAACCAAATGTCACAGATGAAGCAGCCAGCGGGTACATAATTCTAACCTCATCGTAATCACCAACGCTTTCCTCACATAAATTGGAGATGGCTGCCTCTTTTGTTCCGCGTCCGGTTCGAAACAAATGGAACGCATTTAATGGTGGTAATCCATACCCGCCGGGAAAAATTTTGTCACAAAAATGGCTCTGCCATGGCAAGTGCCATTTCTGCAACAAATGGCACGATTACTGCCATTTTTTAAACCAATCAGAGCACTCGATTTCTCGCCAGAGAATGTCAAAAACTGTTGACAAATGTCTGACAAATGGTATATTGCAAAATGGCATTGTATCAAATGGATGCCATTCGGCAAGAAATTGGCATCCTATATTTGACATTTGGCAGCCATCTGTCCAAAAAATGGTAGTGCGTCAGTATTCCCCCCCCCCCCACACACACACCCTCTCAAAACTATACCAATCCTCGTTTTTCTTGATAGAATTGGCAGCAAGAAACTCTCAACTCAGATTTGTGAATGAATCCATGCATAATTCACCCCAATATGAATGTTCCATGTCATCTAGGGGCTACCTGCAAAATTTATAAATGCATATTCTTGCATATTTCACAATAAATACATAATATCTGATTCATAAATGGATATTTTCCTTCATATTCAGCTGTGAATATGTTTTCCTTTTTTTTCAAGCAGAATTTTCAAGTATAAAATACTCCAGCATCAACAAAAATTCTAATTTTTCAATTTTATCTCTACATTCTCTACTTCTTGATTCTTCTCCGAAGAGCTACCAAGCCCCAGCTTGCTACCTAGTTTCTTGAACCACAGAATGAATCTCGTTTTGTTCACATACGCTCTCTTCACATCTTGTGATGTAGAGCGTTTTCCTAGTATGTACAAGTCCATGTTGTATCGGGACAATCAAAAACAGTATACATTTGATAATTTACGTAAATACATTTTTGTAAACTGCAATAAAACTCTATTGTAACGGCACCCAGTAGTGAGCAATTCAAGCCCTTTTTCCTCATTCTACATTGAAAAATGGTCTTCATATTCTGTATTTTTACATCGCTTAGAGCTCATTTGAAAGAGAAGGTATTCTTGTTTAAGCTGTAGAATTTGGTTTTCAAAAAACCCAAAATTTGATTTTTTAGAAATTTTTTAAATTTTGTTCTTTTTTTTACCAGTAGTGAGCATGCGAAAAATGAAAAAATCCAGTAGTGGTCATCCAGTAGTGAGCACCCAGAAAAAACTTGAAATTAATGCTTTTTAATTAACATTCAGTTCTGTAATCAACATTAATGCGAGTACAAATAGTATTTAAAATTCAGAAACATTAATGTTGAACAACATAAGCCCGTACCGGCCATAGGGCTTCGGATCGTCAACTTTTTTAACAACTTGCGCGCGCGAAAATAAACAAATGTCGTCTTCTTTTGGAAATGAGTAGACAAATCCGCGATTTTCTTTTGTTGACGAGCTTCTCACAAATCTTCCCTTCAACTTTCCGTCTTCTTCGCCAACAATTTGCCCCAGAAAATGTCGAAATCTAGTGCTTTGTTGCGCCATGTTATATTTGACGAGTACCCAGTCTCCACTTTTAAACAAAGAATCTTTCAGAGGGTTGACCGTTTCCTCATTTGTTTTAATTTTTTCATTCTTTTTATTTTTATTTTCTAAACTTACTTTCTTGGCAATTTCCGCCATCTCTTCTTCATCAAAACTCTCTGAAGATTGGTCGCTGTCCTCTGACCATCCTTCAATTTCTTCGCTTGAGCTTGACTCGGAACTACTTTCAGGTTTTTTCCTCAGTGAAACTTTTTTCCTTGAGGTCACCTTCCTATTTCCGGTATTTTCTTTGTTTTCCGCCTTCTTTCTTTTTTTAAGGTTTTCCCTTTCTTCTTTCTTCTTCGCAAGCAGTAATTTTTTGTCTTCTTTTGCCTTCTCTCGCAGTAATTTCTTGTCCTCTTTTTCCTTCTCTCGCTTTTTCCGTTTCTCTTCTTCATCCACGTAATGCTGTCGCCATGCACGTGAAGTGATGGCGAGCGGAAACTCTTTCTTTTTTTTCCCATCATTGGTATCTTTGAGTGCTGGCCACTTCAGGGCCGAGCTAAAGTCTTCAGAGTATTTTTGAGCAGGTGGAATTGATCTTATTGGCGTTGAATAACGTACATTATCGAGATTATTGGGTGATGTTGCAACTAAATCTGAAGAAGGTAGCACCTCAGAAGGACTCACATCCTTGGAATTGTCGCGATTAGACTGCTCAATGGGGCTTATTCCTGAGAGGTCTGATAAGGAACTGGTTTGATGGACATCAAGAAATAATTGCCTTGATGAATCAGGGTGAACATCAATAGATAACACCGTCATTCGCCTCCAAACTCTAAATAAACCTCGTTCTTCAGCATCAATAGCAGGACTACCATCACATTCTTTAAAGCACATCAATTTTTGCGGAGATATGTGATTTTCGAGATATTCCAAGGGAGTAACCGCTCCATCAAAGACAGTGCTGCTTGTACTTATTGATGTTGATGAAGAGATTGGTTGATCATCATTTTGGAAGCTCAAAAAAGCATCAGTGAGCTTGTTCTTCTTCAAAATAAGCTTACTGAAATCAATAGAATTTACACTGAAAGGGCATATTCCAGTAGCACGAAACGCGGATTCTATATGACGAACTGTGATAGTATCGACTGCTTTAGAAAGTAATGCTGGGAATTGAGCCTTCGTAATTCGTTTTCCATCGTGATCAAGACGCCAATCTGCAACAATCTTTTTCCACTCACTCTTGAACGGTCGGAATATCCCTACATCTAGGGGTTGTAAGACATGCGTGGCATTTGGATATAGAGGAATTACTTCAATCCGTTTTGATACACAGAAGTCACTCAATTCTATGGTCAAGTGTGACACATGTCCATCCAAGAACAAAATGATGGGCCGCGTTATATTCTTGGCTGTTAGCCAAGGCTCAAATACGTTGGTAACGTACTCAAAGAATGATCCCGTTGTCATCCATCCCGTCTTACTACGTCCCATTCCCCACTCTTCAGGAACAGCATTCGAAATTTCAGCCGGAATCTGTTCATATTTGTACACTATCATTGGCGGAGCAACAAATCCAGCAGCGCTCACATTCATTAATACTGTAACAGCCTCTCGATCACTGTTTCCTGCAACAGCATACACTGTCTTGTCTCCTTTTGGTGCCAGAACTCGATCTCCTTTTGGTGTGAGGAAAAACGCCGATTCGTCTGCATTGAAAACCTAGAAAACGGAAAATATTTATTCAAGTTAAGTCGCATCAAGTGGTTTTTATTAATCGAGATCAGTGAAATAAAGAGCATAAGTAATCAACAAACCCTGTCAGGTTCGCGAAGAATTTTCATGAGATCATTAGCTACTAGATATTTTTCGGTGACTTCAAACCATTTACGTATATCTTCTTCGTTCAAACGGGCTCGACTTCGCGCAAGACACTGAGGCGTACGTAAGGTGATACTTGGATGTCGCGCGAGAAATAATTCTAACCATTTCACACCCGACTTGTTGTTTACAAATTTAGGATTAATTATATCAAGCTTATTCAAGGTATCCTAGGTGAAAGAGAAGTTCAACAACATTATGATACATATAAGAAGTAAGAATTTTTAGGGTGTAAGTTAAGTTACTTAGTTAAGTTACTGATAGTGTTATCAACTTACTTGCACGCTTTTTCGTAGCTGGTGCGAGGTAACTGGAAAACCCCTTTCTTTCATGGAAATTATCCATTTCTCTAAGACGTTTTCGCAAGCATACGTTAAACTGGGTTCCGGCCCTTTTCGATTCGACAAATGGTGACCACGACACTTGTATGATAGAGTGGAACGGGGAACATTGAAGACGTGAGATGCTTTCAATATGCTCATTCCATTCTTGACTTTCGCAATTGCTTTGTTCATATCATCAACTGCATAATTCTTCTCTCTTGACTTTGCTTTAGGTTTCCCCATCTGCAGAATTGATAACAGAGTTTAAATTTGATGTCAAATCATTGAAGAACTGCTTCACAATCCCAGAAAAACTGACTACCGACTACTGGCTTCATAACATTTATCATATATTTCCAGTACTGAGCAACTCCTGATCAGTATTGGAAAGTATATCAAAATTGTCATCCAATAGTAAGCATTTGCATTTTAGCTCTGTAGATATGAATCAATCAGCGAGATAATTACGAGTGATAAAATAAATAGATATACTAACCGTCAGTATTAATCCCAACTCAAAACATCAAAAATTTTCTTCCATTTCATCGAAAATATCGAATTGGCAAATCTAATTATTCTGCTAGCGGGCTTGAGAAAATTGATAAACTCGAATCATAGATTGATAACTTTTTTTTTTTTTTCTTTTTTTGTGACGTTGATAACTAGTATTTCACTGTTGGAAAGTGAACTGCACATGTCTTACTGTTCATCTGTGGCAAATCACTCCTGCCAATCACGCTCTCTACCACTAAAACTAGCATATACAAAAATGAGTGCTCACTACTGGGAAGGTGCTCACTAGTGGGGGCCGTACCTTAATTAAAAGTTCGTACATACCATAACATGCATATTATTTGCATATTTCAGAAGAATGAAAAAATAATAAAAGCATATAATTTGCATCCTCAGTGATTACGTTACAGGTTCGCAGTCAAATTTACACCATCAGTCTCATCGTCATGAATCTCATCGCCGTGAATCTTATCGTTATGAATCTTATTGTCATGAATCTCATCGCTATTTTCTGACGGCTTATGCAGTCTTTGGGCCATTGAGCCGGAGCCATTCTTTCTTCGACCGGTACCATCTGTAGGCGACCTTCTTGAATTTTTTCGCCTTTGTCAGCCCCTTCCATTCGGCAGGCTTCCCCACTACATTTTCGATGGATGGCCAGCCGAAAGCTTCATCTATTAACAATTCATTCGAATTCAAAATTAATTCAATAAACGAGTTCTTGTCAATCGGTAAACTATAGTTACCTAGCTCTAGGAGCAAACGCAGTTAATTATCTTTAAAAAAAAAAAAAAAAAAAAACGATCAAATGAGGTTCTAGGAGGAATGAAATGATATTCCCTTCTGATCCCAAGTTGTCTAGAACGTATTAAAAGTACTCGTAGACGGAGAGTCGAACATTTGTACCACATGTGCACAAAGCACATTGAACAAAAAAAAAAAGTAATATTATTTTATTTCTTTTTTGTTTTGTTTTTTTCTGGATGCTGGATCATATTGATAACGTTTCTCATTTGATTTCTATAGTAGGTTTCGTTACGTGTTTTCAATCGTTCTGTTTCTTCCAAGAACGTATCGATAACCTGCTCATCACTCATCAGCAAAGTACTTTCTACCTATGTATTTTATACACTGGCGACGCTAACAAATCTACAATTTGCCCGGTCCGAATGAGAAACGGTAATTTGTGATCCAGTACGGCAATAATTTGAGAATGCTAAAACAGTAAATTTGAGTTCAGAATCTACCAACACCGACGTTCATTTGAACTGTATCTGATTACTTATCATCCAGACTCTTTTAATTTGATGATTTTTATGAAGGTCAGAAACGACCGACGCGTTCGTTCAATCTGTTTGAATGATGAACAATGAACAGCGTTCGTTCCTAGTTCGTCACCTTTGGGTTTCTTCATTGAACCAAGAGGCTCACGGCACCCCTGTTTGAAAAAATTAAATTACTCAACAGATAGAAAAATCTCTGTCTCTGTATTGTACCTTGATAAAATATGAAACTGGTGCTAAAATGTACCTAAGTATGTTAAAGAAACCCTCTTACATACCTACTAGAATCACCCCGAAAAATCTCTGGACAGAAACGTACAGAGAACGAGGAAAAATCTATTTACACATCTAGAATTTACAAGAAGAAACACACCCATCTAAACCTGTAGGCTATTTAAAACGCTATCATGGATACATTTCAAACGCAATCATGAATAGATAAGTCGAATCGAAATAACTGCTAATTTACACGTTTTCCTCAGTTCCTCGAACGTCGAATTTCTATGCAGGCCTGGTAAATTAATTGAAAAGGAATGTTCGATATTGAAAGAATGCTGACAGAAAAATATTCTAGCTACCATGGAAGATTACTAGAATTAATACGATATCTGCGGTCTTTACAATATTTTGCTTTCGTTACTCTTTGAGTACCTATCTTACAACGGAAGATTACCCTCTTCTGTGGAAGTCGAATTTCTGTGAGTGCCTGTAAATTAATTCAGAAGAATGTTCGATATCAAAAGAATGCTGTTTTATCTTGTTCATTCAGTACGTTCCTGAAGATAATACTTGAAGTATCGAAACGTCGAATCTGTATTCTTATTGCATTGTACTATTTTAAAAATTAGTGGAAAATAAAGCCGTATTCCTCGGAAGTATTATTTAAAAATTTTTTAGCTAGGTACCACGAAACGTTGCCCTCTAATTCAAAGTCACTTCTTCATCTTTCATTGAAACAAAATCGAGAAGTAAATACGAAATCAGTTATTTATAAATTACAGGCTATCAGTGACTTTGTAGGTTATTATTTCAATTAATCTTTACTATCATCAATTTCCAACATAAATTGAGGTTAGGTATTTAAAACGAATTAACTGATCATTGAATCACAACTTTACACGTCGCATAAAAAACAGTAGCGCGAGCGCTTTTGACACCATCTTCGAGCGAACTGATCGACTAGTAGGATAGAGGAAAAGACAAGGAAAGTATTGGAAAGATGAAACCTGAGCTACGTCGATGATGACGAGAAGAGACGACTGATGAGATCATCTTCAGGAACAAACGAGTTTACAACAATTTCGGAGTTACTATTTTCGCGGCGGATAATTTCAATAGCTTCTAGAGCTCGCCGCTTACGATATGAATTCTCGAATTGGAGAACCTCAAAACCTCCGTCAGAAAAGGAGTGACCATATTCGAGGAGGTGAGAAGCGAATATAGAGTTCTGGGGTTGATTTTTAACCCAAGCATCAAGGTGCTCTTGTATACGGGTATTGAACTGGCGACCTGTCTCACCTATATAAGTTGAAGAACATTCGTTACATATTTCAACTTATACAGTACAAGCCGAAAGCCCGCGCCTTCGGCGCGTTACTCATCCTTATACTTGCATTTCAAATCAGACCGCCTACAATAAATTAATGTCCAATGTACATGAATATTGAAGAAATCCTGAACCACATGAACCCCAATCTCAGTTAACCTCTCACCCTAAAGAAAAATAAAGTTCATCACTTCGAAAAACGAAATATTTAAATATAACCAACGTACATACAAAAAAAATCAAATTTATTAATCTGTCCGTATAAACGAATTGCACATCTATTCTCCCCCTCAAAAAAAGAAAAATAAGAAAATCAATTATAGAGACTAAGCTCGTTTAATAGCCTAATCCGTTTGACTCGACAATCATCCAGGTCGCTTTCCCGTTGCCTAATTTCTTCATCTAAATCGTCGAGTTCTTGTCGAATAAAATTACGAATGAATGGCATCTTCCGCTTCATTTGCGCGACTCCATCTTCTTCTTCTTCCTTCTTTCTTTTAGAAAAATTTTCCAAGGACGTGCAGTCCTTCCCGCCTTCCAAATACCTACAACAACACGAGAATAATGAACATGAGATTGGCTCGTAAATGATATTAATAATGAAACTGAACCATGCTCATTAGGAAAACAGCTTCTTTACCTAACTGTTGTATGTGTAATATAGTATGTACGTACCATTTTAAGAGTTTTTCCACTGTGTTTTTTGCCCTCAAAATTGCAAAAATTGAAAAAAAAAAGGGGAGAAGAGGTCTCTTAGACACTGAGGTGCCGTGATAATGATTAAGAAATACTGTACCTCAATTCTAAAAGCTTTCGGCAATCGGCTGCTTGATGCTTTGAAAAAATCAAATTTGTCAAATTATCACTAAGGCTAGTAGCGAATCTAGCAGTAATTTAAATATTAAAAAAAATAATTTATGATTCTGGCGATTAATCGGTTATTGCGCTCTATTCACCGGTTTTTTGTTCATCTCAAATAAACCGGTTATTTGGTTAAATCTCACCAGAATAAACCGATTAATCGGTTATACAACCGATAACCGCCCATCACTACTGGAGGCAAGAAATAAGGTTTTTGGGTCCACGTAGACGTTTTGGTTAACGACGGGGTGAGGACAATTACAGACCACGCCCATTGATACCTTTAATGCTGTAGGACCCAAAACTCTTATTTTGTCTCCAGTGTTCCGACGTACTTCTTATCACTTTTGGCGGTCTATGTTACTATATGGTCTAAGACTTCAACTTATTTCCCAATCTACACAGCTCTTCTTGAACATTGAAATTGGGCTTTGAAAAGAGCAATTCATCTGGAAGTAAGACAAAGAAAACAGACGACAAAAATAAAAATCTTGAAATCACTCCTGACCTTGACTGGCAGATGAGTGCTTCACATTCCTCGTCATTTCTATACAAAAACCAGAGATTATCTTTTTCCTTGACTTCCTTTTGGTCTTCTGATAACTTGGTGCAAACATCCGCCAACCTGTATTTGTAGTCTCGTCATTGCCAGTGCATAAAAACGTTTGTATGGAAATAGTTGTAGTTGCGATATTAATTCAACTTGGTCGAATCATGTTCAAGGATTACTTAAAAGATTGCGAAAACACAAAAAATTCAAGGCTGTCACTTGCCCGCGTTGCGGGCACCCGGGCCCGCAATTTTTGGTGAAATTTTGCGGGCGTGGGTGACAGCCTTGAAAAAAATTGTAGAGAATTGATCAGCTGATTGAACAAAGTTCTATGCTGTTAAAAGTTGAACAAACTGTTGAGCCTGTTTTTTTTTTTTTTTTTTTCTCTCGTGAGGATAAGATTTTAATATGAATAGGTATGCTTGGTCGCCATTTTTGATGCATGAGTTCTCAACTCACAATTTACAGTGAATTACCAAGGACATTGTCCAAAAGATTTTTTTTGAGGCACAAAGACGTGTTTACTACAGTTATTTTGTTCAAACTTACCGCTAAACTAACAACCCGAGCCCCAAGGCATGAATCGTAATCATGTATGTCTCTTTATTATGTATCAAATGGCAGCCTTGGGGACCTTGGCCAACCACTCAGAACTCTATATTACTCCAGTTTCTGGATTGTCAGTATATGTTCAAGGTAATGTAAAACTGATAATGTGTCTCATGACTCTCATCAATACTTGAAGTTCCTTGAGAGTTTGCTCCACCAGTCATATACTGATCAAACACACTTCTACCGTTTTTCAGGCTTCCTGCCCTTGGCAAAATTATTGAAACATGCCGAGGAATCTTAGTTCTGCTTGTAATTCAGAGAAATATGGAAGATATTACCTACCTGTTTTTATTTTTGAGGGTAGTTTCGCTGTTTTTATCATAAATCCAGAAGTTGTGTTCTTGGCTCTCATCATTCTCACCCTTACATAGGCCTATTCAGCGCTTTCTGGTGCACTGGCGGCAGCGAATGAAGCTGTGAAAACCTGCGGCATTAACAGCTTCCTTGCTTCAGAAAGAGTGACCAGTTGTTATACCTCTCACATTGAAGAGAAAGTTTACTGTTAAAAAGCCAAGAAGAAAATTACCCTCGTATTGTACATTGCAACTCTGGATGATATAGATGTCAGTAATTTTTTTTTTTGAAATGTGTTTCTTGCTATCTGAGGCAGCTGTCAAATCTCGCCCTCGCAGAAAGAGCATGTAGTCAAAATGAATTTTCTCTCTTCCAGCTTTCTAAGCCCAACCAGGATGGAGAATGAACTCACGGGAATAAGGAAGCTCAAATTAGGTAGGTACATCCTACAATGAACAAAAGTTGGCTATGAGCAACAAACAACGGGCATTTTAGTGAGCAGATCTCAAATACCATTTGGTCCATTTCTTGTTGTTTGTTGCTTGTCACCAACTTTTGTTCATTGTAGATATCCCTTGAAATTCATTCAGGGCTATATTCCCAGCTATCTCTCCAAAAATACTGCTATCCATTTCTTGCACCAGCGCAACTACTTGCAGCTCAACTTGAACAAAGTTCTGTAGAAGACAGCCCAGCAACATCGCATTTTCTTTAGGTTTGAGATGATTAGTTCTTTGAGTGGTTGATTCCTTCATCCACCCGCTTGTATAATTCTTTTTGTTTGTTTGCATCAACAAATACGTTAAAATGTGTACTCTTGCTCCCTGGCACTTGCAGACGGAATAGGCAGTTAGAATAGAGTTGTCAGTTGATTTATGTTTTGTACGTGAGTTAAGATTGCTCATTAAAGACTCGGTATCGGGGTATAACAAAGACCTGCGGTTCATTAGACACCTGGTATCGAGCTATAACAGAGTTCAATTCTTACAAATCAACTGACCATCACGCCAATTCAGAGTTTGGTGTACGGGGCAAACGGAATGCTGGGAAAACCGGAATACCGGAAAGAAATATAGAAAAATATGAAAACCGGTAAACGATCATCCTGGTACACGATCACCCCGACATTCTTCTCTTGTGGCGGACCCTCTTGAGAGGGGCGCTCACTAGCACTCTCAGACAGAATAGGCAGTTGTAGTTGTTGTAGGATAAAAAATAGATGTAGCAAGTCGCTCATTGAAGACTCAGTATCAGGGTACTTGTATAGCAAAGGCCTGCGGATCATTAGAAACCTGGTATAGAGCTATAACAGAGTTCAATTCTTACAAATCAACTGACCATCACGCCAATTCAGAGTTTGGTGTATGGGGCAAACGGAATGCTGGGAAAACCGGAATACCGGAAAGAAATATAGAAAAATATGAAAACCGGTAAACGATCATCCTGGTACACGATCACCCCGACATTCTTCTCTTGTGGCGGACCCTCTTGAGAGGGGCGCTCACTAGCACTCTCAGACAGAATAGGCAGTTGTAGTTGTTGTAAGATAAAAAATAGATGTAGCAAGTCGCTCATTGAAGACTCAGTATCAGGGTACTTGCATAACAAAGGCCTGCGGATCATTAGAAACCTGATATCGAGCTATAGAAGAGTTCAATTATTACAAATCAACTGACCATCACGCCAATTCAGAGTTTGGTGAATCAACCCGACATTTGTCTCTTGTGGCGGACCCTCCTAAGAGAGGTAGATGTAAGAATATGCTTGCATGCTGGCTCTGGCGGACAGAATAGGCAGTTGTAGTTTCTATATGATAAAGAATAGATGTAGCGAGTTGTCAGTTGATTTACGTTTTGTAAATGAGTTAGGATCGTTCATTGGATTCTTGGTATCAGGATATAATGAAAACCTGCAGATCATTAGAGACTTGGCATCGAGATAACAAAATTTGATTCTCACATGTGTTATCTGTGAATGATCCTTGGAAAGAACAAGCAATCTTGCTTGGCCGCCTTCTACAAGACTTTGTTCTCTTGAGGTTGTCCTACGTTGTTTCAATCAAATTCAAAAGTATCAAACTTTAGCGCGCTCTATTGACGTTATAATGCGTTATCACAAAGAGATTTAGTATTAACTTTTTAGTGGAAAATAGGATGTACAAATTTTTTTTATACTTGCATCTTTTTCCTAGACAAGGTATATCTGTAGGTGAATTATTGCACAAAAACAAAATCATGCCCTTTATGAACACTTGAAGTGTTATGAAACGCTGAGGGGGGGGGGGGATCAAACAATCAACATATGAAGAAACATTCTGCCCCTCTCAGTTCCTCCTATGTCTTAATTTTTTGTTCTATGAAGAACTATCATCCATTGATTGCAGTTGCTTACAATACTATGTTTGACCACTACCAACTTTTGTGAATGGCCCAACATTTTTCTTTCTTAACTTCTAAACTTCACCGCCAAAATGTAATGGACTCGCTCACCCAGAGACCTTTTCTCCAAACCATAATTCTTTTCCACATCGTTTATCACCTTGCGCAGAGAAAGTCTTTCATCTTTCACTATAACAATTTTGAGAGAAAATAAAATGGACATCTCTGGTCTTCTGCAACTAAACTTAACATACCGTAAGTGAGACAGTTTAATTTTATACAAGTGAACCAGGCTGCCATTTTGGACGTAATCTTAAAGCGCTAGAGGTATTCTCGCTTATAAACAAAGTAGTGTATGTTCTTTGTGGATCAGTGTCAAAGCTCTGAATTGTGGGCTTGCATCCTATAAGAGGAAAATCTAGAAGAAGTCCGCAAATATTTTCCTGTAACAGAGGTCCTCGATACATACATTCATTGAAGGATGGATAGCCTTTTTTCTTTGATGACCCGTCGAAAACAATACAAATATCTTTGTTTTCTTTCATATTTCCATGGTGAGGAATACTTGAAAAACGGAAAACGGCATTGTTTAGTGTCAAAAATACTTTTAGAATCATATACCTAATCAGATAATCTCGTTCATGCGTTTTTTTTTTTTTTTTTTTTTTTTTTTTGGGGGGGGGTAGTGTTATTCAATAATTGATTTTTTTCCTTCCTCGCTTTTTCCATGTGAATTTCTTCTTGTAGTTGTATGGTACCGGGTTTTTCATTTTTCAATACCGTGTGTTGTAACTTTAATTTTATGTACTGTATACCTATTTGAAAATATCGTGAATTTCAATGTAATCCTGTAAACTGGGTATTTGGTGGTAATTCTATTTTTTAATTTTTACGTTCGTTCTGTCGTCCTACATCAATTTCGTGAGTCAATTGTTATTTTGTGTACAAACATTTTTTTTCTCTGCATTCATCTTCTCCATTTTCGCCCAATAGATCCCACTTATTACATTCATCTTTATTATGTTGAATAATATATTCATTATTTTTAGTTTTTACTTGCTAAACAAAGAGCAAAAAATTGAAAAACTCAAAAGACAAAAATCAAAGAAAAATTTGTCAATTGTAAAATTCACAAAAACGCTAAAAAACAAAATGGAATAAAAGAAAGAAAAGAGCCGATTATATGTACCTTCAATTACTCGTGAAATGATTAACGACGGTCATTAAAAATGAGCTATCGAGAATATGAAAATTTGATCGAATCAATAGTAAATCATTCACCGTTTCAGGCGACAAGGAAGTGCGAAGGCAATTTAAAATAAATTTTAAATCGGAAAATAGTCGTTCACTGTTGACCTCAGCGATAGGAATCTGAAACATCAAGGATGCAATTTTATAAAGCAGGGGATACTGTTTCTTTTTCCTCTCCCAATAAGTAAGAACATCGCCATCTTCATGCAACGATTCTTCATCGAAGTAGTCTTTTATTTCTCTATCCAATTTATTAATTCTAGTAGTAGATTTATTAGACGTAGAAGAGTTCAAATTAAGCAGATCATCCTCATCTTCAGACTTCTCTTCTTCTTCTTGAAGAAATTATGGATTAAGAACAACACTGACACGTAACGAAGATCACAACGTGAAGTCTAGAGTGCGAATGTATTTTCTAGTCACAAAAATACAAAATTTTTTTTACTAATCACGAAAAGTACAAAATTTTCACGAATCACGAAATACAAAAAATTTTAAACTAAAACCATAAAAACAAAAAATAATAAAGGAATTTAGAGTCAGAAAAAATAATGAAAGAAAATTTTTAGAGTCAGAACGAAACCGAATTAAAATGAAATAAAAAGAATTTTTTTTTTTTTCCAATTTTCCAATTTTTTTAATACATTAAACTAGATGTCACGTTGTTACAAATGTAGACGACCGGTTTCGGATCGTGATGTTCGATCCATCTTCAGGTGTGTACTAGCGAATCAATGAGATCATAAGATGTAAGACATGAGAGAAAAAGAAATAAATGGAACCGGTGCATCATGTTGCAGCTGGTTCAGGTGTGTCATGGCGTAGATACCAGCGAATGAGTGGGTTTAGAAAAGTAGCTCGCAAATCGTTTATTACATTATCCCCTTGTTCCTTGACAGCAGCAACCGTTTCGTACTCCTCGAGCCTATGCATGCGTAAGCCTTTGTTGCAAGAATGGATGAGGGAGGCTGAGATATTTCCAACGTTGTGCTCTTCCTCTTCGCAGTGCCGGAAAACTGCTGTTCTCTTTGTGGCCGATTTATGTTCTGCTAATCTTTTCGACAGAGCTCTCCCCGTTTGTCCAATGTATACAGCCGGACAGTCTCCACATTTTACCTGGTAGATCCCTGGTTGATCTTCACGGGGGATTTTCTCTTTTAGTTGAATGAGGTTGCTAACCGTAGACACAGGATAGAACCCCGTCTGGTATCCGTAATTCTTGAGATCTCGGGCCAATCTCTCGGCTGGTCGACCCAGATAAGGCAAGCGAATCCAGCGTTTCCTAGGAACTTCACCTGTCTGAAGAGAGGGAGCTGAAGGAGAGCTTTGGGGCTGACCTGTTAAAGCATTCATCATCTTCTTGAAGAAGACTGGCGAGTGTGACTGTGCTGGTGCTGGAAGATGGAGTCTCATTAGTTGAAGAGTTTGAAGATGATTCCTTCTCTAGTGTAACATCAATTTCAAATCAAATGAAATTGTATTAGAATTATAAAAGGTAAATATAGAAATATTAAATAGAATAGTCTGACGAAAATAAAATATCGAAGTAATGCGATTCTCCATATTTGCGGATAAAACGGGTAGTAAAGAAAGAAAAGTTTCAAAATCTCATTTTCCACAAATAAAATAGTAAATAGGTAATTGAATTAACATTCAAAATATGAGGACATTACCAACCTTGAGCATTAGTAACAGAAATTGACTCAGTAAAACGACTTGCTCTCTTACAAAGACGATAGCTTCCTCTTTTTTTTTCTGGGTAGACTGTTCTTGAACCGAGGGTCAAGGAAGAGGACAGCTGAGAAGCGTGTACCGAAAACTTCACCTTGTCGAGAAAGCATTCGCTTGTTCATCTTCTTACTGAAGTAAGTTTCTACAACAAAACAATAAAAAGACAAATTATTGAAATGAACTCATAAAATTAATGATACAGTAACTATTCATAGGTACTGTGTAGTTACTTATTAGTTAGGTATTTACACTACGTGGATCCGGAAGCAAGATAAAAGTGAATCTGAAAGGACTGCATGAGGGGCCAAAAATTGTTCAATTTTGTTCGAGTTTTTTTTTTTTTTTTTTTTCAAATTGGATATGAATTACATGAATGAAAAGTTCAAAAACTGAAATTCAAAAGAGAAGTATGTTTGGAGCTTGAAGGAATGAAAGAAAAATCAGTTCACATAGGAGAAATTTCAAATATGAGTTGACACTTATAGTGTTTGAGTAGGCTGGGTACCTATAACGTGGGGTATAAAATATTGGGCATTACTTTATTTTCAATTTTCTTCAATTTAATAACATACTTGAAATGATGCAGAGAAAATTTTATAGGAGTAATATTTAAATGAAGACGTGTCAGCATTTACTGAGAATTGAATGAAACAAGTATTTTCTCATCTTACAAATGCAACATAGTAGGATAGGAAAAGTTATGAAGATGAAACTGTAAAGTGTAAACTAGAGAGAAAAGATCAAAAATTTTCGTTTCCTACTCATATTTATCAACGTGATGCAAGTATTCATCCACATTTCATAGGCGTTTGAAGGAATTATATCAGCTTTGCTCAATTTAGTTATGAGTTCATAGCACGGTCTCAAAACATCACCTTATTTCAGCAAGATTGTCCCACGATTTCTTATCCATGTCATAATCGGGAATCAAATGTGAGCACTTCACAATAATGGAACGGTTTTGAAGCAATCGGTCAATCATATCAAAGGTGGCGTTCCATCTAATAAACAAACAATTATAAAAAGAAGCAATGAACCCCACAGAAGACATTATCCTGATTTTCACAAACCAAACAAACCTTGTTGAGACATCAAGAGACAAATGACCACATTTCTCTTGTTTCAGGGCTCTGTTTACAGTACTTGTTCGACATTTTTTAATAGTATTTCTGCTTCTTATAATAACATCCTCCATTTCTGTATTCTTCAAGGATTCTAGAAAATCTGCGACAGCGAGCTGGAGCAGGTGAACCAAACAACGAGAGCCTAGACGTTAAAGAAAAGTGAAATAATAAAAAGTTAATGATACGGCCTAGTCAGTGGCCATACAATAGGGGTACAATTTCTCGTCTCTTTTACTTGTTCTCACCATTATAGTTTATAAAATCAATATCAAAAAATAGAAAAAGATGGAGTTCGTTATTTACAAATGATAGTAAACTCATCCTGAACCGGGAGGCATGGAAGTTTGTGACGAAAAAACATTTCTATTTCAAATTTCTCAGTGAGCATCTCTTCTTCCTCATCATTCAGGCAAATTAACATATCTTCAAGGGAATAATATTCATCATCATTGGAGGTGTTATTATTATCATTATTGTCACTTTCGTCACTATTATGTTCATTTTCAGACATAACAATGGTCTCTACAGCGTATGTAGAAACTAGGAATAGATACCTCTTGCAGTCAAAATATAAATAGAAGTTCTGCTAATTTTTTCCAATTGAAATCCAAGCACTCCAAGCAGTACCAACATGTTGGAGGAAAGCTGTAGAATTGACAATGAATAGAAAGCCATAGCTGCCCAGGGTTCCATCAAATGATAATCACTAAGTACTTCAGTACTATCACGAACCAGTAACCTATAATACAGAGTAATAGGGTACCATGTACAATAATAAATAAATGAAGGATGACAAGAACATTGATTATTTAATATTTTAATTTTAATTTAATATCATACAGGGTCATTTAGAATTTTTTTTCTTGTGCAACATCCAACTTGTTGCTGTAAAGCTATAAGCCCTTCTATAACTAGTATATTATTATACTTTTTTTTTTTTTTTCTACATTTGACAAGCATTGAAGCAACACTAATGGGCTATTTGCTTGATGTAACAGTGCAGTGTTAGTTGATTAGACAACTAATGAATAATGAATATGATATGAATGAATGAAAAATTAAAAAAAAAAAAAAAGGGGGGGATTCTGAATTTATTTAATTTAAGCTTAATAATTGAATTCTTGAAAGATGAATTTGATTTTAATTTAATTAACCAAGTTAGTTATTGAGTTATTCATTCAATCAATAATCAATATCAGAGATGGTATAAACCAAAAAAAAGAAGACGTGTCTGGTTTTTGTTTTTCCATTTTGACACAGAAGAAAAAAAAACTAGCCAGCTTTTACCAACATTAATTTCAAATTGGATTAGGAATTTCAGAATTTAATTTTGATTATAAGCTTGAATAAATCAAGTTTGGAGTTGCATAAGATAAGAAATTGTGAATGGCCCTCTAGTTAACTGCTTCTTAGTTACTTATTCTTACATACTGTAGTTATTAATTATTAGCGACAGTCTTACTTACTCTTACTCAATTAATACTCACAAATCTTCAAATCCAGATAAATTTACAATCAAAATCAAATGACATTTGGATTTGGCATTCCATATAACAATGCAAGACTCTTTCAAGGTGCAAGATATACTTAAGTATGTGATTAATTTTATTTTAATTAGGTTATAAACATAAAAATCAAGATTCAGTCACGACTGGGCACGGATTGGATCGCAGACTGCAGATTACAGATCACTGATCAAAATTTTTGCAATCCATAGCCATTTCCAGATCTGTGATCTAAAATAATTTGGATCGTTCAAAATAATTTTCTGATCCATTCAGATTATTTTTTGCGATCTGTGCCGATCCCTGTATTCTTTACATTCAGTGATGCATAATCAATTAATCACCAAGCCAGGTTAATGTTGTTGCAATCCAGGTCACATTATCTATTATTATCACATGATCAAATTTCGACTATTCTTTTTTTTTTTTTTTTTCCAGAATTGTGATGTTTCATTATGAATGAATTTCTTTTACAATCATCTCAGGGTTCAGGGCTTTGCTACCTAGTTACTTAAAGCTAAAAACTATAAAAAGAGAAAACTAAAACTACAACACATTATATGCTGAATGCTTCATGCACACTGCTTCTAACTACTAAAGCGGGGTTTACACGATGCTGTTCGAGCGTACTATTCACCAGCGTGCTAGCTAGCAGGAATAGCACGCTGGAGGAAGATGCTATTTAAAAAGCACGCTAGTAAATAGCGAATTGTAGTTCGCACAATGCTGGCATTTGCGCTGGGGAGCACGGTAATAAATAAGCATGCTAGTGAATAGCAACTTTTGTTCAAACGGTGCTCGGTCAAAATTTTTAGTTCTCTCATCACAATCCCATCAATACTGATAATAAAAGAAAAATTAGACTTTATGAATTTTGATTTCAATTCTCGAAGTTTCTGTTTGTATACATTGTGATCTTGTGATATATTCTACAAAAATGGAGCGACGGCAGATGCTGTTTATGGATGCATGCGTGTCAGTACTTATTGCAGCTGTCGAGGAAGAGATTGAAGCTAAGAAAGAACGAGACAGACGCCGACGAAGAGTATGTGTCCGCAAGTGGATTCAGAGGCGTAGCCGATTAGGGGCTTCATCAACTTTAATACGAGAATTGTCCCTGGAAGATCCGCGTAGCTTCCGACATCTATTAAGAATGTCTGTTTCTGTATTTGAAACACTACTGGGCCTAGTTTCTCCAAGTATCCAACAACGTAACACCACAATGAGAATGGCGCTGCCCGCTCGACTTAAACTTGAGGTTACACTCCGGTACCTGGCATCTGGGGACTCATTCTTGACATTATCTAGCAGCTATCGTGTGCCGCGTACAACCATATCAAAATTTCTCCCTGAAACTTTGGTTGCCATCAAAGTAGCTTTAGCGGGATTTATACAAGTAAGTACAATTCAGAATTGTTTAATGCCCTCCATAATAATAATAATATGCGGAAGAGACAATAATAATAAGAACTCACTGAAAAAACAAAACAAAATATGAAGGACACAAGAAAAAGTTGAGAAGTACACATGTACTTTCATGAACAAACAATATTCTATAGTCAACATTATTGAGGATTAGTGGACACATTAATTTTGTCCATTGATATCACCAACTGCACTTTGATCTACTATCTGATGGTCATCTCCCTGCTGAATTACATACACGACCGACCCAGCTTCCTTTTCATCCATCTCATTAATGGAGTGAGTTGTAAGGGTGTTCTGAATTTCCTGCCGGACAGCAATTTGACGGCGAGGTGAGAATGTATCAAGTTGTGAAGCAACTTGTTTACCAAAAATTTCATTAATGTTGCTGCCTATTGCTGTCTCTTTACTGTTACTACTGAACATATCACTCTGTATGTTTTTCAACCGATCCATCCAGGCACCTTTTTCTTGTCTATCTTGATTCTTCTTCATCTTCTTGGGTGGTGGCAGTGCAGTTGACTTTCTAGGATCTCCATGTGTAACAGACACATCTATCTTACCTATGTCAATATTGGAGCCAATGGCCGCGCAAGTGATGCTGCAATATTTCGAGATTCAGACTTCAATAAAGCTCTTCAAAATGGTTCGTTAAACTTTCCAGAAGGCCATGTTGTACTTGGGGATAAAGCTTTTCCCCTGCGGGAAAATCCGATGAAACCTTATCCAAGAGTAAATATGACAGAGGAAAAATCTATTTTTAATTATCGTCTGTCCCGTGCAAGAAGAATAGTCGAAAATGCGTTTGGAATATTGGCCTGGAGATTCCGTATTTTCACGCGTCCAATTATATTGAAGACTGCAACAATCGATGAAGTAGTTTGGGCGGCATGTTCACTACATAATTGGCTACGAAAAACAAGTAGGAACCAGTACATTTCCCCAACTTGTGTGGATCAAGTAGACCTGGATACCGGCAGGCTAATTCCTGGTGAGTGGCGTACCTTTAAAGCAGCAGCATTAACAGCAGTAAGTTCTCTGGGAAGTAACAACTACACACAGGCAGCATCAAAGAAACGAGAAGCCTACGCCAAGTACTTCTCTGGTATGAGAGGAATGGGGAAAAACCATGGTAAAACCCACCCAACTCTCAAGACTAAATGTAATGTTTAAATTTAAATAATGGAAAAAAAAAAAAAAAAAACTTCGAATCCCATCCATATTATTCACATTAGTACGTATAATAATTGGATCATCGCTCGATTGTGAGTGAACAATAATGTTCTCAAAACTTTTAGGTAAATGTTCGTTCTGTATTTTTAAACGAAAAGACATTTTGGAAACAAAATATTATAAAGAGAACGAGAAAACTGGAGTCTTTCATTCAAAATAATTTCAGGTGATTGAATTTGAGCGCCAAAACTGCTATAGCAAAAGATGATAAGAGCGGACCAATCACCGCGCAGGAACGCATATAGGTGTAGATTTGGGATAGAGAATGCCAATATGCAATTGGTGTCGTCGTTACATATACGACAAATTAAACCAGGGGGTAACCATGGCCGTAACGCTCTTCCTCTTTTGGATGGACGGATAGCTTAACCAGCAATATTGAAAGTGAGATTTTTGTTCTTTGCACCAATTTTATTTTCGTTTCCAAAAAGTACGTCGTTTTTTCGAGGGCTCAGATTGACGTTTTTCAGCTGCTTATCATTTCCGAATCTAATAAAGTTGTTCGAAATACTTATTCAAATTATTTCCCAAGTTTTCGGTTTTCTTCCAATTTGTCGACTGATTAAAGCTCAGCTGATGGCTCATTGATGTAGTATTATGTTGTTCTTTATATTCTTCATTAGTTGAAGAAATAAGAGGATTGTAAAACGAGCTTGATGGCTGGTACAATAAATTGTCCACGTCATGAGTATCATTTTGCTTGCGGTGAATAGAAGATTCGGACGTCAACGGATCTCACATCAAGTGTACGTCGTTCATTGATGGAATATCTGCGAAAAAAGAAAAATAAAATTGATACATACTAATCTCACATGAATTTTTTAGGACAATATGTAAGACAATCTTGCATAAATCATAATGATACAATTGAGAGAGAAATTACTGTACTCGTTTTTATCATTCTTGATGATCATTTCAGAGAAGAAAAATTCTTTATCAATTTTATGACTGAGTCCCGTATACATGAAATGTGGCAAAAATTCCACTGTAGATGGAATTAATTTTTTCCTCTAGGTTACGGCACATGATGAAAGTTGTTTATTGCAAATATGTTTACAAAATCGCAGAATTAAAATGAAAATAAAATAAAATAAATAAAATAAAATTCAATTGCGCGAGCGCTTTCGATCGATGATCATTATCAAGCGACGGAAGTATGAGAAATGAAGAGGTGTTACAAAAGAGGCGGTGAGAGTTCTCTCTCAGGGGCTTTTGAACAAAAAAATTTTCGTGGAAGAAAGGGTTTGGGAGAGGAATTTTTTTATGGAGGTAATTTGAAGAAGATTTCATAATATTGAAAACCAAATTTTTCAGTTCAGGGGAGAGAGGGTTGTCCTTTGATCATATAAATGACGTACTTATGAACACGAATGTGAAGCTTGACACATCGATTCGGACGAAGAAAAAGAACTCGCCGCACCCTGAATGAGCAGCTTGGAGTTGCCTTCTTGTTCATAGAGTCATGAGCGTGCAGGGTCAACCTTGTTAATTTTATTTAATAAAGCTTGAATTTTGTTTCTCACCACCCTCCAAAAATTTTCCAAGTCCCTCTCCTATCTCCTTTAGCTCGACGGTCTACATTTTTCTGAACCCCTCTTGTATCAATCACCTATAGCTCGGAGGTCGACATTTGTCCTAGTCTCCCTCCCACTACCTACAGCTTGGAGGTTCAGTACTCCGTCCAGCTAGCTCAGAGAGCAAAGTCTCATCGTAGGACAAACTGGGGACAGGGGAGAAGACACATCTCTTCAGACGAACAGACCTGAGAATAAAGAAGGAAAGAGAAAAAACAAAAAAAAAACTAAAACTACATAACTTCCCCTCCCTCTCCTCACCGAGATTGCAGTTATCCAGACATTTTCCGACCAGTACAGAAGATCGATCACAACCCGTATATCACCCCCCTACTAGGTACACCTTAATACATAATTAAAATTAAGTTAAGACATACCAGCAGACTAACGTGTTCTCGATGGTAGATTGCTTATGCACCGTAGATTTTGATTTTTATTCGTAGGTAGCGATAATGATTCGAAAGAACTTAACATACATGAAGAAATTTATTGCGTGCCACCCAACAAACGCTCGCGAGCTTCGCGCGTGAACTAACGGAGGGTAGACCGTGTCGACCCGATAACAACATTCAGATAACACACACCACACACCATACCATTCAACCATGCATATCTCGCTACAATAAAGATTGTCTCATCACAAGGTCAAAATTTTTCCAAGTCCCACTTTCCACCAGTCAGTGCCTTTTTCTGAGTCAAAGAGTCTGCCAAGATTACAGTTCCGCCGCTCCACTCTGCAAAAGATGATCAAATTTGCTATACTGAAAGCATGAGGAAGAATGGACAACAAAATAATGTAAAATGTACTAATTTTGAATTTTTTTTTTAGCAGTTTCTAAACTTAGGACCTCACGCGTACCTACTACGCACTTACCGAAACCCCGTTTTCCACTGGAGTGGAAAAATTTTTGAGGGATTCTTTTTTAGGCTCAAAATACAATGCCATATATTTATAATTGCATGTTTTTGTTCTTTCTTTTTAGCAACAGGACTTGGGATGGTGTCATTAACCTGAATTAGAAGAATTTGTATGTGCCATAGATATTATGAATCAAGTTTAAAGGGAGCTTTCAGGAGACATCCACACCTACAACATGATAAATATTCCAATGTATCTAGTGAAGTATAGTATAGAAGATATAGACCCATAGCAACATGAAATCAAAATAGGTATTATAAATTATATTTACCGCGAACGATCGAGTGATTCCGTCACAGACTTGCGGTGTCTGTATATTCAACCTTGTACAAAATTTGTCGGATAGTTTTCTAACATCATCAGCTGTTTTACGCCTCTTTCGAATATAGTGTAGTAAAAATCCAATGGCTGCAGAGAAAAGAAAGATTACTCATTCGAGTTTAGCGACCAACTTTCCTCGTCCCTTCTAAAATTTACCAATTAATCTCCCCCATCACAGGGGGTGTCTAAACTTACCTATTCGACAAGTGAAATATGATTCTGCAATCTTGGAGACTGCTCCTCCGACGTTAGTTCCGACCTTTGCCAAACACTGTTTAATATAGTTTAAGAATTGCATTGCTCGGTTGACAATTAGGTTGTTGGAATAATTTTCTGACGCGATATCTGATGACTCTGGAATCTGAAAGGAGTATGTGATTTTCAATGCTTGATTGATATTTACCTCCTATATAACAACACCTTCAAAGTTCGTACTTCAAGTCTACAGGTTATAGTTTGTTATTGATTTTAACCAATAATTCTTGATGGGTCGCATTTGTGTACAGATGTTCAAATTGAAAACGGAGAAAGAAACAGGGTGACAAATATCGCGCCGCAAAAATGCTCTTTCTTGACCATTCTCTGCACCATCCAGGGCTGGAAACCAAAGCCCTTAATAACTTGAACACGTCATCTATTGGTTTATGACAGATGAAATTCCAGTTAATGCACAACTCATTCAGCGCAAAAACCACGTAAAACCCGAATGGCAACGGGAAAGAGGTCTCGACTGTTGAGGCTATACGTACGTAAAAATGGCGAAAGAAGAGTTTTACACAGCCCCATAGCCAGAACTGAATTCAAGGGGGGACTATCGGATTTCTAGGGGGGGCAAGGCAAAAACAGTGCAAAAATTTTTTGCTCGCTTCGCTTGCAAAAATTAATATTTTGGTAAGTATAAAAGTATATTATTGCTTTTTTAAAATTTAGTTTATATTTTTATATTTTGTAATATTATGTAGATCATGTACTTTTACTAGTAAACAATTACTTCTCGTCTACTTTACTATCTACTTTTTAATTCATGAATAATAAAATTTACATATACAATGGAAGATATACTTAGGTCAATTCAAAATTCAAAAAATAAAAACAAGAAAATTAGTAGAGATAGGTAATAATATTAGATATTAAGTAGGTATGTCAAAAGTAAAACAAGATTACTTAAAACAAAATTACTTAGTACAACTGCAACCTCCTATTCTTTTGCTGATTAAATAATTTTAATAGGTCTTCATTTTTTATATTCTGTAAAACCTTAATCTCAAAAGAGAGAAGAACAAGATTTGCTTGGCGGTCAAATGTCATGCATTTGCGAAAAGGAATCATTATTCTAGAAAGAACACTAAAAGTTTCTTCGCACCTTGCAGAAGTGCATCCAAAGGTGGCAATAGCTGCCATAAACTTATAAGTATCATTGAAGGCAACTTTTAACTGATACAAAGTTTTTAAATAATCATTTTTCTCAATATTATTAGTATGAAAATAATTTTTAACGCAAACAACTTCTTCTGGCTTTGGAATAATAATATTAAAATCCTTCAAGTAAGTAGGTAAGTGCCTTAGAATCTAAATCTAAATTTGATGCTTTCTCAATTGCAATAATGAGCTCGTTGTTACTGAAAAAACGATCTTCAAATTCCTTCAGAGCGACATCAAACATTGAGAAGTAAATCTGCTTTAAAGTTGCATGGGATGAAGTTACACCTCTTTCTCTATAAATACCCGAGCTTTCTGTAAGAATAAAACCATCTAAATTGCGATTGGCTTTTATTTTACGTTTGGAAGAGCGTGGAGGGTCAACAAGTTCAACATCTTCTTCGCCTAATAATTCTTTTGAAGTATCCAAAATGTCATCAAAGGTAGAATCAGAACGGTATTCTTGTAAACAGTTGGCAGTACTTTGAAGTATAGGAATTGCAGAAGCCAAACCTGATGATACTCCTTGTAGAATCTTATCTGCTGGTTCAATGGTACGCAAAAGTTTGAGTACAGAACAAAGAATGAACCGAAATTTTAATTCCTTCATTTGTGTTTGAAGCCCTCTAAATTCCACCATCTCCAAGCCATCAAATTCTGATGCATGATCCAATAAGCAGGTATTTAGAGCACTCATCATTTTATCATAATTTGCCATTACTATTTCGCACACATGTAGATGACCAATCCATCTCTGATCCAACAGTCTTGATGTAGCAGTTCCTTCATAATATTTTTTCAGTTTGAACAAACTAAATACTTTATGTATTACACGACAGTAATCAAAAAATTGACGAATTTCAGGAATGCTTGAAATCACTTTCAGAATCACAAGATGAAATTCATGATTAAAGCAGTGTACATAAGGTATTTTCCGATTCAACTTCTTCTGCAAGAGGCCTTGTACACCACCCTCTGACCCACTCATCACATTGGCTCCATCATAGCACTGACTGAGAATGTTTCCATGATCCAATTCATTCCTTGTTAATACTGCCAAAATCAAATTAACCTAGTACTCTGCTTTTAGTGATTCCGCTTCTTCAATGCATAAGCACGATTCCCGCGGTTCACCGTTTTTCACGTAACGCAGGCACATGGAAACTGCTTCTCGGTTACTAGAATATCAATTAAATACTTTATTTAGATAGCTATATTAATATTCTACTTGGTAAGTACTTGGTAAGTAAGGTGTAAGTATATAATACCCATGCCTTCAAGGTTCAAGTAAGTACTTAGTCTTAGAGCTTGGAGTGTGCTGTGTGATGAATTCTAAATGACAATGATTTTATCTTTATGATGGTCAGGTGTCAGAAGAATAACTTGGTTTTGGTTTACTTACTTATTAGCATAGTCAAGTTTGGCGTAGAGGTTCGTGGCTCTAGTTGACAACATGATTCTTTACTTGAACTTGCAGTTGCAGTTGGTTTGGGTGCAGGATCTGTTGTTGATTTTGTAATTGGTGCAGTTGATGTTGATTCATTTGAAACGGGTTTCAACTTTTTCAGCCACTTATCCATGATGGAATAAACGATAATGTGAAATGTATAATGATGATAATCATAATCATGTACTTAATAATGATACTCCCAGGGGACCCGCACTTTGCCTGATTTCGGCGTAGTATTACTGCCAGAAATGAGAGGGCGCTGCTTCGCGAATGATTCGAGCATTGTACAATATCAAGTGAACGAGACTTCTCATGCTCAACGTACGTAACAGCGCTCTCTCGATTCTGGCAGTAATGCTATTGCTAACCCAAAATTGGACAAAGTGCGGGTCCCCTGGATACTCCAATATAATTAGTTTCTGGATTCTGGAGCTTAAGATTATTTCCTCTTTGTATTATCATTTTTCTTTTTATTAATCAAAAATTTTTCAGAGGAATTCATTTTTTTTTAAATTTTTTTTTTGAAAATCTTTTTTTTTTGAAAAAAAAAATTTTTTTGAGACTTGGAAATTTGTAGAGGGGGCTCAGGCCGAGGCTAGGGGGGGCGGGCCCCCCCCCTAGGCCCCCCTTCCCGGCTACGGGGCTGCATTCTTGATGATCATTTCAGAGAAGAAAAATTCTTTATCAATTATATGACTGAGTCCCGTATATATGAAATGTGGCAAAAATTCCACTGTAGATGGAATTAATTTTTTCCTCTAGGTTACGGCACATGATGAAAGTTGTTTATTGCAAATATGTTTACAAAATCTCAGAATAAAAATGAAAATAAAATGAATAAAATAAAATTCAATTGCGCGAGCGCTTTCGATCGATGATCATTATCAAGCGACGGAAGTATGAGAACTGAAGAGGTGTTACAAAAGAAGCGGTGAGAGTTCTCTCTCAGGGGCTTTTGAACAAGAAAATTTTCGTGGAAGAAAGGGTTTGGCAGAGGAATTTTTTTATGGAGGTAATTTGAAGATTTCATAATATTGAAAACCAAATTTTTCAGTTCAGGGGAGAGGGAGTTGTCCTTTGATCATATAAATGATGTACTTATGTACACGAATGTGAAGCCTGACACATCGATTCGGACGAAGAAAAAGAACTCGCAGCACCCTGAATGAGCAGCTTGGAGTTGCCTTCTTGTTCATAGAGTCATGAGCGTGCAGGGTCAACCTTGTTAATTTTATTTAATAAAGCTTGAATTTTGTTTCTCACCACCCTCCAAAAATTTTCCAAGTCCCTCTCCTATCTCCTTTAGCTCGACGGTCTACATTTTTCTGAACCCCTCTTGTATCAATCACCTATAGCTCGGAGGTCGACATTTGTCCTAGTCTCCCTCCCACTACCTACAGCTTGGAGGTTCAGTACTCCGTCCAGCTAGCTCAGAGAGCAAAGTCTCATCGTAGGACAAACTGGGGACAGGGGAGAAGACACATCTCTTCAGACGAACAGACCTGAGAATAAAGAAGGAAAGAGAAAAAACAAAAAAAAAACTAAAACTACATAACTTCCCCTCCCTCTCCTCACCGAGATTGCAGTTATCCAGACATTTTCCGACCAGTACAGAAGATCGATCACAACCCGTATATCACCCCCCTACTAGGTACACCTTAATACATAATTAAAATTAAGTTAAGACATACCAGCAGACTAACGTGTTCTCGATGGTAGATTGCTTATGCACCGTAGATTTTGATTTTTATTCGTAGGTAGCGATAATGATTCGAAAGAACTTAACATACATGAAGAAATTTATTGCGTGCCACCCAACAAACGCTCGCGAGCTTCGCGCGTGAACTAACGGAGGGTAGACCGTGTCGACCCGATAACAACATTCAGATAACACACACCACACACCATACCATTCAACCATGCATATCTCGCTACAATAAAGATTGTCTCATCACAAGGTCAAAATTTTTCCAAGTCCCACTTTCCACCAGTCAGTGCCTTTTTCTGAGTCAAAGAGTCTGCCAAGATTACAGTTCCGCCGCTCCACTCTGCAAAAGATGATCAAATTTGCTATACTGAAAGCATGAGGAAGAATGGACAACAAAATAATGTAAAATGTACTAATTTTGAATTTTTTTTTTAGCAGTTTCTAAACTTAGGACCTCACGCGTACCTACTACGCACTTACCGAAACCCCGTTTTCCACTGGAGTGGAAAAATTTTTGAGGGATTCTTTTTTAGGCTCAAAATACAATGCCATATATTTATAATTGCATGTTTTTGTTCTTTCTTTTTAGCAACAGGACTTGGGATGGTGTCATTAACCTGAATTAGAAGAATTTGTATGTGCCATAGATATTATGAATCAAGTTTAAAGGGAGCTTTCAGGAGACATCCACACCTACAACATGATAAATATTCCAATGTATCTAGTGAAGTATAGTATAGAAGATATAGACCCATAGCAACATGAAATCAAAATAGGTATTATAAATTATATTTACCGCGAACGATCGAGTGATTCCGTCACAGACTTGCGGTGTCTGTATATTCAACCTTGTACAAAATTTGTCGGATAGTTTTCTAACATCATCAGCTGTTTTACGCCTCTTTCGAATATAGTGTAGTAAAAATCCAATGGCTGCAGAGAAAAGAAAGATTACTCATTCGAGTTTAGCGACCAACTTTCCTCGTCCCTTCTAAAATTTACCAATTAATCTCCCCCATCACAGGGGGTGTCTAAACTTACCTATTCGACAAGTGAAATATGATTCTGCAATCTTGGAGACTGCTCCTCCGACGTTAGTTCCGACCTTTGCCAAACACTGTTTAATATAGTTTAAGAATTGCATTGCTCGGTTGACAATTAGGTTGTTGGAATAATTTTCTGACGCGATATCTGATGACTCTGGAATCTGAAAGGAGTATGTGATTTTCAATGCTTGATTGATATTTACCTCCTATATAACAACACCTTCAAAGTTCGTACTTCAAGTCTACAGGTTATAGTTTGTTATTGATTTTAACCAATAATTCTTGATGGGTCGCATTTGTGTACAGATGTTCAAATTGAAAACGGAGAAAGAAACAGGGTGACAAATATCGCGCCGCAAAAATGCTCTTTCTTGACCATTCTCTGCACCATCCAGGGCTGGAAACCAAAGCCCTTAATAACTTGAACACGTCATCTATTGGTTTATGACAGATGAAATTCCAGTTAATGCACAACTCATTCAGCGCAAAAACCACGTAAAACCCGAATGGCAACGGGAAAGAGGTCTCGACTGTTGAGGCTATACGTACGTAAAAATGGCGAAAGAAGAGTTTTACACAGCCCCATAGCCAGAACTGAATTCAAGGGGGGACTATCGGATTTCTAGGGGGGGCAAGGCAAAAACAGTGCAAAAATTTTTTGCTCGCTTCGCTTGCAAAAATTAATATTTTGGTAAGTATAAAAGTATATTATTGCTTTTTTAAAATTTAGTTTATATTTTTATATTTTGTAATATTATGTAGATCATGTACTTTTACTAGTAAACAATTACTTCTCGTCTACTTTACTATCTACTTTTTAATTCATGAATAATAAAATTTACATATACAATGGAAGATATACTTAGGTCAATTCAAAATTCAAAAAATAAAAACAAGAAAATTAGTAGAGATAGGTAATAATATTAGATATTAAGTAGGTATGTCAAAAGTAAAACAAGATTACTTAAAACAAAATTACTTAGTACAACTGCAACCTCCTATTCTTTTGCTGATTAAATAATTTTAATAGGTCTTCATTTTTTATATTCTGTAAAACCTTAATCTCAAAAGAGAGAAGAACAAGATTTGCTTGGCGGTCAAATGTCATGCATTTGCGAAAAGGAATCATTATTCTAGAAAGAACACTAAAAGTTTCTTCGCACCTTGCAGAAGTGCATCCAAAGGTGGCAATAGCTGCCATAAACTTATAAGTATCATTGAAGGCAACTTTTAACTGATACAAAGTTTTTAAATAATCATTTTTCTCAATATTATTAGTATGAAAATAATTTTTAACGCAAACAACTTCTTCTGGCTTTGGAATAATAATATTAAAATCCTTCAAGTAAGTAGGTAAGTGCCTTAGAATCTAAATCTAAATTTGATGCTTTCTCAATTGCAATAATGAGCTCGTTGTTACTGAAAAAACGATCTTCAAATTCCTTCAGAGCGACATCAAACATTGAGAAGTAAATCTGCTTTAAAGTTGCATGGGATGAAGTTACACCTCTTTCTCTATAAATACCCGAGCTTTCTGTAAGAATAAAACCATCTAAATTGCGATTGGCTTTTATTTTACGTTTGGAAGAGCGTGGAGGGTCAACAAGTTCAACATCTTCTTCGCCTAATAATTCTTTTGAAGTATCCAAAATGTCATCAAAGGTAGAATCAGAACGGTATTCTTGTAAACAGTTGGCAGTACTTTGAAGTATAGGAATTGCAGAAGCCAAACCTGATGATACTCCTTGTAGAATCTTATCTGCTGGTTCAATGGTACGCAAAAGTTTGAGTACAGAACAAAGAATGAACCGAAATTTTAATTCCTTCATTTGTGTTTGAAGCCCTCTAAATTCCACCATCTCCAAGCCATCAAATTCTGATGCATGATCCAATAAGCAGGTATTTAGAGCACTCATCATTTTATCATAATTTGCCATTACTATTTCGCACACATGTAGATGACCAATCCATCTCTGATCCAACAGTCTTGATGTAGCAGTTCCTTCATAATATTTTTTCAGTTTGAACAAACTAAATACTTTATGTATTACACGACAGTAATCAAAAAATTGACGAATTTCAGGAATGCTTGAAATCACTTTCAGAATCACAAGATGAAATTCATGATTAAAGCAGTGTACATAAGGTATTTTCCGATTCAACTTCTTCTGCAAGAGGCCTTGTACACCACCCTCTGACCCACTCATCACATTGGCTCCATCATAGCACTGACTGAGAATGTTTCCATGATCCAATTCATTCCTTGTTAATACTGCCAAAATCAAATTAACCTAGTACTCTGCTTTTAGTGATTCCGCTTCTTCAATGCATAAGCACGATTCCCGCGGTTCACCGTTTTTCACGTAACGCAGGCACATGGAAACTGCTTCTCGGTTACTAGAATATCAATTAAATACTTTATTTAGATAGCTATATTAATATTCTACTTGGTAAGTACTTGGTAAGTAAGGTGTAAGTATATAATACCCATGCCTTCAAGGTTCAAGTAAGTACTTAGTCTTAGAGCTTGGAGTGTGCTGTGTGATGAATTCTAAATGACAATGATTTTATCTTTATGATGGTCAGGTGTCAGAAGAATAACTTGGTTTTGGTTTACTTACTTATTAGCATAGTCAAGTTTGGCGTAGAGGTTCGTGGCTCTAGTTGACAACATGATTCTTTACTTGAACTTGCAGTTGCAGTTGGTTTGGGTGCAGGATCTGTTGTTGATTTTGTAATTGGTGCAGTTGATGTTGATTCATTTGAAACGGGTTTCAACTTTTTCAGCCACTTATCCATGATGGAATAAACGATAATGTGAAATGTATAATGATGATAATCATAATCATGTACTTAATAATGATACTCCCAGGGGACCCGCACTTTGCCTGATTTCGGCGTAGTATTACTGCCAGAAATGAGAGGGCGCTGCTTCGCGAATGATTCGAGCATTGTACAATATCAAGTGAACGAGACTTCTCATGCTCAACGTACGTAACAGCGCTCTCTCGATTCTGGCAGTAATGCTATTGCTAACCCAAAATTGGACAAAGTGCGGGTCCCCTGGATACTCCAATATAATTAGTTTCTGGATTCTGGAGCTTAAGATTATTTCCTCTTTGTATTATCATTTTTCTTTTTATTAATCAAAAATTTTTCAGAGGAATTCATTTTTTTTTAAATTTTTTTTTTGAAAATCTTTTTTTTTTGAAAAAAAAAATTTTTTTGAGACTTGGAAATTTGTAGAGGGGGCTCAGGCCGAGGCTAGGGGGGGCGGGCCCCCCCCTAGGCCCCCCTTCCCGGCTACGGGGCTGCATTCTTGATGATCATTTCAGAGAAGAAAAATTCTTTATCAATTATATGACTGAGTCCCGTATATATGAAATGTGGCAAAAATTCCACTGTAGATGGAATTAATTTTTTCCTCTAGGTTACGGCACATGATGAAAGTTGTTTATTGCAAATATGTTTACAAAATCTCAGAATAAAAATGAAAATAAAATGAATAAAATAAAATTCAATTGCGCGAGCGCTTTCGATCGATGATCATTATCAAGCGACGGAAGTATGAGAACTGAAGAGGTGTTACAAAAGAAGCGGTGAGAGTTCTCTCTCAGGGGCTTTTGAACAAGAAAATTTTCGTGGAAGAAAGGGTTTGGCAGAGGAATTTTTTTATGGAGGTAATTTGAAGATTTCATAATATTGAAAACCAAATTTTTCAGTTCAGGGGAGAGGGAGTTGTCCTTTGATCATATAAATGATGTACTTATGTACACGAATGTGAAGCCTGACACATCGATTCGGACGAAGAAAAAGAACTCGCAGCACCCTGAATGAGCAGCTTGGAGTTGCCTTCTTGTTCATAGAGTCATGAGCGTGCAGGGTCAACCTTGTTAATTTTATTTAATAAAGCTTGAATTTTGTTTCTCACCACCCTCCAAAAATTTTCCAAGTCCCTCTCCTATCTCCTTTAGCTCGACGGTCTACATTTTTCTGAACCCCCCTCGTATCAATCACCTATAGCTCGGAGGTCGACATTTGTCCTAGTCTCCCTCCCACTACCTACAGCTTGGAGGTCAATATTTTTCCAAGTCCCACTTTCCACCAGACAGTGCCTTTTTCTGAGTCAAACAGTCTGCCGGCGCCCCCCCTCCCCATAAAACAGCTACCCTTTCAGAAAGGAAAATAACATAGAACAGGTTCTTTGTCGAAAATTGGTCTTTGAGGTATGGAAGTAAGTCGTATGGGGAGTACGTTGAGCCTATCGGTGAAAACACGGTTCGCTAGTCGCTGTTTAAAAGGTACCTTCTCGCGTCATCAGATTCAAAGGGGTTATTTTCCGTATACGTAGCGTACTCCATTTACTACTTGAAAAGAGAAGAGAAAAAAGAGTTTTCTTTTCGGCGCAAGCACGAAAACTCTAGTTCGTTGAAAAGAAAATACTATTTGCAACAGTTCTTATCACGGGATCAAAAAATGGATTATTGATAGTTATACCCTTCTTGAGTTGGCGCCGAATTAAGGTATACGTTCTAGCCCGTGATGGTGCGTGGCTAACAAACCGTGTTTTTCACCTCTGAGTTCAATGTACTCCCCTCATTGCTCAGGGAGTATGTCTAAGCAATTTACTAGTAAAGTCTTGGCAAGAGTGGGATTTAGAACTCTGCCCCACTTTCATTCATTTATTAAAACTACAGAAAGTTGCTACACAATTATTCGTATATGATGCCCAGAACTACTACTCGGCTAGTTGTCGCCAAGTATTGACTTTCTTTTTCTTCCTCTAGGCATCTTGAGACTTCGAAAGATTTTCGAATGTTGACCATGGTTATCCAAAAACATAGATGAGAACTGTTGAGAAAGGACTTGAAACAATCTGTACCATCATCTGCGCACTATACCTCAGTAGACATACGATAGAATATTTATCATATTGTATACAATTCGAAAGAAACATCTGAGGGCTCTCTTTGAATATGATCTAGCCTAGAACAATTCCCATAATCTAACCTAGACAAATTACTATAATGCTTGGAAAAATTGTTCGAATTTAGGTTGATACCGTCACAAGTTGATGACGTCATCCTTAAATCCCGCTCTCAAGTTCCTCCTCATATGTACCCGAGTACAGCTTGCTGATGGTCGAAAATATTTCAAGTCTCTGAACATTTTCCTGAAAAAAATGACGTTATCAAGTCGGACTCGCTCGCGGATGCGCTCAGTGAAATTTTCTGAGAATGTTTCCCAATCAAAGGACTTCGGTGAGCTCCCTGCTAAAACGGTAAAATCAGTTCATTGATTTCAATCGTTTTTTCATCAGTTTGAAATGTCCTAGTGAAAGAAGGTCAAATAAACGATAGGGAAATTTCTCCTTCATCTTTCACACTAGGCAGCACGAAATGCTGGTCAGTATACTGTATATCTCATCAGCACGAACTCCGCATAAAAATCTTTGCATCAAAATCCTCGTATCAAAATCCTCGATTACCTGATGCTCAACGAGCTCTAATATGAACTATACATGATTCAGCACTGAGAAACAAAAATAGTTTAAAAAACGATTGATTACAGTTTCGCCGCTCCGCTCTGCAAAAGATGATCAAATTTGCTATACTGAAAGCAAGAGGAAGAATGGACAACAAAATAATGTAAAATGTACTAATTTTGAATTTTTTTTCAGCAGTTTCTAAACTTAAGACCTCACGCGTACCTACTACGCACTTACCGAAACCCCGTTTTCCACTGGAGTGGAAAAATTTTTGAGGGATTCTTTTTTAGGCTCAAAATACAATGCCATATATTTATAATTGCATGTTTTTGTTCTTTCTTTTTAGCAACAGGACTTGGGATGGTGTCATTAACCTGGATTAGAAGAATTTGTATGTGCCATAGATATTATGAATCAAGTTTAAAGGGAGCTTTCAGGAGACATCCACACCTACAACATGATAAATATTCCAATATATCTAGTGAAGTATAGTATAGAATATATAGATTGCTGAGCATATTGATGTGCACTTTCTCATAGCTAAAGTCTCCCTTACAGCAAATTTTTTTAGCTTACAGGAATTCCCCCAATTGTAGGTATCCTTGCGTAGTAAAAAATTGTATCCCCCACAAGAAAAAATATTTTGGTCAAGTTACTGTTACTTTATTTTTTTATAACTGATCTAATGACGACTGTTCCTGCGCCCATAGCAACATGAAATCAAAATAGGTATTATAAATTATATTTACCGCGAACGATCGAGTGATTCCGTCACAGACTTGCGGTGTCTGTATATTCAACCTTGTACAAAATTTGTCGGATAGTTTTCTAACATCATCAGCTGTTTTACGCCTCTTTCGAATATAGTGTAGTAAAAATCCAATGGCTGCAGAGAAAAGAAAGATTACTCATTCGAGTTTAGCGACCAACTTTCCTCGTCCCTTCTAAAATTCACCAATTAATCTCTCCCATCACAGGGGGTGTCCAAACTTACCTATTCGACAAGTGAAATATGATTCTGCAATCTTGGAGACTGCTCCTCCGACGTTAGTTCCGACCTTTGCCAAACACTGTTTAATATAGTTTAAGAATTGCATTGCTCGGTTGACAATTAGGTTGTTGGAATAATTTTCTGACGCGATATCTGATGACTCTGGAATCTGAAAGGAGTATGTGATTTTCAATGCTTGATTGATATTTACCTCCTATATAACAACACCTTCAAAGTTCGTACTTCAAGTCTACAGGTTATAGTTTGTTATTGATTTTAACCAATAATTCTTGATGGGTCGCATTTGTGTACAGATGTTCAAATTGTAAACGGAGAAAGAAACAGGGTGACAAATATCGCGCCGCAAAAATGCTCTTTCTTGACCATTCTCTGCACCGTCCAGGGCTGGAAACCAAAGCCCTTAATAACTTGGACACGTCCATCTATTGGTTTATGGCAGATGAAATTCCAGTTAATGCACGACTCATATAGCGCAAAAACCACGTAAAACCCGAATGGCAACGGGAAAGAGGTCTCGACTGTTGAGGCTATACGTACGTCAAAAATGGCGAAGGAAGAGTTTTACAGCGTGAATTGTGCTTTTGGAAGTATTCTTTGAGGGACTTGATCATTGATAAAACGACAATTCCAAAAGCCAATGATATTCTTCAACTGGTCCGATTTTACCGAATATATTTTTAGTTGAAAATTTTTCTCAGTGAAGGAAAAGCACAAGGCGAAGCCAGTTATACAGTGAAACATGAAAGCTAAAGTCGAAGTTTAGGGCTGTAAATCACGATAGGGGTTTTAAAAAATATATTATAAACGTGTAGTCAATTATTAATTTACCTTTGACTGTTTCAATTCCGCTGAAATTTCATCACTTGGTTCAACTACTACCGATTTGAGGATCTAAATTGTCTTGATCAGTTTTTGTCAGCAGTGGTTTTTCATCTAATACTTCGTCACTCCACATCATAATCAATTCTTTCCAATCGGGGTGGGGTCGTCTGTTTCGACGGTTACCTTCAATTGTATATTGCGCCATTTCAATGGGATACCTAGAATTAATAAAATACAAATTAATTTGAAGACGTACCTTCGGTGAACGACAAGATGCTTCGTTTGACCTCCCACAACACAAGATCCGTGTTGAAAATTTTGATCTGCTAACTAGGTTTATGAGGCGCGGAGGTTATCTAGGGAAATGCGCAGGGATCATCTTATCTCTTCCAGGAACTTGGAAATGCTTTGACCTTTGAGCTACATAAGTTTAGGACTGAGGAGCTATTTGGGAAAATGCACGGGGACCAGAACATAATATTCACGTCGAAGACAGTGCAGTGCCTAATGTTTTCAACTTTCATTTCTCACAGATGGGAATTATCATTGCAGGCATGTTTAATCCGGATAAGTACTGATAATAACCTAAATTCAGCTTTAGGGAAATGGACAACGCTATAATTTTCTAAAATGAGCCATGACTTATTCTTGGTACCGTGGTATAATTTTTCTCGATATCAGCCTACAAAAGAGGGAGACAGGTAGAAATGCAAGTAAGCAAATTATTAAAGATATACATTTTTTTAACGCTGTAGAGAAACTATTCTACGTTTGTTTTTTTTTTTTTCTAGGTTTCGTTCAGAAATTCCACTCGAACAATCACTTGAGCATCGTGTTAAGAGTCAATAAAATCCACGTCAGTACCGTAGGCACAGAGCGAATTCTTTACGCCTATTGTAAGTCTAACATAGCCACTCGTACATATGTCATCAATTTGATGGTTTTCGAAGCACAAAACACAAGAATAGAAATAATACTTATTCCGTATGATAGATACATACCCTCTTAGTAAGTTAATTACAATGATAGTGCCTAAGTAACTGTATGTACCTACTTACCTGATTTTTTTTTTGAAAATATTTTTATTGAGCAACTACATATTACATAGATGTATTCATCTCAAGATATAATAATAATGGTTGATGATTAAATTTATGCGAAAGATTACGGGCTGTCCATGGTATGTCAGCAATTCACAACTACGCAGCGATCTCAACCTCGAAACAGTGAGCCAAATCATCCAAAGGCAAGCAACCAGTTACGCTAGTCGACTTCATAAACATCCCAACGTAGAAGCTATAATAATAACCCTACTCGATGCTTTACACGTCACACGAAGACTTCGCAGAAAACACCAGCTGGACCTACTTACCTAATGAAGCAGATATTATCCCAGTCGTCAAAACAAAAGCTCGGGCAACGGCCAACGCTCATTCTTCTAGAAAAATAACAACATGATCAAATGGTGTTCATAATAATTTGTGAAATAGGACTGTTTTCCTATGACATCACATATCGATACTCATTCGATAGTATCGCGAAATATCGCAAACAGATTTGGTTTCTATCGAATAACTGTAGCAAAACTACCCAACGTTGCTCCAACTGACTTGTTGACTCCCATATGAATAACATTGGGAGCAAAGATCATTACATAAATAATTCAAAATTAGAAATAAATAAGAAATCAGAGATACCTATATATTTAAAATCTATTATGTTCTCAGCGTCTGTTCATCAACTTGTAGTATTTAAGAAATTCCTTATTTTTAATTAGGAACATGTTGATCTTAGCTCACTGTGTTATTCTTATGAGAGTCAACATGCCAGCTGGAGCTAAGCTCTTAAGCAACTCAAAGCCTGCTAGCGTTTATTCGCTGATTGACGTCACAGAAAACTGGGCTATTGGTTGGTGAAACAAGTATTCGATTTAGAACGCACTCTTTGGACTTCAACGGTTTACAATTAGTAAAATATGAATACGCGTATGATTCTTTTGATAACCACTAGATCATTTAATAAGTAATAAGTTCTTCCATCAGCTATTTAAGAACGTACCTACTAATGTTTTTTGCCTCAAGAAATTTCATGATAAATGCGATTAATGTTTCTCTATGTTTGTCATCCTAAGAGAACAACTTACTTTCTCTTTGGAAAACTCAAAAAGTACACAGCTGTACAAATTCACAGTCATAGTTTTTTTTTTTTTTTAAATATATTTTTAGGTATCTGTTCATTCTTATTGTTGAAGCGTTGTAGTTATTGTAGAAATAAATACTTCGAAATTACTTCCCCTCTTTCAAGCCCTAGAAAATAACCAAGAATTAATATCTCTCTCTCTTAAATATTTATGTCGCACTCATATTTTCTGTTCCATCATACTTATTAAAAAAAAAGGGAGGGAAAATGAAGACACTACTATCATCATTATAACATCCCCCAACAACCTAAATATAACCATTTTTAATAAGATGTAACTTGTGCCAGATTATACAAATGTCAAGTAATCCTTTGAGCAAATAGGTAGCCCGCTAGTTAACTACAATGCTCGTTAAAATTAAGAAAAACGATTCTTTTCAGGCAGTCACAAGTATTATTCATTCTATAATCTGGATCAACTGGTTGGTATTATTAGCTAGCTAGTTTACCCACTGGTTTACTTATTAGTCAATAAATTGCATGAGCAAAGGGGTATTTCAGCTGATTGCCATCCCAACACTCGTTTAAATATCCTTTTATCCCATTGTACAATAAATAACCTCTATTACCCAGGAGGAGGGGAAAGGGGGGAAAATTGAAATTGCTCCAACTTTTATTATTTAATTAATCCTGTTTTCCATATTAATTCTACAACTATTATGAAATTTTAACAAAAATATGTAGTTTGTGATGGGTTCTTACATGATGAAAATTATTTTTATCCCTATATTTTTTCTTTCCTTGCAAAGCCAGCCGTTTGAGAACCAATACAAGACCAAATGCAACAGAATTACAGATAGTTAGCAACAATTATGGCTGTGTACAGCCACATCTCTTTGCTTAACAAATCTGAATAAACGCTGAGTTACTGGGCTGAGACACGGCCGTGGCTGAGGGTAGTGCAGCAAGAGTGTAACTCTAGTGCATTTTGTACCCTATCTAACTCTAATGTACAACTGATTATGATTTTCTGTGAAATACATTCAATTCACCAAAATCCAGCAAAACAAAATGAGAGAAAAAAAAAGATTATTTGCTCCAACAAAATATCCTCCCTTCATTCTCTCCACAAAACTAAACCATTGTTTACTCCTACATCAACTTCATTTAAAAAGGTAAATAAGTTGCAACTATGCTATAGTCGAGCCCTATACATATTTTGAAAACGAGTGAGGACACGGGCCACCATATTTAGTTGTTATATCATCTTTTATCTACAGAAACTCCCCTATATAAGAAGAAAACTCTTAGAACAAGTGCCATAGCAAGATGCATTACAGGTACCTAGGGAAAGTTAAGTTCACTAGATGTACCCCAAAGCCTTTTTATAATTTCATCTTAATAATCTCTGCACAAATACACGAATAAAATTTATCTTACTTTTGCATAAATTCCTCACCTAAACACTAAATTTCAAAATTTGCAAATAAAATCAAAGAAGGCACTCTCTATGTTTGCTCATTTCTGTGATGGTTATGAAAAATTCACTCACTCTAGTGTTTTTAGAAGAAACTATCAGGAAAAACAATAATTTTGATGACAGTCAAGAGAAAGGTATCTATCCTACAAATAGTATAGATACTTTTCTCCTGATCAATATTTTTCATCCAAACTATTAAAATTAATAGTATTGATAGTTTTAGGAAAAATACATTGGAGCTATTGATATAGTTCCAAAAAGACTGTGGAAAAACTATTGGGACTATTGGGACCGGGCAGCGCTAGCGTCGCGCAAAATTTTTCGAATTTTTAAAATCTTTTGAAAATATAACTATCTGCAAGAAAATTTTTCGTTCTTCAATTTTGTTCCTTACAAGTACACGTCTAAATTCATTATTTGCGGAGATATTTTAGAGAAAACTAAAAAATCACCTTTAGTTTTGAGCTATGATCACCGTTTGCTTATCAGTATTTTCTATGACTTGTAGTAATTTACACGGGCGACGCTAGCGAATCTACAATATGCCCGGTCCGAATCAATAGCCAGATGAAAGATGAAACTGTCAACTGTTGCCCATCCCTATAAATTGACTAAATCCACTCAGGGCTGGTTGTATGATACCAAGTTATTCTGTAACCCTGGGAATTATTCCCTCAAATCTTAAGGGATTATTGGTTAACCCGAGAGTTCATTCCATCACAATACGTCAACTCTGTATTGTAAAATTAGCCCTCAACAAGAAATTTAGGAGTTCTAAAATATTTGTCCTATCTATTTGTTACAAATAATATTTGATGAAGAACAGTCAATTTGATTGATTAGGTATGTGTTATGGTGAAGTAGCTATTCTTTTTACATGGGAGTAAGTAAAGGCTACCATTTATCGGTCTGTGAAAAAAACGTGAATGCACGGGACAAATCTGCTCATTAACGGGAATACAAACATTGAATGTCACAAAAAAACAAAGACCGACATTTTGAAAAATCTACACGACTGTAATATTTATTACCCAATTAAGAAAACAATAAACGTCAAAAAAAAGTAATTCACTGGAAAAACAAGTTGAACATCAAAAATCGTTATAAAAATTAAAAGAAAAAAAATCTATCGAACAATGAGGGCTTGCTTTGCCTTACTTGGTCTTCCGCGTTTTTTCCTCTGAAAATTCCTAGCCTCCTGCAGCACATCAACTAACTTGAGGCAAATTTGCATTCCTACGCACGTGTGCACCTTCATAAATGTAGGGCATGTTGACTTATGAAGACCATTCTGATCAATAGTTATTGTCCAGATCCAACGACTCTACTTCAAGAACTCGTCAAATGAAGTCCAACGGGCACGTTTCTTCAGAAAAGTCCAGAGAATCTCCTTAGTGATGGGCTTCATTGTGGAAGCACTTGTGAAAAATTGTATGCAACCGTTTTCAGGTGATTGTCTCTGAAGTACTTTTTTATTTTCTGAGGCCCACTGATATACTTTTGTCCATGTCGCCAAAAATACAGTTGGAATCAACGCAAAGTGGACACAATTGATCAATGATGAATCTCTCAATGTGAACCTTTTTCCCAACAGCTCAAGACAAAGATTCAAAAACTGCCTTTGTGTACAATTGAGGCAGTGGGTGGGAAAAGGGCGATATTCAAAAAACTGAGTTTTGAGAAAACTGAGATTGAATTTTACCCTTTGTACGTTCAGATTACCCACTTTGCATCACATTTTCACTTTGTTTACAGTCAGTTTACATCGGAATGCTTTCAAAATTTCGTGAGAGATATCTGAGGTCATGAAGTATCAAAACACAAAATAATCTGAAAAAGGGCGATATGGCCATATCGCCCTTTTTCCACCTACTGCCTCAATTTCGTACTTGTAAGCTAAAAGATAACGACTAAAAGTATTTCTTTTATTCGGTCCTGTTCAAGCATGTAAATAATGACGGTATTTTGCTTCTAAATGACGTGAATTATTTCTCGTTCATTATTCATAAAAAAATACGTTGTCTTACTCAATTTTCCCGTTCGAGGATTTCCCGCTCATTCACATTATTCATCACGTGCACTTTATTATTCTCCGTAAGTAAACTGTAAAGTAAGCAATATCAGTTTTCACACAGTGTACTTTGCAACCCAATCAAGTTATTACCACGAATAAGGGTTGCAAAACACTAGGGAAAATTGCTCAATTTACTCCATGGTGAAAACCATAGCTTTTTAGGGTTATCGTTGAAGCTTGACCAGAATTGTAGAATTTTTTTTCAAATACTTGTATCAAATTTACTAGTGAAAATACATACAGGGAGTTTTTCGTCTCAATCAAAAGTCAAAATTTCCCTCTAAACAGTGCGTAGTGCGTACATAAACAAGACGAAAAGATGTGCAACGTAGAAAGCCCAAATAAAGTAATAAAATCACTAATCTAATATCAAAGACTGATAAGCAGAGTTTGGATCGTTTTAATATAATGCTCGTATTGCGAGATTTTTCCTCAATTAATCCACACATGCCATGCCATGGTCTTTCTGAAATCTCGTGAAAAGTCAAAAGTTGATTATCCTTTAATTTACTTGTAATAATATTATCATGAAAATTCAAGAATTAATTCATCATAATTGTGTCCTTCGTACCTATGATACGAAGCTCCGTTTCAAATCGTAGAAATCTCAGGCAAGGAATTTACTCCAATTTCATAGTATATCTAATTCTATTACTGTGATGCCGAGATGAATTAGGGGGAGAATTTTATACTGTATCTCAAGAATGTTTGATTCCCGAACTGTACACAAGGTTTGTCGTATTCGAATTTCGACGCATTCATTTCAGGACATAGTAAACTCACAATACTGTACGCCTTAATTGATTATTACGTCACCCAATTAAAAACAATGTCTGGATTAAAGAATCTTCTTTGAAGAAATTTTTTCTTACACCTTTGTTGATGTCAGCCTCAACATTCTTCTCATTTCTACCGCAGTGCTGAATGAACTGGAACCAGTCATGGAAGGTGAAGAAGAACCATTTCTGCGAAACATAGAATGGAATATGATGGACAAGTCAAGATTCTTTCCATTGAGTATGCTCAGTCATTTCTGTGTGCGTGGGTCTCTGTATCCACTCACATTGATAAAAACACGATTGCAGTTACAGAAACACGATCAGATGTACAAAGGTACAATCGATATTTCTGTTCATGCGAAACCTTCGATGTACTCATTACGTATTCTATTTCGAAAAACTGATTCGTTCCAGGTCTTATAGATGCGGGGTTGAAAATATATAGATCGGAAGGCGTATCTGGATTGTACAGAGGTTTTTGGGTGAATTCGATTCAAATATTCTCCGGGATCTGTTACATTGGAACTTACGAAAGCGTTCGACATGTTTCTAGTCAATATAATATCAACCCGCACCTGAAAACTCTATGTGCAGGAGCCGCAGCTTCCGTGGTTGGACAAACTATCATCGTTCCTTTTGACGTGATCAGTCAACACCTGATGTTATTGGGGTTACTAGAGAGAAATTCGCCAAAAAAAGTGTGAATCATTTCTCATGTATCTATTCTTTACGTTTGTTGAAAGAATAAATCACTGACATTTCTCTCCACAGCTTGTGTTGTATCCATTGGGTATGACCATAAACCCTGCTCAGTCAAAGTTTCGAACTGCCATCGATATTGGACAATTTATCTATTATCAAGACGGTCTACTAGGTTTCTATCGAGGTTACCTAGCTTCAATGTTCACATACGTTCCGAATAGTGCTATCTGGTGGTCTTTATATCATATATATCAAGGTAACAGCATCAATCATTTATATCTCAATAGAATTTCGTGATCAGCTTTCTTATGCGATCTACTATTCCAGATAAATTACGAATGGTCCTGCCGGAAAATATATCGTACTTGTTTATTCAGTGTGTAGCGGGAACATTAGGTGGATTTACAACTACTCTCATTACTAATCCAATGGATACCATTCGTGCAAGACTTCAAGTAAGGCTTTAGAAGATTTTTAAATTTGTTTTAGAATTATTTGTTTCTCATGGGTGTTTTGGCGAAACTCAGGTTCAACGGACCAATTCCATTAATCGAGCGTTTAAATCATTGTGGCACGAAGAAGGTATTTGGATGTTCACGAAAGGACTTTCGGCTCGTTTAGTTCAATCCGTTATGTTTAGTTTTTCGATAATCTTAGGTTACGAAACAATAAAGAGGGTAAGCGTAAAAGAAGAGTTTGAAGGTCATGTTCGGTGGTAATGACGCCTCGTTTTTCTCATGTTACCATATTTATATGTCCTAGTTCTTGTTTTGTTACCAAATAAAATAGTAATTACTCATTATCATAATTTATATTTTTTCTATTTCTTCGTCGAGCGTTTGGATTGAATCTTTGATAACTATGAGTCGAAAAGTATGATTATTACCTTCTAAAACTGCTCTCAATTTTTGGGATTCACCTAATTGATAATTTTTCTGTAATTGAGAACCATGGGGCATGCTTCAGGTGAAATAAGCCCCAAAAACAGCGAAATAATCTCACGATGCCACAACCAGTTGTTGAAATTGTTTTTCGTGAGGAAATTTGTTCTACGGGGGGTCTTTCTGAAAATTTTGGTGTTCCGCCGCCCGACAAAAGCTAGTCTACCCTAATGAAGGGGTGGCCTTCGGAGAATTCCAATTTTCAAGTTATATTATAGCAGACACATAAGAATTTAGACTCTTCGGGACTCCAATTTCTGAATATCATGACCAACTCGACCCACAGAACAAGTTCTCCTGCATTCTTCATTCAATTTTTTCAAGAATGCAGTGATTTTTTCAACATTTCGTCTACGAAATAAAATTGTATGCAGCTAAATGAGAGTATATTATTCCTCAGGTTAACAATACACAATATTTGACACTATCAAGCACAAAAGTAGGTGCCACAAATCTTCCAGAGAAAAATGTACAAAAAACAGAACAAAATGGCGAACCTACAAGAATATTTCGATAATGTATTCCTTTATGAGTGAAATTATTACCAACTTCTCCTTCAAACAAAAGTAAAAGTACATGAATGAAGAGAGAGAAAAAAAAATAACTTAGATAAACTAACGAGAGATCATAACAATGTTTCTTCAATTTTGGGTTTTCATAGCATTATAGGACGGAAAATTGTATTTTAGTTATTAATATGCGTCAGACTAGAATTTTCCAGATCGAATAATGAATTCATTCGATCGTTGTTCACCAGGCAACAATTATCATTCGTACGCGGTCTACAGAAACTGTCCGAAAATTATTATTCTTTGAATATCTCCCACACCATTTCTAGACGTATATTCTTCATTTCGATCAATCCATGATTCAACTTCACTCTTTTTATTCCAGGACTCCTCTTCTACTCTCGAGATGGAATCTTTTTTTCGACTTTATCGGCTACATTCGATTGAACGTAATTCAATTTCACATTATCTTACCTCGATTTCACTTCCTTGACCTCGGCGTCATTTATCGATAAATGCATAAAATAGTGCTCGTGCTCGAAAGAGAGTATTTGACGCTCGTGAAGTGTCTACTGTGTTTCATACGTGAGAACATGATGCAACAGATGGCACTCGGAAAATTGAATCTTCTTTATCACAGACGATGTAAATTCTTGACGAAAGACTGTTCACGATAGACGCACGATAACGCCAGCACCCACTCCACCTTCATGAGCGCACATTGAGGCAACGAACGACCAGCAATTTTGCAGAGGGTCGTACACTTCCACAGATGTCAGATTAGAATTACCATCGTAACCTCCGATGGCCCATAATTTCCCCATATTGGCCACTAGAGCCACACGACTACGCATTACGTTCATCGGCGCGATAAATTCCCATCTGAAATATATTCATTGAACGTGATACGAGAACGACAATACTACAATAATTCCATAATATCACTTGAAATTACTCACTTATCACTTTTAGGATCGTAAACTTCAACTGTTTGTAAGAAAGTACAACCGTCGTAACCCCCGCACACATACAATTTGTCATTAAGAACTGCAACTCCTAGGCGGCATCTTTTCGTCTGCATTGGCGTCACTGAAGTCCATTTTCCGGTTCTAGGATCGAATCTCTCCACCTACCAAGGATACGTTTTATTAAAAGAAACTGAATGCTTGGGAATATATTTTCAAACTAGTTGAGATGTACTAACCGAATCGAATATTGAGAGACCATCGTGGCCTCCTAAAGCGTAAACGTATTCGTTGAACGCGATAACACCACCGGCGCTTCTATGTTTTTGCATATTCGTTATTACAGTCCACTCATTTCGTTCAGGAATATAACACTCGACCGTGTTCAAGGACGTGACACCGTCGTAACCTCCGCATACGTAAAGACGACCATTCAAAGCTGCAGCGCCGACCGCACTAAAAGCATTCAATATCGAAATAAAGCACTGGTATTTAATCGGAATCATTCCCTTAATGTATCACAAACCTCCGATTGTAGTGCATTTCCGCTACTTTGGTCCAGATTCGTTTCACAGGATTAAAAACTTCTGCGGTCGCTAGCCGCTCCGAGCCATTATATCCACCAACAGCGAAAAGTTTATTCATCATAACTGCCACACCCACCCTACTTCTCAACATACTCATGGCTTCAGCCATCTTCCACTTGTTGGTGATGGGGTCGTAAACTTCCACCGTGCTCAAACTGTCTCCTGCAGAATAATATACATACTTATACATTAAGGTTATAAGTAGTGGTAAGTAGATCGTGACCCATAAAATATCCACCAATCAGGAGAGAAATAGACTTTCTGAGAAAATGTTGCTAAATCTAGTCTAACAGAGGAAGAAAACATGAATTTTCTCACAACCAACCGGTTTTTGTAAGTCCACCAACAGCGAAAATGTGTCCGACTATGCATCGCGGTTGAATTTTATAACTTTGAAGTAACATTTTCCGTTCAGGCATTATGTAGAAATCACGAGCTTCGTCGAGAAGATCCCTAAAATACATTCTTTTTTATGAATTATCCAAAGTTAATATGCTGTTAGTCTTTTACAAATCTAATTATACCGACCTGCATTCATGAGACGACTTTATAAGACTTTCTTTAGAAACAATATCCACTAGAAATTGGCGCGGTAATAACGGAAGCCTAACAAATGACAGGAGTTGAGGCAGTAAAGGCTTCCGTTCATCCGAGTCTTTTTTCACCCACCTCATTACAGCTTCGTAAACCTGGAACGACAATCGAAACGTGATCCGCTGCGAGAAAAGGATGCTTAGCATTATGTGACTCAATGTGAGAAAATGATTGTTTTGATGTTGAACATTCTTTTCTCGCAGCGGGTCAAAAATTATCGACTTTCACAATACCTGTTCTTCCGATTTAACGTGTAATTCGTCTTTTTTGATCATTTCTATCACTTCAGATGAGTTCAGCGATGAAAACTCTTCCGATAAGGATACCTCGTTGAAATGCGTGTTGATATATTTGTTGGCAGAATCGAGTAACAGCGTAGACCCAAGGGCATCGGCGAAATTTCGAATACCTAATACGTTGTTGGGATTAAATCTTGACGGAGGAGGAGAAATTACACAATTAGACCTCTTCAGAAAGTTTGTCGAAATTAACCTATAATAGAATAGTACTTCACCTCTTCTTCAGAAAATCTGCACATGCGTTTTTTACTCGAGGCAACTGTAAAAAATTTGCACCCGACATCAATGATTGAACATTGCTGATATTTATAGCTACGTGTCCGGTGTATGCGAAGTTGATCAATGTTTCTAGTGCTCTGTAAATACAATACGAGAAAAGTAAATTTATGCAAAAGTTATTTCAGACTCATTTGAGGGTCAAAAAGAGATGATACCCAAAGTCGCTATATTTCACCTTCATCAGGGAAATAAAATACTACCCAAATTTTTTCGAAAAAACTTAAATTGTGAGTAGAAGTGTGGTAGGATTACGTTCAATCTGTTCCATATAAATACGTCGTAATACGGGTACCGAATATGTAACTGCGTAGGCTATATTTTGTAAAATAGACAGCAAAACGTTTCGACACCTACACGAAAAAACCCCTGAAAAGAGTTTGAAACACAAACAAAATATTCTTACGATGCATCGATCCCTCGGATGGAAATTTCCTCCTGTTTACTTTCAACCATGTTAATAGAAAACATGGCTCTGAAATAAGGAATTGTGGCAGCCAGCACGATTCTATGACCGCTGAAAGTATGAGAGTCGACCTAAAATTACAATAATACAGTTCGTCATTTTCCAACATAACAAAGGTTGTCCCAATCTGTACTATAAATATTCGAAATTCTTACCGTAAGCTTTACGTCGCATAGAGTTCCCTGCTTGCGGATTTCCTCCATGATTCGAAAACCTTCGGAGAACATATCCAGTTGTTGGAAAATTACGCAGTCTTCGCATTCGGAATGCGGTGGACTTCTGTATGATATTTGCTTCGCTTCAGTTTCGTAGTAATCCGACGTGAAGGAATCATCATCGAAATCAGTCAAAATTTTAGAATTGCGTTGCATTTGCTCAGATTTGAATCAACAAGGACATAAACAACGGGAAAATGCTAAATGCAAGGAAGAAAAGCTGAGATGGTCCAAATTTCCTAAGGAATTACACCTTCATGAGAAAAAAACGACAAATTGTTCAAATGAAAAACAGAAAGTCATTGTTCGAATTTAGAAAAACGAAAATTTGTTTCTCGATTTCTAACCTCTTTTGGTCGTTTTATCACTGGTTCGAGTTCTTTCGAGTTCAAACTTCAAACCGCAAATGCTACGCTAGCGCCTGAACTTCGCAGACAGCCTGCTTGTCAATGATATTTATAATGACGTCAGCTCAGATAACGGTATTTGGATAACGTCAAAACGTAAACAATGAATAGCAACTTGGTTGATCATTGTGTACTCGACTACATTGACTTTGACTTAACAGCCACTATTCACGTATCGACTGTAATACTTGAAAAAAATTTGAAGGGCTGAATAGGGTAGAGCTATCAGATTCTTCCAACAACAGAATAGTATTTGATCGAGTACGGTTGGCTCTGAAGATATCCTGAAAAAATGTGCATTTGAAATCGTCCTCCGATCCCATTGTAGTTCATGAAATCATTTCCCGACGTTGGACAATCTATGAGGCAGCTTGAAAGATTCAAATAATCGAGAAGTATATGAGAAATTTTGATCTCATAATCAACCCTAACCCTTTTTCAACGCTGAAATTAAAAATCATTCAAGAACAGATTCCCTGCTCACCTCAATCAACGTACTCGATGAAGGAAATGTTTGATATGTGCCAAAAATCACTTTTCACGGTATTCCTTGGATATAACGCCCCTGTGATCGTTCTAGATTTCTAGTTCGAGTGGGCATGTTCATCAAAACATTTCACCCCAGATATCTTTGCGGGCAATTATACTGCATTCTCCTTCATTTTCCTGCGTTTTAATATGTTTGAGTCATCTTTCACTTCTATACCTACAGTTTTCCACCAATCGAAAAAAAAACATGATTTTGTGATTCTTGACTTCAGGATTCCTAAAAATAATTTTTGTGATGGGTTTCATCCGAAATAATTATTATTTACTTAGAAATTAAAGTAGTTGCTCGGTTTGTTTAGCTACCGTTCTTCATTATCGAGGACAGAAAAAAAAAAACAAAAAAAAAAAAAACGAACTAGTTTAGAAACCAGGTGAGTGATTCATCAAAACAGACAATGCAAAATATAGAGATAAGTTAGATTTTTGTTTTTTTTACATACTCTGTTATTTTTATGCACATCTTAATCTTGGTAAGACAAACAGAGGGAGTCTGAAATGTGAATTAGCGCTGCATTACATCACGCCAAGAATAACCCCAATAATCTGGCTGTTCTTGGGTAATAAAGATGGTGCTGATTAGCTCTGCGAGTATTTAACAATCGTCGAATCTCACCTCTAATTTAGGATTTACGTGATAATAAAAATCTATTCTACACGGTAGATGTGCGTGATAGATTCATTTTTTTTTTTTTTCGTGTTGAACCACGTCGTATCTGCACTTTTTATGGTGCTTTATTTTGTTGAACACCCGTGAGTCACAATTTTCAACTATGAAGATAATTTTGGATAGGTATTCAAGAGTGGAAGAGAATAAGGGGAGAATTGAAAGATAAGAGTACCGGTCTCGTACATACTATGGGAAATCTACATGCGGGACATTTAAGCTTATGCCAAAAAGCAAAACTTGAAAACGAGGTGACAATTGCGGCTATATTCATTAACCCAACACAATTCAATCAAACCGAAGATTTTGAATGCTACCCACGGACGGTAGAGGAAGACAAGAAGTTTCTTGAAAAATATAAGATAGATTATCTGTTACTATTCGACAGAAAACAAGTATACTCAGATGGTTATCATGTACAAATCGATGAAGTTTCAGAAATGAGTCGTACACTCGAAGGAGAATTTCGTCCAGGCCATTTTCGAGGAATGTTAACGGTCGTTCTAAAATATCTTCAAATTGTGCGACCAACACGTTCTTATTACGGAGAAAAAGACTATCAACAACTATTACTCATTAAGAAAATGGCAAAAGCTTTTTTTCTGGAGACGGATATAGTGGGCTGCCCCACAATACGCGCTGAAGATGGTTTAGCCCTAAGTTCTAGAAATTCGCGATTGGATCCCGAACAGCGCCAAAAAGCGGGACTATTAGTTAAGAGTTTACAAAAGAACCAAAAAACTGAAGAAGCTATTAGAGAGTTGACGCAGTATGGATTCAGAGTTGAATATGTTTCCGATTGTTGGGATCGACGATTAGCTGCGGTTTGGCTAAGAGAAATCCGGTTAATAGATAATATACCTTTCAGAAATAGTGGAGGTTCATAAATGAAGCGTCTGCAACGTTGGCCATATTTTTGAGTAAAATACAGTTTGAAAGAAATGCTATCTAAGAGTAGGTAATTTTCAAATATTTTCCATCAATCATAAGGAATAAGACAAACGATTCATTTGAAAAGCTGTTCAGATGTACCTCTACTTTTCTAAATATACTTGTGGATGAAAATGAGGCGAACTTCAATTAATCACGCGAAAATAGGAGTAGTAAACAGATTATAACAGCCCTAACCTCATTCTGTCATTCTGTCTCAGATTTAAAATCCTGTTCAAACTTGTACAAATCCAACAAACATCTATAAAGAACTAAAACATAAAAACTATTTGTTCTTATTTTTATCTTTCAACTAACCTTTATTCATAATACTGTCAGCACCCAATGTACATCATTCGTTTAGCTGTAGATTACATCAATCGAATAGTTGAAAAAAAAAATTAACCCAATTCCTTTGTACTTTCGCAGTGATGGAGGAAACCTGACAAAGCCATAGAAATCAACCGCACTGGAAATAGGTGAATATTGCTGAGTCGGTTTAGTCTTCAATTTTCGAAGGAAATGTGTTCAGACGGCCATAAACTTAATACGTCAAAAATGGTTTCCAGAGGAGGTACAAAAATTGGGAATGTCATTAACGATCTTTCGAAAAGTTGATTTTCATATTATAGGGTTCAAATGAACTTCGTTCGTATTTTTATAACGCCACGTCTCGGAATTGAACTACAAATAGAGTTGACAGGTTCGAAATCTTTAGGCAGTTCAATTTTCTTTGGTTTCGACACATTTCGTTTTAACATCTTCCGAGTTTTCGGCTTTAAGAACTTTCGGCTTTATGTCACCACTAGCAAGACCTGCAATAATGTGGAAGCAATTATGAATCAAACAGAAGGCAACCGAAGAAACAGAAATCATACTCCTGCCATACCTGCATCTCGAAACTGCTTGTACAAATCATCACCACTTTTTATTGGATAGAGGAGAGTGCTTTCCGAATAATAATCACTCTTTAGTTCAATATTATTGATGACAGAAACTAAGGAATGAGCTCTTTCAAAACTGATTCCTACAACAAAAATAATTCAATGTGAAAGAAAGAATTGTCTATTCTTTCACTTACATGTTAGTTCAATGAATACCTTCAACATAGCAATCAATGAACGCGAAATGAACGTGCAGATGATAGAACGACGGCGGGTAATGAAGATAAATTCTCAACCTTGAACGATTTATTCCATATTTTGACTCTATAGCTTTCTGAAAAGAATAAATAATACTTACAAATATAGTTTTCATTTTAAAATTATAAATACGTATGAATCCTCACCGAGCCTTCATTCAATATATTCTTCAGAAGTGGTAAATGCTCGGCACGTAGATCTCTAATAGACTTTATATTGCGTTTATGACAAATAGCCAATAAATATAGCGTTTCAATTTGTTTGCCGTCCCATTTCAAGTCAGGCGCAAGAATAAATCCCTTTTCTGGATCATCGTCTTCGTAGATAATGCGTTCACTTTCAGCTTTGTGTTCGAGAACGTTATAAACCCACTGTACATAAAACGAGCAAACAAAATGAGAATGTACAACCACGACGTCAAGTAGTAATGCTAGTTATTCAAACGAGATGAGTTACCTGTAAGCTGAGTTGACGGTTCAAGGTGAATGGTAAAGTGATACTATTGTATACGTCTTTCGTCTCCTCTATGATAGATATTGGATTTTCCTCAAATTTTTTTATATGTTGCTCGGATGCTGGATGTATAATAGTAGTCTTGATACCTAAGTAAGAGGGTAAACGATAACAAAGAAGTGAAGCAAATCATATAAGCAAGAGAATAATGACTAACCATTTAATTCTACTGATGGAAAAGCCTCGTAGCTGCCGTAAACATCATTAATAAATTCTTTTTTCAGGCGAGAATGTTCAGTGCACAAGAGCTTCACGTTGTCCTCTGTGAAAGCTTTCTTTTCCAAAATCAAAATTGTTGGGACGTTGTTACTTTCCCCTTCGACAAATATCAACTTCCGCTGACTGTTGGTATTGAGAATTCTTTTGAATACGAACTTCGATAAATCTTGGAAGGAGTTCTCTATTTCAGTTCCCATATCTGTGGTTAATTTACAACTGCAAGAATAATCGTAAAGATTAAAATAATGAATTCGGCTCTTCCCGTACAACTACCAAAAAAACGCACGTCATGATCAAGAAAATTTATCAATACTTTCGCGATGTTTCGGACAGTCTAGGCGACGATATGAACGAACTAAAGAAGGAGCCAAGACATAAAAGGAAAGAGATGAAACATCGTAAAATCGAAGATGACTCGTTCAAAGTGTAAGAACATACAGGAAAAATAGGATCAATTCTCAACTATCTCCACCCAACATGTTGGGTTACTTCTGAAATCGTAAGGTACTCAATTGAGCGCATATCCTACTTCACAAATTATATCACGAAATCGTCACTCTTTTATTGACGACTGGGGTGATTACATTCTACCAAGATGAGGCAGGATTTAACCCTAGCAATGAGAAGCTTGTCGTGGATAGAACATGTATCCATTATTGACTGCTTTTTCTGGTCAACGATTGTGGAAAATGTTGCTCAAGAATGGCAGGATGGGGCTCGGAGATTCGTGAGTAGTACAAAAATATGCGCTGGTATTACACTTTTTTTGTACTACTTTCATGCGTGGTAAATAAGTGAAACAATCATTAATTTAATGAAATACTTGCCTACTAATTAGAGTGGTATATCACAATTCCACACTCGACTTATTACAGCTATATAACCGAGATGACTTCGAAATCAGACCGGCGAGATTATTGGTGGTTTGATGACTTCGAACTTGAATCGCTTGAATCTTGAGACCTCTGGATCAAGCTTCGTGAAATAATTCCACCGAAATATAATCTCTCAAACCAACGGCTGCAAGAAAAAATCCAAAAATATTGCTGTCCCAGGGAGAATCAGTTGCATGCCCAAGATTCTCTGCCAAGATCCAACGCAAATTCGAAAGTCGAGATGAAAATTGAAAACAATATTATCAAACGATTGTAGCGCTCCACCACGAGTGTGACGTTTTTTCATTATAATAGAGAGTATAGACAATTTATCTAATAAATTGTGATAAAACTCTTTCATCTATGTGGAATCTACGAAGGCGATTCTTTGATAAGAAAATGATCGTGTTTTCACACAAAATCCTGATTTTACCTTTTAAGTTCAAACTCTGAATTAAATCAAAAAAACTAAATTTATTTAAGATTATTTCTAGAAGTTTGCCACTTTTCATGAATCGATTCGACGGAAAAATGTATCTCCTGTAGAAGATATCTCAACGAACAAACCAACTGACAGCTTTTCGAAGTCAGTCGTACCTGTTTCTTCCAAACCTTTCAGAATGGATAACCGGAATGTCGCGAAACCTGTGAAAAATTCTCTTCTTCAAACTGCCAGTTATGGATTTCCGATGGAAAATATACTTCCCAGTAATCTCATTGTGCCCGTGGCATCCCCATCAGAAACTTCTCTATCCGGTAAGACGCAGAACAAATTTTTGTCGTCCAGATCTTTATAATATTTCTTGTGTATCAATAGATATAGTGAAAGTTGATCAAGATAAGTTCCCTAGTCTATGATCATCAGAAATTTCCTTTATTTTCCATGTTTTTACATGATAGACATCGATAAAAAAAAAGTATTAATTGAGATGAATTTTCGCGACCACTCCGCTCTGTACCATGATCTATTGATCTGCGTTGTATCTTTGGGTTGGAGATCTCTCTGAAATTTAGAGAATAGATAAAATTTGTTACTCATCATCATAGCTAATACGGGTAGACGTGTGCTATTTTATGACAGTAACGTTATTACTCAAGAATGACGTGTCGCTATTTTTCTTTCTCCATTTCATGAATCCATATATTATCGCGCATATGAGTAAAATGAGGATGATTACGCCCAACACGATAGCAATGATCTCAATCGCGGAAAGAAATTCTATAGAAATGAAAATATCGTTACTCTTTGTGCGTACGTTTACCCAGATATTTAATTTTTTCAGGGTTTTAAAATTGAATCTTACGATGCTCGACATCCAGAGTTATTCGATAAGTATTTCCCTGTAAATCTGACGCTAATATATCGACTTTTGGATTACAGCAGGAGGCAGTATAACGCGCAGGTACATGTTCTCTAGTACCGACTATAAACTCTGATGTGTATATCAGTCCCTGAGGTTCCGACCAGAAATTCAATAATCCTAAAGAAAGACGAGAATAACTTGTAGGCAATGCTTTTTCTCGATATAATCTAGTGACATGATATTCACCTGATTCTTTGTCCCGCGCTACAACATTAGCACTCCATCGTTTTCTCAGGCATGTATTACCAGTATTCGCATCGTCACAATTACCGTTGTATTCGTAGTCGATATCTGGTTTTGTTCGATCTGATCTCTGCGAGAGAAACAGGAAGTTTTAGAAATATTCTTTTTCTTGGAAGTTCGTTCTTATTTGAGGCTATTCATTAATTACGTGAGGACGAATTTGACTATCCCCCCTTCCCTTCTTACCTAAGATTTTCCAAAAAATTCTAGAACAAAAAAAGTTTATCTCTAAATCTTTAAAGTGTTAGTAAAGCAGGATTTTTTTGCTCGCTCCAAAGATGAATTTTGCTAATTTTGACTCGTGATAACTCTTGAAAAAACTTCCCCTCAAGTAAGGTCATGTAGAGCTTTTTCATTCCCTCTCCCATGAAGCCCTTACGTAATTAATGAATGGCCCCTTCCCATTATTAACTTACCGGTCTGCCTGTGAATAGATAAACTTTTCTATCAATAATGGTTTCGCTCACTGAAATAAGTCCAACAATACTCGAACTTCCATCTGATCCTGAAGTTCTGACGGTTAATACTACTTGTATGTGTTCCTGAGGTCGGAGGCTTGCACTGAAAATATTGGCTGTTTAAATGTCGATTTGTATTACTAAAGAGGTATGTCACCTAAATGAATGACTTTTTGTAGGACCATCTTGAAAGCATTCTTGTATTGCAATATTTTTGTTGCGAATTCCGATTTATAATCTTTGTCTATTCTTTTTCCATTCGCCCGTCAATAAGTTATTCACGAAGAGATTAGTCGAATAAACTAAAGTGGGTTTGACTCAGTTGCTACGTACACAGATGTAAGAAATATTTTGAAGCCAAATAATTTGATAATAGCGTCAATAAACTAAGTTTGATTGAATGAAGTCATTTTTTGTTCATTTTCTATCTTATGAAAAGTTGACGATCCAACAAACTTTTATATTGTCAGTATGTGACTTCTGACTCATTGTAAGTGTTTTTGGAGTTGAGAGAACGGTCCTTGAAAAATTTCCAATTATTTTAGGAATGAACTGTAAATGATGATTCAAAGTTCACTGAGATAAGGATATCGATTGCATTTTTTGATACACTACGTCTCTCAAAAATATCTGACTTGGTTTACTCACTATACAGGGTAAATTGAACAGGGTTGATCCATATAATGGCAGTAGAAGCTGTATTTGCTCGGTATTTCTTTATTATTCCGTACGTTGAAAACGATTCTCGCTTCTTCTCCCGGATACACGTAAAATGTGGATACCACGTCCACGTCGATGATTGTGGAAATCAGATTTATGGATTGTTCATTGGGCGATCCCGGTGGTGGCGGAATTCCTGCTCTCGCTGGGTCTGTGATGAAATACAATTGCAGATCGTGTTATATTTAAAACCATCATTATACGTATTCTATTGCCATAATTTTTACTTTGAAAGTTGTAAGTAGGAGGTCCTTCGTCGTATCGTTTGATCGAACCCGAATTTGATTGGAAATTTTCTGTCGATCGTATTCTATTCGACTCTGTAGAAAAATAAAAAGAGATAAATTTTCGATATTTGAAGTACACGTTCGTATAGTGTAGTAATCACCATTATTTTACTTTCGGCGTCGTAGGGTTGAGGTCCTTCAGTATCGTAGCGTTTGATTATTGAGGGAGGGCTTGACTGAGAATCACTCGTCCATTGATCTTTGCCACGCGAATGCGGCTGCACATTATCAGTCCATTGATTTTGATCTTTGCTGCGCGAATGCTGCTGCGTATTATCAGCCCATTGATCTTGATCTTTGCCGCGCGAATGTATATTATCGGTCCATTGATCTTTTCCGGGGAAATTCGACTGAGAACCTCCAGTCCACTGGTCTTTGTTCGGATCTAAATAGGGTCGGTACGGAGACTGCGAATTCTCTTTCATATTATTTGAGTATATTCCATTGTAATTATCATCTAGAATGATGATAAAAAAGTTAGAATTTTTCGTAATTTCTGACGCGATGTAGCTAATGTCGCGTGGCTGATGGCGACGCATGAAACTATTCACGTGACGCATACGGACATGTGAATAGACCTGGAAATGATTATGATTATATTCTCTTCAATGAGTCATATCAATCAAGACAAATGATAAGTGAGTGAGAGGCGTATAGTATGTATCATGTGTATATAGTCCGAGTGTCCGACTAATTTAAACCTATTGCTCCAAATCATTCTTTGTTGTTCTGTCGATATGATTTTGATTTTTACGTACTTATTAGTTGTGATGAGTTCTACTTGTGATTTCAGGTATGATTTCTGTCAATTTTCTTTTCATTTTTTTCTTTTAAAAAATGATACTCTAACCGCGACATTCTCATTCAAAACTTGACGTTCAATTCTCCTCAAAACGTCGAATTTTCCTTAATCAATAAGGTAAGTTCCTAGGCACCTACCTCAAGGTGCAGTGTTTCCGTCACCAAACGATAAGGTCTGATTGAGAATGCCGCGGTAAACTGGATATTATAATATACGTACTTTGAGTTTGAGGGTACATCTGTTCGTTCATTCCCATTCTGGTCTTAATCATCATGGTCATTGTTGCGTTGTATCCAATTCCGTTTGTAGATAGTATCCATTCAGCAGGGCTTTCATATACGGGCATTTTGAGATTTAGAACTGGTTCCATCATTGAAGATCGTTCAAAAGGGACATTATTTCGTGTTTGTATCGGAAGTAAATTAATCATTACACCTGTATGAACGAACAATAAGAAATGTGATGAAAAAACGATTTTTCATGCGTTGATTGAGAATAATTTTCTATTTTTCCTCATTGAGAATACTAACTCAAAGATATGTAATAGAGAGTTCGAGTGTCTTGTATCTGATATCAATCACTACCTTGATTGAGATTGTATATTCAAAATTTTGTGCAATAGGTAAGCAATTGATATAAGAATCTTACATTTTTTGAAACCTTCTATTACACTACTCAACTGAACTGAACGGCTATTCTGTTAGAAGTTTTAGTTCTTGGTTGATTTTGATTATATTCTTAGATAATCAATTGCTGAATTCAAGTCCGTGATCTACTTGTTGAGTAATGCATTATTCTAAACAATTGTTGTATCGTGAGAACACTATGCTACCCTACAAAGTTGAATTCACATATCTGCAATACAACAATCAGTGAAATGAGACTTCAGTTAGCCTCCAGTTTGCTGTATCAAAAGCCGTATTCTTCCATTTGTGAGTTTGTAGTTACGTCAATTCAACTTTGAAATTGAATTATAGTGAGTCTAGTTAAACCAGTAATAGTTGATGAACAAACTAAAACAAGAAAATGTAGCTTTGATCTCCCTCAACACAAATCAAAAATTCAGAAGGATTCAATACAGTATTCTTCAAACAAGTTGGTTACAACTGAACCTTCAACAGACAATGCAAAATTATGATCATTAATTAGATAAAATATGAAAATGTAATACTTATTGTATGAATCTTTCTTGATTTTGTAGATATGTATCAGAAGTTCTAAACGACTCAATATTCTCAAAATGAATAATTTGCAATTTTGCAAAATGGTGTTATCATTATAATGGTTTTAGAAAATGGCAAATTACTCTTGTTTAAAAAATATCAGATTCTTTCAAACTCTTGATAATTGTGTGAAAGTGTGTGATACATGAGAGATTCATACTAGAGCTTGGAGAGAGAACGCTTAGCCTAAAACTTCCCAACTGTAGTTGGTGAGGCACGTGTTCCTCAACATGAACAGAGTGGATATTGTCATAATTATTATTTTTGAATAGCCTACCTAATTATCATTTTTCTCCAACATGATGTGATGTTCTCAAGATAAATTTTCATCATGAAGTCTATCACCGGTGACGTCACAATGCAATAGGTATTTGAAAACATTTTAGACTTGTTTTTCTTAGTAAGTAGGTATATCTATTCCCATGCATTGGTATCATTATCTTGATCATCCCATCAGTATTTTGTTCGTTCATGGCTACGTCATCAACTGATAACAGTAGCAATATATCGCAAAAATTTCATGCGCAAAAATTTCATGCGATGGTGCTTAGCTCACTATTGACTCTTATGAGAATACACAGGGAACAATTCGATCATTTGTTAAAATACGGAAATAAAAAATAAATAAGAAATCAAACGTTGATAATGAGGATGTGGAAGACTTCTACAACCTCATTATCAACGTTTGATTCCTTATTTATTTCTTATTTCCGCATTTTAACAAATGATCGAATTGTTCCCTGTGTATTCTCATAAGAGTCAATAGTGAACTAAGCACCATCGCATGAAACTATCGCAAAATTTTTGCGATATATTGCCACTGTTATCAGTGAATGACGTCACGTGAACGAACCAAATTCTGAAATTAAGAATGAATTAGGGAGAAAAAGGAAATTCTCTGATACCGGATACCTTTTGGATTACAAATAATTTTGGAATGAGAGCATCTTCCTTCACATCAGCAATGTTCACTGAATTATTCCCTTTGTTCTTTATCAGCAAGCAGAATGTATACTTTTTTTTGACAGAATTGATACCTGTGAGCCGTTAGCTGTTGAAGCTCCTACATTTGTGTATGGATCGGCCTGTAGTGGCGCCAGTGTTGTTCCCAAAAACAGGATGAGAATGTTATTCCTATAATAAGGCTAATGTTATTTCATCAAGCTTAAAGTCGTATAGAAAAACCAAGTTAGTCAACTCGCTACGTTCACCCGTTTTCCGCTGTCCAACGGCGTTGTGTGTAAAGACTCCCTACTTGACTACAGGCTCTTATGGGCGGATATCCAATTTTTCTCTATATTTTGAAAACGATCAACTTTTATGAAAAATTGAAGAGAACAAAAATTATTCCTCTTGTAATTTCCTATTGGATGAAGGTGGTTTCAGATTTTTCGGTGACAAAATTTTTTTTATACGTTAATCAATAGGAAATTACAAGGGCAATAAATTCATCTCTCTTCAATTTTGCGTAAAAATCAATATTTTTCGAGTAAATCAATAAATTTGTGAATTGTCCATATGCGCTGTGTGAAAACGAGGGAGTCATTGCACCATGCGCGCCTACCGGGATAAATTAGCTCTACATTCAACAAACAACGTTGCGTAAAGCGCAGTTGACTAACTTGGTTTTTCTATACGACTTTAATCAAGCTGTATCTCTGTTCAAATTTAATTAAGAGTATTGGTTGTTATAGCTTGATTTTTGACTAGTGCAATAAAACACAATGATCAAGACCACATAAAAACAGATTTTCTGAAATCATCCTGTATTTGGTCAGTTCTATAAATGGCTACCACATTGAAGATAGAGTGTGACTTTTCTGCAGTCTATGTATATGTGCAAATTTAAGCATGATCAAATGTTATCAATGCTATGCTCATGAGAAGTGATGAGCGCTTACAGCTGCTGCGCTACATTTTCATTTTTCACTGTTATCAGTTAATGTGAGGGCAGGGTGATGGACTTTATAGGGCCCTTACCCTATATCATATTGCATACTTGTTTGTTATTGTAATGGTTCTTTGTTTACATTGGTCTTATGGAAGTGGAATTCAATATGCAATAATAGCATACCTCTTTCCCTGCCATAAGACTAATGTAAACAAAAAACCATTACAATAAGAAACAGGCAAACAAGTATGCAATATGATATAGTGGAAGGGCCCTATATAGATGAATTGATATATAGTCAGTATTTTATGTGATTACCTTAATGAAGATTTGTAGCAGAAAAAAGACTTCAGCGTCTTCTGGATCACATAAAGAATGTAAAATTTAACAGAATAGCTGCTCAGTATTCTTATTTGCAAGGATTCTGCCTTATAGAAAGAAAGTAGTAATATTGCAGTTGTGAACTCTGATTTAATGAAGTCAAACAGCTCAATTTGCAAAAGAAAAAACTGTCAATTCTGATAGTCATTTTTAAAAACTTTTTGTGGTCAATTAGATTTCAAAAATCACTTGTTTTGCAATAGTTGAGTCTTGAACTAGCGGATATCCGTCATTGGTAATGGTTACAGTAAAAGTTTGTTACAAAAGGTTTGAACAATTAAACTATGTACGTTATAGTAAATTGATCACATTTTACAATGTGTTATGGTACCTCTTCAAATGAATTCCCTTTCTATATAACGTTATTATAGCAAAAATGTTGATATTACATTATGCTGTTTTGTTATTCCAGCACCCTGGTTTTGAAGAAATCAAAGTCTAACTTTCTTCATAGGTACTCATTCATCTCATCTGCGTTTCAAATTGTACTCATTTAGTAACAAATGATTGAAAAATCAAAAAAAGGAAGACTTTCATTTCTTCAAGACTCGACTATTGCGTTTTTTTCTCACCAAAGTGAATTGTACCAAAAATGCTCTCTATTTAATTACTCATTTTAGTGCTTACCGATCGTGTTCCAAGACCCACGTTCATGAGTGTTCTGAGTTTGAAGTTTTTTCAAATCCCACCTAAATGTAGGTCCCGAGTGAGGACACAATTTCTTCTTCTAAGTTCCACCTCTACCAACGGTCAGAGTTCGAAGTTTTTCTGTTTTCTCTTTATGTGAGTTTAGCTCCAAATCTTTTCAAGTTTCTCTACTGCAGAGGTTCAAAACGCTTCAATTTTTCAGCAAAAAACCCTTCATTGCTTTTGTCTTAGACAAGTCCTCGGAAAATGTGGTATCCACCTTCGTTTATACGACCTTGACCTAAATAAATGCTGGTTGATCTGGAGGAGAGTCGTCCATTTCGACTCAATATTAAAAGAGGGAGATGAATGACCGAGTTTAGGAACTCTGAAAAAGTCGGAACATGTTTTCTACGTACACGTCTAACTTTCAAGTACAATAACGCGGGAATGCTGCCAAAAGATCATTTAAAATGGCATATATTTAGCGCGTGTTTTCATTTTCAAAACCAGTAGACATTGTGCCGATGCAAGAGAAATGTTCAGGAAATTTCACGTATAATTGTCACGTCTCTTTGAATTTTGGAATCTGTACAAGCAAGTGTGGCCGCGTAAAAATTGATGAAAGAATTCGTTTTTATAATCTTTTGAGGTAAAAAATAAGACAAGCTTTCACTCCTCAAGTTCTCAGACTCTGGTTTCTACAATCAAATGTACTCGTCAAAATTGTTTAGTCGAGGTCGTTACCACCCGGAAAATTTCTACTTCTCTTTTTTCAGTCGTGGTTTTTGAGTTCGCGCCAATCTGTTTTAACCGATGCGAATTAAACGCGATTACGATCTGCGATGTTTACTTGTTGAACTTGTGATGGTGTTATCAGAAACGTCACCGATTACCTTTGCCTCTTGTAAACGTTTTTCAATTGCGTTTTGTATTTAATTTATTTTTTAGAGAAGAAGAAAGAGGCTGGCAACAAAAAAAAATGTGTTTAAGGTGCGTCAATTTACTTACTACGTACACGCGAATCAATGAATAATATTTTTAGTAATCGTAGGCTATTTGCGAACTCGATTGATAAAAAATGCCCCGTCTCACCTTGTGCAAGTTGTTTCTTGATATCGTCGCTATAATTACTCCGTAAATGAGTGAATAATAATTTGTAACGTGATTTATCTTACGTGTTTTTTGCGATGTGGTTGTGAGCGGAACTAAATTTTTCATCGGATTTTCTCGTCTCATTCAAATACTATCGAGGGTAAGTGATTTTCTCCTAATTTATTTACCTGATGGTGATATGAGTAGGCACTTCTGCAGGACTCCTTCTATCGTCAGTATAATACTCGAGGTTCCCTCAGCGAGTGGGAAAACGATTCGAGAATTTTCCATCAAATTCTCTTTTCTAATGGCTTTAATCTACAACGTGGAGGACCATATTATATTTTCTATTCAAATATTGTGTACGGTATCGAGAATTTTACCTTGTATGTGTAACCCGATGATGAGAATCCTGAGTTTGAGTGTGGTGGTGACCATCCTCTGGAATCATGACCACGGTACGGGAAAATTCTTCCTCCTATGTTCCGAATTGTATTTACAAATTGATCGTCTCCTCTCGTTGACTCAGATACGACTGCATTGATCTTGAAAAAAAAAAAAAAAAAATTCAGTCATTCGAAAATAGCAGTTCTTCGAGCGATATCCCTGCTAGAAGACTGTACCCAAAATTTCGCCTCCTCTATTATGAACATGAAACAGTTCTCACGCTCTAGTCGATTGTTTTCGGAAACTGTGTTTAATTTCTCGGGTCAAAATTTTTATCGCGACTTGCGCTCAATTCTCTTTACTATGTCAACACACTAGGTTGACGTGTGCGCACTGCGCGTGGTTTTTAAAATTTGACGTCAAATTCCTGGGTTTTATCAACGTTTATTTTTCATCGTCGAAATGATGCATCTTCCTCTGGTTGCTTCTCGACTACATTGTTTTTAGTAAATCGACGCTAATAGAGACTTCTTGACTGCGACGAATCGAAAAACTGTACTCGTACTTTTAATTCCTTAACAATTTATTCATTCTTAAGAAACCGATGGAAACTGTATCATCATTCTATGAGAGTTATAATTTTCTTATCTAGCGTCTTATCATTCCTTTTCATATCTTCGTGTCATCAACCGAAATGACGGTCTGAAAAATTGAAGAAACTCTTGGTTTCTGGGCCAGTTGAAGATGTTGTGCCAGAGGGTCAAGTTAGGAATCATCGTGTCTTATGCAACGAGTGTTGTGTATTAATTAAGATAGGATGGTAAATCAACACGTATTGAATGGGATGAGATTGCGCGTAACCCTGTTTGTATTGATTTAGAATTATCGATTGATTCATCTTATTGAGGTTGAGAAACCTACGTCATCAGCACTTCCGTAATGGTTGTCGCGCAAGGTCTGCTTTCGTCCTGGATTTGTCAAAAATAATTTTAGCAATCTGTAATATTTTAATATGTACCTCCATCTGTTTGATACAATAGTGTTATTCTGGCTATGTAACTGGAATATTGATATGCCTAGCTATTTGTATTATCGAATATTAATATGCCTAGCAATCTGTATTATCTTTAATATAAGCTAGAAGTCCTCCTCTATTATACTAGCTTCATACTAGTATAACTGGAATCTTTGAGCTATAGATGATAAGAGGGGGAGCTAGGTGATTATGGCTGTATAACTGGAAAATATTGATATGCCTAGCGATTTGTATTATCTCTAGTATAAGCTAGGACCCCTCCTTGTAGTACAGTAGCTTTATACTAGTATATAATTAAATAGGAAGGGACTTGGGGGGAGGTAGAGGAAATAGGAAAGAGGGGGAGGTCAAAAATTCTCCAAGTCCCAAGGTCATTCTCAGATCATAGTTAGGTAAGGAAGTTGCCTCCCGGACGCCGGACGCTTTTTCTTGAAAGATCCCCTGAAAAAACAGGTTCCCTGTTAATACAAAGTTTGTAGTTTTGAAATACACGTCCAACGTTTTGCGTTTTTGCGGCAGAGTGGATTTGGCGCAAACTCCCATTCAACTGGTAACATCTTTCTGGTCACTGGTAGGACTTAGGAGGGGACAGAAACGTCCGCTGTCCGGTGTCCATTTTTGCCGTCCGGCCGGCCGGTAAAACTGGGTGGTCGTGCCCGGGAGAAATGTCCCCTGTCCGGCCGACAGTCGGCAGAGGTTGAAAATTTTCCAAGTCTGAGTTTGATCACCTACAGTTTGAGGTTGAAATTTTCTAAAGATCCCCTCCTATTACCTATTTTTAGTCCTAGCCTAGTCTAAGTTCAATATACTGTATGTTGGCTTTGCCCATACAATGCGCCATGTAAGCAACGTCTCAAACACCATGAGATTCAGAAAATGGGTTTTCAAAATACCTCTAAAAACAGACTCTCTGCCCTCATTCAACTCCGAGAAAGAACCCGCGAATTTTTTTCCAAGTACTTCTTTCATATACATAGGGTGAGGCAAAATGATATTACCAATTGAATGGGAGGTTGCGCTAAATCTGCTATAGCAAAAAAACGCGAGCAATATTAGTATGAAGCTAGTATATGTACATACTTCAGAACTGAAAAATACACATTGTTTTTCTAGCGCATTTTTTCATTGAACAGACAAAGGATTTTCCAACTGCTAAACTCATAAAACAGGTTCCCTGTATCCTCTCATTTAACTCCGTTAAAGAAACCGTGAATTTTCAATTTTATCTTCAATTTGGACTTCTACTGAACTTTCTACGGTTTTTTTTTTGAGCCAAGTTATGGACCAAGAGGAGCCAAAATATGAAAAATTTGTTAAAATTCTCAAAAATAAGAAATTGTTTCAACTTGAGTGAAATTTGACGCTGATTTTGACAAAAATGCATATGAGACGCAGTCAGACGAATCCAACCCTTAATTGGAAAACTTTTTTATGCAAACTTCAACTTTCAAAGTCCGTTTGACACGTTAGGAGCTTTTTTCGACGATTCTAATAGTAGTACTTTCATTGAACTTTCCAATGAGCTTACTCTCAAAGCGTAAAACTGTTCCTAAAATGTCAAATAGACCTTCGAAACTTTAATGTTGCATAAAAAAATTGAAAATTTTCCGACTTAAGGCTGGATTTGTCTGCGTCTCATATTATCTTTGAAAGCTTGAAGGCTGAGAAGTTTTAATTTCTTATTTTGGAGATCTCGGCATATTGGTCAATTTTTTGTACATTTTGGTCCTTAACTCGGCTCAGAAAAGTCGTACAAACTTCACATATGGTTCAATAGTTTGCGGTTCATTGGTTATTGACTTATTGCAAATTCCCGCAAGGTGTTTTTTCCTTCTACAATAGCTGCGTTCGAAATGGAGCAATACTTCATCATCTCCTTGATGTCCCTCATTGAGTAGGTGTTTAGCAAATGCGGATTTGGTAGGGTTGTTCTTCTCAAAAGCTTTGACATGGTCTTCGATCCGCGTTCTGAATGCCCTTTTGCATTAGCCTATGTAGACCGCAGGGCAATCACGACATTTAAGGAGGTAAACACCACATTTTGACAAGAGGGGGATAGTGTTTTTCCCGTTAGACAGTAACCTACCAATTTGGAGGTACGGGTAATAGACTGGCTTTGCGTTGACAGTTTGGCAAGAAGTGAGGGAGGGCAGGTGAGGGAGACGAATAAGTTTCTTCCTTCTCCTCGCCTCCCTCACATCGATTGAAGGGCTCAAGGTAGTGATTCTTTGGAGACTAACCTTAATCACTTTCTTCCTGATCATGGCGTCGAGGTCAACGTTGATATCATTCTCTAGATAAAATTGAGATACAAATTCCGTACATTCAAACTGTACGTCTAACGTTTCGCGTTTTCGCGCCATGACAGATTTAGAGCAAACTCCCATTTAATTGGTAACATCTTTCGGGTCCTCCCAGTGTAGCTCCTATGTGCATTGCTTCAAACACCGCCCCTTCAATGAGGCAGATATGCAACGCTTCAAACACTGTGAGACTCGATGAGAGGCGGCCCTTCCAAAATACCCTTAAAACAGGTTCCCTGCCTCCCCTCACTCAACTGCGTTTAAGAATCCGCAAATTTTTTGGTGGGTCGAACCCTTAAATTTTCTTAGCAATGATAACTATTTGGTTGATGATACGTTACCGTGCAAATTAGAACAGACGTATCGGCATATTCACGATCTGCAGAGGGGGATCTCGTTCGAAAACATCAAACATTTTCTACCAGAGCCAAATAAATGAAGATCATGTTTCATGCACTTAACCGAACGTTTATCTCTGCAGAAGCATTTTAGAACAATTTTATTTTACTTATTTTATTTTATTTTGTTTTGTTCGATCTTCTAATAAATTATCTACTTTAGAATATGTTAGGCTAATGACTTTAAGGGGGTTCACTCGCTCCGCTAGTTCACCTCCCCCCCCCCCTCTTGGTCTGTTATAAGTCGGTTGTCCATTAGAATTCAAGGCAATGGCTTTTAGGGGCTCACTTACGGCCTTCATGGTCTAGTATGAGTGTAGTTTAAAATTTTTGGCGTACTGGCTTTTAAGAGCTCACTTTCCTAGGTTTAGTACTGTATATTGTATATTTAGTGCGTATGATGAAAGCTGAACTCACTATAGCAGCCTGGGATGGGCCCACTTCACTGGACCTGATATACTGTATACTAGGTTTATAGTAGCTAAGCTGTAGCCTAGTATAAAGGACGCATACACGATACAGGATTCCTAGACCTAGTATGAAGCTATGGTGTATTAGTTTACTGCATAGATCAAAGAGAGACCTAGTTAGTTTGTCCCCCTTCTCCCTTTAGTATAAGTCTAACAAGTAAAATCCTAGGGAACCTGTTTTATGAGGTATTTTAGAAGTGCCTTTTCTGAGTCATCTGGTGTTCGAAGCGTTGCATATCTGGCTCAGTGAAGGGGCGGAGCCAACATACAATATATTGGATGAACTAGGCTAGGACTTATTTATTTTGAAAACGGCTTTTCCCGCACATACAAGCAATTCTGAGTGGACGTTTGTGTTGATAATGACCACAACGTGGTCGAAACGTCCACTCAGAATTGCTTGTATGTGCGGGAAAAGCCGTTTTCAAAATAAATAAATCATTTTAATCCTTGCACGAAAAAATTATCTTTATATAGGCTAGGACTTCTAGCTTTATACTGAATAAGATAGGAGGGGCCTTCATTAGCTGATAGGGGGGGGGGGACAATGAACTAGCTTTATACTAGCAAGAACTATCTTACGAGTCAAAGAAAGATCAGACGCCCCCTTCTAGAGCTTTTTCAGATTTAGTATAATGAAGCTTAGCCTAGTATACTGTATATTACGGAATATTGTACACCAGTATGCTGTGTATATTAGTATACAGCAGAGGCCAGATGGACGTACGGACGCAAATTTTGGAATTAGGGGGTGGGGTCACGCCAGAGCCAAGACATGAAACATGTCAAAATACCCCTCTCAGCGATCGTCAATATGCAGACAGTCCTTCTATTATGTAAGAGTACCCCTTATTGCATTTTTGTTTTAAAAAAAGACACGTGTGCGTTGCGTCGTATAGAGGAGTGAGTGATAACAAGACTCTACTAGCGGTAGCGACCGGTAGTCAGAGTATACTACCGGATAGTTTCGTAGTACCACAGACCACCAGTAGTGACTAACCCAAGTTTTTGAGAGAAACTATCGATAGTTCCAAAAGTACTGCCGGTTGTGCCAGGCATTATCTCTTCTCGTTTATTTGCAAAGTATATCGATTGATGCGCTATCTTTCGACGACCTCTCTTATTGGTGAATGAGCGATGGAAGGAAGATGTGATACTATTATGTCAACATGATAATCCTTTGAGGATGAATCGACACCTCCTTAGTAAGACGTTGATATGGCTACTTTTTTTCCTATGACTTTTCCCTGACTCCTCTTCGACTTTTCTAAAAATTGTCTCACTTTACCTGTATATTTTTGTCCTCCAATTTTCTCTGTAGATCATCTGGCCAAAAACCACTTCGTTCGCTGATTGTGAACAAAAATATGGTCTCGTTATAATGCAGCGTGTTCACCATGGTCGATAGAATCGACACGAAAGTTTCGACTTTCGGTGGTTCGTGGTTGTAAGTGGTACTAGCGTTGCATGAGTATCGTTCGAGTCCTTCTTGAAGTTGACGTAAATTATTCGTATAGATAGTCGACCTCATTCCTGAACAAAAGGGAGGAAAATCGAACACTTCGAAGATTCTCTCAGAGATAACCTCAATTTCGTCTGAGTACTTTACCTGTATGTTGATTGTAAGCAACGGTTATGACGTTCATTTCTTCTCCAGGCCATTTAGAGTTCAGTTGCCTCACCACGTCTATCGTATTCCCGATGCTACTGGAGTCGCACTCGACAACGAAGTACACGATTTTAGAGTAGTCGTACTTTCCGAAAAATCTGGCTAAATAATCTACCACGTCTATAGCGTGTATATCATTACAAAATAGACTGAAAACTATGAAAAACGCTAAGCCGAAAAAATGCATCGTTATTTTTCCTGCACAATCAATCGAACGCTTTACGGAGCTTCAAACGGCGGCGAAACGACTTGACCGAAATCGAAGATCGAATAATTGCTCGTTCGTTACTACCTATCGAAATACATATTATCGTATAATTGGAAATACATTTCCTAGTGTCACTACTCTTCGATACTAATAACGGATATTAGTAATGTTTGTTCCCGAAAATTTCTAGAAATAATTGTCAGCGCTTCTACCTTTTAGTTGGAGAACGTCGTCGGCGCGCGATAATTACGGTACGGTTTTATTTGAAAAAATAGAATCGTTTATCGCTTCCTCTTAAGTCATCTTCCTTGTGTTTACTTTACCTAAAACGTGTGCTGAATTTTACTGTGCGTAAGATAATAATAATATACACACGTATTTAGTCGCGTACATTTATTCGAGTGTTTTCATTCGAAGTTTACATTTGTTTTCTCGATGATAAATGAGGAAAAAAAAAGAAGGAAAAAAGGTGGGAGGTATTTTTATGACTAAGATATAGATTACATAACGTACTCGTAGAACTCGGTATTATTATCTACCTATTTCTCGAGCTGCTGATAGAATGTGTCTGGAGAACGTACAGTTGACCGAATCTGAAAATGAGAAAAAAGCTTCGACTTACGCCACGTAACTTTCGGCCCGGAAATTTCGGTTCATGAAACCGAGCTCTGTCGTGAGCTTCCTTACTCTGAATACAATCTGCATGACCAAAAGCTCAGATCATATTCTATCAAACTTAGTTACAATATGTCTTAACATGGTATTATGTCAATGAATGGAGGGTAGCACAAAAATCGCACAAAATTTCCTCCTCTCGTAAGGTCTGAACCTGGGACCACTTGCATACGAGACAATCATCTGAGAAGTCTCTGAGCAGAGGTTTGTGCGTTTTTTGTTGCTTTTACTTCGTATTGCTGAGGATGTTTCCGCTGCCATAAAACTATATACGATCTTATGCTAACGCCTTACCCTTCTGTTTTGAATGTGCAGAAGCCGCAGTGATTGATAGCTTCATCGGACAAGAATCGCCATCTCCTATACGCTTGCCGCCAGAGCCGTCTGCGGTCTTTTCTAATCTGAACGTGAAACCGGTGCTCGTAGAACAGTCAGTACCGTTAGTAGTTCCGTCGTCGAGCCCTCCTCATGCTGCATTGTCTGCCCCTTCGCAGCAATTACCATCAGCGGGTCATCTGTTCGGAGATAGTTTTTCTAATTCGGACTCATCATTCTTAATAGACGCTTCCAAATCGTCCACTCTGACTGATCACAAAATACCTTCACATCCGTCGTGTGAATCGACCGTACCATTCTATCAACCGGCGCAGTTTACTTGCGATTCGCCATCGTCGGTCAACTCGTTTTTTATTCCTGAAAGTCCGAACATCGAGTTTGATCATCACACAAACTCCGCGAAGCCTCCGCAGACATCACAAGGTTTGTATTTATGACTTGAATGATCTTTAGTGATAGCTACCTTGGAATCTTCAATCAAAAAAATAAAAAGGTCTTCTGACGGAGCCGAATAGAATAGGATCGTATGCTGTACTTGTGTGAGGTTTCCATTCTTTCGTTTTCATCATTAACCTGGTGTTGTTTATATTCGGATGAGCGGCTCACGGGTTAGGTACTAGTTTTACCTAAAGCCGTGTAAATGGATTATATGGAACGATTACTGATGCGCATAGCAAAATGTATCATCTGCAGAATACCTCAATGCATATACCAGGGTGGTTGCACTCTACTTTTGGACTAGTCTAAGTCTAACTTGCAATATTTTGAGCCAATAGCTTTTGCGGGCTTGGTCTAGTATAAGCCCTGTTTAGAATATTTCGTGCTAATAGTTTTTGGGAGCTCACTCCTTGGTCTAGAATAAGTTTTAATATGCTATGTATTTTCGGCTGAGGCTTATTGTGTTTGAAGCGTTACATATTCTGCTCATTGAAGGAGATGCGTTTACAGCATTGCATATCTGGCGCATTGAAGGAGCTAAGCTAATTGGTGTATGAAACATTGCATATCTAATTACTTGTAGGAGCTACCCCCCTCCTCGGTCTAGTATAAGTCCATCTTGGAATATTTCACGTTAATAGCTTTTTGTGGGTATAATCTAATATAAGTCTACTTTAAAACATTTCAAGCTAATAGTCTCCAGGTAGATATTTTTCAAGCTAATAGTTTTTGGGTAGCTCATTCCTTGGTCTAGTGAATATTTTGGGCTAGTAGCTTCTGGGGAGCACACTCACTCCGCTCGTTCTCTCCCTTGGTCTGATAGAAGTCCAGTTTAGAATATTTCAGGCTAACAGCTTTTTGGGGCATAGTCTAGTATAATAGTGATGGGCAATAGTCGATAGTCTCATACTATCGATAGTCCTGATAGTTTTTTCAAGGCACTATCGAGACTATCGATAGTCCCGATAGTTTTTCCTGAAACTATCAATACTATCGATAGTTAGGATGAGAAACATCGATCTGGAGAAAAGTACCTGCGCTACTTGTGAGATACATACTTTTCTCCTGATCGTTATATTTTTGGAAAATCCTGTCGAGGAATGTATTCTAGTGTTACCAGATGATGGACGCGACTGAGAAATACCATAAAAACGTGGTCTCGCGCCCAAAAAGCTTATCTGTGACCAAAAGTGAATGGTGAATGGTCGACTATTTGACATTCCAGTTCCTTTCTCTTTCTTTCAAATGTGTTATCAGGAAACTCCCATCAATTTTGTGATTTTGATAAGAAAAAGAAAATTTTTCCAGCCAAACTATCGACGATACTATCGTCGATGGTTTTTCCCGATAGTTTTTTCAAAAACTATCGATAGTATCGATAGTCTATCGTCAGTTCCCATCACTATAGTATAAGCCCACTCTAGGATGTTCAAGCTATAAGCTTTCGGGTGTTTCAAGCTATTAGCTTTTGGGTAGCTCATTCGCTCTCCTCCTTGGTGTAGTATACGTTCAACTTACTCGTAGAATATTTCAAGCTAGTAGCTTTTTGAGTGCTCACTCTCCGCTCGTTCACCCCCCCCTCCGGGTCTGGTAGAATCCAGTTTAGAATACTTGAAGCTGATAGCTTTTGGTGGGTATAGTCTGGTATAAGTATACTTGAGAATATTTCAAGCTAATAGCATTGCTAATAGCTTTTGGGTAGCTCACTCACTCTGTATGATTTGCTCCCTCCTTGGTCAGGTCAAATTTATAATATTTTACGCTGATAGCTTCCTGTGGCCACAATCTGGTATTAATATTTCAAGCTCATAGTTTTCGGGTGTTTCAAGCTAATGGCTTTTGGGTAGCTCACACACTTTGTTTATTTGCTCTCTCCAGTGGCGTAGTTACATCAAACTTTCGAGGGGGGTGTCAAAATTTGTTTTTCAGGATGGTGGGAGGCTTCTTATTATTTTTTCTTTGTTTTTTCTTTATGTAGAAGGAAATTTCGGGAGGGGGTCCCCCCCCATAACTACGCCGCTGGCTCTCTCCTTGGTTTGAACTCGCAGATTTTTAGATCACCCACGGAGTAACGAGGGTGGTAGGAGGGAGGAGCCACTCGTGAAATTGAGTAAAGGGGAGGGCACTCGGAAAATTTCAAATTAGGGATCATGGCAGAGTGAAGACGTGAAACTTATCAATGAACTGAACTGGGAACGTCCAGTCGCTTTTCTTTCTGAAATTGGGCCACATCACCTGAAACCGGCTTCAGAGCTGTTTTGAAGCTAAAAACAAGAATGTTCTGGCGGCGCCAAATAAATAAAGATCATGTTTCATGTCTTTCTCTTTCTCAAGTAAGTCAATTTCAGGTCTTCAGGATATTTTAAGGTAATATCCTCTATGTGTTTCAAGCTAATAGCTTTAGATAGCTCACTCGCTCTACTCATTCGACCCTCTCCTTGCTCTAGTATAAGTCCAGCTTATAACAGAATATTTCAAGCTAATAGCTTCTGAGTAGTTCACTCGCTCCGCTCGTTGGCTCCCCTTCTTGCTCTAGTATAAGTCCAGCTTAGAATATTTCAAGCTAGTAGCTTTTTAGGGGCATAGTCTGGTATAAGTCCAATGAAATGATGAAGAAATTTTTTACAAAATCTCTCAGGGGCGCCGGAACCGGGGGGGGGGCAAAGGGGGCAATTTGTTTTTAGTGGGGGCCCCCATAAATTGTCAGAAACTGCGTATTGCGTGCCTTTGCGGGAATAGCATTTTACGTGTGCGTGTCTGTAACGTTGTCTTGTAAAAAATTCTTTATCGTTTCATTGAAATGTATCGCAAACTCAAGACCACCCTTTTAAGTATTAAAAAAATAGTACAAGTCCCTCTTACTGGCGACCTTTTCTTATGCAGTGCACTAGTGTACGAGGGGAAGGGCAGGGGGTCTTCAAATACAATACATAGGATGTCTAAGCCTGCTAGTATAGACTGACTAGATCCGTTTGTATTTTACATGATTAGTCTACGTCCGGACTTATTATAAGCCTAGTTTAAGACTAGTAAAATCCTGAGAGGAGCTTCTCCGTCTTTCATAATTCTGGTTTAAGACTGCTAAAATCCTACTATAAAGCTAGTATAAAGCTGTCAAAAAGCTAGTACAAGCCTAGTATGTAAATTGGGCACTATGCTCGGACACCCCATTATGAGCCTAGTTTATGACTAGTGAAATCCTGGGGGTAGGGGTCTTCTTGGTCTATTATAAGTCTAGTTTAAGACTGGTAAAATCCTAGTATAAACCTAGTGTATAAACTGAACAAATTAGGAGTCAGGGCAAAGAAAAAACATGTAACATGTCATAAACAACTTTGGAGTCGTTGTAGACTTGAAAAATTTGTGCCACCATGGCTTCAAACGTGCCATTGTAGTGCAATTGTGTTACATCTGGCAACACTGGTTCTCCTTAAACGGCAGTAAAGAACCCGCAATGTCTAATGTAGTGCTAGTATACATACAAAAGTGTCATTCTAAATAATATCTTCTGAGAAAGATATGGTTTCCTTTGTTTATCAGGATGACTGTAACTCTTCTTTATTTGATTGCCTCTGACCTGCATTTTATCGAAAAGCCATAGTTCAGGAACTTGAAAATTTTGAGATCTACTTCTTGTATGAGTGCAAAGATCTAGGGACTTCTGTCCGATGTCTGGAGTTCATCTGAATGACCTTGACCTGTTTCAGAGATTTTGACATTTTTATAACCCAATGTTCCCCTTTAAAGTTTCACTCCATTATTTTCTCATAAGGACTGCCAAATTCCTGTGAAGGAAGGACCTAAAAGAATTTCGAAATCTGATTGATTGTGGCTCGAATTCATGTAGAAAATATCGAGAGGAATAAATTTTGGGAGCTGTATTAATGGAATAATGACTCCGATCAGTTCTCCTTCAGTTTGATTCCAAATTCCAAAGTAGCCTCGCTGACACTACGTACATTTATTGTCGGCTCTTCTCGAGTTTAATTTGTATCTTGTATTCCCAAGGTTTGTCTAATAACTACAGACTAGGAAATTTGAAAAGACCTACGTACGCTCCAGTACCGGGACTGACGTCCGCCGGTAACTCAAAATTCGTCGAACCGGTTCCCGCGCAGATCGCGCCTACCACTTCTGAAGCAGCTTTTCTCACAATGAGTAATCCAGTCGGACCGTACAGTTCACCAACCACGGAGAAAATCCCACCGGGATTTCCTCGACCATCGACCTCTACTGTAAGCTAGCACGATGATGTGGATAGAATTACAAAACCCAAATTACATTTTTTTAATAAAATCTTTCTCTCTTTTTCTCAGGAAAAAAACTGTACGTATAGACCGGTGTACCATCATTGGTTTTATCGCAAAGACGTTGAGAAGGATTCAGAGTTGAAAAATTACTGGAAGCCTTTCAGCATGGCGGATTCCTTAGCATTGGAAAGAGCATTCAGTTCGCGTAAGTAGATGTACTTTCCCTCAAGTTATGTACTTAATTTTTCAATAAATTATTTCAATCCGTCATTTTATTATGTGCAGCTACATTGACTGAGGATACTGTCATTGCCACTGATGGAGGTCGATACGATGTAAACATTTTGAAACGACAAAAAATTGCCATTTATTGGGAAGAGGAAAAGAGTGTCGTTCGTCGATGCTCATGGTTTTTCAAAGGAGCGGCTGATAGTTGCTTTGTACCTTACAAAGAAGAAATTGCAGCTCAGCTAGAGGTTTGTCTCCTCGCACGTTACCTACCCTCTGCGTAAAGATCAGCCTTCAAGGTCCCTTCTTTGAGTGATGTCAAATTCGGCTAAAAATGGTATTGTCGCGTATAAAAATGGTTCAAAGAAATAGAATAGTAGAGATGGTGTTTTGAACCTCTGATGAGTGAACATGGTGTCATTTTGCGTTCGAGGATGAATGTACATAATGACAAAGCATTTTCAAATAGGATTGTATTGCAATCAATAAACGCACTCTGGTTTCTGTGAGAATGAGTGATAACATTATTGTAAAACATCGATTTGGTTTTTACTCAAGTCAAGAGAGCTAGAGGAAAAATTTCCAATTGCATGCTTTTCATTTAATTTTGAGTGTTTCTGGCATTGATCTATGGAAATATGATGACCAGAGACCGGATTTCGTGGCATTTGGCACATTTTTTTCAGGGAGGGCGGGAAGGTGTTTTCCTAATATGAGCGCGAATCATGGTGAGAGGGGGCGGGGAAAAAATTTTTATTTTGCCAAAAAGTGCCGAAAATGGGCAAAATGCTGAAAACAGGATTAAAAGCCGAACAAGGCCGAAAATGAGCAATTTGTGGAATATTGTCTAATATCACGGAATTTTGAGCGAAAAATTGGTGAATTTTGCCTAAAATTGGGCAATTTTGATGGAAAAATAATGGAGCTTAATTTAGAACAGATCAGAAAAATTAAAAATTTTGATTGAAAAATTGTTAAGATTTCTATATTGATGAGTTTTATCCCTAGAATTCGTTTATTTTGGTCAAAAATTACACAATTTTGGTCAGAAATTGAATAATTCTGGTCGTGAGTTTGTAATAGCTCTAAAAACGCGCGTTTTTCGAATTTTTTTTCTAAATGCCGAAAAATGCCAAAAATGCAACAATAAAGTGCCGAAATTTTTCATTTTTAATGCCAAAAAGTCTGGTCTCTAAGATGAGGTACAGAAATTCAGCAACACACACTCCTCAATGTTGGAAACTTTAATAGATTGAAAACTGTAGATGCAAACAAGTAGGTTGGCTAAGAACATCTTATTTCTAAAGATATACCAGTATCTGACTACAGGTCAATCTAATATTTTGTATAACGCGTGTCTGATGAATTTTGAATTTTGTATTGATTTTATCTATTGCATTCCTAGGAAGAATACAAAATTGGAATGATGACCGGTATTTGGAATAGAAAAGTGGAAATTGGCAAAGAAGAAGTAGTGATGCACAGTCCATCATTAATTACGCATCAAATAAAAGTATCCAATATGATAATTGAAGTAGCTGCGGACTCCTCTGTAGTGAGTAATTGTGCTGTAATCTTTTATTGTTAAGAACGAGAAGAAAATACAAGGAATATTTTTTCTTGAAAGTTGAGAATAAGAACATGGACACTCTTTTGTACCAAAGACTGAATCAAATCTAGTGTAGCTCTATAGCCAACATTTATTTTGTTTCTTCCTAACACATCGAGTTTTTAAGTCATCACCTGAACTATGACAATTTGTTTTGTAAGAACATGTAGGTACTAAAAGTTGAGAATCATATCATTATGAATTGAGTAGAAAAAAGTATGAAAATATAGTTTGTATCCCCTACTTGTTATACTGAGAAGTGTGGGATTCAACATCGCTGAACCATGATGAATGATGATAACAACTTTATCAACATCTAGTACACAGGCTGCATAATATTGTAATAAACAACTGATAGAATTTCTATTAAAAACACCTGATCATGTTTGTCAAACATAGTAGCTAAGGATGTTTGGAGGCATGCAAGGAGAGTTTTGGCAGAAGGGTGTCTGTCCCATGAGCAAAATACATTGCGCAGATGCCCTCTTACCAGATATGTCCTCATGTGCATTTTGATATTTCAAACATTGTTGAGCATCTTTGTTGACAACATCTTTTCAGTGAATAAAATAAGATCCGATTGCTGAACATGTTAGCCCATGTTCAAACTTTAACAACTTGGTCTGCATGAATGTCTTTAAATTGAATAATTTTCAGCAAACCCCAACCAAGCAACATGATGACAATCTGGAGAATAGGAGAATCTCTGCTTATAGTAAATACTCATTTATTCAGTTCTCTAGATTATTAATTCGTTATCATGTCGCTTGGTTGGGTTTTGCTCAAAAGCGTCCAATTGAGGCCCATCATCATGACGTCACATCAAATAGTAGAGTAAAATATTGGTAAATAATACAGTACAGCAGCTTTCAGCCCTTTGGCTGACATCATTTTCCATGAGAATAGCGGAAGCGTAATATTGGATCATGAATCAGTGTTCTGATTTGAAAAATAGATAAGGAATGAAAAGTTCATATTGTAATTCAGAAACTTGCAATATTCCAGATTATTTATTCTTCATTTTGGAATACTGATATATGATTGAATGTTACTAATCATTTTTATGGGAATTGTCAATTGATGTATTCACTGCAAGAAATGACTAATGAGTGCATTATTGTTTTTAAACATGGCATGTGAAATCCAGGGGTGAGATCATTGTTGATGACTTCATAGCACTTTGCTGTTATCAGTAAACTGAGTCTGTGCTCCCTAATGGTCTAAGGTCAATCAAAATACAATGTTCTACTGTACATTCTACAAGATAAGATTACATCAAATTTTTCTACAATTTTAATTTGTCAAGGGAGAAGATTCCTGCTGATTACATCTTGATATTCTTGTAAGTCGATGCAATGCTCATTATTTGTTTTCAACATGATAATTATGATGTCTTCAAAATAGGTAGGTAATATCACAGTTTCTCATTCATGCCATTGAATAGGTACCCCAATTTTCAAAAAAAATTAAAAACAGATATGAATTCAGCGTTGGAAATTCTTCTAGAATCAGCTGAAGACCGGCATTCAACAAGGTAGCTGCTTGATAAAGTAAATACAAAGGGCGAAAAAAGTTTGGAAGAAAAAGCTGAGTACGGTTAGAAGAAGAAACATTGGGCTTAGAAATTTCTTTAAGATGCTATAATTTGTGACCAGGTCTATGGAAACCCGCATTAAGCGTTATCAGTTACATATGAAATGCATGCGTTACTGATAACGCTACTACGGGTTTCCGTAGACCAGGTCACATTTGGTCAGCATCATGAGATAATTGAGCTAACCAAGTTTTCTCAACCACTGATTATACTCAAACTATAATCAATTTGGCTACAAGTGTAAAGCCAATCCCATGAACAGATACAGAACTGCCGTACAACGTTGAATTGCCGGATATCAAAAATAATAATGAATACGAGGAAAAGAGGTTATGAGTATACTTGATCATAGGTAGTCTTTTTTTCTCGTATTCATTATTTGGATATCCCTCAATTCAACTTTGTACGGCATAGAACTAAGGCGCTTGAACAGAACTAGACTGATAATATTCTGTGAGCAATGAGCATGAAGAAGGAGGAAGGTGGTTTTTCTAATCACGTTTGATAAATCATTCTGTAATCATCATTATTAGAACAAAGGGTGTCATTTTGAAATGAAGTTATCAAAATGTGTCTTTATTATTTTATTTTTGGAAACAGACTGATTTTGATGAAATGAAAGAAAGAATTAAATAGAACAGGATGATAGGAATTTTCAGTATTATAAATACTTCGAAGTTTTTAGGTCGTATTTGTAATTGAATCATCTGTATGAGCTTACTTGCTTGATTTTATTCTTGATTAGTTTCTGTTTCTATTGAGGTTCTGATACCCTAGAGCAAACTGTTGCAATATTTTTCATTTGCTTTGTTGTTTTTGTTCCCTGTTCGATAAACTTCTTGAAATGAAGACATTCAGGCCAATGAGACGACGATCGCGGGTTAAAAAATGGATAAAAAATTCATATAATGAACAATGGGCTACTTTGACCAATCAGGTAATCTGGGTCGTAAGTTTTGAGAACGCATGATTTTGTTCCTTCAACTCAGAAATCTCAATTTTAATCAAAAACTAATGTACTTTGAGAATAACGATTATCTCAATCATTAATAAAATTGTCTAAACTGATAAATTATTGGTGTAGAGGAAGAACCTTGAATGAAACAGATACTTAATCGTTTTGTTTTCCTACTTAATTTTCTGTTCTTGACCCTGATGACGTAACCTATGGTTTTAAAATCGAAAATTCTAACGTTCTTGATTTATGTTCTTTTTTTAGCCCTCACAGTTGAAACCCCGTCTTGTAAAACGGGGCGGTTTTGATGATTTCGATATCGACGATGGTGAACCAGAGAAAGTCGATCATCTGCTCTTCCTCGTTCACGGCATAGGACAATTTTGTGATCTCAAATTTCGCACTATCGTCGAAGTGGGTATGTAAAAGTATTGCAATAAAGTTACAAATGTTTGAAACACACTTCTGATTCAATTTTTTTGTTTCTGTTTTGGTTCGTTTAGTGGACGAGTTTCGCAGCATATCTTTGCAGCTAACGCAATCTCATTTTCAAGAATCTTGTGAATTGGGCGAAGTGAATCGTATGGAAATATTGCCGGTCTCCTGGCACAAAGCGTTGCATTGTGAGGATACCGGAGTGGATCAACGTTTGAAAAATATTACTCTACCTTCTATTCCTCGCATGCGTGATTTTTCCAACGACACTATTCTAGATGTGTTATTCTACACAAGCCCAGTTTTCTGTCAAGTGAGCTTTCTCTTCATCCGTATTAAAATATGCTATATTTTCATCCATCGATGCTTTTACTCTCGAATAATAGGTTCTCGAGAAGATTTTAATAGTCAATCGGGTCCTATAGTTTTGCTCAGTTCTTGCCCAAGTGATTGAAGATTGTGTAATTGAAAAAAATTTGTCCTGACTTACCAAAAAGTCCAATTTGGATACCTACCTTATCTCCATCCTTGTTTTCTCGTTTGATTTCGATCATTTCAGACCGTGTACTCAATTTCAATACGTATGAATATGGAGGTTTCAATTTCTACAAGTTTTTATGATTTCTCGGTAGCGTTCAGTTTGCTGATTTAGTCTTCAACCCCTCCTCTTTTTTGTATTATCTCGTGAATCTGATGACCACCAATTTACTTGCCTGTGCGCTGAATGAAGTTGCACGTACACTGTAATAAACTAACAATATTTTATTATTTTCAGGTTATTATAAATGCCGTCGCATCTGAGGTAAATCGACTTCACAACATCTTTCTGAAAAGGAATCCGAGTTTCACCGGAAAGGTATCAGTCGGAGGTCACAGTTTGGGTTCTTTAATTATGTTCGACCTGCTAAGCAATCAACCAGCTCCGTCGATGCCTCCTCCCACGGAAGATGAAGCAAGTTTCGTTCCTCGTGCTCGTAATGTTTCTTGCGCTACAATCTATTATTGGCCTGAAAAATAATTGTGCGTTCCGTTTTGTACAGGTGGCGGATGAGCTAGCAGATGATTATGGTAAAAGACTGACAACGATGACGAGAAGAATTTCCGTGGTGACGGTTGGAAAAGCTGGCACTGGACAACCCCTAGTGAAGTATCCGCGTCTGAATTTTCATCCAAGATTTTTCTTTGCCTTCGGATCACCAATAGGTAATCGATGATGATGTTACTTCAAATCACCAAGTTAGCGTGTAAAATCTAACAACGATATCGTAAATTTTTCAGCATGCTTTGTCGCGACTCGTAGTAATGAAATTCTAGGCGAAGATTTTCAATTTCCTACGTGTAAAGGATTTTTCAATATATTTCATCCATACGATCCTATCGCATACCGGATAGAACCGTTAATTATTCCATCGTTGAGTAATGTGAAACCGGTTCAAATATCGCATCACAAGGGCCGGAAGCGAATGCACCTAGGTGAATATTATCGTGTTGCCATTTCAAGTTTTAATAATTTTGATGAATTTCACCATCATTGTATTTTTATTTCTTCAGAGTTGAAGGATACGGTGTCCCACGTAGGTCAAAAATTAGTCGAGACTGTGAAGAATACGTGGAATATGATGTATCAATTGGCTGTGAATAAGAGTGTCGATGCCGCTGAATCCGTGATTCAACAAGAATTAAGTCAGGTATTTGATTTTGCTTCGTGTCTTCAATTTGGCTCTTGTGATCGTATGTATCCATGACATCCGGTCGTGATATTTTACCTTACTGTAGTTATATGGTAGTGAGTGTAATGTGGACCCTGACTTCGCGCTGCTAAACGTTATTGAGCCTGTTCTATATTAGGGATTACCTAAGAATTCGATTCATTTCTTGATGTTCTCAAGTTCTATGGTGGAACTTCCCAAGGAACTTGCAGAATGCTTTGGAGTATTTTGAAAATTAGAGCTCGGCAAAAATACGCACTCCCCCTGGTACGATTTCAAGTTATTTTTCATTTAGTTTAGCACAAGATCTTTATTTTATATTCACAATTCTACTTGAAGATGCTTACCTTCTATTCCAGTCGAATCGTAATTCTTCAGACGCTTGGGAGATTGTACTATTTTATGATAAGACTTTTTATCGCCTTTACGTTGCAGGTTCTTCAAACGAGTGAAGCGCTGCGTCAAAAACCAGTGAATAGGAATTTGGTGCCTTCCGAGCCAACTAACGAGTTCACAAATGTCAAGGTGGGCTGCTTAAATGAAGGCAGAAGAGTGGATTACGTGTTACAGGAAACTCCGGTCGAATATTTCAATGAATACTTATTCGCTTTAGCGAGCCATCTTTGTTACTGGTTAGTGAATCATTTTCATTATTATTTTTCTCCTTGTTGATGAAATTGAGAGTATTCCCAAGTAATGTACTCATTTCTGCTCTCAGGACGTCCAGAGATTCAATGTTACTCGTATTGAAAGAAATTTACGGCGATATGGGTGTGTACACCGATAATCAGTTACCACAAGCAATACTCCCCTTCGATATTACGGACGGAGAAAGTCAGCCTGCTGTACAACTAAGTAGAGGTGTTGATCCAACGCAACCTATGAATGCGAATATTAATTTAGGACCGCCACCAATGTCGGGATTCGTTGACAGGAAATAATAATGAATACAATAGTAAAAGTAAATCCCATGTGTTCAGAATTTTTACATTGAGAATTGCAATAAATATCTTTGTGCAATAATACTAATGATAATATGTATCACTATGCATCACTTCGCATCACTTTTCTTTTCTTTTTTCTTGTTTGTCTTTTTTGTTATTTTCCACAATCCGGTTGTTTATTTAAAATATTGTGGAATTTTTAATTTCAAAATGAAGGTGTTATAAAATTTAAAAACAATCATTGTCAAAAGTGCAAAAAGTAGTCGTATTTGTTCTGTGATTGCTGTTACTCTTATTTAAGTTGTAATGATTTGCTTATTTATTGGGAATATAAATAAATTTTTATTTATTTATTTTTTTGAAAGATCATAATCACGTGACTTATTTCTTGTGGGAACATCTATCAAATGTAGAACTGAAACGATTTGCCAAGTTATGGTCAGACTCACCAAACAAAGGCATACTCATGAGAGGAAAGTGAGGAGTAGAATTGCTACAGCCGCAGAAATGAAGAAATAACAACGGAGCGCCTTCAATAAAAAAAAATCTTCTGGCGGAGCCAAATAGGAAAAGACCATGTTTCTTGTCAAGCCCAGTATAGACCTATATAATCGAGCAGCCTAGTTCAGGCCTAATACCTGCTCATTTGCGGTGGTTAAAGTTCACGCAACTCATAGACTCAGAGTAAGTACAAACAGAAATATTATGTATTATCTTATGACGTTTGCAAGACAAATAGACAATTTCGAAGTAAAAATCACTTATATCGATATATCAATCTCAATAATATCGATATATCAATCTCGATTATATCGATACATTGATATCAATAACTGATCTCGATTGTATTGAAATATCAATTCTATATTTGGCTGGCCTTCCGCTTATTAGGTCTGTATTATAATGAAAGCTCAAAGCTAGAGTATAGCGATCATATTAAGGCCTAATACCTGTTCATTTGCGGTGGTCAAAGTTCACGCAACTCATAAATTCAGAGTACAAACAAAAATTATATGTATGTCTTCGGGCGTTTACAAGGAAATTCAAAGTAAAAATCACTAATATCAACCTCGATAATATCGATATATCAAGCTTGATTACATCGATAAATCAATCTCGATTATATCGATACATTAATATCGATTATATCGATTACTGATCTCGATTACATCGAAATATTGATTCTATATTTGTGACCCAGTCTACGGAAACCCATCTTGATCAGAATTGTATCAATCAGCAGAAAAGTAACGGGATATATATAACGGCACGCGAATGAAAAATATTCGCACGCGAAAAAAGTACACGCGAAAAAAAAATGAAAATAGCTGATTCTTATATGTGATTCACGCGATGACACACACACGATCCTCTTAATAGGTTTTGACAGTAAATGTAATATTCCAACGCGATAAAACTACGATTATAGTAGCCAATACCTGTATTTGTCGTGTCTGAACAAGTGAATGTGAATAATGTTTCTAGGCATTACGAGATGAAATTTGGAGGTCTGTGATTACGAGTGTTTATTGCGGGTAGTACGAGTTCCGAGGGTATGATTCTGTGCACTATACTATAGTTTTTGCGTGATCTCTATTTTTTTTGAAAGTATGGATTTAACGCGCGTTAGTGAATATTCTGACACTAGGGCAGATAAAATTAGTGATGTGGATGGATCTCCAAAACGAAAATGAAGAAAATTGAGTCGAGTTTGGGTTAAACAGAAATTGTACAACACATCGGAGGAGGCCTCTCTTGGCCTTAAAATACAGCAGAAGAAAGTAGTGGTGCCCGCGGCTGCGAAGACAGTTTCCCTTGGACAAAAACAGAAAACAGGCAGACCAGCCTTAAGAAAGAAAACGTTGGTAAACTCATTTTTCAAAACTTCGAACTTCATCTTCTTTTTATTTTATTTCGCGTGCTAAAAAATGGCGTTTATTTTTTCTTTTCTTGTTTCAAACCATTATAATCGCGTTCAATAACGTTATATTTATGCTGAAATTTTACTTTTATCGTGTGCGTTTTGTTTTAGCGTTTACTTCAATTAAATGTTAGTGATTTCCCTTCTTTTTTCTCGTGTATTCATTATTCCTTCGCGTGCCGATAAATGCATCCCAAAAGTAACTAAACATTATGTAGCATAGATACCTTTCTGCTGATCAATGAAATACTGATTAAGCCGAGTTTCTGTAGACCGAGTCACATTTGACTGGCCTTCCGCTCCAACAACTAGTATACTGTATATTAGGTCTATTAAAGCCTATCAGTCAAGGAAACCAAATTTTGCACTGAGTAGGGCGACTCAAATTCCATTCTAGATTTGAACCAGCGGTCCAAGACTTTCGCTAGGGAGTAAGTGGAAGTAGACATGAAGGAAATGACGGGACGCATAGTATCCTCTTTATGCACCTTAGGTATAGCCCGTACAAGAGGAGAGGTGCAGGATTAGGCTAAAGGTGCAACCTTTTTAGCGAGGGAGTTTTGATGATATATTCACAACTAACTTCTTTCACGTGATTAGGAAAATTGAAATCGTCATTTTCCTCTGCACCACATTGGCCGAGAACGTCATAGACCTTGGAGACGTGCGAGGACTTCTTCATTACGACTGAGCCTTTGTGGTGATTAAGCCCTCTTCCCTGACCTTCTTCTTTATTCCTTTGATCACCTCAATTGCAAGATCATTCATGCGTGAGAGTGGAGGTATTGTGGTCAAGGAAAGTACAATTTATTCGGGTACTAACCAGTGCTGCCAGATCAACGGATTTTTGTTCCTCAAAAAAGATAAAGATTTTCTTTACAGATTTTGCGTAAAATGCGGATTTCTTGTGCTCGATGGTAGAGTACCCTCACTCATGAGAGAGATACTCTTCTCCTGGTCGTTTTAGACTGATACCGCGGTTCTTTGAAAGATTGAGTCGATCAAGGGAAAAGTATCTGAGTTACAGGTATGTGAGATACCTTTCTCTTGATCGTTATTCATAGATTGATGAAAATCTGTTCCTTGGTGTTAGAAAAAATTGCGGATACGGATTTTTGAAAATATCATTTGGCAGCAATAGTACTAACCCCAGTCCCAATTTTCATATCTAGGTCAGCAACAACATTTGCCAAAGCATCAGCAATCCGAATTTTAAACCTTTCTCCAGGAGATTCAACTCATTGCTATTGAACTCAACCTGACTGCAATTTATAATACGCGACTGGAACTTTAGGACAACGCTGACTGGGGTGAATTCCTTGAGAAATTGTGCTGACCCTGTCCGCAATACCCCCTCTCTTGCTTAAATAATCTTACAATTGAGATGACTTGCCATCATTAATGTTACTGATTCAAGAAATCTGCGAAATTCTGTTGACGTTTGTGAATGTTATTTTGAGCAACTTTTTTTAAACATTTCAAAAACACCTTAGTTAAGATATTATCAATTTTATTGCTCAGTAGCACTACAAGCGATTACATAACTGTGATACGTTTTACACAAGAATATACGTTTTTGGTGGAAATTTTTGAGGACGTACAATAATAAGTTCAGAGCTTGTGAATCCTTCATCCTTTACTGATCAATGCATTCGCTCTATACTTCAAGATATAACCCACAATGAAACTACTTATAATAATCCACACGTAGATCACCCCAAAAGCTTGCAGAACTATTTCACTTGTGGCTGGAAGGTTGCGCAATGCAACTCCATGAGCAGCTGACACGGACCAAGTAAATGGTAAAAAGTTGTTGATAGTGCGTAAAATGTAATGTTGACCTTCCAGTGGCCAAATTACTCCTGGAATAAGAAAATATCAATGCCTCATACAGCCGATACAGCAATTATTTAGAAAAAAAAGAGAACACGTCGAAGTTAAAGTTGGTTAGGGCGCGGCAGAAGGATTACTAAGTTTCTACAAATTGCTTTGATTGAAATGGTAGAATAGTAGAACTTGAGTCTTTGAATTTCTTTCTCGATTAAGAAGACCCAGATTCTGAGGTGGACCTTCTGGCGCAATTGCGGAATACTATGCCTGAAGACTCGTGCCGCATGTGCTGGTAATTTGTGACGCAGTAAATTACAGCGACGCAAATATGTGGCTAGATACCTTCACAATGTAAAAAAGTAATAATGTGCCATGCGGCTCAACTGCGGCACAACCAGGTTTGAAAGAGTAGCAGTTGTGACCATTGGATTCTGAGGCAGTGACGGTGATGTGACGACAGTATGACGCTACCGCGTCATATGACCTAAGTGGTCCAAACAAGTGTCTATTGCAAAAACTCACTTGTGACAGAGATGTGAAAAAATGTTCCGCCTATGAGGTGGTGAAGTTTTGCCTTTTATGAATGACTCCCCCAAACATTCTGCGAGTTGTGTGATTTCTTAATGACATTACCATTGAAGAACGTTGTGTGCACCAGCCCATTATTCTGGTAATGTGACTCTCTTGAGAACCGGCACAGTAGAGGAACAAAACCTTCACAGCTGTACCTCAAACAAAGAGGGTGTGGCCTAATGTTCTTCTAATAGACGAGGTGATAAGTTCATTGTGGCAGGCAATTTCAATGCCTGGTAAGAGGAATGGCATTCTGGCCGAACTGACATTCGTGGGTATGCCTTGGAGGAGTGGATTGCCTATAATCGACTGGAAACGGCGAACGTGGGCAATACTCATTCCCGAGTGCATCAAGGATACGGATCTATTATCGACGTCACCTTTGCTTCGGAGAGCCTAGCCTGAAGAATAGAAGGCTGAGCGGTACTGGATAAGGTGCTTTCTGGGAGCGATCATCGGTATATCAACTCCTCCATCCGCTGAGAAGTTGAGGTTGCTGCTCCACCAAAGCTGATAAGAAAATGGGCGGTTAAGAAGCTGAACAGCGACCGCCGAAAAGCTACTTACCTTGCTCTAACATGGGACCAACGAGAGGAGCAAGAAGGTAACGTGGAGGTGGCAGCAGAGAGAATGATTAAAACTATCACCAAAGCATGGGTAGTTGGATACCTAAGCCGCCTGATGAGGAACCTAGGAGGACTGAGAGAAGCAAGAAGAAGGATTTTGATGAGCATCACCTTGTCGATCCTCCTATATGGTGCCCCAGTATGGGCCGACTCCCTGAAGATACCATACAGAAGACGAGAGATGGGAAAAATCCTGAGGTGTGTTAGTGCCTACTGCACTGTCTCGATGGAGCCTCTTTGTGTATTAGCACGTTTACCACTAATCGAGCTCTTTGCTGAGAAGAGAGCGGGGGTGTTCAGAGCAAAAAAGACGACAACAACCAATCGTGAGGCTCTACGGGTTGAGCAGGAGGCCAGGCGCTCCTTGTTTGAAAAATGAAAAGTAAGAATTGCCCAGAGCGAGCTGGGCAAGTGGACAACCCGTGTGTTAATACTCGACCTTGATGACACCCTGGCCAACAAAACTTTCACCTGATGCAGGTGTTAAGCGGCCATGGCTGCTTCAATAAGTACCTCCATGAGAAGTTGAGGAAAGTTGAGCAGGCAACGTGTTCGCACTGCGACCAAGGGCGGGATGATGGCCCAGAGCACACCTTATTTGAGTGCGAGGCGTGAGCGGGACAAGCTTAGTTGGTCTCTTCAAGAGATCGGGAGCGCTTGACCCGAGTAGCCTGCTATCCACCATGCTAGGTTTCGAAGAAGCATGGAACCAGGTGTCTGCATTTGCGGCCACCGTCATGAAGAGGAAGATGGACCAGGAATGGAATAGGTAAATGCAGAACCACGCTATGGCCCAAGCAGAAGAGGGGGTTCGCCAAGGAGATTCTTCCAACACTGAAGTTATACACGAAAGGTCGATTCCGGTACTGGAAGAAACAAAATCAAATGCATAAGCAACCCTCACCCACTCCACCATGGAGAACGGGCGGCGCTGCACATGCGACATAAACGAATGTTCTTCTAGTATGGTGCAAATGTGCTATGCTCGTGCCGCTATGTCGCATCTTGCACAATGGGTCATTGTTGAAATTCACCTCATAGTTCCATTTTTTTACCCACTCACATTTCAAAATTAACAAGAAAATAGTAAAACATCAGACCAAAGATCTTGCGATATTCAAGTAGACATCTCAAATCGAATCATGGGACCTCCCTATAGGATACTCATATTCGAAAGATAGGTATCACCACCGAAATAATGACATTCAAGCGCGAAAACTTTTCTTCTGTTGCTCGGTCAATTTTGTGCGTGTCCTCACCTGTTGTATACGCCACAAGATACATCAGTCCATTCTGTGCTATCATCGTCACGGTTGGATTGATAGTCATTACCGAACTTAGAATACCTGTAACCAATATTAAAACAGGTCAAAATTAATATACTACCACAAATATTCGTTCCCTCCTCGCGCAACTAAAAGTAAGAGCAAATACCAGATAGAATGCCCAGTACTCCAAGAGACATCATCAGTAATACTAAAATTGTAACATCGCCTCGCAGTGTATATCCCAAGATCCAATACATCAAAATCAGCGAGGAAAATACGCGTAGTATGTGCAGCACCATTTGCACTATGAATATACTAATCATAAATTCGCATAATGAAAGACCTAGGGAAGAAATAAAGTTACGACCGTGTTCACTAGAAGGCTAATTTAGTCGCCAACTGGTGAAATTTATAATACTTCACCTCCAGCTTGCAACCTAACAATGGTTCCAGCGAGCTTCTCTTCAATCCCGATCATAGCAGCTGCAGTGGATGCGAGACAAAAACTAAGTCTAAAAAAGAGAAATTTCTCCTCATCTAAAGTTGAAATTGTTTTCACAAAAAGGGAGACCAGTGGAATTGTGATGAAGGGGGCTGGAACTGGGAGCTCAACTTTCCTACCTTTACCTACCTTGAAGGCATACAAATGTGAGCTCCCATAATCTAAGGACAGGAAGGGTTTTCCAAATGGAACAATTCTTGAGGTCTGCGACCAAAGGATGTAGGAATTTGTCATCGGAATGGGGGGGGGGTAGGAGGTGGTCTGCCTAATGACCTTGATCCAAATGACTTCAATGTTTTTTGAAGAGAATCGGAAAAATTACTGGCAGAAGTTGATTAAAGAATGCCAGAAACAAATCGTACAAGTTCATTTTTCATCAATTTTGATTCCAATGTGGAAATCGATAATTTACCCCTAGTGAATCAATAATCGATTCTTTTGAAAGTCAAAATAAGTCAAAATTTGTAAATATTCTTTCTCTTGGTTGTATTCTAGCTCGGAAGTCAACATTTTCCAACTTTCTCATGAAGTGAAAAAAATCTACAGCTCAATTCCATTTTCTGTCATCTTTCAACTACTCATAAATGGTCGCTGCACTTGTTTTATAAGGAATCATGGAAGTAAGACGGAAGTGAGAATCCTAAACCTTATTGATCTTTTAGAAAAATAATTTACACAAATGGTATGAAATTACTTTCTACTTACAACATCAGTACACTTGGTACAACTGAGCTCAGAAACGCACTATCGCGATCTCCAGGAATGTTAAAGGGGGGCTCAAACTGAAATATTCAGAAAAAATGGAGCGAGCATTTAATTTTTGTACTCGGGAAGAAATTATTCTAAATATCTTAAAAGTTCTTCATTTTATGGTAAAATCTGTTTTAGTGCCAGGTATATACGCAGTAGTAGGAGAAAATGGAGGAGAAAAGAAATCACAAAATTTCAATGAAAGATACACTTTAAGATTGTAGGATACTCAAAAGAGTAACGAAACGAAAGGTTGCAAAAACCGCTTCTGCGATCTTTGCAACCTTTCGTTTCGTTACTCTTTTGAGTATCCTACAATATGTCGAGCCGTAACGTTTCGGACCGTATTAATTCTATACACTTAAAGACCTAGTTCAAAAATCATCTTTCATCGATCTTTTTGAGGGAATTGTGGCCGGCGTGTACGCTGAGGTTTTCGACATTTTTCATGTCTTTACTCTGACTTGACCCGACCTGACCACTAATTTGAAATTTTGCGAGTTTAACCCAATTTTGCGAGTGCCCTCTCTTCACCCTCTCCCCTTCACCCTGGTTACTCCGTGGGTGATTCAAAAATTTGCGAGTTTGTCCCGTGAGTTCACCTCGCCCGGTTCATAAACTAGGTTTATGGTGGCTTTATACTAGGATGGCCCAAAAGTAATTAGCCTAAAATACCCTAAAGTAGACTTGTAAAGGAATTGACCAAAAGCTATCAGCCTAGAGCAGACTGATACAGTGAGCCTCCAAAAGCCATTAGCCTAAAATATTCCAAAGTAGGCTTATACCAAGAAGGGGCGAACGAGCGGAGCATGCTACCATATAGAAGACATGAAACATGATCTTTATTAATTTGGCTACGCCAGAAAATCTTTTTGTATATTTTTCAGAAAGCCAATCATCTACGATCGTTCCGAGTTTTTTTTAAGGTCAGTTTTTTACTGCTATTTATAAATTTTAAGAAAATATTGGATAAAACTTACCACTACATTACCAGGATAATCGAACAACCTTGGTGAAGAATTACATTGCCTCAAAGCTATTGCTCTGTGAGCTTGATAGTATTCACGCATTTCTTGTTCGACAAGTGTGCTAATGAAGTGATCTAGATAGTCGAAAATCAAACGGAAATCGTATTCATTTAGCATGTATAATTTTTCTAATTCATCCAACGAGGAAAAAACAAAAAAAAAATATGGGCTATGGGTATAAAAATTAAGAGAATGCGAAAAGTCTGGGGCCTGAGTTTTGTTAAGTATGGCTTTATATCGTTGGAAATCATACTGAGTGGAGAAGGGATGTAAGTAGAGCACTAATATTGAAAACGTTTGCAAGCGAACAATTCTACTAAGTAAATCAGTAAGTTACTTTTATATTACAAAAGTACTTTCGGAGGTTATCCTATTATTAGTTGTGTCGCAACAGGCTTGAAAGGTTGCGGACCTTTGAAGACCACGAGTAGAGACCGCGAAGAGGCGCGGGCGGTTGCACCTGAAGCTGGCTCGCAAAAGGCTGAAGAAGGCAATCAAAGACAGGAAGAGTGCTGCATGGCGAGAGCTGTGTGAGGTGGCCGAGGACGACCCTTTTGGAAGACCTTATAAAATAGTGCTGAAGAAGCTGAAGGGCCACTCAGCAATGAGCCGGATGGAGCCGGATGTTGTGAGTCAAATCATTGATGGATTGTCCCCACAGCAGCCACCACCAATGGTAACGCTACCAATAGTAGAAGAGGGTGGTATATCCCTTCTAGGTACCGAGGAGGTGGATGCAGCAGTCAATAGACAGCGGGGTAAGTATTGGAGGGCTCCAGGTTCGGATGAGATTCCAAATCCAGTCTGGAGTGCCATACACTGAGTTGACCCGGTATTGCTTGTTGATACATCCAACGCGGCAGTTGATGGGGGACTGTTCCCCTTGTGATGGAAAAAAGCCAGGCTAGCGCTGATCGATAAGAAGGATAAACCACCTAGCTTGCCATCCTCTTATCGTCCACTTTGTCTGCTGGACAATGCAGGGAAAATCCTGGAAAGAGTGATAGCAAATCGACTGGAGAGCTATCTGAAGGAAAAAGATATGATCTCTGAGAGCCAGTACGGTTTTCAAACTGGACGTTGCACATTAGACGCTGGGATCCGGCTGAAGAGGATGGCCGAGTCAACGATTGCTACGGGTCAGTATTGTGCAGCCGTAAGCCTCGGCATAAGAAATGCGTTCAATTCGATTCTTTGGGAGAGGATCTTGGAAGCCCTCAAGGACGCAGAAGTGCCCACATACCTGGTCAGGATGATCAGCAGCTATCTTAGCTGTCGTGAAATCCAAGCAGAGACGTCTGCTGGTACAGTAAAGCGCCCGGTTACTTGTGGGGTGGCCGCTTTTGTGGTGCGTTGCATTTTACAGGGTATTCAAGGTGAAGCTGCCACCGGGGGTTAAGCTTATCTGCTACGCGGATGACACCCTGGTGGTATATACTTCTGATACAACTGGAGCGGTGGAGAGCAGGGTAAACCGGGGTCTAGAGGCAGTAACGCGTTGGATCGAGTCGGCTGGACTCGAACTTGCAGCTAGTAAGACGGAGGCCATTTTATTCACGACCCGTCGGAAGTTCAGTCCACCCACCTTTCGCCTGCAAGGTGTGGTAATTGAAACTAAGAAGAAGATGAAGTACTAGGGTATCTGGTTTGACTCAACACTGAGCTTTAGGCACCATTTCCTGATGGCAGCGGAAAAGGCGGGCAAGGTAGTTGGATACCTCAGCCGCCTTATGAGGAACCTAGGAGGACCGAGAGAAGCAAGAGGAAGGATCATGATGACCACCATCTTGTCGATCCTCCTGTATGGTGCGCTAGTATGGGCTGACTTCTTGAAGATACCATACAGAAGACGAGAGGTGGTAAAGATCCAACGAAGAGCTGCGCTGAGGTTTGTTAGTGCCTACCGCACTGCCTCGACGGAGGCTCTTTGTGTATTAGCACGTTCACTACCAATCGAGCTCCTTGCCGAGGAGAGAGCGGTGGTGTTCAAAGCAAAAAAGACGACAACGACCAACCAAGAAGCTTTACGGGTCAAGGAGGAGGCCGGGCGCTTCTTGCTTGTAAAGTGGAAAGCAAGAATTGCCCATAGTGAGCTGGGCAAGTGGATAACCCGTGTGCTAATACGCGACCTTGATGAGTGGATGGACCGACACCATGGCCAACTAAACTTTCACCTGACGCAGGTGTTAAGCGGCCATGACTGCTTCAACAACTACCTTCATGAGAAGTTAAGGAAAGTTGAGCAGGCAACGTGTTCGCACTGCGATCAAGGGCGGGATGATGGACCGCAGCACACTTCATTTGAGTGCGAGGCGTGGAGGCGTGAGCGGGACAAGCTTAGTCGGTCTCTTCAAGAGATCAGGGTAGATGAAGCGCTTGACCCGAGTAGCCTTGTATCCACCAGGCTAGGTTTCGAAGAAGCATGGAACCAGGTGTCTGCATTTGCGGCCACCGTCATGAAGAGGAAGATGGACTGGGAATGGAATAGGCAAATGCAGAACCGCGCTATGGCCTATTCGACACCTGTGTACCATCAAAACCCAGATTTGCAGGAAGAAGAGGACGACGATCTTCCTTGAAGATAGTAGAAGATGAAGAAACTCCAACATCAATTTACTATATCTTAAGGTGATGTTGTTGTTGGGTGTTCTTGTGTTTTCTGCGTGCCAAGGGGGCATTGCAGCTTGACGGTTGCCTAGCAGAAGAGAGGGTTCGCCACGGAGATTCTTCCAACACTGAAGTTATACCCGAAAGGGTCGATTCCGGCACTGGAAGAAACAAAATCAAATTCATACGCAACCCACACCTACTTCACTGTGGAGGACGGGCGGTGTTTGCAAATGCGACACAAAACCTTTTCTTGACCTATACTGTAAAGGCCGAAGTTTCTTCTACCATCATTATTATGTAAATAACCCGATAAAAGTCCTCTCCCTGATATATATTTTATTAATTATTAAATATATTCATAATTATAGTCCGTTTGAAGTTCTCCCCTGCTCTTCTAATAAATATCAAGAAAGTCAAAATTTCTCACCATTCTCCTTCTAATCTGTGCAGCTAAATGATCGGAATTTTTCTGCTCCCTCCTCCCAAGGACATCCCTCCTCATCAAATTATTCAACCCGACAGTTTGAATTTTTCATTGCCCAGCTTGAAAGAGCCGCCTTTCCTCTAACGTTCATCTATTTAAACCTTAGCCTAAACTTCAAATTTGAAATGTTTTCAAATCCTCGCAAATACGTCAGAGTTTTCACCCTACTCGTAACTACCGTTTGCCGAAAGAGTGGTTGAAATTTTTCGTGGTTAGCCTTCATGAAACGAGGTTTTTGTTAGAAGAGGCTCTGTTTAATGAACATCATTTACCCGATGAATCCACCCAAGAATTGAATCCAATTCTGGTCGTCGTACTTTCAGATTTGTTTGATTCGAAAAATTCGATGACGGATTTCGTGTAGTTCTTCGCAAAGTACATAGCTGCCCAAACCTCATTTTCTTTCACCGCACGGACAGCCGACCTTTCATCGCTGTATTCGATCTGAATTTTACAATTTCACAAATTAAATTCCTCGCAGTCGTCTTGAAACTTGAAAATTTTCTTACCCACCAATTTGTACGTTCGATTACGGAAGAGGTCTACGAAAACGCAACTAAGGTAGAAATTTTCGTCGCTGAAAATACATTTTGAGTACGCAGCAGAATTACAATCACGCAGAGAAATTTCGTCATTCACGAGTCCAATTTTTAGTTCCTTTGGAAATTTACCGTATACGTAGTGGTAAACCAACACTTGCATGATAGGAAGTATCATGACGGTTAATATAAATCTGTCAACCAAAATCATCGAAAAACTTCATTATTTCACGTACTAAAGATATGTTATTTCTTTGTAAGAGGTTTCGTCTAGTTTATCGAGAAATATCATTCAAACTCGCAGATACACTCGTGCTTGTGCTCTCAGCTCAAACTTATCAAATCTGGTTGGATAAAACGCTGTGTTAGATTCCTCAGAGTTGAAGTGCTTGTCAGCCAATATAGTGAGTACAACAACGAAAAGATGCATTTCATGGAACGAGGCCCCGAAGGCTGTTCCAGGCGAAGGGTGATCAGTGGAGTCAGACTTCTGACCAACTCAACTTATTTCGTGATTCTCCTCTCTTTTGTGAGTACTAAGTTTTTGAAATTTCTTCGGACCATCCCTCTTCCCTCTGTTTCAAATTGAGGATTTGATCTCTTAGAAGCACTTATTTCTGCTTCCATACTTGAAGATTTTATCCTAAAAGCGATGCTTCATAATTGTTCAGCCATCTCTAGAAGGGTCAGAACGGTACCCCATTTCCAAAAATCATTGCTCTCATGCCAATTTTCAACTTCTTCTCCTGTTATTTAACTGCATTAGACTATTTTTAAAAAGTTCACCGTTTCCACTTACGCGTAATTTCGAATCAATTGAACGACATTCTTATAGAGAACACTTTTCAATCTTCTTGCGCTGATACTCTTCTTGTCGTCTATGAAGAAGGGCTTCAATATTGATGGGCTTCTTTCGCTAGGTGAATTTTGCTATAATTTGAATTATAAAAATACAGTATAGCGCGTTTTACAAGAGAAATGGACGGCGTGAAAGATTATAGGAACAAATTTCAAATACTGGCTCCTAGGAGGAGAGGGGCAAGGGTCAACGTCTCTGAGGAGTGTTAGAACATTTATTTCTCTGTAAGCTTGACATGAAGGAGGTAAGAGGATTTAGTGGTCTGGGGAAATTCAATTGAAAAAATTTCTGGAAACTGGCGAATAAGAAAAACTTTTTACATCTGATCGCCAGGCCCGGCTGTGGCTCTCCGCGGCCCTATCTGTCTGACTTGAACGAGTCTTCTCTGCTTGTTGTTCTTCACTCAGACTAAGGAAAATGTCTTCTAAATTATCGCTTCCTCTGTTTAACATGAGACTTCGAGGATTTTCTTCCGCTATTAATACTCCATGCCGCAGTATACCAATCTACAAATTCATCGATTTGTGATAAAACATCCTTTGAATAATTCTGTAGAAACAATTGAAAAAATACTCACCGTATTCGATCTATGAGCCTCTTGAATGTAATGCGTGGTGATGATTATTGTTTTACCTGAAATTGCCATCCGCTGGAAATGATCCCAAATGCTGAAAATCAATGAGACTTTCAAGCCAAAGTTCTGAAAAAATTAAATCTTGTAAACAGTGAAAGTACGTACATTTGATTTAATTTAACGTCCACTCCGACCGTGGGTTCATCGAGAATGATCATATTTGGGTCGTGAAGGAGAGCTATGGCCAAAGAAACTCTTCTCTGTTCACCAGTGCTAAAAAAGTTGATGAAATCAATGGTGTATTAAACACGCTGACTTCAGACTCTGCGAAAATAGGAGGGTAGATGCGGAGAGAATGGTGGCGCAGGGTGAGAATATCTTTCTAGAAATGCTGACATGACGGTTTTCTTGTATGAAAATTGAGATCCACCATAAGATGACTATTCGGAAATTGTTTTGAAGGCTGATTGAAGTAGTCTCGCTCTTCTTTGAGAGATGGAGGTTAGCAGCGCGAGGTACTGTCATCACCTGCGAAAAGGCGCTTGATAAGGGGCAAGTTGACATTGTTTTCCAAGTTATTCAAAGAATCATGGCTGGTCCAAATTCCAAAGCCGCTGTAAACACCCTACTCAATACGTCACAAGGAATCGGTCTATTGTTCATTTTCTCTAGTTTTGCTGAAAATTGGCACGAATAAATGGTATAAAAATGTAGCATCCATTTTGAAATGAATTTCCGTCGGGAAATCCCATTCCCGAAAACGGTATTTTTGTTCCCACAGGAATTTCAATAATTCTCGAGAAGTCCCAACACGGGCACTGACCTCTCCTCTCCCGTGCCCTGATTCCAAAATTCGTGTGCGCCTGCCTGTAGATGACCGTGGGACTAATTTTACACCTCTTCGTTTTCGGATGCTCTCCTCTTTATGCTGGGGTTATTTTAGGTCTAAGACTTCTTTATATTCAAGCATTTGTACTATGTCTAGGGGTCTAGGCTTTCCCAGACAAAATCAGCTGTTCAATGCAGTTCATACTAACAAGGCTTTAATAATCCTGTACACTGTATCCTTTATAATAAATTATTATATCATATTAAAAAAGGAAAACTTTTTCGGCACTGCCGTCAATCAGTGCCGAAAAAGTTTTCCTTTTTTAATATTAGTAACCGTCAAGCTAAAACTCTCCACAATTTGGAAAATTTTCCTTTTTTCTTAATTGTGTTCAAAGTTATTGTATTATATCATAAGCTGATGCCCTGACGCCCCCTCAACTATGATATAATCAGCTGGTGACGTCATCAACCGTGATCTTGAGCCTGATTATAAAATTTGCGATTTCAATCCATCTCTTCTTATCCTTGTAATCTGGGCCTGGTTTCATGAAGGCTAATAGTAGCCTAGTAGGCCTAGTATATTTTAGTATACAGTATAGCTTATTATAATGGAGACTGAGGAGTAGTAAAATCTGTAAGTATGACCTCATCAGCCGTGACCCGGAGGTCCAGTTTAAAAAAAAGCGAGCAGTACATATTTTTTTTTTTGAAATGTTTCATGTCTTTGCTGTGGTCTCATCCTTATGGGAATTTTCACTGTGGCAAGGATTCTCAAACCTGCGAGTTCGCGAGTCCGAGGTCCCCCCCCCCCCACGAAAGTGACTTACAAAAATCTTGAGATTTTCTCAGGAGTGATTCTGAAATATGCGAGTCCGAGTCCGAGCCTCCCCCTTGCCACCCTCTGAAGTTACTAGATTATCCTAATATAATGAGAAGGCAGAGGCTAGATTTATACTAGGCTAAGGAAACGCTGCGAGCCATTATGAAGCTATTAGCTTGTGACGTCATAGGTCGGCGTCGCCATAGGTCGGTGACGTCATAAGTTGATGACGTCGTACGTTCGGTGATGTCATAAGTTTTCGCTTATGTCGCATGTGCAACGCCGCCCCGTCCTCCATGGGGGAGTAGGTGCGGGTTGCTTATGCATTTGATTTTGTTTCTTCTTCAGTACCGGAATCGACCCTTTCGGGTGTAACTTCAGTGTTGGAAGAATCTCCTTAGTGAACCCCCTCTTCCGCTCGGCAACCGCTAATGCTGTAGAGCCCCCCCTGGCACGCAGAAAACACAAGAACACACAACAGCAACATCACTTTAAGATGTAGTAAATTGCTGTTGGGGTTTCTTCATCTTCTTCCATAATCAGGAAAGATCGTCTTCCTCTCCTTCCTGCAAATCTGGGTGTTGATGGTACACAGGTGTCGAGTAGGGCATAGCGTGGTTCTGCATTTGCCTATTCTATTCCTGATCCATCTTCCTCTTCATGACCGCGGCCGCAGATGCAGACACATAGTTCCATGCTTCTTCGGAACCTAGTATGGTGGATACCAGGCTACTCGGGTGAAGCGCATCATCTACCCCAATCTGTTGAAGAGACCGACTAAGCTTGTCCCGCTCACGCCTCCACACCCTGCACTCAAATGAGGTGTGCTCTGGTCCATCATCCCGCCCTTGGTCGCAGTGCGAGCACGTCGCCTACTCAATTTCCTAAGCAGCCATGGTCACTTAGCACCTGCGTTAGGTGAAAGTTTAGTTGGCCATGGTTTTGGTTCATTCACTCATCAAGGTCACACATTAACACACGGGTTGTCCACTTACCCAGCTCACTCTGAGCAATTCTTATTTTCCATTTCCCTCCTGCTTAACCCGTCGAGTCTCACGGTTGGTCTTTGTCATCTTTTTTGCTCTAAACACCACCGCTCTCTCCTCAACAAGGAGCTCAATTGGTGGTGAACATGCTAATATTCAAAGAGCCTCCGTCGAGACAGTGCGGTAGGCACTAACACACCTCAGCGCAGCTCTTTGTTAGATCTGTACCATCTCTCTTCTTTTGTATGGTATCTTCATGGAGTCGGCCCATACTGGTGCACCATATAGGAGGATCGACTAGGCGGTGCTCATCATAATCCTTCTTCTTGCTTCCCTCGGCCCTCCTAGGTTCCTCATCAGGCGGCCTAGGTATCCAACTACCCGGCCTGCCTTTTCCGCTGCCATCAGGAAATTGTGCTTGAAGCTCACCGTCGAGTCAAACCAGATGCCCAGGTACTTCATCTTCTTCTTAGTCTCGATTTCCACACCTTGCAGACGAAAGTTCGGTGGACCGAACTTCCGACGGGTCGTGAATAGAATGGCCTCCGTCTTATTAGCTGCAAGTTCGAGTCCAGCCGACTCAATCCAACGCGTCACTACCTCTAAAGCCCGGTTTACCTTGCTCTCCATCGCTGCAGTTGTATCAGAGGTACATACCACCAGGGTGTCATCCGCGTAGCAGATAAGCTTATCCCCCGGTGGCAGCTTCACCTTAAATATCCCGTTAAATGCAACACACCACAAAAGCGGCCCAAGGACCAACCCCTGCGGCACCCCACAAGTAACCGGGCGCTTTACTATTCCAGCACACATCTTTGCTTTGATTTCACAACAGCTGAGATAGCTGCTGATCATCCTGACCAGGTATGTGGGCACTTCTGCGTCCTTGAGGGCTTCCAAGATCCTCTCCCAAAGAATCGAATTGAACGCATTTCTTATGCCGAGGCTTACGGCTGCGCAAAACTGACGCGTAGCTATTGCTGACTTGGCTATCCTCTTCAGCCGGGAGCAGTACATATTACTATTGAGCTCAGTATATAATGGCCTAAGAGCTGAGAGATTGAAAATTCAGATTACGTGATTCTATTATTGTCTTTGCCTATGGGATTTCTCAATAGAGATCACAAAGACCTTCAAAATGAACAAATAGTTCAAAAGAAGGGATGAGTCAAGATGCTGAGATATCTAATTAATAACTCGAAACTTGTACCAACATTTTGAGCCGTGGTATGAGGGAAATATTACGCTACCGTTGACAAATAATGTACCTTACTTTAATTACATCATAAATGCAATTCAAAGCTTCACAAGGGTAATGATTTATACAATCTTGTGATTCAATAACGGATATGAGAAAGATTCAAACTTCAAAACTTGATTATTCATGACTGGTTTGATAACTTCTGGCGTATGCGAGCTGAAATCAAAGCTGAATGTTCACAATTCACCACTAGATACCTCTTCACCTCGACTTTTTTCATCTTTTTGAAATATTCGACAATTTCGAAGGTTGCGGCTTCTCCTCATGGGAATTGACGTACACAAGTTTGTTCATTTTCCAACTGTTGGAGCACGCAGCCCAAAGTCAACAGTCTGCAAATCTTAATTTCGAGACTAATTTGTCACGTTGAATTCTGTCTATAGGGTAGGAAAGAGAGTGAGAGAGAGGCCAAGTTGATAACGTACTGAATGCTGATATAACCTCACAGGCAGCCGTCACAGATACTGAAAATGACGTCTTTGGCAGCCATCATAGATGGTGTCACAGACTAATGATGTCATTAATGTTGATATCAGTGAGTGAGCCCTTCGTGAGGTGAATAGCCGAACTTGACAGTCAGCGCATTGAAGCAAGGCAACTCGCAAAGCAATATTGATACAGTACAAACCTTATCTTTCCAAGATATTTATCGCCTGAAGGTAATTGAAGAAGTTCGATTAAATCACCACCCCGAGTGATAATTTCGTCTCTTTTCATACCATAAAGATAACCAAAAATTGTCATGTTCTCGAAGATATTCAGCTCCTTGTATAAGGAAATATCCTTGAAAAGAAGAAATAAACGTTTCTTATTACGAGTACAACGTTACGTACACGAATGCCTGTATTAATTTTGAGAACTTACCTGAGGCATATAACCAATATCAGATCGAAGATTTACGCTCAATTTAATTGATCCGGAATCTAATTCACGTTGACCTAATATACAACTCAGAAGAGTGGATTTTCCACTTCCGCTGGAGCCTAAGAGGGCGTAACTATACTCAAAAATTATGACGAATACACGACTATAATCATAATTATAATCATTAATAAAGAGATTACAGACTTAAAAAAACTTACATCTCTCCTTTCGGCACCGTCATATTCAAACCTTGCAGCACAATTATGTCGTCGGAGTAACTTTTATAAGCTTTTCGAATTTCGACGCAAGGTTCTGGCTCTTGCAGGTAGGTGATTGTGTCCAACTCCATAATATCTGTTCCCATTTTTCACAGGCGCAGATCGTGAGGAAGAAAGACTCGAAACACGAATTTTTTTGGTGAACGGATGTTTCTCCCGTCGCGGTAAAAATCATACTAAGATTTTACACGGAAGCGTCTGGACATCAAAATATTTAGAAAATTTACCTACAATGCCAATCGAACACGCACGCGAGAGATTGCGCAAAATACGTCGTGCACTTCCAACTGAGAATCAGCCTGGTATGATATTTTGATTTAATATTTGATACGATTTAAAATTTTTCATTTATATTCTAATAAATACAATTTGAATAAGGTATTTTATTTGTCAAAATATGTTTTGGTGCGTGGATGATGAGATGTGTCTTATTTCAAACCGGTCTTTCGGAAAATTTTATTGCGCCAAAACTCGTAAATCGGCAGATGTGTAAATTGGTGATATTGCACGTATAGCTGCTGCTATCATACGCATATTATACTGATAGAAAATTTGAATCGCGGATTAGTATCATAATATGAAAGGAAGGTCTGTGTCTAGAGATCTTCAGTGCGTGAAGATAGGCCAGAAATTCGAGATTTGTCTCGTAAAGCGTTAAATTTTCGATACCAAGATTTTTATTCACTAAGAATATGAGTCCAAAGAGAAGAATAATGTGATCTCACTCTGAACACAGAAAAGTGAGTTGAACCGAATAGCCAAATAAACGTTTTGAGAATGAAAGATGAGTTGTGACGAGGTGCAATAATATAATATTGGTAAGATTAACGTGATTATCATAGTTTTTGTGTTAGAAAATTACATATTAATGTTGGTTGTCATAGAAAAGGGTTGTCGATTATAAAATACATTGCGATTGCATAATTATTTTTATAGAAGATTCATTGAAATCGTTGACGACCATCAGAGCTGCGGTAAAGAGTAGATAACCTTAATTTTAGGGGTAGCAGATAAAAAATGAAACTTTTTGTGAAAGTAATTAGTTTCTTTCGTTTTGCTGTAGGAGAGTGCATCGTGAAGTAGATGGAGGGAAACTCAGTTGAGAAGAGGATTCAAACTTAGCCATATTCTTGTAAGGAACGCTTTTCAAGCGCGCATTCCTGGTTACATTTTGAGGTGGATACTTTATTGAACGTAATACGTTTTTCCTCGAATATAGTCAAACTCCAGAATTTGGTCCATTTTTGGAAGTTAAAAGAAAAGGTAAGATGAGCGCTCGGCTCTTCTGATCTCAGGTGATAAACCGCAATAAAAATAAATTGCTCTGAACTCGACCTCGGGTCGTTGTAGACTAGAATTGATTTGTCCGTGGCAAATTTTCAATTTTCCTATCACTCTCTTAATTGCAGGAAAAATTCTTATGCACAGTCAAACTGAAGCGTGTGAACATGAATGAATCGAAGAAAATACACGAGGAAAAACAAACTTCACGAGTTTAATAGTTTTGAACGATAACGGTTCATCTGATACCTACCGTAATACCTGTTTTTTCAGAACTTGGAATGGAGATGTTAATGAACCTGAGTATATGACCGGTTTTATAGATTGTGTGAGATGAAGGTTATTTATTATATAGTTTGTCTCATTTTCCGTATTACTGACGAGTGAGAAAACTTTTACGGGGTGATCGCGTAATAGAATACGTGGTATGAGTCCCAGAGTGAATTCGAAGGTCGTTCAAAGTATTTTCCGTACTCTAAATACCCCGACTTTTTCTCTTTCAACGGAAAGCGTGATTTTTTTTAAACATTACTGTTCGTTTTACGGGGTCTTTGGCCTAATCATAAGCTTGAAAAGTCATATACACGAGAATTGAGACCACTCGTGCGTTATTCGAGGCGCCGGACTAATATTAACGTTATCAGGACTCAGGAGACTTGAATAAATTTCGACGCCTACATAGGAGACGGGAATCATCATCCCCAAGCTGTCTTGAGGAGCAGTACTTTTTTTTTGTTCTTGTTCGATTTTCAGAGAGCTTGAAAAGAGTTTAAAGAGATTACGAGTCGCAAGCTTCATGTGGAAGATAGAGTCATCTCTCACAAACTAAGTCAATTGAAGTAGACTGGGAAATCTCTGTAGTCGATTAGGATTGTTTATTTCAGAAAAATCTGTTAGGCCTCTCTTCTACGATCGGTACGGGTCAATTTCTCCCAAGTCTACCGCCGTGAGTTATAAGTCACCTTCTCCACTCATGGTGGTCGAATTCTCTGTCTGTCTGTCTCTCTCTATCTCTCTCTTCTCTCTGGGCTTCATCCACCCCTTTTCTCGATATGCATAGCAGGAGAAAGAACATTTCTCGAAATCCAAAGCGCTCCGGTGTGGGTGTATTTCTCTGTGACCTTATTCAACTCACTCCATACGTTTTACTCCATCGAGTACTTCGTTTTGTGTTGGTTTTTTGGGTATGTCTTCGTTAGATGAGAAGAGACGTTGAACTGCAGGTGCGAAGATAGAAGAAGATTCTGGGAAGTGTTTCGAGCGGCGCTCAAAGTGAACGACCTTTTTTTTTTTTACTTACTTTTTTTGCTCTGGGGGTGGGGGGTAACACTGAACTTCCCCGTATCTAAGCACTCTACGCACCTGTTGGACCGTGAGATTATTTGATTGCCAGTAGTTACATGACAGAGGCGCGTAACGACCGGTGTAACCTAGAATTCAGATGGAAAAGACCGATGATTCTATAAAGGTTGGGTTATGGAATGACGTGAATGCTTTAGGCAATGGGGTTATTCGAGTGAAAATCTTGTAAAGATATAGTCGAGTCCACAAAGGCAATATCTCTTGCTTTGCCACCCAGCAACAGTTGCTGGTGATGATTTCATGGTGCTTACCGATGATTTTGAAACAAACGAGGATATCTGAACGTAAAACCTTTATAAGTCGACAGGTTAAATGATCAAGTACAGTCACTTCTACCAACGCAAAGAACTGATGGTTGGGCAGGGCAAAGAAAAAGGAAGTTTTAAACCGATTCTTAAGCAAGCTGGAAGAAAGCTAGTCCAGAAGGCAAGGTGAGAAGTTCATTGTAGCAGGCGATTTTAATGCCTGATCAGAGGAATGGAAAGAGTGCAACCGTCAGCGCCGGATATACCAGCGAAGTAGAGGCCGCGAAAGGGCGCGGGCGGTTGCACCTGAATACCGCAGCTGGCTCGCAAGAGGCTTAAAAAGGCCATCGAAGACAGCAAGAGTAATAAGATAGCATGAAATTACAATCGCCGTAGGTGAGTATTGGAAGGCTCCAGGCCCGGATGAGATTCCAAATCCAGTCTGGAGCGCCCTACACTCAGTTGACCCGGCACTGCTTGTTGATACATTCAATGCGGCAGTTGCTGGGGGACTGTTCCCTATGCGATGGAAAAAAGCCAGGCTATCACTGATTGATAAGAAGGATAAACCACCTGGCCTGTCATCCTCTTATCGTCCACTTTGTCTGCTGGACTAATAATGGGAAACTCCTAGAAAGAACGATAGCCAATCGACTGGAAAGCTATCTGAAGGAAAGAGATATAATCTATAGTAGCCAGTACGTTTTTCAAACTGGACGCTGTACATCGGATGCTGGGATCCGGCTGAAGAGGATAGCGGAGTCAGCGATTGCTACGGGTCAGTTTTATGCAGCCGTCAGCCTCGACATTCGAAATGCGTTCAGTTCGATTCCTTGGGAGCAGATCTTGGAAGCCCTCAAGGACGCAGAAAAGCCCGCATACCTGCTCAGGATGATCGGCAGCTATCTTAGCTGCAGAGAAATCCAAGCAGAGATGTCTGGTGGTACATTGAAGCGCCATGTTAACTGTGGGGTGCCGCAAGGGTCGGTGCTTGGGCCGCTGTTGTGGTGCGTCGCATTTAACGGGATATTTAAGGTGAAGCTGCCGCCGGGTGTTAGACTCATCTGCTATGCGGATGACACACGGGTGGTATGTACTTCTGATACGACTGTAGCGTTGGAGAGCAGGGTAAACCGGGCCTTAGAGGTAGTGACGCGTTGGATCGAGTCGGCTGGACTCGAACTTGCAGCTAATAAGACGGAGGCCATTTTATTCACGACCCATTGGAAGTTCAGGCCACCCAGCTTTCGCCTGGAAGGTGTGGAAATCGAGACTAAGAGGAAGATGAAGTACCTGGGCATCTGGTTTGATTCGACGCTGAGCTTCAGGCACCATTTCCTGATGGTAGCGGAAAAGGCGGCGGGGTAGTTGGATACCTCAGTCGCCTTATGAGGAACCTAGGAGGACCGAGAGAAGGAAGAGGAAGGATCATGATGAGCACCGCCTTGTCAATCCTACTGTATGGCGCGCCAGTATGGGCCGACTTCATGAAGATACTATACGGAAGACGAGAGATGGTAAAGATTCAATGAAGGGCTGCGCTAAGGTGTGTTAGTGCCTACCGCACTGTCTCGACGGAGGCTCTTTGTGTATTAGCACGTTCACCACCAATCGAGCTCCTTGCTGAGGAGAGAGCGGTGGTGTTCAAAGCAAAAAAGACGACAACGATCAACCAAGAAACATTACGGGTCAAGGAGGAGGTCTGGCGCTCTTTGTTTGTAAAGTGGGAAGCAAGAATTTCCCAGAGCGAGCTGGGTAAGTGGATAACCCGTGTGCTAATACGCGACCTTGATGAGTGGATGGACCGACACCATGGCCAACTAAACTTTCACCTGACGCAGGTCTTAAGCGGCCATGACTGCTTCAACAACTACCTTCATGAGAAGTTAAGGAAAGTTGAGCAGGCAACGTGTTCGCACTGCGATCAAGGGCGGGATGATGGACCGCAGCACACTTCATTTGAGTGCGAGGCGTGGAGGCGTGAGCGGGACAAGCTTAGTCGGTCTCTTCAAGAGATCAGGGTAGATGAAGCGCTTGACCCGAGTAGCCTTGTATCCACCAGGCTAGGTTTCGAAGAAGCATGGAACCAGGTGTCTGCATTTGCGGCCACTGTCATGAAGAGGAAGATGGACTGGGAATGGAATAGGCAAATGCAAAACCACGCTATGGCCTACTCGATACCTGTGTACCATCAACAACCAGATTTGCAGGAGGACGAGGACGTCGATCATCCTTGAAGGTAGAAGAAGATGAAGAAACTTCAACAGCAATTTACTGTATCTCAAGGTGATGTTTTTGTTGTTGTGTGTTGTTGTGTTTGCTGCATGCCATGGGGCACTGCAGCTTGGCGGTTGCCGAGCAGAAGAGGGGGTTCGCCAAGGAGATTCTTCCAACACTGAAGTTATACCCAAAAGTGTCGATTCCGGTACTTGAAGAAACAAAATCAAATGCATACGCAACCTACACCTACTTCACTGTGGAGTACGGGCGGTGTTTGTCAATGCGACACAAATGCGAAATTGCAAAAATTTGTCAGACAGACAAAATACTGGATTTGGGTGTAGTTAAGTTATACTACAAGCAGTACCCATGCCCCACCAAGGAGAACCCACCAAACACAAGGGTGCAGTCGGAACGCCTATTACTTCTTTAAAAGGATGAATCTGAAGAAGAATTTTCGAAGAGAAACAAACTTTTTTTCCATGCAGCTCAGCTTCGAACTTTTTACTAATTTTTCTCTCTGCATTTGTGATGTTTTGGGGAAAGGGGCACACTGCTTGTGGGTCCACCCTCTGTTTGAGGGTTGAAATTATTTCACACAGTGGAGCATGGCACAAAAAATCTACTTCAAAATTTCATAATAGTTGCAAAATTCTGTTTGATCAAAACGTGCCGCAGAAAGTTTGGCACAGCCTCTAGGAGCGGTAATTTTTAATACGTTTTTTCGGACACATAGCCTGACGTTTTTCATGATAATCGGGTTTTGGCGCTCAAAATATTTCTACTCGTCTTTTATAACGTAATTAAAATTTTAATATACTTCCCCCGCGATTTCCTCAAAAAGGAATAATGATCCTAGCATTAAAATTGAAGACATCATTTTAATAGGTAATAGTACTTTCTACAACTTTTGTATGCAGTATTTTTACCAAAAGAGCTATTCCAACAGAGATACAGTAAAAAATTGTTTTTTGTGCGGTCGTTTCTTAGCTGTAGGGGGCTACGCTCACACGGGGGGGGGGTGAGGGGGTTATAGTGTATGTTCATTAGGGAGTACTAACCATCAATCGTACAAATTTTCATCTCCACACGTATTATTCCTTCAATATGCGATATTTATGTCCAATATTTCTGGACTAGTCTGATTAATTTCTCAGGATCCAAATGAGGAAAGCTTCATCCTCACTACGATGTAAGCCTTTTCTGAATATTGATACTCTTTCGTTGATCATCTTCGTTCAATCTAAACAAGTAGGCCTACAGAATGAATGAAAGAGAGCACCGATTTATAAGATCACGTAGGAAATTGTATGATTAAAAAACTGCAGTTTCGCAGGTGAAGAAGACGTCACCGCATCATCAGTTTAACAGACATAACATTTCCTGCGTGATCTTGTAAATCAGTGCTTTCTTTCATTCCTTCAACACAACGACGACCATGACCTTCATCTTATCAAGTACAGAATATTGAGTACAAATCACAGAACGTCTATTCTTGTTTATACATCATCTCTTCAAATAAAATTATCAAAATAATAATTGACGAATACAAAAAAAAAATAAATAAATAAAAACATTGACCCGACACGAGAGAAAAAATGATCATATCGATAATTAATTTTGATCGACACGCACGTGTTTTGTCATCACACAACATTTACGTAGAAACGACACGCAAATTTTGACTGGAATCTTATAGATATACGGTACAGTGAATAGGAAATCGACTACGCAAGTCTGTTTTTATCCAACATTTTTTCAGCTTCTTCGCTGCTCTGTTTATCGACATCCGTCTTCAAGGAATTCTGTATTTCGTACAGAGATTTTCCTCTGGTTTCGGGAAGGACGAAGTAGATGAATACGCACGCCATAAAACTTGCTGCCGTGTAGAATAAGAAATTGGCTTCTACGCCGTAGACTCCTCTGATGACTAAAAACACTTTGAGAATGACGAATGTTCCTATCGACTGACTAATGACACCCATACTCGATCCTATAGCCCTCACGCTCAGGGGCAATAGTTCCCCTTTTACAGCATACGATGCCGTTGCTGAAATGGGAAGGATCATTCCAAACGCTGTGATGGAAGCGAATATGAGCCATGGATAGAACACGATTTCGTAATTTCTACTGTGCAAATAGAGTAACACGTACGAGAATACATTGCAAACGGTCATCCACGTATACGATCCAACAATCAAAGTTCTTCTGTTAAACTTCTCGATTATGAATGGTGATATGATTACGGTGATGAACTGCGCTGCGTTGTAAAAGATGGCGAAGTGCTCTGCCGTAAAATTTGAGGAGGGAGAAAATATTTGCGGACTGTACATGAGGACGGCGCCTGCACCGGTGAACGTTCCAAGAACGCATATACCGATCATGATGCTTAAAGCTTTTATATTAGCCGAAGACTTGAATCGTTCAATAAATTTCTCATTCATCTGCGACGTTTCCTCCAAAACGCTTCGCTCAATTTTCTGTAATTCATCGGCCACCTCATCCGGAGGCTGACCACTGCGTAGCCACTGGAGATTTTTTTTGGCACGTTTATAATCGCCTTTCATGATCAAAAAGAACGGCGTCTCCGTGCTGTAATACAGTGACATGAACACGAAGCTTGCGAATATCGAATTAACAATAGCCGTGTTCAAATACGATAAATAAGTAGCTATGACGTACTCGAGAAAAAGTGCTCCAAAAAATGTGAGTACGATACAGCTCGCGAGAATACCGCGAAGGGACGGTGAAGAATTTTCCGCGATGTAGATTGCGTTCGCAACGTCGGTGATACCATTCGCGATACCAAAAACCACGCGAGTTATGTAGATGATGACGATATCACGAGCAAATATGACGGTTAGAAAGAGAATAAAATACAGAACTGATACCAAAATCAAGGTGTATCTGCGGCCGAAGTGATCCACGAGGAGAGGTGATAGAAAGGGGCCGGATAGTTTGCCCACTTCGCCGACAGCAGCTACCCACGAAGTTTGATCCTCGCTTACGTTGGGTATCACAGAATCTGCGCTTCGTAGTTTTATCAGAGTAGGTCCAACCCATCCGTAGCCAATTCCAATCATGAACTGGTTCAAGAGAGCTGTAAATTTAAACAGACATGTAAAACAAATTATTAGGTTGAAGATTTTTGAACGAGGAGTCATAATTTGCAAAGAGAGGAAATCCGCAGATCAAAAATGTACACAAATAGATTTTCTGAGAAAAAATTTAGCAGATATAGTCAATCTTGAGTAGTAATTCTTAACAAATTTTTTGAGCTCGGATGCGACTGTTTTAGAATATTAGTATTTGACAAGCGTTATTTAGAAGAAAGTATTTCAGACAATTAGAGTGGGTTCTTAAAGTTTTCGTGGAATTTATACAAGGCTCCTCTTATGTATCCAAGTTTATTACTCGGCTCAAGAAATCTCCTCAGTGCCAACCTTTCTTCATACCTCTCAGTTTTTCCGAGCTTGGGCACATCGAGTCGGGAGTTTTTCAAGTTTTCTACCTGCACATAGCTAGAGACTTGAGTTTTTCCAGTCCTTCAAGTCAGTCATCTCTTCTTCTAAGTTCTTTAGGAAACATTTATCTGGCTTTAGAAAACTTCTTGCTCTCTCGGGAGTGCCAGATCTTCAGTCAACCTTTTAAAAGGGAATTGTTTTTTCAGTCTGAGTAGAATTTTTGACCTCAAGCAAAAATTAGAAATAAAAACCCTACTTTACGAGAATCGATGAAATTCGCACGTTGGAGATTCTAAGTACAAAATATTTCCAAGATTAACTTGTATAGGAGTTCCAAGCTTAAAATTGTTTGAAGTCCTATATCTGAGAGGTCCAGAAATTGCCCTTGTCTATAGAACTTTCTTGCTCAAATTTGCTTTAGGTCCGACATGTGCGCAGGATTCAGAGCTCGGAATTATTCAGAGTCCTACACTTTTAGAAGCTTCACGCTCAAAACTTGGGACAACATCCTAAAAGGTTCAAAACGCGATATTTTTTTAAGTACGACTCCTCATCAAACCAAATTTTTCCTTTGCTCAAACTATTCGAAGATTCCAAGGTTTCTAAAGTTTCTGAGATTTTAAAAGTATCCGAAGTAAACCTTGGAAACCTTGAAAACTTTGGAAAAGGATTGAAACCTGAAATTTTTCCAAGTCTTTTCCCATCATGTAATATGACAAGAGACTTGGAAAAGGTTTCTTTAACAAAGTTCAACGAGAAATGCGGGGAATCTGTCCTATGGATCAAATTGGTTTCGGTATTGAGCATTCAAATTGAAATCTTGAAGATTCTTAGGTTTTCCTGAGTTTCTTATGTCATGGTGGACAGAGCCTGAAGGTAACAATTTTTCCAAGTCCTTCTCCTATTATATATATGACTCGAGGGTCGAAATCTTTCCAAGTCTCTCTCCTATCATAAATTATTACGGCTCAAGTGTCGAAATTCCTTCAAGTCCAAACCGAGGAGATGGACTTCAACCATTGTTACCAATGACGTCGGATTGAACCACTTTTGTTTTGGGCGAACATCACACGGCGCACGGTGTACGGCAAATCTTCCGGAAAAACCCCCATAGTCATCAGATCGTGACATCACAAGGTCGAAAGTTGATGATGTCACATATTACGGCAAGGGACTTGGGAAAAATTTCGCTGACTTACGACGTACTCCGATCGTGACGTCATAGAATCGAAAGTCGAATTTTTCACAAGTCCATTTGAACAGGGAACGTGTTTTATCGGGAGGGGGGGAGGGATGTCTTTCCGGAAAAAACGTCAACCGTCCGCCGGTCGGTTGGCCGGCAAACATCGGAGGTCGAAAATTTTCCAAGTCTTCTCCCATTATATATACCAGTATAAAGCTAATATAAATACAAGGGGGGGGGGAGGTCTTAGCCTACTTCACGTCCAGTATACTGTATGTTAGGCGTTAGCTGATTAATGATTATAATACTATAGTTTTTGGCCACATCTAGATATGCAATACTTCATACAGCAATTAGGTTACCCCTTCAATGAGCCACATATACAATACTTTAAACATCGCCCCTTCATTGAGTCAGGTATGCGGTGGTTCGAACACCGTAAGACTCAAAAGGCCGTCCTAGAACTCCCCATAAAACGAGTTCCCTGCTTCCTCTTATTCAATTCCGTTAAAGAACTCGTGAATTTTCTATATTATATTACGACAAGCGACCTGGAAAGATTTCGCTGACCTATGACGTCATCGTGAAGTCACAAGATCGACTTCCGATCTATAGGTAATCGTATGCAAAAGCTCTTAATTAGGTCAGAGTTAGATTACGTTTGTATATGTCGAGATGGCGGACATTTTTTCCAAAAACCCCATTCCTCAAACTGATTTTCTGTTGGAAATTCTAACTTCTATGTCTATGAGATCAGATGGCGTTCTTTCCAAAATCTCGACGTTTGAACCATTGAGGATGCATTGGACAATAATAAGGGGTCACTAACGGAGTTTCCTAGATGACTAAATAGAAATTTTCGGAACGAACATGTTTTTACTAGTCGGAATTTTTCATATTATGAGTCACCAGGTCAAAAAAATTTGTGATGTTCTTGATCTCTGCAGAGTCTACATCACGTGGTTAAATTGGCGACTTGATGAACTTTCGACCGAAAAGTTTTAGGTGAGAGTTTTTCACTGCCCAAGTTTTTTCAGAGTGTAATGGGAGAGATATCAAAGAAAGACCTTGACCTACTTTAGGGGCTTTTGACACTGATTAACGTTGGAGGAAACATGCAAAAATTGAATTTCGACTTGGAAAAGATTTTGTCCGCATGGCTAGGTATAGACTATTCTACAACCCAAATTTTCTCCGAGAAAAATGGCAAAAATACGAAACCTAATCTTTAACTCTCATATCTTCACGGAAAGTTTCTTCTCTGCTCACTTGAATTAGACACAATAAACCAAAAATTCGACGAAAATTTCCTTTATCGTTTTCTTCATGGAAACTTTTTTGTTCACGTTGCGACTCGAAAATTCGGAAACGAATTCATTCCATTCTGCGCGTGAACGTTGGAAAATGAGTCACCGAGTGTTTTTCAAACAAATAACGCTAGTCGAAACAAATGTACTCGAGATAAAATGCCACGTGACAGCGACACAGGTGAAATACAGTGTGAAACGTCATTCATTTCGAAGTTTATACGACTTCGCGATCCTTCAGTTTGGAGAAATGGATATCGAAATCGGAACAATGAAGCTGTTTCATACCCTGCGAGTTCATCGTCAGATTATAAGAGAAAAATGCTTCATCCTACAGAAGACATATAGAATGCAAATATGAACAAAAGACTCTTAGATTACGGTACATGTTAATTACGTAGATAAAACAAACCCTTGCACTTTTCGTAAATTTTTTATTCAATACTTTGCTAAACGTTTTCGGCTTTCGCCATCTTCAAGAGCGGAGGAACAAATATAAACTGAAACACAAACGAGTTGCGTTTGATCGCAATCGCTAGAGAGTGTCCGAAAATTTATACGTGTGAAGTTGTATAACACAATGACCTCATAAAAACTTGAGTAATTATTAATTCGTCGTTTTTACTCGATTTAACACTTCGTACGTATCGTGCTTTGTTATTTTGATTGACTCAAGGACCAACCTTCGTTTGTATTTCCTTTCAAAATGCAGCAGCCTTTCTCCTTTAGCTAAGACGTCTCAGGTCTTGAAAGGGAAATAATTTAAGAAGTCCCGCTCAACAAAAAAATTCTGTTCCACGTTCCTTCTTCACTCGATTGTTAAACTCTTCCAGTGCCAGTTTTTCAGAAGATGAAATTGTGATGCTTGAAAAAATTCACGGGTTCTTTAACGAAGTTAAATGAGGGGACGCAGGGAACCTGTTTTATGAGTTTCACTGAAGGAAAATAATTTTAGTTTATCGATTTTTCTGGACCAATTAATTAAGCCGAATTTGTCATTCAAACCGTTGCTTTTGCTCCTTGGTATGAAAGATACTATACAAAAAATTTATTTGTTGCACTGAAAGTATGATAAAAAAAAATTCAAGCGATAACGCACCACTAATTGAGCAAAATTTATTAGGACGTTTCGATACAACCAGTGTATTGTTTTCACGATCTAAAATACTCTTAGTTTAATTCAAGTATCGGCTGAAGATGATAGGTAGGTACGCTGGTTGAATCAAAACGTCCTAATAAATTTTGCTCAATTAGTGGTGCGTTATTGCTTGAATTTTTTTTTATGAAATAAGTTTATACTGTATTTGCGATTAATCGTTTTTGTTCCATAAGTAGATTGCAAAGTTTGGGAAAAATCTTTTCCAATTCCATTGTAGATGTTCCTATAATGTTATCCTTTTTGCAAATGTGAAAGAATTATCTATTTTTGGTAATGAGTGATAAATGTGTCAAAATTAAACAAAAGGTCCCACCTTGTTGATATGGAGTTATGCTTACTACGTGATAGCTGATAAAATTCCCTTTAAAATGAGCCCCAGATGAGCTCAAAACCTTAAAAATTTGCCGAGATACAACATTTGACAGTTGACTTACAGAAAATACTAGTTTTGAGAAAAACGCATTTAAAGTTGGACAACCCTGTGTAGCACATTTTTTTCAATACATAACACGTTTATGCTTGGTTTGTGCGTCTTTACCGCAATATGAATGTGAAATAAAATCATTTTGACGATTCCACAATGTGGCTACAGTGGTTTTTACCCACTCCTAACATTATTATCCTCCCTCTTCCTGCCTGTTTGAATAAGAAAGAGAATACAAAAGAGACACGAGGTACCCTGTTCCTCACCTTCTCTATAAACGCAATACAAGGACAGACGTTTGGTACAAGGACGGACGTTTGGTACTAGGTTTTGGTACTAGGTTTCCTTGGTATCATTATAACTGTATGAATGGAAAATTGATATGCATAGCAATTTCTATTATCTTCAGTATAGCTGGGACCCCTCTTTGTAGTATAGTAGCTTTATACCGGTACAAGTATATGCCTAGCAATCTGTATTATCTTTGATATAAGCTAGAAGTTCTCCTTTATTATACTAGCTTCATACTAGTATAACTGGAATATGCCTAGCAATTTCTATTATCTTCAGTATAACTGGGACCCCTCCTTGTAGTATAGTAGCTTTATACAAGTACCTATGCCGAGCAATCTGTATTATTGTTAATATAAGCTAGAAGTCCTCCTTCATTATACTAGCTATATACTAGTATAACTGGAATCTTCGAGCTATAGATGATAGGAGGGGGAGCTCAAAAATTTTACAAGTCCCAAGGTCATAGGTGATTATGGCTGTATAACAGGAAAATATTGATATACCTAGCAATTTGTATTATATTCTCTAGTATAAGCTAGGACCCTTCCTTGAAGCACAGTAGCTTTATACTAGTATATAATTAAATAGGAGGGGTCCTGGGGGGAGGTAGAGGGGATGAAAAGAGGGGAGGTCAAAAATTTTCCAAGTCCCAAGGTCATTCTCAAGGTCATAGTTAGGTAAGAAAGTTGCCTCCCGGACGCCGGACACCGGACGCCGGACGCTGGACACCGGAGGCCAGACACCGGACGCCGGAGGCCAGACACCGGACACCAGACGCCGGACACTTTTTCTTGAAAGACCCCCTGATAAAACAGGTTCCCTGTTAAAAAGAACCAAAGTTTTCCTTAGCTCCTACTGAATCCCCGGCAAAGGGAATGATTGTAGCTGAGCTTGTCCCAATGCTACGGCATAGAGAGTCGAAAATGGTGTCAGAACTAGCCGAGAAAATTCACTCCAATTCCCATTCCTCTACTCAAGAACGCTGACCAAAACACCCTTGTTTCTGTCCTAGAAGATAAAATCCCAAGGTTTGGTGATGACTAAGGCTGATAAAGGAACTGCAGTCATGATCTTTGACCAAACCGACTATGACCAAAGAATGACCAAATGCCTCGACTCCATCAACGCGGTACGCAATCCGGACTTCTACTTCAACACTTATAGCCGTCAGGTTTGTAAAGGCATTGATGAAGGTAGGCAACTAATTATTAGGGACCCCTAGGAAGTCTCTTTTGGTGCCTAATCCGTCACCCCCTCGAATTTATGGACCGTGGCGTAGGGGTGTAGATCTCCTTCTCTACACATTTCTTAGCGGGGGGGGGGGAGGCGTGTGTAGGAAAAAATTTCCGCGCTTCCGAGCAAAATTTTTGCTCAAATCTCCCCCCTCCCCCCTCGTTTAAATCTAGGCCACGCCGCTGTTTATGGATTTCCAAAACTCCATGAAGAGGGTAACCCCATAAGGATATTGCCCCCCACTTACCCGTTGTCCAGATACCTGGATAAATGGTTTGAACATAATACAGACTTCCAACCTCTTCTTTCAATTAAAAACTCGGCTGAGCTCGTTCAAGTTTTAGCCCAGACCTTCCTCCGCCAGGAAGCAAAATTGTTTCATTTGATGGTGAAGGTCTTTTCCCACATGTTCCACATGAGACTAGGTACCTTGAAGCGCATCCAAAATTCTTGAAGATTTCATTAAAAAATACATAAGTCTTTTTAAAAAGCTGTTTACGCTCAAATATTTGCCAGTTTGGGGGCAATTTATTGCCTTCCGGATGGCATAGGTATCTTCACTGTAATATTTTATCCAAAGTTTCAACGGAGAGACTTGAATCAGAAGTACTCCATTCTGACAAACCCCTTTGGCGACGATTTGTCGATGATGTGTTATGTATATGGCAAGGCGCCACCGATCTTATTACTGAGTTCTTTACCCTCCTCAATAGCCCCTATCGCACACTCCAATTCAGTATGGATATCGATGGGAAGCAGATTAATTTCCTTGACCTTCATATCGAAAATACCGCCTGTGGTGTTTGTTTCTATGGGATTTACCGAAAACCCATTACCACTGACATTACAGTTCATAGAAATTCCTTCTGCCCTGTCCCCGACAAGTTGGTCGCTCATCATTACTTCATCAATAAAATAATTTCAATTCTTCCAACACCTCAAGTCTTCAAAGAAGACGTTGAAGTCATTAAGTTTTTAGCCAAAAAGGATAATAATACTGTCGATATCCGTGGGATGATAAGGAAAACGCTTATAAAGAATATCCTTGGTCACGTTTCGACCTTGTACGATTCCAACAACAGTACCAAAATAACTAGAATAGCTCTTTTTTGTTCCCTCACCAATGTTTTGGCTGACCTCCTCAGGACAAACAATCGGAAACCAGTCTTGTACCCTATCGGTAGGTTGTTGTCTAATGGCAAAGGCAGGCTCCCCCTCCCTTGTCAAAATGTGGTGTCTACCCTGTAGAGATTGCTCGGCAGTCTACATTTGAGGCGACTCACTGACCACATCGAAGCTTTCGAAAACGAGAATCTCTTGAGGCCGTCTTTCGCTCGGCATCTGTTGTACGTGGTAGGAAGAAAATTTAGCTAAAGTAGAAATTCTGCTGCATTTTGAAGACACATACGAACGAAGGTTGGCCCTTGAATCAATCGTAATAACAAAGCACAATACATGCCATCGATAGGAAGTGTTAAATCGAGTAAAAAACTACGAATTAATACATAATATCACTCAAGTTTTTATGAGGTTACCGTGTTATACAACTTCCGACGTGTAAATTTTTGGACACTCTTTAGCGATTACGATCGAACGCGTTTTCTTTCAGTTTATATTGATTCTCCGCTCTTGCACATGAAAGTGGAAAACGTTGAGCATAGTTTTTGAAAGTGGGAAAGTTTTTTTCATCTAATGAACAAAAGAAGCTCAATTTAGTGGACTTTTTGATACTGATAGACGATCACTATCCTCTCGCAAACTTCTTTCGACTTCCCAGCTCATAACTACAACTATTCATAGTCTCGCTTGCCACTGGGCAACGATCGAAACTTTCACAAGTTTTATCGATTTTTCAAGTTCCTGAAGTAGATCAAAGTCTCCACTTTTGATGAAGTCAAAATACCTCAAAAAATTCCAAGAAAATCCCCAAAATATGCCCTGCTAGGTGCCATTCAATCGGCAGGGAAAGATTTTTCAGTACCGAGAAAACTCATTCTGCCCTGAAGTCGGTGGCGATACTCATATTTCTCCAATCCTTTCTATTTCACTTAACACCTGCACGTTTTCCTCCCTTGACATAATTCATGACCCAAACACTTTTAACCTAATTGACCAACGAATCCGTTTGATTTGGAAAACCTAGCCCCATCTTCTATTCTATCCACTTTTGGTGATATAACCACAATGCAGCTACAAGCAAAAGAGTGAGGATCATTGTTCCAAAAATTCTCAGCAACAAACAACATCCCTCTGGTTTCAACCCGGTGAACAATTTGTCACCCATCTGAAGCTCTGGAAAAAATGGGAAAAATTATACCCTTGTTCCCGTTTTTTTCTCAGTTGAAGCCCTTTAGGATTCCCAGGCTCGAAAGGCTTCAACAGGGACAAACCTGAAGCCCTTACAGCGCGGTTACCAAAAAGGTATAGCTTTGCATGAAAGGACAAGAAACCGTAAAAACGATAAGGATGAATGACTAACGGACAATCGAATCAAGATACCAGAAAAACGAGGTAAATAGAATTGGAAATTAAAATTAAGATAAAGATAAATAATCAAACATAAAGGAATTAAAATCAATAGAGTAAAAGTAACTACTATAAAGGAGACACATAATTGGAAACAAAAATAGGAGTCAAAATTAATTGGAGACGTAAAATTAGATAAATAATCGACAGAAAATCATACAGAAACATCCTTATGTGAATACAAAGAAATAAATAGTTAAAAATGGATAAGGTCAAGGAGTAGGAAATAGTTGAAAACGCAACCAGGAGAGGGTTAGAGGGGAAAAAGGAAGAATTGAGAGGAGGAAGGAAGGAAACTAAAAAGAAGGAACTGGAAAGACAAGGGACAATAAAAGGAAGAAACTGAGGAAGCGGAAGAGAAAAAGGAATAAGAAAAGAAAAATAAAGAAGGAAAATAAAGGGAAGGAGGAGAAGGAGGAGAAGAAGAAGGAAAGGAAGAGGAAGAGGAGGGAGGAAGGAGGAAATGAGGGCAAAAGGAAAGAAGTTCAAATAGGATCAGCGGGAAAGAGGCAACTAATAATACCCTGACTTGGTTGGGAGTAATTGAAGACCGTAAAACCTGCCTTACATATCTGGCGGATTCCAGACTATTTTCTATATGAATGAATTTCTCAGTACCGGCGCGGAAGTAATGCCTGCGGGTAGTGAGTTGTTTCAAGAAAGGAGAAGTGGACGACTTTTGATGTATCCTTATGGGCAATTGTCTACCTGTTTCCCCTATACAGACAGAATTACAATTACGGCACGGTAGAATAGAAACACCACTCTTGTCTTCGCGAGGAATAGGATCTTTTTGATTGCAAAGGAGGGACAAAGTGGAGTGGATAGTATAGAGCGCTCGACGGAAGCCAAAGTTTGCAACAATTTAGAAAATTTATAAGAAAGGCAACCCAAAAAGGGTAGTCGTATCCACCGTTTCTTCTTGCGATTATTCGATTGGCAAGGGAGGATACTTCTAGTTCCCTTTTTGAACCCCTGAAACCTTTTGCATTTGCGGGCCTCGAGTGGAAACACAGATTGATTCTGCCTGGTTGAAAAACTCCGTCACAAATCTGTCCAAACGTGATGAGATTGTCAGACATACTCGTTTCTCTCTCTTACACCCTCGCTTTCCTAAAAACACAATTGATCCGAAGCTTTCGTCGATCACCCAAATAACGTCTTCCATTGTTGTCAATTTACCTTCTCCAATTTCAGCCCAATGACTAGTGACACAGCTCTTTAGAATAAAGTGAATGAGTAATCAAGCAGACACATTCAATTCCGCTCATACGAATTTGAGCTTCGATGTATTTAGCTGATGCAGGCCTACAGGAGTATGTATCCCCTCAATTTCAATTCAAGGAAGTAGTTTCAGCAGTTTCCCCAACAAACCTAAGATTCATATATCGCTGGGTTTCTAGTCTAAAGTAACGCTTTTCTATTTGAAAGAAGAGAATTATCATCTAGAGATAGTCACGCGTACGACGTAATCGCTATAGTGATAAGTATGATGCAAAAATTCTGAATCATATACACGTGGTAGTTTTGAAAAGCTCAGTATTATTGCACCATATCACGATAGCAAAACTTGCTTCTCATTGAATTAATGCAAAATTCTACATCACGGCTATTCACTATGAAGAATGGTTTGACACTGTTTTATATGGAGTAATTAGATACAAAAACCGCAGAATATACTAAAATTACTAAGCGCTATATCGACTAAACAGTCATTCTTAGCGAAGACAAGAACACGTGCTCTTGTCTTCGCTGAGGATGACTGTTTAGTCGATAGCGCCTCGTAATTTTAGTTTGTATTTAGTCACTCCCTAAAAAAGAGTATCAACCCTTTCTTCACTCATATTGCAATGATTTATATTCTTACCTGGAGCGCATGCCAAAGTTTGATGGAGAATCGCTCTCGACGCAGTCATTGCGGGCGATTTTTCAGATCTTCGTCGTTAGGAAAACTTGAACGTATTTTTCACGATCGGAACGAACGCACATGCTCGTTAACTAAACAAAGAAAGACAGGTACACATTAATTAAATATTGAACTTCTTAATTGTCTAACATTGCGCTGTACAATTTACTCCCCTCACCCTACGTTCGGTCCGCTATCGCAAATTAACTCGATAAGAAACGCGCGTCTATATTTTTATTTTGTCAAAGATTTGCGCGCATCAACAACGGTGCTTCTAGGTTTATACTGGCTCACAATTGCGGGAAAGTAACGAACATCATACAGATGAGAGCGTGTGTGCTCTTGCAAAATTGCAGGAACTATATTACTCCCCGTTTCTAGATTTTTATCTCATCCGCATGCGATGAGTCATCGGTATAACGAGAATACCTTCGAGGTATAAGAGTCTTTGAAAATGAAAATTGCACCCATGTGTCCGGCGCAGATAGGTATTTACCTTTGACGAAATACGCGATAGGATACTGCATGCATGATTGAGCCGCGTGCGAAGAGTTATATCACAAATATTGTCTCTCGTAAATTATAATTATTCAAGTCGAAACATACGTTGAGGAAGACCTATTGTCTATAGATGAAGAAAATAAGTGATTTATGTAACATTACGTAGAGAGTGCCGAGAGTGACTCATCTTTGACTCAGCGTTCCAGCAGAAAAAATTCGTACTAACCTTTATCGAGACACCAAAATAAATCACAAGTTTCGCATACCGGCATCGCAAGCCTATATTAATCTCACCAGCTGATAGAACTTTGAACTTACTCCCTTCCACTTCGAGACGGAATACGATCTCCCTCCAACCACGCACGACTATACACTGTCCACAAACGACTTGATTGAGAAGATGGATGAATAAAAATAGACAAATTTTTTACAAGATGGAATTTTTAATTTAATATCTATTAGTATGGTAATGCACATCGCAACCTTGCTGCATCTGTCGAAATCAATTATACAACTGTGTCACTTCTGCCGCGCTGGCTCTGAAAGATTTTACTACAATTTTAGCCTCACGAACTGAAATACAATACACGCGCTAGTTCCTCTTCACAATGAGAACTTTTAATATACTTTTACGCTTCAACGTAATTACTGGGCTGCTAGATTTTGTTCGAAACGTATAATTACGCGATTCTAAATTTATAATTCAACTGGTAGATCGTTCGTTCGGTTCGGCGTGCAATAAATTGTTTATCGTGAAAGTTCAGGGTCAAAATACGGTAGGAGAAAAATACACGTAAAGCGAACGCGCCCGCACACGTGATCGTTCTTTCCTTACCGAGGGGAATCAAACGTGCCGACGAGGAGCCGCTTCTGTGCGTATATGATTTAGGTATCAATTCGGGAGAGTTGAACCTGTTTTATTCGCAAAGTTTCACACTCGGTACGTCGTTTCTCAGTTTTACGTTTTACGAATGAAACCGAGGTACTTTTTTCGAGCCAGTAGCTCCATCTTATGAATCAACTATCTCGAAGAAATTTTTCATAGCCTGGTATTCTTTTTCTAAAATATGTAATCATTCCATAAATATTAATAAAAATTTAGTATGCGTGAAACTGGTTTTAGATGAGTACCCCACAGGTTATGTGATTTATACACAGTAAATCGCTATTTTGTTTTACAAGCGAAGACGGACAATGTCGCAACCACTCGTGACTCCTCCCCTGCGACTGATATCGTGAAAAAATACCCTAAATAGAAACTAAAAAATATATTTATGACTTGAAATTTCTTTTGATTGATTTGTAAAACAACATTGCGGGACATGTATTATAAATTATAACAAATTTTCCATGAGTAACTCTCGGGACAAGAAAATCAGTAGCGTCCCATCACCCCCGACCTGCTGATTCTATTCTTGTTTCTCTTGATGTTGTTAGTATGTTTCCGAACATTCCCCTCTTCCCCACTTCGGAGTTTTTCAGAACTTTATTGGTCAACTTGCAAGTGCTTACTCCTTTTATTGATGAGTTTTGACTTGTACCTTTCCTTCAATTTTTGTCAGTTTTGACACCTCATTTATGAATTTCGTAAGAACGTTGGTGTTTCGATTGGTTCTCCCCTTGGCTCCTCGGTCTAGGAAATCTTCTTGAAAATATTTGAGAATGAGGTCTTCCAGTCTGGATTCCACCTCCTCCTTCACGTGGTTTGACAATGTACTTGTGGTGACGTTCTATTCGGAGTTTCAAACTTTTCTCACCTCTCTCGAGGGAACATACTCCACCATCATGTTTACCTCGGTGGTGAGGTCTTCTGTTAACTTCCTTGACCTCTCTATTTCCATTGTAAGTGACTCTCAGAGTTTTGGTATCACCCGGAAAAATACCTGCATGGACATCACTGTTCATACTTCTTCGTTCTGCCTCACCTCCCAAATAGCTTTATCCAACGTCTTTTTTCTAATCCTCTTTCTCCTCAGACGTTCCTTGAAGAGGTAACTGTCATCATGCATGTCGCTATTTCTAATGGTTTTGAGCTTGATCTAAATAAGTTGATCTGGAAAAAACTCATTTCTGAAGCTTCAGATCTTACTACTTCTCTTCCACAGTCTATGTACGGAAAAAATGGTTCATAAGCCTTCTAATCTTCGTCCTGCTTTCTATAATTCTGTAAAACTAAAAACTCTATCCTTACATTGGAGGGAAGTGGTGTCTATAAGCTTCAATGTACTGGTTGCTCGGCTGTCTACGTAGGGGAGACGAGCCGGTAACTTTGTGTCAGAATTTAGGAACACCTTTATGAAGTGTATTCTGTTTCCTTCCTCCGCAAAAGAGATCGGCCGGAACATCTGTTTGACTTTGGCTCAAGCCGTTTTACTTCATTCTGAAAATATTTTTCGTGGATCGACGGTTGGCCCTTCAGCAAGTTGTGATTGTTCGTCACAACGACGTCGTTCTTTTGAATCGTTCCTTTCCCGATAAAGTTCTCATTGAAAAGTTTTGTAGACTCCCTACCAACAACTCGTGGTTCATCTTTGTTTTCCGGTCACCACCAGCTTTGATGGTGCGATAGCATCTTTCTTTCTGTTATTCCCTCTCAGTTTGTGCTTTTTCTTCCTGATGGTTGCTACTTAGACGAAAGATATCTTGATAATTTGTAATTTTTCTCTATGTGGTTTGAATAATTTTATGTTATAATTCATTATGATTTATCAGAATTCTTTTCAACATTTCATAGTTCAATGACGAAGAGTTCTGTAGCCTTTTCGTTTATTGTTCGCGAATCAATAATAATTGGCAGCTTTATTTCTTTTCCGCGGTACTTAATTCAGTTTCAGAAAACTGGTAGATTTTGGAAGAGAATCAAAGACGAATTTATTGAAATTGTACGGGGCAAAACGATAGTGGTAATTTCTAAGGGAATGAGGTGGGTCACGCTTCATCTCTTCAAAGAATTCGGTGGGGGGTCGAATTAGGACCGAATAGTTTATTTCTTGATGACATTTTGATGACTTATGGAGACTGATAAAAAATAAATAATGAGCTAGATTTACGTGAATAGAAGAATTTCTATTCATCTCGTAAAGAAGTCAAATAATGAAATTCAAAATTACATCAACACTGCACGTCTCTTATTGGTATCGACACGTGGATGAAATATTGAGCCTTTGCGACGGTCCTGAAGACGCCTTGCATGAGTTCCTTTCCTACCTCATTGTCCTTTATCCCAGCATTAGGTTCGAAGTAGAAATATAGTGGAGTGAACTATTAATTTTTTAGATTTCGGCATCTCTCTTACTCCTGACGGGCGCGAGTATAGCATTTACCAGAAGCCCATATCCGTTGGCTTTTTCATATTGTCAATCGCGTAGGCCTTGGTTTATAAGTAGAGGTAGGCAAGGTAAGCAGCTTCCTAGAGTAGCAAGTTTTCCTAATCCCTTTCTACGTCATTAGGAGAAAATTCAAGATGGGAAATTTCATTTCCCACAATAATTTTTCATCGCGTAATATTTTTAATTTTTAAAAGAAAACGTGGCGAGTGGCGCCGAATATGCAAACTCTTGAGCTCACATAAGGGCAATGAGAGAGGCAAATTTTTCCTAATTCTAGGGAAATGGGAAATGAGGTGGCAGGTTTTGAACTGCCGATAGCGGCTGGAATAGTAAGTCTACCCCTGCGCCCGAGACATAAAGAGTCCCCTCATATTTCCCTCTCAACCGCGACTCGTTCCACACCAACTTGTGAATGAAAAAGACATTGGCCCGGCGAAATGGAATCACCCATGATCTCGACCTCATGGTCAGGAAGAAGCTTGTTGATGAAAGCCTCAGCCAGTCGACCTCTTTGTAGTTTAACCCCCACTTTCCCTTAAAAATTTCAAATGCATTCGCCTTCCCAGAAACTTACCCGAGATTCTCAAGTCTCCTAGTCTTAAATTCGACTGCTCGCTTGGTTTCGCCCAAAGATCCGACCCTTTCTTAGGAAAGTGTGTTTCCCTGACTCCTCGGCGCTCTACGTAGGAGAGACCGAGCGAAACTTCTTCGTCCGAGCATAAGGAAGCTTTCCACACAAACCAAAAGACCGGAAATTCCCCTTTTTGCAGAGCGTCTAATCAAGGCTGATCATCAGTGTGACCTGAAAAAATACGGCCCAATTTGCTTTGAACAAAGGTTCCGTCGTCAGATAAAAATTGCGGACTTCAAGATTTGCTACGATTTGGCTAAATACGTCCCACGTCCTCAATAAAGTCCTCTTGAAGTTTCGACTCATCCTTACTTTTTTCAGGCTGCATCATACTCAGTCGCGAGAGAGAAGTGTCGAGCTTGAAGATGTTCATGTGCAACAAAACACGTGTGATCACCTTTTCCTTTCCGTCAAAGTAATAATGACAACAGCGAGACTGACGAAAAATAAGACAGTTCATGATCTAGCTTGTTCGGAAAACATCGATAAATGACTCATCGGCGTCTCTATTCATAGCTCTTACGCAACTTTCATTAACCTGCTATCAGTCGTATTCGTTCACCAATTGATAATGACCACTGTACCGGAAGTTCGTTGATTTCGTCTCATTTGTATAATGAAATCAAATTTCGCGGTTGAGTATTTATGTTCTTTTGTTCTTTCTATTACTGTCTCCTTAGCACTAGTTAGGTTTGACTGAACAGGTCGGAAATTTTTGAAGTCCTTCTCCAATGATCAATAGTATATTAGATGTCTAGGTATGAATGCGAGACTCATTCGGCTTGCTTCGCAGTACGGCCGAACTCGTGTTCCACGTCGTCTCCGCTCCTTGACGTCTAAGTTATTTTTTATAACGAACGCTACAAAAAAGTGCTTCATAGCATGCTGATTTTACCTTCGATCCGCTGTTCTCATTTTGGGTCCGTTGGAAGTGGAACAACTTTTGGGGGTCGATAACGTCTTATTTTGACTTTAAAGCGGCTCCGGAACGGAACTGGAGCTGATTCCAGGCATTGGTGTGGCACTTTTCCTCCGAAACAGTGGCATTCTATCGAATTTGGATCTTTTAGAGAGGACTAGGAGTTTGCATAACAAACCTTAGAGCCTTCAGTTGGGTGATGAAAGAAACCTAACGCCGGTGAATCAAGTCGTCGAACTTTGAAGCTGAAAGGTAAAGGATTAGCCTGGTTTTCTGGTAGTGGGCTCCTCGAGGGAAGACGCTCTTACGAGCATTTTGAGTCGGGAGCGTTGCACTAAATTCACAGATAGAATGATGAGTTGCGAGAGACATGAGCAGCCAAGCGTCTCAGGACCAGGGATTATCAATATAACATTTAGTTGCAGTGTAAATAATTACTCTTTTGAGTTACTAGAAGGCGGCGCGGGAGCAAGTTCGCATCAGGGTTATCAACTACAGGTGCAAGGATTTTTGAACCTCTTAGAACGTTGTCAGCGAAAGCCAAACTATTTGGGGGGAAGTAGAAAGGGCCACACCAAGGGGTTCCTGGACCCTGATTCAACGCTGCTCACTTTTCTTCCTTATATAGACAGCCGAGCAGTCAGGACATCGAAGCTTATAAACTCCACTCCTCTCAAGGATAGCGGTAGAATCCTCCAACCTACAGAAAAGAGAAGGAATAGTCAAGGGGTTATAGAGCGCCTGGCGGAAACCAAAAGGTTTGGGGAGGTGGCGGAAATCAGAGGATAACTCACCCAAATAACGCAAGCGAACTTATCTTTTCCTCCTCCTCTTCCTCCTCCTCCCTACCCCCCCCCCCCCCCTAACACCAAAGATCACCGGGGAAGAGTGGTAGTGTAGTCTATAGCTTTGAAAATAAGTTTTCTTCTCCAGACCATACGGTCGACAATGATCTCAATACCATTTGAGTGGACGAGGTGTTAAATAACTCGCAGCTCTTTAGTAAAGCCCTGCGGAGAGAGGGGAAGAGAAACAAGACAGTGGATGAAACTATTGAAAGCGGCAAGCCTATGAGAAAAGAGGTAAAACGAGGATCTATGGATTGAGGAAAACCTTGAATGGGTGCTCACCGTCCTCAATGGAAATCGAAAGGTCAGGGAAGTTAATTAGTCCAGGAAAATTAGACAAAAAATTCACGCGTTATGGACATAAATGTAATCCCCAGCGAATCCGGTGGAGCTTCGTCTCCCAGGGGGTTTCAAAGGTCCCGAAATTCAGTTTTTTGCAAAAATTCCGTACAAAAAAACGTTATAGGGGAAAATGTTTGAAACAAAAGTTGCTTCTTATCAAATTTTACATGAAAAAGGTCTCTTGTAAAATTTTTGTAGAGTTGAAAATAACGCCGCTAGGGCGCGCTGAAGTTCGCACATCTTGTGCATACTCACGTTGCGCAGTGAATAAATGTGCAAACATTGCGAGTTAACTCATTATTCTTCTAACAACGTTTTCAAACATCAAATAAAAGTATAATATGAAAATAATAGCCTACCACAATACTAAGTATTACACAAAATGAACACTATAAAATCAGTAAAAAAAAATGAATATAGAAATGTGTGCAGTGAAGACATACGGGCACATGATATGATCAAATTACTGTACAAAGTAGGAAGTAATGCGGTGGAGGCTATTCAGTGAAGGTGAGGCTGAATATGCTGAAAGGCAATGATAATTACTCCTATGTTTTATGGATAGAATGTGATAAATGACAACCCAACGCCAAGAAGTTGTTTAACATCTGGAACAGAAAGCACTTGACAAGACCAGTGGATGTTAAGTCCAGTACCTAATAAAAGGATCCAGTCAGGGAAAGTCGATACATTCACTGCTTGCTGGTGAACAGCTTGGTGGGTGTTGTGGTACACTCGATGACAGTCCTACACTCACCTTTAAACACCCTACCACTGGACCGCAAATCAAATCCAGAGAGCAGCAGCACTTGAACAGCTTTGTCCAAAATAGGTCTAGGAATCGAGTCACAAAATAAACATATCTAAAATCTTGTCACCGAGTTGGTAAGATAGGTGGGAAAAATAAAGACTATATCTCTCTTCTAGCCCACCACGATCTCACTTTTATGCACCACAATCCTACACAAGGGTGGGCCGCTTCTGTAGGAACGAAACGCAACATTCTAGTCCATTTAAAAGAATCCCTCCACAAATGACCCATACGCACAGACAAGACAAGAATCCTGTCACGTTAATCGAAGCCTAGACTTGATGTGTGGTGCTGCAGAAATTGAAGACTAGTCTCAGTACATGAATTTGGAAAGCAGTGGCTTCAACAAAGCAGTGTCACACACAAATCCCTAGATCGAGGAAACAGATAATTAATTCTCAGATTTCCTACAATCCCCCATAAACCCTGTCATGGTGATCTGTTCTAACGCTTGCGCTGTGCAGAACTACAGAGCGAGTCTTAGAATCATTAAACTGTGTTGGTAAAACACAGTCAGAATCTGCATGAGGAGAGCGTCAGCGCAGAATACAGCAGCAGAACAAGACAATGACGTCCCGAAGACAGTACCCCAGTATATGAAACAGTAATTGACGGTGGCTGGTAGAGTACTCCACTTCCAATGTACTGGTAGATTGTGCTGGTGCTGCTGAAACCAATGCATCTCTATACCGTGTGCCAAAAGTACTACAAGACGCACTAACACTGCACTGAGGTGCATTGAAGGCCCTTGTTCAACAAATGACCACCTTCATTTGTTTGAACAATAGCATGGATCGGTCGTCTGGTTGAACAAGCCCGCAGGGCACCAATAAGGCGACCCTAAATTGCAACCAAGGTTGAAAATCGATATTCAGATCTCAACCTGAGGTTGAGATGAGGACCACGACAACAACCAAACTTAGGGATCTCCCTGATCTCTCCCATCCTTATCATTCACTCCATTCCTCAAAAGAAAAAAAAAAAAAGCTTTCACATTGTACAGATCGCTATAGGATCTATCTCTCTACATTTGCTAGACTGGTTTCTATGTACACACGCGAAGCAAAACTGTTCAACTGAATCTATTCTTATTCCTGAGATACTAGGCACCGTGATATTATGTTATACTACTGTTTCCAAGCAGATTCTCGCATATACGTACGAATAGAATGCATTATTTGGTATACAGTATAGCGTGAATATGCACAAAATGTGCGAACTTCAGCGCGCTCTAGCGGCGTTATTTTCAACTCTACAAAAATTTTACAAGAGACCTTTTTCATGTAAAATTTAATAAGAAGCAACTTTTGTCACAAACATTTTCCCCTATAACGTTTTTTTGTGCGAGATTTTTGCAAAAAAAACTGAATTTCGGGAGCTTTGAAGCTCCCAGGGGGACGAAGCGCCACTGGAATCGCTGTGGACCGCTAGTATGTTCAATAGGGAACCATTTCAGAGATATTCATGAAAGAAAAGCTTTGATTAGATTTTTGTCCAGAATAAGGTCTAATTTTCCTGGACTAAATAGCAGTACTGGCTATTTCAAAAGTGAACTCAGCGGTAGGATAACGACTATTAAGGAACGCTAAGGAGTTTGGAATATCACAACGACAGTCACTGCAAAGACAGGAGACATTGTCCACATATCAGTGTCATAGACAACATGGCGGAGGAAGTGAAAACCAGACTGGAATATCTCCTCAAACCGTTTGAAAAACACCTCAAAAACCAGCAATCCAAGGGGGGGGGGAATCGGTATGGACACCGATATCTTTAGAGAATTTGTAAATAAGCGGCTCCCAATACCTAAACCGCAGTATCGTCTCTCATTTCCGAAGCAGAGATGTCACCTGCAATACCCACGAGGATCAGTCCTGAGCCTCATATTCTGGATCATCCCAGACAGCGGTCGAATTACACAAGATGCCGAAATTGGCAGAAGTTAAGGGAGAAGCACATCTTAAATAATGCCGTAAATTTCCCAGTAATTGGGTTAGGGACTCGCGCATGGAAGAGAGATGCTCGGGAAAACACCAAAGAAAACAAGGAAAGAACGTTCAAAGGGAGAAATACCGCCGATCTTCTCGAAAGGCTCGAAAGAGTTATTAACAGAGAAATCAGACTGGTAATCCACCAACGACTGAAACTTAGATAATTTGAACGTTGGAGAGGAAATGAAAGACGCCACCGGTCTGATGGGTATATTATCTCTATGTAATTTAGGAAGGCCATGAAGCCGCAAAAATACAGGATTGGGAACGAGAACAGAAGTAGGATTTTTAAGCAAGGTAGTGGATTTATTAACAATATGCCTAACACTCATTTCCCTGACACTTTATTGTCACGTACATTAGCTCAGGAGGTCTTCTTTGAGTCAGTGGAGATCATTCATGTGAAAAACGACGTAAAAACCAAATGTGTATCTTCATGGAGCTGAGTCCAATTATGATTTTTGCAGTGGACTTGGTAAGGTGAAAACAATTCGAGGTAGGCCAATTTCATGAAATTCCTAAAAAAATTCAAAATTTCATTGGAAGTCTAAGGAGGAATAAAAAGTTGTAAAAGGACGGATGGGCCAAAATTCTACCAAAAAAATCAAAGTCAAAACCATTCTTTAAAACACAATTGTTTCTGATTCTAGAAGTAAGTTAGAATGGATGAGTATTACAAATTAAATAGGTATTTATTCACTTACCGAAAAATGGATGGAAATTCCACATTGAATGGAAGCACGAAAGTATCTTCACGTGTGTAATGTACACAATTAACTTGTTTATAATCAATTAATGCAGAGGGCAAAAGGAAGAGTTCGCATACTGTATCATAAAAAGAGCTTAAAAAAAGAGCACGAAAATATGGTTACACTCTTGCTTTGCTGTGCTTGCAAAAATAAATAATAATAATCGTATTATCACGATTTATGTTACTGTTTTGACTACAAGTCTCGTTCATTGCTTCTTGCACTATAGGAACCGACGAACAAAATGTACGGGCATTTAGCTAGTAACACGCTGTTCATGCGCTCTTGCAATTTTTCCGTGCTATTCATAGAGTTTGGTTCGAACTCCTACGACGTTTCTAAAGAAACCTTGCGCAGTACAATTTTTCTTCTTTTATAAGGAAAATATCTCTACGCTGCGTTGTATTATCATTTATCTATTCACGTAAAAAAATTATGCAAACTCTAAAACATTATTCATACACATAGAAATGTTTTGCGAGAGTTGATATTCTACTGGCGCATTCCTGAGTACAAGAAAAGCTCTTTTAAAACCTCTATAGAAGAAACTTATCGAGAGATTTAGGGGTTGGAATCCTTTCTCCCTTCAATGTTCGCTCCTTTCTACAAATTTTCTAATACCAAGATTATTCAACCTTAAGATCCATATTCATGAGAGAAAGAAAGAAAAGTCGACACGACCAGTTTCGTGAATGCTAAACCCTAGACGCTGTAAATTGCCTAGAATTATCTAAAGCCGTGAGAAGAATGAATAATCGTTCAATCACTTATCCTCTGTGATCGCTGTATAATAATGATACAAAAATCAGAAGCAAAAATATCGTTTCATCCAAGGCCACGTAGGTAGGTAGTACATCAGAAAACTTGTGAAATTTGATTCAGCCGGAAACCTGTTTCATGTGGAGTTATTGGAGAAAAACAGTTCACCGTCCTCCCAGCCAATTGTGGTTTCGTAAGAGCGAGGGGTATTTGGGGAAGTGTTATTTGAGAAAATGCACAGCAGCTTCCAAAAGAAGGTGGTAATAGCAGAAGTTCACGAGGAATCATTCAAATGAGGATAGGGTCGATGAATCATGTCGACCGTCGATTTCACGTAGATTTCCGGTCATCATTATTTTTTCAAAGTCTTGGTCGAAATCGCGTCGATATATTGTTCAAATTGACCTACTTTCGACGTCGACTCTATTGCCACATCGATTTCAGGTCGATTTCAAATCGACACCCCAAATTTTTTGTCGACCTAAAATCGACTGCTCTGTTGGGTCGATTTTGATTCGATTTGCAGTTTTCATGTAATTTCCACTGGTCGATGTAAAGTCGACTCAATTTTGACGTCGACAATGAGTCGATGGTTAAAAAAAGCGGTCGATTTTTAGTCGACTTCTGGTCGATTTTGGGTTGAAATAGGCAGAACAACATCGACTCAATTCGGTGATCATACGCGCAGGTCGACTTCGAGTCGATTTGATGTCAAATCGACGTCACTTTGAAGTCGACATGGTTCGACAGGGAAGAGAAATTACGCCGAAAAAATCTGCTGGCCCGAGCGGGTATCGAAACCGCGGAGAGATCGCGGGTTCGATTCCGGCTCTGGCCAGCAGATTTCCTCGTCATAATTCCTCTTCTATACTTTTTTCTCTATATACTGGAAAAATTTTAACTCGTCGAAGGAGGAACTGCTCGGACAAATTCCGACTATTGAACTGCGTGTATCAGGAGACTTAAGGATTCGACGTGTAAGTATGGAAACCCAGTTAGTCAACAAATAAGAATTTTTCAGAACACGAAAAAAAGTTTTGAAAATTCAATTTTCCCGAGGCGGAATGCAATGGTTATCGTCATTTTTGTAGGAGCTGATAACACTTTGTTGTCATTACGTATCAATCATCAGTTGTGATGCTTTTTCTAATCGACTTTTTACTTGACTTGCGAGGTTTCCGCGCATACGAAGGCGACTTTACGAGATTTTCAATCCAGACTGACAACGTTTTCGAAGTTCTACTGGAGGCTGACTTTTTTTTTTTTTTTTTTTTTTTAATATAAAAGTACCCTCCGACACATTCTCAACTGTTGGCCCTTTCGGATCCAACAGCCGCCCCTTCTCGCATTTATTGTTACAACAACAATTTACAACGGGCAGGGATTACAGATACGGCCGGGACACCAATACTTTGAGGGTTCCTTTACCTAGTGGCATATCAGAACCCTCATACGATGTAACAATTAAATAATTAAACAATTACATTACTTAGTTATATACAGTCTATTTCTTATAAATGAATAGGACTTAATAGATACTAAGTATGCAATTGCAGCTTCTATTGCGCTTCAATTAGTCATCTCTTAGCTAATCTTTCATTATTCCATAGTTTCTTCACCGTGTTTTTCAAGTAGTTTAGTGTATTCATGTCTTCTACGCAGAGAGTATCCGGTCTACCTTCCACAAATAGTGGACAGTACAGGAAAACCTGCTCCGGGCTCTCTTCTTCATACCCGCATGAACAACTTGCTGACTCTCTTCTTTCCATTTTTGCCAAGTAACTGCTGGAAGGTGACTTACGAGAAGTTCAATGTAGACTTCCTATAATCGACGGCTTGGAGCGCTATGAGGCGTTACCGACTTACGAGGTGATCATATTCAGATCACTCGTTTTTTTATAATGAGATAGGGCCATAAAAACATCTTCGAAAAAATTGAACTTACGTGGTTCGAGAAACGGACCAGGTACCACGTACTTTCTATCCACGCTCAGTCAACCAGTCCAGTGCAGTTTCTAAGGACGATGAGATCGAACTGCTCCAAAAAGAGCCAAAGCCACTCCTTACCTCCAGTCTCGGAGTCTACAGCCAGAGAGAGGTTGGTTTCTGATCTTGCTCTGGTGCTAGCTCATAGGACACATGAACTGATCGCACAAGTGACCAACGTCATTCATTTCATTCCTGTTCCAAGACCAAGAAGTATGAGGAACGCCCCTTGAACTCCCTCCGAAAGAAAATCAAAGATCTACACCTGGTGATAATCAAAGCGGACAAGGGTAGTACCGTTGTAAAGTTGAACCAAGACGACGATGACCGCAAAATGGCCGAATGTTTGGAATCAATTACTTTCATTTTCAGGCCTATAACCGGAAGGTCCGGAGCTACATTAATGGAGGTAGGTACCTCATTGACGAAGAACCTCTCAGGAAAACTCTTCTTGTTCCTGACCTCTCTCCCCCTCGAATTTACGTTTATTTTAAACCCCATAAAGAAGGGTCTCCCATACGCCCGGCAGTCTCGTTTTACGTACCCTTTATCCAAATCTTTGAACAAATCGTTCAAGCTTAATGTTAACGTCCCCCCCCCCTCCCGCAGAAAGCGTTTCATTGTTGTTTGATGTCAAAGGTCTTTTCCCGAGTGTTTCCCATAAATCTATTTACAAGCGCATTAAAGAGCTTTTACATGAGTCAACAGTCCTTCCTGACTTCATTGAAGAATTCTTCCGGCTTCTTCAGAGCTGCCTCTCCGCTAACATTTGCCAGTTCGAAGACGTAATTTATAGCTTACTTCTAGGTTTTGGTATCTCTATTGGATCACCGTTGTTAAGTTCCCTTTCTTTTAAAGTCTTCATGGCAAGACTAAATACGGAAATCGTCAACTCCGACCATCTCCTGATCCCCCACGTTGCCTGGCGCCGATACGTAGACCCCACTGATACTCATCCCAGATTTTCTTGCTTTCCTCAAAGGGTTTTACCCCACTATTGAGTTCGCAGTGGTGATGGCGATCGTCCTAATTTCCTTGACCTTGAGATCATGATCAGAGGAGACGAGTCCGTTCACAATTCCCTATTATATGCTCGAACACGTTTTCCCGATTTACATTTCCCCGAATGATTTTTTCCCCGATACAAATGTCTTTGCTTAATAATTTATTATTCAGTCAATGTTCATGGAACACTCTGCACCACGACCATAAGTTGTTTTACCAGCGAACAAAGAAGAACTACAGAGTTAATCTGAAGTGAAACAGTATTAAGAAGAATGTCGTCAATATAATTATCAACTGCGGTCCTTGTGAGTGAATAATTGTATATAGAAGGCTATGAGTACGTTCGCTTGCGGACGTCAAATGACAGTATGCACTTGGACTGCCGCAAAGTCCGTACAAAAGAGTGCACGGCGAGGGCGATCAGGTCTGAAGCGACAGCGACTGGATATGTCACTGTCTACAAAGGACCGGATGAATCACGTCACAGTCATCCTCCCAAGAGAGAGGCGTGTGCAGCAGAAACTGTGAAAGCCGAACTTAAACGTAAAGCAGCCGAGCACCCAGAACAACCGCACCCGCCCAACTCCTACGAACAGAACTTGCTGCCCTGCCGGCTGATCAACCTTCTCTGGCGCAAACAGTGCGAAGGACGCGTCGCCGAGATATGCCACCTACTCCGACAAGCCTGTTGGCTTTACACGATTTACCAGACCTATATAAGGAAACGCTCCTCAAGGAGAACTTCCTGTCGTAAGACAGTGGACCAACCGCAGATGAAGATTTTCGGGGTAAAAGCACTCGGGAAATTGATTTTTCGGGGCACCATCATTCGGGGAAATGTAATTCGGGAAAACGTTTTCGGTTGAATGCACGGGTACCGTTTGCGATCCGTCATGGTAAGTTGACATCAATAAAATGATTCGGGAGAAAGAACCAGAAGTTCCCTCGTACTGTCCATCGACTCTAGTCTTCCCAAAAGTAAGACGAGAACAGCAATTCTTCCTTACCTCCCATCCCCTTCATTAATTTTCTCGTCAGTTTCCTTAAGGCGAGTAGTCTGAAACCGACCTTTTACCTTCACTTCCAAACAGGCAGGTTATCGACCAATGACAAGGCCTCCTCCCTCTTTGTCTAAGTGTGCGGTGTCTACCTCCTGAAATGTAGGGGTAGTCCAGCTGTGTACTGCGGGAATTGGGTGAGAACATTCCAGACCCAAATATGTAACCACGTGGAACGGAAACCCAGCGAAGTCAGCTTTCGCGGAACATCTGTTGAAAAGGAACCAAATTACTGGTGTCGAAGTTCTCTTGGCCTTTGAGAGTAGAAGAAGACTAGCCCTTAAAGACCTCGAAATGGCAAAACTCGTTCAATCGGACAACAAACGAGGATCCGCTTATCGAAAGAATTGTCTAGCAGTTTCTACCCTGTAATGAATGTTTGTATGCTCAACCTTGTCTTCTTCGCCTGTACCCGTTGTATTTTATAATCCGATGATGGCTTAAGCCGAACTATCTGACTCATATCTTTAGACCGCATTCTCCATTTCTAACCTCTATCAAATCGTCAGTCACCTTCATCTGGATTCCAGGTCACATAGGTCAGTCTCAACATAAAGAAGGACCACCGTTCCAAAATCTCAACTGTTTTGCATAAGCTGTAGAAAAATTAAACTCACAACAAACTGAGATCAATCAGAAGCGTCTCTAGCCCTTGGCCTTCTTGGAATGGAAACTTCCTCCACGAAGAAGTTATTCTTTTCCTTCTTAGGATTGGCCACACCTAGCTCACCCTTTCTCGCCTTTTCCCAGGTCTCCATGCTCTCCGTCATATAACTACTGCCATTCAAAAGATCTTACTGTTCTCATAGCTCGTTTTCGCATCCATAACCTCCACATTGGATCTTAAACTCCCTCAACTAACTATGTTATACCTACTTCTTCAAAGTGCTTTGATTGTACTGGTAATATTAGTATATTGTACCACCAAATGAACGCGAGCTGGTGCTCCATTCGAGCAGTCGCACAGCTCTTACATAAATGATTAAAAAAAGGAAGAAATTTATGTTGGACCTCAGTTTGAAAAATGAATATTTTGTAGATATGTACTGGCAAACAAAGTTATGTTGACAACAATTACGTCATAATACTGTACCCATCACTTTGTAAACAAAAATAAAGATCATATCGTTATCCTAAAATCAAATTCTTACATTTCTTGATTACCTTTCATTTTTTATTAGTTGATTATAATTCTACTATTTTGTATTCAAGAGGGAGAAAGACAGGTCTTCCCACCCACAGTTTGCATATGACGGTCATGGTTTTCGGAATTCGCGATGATAGATATTCAAATTATAAAACGAGGAAGAAGGTGCTGTGGTTGAAGATGAAATAAAAATTGAGTCGTTCATTGAATTTGTATCTTTGAGAATACTGGTACCTACGTGGATACATGCTATGTTTTGTCAAGAGGGTATTTGAAGATGAGAATTTGTTTATTCTGCATTATTATCTTCGTGTGCTGCACAACAGGTTAGCCAATTTATAATTTTCACCCTTAAACTAATAATGAACTTCTAAAAATTACAATCACGATCAAGAAATTTTCCACAAAAATGATTGGTATTTATGGAATCTATCTCCAAGATTATACGATAAATGTTTTCCAAAAAACGATGTACTTTGAACGCTACTTTTTTAGGTGTACAGTAAATTTTATATTAATCGTCACGAGAAATCGTCACTATTAAGGAAGTATTTTTAAATTTCTATTTCAAGTGTAGATTCCCTTCACTTATTGTTTTCCATTGTATAATGATTAAAAATTTTCAACTCTCGGCAGTATATTATTAACAGGAGGAACTGCCGGAAAACAAAAACATTGGTACCTAAAAGTATGTAGCAATATTTTTTCCCAAATTGATCTGCTCTGAATTGTTTTTCCATTGTCTTTCTCGAAGAAGGAACAGACCTAATACGTATTTTGATTCCAAAATGTATTGTGCCAATCGAAATAATGAGAATTATTTTTATAAAATTATTTACTGAAACTTTTTTTTTTTTTCCTTACAGAAGACCATGTTGCCTCTAAAATTATTAATACATCGAAAAAGTCTATCCAAAATAAAATGTCTTCCATCACCACAACAACATTAAGGAGTGTATCTGCCAAAAACCCAGGAAAATTGGTGAACAAAACTATCGGCAGTAACATTACTCAAAGTCGAGGAACAATTTTAAAAACCGCGAATTTACCCAACTCAACATTAAATAATACAAGTAAGTAAATCCTCTTGGAGACTTAAATGTGATATGCTACAATGTCGCGCCACACAACCAATTTTTGATGAAAATCACGGATATTATTGCCATGTTCCACGTCTTATTTACATCCCCCTCTCCCAATCTGAAAATCTGCGAGTTTCTCCACCCTCCTTATACTAGGTCTATTTTAGGTATCTCAGCTTGTAGCTAGTTATCTACCATGCACACAAGGCATAATGATATTAGCCTATCCAAGTAAACTAAGGTGACCCCCAGTCCCCGGTCATGCTTAGGAGTGCATCGAAATTTTAACTAGAAACCTGTTTTATCGAAAGGTCTCCCGGAAAAAACATCCGCCTGGCGTCGAAATTTTTCCAAGTCCCCTCCGATCATATAATACTAGTATAAAGCTAGGAGTCCTAGCCTGTTTCAAGTTCAATATACTGTATGTTGGATCCACCCCTTCAATGAGCCAGATATGCAACGTTCCAAACACCATGAGACTCAGAAAAGGCACTTCCTAAATACCTCATAAAACACATTCCCTGCCTCATGAGGGAATCATGCCGAACCATTGATGGCCCCGGAAGCCGAGGGTAGGAATTTTCTATTTTTCTATCCGCATATTTTATCTATTGAATACCATTAGTAAAGTATAAAAAAGAGTGTGCTCAAAAAAACAGACCTAGTTAGCTAGAAATCAGTAGAGGTATCTCTAACGTGATTCAGGTGCGATGGAAAAGTGTTCCGAAGGATTTTGTATGCCCAAATCTTGCAATTAAAAGCCAAATGATACCTACTGAAAAAACATGAAAATCACAAATGTGACCAACAGTAGAGCAAAACTTCTCGGCTGGTGTTCCCACCACTAAGCTTTACTCTTCATAAAACATGTGTCGACCTTTTCCAGTGCTGCCACAGTAAACAACCTCCAAATTCCCTGGCCCTACAAAGCAGATATATAGAACAGCTTTATGATGCGCGCCGATCCTAAAAACATTCTTTGTAATATTTTTGACATGTTTCATGTCTTTAGTCACACCCCTTACACTACTGGAAAATCACGAGTACACCTCCCCTCCCCCCTCCCCTCAAATAATGGACTCGTAAAATTTTTTGAAAACAATTTTTATACCTGGCAGGGATTGAGAAATCTGCGAGTACACCTGCCCCCGCCCTACTTTTTTGGTTGGGTTGGGTTAGATTAAATGGACTTGGAAAATTGTTTCAAGAAATCTTTATACCTTTGAGGTGATTGAAAAGTCTGCGAGTACATCCCCCTACTCAGCCATTCTCGATGTATTCACGTTTGAAAACGGGGGCGTGTGAGCGTGCACGCACGCCCAAAGTGGTCCCCGAAAAACCGCACCTCCGGCACCGGTATCCGCCCCTTAGGGCATTGCGTCGGTAGTCCAGAAGAGTCGAGTTGAGAATGGCCTGGCTCCATTTTCTCCATGAGTTCTGCAGTGTCCGTCAATGAGGCCACAACAGATTCTACTCTACGGGCCGAGGGAGTGCTCGGCACTTAATCTGGAATTCAGGCAATCCTGTACCATGAACACAGGCGTATCTAGTCCTCCACCAGAGTGTTCAGCCGCCACCGGGAGCCCACTAGGGATTGACCAGCACCGCATCGCGACCTTGGCTTCTCAGGTGAGGGGTTCTTCTTCCTCTTCCTCTTCTTCTTCTTCTTCTTGGATTTCCCCCCCTTTTTCTTCTTTTTGCCCCGGGCACTCCCACCCGAGTGCCCTATTTTTGGTGGTGGTGCTGATGGTGGTACTGGTGTTAAGGTAGCATCAGCAGCAGCAGCAGCGTGGGGGATGTTACAAGTAGATTTGAGGAGCCACAATGTGACTCTAAATCTGCCGCTCCCATTCCGCGTTCATTTTCTTCTTCATTACCTTAGCGGAAAATGTAGATATGTGGTTCCATGCCTCCGTTGAGCGTAGCATGCATGGAACCCAAGTTGCTAGGAGTGAGTTCTTCATCTTCCCCGATCTCCTGTAGGGACCGTTTCAGCTCACCCCGCTCACGTCTCCACGCCTCACACACGGAGATGGTGTGTTGTGGTCCATCATCCCGCTCCTGACAGTGTGACGACGACGGTTGCTCCGCTTTCCCAATTTTGTATAGGTACTTGTTGAAGTACCCATGGCCACTCATCATTTGTGTAAGATGAAAATTCAACTGGCCATGGTCTCGGTCCATCCACTGGTCAAGATCACGTATTAGCACGCGGGTCCACTCGCCCTTTCCTGTCTGGGCGAGTCGCTCTTTCCACTGGGCAAGCAAGGAGCATCTGACCTCCTGGTTGACCCGCAAGGCTTGTCGGATGGTTCTTGTCCTCTTCTGTGCCTCGAACACATGTGCTTGCTCTTCTGCAAGCAAGTCAATTGGAGGTGTCCGTGCTAATAGGCAAAGAGCGCCCGTCGACACAGGGCAGTAGGCACTAACACAGCTAAGCGCAGCTCTTCGTTCAATTTTTTCAATTTCTCTTCTTCTGTACTCAATTCTTGTGGAGTCGGCCCACACAAAGGCTCCATAAAGGAAGACCGACATCGCTACGGTCATGTGAGTCTTCTTATGGCTTCTCTTGGTCCTCCTTTGTTCGACATGAGGTGGGACCAACGTCCCACCACCCTGAAAGCTTTCTTTTCTCCGCCACCATCTTAAAGTGGTGACGGAAGCTGAGCTTGCTGTCGAACCAGAGCCCCAGGTATTTCAAGGTCTTCTTAGCCTCAATTTCCGCATCTTGTAGGCAAAAGGTGGGTGGATTAAACTTTCGACGGGTCGTGAATATCTATTAGAGAGAAAAAAAAAACGGCTTGCCTGCACAGAATTGTAAGTCAATATATTTAACGTTTCGACTGGACCAGCAATCTTCATCGGAATAAACTAAGTGATAAACAAAAGACGTGAGAGGAAATAAAATGAAAAATTACGGTAGATAAAGATGTGCTTTTGAGGTTTCCACCAGTTTATTTCTGTTTATTTCGTTTGATTACTTATCTTTATCTCGTGTAATTTTTCATTTAATTTCCTCTCACGTGTTTCGTTTATCAGTTAGTTCATTCCGATGAAGACTGCTGGTCCAGTCGAAACATTAAATATATCACAATAAGATAAATTTTATTCGTGCAGAGATATTCGATTTACAATTCTGTGCAGAGCCGTTTTCTTCCTCTAATAGTATGTTTTACATCCTTGCACGTAAAAATTGTCTACTTTTTATTTTTTCTTACAATGTCGTGAATATAATGGCCTCCGTTTTTTCTACTGCCAAGCCTAATCCGGCCGACTCGATCCAACGGGTCACAGCCTCTAGTGCCTGGTTCACCTTGGTCTCCACCTCGGCAACAGTGTCGGCAGAGCCAACCACCAGGGTATCGTCGTCAAGCTGTACCCTTGGTGGTAGCTTGATTTTAAACAAGCCGTTGAATGCTGTTACCGGCAAATTATGAAATTCGGTCCATTCATGAAATGACTAGTCTGTTCATAACATGCTAATCATTTTTAGGCAAATTGTAAAAACGCAATATTAAGTATAATATAATGACTAGGCTTTTTATAAAATGCTACTTGACCAATAGGCACATTGTGAAATAAGGAAAGTTCATTTTTATTGGAACTAAAAATGCATGAAATTGCAGATAAATTATAACGGGGAAGGGAGGGAGATAGCTACATCAAAATTAAATATTGTCAACATCAAATATTAAGTAAATAAAATCCCAGGGATAGTTATTAATTTTAATAAAAGGGGTCATAAATTTCAGAATCATGTTTTGTTTCATTGTCTTTGCCTGATGAACTAAGCCTTCTCTTGCAGCAAGTCTTTGTTGATGAATTTCCTGTGCCCTGACGTCAAGCATTGGAAAGGAGGTGGGATCGTCAATGTTTCTCTCTTTGTCACCATTGTTGCTCTCTTCTTTGTATTCTTTGTTGTTGCTTGGCGTGTACATTCCCGTGAGGGCATCTTTTTTGTATACTATTTTTCCATATACTACGATACTAAGCTTATACTAGGTGTAGGTATACACCTGGCGGGTAATTGAGAAATCTGCGAGTCTGAGCCCCTCCCCCTCTGTAGTTTCTAGTTTATCCTAATATAATGAAAAGGCGTAGGCTAAATTTATACTAGGCTAAGAAAACGCTGAGAGCCATTATGAAGCTATTAGCTTGTGACGTCATAAGTTGGTTAGTTTATTTGGCTCCGCCAGAACATCCCTTCTTTCTCTTACTAAGTCGTTTTATTGTCTGTTGCAAGTATTGAAATAGACCAAATATGACTTTGAACATTTTCATTCATCTTCTTGACCTCCGTGTCAGCCTCTCTTTTGACAATGAATCTACTTTACAATTCACGACTGAAATAAATGAACCCGTCTGTTATGTTATTTACTTCAACTCTCCTTCTTTTTAAGTATGGAACTTCGTGAGAAAATGTCACAATTTTGTATGTTTTGCAGATACGAAAAATATCACCTTCTGGGACCGCATCGACTATGAAGGAAACAATATCACACGCACTTACTCAAATGGCTGCGTTAATTTCAGTGCTAGCTGGATATACCGAGCAAAATCTGTTAATACTTTCGGAGAGTGTATCAACGTGTTTCAGAAACTCAAATGTGTAGGATATTTGGGCGTGATTCAAAATGATGAAAACCTTCAAAAATCATTAGGAAAATTTTCGAATAAGATTGCTTCGTTTCGAAAATGTCCAGACGATAGCAATCGCATACTTTTGGGTCTGCGTCCAAAATATAATCTATCTGGATACATCGAGGGGGAGAGAAGCGAAATCTCTGTTATGAGTGGCGTATGCACACGGCTTTTGAATTCCACAGATGGTGAGCCTACCATATCGAAGTTGAGAAAGCACTTGTGTTTTACCATCTATCGCAAACCTGGGTGCAAAGACGCAGTTCCCTTCTATTTAGCGCGTTTTGGACTCGAGGACGGATGGATATATGTCAAAACTTGCGATTTAGTATTTCAAAAAGGTTGTACCTCACGCTCTTTCAAATGCCCAAAATTCATAATTAAAGGTAGTGTGGAGTACAGTTTTTGGAAGTATTTATTCTCAATTTACCCTCGTCACTATCGAAAAGCGTTCGAAGCTCGAGTGAATGCCTCGACAGACGGATTTATATCGTGGGATTTTCTCTTCCCGGCAAACGCCTCGGCTACTTCTCGAGGAGATCAGTACCAGGACGCAATAGAAAGTCAAATCGAACTTTTTCAAACACTTCGTTCAACTCAGTCGGGTACGTTGGGTTTTGACGAGAAACGCGTAATAACGTTACGCGTGCTAGCAAACCAAGTGTATCTTGAGAGATCCAAGCAGTTTAGAGATTATAATAACGCTACAACAGAAGAAGACGGTCAAGTTCGCTCTCACGAACGTACTGCAGAATTGTTTTTTGCTATGCAGAAACTCTGGAAGAAACTTGATGAAGTATTCAGCGATCTCGTGAACAATTGGACTTCAAACCGTGGGGACTGTAAGTTTTCAAAAGACAATTATAATTTCTTTTTTTTTCCTTTAATTTAAAAATTAATTTTAAGGAATGTAATTGAGGAGGTATCAGTAAGAAACGCGTCCGTCTCATAAGGAACAAATTGAGCGGACGATACGCTTTCTTCAGATACCTCATCAATTAATAGTCACTTTAAAATATTTGACACAGTTCCCACATTAACTCGTCTCGTTTCACTAGTGAGAACGATTGTAATTGATTTTCGAATTTCAACAGCGATAAAGCGCAGAGTAGAATTTGAAGCAATCGAAAGATTGATAGATTCTCGGAAACTTGGTAACATCGCGTATGCATACTCGTACAAAGACAAATGCATGAATATGAGCTATTGGAGTAATACCGTATGCAAGATTAATACATTTGGTCATTGTGTAACCGCATATTCAGAACCTGATTGCGAAGGAACTTCTGTCAATTTCCACCCTCTTGGGAAAGGCAATGAAGACATGATTGAGGTTGATTTCTGTCAAAAAACTGCTTCATTCAAACAATGTGATCCCATTACCGAACTAAAAGTTGATGAACGGCCAGTGCACCAATTATACTATCGTCGTGACTGGGGGCGAAACTCTGAAGCGACCATAATCAAAAGTAACCAGTGTGTAAATTTGGCTGATGATGGGCCTCCATATCAGTTGTCGTTACTTTTTTCCATATGTTTCGTTACATTCAAAGACGAGAACTGTCAAGGAGATGCTAACTATAATTATTGGCCTGGATGGCGAAAAGTCAAGAATTATTTTTACCACAACATGCCAGGTTCCTTAAAGTTATGTGAGCTGAATGTTACGCAAAGTAATTCATGTGATTGGTGTCCGAAGAAATTTTTGACTAAAGATAGTTCAGAGTATGTTTTCTGGTGGTATTTGTTTTCCATTTACTCACCCAGAAATCGTCAGAAATTTGCCGACCAATTCGAAAACAGTATGTCTGATCCCTCCGGGTACATCGAGTGGGAATTTTTGTTCAGTTCCAACGCATCTACCGCAACTAATTCGTCATTGACTGAACAGTATGAAGACGCTCTCAATAGTCAGTTTGATATGCTTCGTTCTTTGTATGCTGCTGTACCGGGTACAAGGGGTTTCAACTTGGAACAATTGGAAACGCTGGCTGATTTGGCGGCACGTGTATCCGTTGAGAGACTTCGGAACGCGGACCAACGTATAAGAGCTTTTATTCTCAATTCCACAAAATATGAAAACATAGATTACCGCAAAGATGGAGGATTATGCTTGGGTAGTGAAAAGGATCGTCACAGCTTTGCTTTTCTAACTTTGATAACTATGTGGATTGAGCTTCGGGATTCATTGAGAAAAATCATCGAATATTGGAATTCAGAAAACCTAGTTGGTGAGTTTGTTAGTTGTTAAATACATCCCAATATTTTGTTTCTTTAGAGTACGGCAGGGAATCTAAATTTAAAAATATTAGAAGGAAAACAAACACAGGCCAATGTATTAGGTCCAATGGTACCAAGAAACCCAACGTGTTTTACTTTACTGAGAATTCTTTCAAATTCACCTTCACATGGAGTCATAGTTCTTGGGTCAAGATTTCCTAAATCACCCTCTTTTATATAGCTCGTGACTCAAAATTTTTGTAAATGGTATGATTTCAGTGTTGATGGAATCTCTTCAGCACCTCCTCTTCTTGGCAACCGCCGAACTATTTTGGCAACCGCCAAGCTACGAAGCCCCCAAACGCGCAAAACTTTAGAACACACAACAATAACACCACCATATTGATAGTAAACCACTGTTAGTTTCTCTCCTTCCTCTTCTCTCCTTAAGCTCAATTAATCGTCATCTTTTTCTTGTAGGCCAGGATGTGGATGGCACATAGGTATTGAGTAGGCCAAAGCGTGGGTCTGCATTTGCCTATTCCATTCTAGGTTCATCTTCTTTTTCGTGACCGGGGCTGCAAATGCAGACACCTGATTCTATGCTTCCTCGGATCCTAGCATGATTACTACCAGGCTACTTGCAAACGCTTTATCGACTCCAATCTCTTGAAGAGATCGACTAAGCTTACCCCGCTCACGCCTCCACACCTGACATTTAAATAAGGTATCCTGTAGTCCATTATCTCACCCTTGGTCGCAGTGCGAACTTCTTCAAGTTCTGATAACATAAAGGTACTTTTTGAAGCAATCATGGCCACTTAACACCTGCCGGTTGGGTGAAAGTTCAGCAGACTAATATTATTCGTCCCACAAAATCCGGCTCCATTCGAGGCCTTTCAGCTTTTTCAGTATTATGTTATAGGACTTGACAGTAGGTCCTCCTCTGCCATGTCGCACACCTTTTCCATGCAGCACTCTTTCTATATTTTATGGCTCTCTTGAGCCTTCGGTATTCAAGTGCAGCCACCCGTGCCTCTTCGTGGCCTCTGCTACGCTTGAATATCCAACGCTGGCGGTTGAACTCTTTCCTTAGCTCAGCAATATTATTTGTCTGCCATGAAGCGACTCTCGCCTTCCTTGGTGGATTTTGCCTGAGCATGGCTGCTTCGCATGCTCCAGTGACTGTCTTTATCAGCCTCTCTGCTGTAACCTCTGCATTTTCTTCTTGTTCTTGTCCTTGGACCCATGTGAGAGCAAGATAGCCAGCCTTCAGAAAGTCATTATTCAGCTTCCTGACTGCCCGATTTCTTACCAGCTTTTGTGGAGCAGCGACCTCATCTTCTCGAAAAGTTAATGCACCAATGTTCGCTTCCAGAAAGCACCTGATCCAGTACCGCCCAGCCTTCTATTCATCGGGTCAGGCTCTCCGAGGCAAAGGTGACATCAATAATGAACCATCGGGTTGAAGAAGCCCACTTTGACCGTTCCCAGTTTCTTGCAAACAATCCACTCCCTTAAGGTATATCAATGGTCGTCCGTTTGGCCAGAATGTCATTCTTCTGACCAGGCATTAAAGTCGTTAGCCATGATGAATTTCTCGCACTTTGCCTTCTGGACAAGCTTTCTTCCAACTCAACTAGGAAGTTCTCAGACTCTATTGAGGGGCGATTTACTCAGGAGTAGCAACTGTAGACAACTATGTCGGCCATCTTTACAGCAACGTAGCCTCCGCCCCCCGACTCTGAACCTCTCCCGGAGCAATTGGACCTTCTGCGCGAACACCAATGTTCGCTAAGCCAGTACGGCTTGTGTGCCATACTTGTACTCCACCTGGCAATTACATGACATCAGCCAGTTTACACTAAATAAGCGTTCAGTGTCGGTTGAAAAGGAGGCTGGTTAGTTCGAACCAGCGGGTAATCTTTCAATTATTCGGGATATATCTCGTTTCTTCACCCTTGCCTCTTTTATTCAGATAAGATACTTCGAATGAGTATAGAACCATAAAGTATAATAGGTATTTAAATACAAGTATATTAACTTTCTAGGTACATCCAATCGTTTGACTACCACCTCACAAAGTAAAGAGGTGACATTTTGGGAATTATCGCAGTTCAAAGGTGCTAATATCTCTCATGAATACAACCACGCCTGCGTTAACGTGAATTCGAGCTGGGTAAATGGAGCTAATTCTCTCGACACGAGAGGAAAATGTATAAATGTCTACACGAAGACTGATTGTAAAGGAGAAACAGCAATAATTCAGGATTCTATGAGCCAACTGGTGAAGAAAGTCGCTTCGTTCAAAAAATGTGATCCAAAAACATTGATCAAATTGGACGAACGACCTCGGTATTCTATCACGATTTTTGATCAAGCCAATTTTCTTGGACAGAAAGAGGACTTCCGTTTGTTAAGCGGAGAATGTTCAACTCTACCCGCAAAGTGGCACGGTCGTGTCAATTCCATAGACACGAGAAAACAGTGTTTCGTGCTATTCGACGAGGTTGACTGTAAAGGTACTACAAAGTACTCGTTTCCTGCTTGGATGACTCAAAATAATTTGAAAGATGCAAATTTCCAAGGCAAAACAAAATCGTTCAAAACGTGCCCGATAAGATTTGACGAATTTTGTCGTCAGTGTCCGCAAATAATGACGAAATACGGTCTAGAATATACTTTTTGGGACACGTTCTTTTCTATTTATTCGCGTTCTTACCGAGAAGAGTTTGAGGAAAGGATCGAACGAGCCTACGAAGGATTCATCTCGTGGGACTTTATTTTCTCTTTGAACGCGATAGCCGAAAATTTTGGCGATCAATACCAAGATGTACTCGAAAATCATTTGCGTCTGTTTCGTATTGTGCAAACAAATCGACCTGGTCTATTCAATTTAAATTCAGAAAACGTTCAAACATTGCTCACAATAGCACGAAACATAAAAAAAGAAAGAAAAGAGCAGTGGCTTAATATGCTGAAGAATGGTGAAGATGCAAGCAGCGATTTCGTCGTGTTGTATTATCTGGAGACAGTATGGCAATCTATTCAAGAAATACTCAGCAGTATTAGTCAGTCTTGGAATCAAGAGGATAATAATGCTGGTAAGCGATTATACTTCTTTCTTCGAGTCAATTCTTGGGTGAGAGGGCTTAATGGATTTTTTTCAGCTATTATCTAAAACATCAAAATTCTGAGACGAATTTTTTCGAATAGAAGCAATCAAAATTGTACCCAACAAGTACCTAAAAAAATATTTACAGGCTCTTGCTGAGGGATCGAGAGTTGCGGGAGACCCGCGGCTGATGATGGAAAGCTGAGTGTATGGAAGAGCTCGAAATTTTTTCAAGTCTTTATACAAGCCCATAGAAGAGCCCGGAATTTTTCCAAGTCCCTATACTACCTGATAGAGGGTATAGAAGAGCTCAAAATTTCTCGAAGTACCTACACTAGGCCATCGAAGGTCACGAATTTTTCCAAGTCCCAGCGTTACGCCCCACAGCGTTACCTCTGAGGGCCCCCAGTAACTAAACGGATGGCGGATCTCCTGCCAAAAATTAAAATAAATAAGTCGTGACCTTCTTGACTCTCAACGCTGGGACTTATCAGATCGTATTGGGGTTTAAACTTAGAGTTGGAGAGTTGGTAGCCCTGCCGATATTCACCCTTTTGTTCAATGCTTTTTGACATGTTTCATGTCTTCGCTCTGGGCTCATCCTTATGGGAATTTTTCATCGTGGCTTTGATTTTCAAATCTGTGAGTCCGAGCCCCCCCCCCTCTGTAGTTTCTAGCGTAGCCGAATTTAATGCAAAGGCGTAGGCTAGATTTATACTAGGCTAAGGAAACTCCGAGAGCCATTATGAAGCTTCTAGCTTGTGACGTCATATAAGTTAGCTATAAGTCGATGACGTCATAAGTCGATGACGTCATAAGTCGGTGACGTCATAGGTCGGTGACGTCATAAGTTAGCTACGTCATAAGTCAGTGACGTCATAAGTCGTCAACCCTGGTCCGCTCACAACATCTGAAATATACTAAAGTAGACTTACACTAGGCCAAGAAGCGGGGCGAACGAGCGGAGCGAGTGAGGCCCCCTAATCTCATCAGCCTGAAATATACTAAAGTGGACTTACACTAGACCAAGCGCGTGTGCCGCTCTCCTAGAATATTCTACAGTAGACTTATGTCGTAAAAGACACGCTAATGATCTCTTAAACGGGAACTCTCAAATATTTTTGTCTCGCATTATCTACAACATATCTGATTGAGCAAAATTTTGAAAAGACATGAAACATGATCCTAATCTTTTTGACTGCGCCAAGAAATCCAATATAACACTGTGATCTTTGGCTATTACGATGCTGTGCTGTCATTGATTCACTAATGGAAATTTATTCATACATTACTATGACATTGTGTTCTTATTGGCTATAACATGCTGTTTAAAGATTGGTTCATTCTGAGGGCTAAATGCTGTCCTATTATTGGCTGCCTGGTTTCCTGCTATCTTATTGGTCAATTCTGTTTTTCGTCTCTCGTCCACTCAAAACAAATAATTTTTCGCTGTCAACTGTGATGATTACATTGTCAAGAGGATAGCTTTCTTCCTCTTTGCTTTTGCAATCTCCATTGCAATTCTCTACTTGAATGACTTCAAATATCCCCTCTCCATTGAGGTGTTCTTTGTTACAGTGTTGCCATCTTCTTTCTCTCTTGACTTTTCGTGCTCCTTCTTCCTGATCTCGAAGTTTCTCCCAGTCTCACCTATGTAGATACCCTCGCACTGCGCACAACTGAGCATGTACACTCCGCTCAAGCTTTCCTTGTCCTTTATTTCCGTCTTGTCATTGCTGATTCTCTTCACCAAAGGTAAGTTATTCTGGATACCCACGTTTACATCATAGCCGTTGAACGCCTTTATCACTTTGTTGGTGTACTTTCCTGCGTATGGTATCGATCCGGAGTACTTTCTCACCGTGCTATCATGGGCTCTCTTCTTTGTTTCGGTTTTCCCGAAGACTCCTTCTACCACACCTGACACCTCTATGGTAGCCATTGGCTTCTGCGATCTGTTTTACTCCCTCGATTTCTTTTCTCTTCTCTTTATTGTCCTTGAGGATAGAAATAGCTTGATAGCAGTAGTTCTGGATTGCCACTAACTAGTACCTGGGTTGGTGGTAGGAGCCATTTGGGATGATTGCGTCTGTCCGCGTCGTCTTCCTGTAGCTTTTATATTCTATCCTGTTGTTAACCAGTGTGAGTGTAAGGTCCAAATAGTTGATGGTCTCATCGCCCTCTTCCCACTGTGTATTTGCTCTCATTCATCGCATTCATTTGCAAAAGCAATAGGTCCATCTAATGTATATTAGTGCCTGTCCACACGATCAGGATATCATCTACTTATCTGGTCCAGCGTTTGATCGAGTTTCTGAACTTGCTGCCCTTCAATATCTTGTTTTCCATATCATTCATGAATATCTCTGCCAGGAATGGTGACGGCAGTGATCCCGTCGCAAGTCTCATTTCCTGGCTATAGAACTTTTTATTGAAGCGGCAGTAGTTCTGGCTCAAGATCTCTTCCACTATGCTGGCGTACTTTGGCCCATCAGGGTTCCCAACTAGTTCAGTTGTTTCTTACGCTTTTTCTCATTGCAAATTGGTAGTTTTTTTTTCAAGAACGTGGCTACAATCTTTGCTATCTTGTAGCATGGTGATTGGATGCTATTGGCCAGGAGTCTCGTCAGATGGTTTGCTTTGTGGAGTTTTACAAGCCCCTTACGTTTCGGCACTACCGGGCTTATCTCAAGCGTCTTTCCATTGCCAGGTACATTGTTCCGTTTCATCACAGTTTTTAGGTCTTCCTGGTATTTTTGTGTTGGGTCCCTTATCAGATCTTGGTATCATTAATTGCGATGTACGACTCCACTTTATGGGTGTAGTCCTCCTTATCCATTACCACTACCGTGTTGCGCCTTTGTCCGCCTTTGTCAAAATCAATGGAGATCTGCGACCTTCCTCTGCATTACTTGCGTTCTGTCATAAGTTTGGTACAGATTCTCTTTGATATCCAGCAGTGCTTTCCCAATTTTTGTTTCGGGTTCTGGTCTCATGTCGTATTCCACAGTTTAGATTACTTGTTCGCAGCTAATGGTCATACTTTCGAGCTGACACTGATTCAGTGTTTCTGGCTGCGCGTTGCCTTTGCCCGGTAGTCTTTAAAGAAGTCGCTATGAATCACAAACTACAAAGGGATTATTTCTTTCCATAAATCTCACAAATTCATACTTCTGACTGATGAACTCCTTGTTGGCAGCTATTTGTGGCTTAGTAGAACGAAAAAAACAATCTGAAGAAACTGACCGGACGGATCTGCTAATCAACAATGGTGATCCAGCAACTTATGGGGACGATCCATGGCATGTCGCAATCTATCGAATAATTAAAGGGAATGATCCAATATTAGTTTGTGGTGGAACGCTCATCTCTTCTACGGTGGTAGTTTCAGGTACGTATCAATTTTTACGCATGCATGCACAGGGCCGGTGCTCGACATTTGAAAAAAAAAAAAAAAACTAGCCAAAATTTTCCTTGTGTTCCTTCCCGTGTGTAGAGTTAAATTTTCCCATATGTAGAGTTTTTCTGGTGTGTAAAGTTCTCATCTACTCTACATAAGTACGTATCGCTGGCCCTGCCAGTGCACACTCTAATAGAGGAGTAAATGTAAGGGTTCGGCTAAATAAGGTTCGGGACAAAATGATTTGCAGCACAATCAAAGAAACAAAGTACCGGTACCTATATTATTCAGAAAGTAGACCAATATCATTAGTTGATGACGAGAAAAATTTATTGTAAGGTCGTGAGTTTCAAATCATCTTTTCTGCCACATTGATCAGAATATTTGCTGACGTACCTAGGATTAAGGATTAGCCAATTGTTGTACGTATCAGTACAAAGCTATCGAGCCTTCATGATATACTATAGCATTCAAAATTTATTTTGAGCTTCTACAGGAATGTAAAAGAATTAGATAATGAATGACTTTATTACTATGCAGAGCTTCCTATTAATTCCATGAATTTGATCCACTCTAGCTGCTCACTGTTTCTACTACAAACATTTAAAAACTGTACTAAGCAACGTAACGTCGGAGTATGAAATATACGTCGGTAAATATAGTAAAGATTACGATGCATATGATGGACCTTTTCAAAAGAAGCACGAAGTAAGTTACAGTCAATTATGAAGACTTACCGTATTGAGAAATTAGAACTTGCAAAGACCAAAATATATTTTTTAAAAATCATAATTTTTTATGAATTCTCTGGCAGTCTATAATTATATGGGTCTTTTGACGACCTAATCACTGTCGATAAACGATAAACATCACCATGAGTCCAAGAAAAAACTTGATCAATAATTGAAGGAAATAATTCTCTAATAGGATTGAATTAGAGATAGCGAGGAAAGGGGTGAGGTACAAATTCTGAAATCGTTGGTAAGAATTGAGACTAAGTATGTTCAAGTCAAAATCTCAATTCCAATAGGCTGGGGTTAGGGATCCTTAACTCAGGAAAGGCCAAGTCAGAATAAATCGCAGTGTGTAGATTATCAACGGAGATGGTTTGGAAGAGACAACAATTTGATATCATTTAGTTGTATCCACTTCGTTTTTCTAATTAGCCCCGTTGTGCAAAATGCCGTCACAGTTGGGAACAGACGATAGTTTGTCACAGCGATCACCCATTTATTAAAAAGCACATCGATCCCTCTGTGTGACCCAACTGTGACGCAAATGTGCGCCGTCACAAACGTGTCACCTGACGGCATTTTGCACAACGGGGCTATTTCGTCAATTTTTGTTTACCAAATGAGAAATATTACCTACTTCACTTGACTCTGAACAAAATTCTCCCAGGCGAGTAGGTATTGCTAGGTACCTCAAAAATGTAAAGTATAAAATATCTAGAAATGTATGATAACTTATTGATACCACAAAAGGTATTTTTGGCAATTTATATCTGTATTCTGTAATTATTCTAGATTGCTGAATTAATTTTCAATCCAAAGAAATTCAATCCAGATGCAACAAAAACTTTTGGATCAGATATAGTTTTAATAATGTTGAACAAACCAGTAACCGTCAGTTCATTTGTTTGCCCCATATGCCTCGATTGGGACAACAGAATCTTCAGTTCATTATTGGGTGACAAGCCAATTGGAAGAGTAAGTCAAATAACTCAATTTCATAGCATGACAAGTGAAGAAGGTAGACATGTTCGGTTTACTGTTCGCACAAGTATTAACTGACATGGAGATAGGCCTCAAAATTTTCGTTTGAACAGCGAACCACAAAAATATAGGTAGCTCGACCTTCGAGTCTGTTACCAAAATTGGGTTTTTCTTAATACATATTACAATTTACAGTCCGGTTCAGCAACAATATTTTGCGGTCATGAGTTTTCTTACTAGTTGCGCTGTTCAGGGCTGGACGTCCTCAGCTGATGACGTTCTGAACCTCTCACACCTTGTGAACTGATTATAAACACAAGCTGGAGAATAGGTATCTTTTAAAAGTTTAACGAAGTCCCAATTCTCCTGATTGTTTCTTTCATACCTATCACAGTCTTGCATGACATTAACCAGCTGAAAATCAACTGAATTATGTCAAAAATCAGCTAATAAATTAAACCAGTCAAACAAAGCCGGAGCCCGGAAGTCAGCTGAATATTCCAGGGTAGCCAAAAACCGCAGCAGAATGTTTTGGTTTGGCTGCAATTTCAATTTGCGTTGCGCCCAAAAAGAGTCGCCCTCTACATTTACTATGACGGCCACTTGTGGAAGCTGGATGATGTTTCAGGAACTCTGCTGTACAAAGTAGAACGAACGTATATCTACGAAATAACGATCAGGAGAAAAAGATTTTTATTTTCAAAATGAGAGAACAGAGGATGAAAGGAGAGAATCATGAACAATTTTCAACGAGAAATACGATGGTAATGATAGTTTCTTTAAACAGACACGTATTTCAAAGGAATTCTGACTCTGTAAAAATAGATCTTGTGTAGACATGCGTCCAAATTCGGACGTATATGCAATTATGTTTACATGAAAAAGTGTTATCAATGTTACCTTCCAAACATTCTCTTGCGGCCACCTCTAGCATTAGAATCGTCTCCAAAAAGTGAGAATAAAAATTTTCCGATTTTGCAACCACAAAAAACTATCATGCACAGGGGTGGTAAGCTTATCTGTTAGCCTTAGCTTTTAGCCGTTAGCCCAGCAATTTTGGACCAAAATTAGCTAGCTGTTAGCTAGCTGTTCAAGAAGGATGTAAACATTAGCTTATCCGTTAGCTATTGTTGAATTGCTAAAATGAAAAGCTAATAGAAAAAAATTGAACCGCATTAAAAGTAAAAGGTAGCCAATTCCTAGCGCAACTCAGAAGAAGTTTTGGAGAAATAGTATTCTTTACTCTCGGGAAATAATGCCATTTCCCCAAAACTAATAATTAATGGCGACGCGGTAGATAGACAGCGAGCGGCCGTGCGCTGTTTTGCTTTTTGCTGATTTCTTTCATTCAGCTTTCAGCACTGCAGCAGAATTAATGACATTCTTCTCGCTTCAGGAGAGAGATAGCGCAATTCTAACTTAGACCATATAAGAGGTAGACCGAGCATCGGCCATTTAACCGTGTACAACGCGTTGAACCGAGAACATGATAAGAAAAATAAGGATAATGGACCTTGTATAGGCAATGCGGGTGAAGGCGCGGAGGAGTGAAACACACCGTACAGCGTTTCCTTTCCCCGCAGTGAACGCGGCGCCTAGAAAATAAGGATAATGGACCTTGTTTACATTTCAAGAATTCAATACTATGCTCGGTCTACCTCTTGTATGGTCTAAGAATTCTAAAAGCAGTTTTGCGTTCTACGTGAAAAAACTCAGATGATAAGCCTATTTTCAAGAATTTATACCAGAAATCAAAAATTTCTGATTTTTTGTTAGCTTTTAGTTTTTAGCCGTTAGCTAGCTTTTTGCACGCAGTTAGCTGTTAGACTTTCCGTTAGCCTTTCTACTCAAGGTCATTAGTTTTTAGCCAATCCGTTAGCGTTTCCAAACGGCTTACCACCCCTGATCATGCATGAGTGGAGGAGCTGCAGGTATCCCTTTTCTTCTAATCGTTATTCTGCAGATCCGTCCGTTCTACTTTGTACGGCAGAACTATAAAGATATAGTCCGTTCCATATTAGACGTCTCTTAATTACATATCCTCGTACTGAGTTTTACAACAGGGTACAGGGATTATCTGCCAATCGCGTTATTTGTATCACACTTCATGGTTTGTGATTGGCTGGTTCCCCCCTTACGTCTTTGACTATATAAACTACCAGTGAATGGGAGTATGGACTGATATTAGTATGGACCGTGTTATTTCTGATAACAACAATCTCGACCGTGCTCGAAAGATAGGTCGATTGTTCCAATCGCTTTTTCGCTCCCATAAGAAAAGCACGGGGAGCCAAGATCAGTATGGAATTAAATTAAAATTAGAAAGGATTATGGAGAAAAAAGTTTACATTTATAATGTACGAGATAATCCGCTTCTGAAAATAAATTTTTTCTCTTCAATCTTTTCTCATTCTTAATTAATACCATATGATCGAATGCTTTCTGTGCTTTTCTTATGGGGAGCAAAATTGCGATTGGACGAATTCGTATAAATTTCGGGTACCTTTGCCCTATGATCACGTCTAAAAAATCGATTAAAATCTCGCTGTGACGTCACAATAACACGGTCCATTCAACGCGTCGATGCCATCATGGTGCGGAAGGAGGGAATATAGCGCCTAACGCGTAGCATGTAGTTGGGGTCTGCAACCAGATGCACAAATCTATTTCGTAAAAATTGCGCCTCACGTAGTTAGATATAGCATGGATTATGCAACTAACGATACAAATCTATTTCGTTGTAACCTTCCCCTTTCTTCCTCACCGCGATGTTGGCATCATATTACCGCACCGCCGAGGCCTTGTTATAGCAGTCCATACTCCCATTCACTGGTAGTTTATATAGTCAAAGCCTTACGTACGGGAAATTAAGGGACGTCTAATATGGAACGGACTATGGGTATGCGCAAGTGATAAGAACGCGTCCATCACCATGCTGATAAAGTCGCAGTAGGAGCAATTTCAGTTACATCCTAAGAGAATTTAAATCATCAAACCTCATTTAATACAAGAATTCTAACTCCAAAATAAAGTGAAACTAGCTTATTTTTTTGTTTCTAATACAACAACCAAAATTTGATTTTGTGATTTAAATTTTTCACACGGTATTCCTCAATCCTCTTGAAACGGCTCCTCCTTCGACTTATCAACATGGCGACGGTCCTTGTCTTATCAGTTATCACTTGCGCATTAGCGCATACCTATCTTTATAGTTCCTTAGTTTCAGATAATTGATAAAATAATTCTTATTTTTATGAGTTTCATACTATTCTACTAGTCAAGAGAGTCAAAAAAGGTAATTTCAAGTGGTACTTTTTTTTCAGTATTAACAGAGATACAGCTAGTTGAATGTTGAAAAAATAACATTTGCTCTTATGCAAATTTTCATGTGATCACCTTTTTGTCCACAACACTAGCGCGTCTACAGGCCGGGCGCAATAGTCGAATACTCTGATTGTCATGACATAGTCATGACTCATGAGTATCTCATGAGTTTTTCATGCCAAAGCTTTCAATTAATCAAGTCCAGATAGAATTTGTTTAAAATTGCAAATTACTGTTCATTTTAGATTGTAGGTTGGGGCTCAATAACTCAAGATGACAACGATATAGATCAAAGTGAGTACTTGCGGAAAGCGGAACTCATTTATATCACTCATGAAGAATGTGCAGGGAAAACAGAGCACTTGAGTCGCGACAATTTTTGTGGAGTGTCGCCAAAAGGTAAATCATTCTTGATTTTGAACATTGTACCTACCCAAGGTATGAAGAACTGACAAAAAAATAATTAGACAAAACTTTTGTTCAGGTGACACAGGTCCAAGTGCTCAGAGAGGAGATAGCGGCGGTGGTTTTGTATTCAAATACAAAGGTCGTTATTATTTACGAGGTATAGTGAGTACCCGAGATAAATATACTAAAACGTCAACCAACGCTTTTACTGATGTATCAGAGTACATTTCTTGGATTCGGAATTACGTTTGAGCTATCAATTTCATCTCAAGCCAAGTTGCCTTTATTGATTATGTGCAAGATTTTTCCAATCCATCTCACATTGTGCTTATTTTTGAATTTGTTCAACGGTATAGAATATAGATTTCGTTTAATCTGCAATGGAGTGATTTCCCAGTGACGTATAATAAATGGAAAAGTGCAAGCTGCTACTCTGCAGCTCCTTCATAGTGCTTGTTTGTAAAGGATTTTGCAGACTTTGATGAATATTATATAAACCCTTAATTGTTAAGCTTTTGCAATACATATTTTTAAACAAACTAGAATGAACGATGAACATTTGTGTGGCATAACATCTGGGTAAAATGAACAGCAGGGCATATACTCTCAAATTGTATAAATAGGTAGTAGGTCTACAGATATATCTAATACAGTAAATGATGACATCGCAGGAAATCAGTCCAATCGCATTTCACTAACTATAGAGTGCTTACAGTTACCTAAATATTAAGTTTGTTTTCTGAATAGGTAGTTTCTTTCAAAAAATGATTAACTTTCATTAAAAAATAAAAATTATCCTTTTGAAATATTCTATCCTATTTTTCAAGTACATACAGTAGTAAAATTGAAAAAGGCCGTAGAATTTGACTTGCGGTTTTCCTAAGATCAGTGAAGATCAGAAAGACTACAGAAAGTTACCATCCAATCTCTAAGCTTTCAACTTTTGGTCGAAACCGAAACCATTATCCAAGGCTCTTTACTATCTGTGAAGCATTGTTTTGCCCGCTATTTCTACTTAAGAGGCACTTATCTGTCGGAGACTAAAAATTCTCCGTTGCGCGCCCGTGTCACGTGTGTCAACCTACGCTTAGGTACAACTAATATGGCTCATTGTTACAAGGACTCGATTACCTTTTCTAATTAATATAGGCTTCAAACTCGAAAATTTTTTGATAGTTCAATGAGTAATTGAATTTCGACAATTTCTTTCGTTTCAACAAGAATATATTCGAGGAAAACTTGTAAACATTCAGGATGTCGCAATCTCCTTACTCGAGATTAGGCGTGAACAGAGCCTAACATGGACCTAAATTCTGACCGAAGTCAAAAAGTTGAGAACATCTACTCCCATTGATATGACACAGAAAAAAAAAAAGAAAAACGGAACTGTTTTCAAGATTTTTATTTCAACTCGGTTGAAAAACACATCATGTATTCTAGGGCATAAGTATTAAAAACAACAATACTGTATATAAATTACAAAATAAGTCCTAACAAGGAAATCAACGAGCTGAATCATACAAATTTCCTTTCAGGAACAAGGACTAATACGAGAAAATAAAAAATTGATTTTATGTATTGCAATTTATAAAACAATAATATTACTATCATTTTAAATCACAACATAAAAGCAATACAAGGCACTACTTTGGTTTGAACAGCAATTCCTTTACTTTTATTCCATCAAGGAAATGTACTTTCATCTTAGCTAAATAGCGTCTGATTTTGCGATGGTAAAGAGAAAAAAAAAACGAAAAATTATGCAACTGATTTACTTTGAGAAAAAATTCGAAAAAAATATGAGCACGATTATTACAAAAAATGGTTAACGAAATTCTGATACAACTTCCATTTGGACAGATGCAAATCAACTAAAATGAATAGAAAAAAATTGCTGTCAAAGTAGCGCAAGAATACAAACATATTTTTCAACGTTTTAAGAGATAGATTGATACATCCCAAATTGAAAGCGTTCACAACATTATGAGATAGAAATAAATTTATTCACCGAGTAAAGATGAAATTTAGAGATCGATTATTTGAGAAAAAAAATTGAACATCAAAAATATATATCTTTCACATTATTGCAAAATACGAGTGCAAATCTACTTATTAGTAATAAAATTTAAAGCCTAAAAATTATAATACTATGACGTTTGAATTGAATTTCTAGAATTTTAACCAGGAGATCGAATGAACAATTGAAATTTCTCTCCAAAATTAAGATGATGAAACCATTTGGTTTATAAACGCATTTCTCCTAATTTAAATATTACTTCTGAATTACACCTACTTTGTAATGCATTTTGCTCTAGATTTCTTCATTTTATTCAAACTAAAAAATAACTTCATTTAATATTAAGTATAATAAAACAAGAGAATATATAAAAAAAATAATAAAAATAAAAAAATAACCTAGACACACTTCTAAATGCAAAAATGTACATACGATTATAATTACATTTCGCTAGCAGTCGAATCCACGCACCTTTGAATAGCATGGAATGAAAAATTGGCTTTGTTGATGCATTAAATTCTTGCAACTGACTTCATATTCTTTTCAATATTCACACAAAAGAAGTAAATATTCTTACGCACACAACAAACTGAATTATAAAAATACTGTACACGATAAGTCAATGTAAAATTAACGCGCGATGATCCATCAAGAAAGAAGAAAAACTTGAAACTTTTTCATAATATTTAACTCATAAAATGAGAACTGATACAAAATGCCGGGTCTATATAGAAAACCGCTAAAATGAAATTTCTAAGAACGTCATCAAGATAATTATATAAACAAGAATTTATATTCTACTTGGCAAATACAGTGATGTTAAGTTGGAAATGACTATTGATTACCGTATGAAGCTGAGCCGATATAATTATGCCTATGCCGAGATGCAATCTGAATTCCAACGGTGCTAATTTTCTAACGAAACCACCGTTTTTTTTATACCATAAATGCACATATAAATCAAAATTTATTTATTTACAAACGTGCAAGTACGAATCCATAACTCAGAAGACTTCTTTGCAGATCGTTGACAGGAGTTCGTACAGTAATCGAACAAATCCAATAACTCGAATATTTAACGAGTGAAGAGAAAACTCTTTAAACCGAGAAACTAAACATCATCGTGTCAAGAAGCAGTATTGAAAAACTAACGCATTATAAATTTGGTAACTCTGAAATTTACAGTCATAAAAGTCTTACGAATTAAGGCAAGCAAAATAATTCAGTTCCCAAGACAAGATTGACACAGAGATGACAGAGAAAATAAATGCGCATTACTTTTTTGTCCATGATAAAATTTTACGTCAATCAATATTTGATGGTAATGAACGCATGTTCCTTTACCTCGAATGGTTTCGCACAAGAATAACTATTTACATCCAATTTCTGAAGAATGGCAAGTTTTAAGAGAGAGGGGAAAAAAAAGGAATGCAAAAGAATACTACATACGGGAACGTGTATGTAAAATTTACATTATCTACACAGTAAAAATAAGTCATTAGAATGATATTCTACATGATTACACCTTCATACTAGGAGCAAACTTCAGTAAACACCAAGGTATCAGCAATAAAACGCCACCGGCGCAATACGTGTAGAATGGACCAATTAAATAATATACTGAAAAAATATAATCGCATTCAAGATTAGATTATTTTAGATAATATTGAAAGAATTCATGACGTTCGAAAAGAAGAGATAAAAATTTATATTTATTTCTATCGAGATAATCGGTCAAGTTGACTGAAAATATGAAAACACTTTACTCACCGAAAGATGCTACAATTGGTCCGAAAGCTCGCGCCAGAGCTCCTAAGCTTCTTATTATTCCCAAAACAGTTCCTTTTTGGGATGAAGATCCGTATTTTGAAGCCATTGTTGTCATACACGGTACGACGAACGACGTAGCTAAAATTGAAAATAAAGCTCAACCTCATAGTTCCGAATCGAATCAAAACATTTCCAATCAGAACACTTACCGAACGCGTAAACGAAAATTCCAACACCCAAAACGTAATCGTTACCAGCCGTTCCAATCAATATGAAAGCCGGAACCACCAATAATAATCCCTAAATGAGAAAAATAGTTTTTAGTACAATATACGCTGTTAGAGACTCAGCTGTTACTTAGACCAACTAACCAAAGAAGTATAATTTTGAACTGATTCTGGGGCTATTCTACGAACACAAAGTCCTTGTACAACCGCCATTGTGACGCCGATACCAGAATACATCCAACCTTGTTGAACCGTTGTGTAGTGGAATTTATGATAAACCAAGAAAGTCAACGTGAATTCCAAACCAGAGTACAAAAATAGATGGAAAAAATATATAAAACCCAACGTTCTCAATTGTTTCAAATCTGAAAGAGGAGGACAAACTCTTAGAACCAAATTAAAATAGACTGTTATTGATTAACTGCGAATGTTGGACATACCTTTGACAGTGACGTTTTTTACAGAAGTAAACATGAATACATCCCTCGGATTGATGTAGGCAATGGCTTGACGCAGGCTGCTGGCTATCGATTTCATCCGTTTTTCCTAGAAAAAATTTTCGACAGTATTATAAAAAGCGCGCGAAAATGTTTGAAAATACACGATACGCGGTATACTCACTTTTGGCAAAGTTTCTTTGAATAGAGCCATGACGAATAAAATATCGGCCATGATTAAAGACAACGTAATGTATGCTGGTTTGACGAACCATACTGACGAAAAGTCGGACAAAGTACTCGCTTTAGAGAAATAGGCTCCAATCAAGGGGCCAACGACAAATCCGAGCGAAAACGCTATCCCAATCTTTGCCTAGAATGTCAAATTCGATAAATAATTTTGTAGTTCACGCCGATAAGTAGAACTCAATACCTACCATTCCGGAGGCTCGTTTTTCTGTCGAAGAAATATCGGTCATGGCTGCCATAGATAAGTGCATATTTCCTTTGCTGATTCCTCCGATGATACGAGCGATCACAAACGTTGAAAATGTATAGGATACGGACCATAGCCAGTAAGAAAGAGCTAATCCAACCTAAAAGTATTACAGAATAATTTAGATCGAACAGAACTCCTCAGCGCGACAATAATTTGATCTCTCACAAAATTAAGAGTTCTAAACCTACCAGACATAAAATAAGTATCGGTTTCCGTCCATATACATCAGATAAGGCTCCAAGAAGTGGAGAAACTAAAAACTGTAAAAAGGAAAACAGCGATCCCAAGAAACCTACAAACCAAAGACATTATGAGTAAGCTTCGTCATATGAAGACAATCTTATTCTGTGGTACGTTCGTCATAGAAGCTTACCGCCGAATAACACCGAACTTGAAGTGGCCGGGGCACCAACCACGCGTTGGAAGTGCAGTATTTTGTTCTCCAAATACGAATATAATCCATTAGGTCCGTCATTCTTCTTGTAATATTGTAAGATCGACGGGAATAACGGTAATATTACCGTGAAAGCTAACAGGTCCAACAATAATGAGAAGAAAATGACATATTGCGCCCAATTATCACCTTTGCCTTTCCTGCTTTTCGAATTGATAGATTTGTTTAAACTGTTGTCAAAATCGGTGGTCTCCGACGCCAATCTGGAGGTTTTCGAACGCGTTGTGACCATTTTAGATAATACGAAACAAAATACGTTACGATTTGATGATAAACTCGAACTATAAACAATGCATCTTTCGATCAAACCGTTTAAACTGTTTGTCAATTGACGAGTCGAAAAAAAATGAAAGTCCAACTTGTACGCACTGAATTATCGTTATTTCGGGTTAAACGTCATCATAAATAAAATTTAATAATGCGAAATACGAGCGGTCGAGCGATTACAGTTTGAAAAAGTAAAAGTTATGACAGCGTATACACCTTTCTCAAAACGCGCTAAACAAGCTTTTTTCCGTAGATGATTGTGTTTGTTGTACCGCGACGCGTTACGTTACGCGGCGAAGATTCGAAGATTCGATTCAATTCGATTCGCCACGATTCATCAGTGAGAAAGGTGAATCACAAAGAACCGACATCCGACGAATCATATTGGTGTGTCAAGTTCATTAGACGAATCAAATGATTCACGGTTCGTTGCAGGAACGATAATCAAATGTTCGTTAATTCAAAAATCGGATTCGGAATTTCAACGGGTCTCTGGTGGGCCCTCTCAAGAGGCGGTTTACTTTCAATTTATTGCGATCGAATAGTCAAAATGTAGCGTTTCACTTTTTTGATTTCGAAGATAAACTTGCAATGGGCGAATAATAGAACAATCTGATAGGCCTGAGCATTCGACATTTCAACAATATTAGACCAAGATTGGACGCTCATTTCTCTTATAATTTCATTATTTCTGCCCTCTTTTCTCGATCGAAGCCAAATCAACGAGAACGTCCGCATTGTCGTCGAAAATCACTCTCTTAATTAATTATTCCAATCAAACAATTTGCCATTCGGAGTATTATTTGTATGCAGATTTTTTAGCTTCAAAAGACTATGAATTATTCGCGGTATAAACTCGCGTCTGAGTTTGAAGCACTAAAACTCAAATTTTTCAATCTGACAGCCAAACAGAAAGTTTGGGTTACCTATACCTACTCCAAGTTTCTCAAGTAATGTTCTATTGACATCATGAAAAATTATTGCAAACATGATCGACTATACCAGCGTTCCATCAAATTAATCGTTATTAAAGAAAAAAAAAATCAAAAAGGAGCGCTCTACAATAAGTCGACTATATTAATTTCGAGATGGAGAGAAATTCGCCATGCAAAATGCAAAACGGAGCGAGAAAATATTCAAAACAAATACTTAATTCAAATTTATTCTTCAATTATTCGACTCTTATGCACCTCAAAATGTATGAAATAAATTATCATAGTTATTATTTGTCATTGCGATCACAGGCTACCTAGTCAACGTTACGTGAAAACTTTCTATTCTTCTTGTAAAAGTCATAATAATTACGTTATCGGGCTAGAGATAATGACAGAAGTTGAGCGAACCGTTTGACAACTTTTATCAACCCCACAATGTATTCCTGATGAAATATTCAATACTATATGAAACTATCTATTCAAAATTTCCACAAATTCAACTATTCAACAGAAAACTAGTGTTATTGATTTAAAAAAAATGACTGAAACGTCTTTTGTAAATTTCAGAGCAATTAAAACGTAAAAGCGAGAGATTACCTATACTATTGAACGCTAAAGTAAAATAAGTTTTACGGAATACTAAAAAATTTCGGGAGCTACTGATCACTCGTGGTCGTTGAGTGAAATAAATGCAGTAGTAACCTTCTTACGCTCTTGATTTGGAGAGTCCTTCTTCATTTATACCGATTCCGTCTACAGTGTGAGAAATAAAAATTCCAATAATCATTTCCTACGTCGTCAAATTTGCATACCAGAAAATGAACTGTCATCTAACTTTGAATAAGGAACTTTTTTCGCTATTCGCGAGGTCCTCTCTCCTTAAGAACGTTAGTTGGAACGAGTAAAGCTTTGTTTCCTGAAGAATCTTTCACTCTCGATTTTAATCACCCAGTAAAGATATCTTAAAGGCAGAGTGGTATTGGAAAGTGACCGTTTCGTACATGAGAGAGTTCAGGTTCAAAGCCTTTACTGGAGAAAGGTGAAATAGTATATTACTATACATGTGGGTAAACTGAGCGTTTACCCAACGAGGCAAAAATTGCGATCCGAGCCGAAGGCGAGTAGAGCAATTTGCCGAGTTGGTGAACGTTCACGATACTCACATGTATTGTAAGATATTTTTCTAATCCTCCTTTTTTGCCTTATTAGAGTTCTTGTAAAATTCCGCACCGCACCCCTACTTCAATCGATCTCAATATTCTCAATGACTGATCTCGAAAATTTGATTTTGATGTGCTATGAGTGTCGGTTATGTCAGTGAAGAACCCTAACTCCGATCGGGACCGCAATTCGCAGCTCATCAATTTAGCTCAGGATTTCAAATTTCTCTCGAGTCTATGTACTGACTAGGTCAGAGCACTCTCCGCCTTGGCTATTTCCAGTCTCCTTCGATTTTTTTTTTTTTTTTCAAGTACCTAAAGTTGAGTCAGAGCTGCCCTCTCTTCGTTTGAAACCTCATGTATGTTTCATTGCAGAACTAAAGTCTAGGGCTTTCAAAATAACGGGCAGCTTTTTGGGCTGAGCTCATGTATATAGCAAGACCTGTCTAGAAAATGATGAAACACGCTTCACAGTCCTGCTTTAGACTGTCATCATTGACTTCTATAATCCTTCAGTCAAACATTACGAAGAATATTCTTCGCGTAAAATGAGGATGTTTTTTTTTTTCAACCCATGATAAATTATAAAATTGTCTGCGAAAAGTTCTAGTAATAAAGGCAGGCTATTTTATACTTACATATCATATCCCCTCTATTTAGTTATAGTGTTTCTCCTCACAGCTCCCTCAGTTACTACCTAACTATAGGCTAACTATGCAGTTTTCTATCAGCATGACCCGACATGCGTAACATGCTCAGTTCCAACAAGGTTCCAACAATCCAACATGACCGAAATATCAAATAAGGCGGTACCAAAAATGACGATACGTCGATGATACTGAGTGATAAGAGGAGCAGCAGCAGTCTGCACTTTTGCAGTGCACTGCAGTTTACATTTAATTTTAGCTCTATGATGTGACTGAAATATTATTATTTCTTATAATAAGTGAATGAGCATTTCACTGCACAGCAAGTATGGTTTTTCAAACGAGAATCCAGTTCATCATCCAATGATTATGGATCCGTAAATCATGGTCTCTGCCTGGAAATATGCTCGTTTGTACTTCAACACGCTGTTCTACAATGAATTCTGCGATTGGAATTACGCATTTGATACTGCATTCTCACCTCTATTCTGGTTACTCGATAATTACGGGAAAGGATTAGGTCTTGTAAGTATCAGAAGCGAATGGTACTCTATTTCAGGAAAGATGATTTTGAATGCGTTTTACTTTTCAGGCTTTTGTCATCACATGCATTATATTGATGAGTTTCATTATAACCATCAGTTATTGGATCGGTTTGCCATACTGGTGGAAAAAATCTCCGATAACCACGATTAGCCTGATAATTTTCGGAAACTGGCTTAAAATGAACTGCATATTCCATTACTACATGGGTATCCGTTGTAAACCGGGATATCCGCCTCAAGTTAGTGATACTATCTCAAAACATTCCTTGCAAGTATTACGAACGTTACGAATTCTCATTTTTAGTCATTTCGCAGGATACATTCATTGAAGAGGTTGCCAGCATCTGTAAGAAATGTCTCCAACCCAAGCCTCATAGAACGCACCATTGTTCCATCTGTAATGTTTGTGTTCTGCAAATGGATCATCATTGTCGTATCCTTCTGTTCTGTGTACAACAAAGCGATTTTGTCTCTCAATTTCATGATTTTCTTTGACCGGTAGTCCTAGCTTGGTTGAATAATTGCGTAGGACACTACAATCGACGCTATTTTCTCTTGTTCATGGTGTACATCGAGATTAGTATGATATTCTTGATGGTATTCGGAATCGGTGTTGCTTACGAAGAATTGTGGCTGTATTATTCTCCGGAAGTTTCTCATGAGCTATACGGGTACCCCGTTCATGTCAATACTTCCTTACCGCAGGTATGAATGTTTTTCAGCACTTTTTCATCCTCTTCTGGCTGTCGTTTATTTGAATTTCAACGATTTGTACAGACGGACTGGATCGTGAAACCAACGAGTTCGGAAGGAAATGCATTGATATCTGAAGAATATTATAAGGCGATCAGACGAAGAGCAGTATCGTTCGTGGCCGTTATTTGCGTCGGTAAATGACGCTTTATTCTTCGCATGATTTCAAACTTTGATATAATCTTTCTATTTTATAAGCTCTCAAAATTTTCGCAGGTGTTTCTATTGCCATCGGAGCTCTGTTGTATGGACATTGCAAAATGGTGTCTCGTGGTGAGACGAGTATCGAAAAGCATATTAATAATTCAGAGAGAAAAAAGTACGCGGCAAAGAATGAAGTACGTATTGAGTTTATTCGATTTTTTTTTTTTAATTCTCCTTGAGTAAGTTCATTATTAATTGTGAATGGTAGTTTCTAAAAGTTTCCTGGTTGTCGGATATTCTCTGGTGTTTGTGAACTCCGATTTAAATTGACATTGCGTATCTTTCTTATTGGATTGCGACCAAAAAGCACTACTGAATATGTTTTGAATTAATACTTTATGATGATAGTCTCCGATTCCAACCGTTTGGATGTATTTTAACGATTACAATTTCCTTTGCAGTCTTATATCAATCCGTACGATTTCGGAGCTCAGAAAAATTGGACCATATTTTTAGGAATAAAAAACGGATCAAACAGGTATGAAAAAAATGAATAAATCGAAAAAAAAAGTTTCCCGATTTCATTGAATTTTGATCAATATGTACAGCATTCTTTCTTTTTTTCTGAAAGAACGATTTTTTTAATTTTGAATTTTTGATTTAGATCATGGTTCCATATTTTATTTCCTTCTTCTCATGAACCGTTCGGTGATGGAATTACATGGCCGACTATCAAGTCCACGGAAGAAGAATTTGCAGTATTTTTTAGCCCGAAATCGCGTTGATACTAGTCTGCATACCGGTCGTCTAATGACTAAGTATTATTCTGAAAACATCGTGATAAGAGTCCAACGTCTATTTGAAAGACGTCTGGGCTGATGATAGATTATTTTGTTCGTATCGTTGATCTCAAAAATAGTTTTAAGATACCGATAGTTATTTTGTGAGAAAACCTGAGAAATTTTACGAAATTCGCGTGGATGTTGAACGTCATTTTTTTACGATATTTTTCAAGATTTACGAGTATCAAATATGAAAATATTTTTCAGATATAGAAGCGTAGAGAACTAGTCTTAGGTATCATGATGTTACTAAAATATTTGTTTTCATTTATGATTCTCATAGTAAAACTGAACGAAAAGATTGAAATACTCGTAAAGATTGTTATTGGAATGAATTACTCATTAAATCTTTTTTCCCGGACAATTTGAAAAATAATTTTCCTTTTCATCGTCATTTTGAATTTGGTATTTTAGCCCTTTTTAAATGTAAAATAAGAAAGAACACGAGGTAATTTATTATTTTATAATTACAAGTGGTTTTCAAAAAATGGGGAAAACATAAAACAATAACACTCGCAATTACTATTATTAACGAATAAAAAACAATAAATTAAGTAAAACTCACACTTTATACATACACGATGACTAGTTCAAATCTTTTATGAGATTACCAGCATTACTAAGAAGGAAAATTAAACATCAAAAACGAGAAAGAACTGAATTGTTACCGATCTTAGTAATTTAATAATTAATCTTACTGACAATTTTTTCCGCATTGAAATTGTTCATGTCACGGTGACAGGATTACCTTCTTAATTTGCAGTAACTGAGTTTACACTAGTCTATCAATCTTAAGTTTCAATATGACAAAATGAACAACTATACAAGCACAAAAAATGAAGTAATCAATTTTTTTTTTAAAAGTTGAAAAGCAGAAATTATAATCGCCTTCAATAATTAATGATTCAATTACATAATTGCGGATAGGCAACCATTAAATCATCAGCTATCAACTTTTATAAATATGTTAGAAATGAATGAATATATGGTTCGAATACATAAAGAGATCATGATTTATTCAAAAATTTACTCAATTTTGAGTGGGATTAAGCTACCATCCGATTCCAAAAGGAATCTCGGCTTATCGACCACGCCAACTAGATAACTAAATCTTTTATAGGAACCGTCATGTTGTTAATTATTTTCTCCTAGTTTCTCCTTTGATTTGGCCATACTTTCTCTTCTATCCACGACACGTACTCTGAAACTCGGGTGTAGATGCCGGGTGAATTAGCAGCTCCGCAAGATTTACCAAAAGACGTGATTCCGACTACGTGATGGACACATTTATTATTCGGATCCTGAATCTGCAATGGACCCCCGGAATCTCCCTACAAAAGTAGGATCACTTCATTATATCGCACTCAATTTTCTTTAAATAGGTATTTTATTTTAATCTTTATTTTTACCTGGCATGTATCTTTTTTACCGGATAATTCACCAGCGCACAACATCGAGTCGGCAATTCCATTTCGTAGCTTAGAATCGGCACCGTACAATTTATTACACTGCTTATTATCGATTATGTCCAAACGCACTTTCAATAAATCGTCGCTGGTTATTTCTCCTGAAAATTTTCAACAGTCATTCTCTGTTACTCAACAATCTCGAAGAAAAAATTAGATATTATTCTGACCACCTTACCGTAATTCGTGGATCCCCAACCAGTAGCAGTCACTTTTTTCGTATCGAACGATTGTTTTACTTGTAAGCACGCCGGTCTTAGATCTCGATTAAAAGAAACCCTTCTCGCTAGTCTGACTAAAGCAATATCATTGTATAGTTGCGGCGGCTTATAATTTGGATGGACAATTACGCTGGCTACATTGATGTTCTGTGGTTTCGCGCCATCGTCATCTTTTTCCAAGTTCAGATCTCCGAGTCGGACTTGACGAGGTTCACCCCTTCAACATAAAGAATGCATGACGATCAGATGAAGATTTTCTTCCCTCGCGTAAGCCTACTACACTTTTTTCAATACGACTGTGTTTAAGACAATGCGTTGAATATAATAGTGATAGTTTTTCCAAGATACCATCGATGGTTGAGATACGAAACATCGATCAGGAGAAAAGTACCTATGCTCCTTGTGAGAAAGATATCTTTCTCCTGATCGTTATTATTTCCGAGAAGTTTTCTGCTCTCCAAAGTGAGATCGACATATTACCGGTATATCCGAAACAACGATTGGGAGAATGGTATCATTCCTTTTAAAAAGTTGAATTAGAACGAAATAATTATTGTATAAGCCTGCATTTCACGATTTTTTATCTAAGAATCCGATAGTTGTTTCAAATTCTTGATAACAACTTTAGTTTCAGAGATATTTACTAATATTCACGTAAGTGGATATATGTCTCCCTTGCCGACAAAGGAATAGGATGTACATATCCACTTTCAAATGATTTCACAGACAGAGCACACACTTATTAGTAAACCAAACAGAAGATATTCTTCTCTAGATAATATTTTGTATTTTGGATGTACCTCAATCTCACTTTGCAGGCGGGCAGTTTTCCGGGGCATGTATAGTGTTACCACATGAAAACGTGGTGTCACACCCATTGCACAACTGGTGCCGTCTGACTGATTTTCATTCACTAAACTGACGGCTGACGTACATTTTCAATTTTCACTTTCTTTCTTTCAATGTGTTAGCAGTTATAGTATTCATTTTCACCAATTTTATAATTTTGATAAGAAAAAGAGAAATTGTTAAATTATCGGTAGTTTCCCAAACTATCGACGATACTATCGCCGTTGTTTCTTTACAAGACTATCGTTTTTCCCGGTAGTTTCTTCCAAAAACTATCGATAGTATTGATAATCTATCAATAAAGGCAGTGGGTGGAAAAAGGGCGACATCCGGAAAATTGAGTTTTGAGAAAAATGAGTTTGAAAATTAAGAATTGTTTTACTCGTCAACGACGCATCCGATTTTGGTGAAACTTTCAGGAATTGTAGTTCGATCTGTTCTCAAGTAACAAAATTATGAATAGTTTACTTGAAAAATATAGCGTAATTGCCGCAAGAACCCAATAGTTTGCATAGAGAATATCGCCCTTTTGGCCTTCTTCCAATTATCGATAATTGTGAGTCCGTTCTGCGCAATTTACGGAAGGGATGAAAATAGGTATCAAGTTGTTCTGTTGTCAACTAGCAAAAAAATACGAATGCACAAACGCTATTTCTTTGCATTACCGTAGATGGTATAGACTAGTATAACCATACAATTTATACAACGTTTGTACGCTCAAATGGGTTCAAATTATCAACTTTTCATCATGTTTTCACGTCGTTTTCAGTCAGTTTTGATCAGAATGCTTTCAAATTTTCGTGAGAGATACTTAAGGTATTGAAGAATCAACACAAAATCATCGGGAAAAGGGCGATATGGCGATATCGCCCTTTTTCCACCCACTGCCTCATTAGTTCTCAATATTCTCAACACTAGTTGAATAGGGCTTTTCCAGTACTCCATATTGCATACTCATTTGCCTGCCCTGTTATCAATTTGGTAGTGTTTTTAACTTTTTAACATTGATCATTTGGTCTTATGGGTATTGCTGGATTGCATACTCATTTTCATTCCGGAGCGGTTTGCCATAAGAGCAATGTTAAAAATACTACCAACTTGATAACACGTAGGAGAATAAATATGCAATTTGAAATACTGGAAAATCCCTACAGACCATTTAACCTGTGACGTCACTCAGCAGCTTTGACTCATCTAGAGTCAAAAGGTGGCAGGAACCCGGGCAATGTTGCCAAACGCACTCTTGACTCCCATTCATAAGAAAAATAGAGGGAGCTGAGATCATCATATCATAAATGAGGAGTTATCTGTCAAAAAGACCCTCGTCAAAGGGGTGCCTTTCATCGAGGATATCCACATTTTTGAATCTCTGAGCAATTTTCTATCAACATACAAAATTTTGAAAAAATGAAAAATTACATTGACGCTCATGGTCAATAAAAACTTAAAAAGAGAACCTGAGATACACATCTTTATTATGGCTTTCTCCCAGACTCATTTGTTGATAAATTTGAAATATAATTAATGATCTGTAAGATGAAGACACGCAGAATATTTTTTGTCATTATAAATTTTTCTGATAAATGAGTAATCTGAGCATGAAACTTCAAAGAGAGGTATTTTAAAAATCAACTATTGCTCACAGATGCCTTTTTGACAGATAACTTGTCAAATAGAGTCATTCAAATTGTAGATTCTTATAATACAGAAGATCCTTAGCATTTGAAAATATAGTTCCAATAGCAAAGATATTTCCAGTTTTCAATCAGTGGCCTCATGATCTTTGCTCCCGGTGCTATTGTCTGTTTTGTTCAATTGACAGGGTTTCTGCTAATTGTAACGCTCTGTGACGTCACTGGAATATAGGTCTCTTAAGGGATTGGAGGAGAAAGGGTTTTGCGTAGCCAGGAGAGATGAAAGTCGGTCAGTTAACAAGGTGAAAATTTGAGCTGAGGGGTGAGAAGAGTGAAATGAGAAAGACAAGTTCAGCAGAGAATGCTGAAATAGAACTGATAAAAGCGCATCAAACAAATTTTACCATACTTTCTTTATTTTATGATCCTCATTTTCATCATTCATTCATGACCAAGACGTATTTCTACAACCCAGACTAGTTACTAAAGATGGGCAGAACCGGTACTCAAAGCGGTAGTACCGGAGGAGAAAACTAAAAAATACCGGTTCTTAGAGATTGGTTTTAAAACTGAGTATTTTTGTAAAATACTGGTATTTTTTGGTAGGTACTACTAATTTTCAGTATTTTATATTATTTTTCATTATTTTTCCATTTTTTCTCAAAATCTCATTCTTTGTTGAAAATTTAAAAATCATCCAAAGGTTTTACACTGCAGTCTAGAGTCTACACACTTTTCCAGGAAAAAGAAGGAAGAGCGTTTTGAAAGTCTAGAAAATGCCAGAATGCCTGAAACGTTGAATCGGGTATTTTGCGAGTTTAGAACTTATATTTGCATCCTTTTCTCTACTTTGGAGGTCGTTCTTAAGAAAAAATCGAAACCGGTTAAAAATACCTTTGGTTCTGATAACACCGGTTCTCAAATTTTTCAACTACCGGTGCACCGCTATTTTTAAAATACCGGTTTTTTTCCACCTCTACTAATTACTTTTCTTCATTCACTAATTTTTCCATTGATATTGAAATGAAAAAGAAACAGATGACTCGTCAATCAACTTACAAAGAACTGTGTATGCAGTGTGCAGCAGTGAGCACAAAATCCTCGCTGATCAGGGTTCCTCCACAATTATACACGATTGAAGAGGATCCAGCACTTCTGAATCCTAATGCCACCTGGTATAAAAAAACAATTATAATGTATAACTGGATCGCTTCGCGATAGAACAGTAATTTATGAAATGATGTATTCATATTACCATGTGCGGATATTCTCCCAATTGAGCTTTAGTACCTCCAACGATTAGGGAAACTGCATCGTGACGACATTCGCTCACCTGATGGACAGTGGCTTGACTATCAATGCTGAGCGGGATCGCTGAAACGGTAGCCGTTACATTTCGAGCATATTCATTACATTCTGTAATACAGATAAGAAAATATGTTGCCTTAGATTCACAAGTATAATGTAACGCTGTACAATTTTTTTTGGCAGGCTATAGAAGTTTAGATCTTCGCTTTCTCGGTCTGTTTTCACAGTGTCTTTCAAATTCTCATTCGCTCTCTTCGCCCAACAGGGGCAATGTAGCTTTCTTATGTACCTATATTATTTTGATGAGCGCTGACACAGCCATGCCCTATCATTGCCATACCAAAGTCTGTTTCTTTTATTTCTAGGATTAGTACCCTGATCCATCCATGTCCCACATCCGTATACATTGTAATTCAGTTGCCATCAGACTTTTCTTTCCTCGAGGCAACCTTCTCTGCTCTCACGTTTGTTCTGCAGAATATATTTGAAAGCAGGAACGGCCAGCTGCTGATCATCGTGACGAGTAATGAAAAACTATTTTGTAAAGCCTCTCTGAGCAGTTCGTTCCTTTTCTCGCAGTTCTCCTTTTTATAGGCGTGCTGTGAAGCTATTTTCATGAAGACAATTCTTCATAATTTTAATATTCGTTTTAGGGGGGGGGGGGGCATACAAATTTTTTTCTTCATTTTCCTCCATTTTCTTTTAATTACGAGAAATTGAAGTTTGAGGGGGGGTTTCTTCATTGAACCAAGGGGCTCACGGCATCCCTGTTCTTCAGCAGTACATGACTGTATTGGAAATATGCACCGACGGTGCTTTGTAACATTGGTTTCCAAATTTTTTTTCCTATCTCGCTCAGCCATTCACACAAAGGGACAAATAACGGAAATATTTGAATATGAAGTGAGTCTGTTGAAGTTGAGCTGCAAGAGAAAAGGAACGTTGATAGACTCACCGTAGTTATAGCAAAGGCGTGAATATTTAGTCCAATTCGACGACGCATATTTTGCATGTGGCCACGAACCCAGTATCAAAATTGTTTTCATTTCTGCCTCGATATCATATCCTGTTTTTCTCTCTCGATCACTAAAACGACTTCCGATGCCCTATTACTAATCGTAAATCACGTACCTACATAAAAAGGTGAAAAAAATATCGAACTAACAATGACTGGGGAAAATCCATCTTGGACCTCGAGGCATATCTGTCTGCCATAGCACCCGCCTGATTTACCTTTATACGAAGGTTAACGTCGATGCAGATATTACAGTATAACTTTGATCAAATTTAGCGAATTGTGGATGTTAAACGTAGCTCTTAATGAGTCTTGTGCTTTATTATTTTACTACAAACGTATACAATCAAGTATCGACCTTTTAATGTACAGGAATAGCCTTCAACATCAACAAACGAATCGAGTATGCAGATTTATAATCTAGGTGTGGTATTCTCTTCGGGTGACGATTTTTTGTTTCTCTCACCCGAACTATTACGTCCCGTGTTTCATCTAGCGATAAATATCGATAAAATCAACTCGATTGTAGACGACGTGAGAGAGTTGAAAAATTGTAAGAAAACGTGAAGGTTTTTATCCTAGCAGTACCGCTGAGAGTGACGACACGATCATAATTTACGCACGCTTTGAAATTTATGTCCTTATTTGTAACTTCTGGATTACACGCTGCTATATTGGACTGATAAACAGCTAGGTATTCAACAATTTTTCATGAAATTTAAATATTTGTTAAAATCATATCAAAGTGAAATTAGCGTCATTATAAAGCAAAATTCTGTGGCAAAATTATCTAAAACTTTTCTTGTAAGCGTATCGATTGCTTCGAATGAGTCACAATATGGTAGAATCCTTGATTTTATAACCATGTATTTTTACTAAAGGTGAACGTCGTTCTTTGGACTTTCCAATGATAGGAAGTACATTGTGAAGTCGTAAGACAAAAAATGCCGTTCAACTCTCGAAAACCATGAAGAACATTGTACTGTGAAAAGACTTATCTCGAAGAGAAGCGTTTGTTTCATAAAAAAAACGCCCTTTACCAAAACCTGAGAACCATCCAGATTACGGTCGGTCCGAGAGGGGACCATTTTGAGGCCCTGATACATGTTTCACAGCCAAAAACCGAGTCAATCTTGATATGCTTCTTCTTGTTTCTTGGTGTCGATAATATATCTCTGTCATCTTATTTTACGGTCACGTTTTTGGAGCGTAGAGGTCTCACTTTTCCCCGAGTGGTATGGATTGATTTCCAAATCTGGACATGATACCTCTCCGTGAACACCTGTAGTGGATTGATGGGCATTTTTCCACGCATAATCTTACTTGCCTTTCGAAAAGGTCCTCGGTGGTCTTTCTTTTACAGGAATTAGCCATTTTCTTTCTGAGTATATGGTTGAAGAGATGATCCAGGCCCATGTTTATTTGCCTGCCACTAGGGAATTTGATGAAGGCAGTACAGGATTTATTCGTACGTATACCAATCCCTCTACTTATAGTTCTTCAAATTCTTGTGCCACCGAAACTGTCTCAAGAGCATGAGGAGGGAAACAATTTTGGAAGGCCCTCAGAGGAATTCTATCCGCGTACGCATAACGCAGGGGGGCATAACGCTGGCGGGCGTAACGTTGGGATTTGGAAAAATTCGTGAACTTCTATTAGCTGGTATAGGGACTTGGAAACATTCCGGGCTCTTCTATACCCATCTTATACCCCTATATGGGCTAGTATAGGGGCTTAGAGAATTCCGGGCTCTTTTATACCACTCTATTGGCTAGTATAGTGACTTAGAAAAATTTCGAGCTCTTCTATGCTAGGATGCCAGATGTACGGATTTTCGTTCCTCGAGAAAGATACGGTTTCTCTATTTATATAGATTTTACGTACAATGCGGATTTCTTGCGATCAAGGGAAAGGTACCTCAGACACTCGTACAAGGGATACCTTTCTCCTGATTGTTACAGGCAGAAGCTGCAGTATTCCGCCGAGTCGATCAAGGGAAAAGTACCTCCGCTACTCTTATAAAAGATACTTTTTCTCCTGATTGTTATCAATGGATCTATCAAAGTCCGTAGAAATCTGTTTTTAGGGCGGATACGGATTTTCGAAACTATCATCTGGCAGCGCTGGGGCTAGTATGGACTAGGAGAAATTCATGGCTCCTTTAAAGTTCTCTTTTGGACTTGGAAAAATTCGTGACCTCCTTAACCCTTGACGCTGGGACTTGGACAAAAGGAAAAAGGAAGCTCAACACATGGAAACCAGTGTATTTACTACCGAGAAAGGATAATATTGTAATCTACTTTGAAAATAAACTATAGGCTTACATTCTACGTAAACTACTCGTAATAATCTTGAACCCTCCTCCATAAGTCGCGGGGCTCCCGCAAGTCTTGCTCCCTGAGCAAGAGCCTGTAAATTTTTAGCATTGTTAAGGTATTGTTGAGATGAATGTAAGAGTCTCCAAAACTAACTCGATAGAGTTGATTTACACTACACAACAAAAAAAAAAAATTGAAAAATGCAAGAACGAGATAATATGATTCTAGAAGTATTTTCGACGCTGATCACGATGCCGTTGTCCGTTTCTTGAAATTGGCTCCGGTTTTCGAGAAATGATCGAATCAAATTCCCGCGATTCGTTGCGACGCGCAGTGTATGTTACCCAGCTATTGAATTTCGCGAGTACGGGAACTTACACTGCGCGTCGCAACGAATCGCGGGAATTTGATTCGATCATTTCTCGAAAACCGGAGCCAATTTCAAGAAACGGACAACGGCATCGTGATCAGCGTCGAAAATACTTCTAGAATCATATTATCTCGTTCTTGCATTTTTCAATTTTTTTTTTTTTGTTGTGTAGTGTTATCACTAAAACAAATTAGGATTTGTGGAGCTGTTTCAAATTCTGTCGACATACTTGGAATTTTCGCCTACACCCAGCTGTGCGGACTCAACGACCCGCTATTTCGACCTAAAGTCGACTTAGAATCGACGTCAATTTGAAGTCGATTCAGCTACCGCCTAATGTCGACCGCAAATCGACTCAGAATCGACTACTCTTCTCCACTATGAGCATCATCGTCGACGGCGCAGTTGAGTCACCTTCAGAATGTGCATTCGATTACGTGATCTATGGAGAAAAGACTTTGAGAACGTCGACATTGCGTAGATTTCTAGCGCACAGTTCAAAGATTAAAGTTGAAAATGAAACAACGCCCGGCATCAGATTTTCTTGTCGACTGTAAATCTTCGTCGAAATTTCATCGATTTCGCTATACTATTGCTGCATTGGCTCAGGATAATTGAGATTCTTGATGACCCTCATTATTTAATTTTGACTGCACACTCTGGCTAGCCAGGAGGTCATGCTACATCAACTCTAGATCAATATCGATGAGAGGTCTATCCGAAGTCGACCATCATAAACTCGGAGAAAATTAAAAATAGACTTGAACCGACTTTAGGTTGATGAAAAAGTCAAACGAGGACGCGAGAGGGAGGGAGAGGGAGAGAGAACGATTAGTGGGTATGGATTTCTTGGCGCAGCCAAAAAGATGAATATCATATTTCATGTATTTTCAAAATTTTGCCCAATCATATACGTTGTGGATAATGCGAGACAAACATATTTTAGAATTCTAGGCTAAGGCTTCAGAGCGGCACACTCGCTTGATCTGTCTCGCTTCTTGGTCTATGTAAGCAAATAAGGAAAAAAAAAAACAAAGTGGCCTAGCTAAGGTCTGATTGCTGAAAGTTGTAGAGAATGATGTCTAAAACAACATACCAGAAATCCCACTTTGTCCCTCAGGAGCTTCTCCACTTATGGGGGTTTCAACCCCCCAAAAATCAGTTTTTTGTAAAAATCTCGGTAAATTCACATTTTAGAGAAAAAATACATTCGACAAAAATTATTCCTAATAAAATTTCCTATCAAATAGTGTATTCAACATCTAGCCTAGACCCCGTAGTTAGCCTAAAACGCTATCGAATACCGGGTGAGGCAAAAAGATGTTACCAGTTAAATGGGAGTTTGCGCTAAATCCGCCGTAGTGCAAAAACGCGAAACGTTAGACAGATTGTTTAAATGTAGGAAATTTGTATCTCAATTTTATCTTTAATTTGAGCCACATCCGAAGTTTCTAGGACTTTTTTGAACCAAGTTATGGACCAAAATGTGCCAAAAATTCATCAATTAGCCAAAATTAAAAATTGTTCCAACTTCCATATTTCATCTGATTTTGAAGTGAAATTTAACGCTGATTCCGAAAAACATGCCCAAATAACCCTATGAAGCTTGAAAGTGGGGGATTTTTCAATGTTTTATATCAAAAATCTTTGCAAATTAGTCAATTTTTGGTTTATTTTGGTCCATAACTCGGCTCAGAAAAGTCCTAGAAACTTCGGATGTGGCTCAAATTAAAGATAAGATTGAGATACAAATTTCATACATTTAAACTATATGTCTAACTTTTTGCGTTTTCGCGCTATGGCGGATTTAGCGCAAACTCCCATTTAACTGGTAACATCTTTTTGCCTCACCCGGTATACGCCTATATCGAGCAAATTTACAAATACATTGGAAATTTCCCTCAGTTTTTTGTAAAAATCTCGGTAAATTCGCATTTTAGAAGAAAAATACATTCGATAAAAATTATTCCTCATAAAATTTCCTATCAAATAGTGTATTCAACATCTAGCCTACATCCAATAGTTAGCCAAAAAAGTTATCAAATGTAAGCAAATACACACGTATTCCATACAACAATGTTAACCAATACACTGACTTCTAAACACGATGTGCGCGTATGTTGGGCGTAAACATTTTCCAGTGATTCAAGGCAGATAGGGAGAATGGGCTGAACCATTCTGAGGTGTCAATGAAACATGATGAGAAATAGACATTTTTAGTTGTGTTTTACCTACATAACAGGTCTCGTTGTACGTTGAAAAATGGTCCGCTGTGCAAGTGAGTGAATGTCAAACAAGAAGCATTTAGTAACAAATTACAAGGTGCTGAAACTTCTATTCATTCCTTCATAGGGTCTTTATTGCGCTTCCATCCCCATTTAGTAGCGTCTTTGTCGTTTCCTAGCCACATCTGAACTTGATGATAAGCCCGGTAAATATAGGGAGGCTAGGCATGACCATGGGCTAGGTCAACTTTGTTTCTAAGACATTGTACAAAACATTTGAAACAAAGTTCACTGAGGCGAGTGACCTTGCCTGTGGCCAAACTATATTATCGCTGCTAGGTATTTGGAACCTTTCTCAAAGATGAATTCTGGTGTAGCATTCGGATCCAAAAGTGTGCTTCTCACATCATGAAAGTCTGATTTACATAATATCTTCAATGCTGTAACCCTACTACGGCGATAGAGACATGATGTGGTGTCTGATCCACTAATAGCGTGAGCTATAAGAACATTATTCTGCACATTTGGTACGTTTTGTATCTCTCCGATATTATACACTTTCTCTGCCTGCTTGCCAATTGGTGGCTTTAGAAAAAAAATATTTGTGAGTGCTGGGCTCAGTGCTAATAGAAGAACAAGTAAATCAATGTCTTCCCCAATGACAACAACAGCACCTTGGGAAGCCCTATCAATTGCTGTATGAACAATTAGGAGATCAGCGTCTGCACTGGCTATGCGCACGGAAAAGTTATGGTCTACAAATTTCTGCCTCAGGATTTCAATAAGAGTTTGTTTATTATTGCCCCTAGACAAAAATATTGACTGCTTCACAGTGACTGTTGCATTTTCTGTACATTGTACATCCACTCCTCTTGTCTTCAAACTTCTTCTTCTCCGCTCACAGACTTTTGTATTGTTCCTGGTGTCCGAATATCCATAAAAAACAATTGTTGCATTATTGCCGTAGGGCCTTGTCACATAGGCTACGTAGTCTTGACATATGGATCCATATTCCATAAGTACCATTTTTCGGCCAGACCATTCCATGCAATAAGAACCCCGACTTTTTAATCGTGTTTTACCTACATAACAGGTTTCGTTGTACGTTGAAAAATGGTCCGCTGTGCAAGTGAGTGAATATCAAACAAGAAGCATTTAGTAACAAATTACAAGGGGCTGAAACTTCTATTCTTCCCTTCATAGGGTCATTAATGTTTCATTGACACCTCAGAATGGTTCAGCCCATTCTCCCTATCTGCCTTGAATCACTGGAAAATGTTTACGCCCAACATACGCGCACATCGTGTTTAGAAGTCAGTGTATTGGTTAACATTGTTGTATGGAATACGTGTGTATTTGCTTACATTTGATAACTTTTTTGGCTAACTATTGGATGTAGGCTAGATGTTGAATACACTATTTGATAGGAAATTTTATGAGGAATAATTTTTATCGAATGTATTTTTCCTCTAAAATGCGAATTTACCGAGATTTTTACAAAAAACTGAGGGAAATTTCCAATGTATTTGTAAATTTGCTCGATATAGGCGTATATTCGATAGCGTTTTAGGCTAACTACGGGGTCTAGGCTAGATGTTGAATACACTATTTGATAGGAAATTTTATTAGGAATAATTTTTGTCGAATGTATTTTTTCTCTAAAATGTGAATTTACCGAGATTTTTACAAAAAACTGATTTTTGGGGGGTTGAAACCCCCATAAGTGGAGAAGCTCCAGGGGGACAAAGTGGGATTTTTGGTATGTTGTTTTAGACATCATTCTCTACAACTTTCAGTAATCAGACCTTAGCTAGGCCACTTTGTTTTTTTTTCTTGAAAATGGCCGTAATTTGCCTACACGTTCGTCCCGCTTTAGTATGCAGTGTTGCCAGATGATATAATCAAAAATCCACAACCGCTATTTTTTATAAGACCAAACAACAAATTTCTACAAACTTCTAGTTTGACGATCAGGAGAAAGGTATCTCTCGCACAAGCAACGTAGGTACGTTTCCATTGATCGACTCAATGTTACGGGAGACTGCGATATCAGCCTATAACGACCAAGAGAGAAATCTTATACGCGTAACTAAGGTACTTTTACCTTGAGCACAAGAAACCCGTATCTTTTTGAGGAACAAAAATCCGTAGATCTGGCAGCTTTGTTAGTATGTTTCAGATGTTGTAAGCGGACTAGGATTAACGACTATGACGTCACCGACCTATGACATTACCGACTGATGACGTCACCGACTTATGACGTCACAAGCTAATAGCTTCATAATGGCTCTCAGCGTTTTCTTAGCCTAGTATGAATCTAACGTACGCCTTTTCATTATATTAGGATAAGCTAGAAACTACAGAGGGGGGGCTCGGACTCTGACTCGGACTCGCAGTTTTGAGAATCAATGCCACAGTGAAAATTCCCATGAGACCAGAGCAAAGACATGAAACATGTCAAAAATTTGGAGGAGTCGACTCGAAATCGACTCCAGACCGACGCCGTCGATTCCAACAATTTATATCGATGAATTTTGACCACGACTGTGAAAGAAGTAAATTTTTAATAGATTTTTGGTGAACGTTGGGTAGTTGACCTACAATCAATGGTGACCTTGTTTATCGGGTAATTTATTGAGAAAAAGGAATAAAAACCAATGATGGGGAGGGATGGAAAGTCAACGAATCCGGAATAGTTTAAAAAAAACACCCTGATAAATCATATGGACCTGTTATTTCCACCAGAAATTCGTCAATTTTGAGTTGCATCATTCTTTCCTAATGTCGACCGCAAACCAACCCAAAATATCTGGAGGTCGCAGGCCTGTATTTAGTAATTTGTTTTTTTCTTTTTTTTGGGGGGGGGGGGGAAGTGCCGAGTCTTCATCGGTGTACAGTGTATGCTGAGGTTGAGATACAAGAAATTAACATTTTTCCAGAGGAAAGGAGCAAAAAAGTTTCAAAGAGGACATCCCCCCCTCCTGTAGTTACGGTCCTGGGAGATCGACTCAAAATCGACTGCTCATTTTGTTCATCGACTCTTCGTCGACGTCGAAATGGAGTCAACTTCTGGCATTGAAGATTTTAAGTCAACTATTATTTGTCATATTTGTCACTTATCGACGAAAGACTTGAGGTCGACATCGAAATTGCCTAGATTTCAAGGAACCTGAGAGTTCGAAGTGAAACACGCGTCGACTCTGGGTACGAGATTTTCAAGTCGACTGAAAATTAACGTAAAAATTGTGTTCTGGCCCAGCGCAGGATCGAGATTCTCGATTGACTCAAAACATGATTTTGACTAAGCATTCTTCTGAGATGGCGGCGAAATTACCAAAGAGACTTTTCTCTTTCAGTCAATTAAAAATCGATTGGCATATACATTTCCACAGCACTGCAAAGCGACTGTCAATCGACGCCACGGAGTAGGCAATTTCAGGACGACAAATAAATCGAAGGAGTCGACTCAAAATAGACTTAAAATTGACGTGACAAAGAAGTCTTCGACCCAATATCTTTCTGATATCGACGCAATTCTGACTCAGACTCGGAAAAACAGTCGATTTTGAGTCGATTTTAGGTCAATGTTGGTGTCGACCTAAATTCGACGCTAAATTGACAGCTGACAGGGGTCTAACATTAATTGGGCAAAAAACTAGGTTAAATTTGTTCGTACTGATTTGAAAATGTGACAATTGGCTCTGTCGTCAGCAGATCAAATCAATAATGAATGATCACGTTATCGCAGTTCGCACCTTCCTAATTTAAATGAACGTATTATTATTTCGCAGTTGTTATGAAGATATGACCTCATGAACGAGGGGAATTCATCGATAGAGTGAATCAGCTCTCGACTCAGTTTCGTATTGGAAAGCTCTTCTAACCTTTCAACCTCAGAAGCGACGTCTGTGCGGGTTCTAAATCATTCTATAGCTCAAGATATATCAGTAGTCTAACTGTAGGCCTACCTATCTCAAGTTCAACGAGTTAAAGGTAGCCTTCTTGTACTTAAAACTTTTCGATAGAACATCTACGTAATTGAAAGGGGAAAAATGAAAGGAGTTTGTGTTTAGGATTTTTGAGTTATTTGTAAATAAGCTAAAGTTGAGTCGATGGTTTCACAGTAGTGAGCTTCTCCCCCACGGAACCATAGTAAAAGGTCTCAAGAGGAGCTTTTACCGAACTTGGTGCACCCTCTTCGCGACGTCAAACAACAACGTATCAGCTTTTTCACAATTTTCTGAATGGTACGCCATGGGTAGAACGGGGGTTTTACATCCAGCACTTTCCTAGGCTAACGTGGAAGGGTTCCATAATTTGCGTTCTTCCAAGGAAAAGGGTCAATTCACAACCTCACAAATAGAACGGATTCACCTTGATGATGAGAATCGTGAGGTGCGGCTCGCCGAGCATTTCTCGTTTTTTCCTCCCTCCCAGATTCAAGTCGGCGAGTTAAAAGTTAACTATTCATTTCTTCACTTTGCGAGTTTTAAGAAGTCATCAGAACGAGTGAACGCAGGTAGTTAATTTTCGAAGTCACAACAATTATAAACATGATTGGATTACACAACATCCTATTATCAACGCGATATTTCAACCGACGGAATTAGTACGACTCTATTTTCTGTAATTACCAAAACCATAAAATATAACAAACAGAGATATTATATTCTATGTGTATATGTGCAACGAACACGTAACATTATCATTGATTTCAATGGTTTCGACATAGTAACCAATGCAGGTCCGGTACGTACGCATTATCGTGATTGACCTATATACTTCACTCCCTCGCTAGAAAATTTGCAAAATTGTCGTAATAATTTTGCAAGCCCGTATTTTAAACCCGCATCGCAAAATTAGTCATCCTTCATCTTCGAATGATTTGCAATTACACTGTGCTTAAATGTATGAAAACAAACCCGGTATCAACTTGTGAAAAATTCAGCGGTGGCGGAGTAAATTTCTCAATGAGAGGACACGGACAAACAAAATGCCATAAACTTTGTGGGTCAGTTTTTCATCAATTTGAAATTCGTTAATAAGATTAATATGGTTATCGTTGCGTGTCATCGTTAATCATGTAAAAGAAAGCACTGCTTTACAGGATCACGCAAGAATTTTATTAGCAAAAACTATAGTTTCGCACCTACCGTGAAATACATTCGTTTACCATTCCTTGGTGGCGTCTCTTACAAAATTGCTTCCATCATAGCTAAAGTCAACCTTCGAGCTGCCTTCTACTCTCATTGCACCCTACGGTCTCTTTCGAACGTCAAGGACCCTCCTCCCTTCATCTGGGAGAAGAGCGGAGTTTATAAACTTGAATGCGCCAACTGCGAGGTGAAATACATAGGTCAAACTTCGAGATCCTTATCCACCCGTATCAAAGAGCATATTTCCTCCTGGAAAGGACACAATGCTACCAGTTTTTCTTACTTTGCTGCCCATCTAATAGAATTCAACCACTCTTTCTCTCTGGACAATGTTACTCTTCTTCATCAAGCCTACCGTCGGTTACTCTTGCGGAAGTTGGAAAACATTGAAATCGTCAAAAAGGATGCAAAACTGGCTAATGATCTCATTCCTATTAGTAATATCGACCTAGTGGCACGTATGTACAAGTAGCATTTTCTTATCTTTAGATTATTGTATACTCTCGATCTTCGCATTTATTCTCAGTACTGTAAAACTGATGATGCGGTGACGACTTTTTCATCCGCGAAACTATAGTTTTTGCTAATAAAATTCTTGCGTGATCCTGTAAAGCAGTGCTTTCTTTTACATGATTGAAATTCGTTATTTCACGCTCTAGAAGTAACGCCAAACTGTTTTTTTTTTCGCCGGAAGGAGTGGACTAGCTTCTTCCTTTGTCTTCAGTCTGGTTGAGTCTCTTATTTATACAGAGGTCAGTGCGGTGGACCTTTAGGCGCAAAGTCGAATCTGTAGATCAAGTCTGAGCGGAAAACGAGCCGTGTCTTGGAATTGAATTGGGATTTTCTGGAGAGGTTAGTGGTCCCCTAAAAAAGTGCGTGATCCTCTTGGAGGGGTTACGATAACAAGTGAAATCTTGCGATAGGTGTTTCTTGTAGAACGGTTCTCAAGGTCAAACCGGAGAATGGATATATTGATGGTCTTCAGCTAGGTACAGAATGCGGGCCGACGAGTCCAGGTAATTGTTGTCAACTAGCTGTTAATGGACAGATGGGATGCCGCTTCTGATGATACCAAGAGCTGAATCACAAATCCAATGTTGGAGCCCGTCAACTTCAGATAAGATGGCAGTGTGAAGACTCTTCAGTTTTGACACATTTATTGTCTTGACCGGTACTCCATCCGACCATTGGAGATCGGCGAGTAGGAGTAGCCCCCTTCCCCGGTGATACATTTGGAATCTTGAACCCTCGAACCTAACCAGAAATCTGCAAGTCCGAGTCCGAAGTCTCCGGTGACTGCCTCCCAGTATAAGCCAAGTACCATGAATTAGACGGGGTTTTTAACGGAGTTAAATGAGGGGAGGCAGGGTACGTCTTGTTCTACGGGGTACCTTTCATTGAGTCTCATGGTGCTCGAAGCGTTGCATATCCGGCTCATTGAAGGGGTGGAGCCAACATACAGTATATTGGACTTGAACTAGGCTGGGACTCATCCTTCTGCTACCAGCTTTATACTGCTATACATGATAGAAGGGGACTTATAATAGGTGATGACAGGGGAACTTGGAAAAATGTCGACCTCTGCCGGCCGGGGACTAACTATGTAAGAGGATCATAACGAAAAAATATTCCGGAAATTTTGACATGTTTCATATCTTCAGTCTTACCCCTTACACCATTGGAAAATCGGGAGTACACCCCCTCCCCCAAAACAATAGAATTGGACTATTTTTTCGAAAGAAATTTTCTATACATGTATCTGTCAGGTGATTGAGAAATCTGCGAATTCACCCTCCTCCCATGTAGAATATTTTAATATTTTTTTCTTCCTGCCATATGCCAAAATGCGAAATTAATCTTGATACTTAATAGAATAACATCTTCAAAGTTTCTGTGACCTATAAAGCGGTCTTTCGAGAATGATTTCAAAAAGCTTGTCGTCGTTTTATGCATGAATTAGGTTTTATGCAAATGTCTCCTTATTTCAGACTATGTATAAAACCTCATTGAAGGCTCTCTATACATATAAAACTTGCCTAACTTGCCTATTTCTTAATTAAAATTTCGGTAATTAGGTTCTCAACAAACTGGTCAGTTTCTCCAGATCTTTTATCTTCATTAAAAATCATTCAATGCTACACTACAAGTAGTCTTAACCATCCGACGCTTCTTCTACAAAATACGATTTTACTATACGGATTTTTTCACGTAACGATACTCGTACCTAACCGTGTTATTGGAATCTGTGATTTATTTTTAGGGTTTCCATTTTTCTACATCTTTGACTGAGCAGACCTTCAAGATGCTTTTCCTTCTTTCTTTCCATATTTTGCGGATTTTGTATAATCTTCCAGTTCTACAGGTTCTTTCTACCGCTTGCTCGTAAGCATCAAGAATTCATTTTCCCGCATCATAATGACGTAGTTAGGTACTTTATGGCGGTTTATTTTATAATCAACAATTTTTTAATCATTACTAGAGAAACTGAATTCATATGAAAACCTACACCGTTGAAACGGTTTTACCGTGAACTTTCACGATTCTCGAGTCATAATCGTCAGACTTTTCGCACATGTACATACGTGAATAGATGCGAATAGAAAAAATTCCCAAACTTTCGTTGGATCTTCTGTCGGAGAAGACCAGTTTTTATTATTGTTTCACGCGCATTGCAAAAACTTATAGAAACCGAGGTTATTATTATGTTCTTTGAAAATTACGTTTAGGCCTATATGTAACTTCGTTTTCATTTTAATAAGTTACACGTGTTTTGCTTCTCAATCTTATTGTGCAAAACGTGGTCGACCATATTGGCAGATCAACCAGGTGGATTTTTTACGTACTTCTTTGATGGTCAAGTCAACCATGTAAAACAAGTTGTACAGAAAGCGAGTATACTATTTTGAAAGCTGTGCGAATAAGACAAAAATCTACGATCATGATGTCGTACGTATATCGAAGCATTAAAAAAAGAAAAAGGCTATTGTAACTATCGGTAGAAAATTTGTGGATTTAAAATCTAATTTCAATTTCGATATGAACCTCATAATAATGACAAGGATACAAACTCGTGTTAATTTTGTACTGGAGTATGTAAGAGTAAAATCTTCAGAAATACTTCAAAATCGTATTCGAACTCTCCGTTCAACCTCAGACTCTTACGAAGTGAAAAAAAAAGAAGGATTTCATGGCGTTGCCAAAAATATAAAGATCATGTTTCATGTCTTTTCGCCAGTCGTTTTAAGCTCTTCATCGTTCAAAAATTTCCTAAATTTCCAGCTTCTTGTTCTAGTATAAGTCAACTTTAGAGTATTTTAGGCTGACTGCTTTCTGGGACTCACTCGCAAAAGTTTTCAAAAGTTTGCCCAATAAGATATGTTGTGGATAATGCTAGACATAAATATTTGAGAGTTCTAGGCTAAGGCTTTAGAGCGGCACACTCGCTTGATGTAAAATAAGTCTACTTCAGTATATTTCAGGCTGATAAGATTACTGGGCCTCACTCGCTCCGCTCGTTCGTCCCGCTTCTTGGTCCAGTACAAGTCCACTTGAGTATATTTCAGGCTGATAAGATAACTTGGCCTCACTTCTTGGTCCACTACAAGTCTACATTAATATATTATTTCAAGCTGATGAGATTACTGGGCCTCACTTGCTCCGCTCGTTTGTCCCGCTTCTTGGTTTTATTTTTATTTTATTTTCCTTTTTATTTTTTTTTTTATTCATTTCATTATTTTTTTTCAGAATAATTTTTCATTTCATTTTATTTCAATTTTAATTTTTTCTTTTTTTTCGAAAGAGTGTGGTACTTGCAGATTTCTCAATGACCTCCCAGGTATACATTTTTTAATTTCATTTTTATTTAATTTTATTTTATTTTTATATAATTTTATTTTTATTTAATTTTATTTTTATATAATTTTATTTTTATATAATTTTATTTTTATATAATTTTATTTTCATTTAATTTTATTTTTATTTAATTTATTTTTATTTAATTTTATTTTTATTTAATTTTTTTTTAATTAATTTTTTTTATTCAATTTTATTTTTATTTAATTTTTTTATTTAATTTTTTTATTTATTTTTTTAAATTTAATTGTTTTTTGAAAGAGGGTGGTACTCGCAGATTTCTCAATCACCTCCCAGGTATATATTTTCATTTCTATTTCGTTTTATTTTATTTATTATTTTATTTTTTGTTTTATATGTATTTAGTTTTTTCTCTTTTTTTCGAAAGAGGGTGGTACAAGCAGATTTCTCAATGACCTCCCAGGTATATATTTTTGTTTTTAATTTCATTTTAATTTAATTTCATATCATTTTTTATTTTATTTTTATTCAATTTGTTTTTTTTTTTCGAAAAAGGGTGGTACATGCGGATGGGCGATGCCACATTGAGTCCCGAATCATCGTTTTTAGCCGAGTTGAGTCCCGAGTTGTCGGGAGGGGTGGTTGAATAGTATCCGAATTGAGTCCCGAGTTGTCGGGGGTAGAAGAAGGTAATGTCTTCATGTATCGGCGGTACACAACCGAATTGAGTTCCGAGTTCACGAATGATTCTCATTTTCCTTCTCGCTTTAACAGACTTAGAACTGTCGATGTATGCATCGGTGCGGATTAAAAATGAGTTGGCGCGTGGCTATGCTTTGAGCACATTAGTACCCATGGAAGGTACTGAGCGTAGAAAGTAATCGGGTGTAATCATTTTTTATTAGGCGGAGGCAGAAATTTGAAGTACTGTATACGCGCTTAACGAATTCAATTCTCGACGATTCGCCAAGATCACGCCTCGTCATGAGTTTTGGACTTCAAGAAGAGTGTCTAAGCCTACAGCAGAGGACGAAGGAAAATGAACGAATTCACCCATCTTCTCAGACTTAGTACCGCCGACACTTCGGGACTCAATCCGGACTTTGCCTCTTTCTACCCCCGACACTATGGGACTCAATTCGGCTATCAAAAAAAGGTACTCCCCGCCCCCGGGACTCAATTCGGTTACGCCCTATATTTTCATTTTTAATTATGTCTTTATTTTATTTTCTATTTCATTTTTTATTTTTTTATTTTTATTTAATTTCTTCTCTTTTTTTCGAAAAAGGATGGTACTTGCAGATTTCTCAATAACCTCCCAGATAATTCACGGAAATTTCCCAAAACCATTATGAGGAGGGAGGGGGGAAAGGTATTTTTAATTCAATTTTAATTTTAATTTTAATTTAATTCAATTTAATTCAATTTAATTTAATTTAATTTAATTTAATTTAATTTAATATAATTTGATTTAATTTATTTAATTTAATTTAATTCAATTTAATTTAATATAATTTTATTTTATTTTATTTTATTTTATTTCATTTCATTTTATTTTATTCAATTCAATTTAATATTATTTCATTTTTATCTTTACTCAATTTTATTTTAATTTAATTTCAATATTAGGTATTTTATTTTATTTTATTTTTATTTTTATTTTTACTTACTTTTTTCTCTTTTCTTCGAAATGGATGGTACTCGCAGATTTCTCAATGACCTCCCAGGTAATTCACGAAAATTTCTTCAAGTCCATTATTAAGGGGGGGGGGGTATTTTTAATTTTATTTCAATTTTATTTCAATTTAATTTTAATTTAATTCAATTTAATTTAATTTTATTTAATTTAATTTAATTCAATTTTATTTTATTTTTATTTTTACTCAAAAAGTGGTACTCGCAGATTTCTCAATGACCTCCCAGGTGATTCACGAAAATTTTCTAAGCCCATTCTTAGGAAGGAGGGAGGAGGAGGTATTTTTAATTTAATTTTAATTTAATAAATTTAATTTAATTTTAATTTTAATATAATTTTAATATAATTTTAATTTAATTTTAATATAATTTTAATATAATTTTAATTTAATTTTAATTTAATTTTAATTTAATTTTAATTTAATTTAATTTAATGTTATTTTATTTCTATTTTACTCGAAAGGTGATACTCGCAGATTTCTCAATGACCTCCCAGGTAATTCACGAAAATTTTCTAAGTCCATTATTAGGGGGGGGGGGGGGGGGGTACTCGCAAATTTTCAATAGTGTATAGGGTGTCAAAAAAGACATGAAACATGTCAAAATTACATACTGAACTTGCAAAGTCAACTTTCGTAGACTTATCCTAAAACTTACAATTTCTTGTCTTCTGTCTCCCGATTACCGTACAGGCCCGTCGAGAGCTCCAATCGAGTCCGGAGCAAGAAACACAGAGGCCCCCTTCCCCTGAAAGAAAATTCGTCTCACGGGTCCGTAACAGAGCCAGTCCCGGGGACAAAATCCCCAGTTGCGCCTCCCCCTCTCGTCAGAATCTTCAACGAAATCTTCCACCATAATGATCGACCTCCCTCTGCTGTAAGCCGAATATACCAGTAACTTAATGCACGGATCAGAGAGTCCTAGCACGCACATTTTCAAAATTAACGTAGGGCTCAGCGAAAGAAATCAAGAGTCCCAAGGCCATCTGCAGGCACGCGCTCACAAATTTTGAAATGAGAGTAGGGTCAGAGCAAAGACATGGAACATATCAAAAAAGAATGATACTCCCGCAATGGGCGGATGAGTGCGGTTGAGATGACGATAATTATGAGGTCTCTGTCGCATTTCTCATCCTACGAGTCATCCTGGCTTCTAGCATCTCGTCTCCAGCATCGTAGAAATTCTGAATCAAAGGTATTTATAAGACAAGGTCATTTTCTTTGTTCCGGGACACAGTTGAGTGCATTTAAACGTTATTCTACAACTTTCATGTCTGAGTTATTTCTCACCAGTGCAGATAGGCCTGGGCCGAGGGTTGAATAGGAGGACACCCCTAAAACCATGAAGTGTGAAGTTGAAACATGGATGCATGCGTTTTGACAGAAGATGGTGGAGAAAAATTGATTGCCTGGACAGGTGGAAAAAGAAAGTCTCAAAAATCTGGATCAAAGGAGTAGAAAAGATTGAGGGCCGCGAGATCCGTAATAATTGAGAAGAATGGTATCCGGATATCGGAAGGTGAAATAAAACGCTCCCATAAACCGAATAAGAAAGAATAATGAAAATCAACAACTTACTTATGATACTGATTCGTTGCGTTTGTTGCTGAGGTCGATTCGGTGCTCGAGCCGTGCTTCCCCAATAATTCTCTTCCGTCGTTGGTCTGATGTTATTATTATTAGGCCTATTAACATTGTTGTTATTGTTCGGCCGAGAATTCTGACCATTCGGACGAGAATTGGAGGATCCCCAATCTGTGTTGCTACTTTCGTAATCGGGTTTTGCACTCTGATTAGGACGTTGAGAATTAGAACCGTGGTTAGGGTATCTATCCGATCCGTAATTTGGTTGATTGCCATTCTGATTCGGGTAATATCCATGATTGGATTCGTACTGACCATTGTTCGGCTGATTATTGTTATTGGGGTAGTTTACATTACCGGATTCGTGATTAATTTCATCCGGAAAATGAATTACATCGCTAGATCCGAAGTTTCCGTTGTTCGAGGGCCGCGTAGGCTTAGGCCTGCTCGTGGGTTTAGTGCTGTGCTGACTCGGACGCGGTCTGAAGATCACCTCGCCATTCTGACGATTTGGTGGTGATTCGCTCGGCCGCGAAGCGTCGTAATTATAATAATTTGGCTGGAAATTAGGACTAGCGTAATCGTCTTCGTCATACGGACTATTACCCGTATATTTCGTGTCCGATTTTTTTGGATTATCTCTCGTCGGAATGTAATTTGTATACGTTGACTGATCGTAATAAGATTTAGGGGTTATTTTGCCCGTGGGTTTCGTATAGGCCGTGGGTTTTTTCCGCGGAATACCATGGTTTCTGAGTTCAGTTTCGCTCGTTGGAACATTAAAGTTATCGTCGGGTTCGTCGTTTATTGGTTTCAATTTTGTCGGCACATGAGGATTATCACGACGCGGATTTGTCGAACTGTCCGTCGATCTTACCACGCAACAAATGATTGGAGTACCATCGGTGCCCAATTTACACGTCTCGGCGAAATCCGAATTGGCTGGCTGGCTATCTAGTCCTAAACATTCTGGTTGGGGGACACAAACCCCTCTTTCTTTCGATGCTGTGATGCATGATTCGCCGACTTCTGAAAAATATTGAAAAAACACGTATTAATGATCTTTAAACATGAAAATACGAGTAGGAAAAAAAATCTCAATTGAGGCACTGACGAAGAAAATTGTCCGAGTGCCAATTGGGTCAATTTTGATGTCTTATGCGTCAAACTTGATGATCGTTGCGATGTTATTGTATTGGAAAAAAAAATGGTAGAACTAATATACCTATGAATGAATACGTTTTCAGTTCTAGAATACTTTCTGACGATAGCGTTTCTCTAAGTGATATGATGGCAACGAAAAAACCCACAAGCTATGTCTTTAGCATACTCGATATGTTCAATGCTAATTTTCACACGAGGAAATTTTATTCATGGCATGAAAAATTATGAAGTATTTTTCGATGCGATAAGTTTTTAAATGAAAACCAAGTCGGTTTCACGTTTTCAATCGGCAACAAAATCTTTTCCCGTATCAATTATATCGGCCGAAGTCCAAGCCATCTTTCAATGATTCGAAAGAATACTAACTTTCCCCACAGAATCGCACCTTTCTGATCGTCACTAACTGATTATCCGTAATAACGGCTATTTACTATGTATACTTGTCTCATGCATCCATTCTCTTCTCATAATCTTGTCATCCATTCATTAGCCATTCGAGGACCTAGGTCAATGACAAAGTCGATTCAGTCGCCAAAACTTACCACAAAACTTCCACGAATCAACTCTCGTCTTCTTACCACTAAAAATGATCTCACCCCCACTACCCACCGCAAAATTACGGACGAATTGATCACACTCCGACAAAGTTAGACTTCATCACACCGAGAATCTTGCTGTCACGAAATCTACCTTACACGTCACCTACGCTCACCTCCTTTCCGAACTTTCCCCGCTCTGGTGCGAAAAATTGTGGCCGCGACCCCCTTTCCCACAGTCACCCACTTTTTCGTATGCTTATCTCTAGCTTCTCTCCACCACATCCATCAGGTTTCACCATTCATGAAAACAACTTTCGCCGATGACCTTCCATCCGTCCAAAACATCATATTCTCTCGTCTGAAAGCAGCAAATTACATTCAACGCATCTCAAATCATTCCCCACCAAGCTCAGGACCCGATTGTCGTTAAGAGCTTGTAAAATGAAACACGAAAAAAACTAACAGAAATAAAATTCAATTGTAAACTTGCTTTTTCACCTTCTTTAGAGGGAGAGAGAATGATTAAGGGGTATTGGATTTTTTGGCGCAGCCAAAAAGATGAAGATCATGTTTCATGTCTTTTCAAAAATTTGAATGATGACGTCACCGACCTATGGCGTCACAAACTAATAGCTTCATAATGGCTCTCAGCGTTTTCTTAGCCTAGTATAAATGTACTTGGAAAACTAGGGCTAATTAACAGTATAAAAAGTTCCATAATATACAGTTAGGCTGAGCCTATTTTATACTAAACCTGAAGAGGCTCTAGAAGGGAGCATATTTCCAAGTTCCCCTCCTATCATCTATCGTAGGTCCCTAATCTCATCAGCCCGAATTGACAACTAGACAAAAAAGCGGGGCAAACGAGCGGAGAGAGTGAGGGCCCCTAATCTCATCAGCCTGAAATAATAGACTTATAATAAACAAAGAAGCAGGCTGCGAGTGAGCCTCTCAATCTCATTAGCCTGAAATAGAAGTGAGGCCTCCTAATCTCAAGAAGACATGAAACATGATCTTTATTAATTTGGCTACTCAAGAAAATCTTCTTTCCATGAGCAACTCTTTTGATGGCTAAAATTTTTCCTAGTCCTCGTCTTTTGGAGTGACCTTCCTATCATGTACCGCTCAGAAGTCAAAATTTTCCTAGGATCCCCTCCTCCCCTCCTATCATGATATTTTTTTCTTCTTCTTCTTTTTTATTATACTTACGAGCTATGCGACTGCACCTGTGGGTCATCAGCTCGACGGAACTTAGAGGAAGGTAGAATTAAAGTAATGGGTAAAAATAGGTGGTACGGAGGTAATTCAAGGAGTTGGTTATTGTTTCTGAGTTGTTGGAGAAGGCAGATGAGATGGAGGAGGATACATTATGGAGAGTACGTTGGTTGAGTAGGGAAGGGCATGAAAAGAGATGGTGAGCTGTTAGGTTTTCTGATTGGCAGTAGTTACATGACAGTGGATGAATGTTCAGAAGTAGGTATGAGTGGGTTAGTTTTGTGTGACCAATTCTTAGGCGAGAATAGACGACTTCTTTGTGGCGGGAGTTTCTGTTGGAGGAGGACGACAGTGAAGGTTTAGTTTTGATAGTTCGAAGTTTGTTTTGAGATAAGTTTGTCCATTGGTTGTGCCAGGCCTTAGAGATTAATGAGCGGTAGTAGGTTTTGAGGTCGTACGAAGGCGAAGGAGTGGGAGAGGGTGGATTGTTTTGCCGCTTGATCGAGATCATGTTTCATGTCTTTTTATAATACATGCAGCGAAAGTGCCGCGTATTGTGTTCGTTTTTTGAAGCGAAACTCGCCGTTATCAGAACCGTGGCGAAAATGTTTTTCCCGTGGCGAAAATGTTTTACCCGTAGCGAAAATCGCGTCAGTGGTGCCATTTAAACCATAATCGAACATCAAAACTATAACAAATTCTACTTTTGAGAGTCTAATTTTGCTTCATGTATTATAAAAAGTACTGTTTGTAATTTGTGTCGAAAAACAATATTGTAACTCGCTCACTATCCGCACTCGCTTCGCTCGAGCGGCTACTCTTCGCTCGTTCCAATATTGCTCGTTTTCGCCACTCGATACAAAATGTACTATTTCGCCAGTCGTCTTAAGCTCTTCATAGTTCAAACATTTCCGAAATTTCCAGCTTCTTGTTCTAGTATACGTCTACTTTAGAGTATTTTAGGCTGACTGCTTTCTGGGACTCACTCGCGGCACTCGCTTGATGTAGTGTAAGTCTACTTTGGAATATTTCCGGCTAAAAAACACTCGCTTGATGTAGTATAAGTCTACTTTAGAATATTTCAGGCTAATGAGCCTTCTTGGTCTAGTGTAAGTCTACTTCAGTGTATTTCAGGCTGATAAGATTACTGGGCCTCACTCGCTCGGTTCGTTCGTCCCGCTTCTTGGTCCAGTACAAGTCCACTTTAGTATATTTCAGGCTGTTGAGATTACTGGGCCTCACTCGCTCGGTTTGTTCGTCCCGCTTCTTGGTCCAGTACAAGTCCACTTTGGTATATTTCAGGCTGATGAGATTACTGGGCCTCACTTCTGAGTTTTTTCAGAATTATTTTCGATTTCATTTCATTTCATTTTATTTTTTGATTTTATTTTTTTGATTATTTTTTTTTTGAGAGAGGATGATACTCGCAAATTTCTCAATGACCTCCCAGACATTTATTTTTTATTTAATTTCATTTTTCATTTTATTATTTCTATTTTATTGTATTTTTATTTTATTTTTAATTCATTTTGAATTTCATTTTTTTTCAATTTTTTTTTCCATTTTATTTTATTTTATTCATTTTTCATTCTATTTGTTTTTTATTTTATTTATTTTTTATTTTATTTATTTTTTATTTTATTTATTTTTTATTTTATTTATTTTTTATTTTATTTATTTTTTATTTTATTCATTTTTTATTTCATTTATTTTTCATTCTATTTATTTTTTATTTCATTTATTTTTCATTTTATTTATTTTTATTTTATTCTTCTTTTATTATTTCTTTTTTTTTACCAAAATTCTTCTAAGTCTCAAGGTCACAACCGGACCCCCGGACGCAGACGCCCGGACAATTTTCAAGAATTAAGGGGTGAGGCTGAGATTTGATGTTGAAAATTTTCCAAGTCCCATGGTCACTGCCGGACGCCCGGACAATTTTTAAGAATTAGGGGGTAGAGAAAAGACATGAAACATGACTTTTTTTTTATTTATTTTTATTTTATTTTATTTTATTTACTTCTATTTTATTTATTTTATTTTTTTATTCTATTTTTTTTTTAATCTATTTTTCTTTTATTATTTCTTTTTTTTTTACCAAAATTCTTATAAGTCTCAAGGTCACAACCGGTCGCCCGGACAATTTTCAAGAATTAGGGGTAGAGAAAAGACATGAAACATGTCAATAGCGGCTAATTCAGCGGTGAATATTGAAACTGAGTTTCTCACTCGTTTTGCAAAGATAACTCCTTGGATTGAATACGCGTAGCCCGTTTTGGATGATGATTTAGAGCCGTCCGTGTAGCAGATTATGTGGTCCGGGTAATCGGCGATAATTTCTGAGATACACGTTGGAGTTTGTTTTTTGGATGTCAGTTAAATCAAGTCGGATCGTAAGGGGGATGAGCAACCATGGTGGAAAGGCTGATTTGATTGAAAGAAGTGGGTTGAGTTTAGGGAGATAATGGAGATGAGTTCTGAGAGAGAGAGAGAGAGAAGAAGTGGGTCACAAAGAGAATGTATAGAGGTGTATATGGGGAGATCAGGAAATTGGGCTGAGGAGGCAAGAGAGTTTGCAGTTAATGTAAGGTTACGAAAGAGGGAAGGAGGTTCAGCTGCTTCAGCGCAGAGGCTGATATGAGGACTTGTAAATGAAGAATGGCGTTGAAAAGAGAGAGGAGATATATGGGAGAGTTGGACTGGAGGTTTTTGAGCATAGAAGCGTGAATATTGTCCAGTCCCGGGGAAGCGTTTTTGAGATTTTTGTGGATGGTTGAGTAAAGTTCCGAGTATGAGATTGGTATGTTGTATGTCTGTTGTTCAGTGGAATCAAAGTTGATGTGTTCGAGTTTCTGTATTAGTTTTAAGTGTGAGGAAATTATTGTCATAATTGTCGTTTGATGAGATGTCGGCGAAATGGTCTGTAAGGGTGTCAGCAATTTTAATGGATGAGGAAATGGTTAACGAGTTGGATTTTAGTTGGGTAATGGCTATCATAATACTAATTCGATATTCAACATTTTTCCAAGTCTAATTACTTTCTAGGATAGGCCAGTTTTTGCCGGATGGTGGGCATCAAAACTTTCGAAATGACCCTCCCCCTACAGAATAGATTCTCTTTTGAAATTTAGGGAGGGGTTTGGGTTAGAAGAATTCCGGCTTATCGGGTATACATACTATAAAACACGGAAAAATTCTGATTTTCGAACTATATATTCATGTGAGGAGTTGAATTATGAGGGGGTAAGGGAAATTACTTGGTTCTAATTGATCTCCTATTTAAGAGCATCCCAGTGAAAAGTTTCTAGAAAGAATAGTCGAAAATCAAGTTGCAGCTTTCTTCATTAACAAGATTAAATCTTCATCCCTAAATCTTTTTCCGAATCCGTTCTCATATTAAAACTCCTGATGAAGGACGCTGGTTTTGTCTGAAACGCGTTAAGTGATGAATGAAATATTGGGGATCTTGGCGAAAAATTTCTCTTCCATTGTCGATCGAAAGTCCACGAAAAAAATGAACCTTTGGATTTTTTAAAAGTAAGCATAGTAAACCTAACCTAACGTGCTTCTTTCTCTTACCTACGTTCTTCCTTTTTTGGGGAGGGGGGGGGGGGTGGGGGCTAAGATTGATTTTTTCCAATTTCAAATTCCAGTAGATAGTCTATGAGATGATGAATAAACTTTTTTTTGTACTAAATAATCCACGAATCTACTTATGGGACACTGTACTTCTTTCAAAAGGAATTTCTCAATTTCTTCTAATTTTTTTCTGTAGAATGTCGTACGTTTGAGCTCAAGTCATTCTGTACTCGTTCTCGTGGTTTTCCTCTCCATCATCAGCAAAACAGACACTGATGAAATCGTATATTATAACAGTAATCTTATCTTCGAGGTCAAAACTTGTATTTATATTATGGAAGGCTCGCGCGACGCTTTTTCTTCTCCATCCAGAATCAAAGTCGAACAATTTATTAAATTTCAGTTCCTGAGGAAATTTCTTTGAAAGGTATACTCACGACATTTCGGCCCTGTTTAAAGTGAATTAAAAGGGCAGAGAGATGGGGGAGGAGAAGCCATCAAAAGAAAAATAAAATTGAAGAGCCGCTATGAGTAAGTTCAGCGTCTAAAAAAATTGGATCTGCTTAACAAAAATGCTCGTGAGCAGTTTGCTCTCGGCTACGTTTAGGTAATTCTTCACCCTAAGGACTCCAGGAATTACAAACATATAGTTACCAAACTATTATACTTTACTAGTTCAAAGTATAATACAGGTACCGCAATAATAATTAAACCTGAGCTAACCTTGATGCGCTAGTACCAGTTTTCTGTCGCAGCACACAAAAATGAACAAAAACACCGAGAAAAAATTCGAAAAATTCATCATCTTCTTGTACAGAACTCGCGCACCTTATTCAGCATAAATGATTCGAAACAGACGTAAATTAATCGAACGCGAAAATATTATATTTAATCGATGAGGCACGAAACAAAATTATTGAACGCGGTTATGTAATTCGTGAAGCTACGAGTCAGCCGCGAGTACTGGCAGACGATTATCAATTCGAATTTAACTTATGAATCCGGTTGTGTTTTAACAACAAATGACGTAGTTTATAATCTGGCGGACCGCGTGTAAAGCGATCATAAAAAATTTTCCTCCGCGAACTAGTATTGCCGCATTCTTGAAGTGCAGGAGTTTCCTGTCATTGTTCCCCCTTCTATTGTTCATCTTTCTTATCTTTCAAGTACCCGGGTATGGAACTCTAATTAATGCACTGCACTGTGGTAGACCTCAATGTTTTGGGAATTTTATCGAGACGCCCTCATCTCCGGGCCTACACGATCGAAGGTTGATAATTCGAAATAAGGAATTGCGGGATTCTAATGACGTTATACTCGTATGTGTAGGTAACGTAGTTAGGCTCGAATCTTAAATAAATTAATGAATGTATCTGCTCGTATAATATTCAGAATGTCATCGGAAAGGGAGAGAGAGAAAAAAAACATCATCGATGCACTTTACATACTCGTTATATGATGAGGTCATTCAAGTTTCCATGTCGTATAAAAATATGTTTACCTCTTCCTCAACAAAAAAGTGGGTCAACTTGAAATTAAAAAGTTTTACCCATTACGTACCGATTTTTATAGGTTCAGCGGGGTCGTTTGGCTATTCTGAAAATTGAAGTATAGCAGACCCTACTCTATTTCTTTCACCAAACTTTTTATCTACTTACTTGCGGATCATTCCTCTCCAGTTTCTCTCTTTTCTTTCTGTTTTTAAAGTTTTTCCATTACTATGGATTTGTTATTAAACAGTTTTCTTCAAACTAGTGAGAACGGAGCTATTTTGAAAAAAGAAACACAAAATTGAAAGAACGTAAAATTTCCCATAAGATGACCTGATTCTCAATTAAATTGGAGCTATTTTTCATTGGGATGCATTTATCGGCCCGCGAAAATAAAAGAAAATCACGGGAAAATTGAAGTGATTTCCAGGGAAGAAAAATGTTTGCACGACTTCATTAATGTAAGACGCCAAAAAAAAAATGAGTACACAAGAAAAATATAAGATGCACGACTTGTAATTAAAATCAAACGGAAAAATAAAAAACCAGCGGCATAATATTATTAATGAACGTGAAACTTATTACAAATAAGTTTATGAATCAAATTATTAGATTTAGATTATTATAAAGTTATTGGACTAGTAAAGCCTTCTTAGCCAAGTATGGGCGACCACGTTTTCGCTTTCTTTCTAAAAGTATTTGTTCAGCCTCTTCTGGCACTTGTACCAACTTCAACCTAATTTTCAAGCATAAGGAATGCTTGCATTCGCCTTCTTTGAAGAAATATGGACATGTGCAAGTAGACTCTCCCATCCGAGTAGAGTGTATATAAATGACCCAAAAGCCGTAGTTGAATGTTTTTAAGGTGTCGAACGTTCTCCACTTCCCTTCCAAACCTTCATACTTCTTGAGCAGTTTTGTAGTTAGACGCTGTTCTATAGTAAAGCAAACAAAAAATAATGCACCTCCCTTGTCGTCTCTTTAGAAAACCGGATGGTTGGGTGTAGCCCATTGAAATGCAGCTGTCCACGGACGGAGTTTCAACAAAGGTGACACAATTTGTTGATATTGGATCGCGTCGTTGTGACCAGTCTTCTACCACATTTGTGGCACTCTCTATGAATTGCCCAACTGGAAGTCTTTCTCCCAACGTATGCCCTCTCTTAATCCACGCGTTCGTTCCTTCCAAACCATTGTTTCTTGTGGGACTTTTTCATTTTCTCGTTCAGACCAGTTAAAAAGTCGTGCTCAGTAATGGCGGGAATTTCAATTAACATCACGCCCCCTTCAATCATTTTCTCGCCCTCGTCCTTCCCGTTCAATATTATTTTAGTCGCGTGCACTTTAATATTTCCCTTTTTCATTTCCCTTAAGAATAATATTGAAGAAATTGTTGACAACAGTGACACCTACTATAATATACCTAGTCTGAACAGTAACATCCCTTTGAACCATGTCGACCGTCGATTTAGGGTCGATTTCGAGTCATAGGCAATGTCGTCTCCAAATCAACTGTAATTCGACGTCAAATCGACATCTTTATTGAATGCCATAACATTACGGTCGATTTTGCAGATAAATCGACTGCTTGACTTCATCGATTTGGAGTGGAAATATCGTCGACTTAGATAACATTTCGTTCAATATCATTTCGACTGTATTTCGACGTCGACTCTCAGGCTACCAAAAATGTGAACAATTTGTGCACCCCATGTCGACGGCAACAATTAGTCGATTTTCGGTCGACTACAATATTCTCATTGCTGACTAGAAATCGACTGAAAATCGACGTCAACACTGAGTGAATGTTATACCAGTTTAAGATTATATAAACTTTGAAAATGCAGTCGATTTTAAAGGTACATCGACTGCATGACGACGTCGATCTGAAGTCAAAATATCGTCAACTCAGAAAACTGTTCGATATTATGTTGACTGCATATCGACGTCGACTCCCAGGCTACCAAAAATGTGATTGATATGAGAAAAATGTGAACAATTTGTACACTTATTGTCGACGGCAACAAATGGTCGATTTTCGGTCGACTACAATATTTTTATTGTTGACTCGAAATCGACTTAGAATCGAAGTCGATTTTGAGTCAATTTAGTTTGGCCCTAACAGGGCCGTGCCAAGCTATTCTGGCGCCCTGTGCAAAATTCAGGATGAGCGCCCCTAAAGACAAAACCACCCTATCCAGTGTACTTGATAAATTATTTCAAAAAGTCCTGAATAAAAGACTCCTCGAACCCCCTCTCTCCTTTCCAATATAGCTCCAGAAAGGGACGCAGCTCTACTCAATCCCTTTTTTACTTCCAATCCAAAATAGACGAATCTTCACCTACTAAATAATCCCTGTACTCATTACGTATTTTTCGACCTCCAGGAGGCCTTTTCTCGAGTATGGAGGTAATACATCGCAATGAAAATGTTATGATCACGGTCTTCAAGGTCACCTCCCTTCTATTTTACCTTCTTGAAAGCTATCAACGATATCACTAAATTCCGTTACCCTCACGCAACGTTTCTTCGCAGATGACTACAACATTTCCATCCGCTCAACTAATCCTCTTCGAGCCCACAGACTCCTCCAAGAAACTCTTGACGCCATTACCACTTGGACAAGCACGAACAGTTTCCGTTTTTCATCGCAAACTTACTTCGTCACCTTCAATAAAAAAAATCCTGTTCCTACCCTTCCACCTCTTTCTTCACAAAATTTTCAAAGTCTCTCCCGCAACGCCGCCAAAATTCTTGGTTTACATTTTGATCAAAAACTCACCTTGACTCATCACATTAAAATTCTCAAAGCTAAATGCACTGGTGCCTTAAATATATTGAAATTTATCTCTCACCCTTCCAAAGGCTGCAACAAGAATCTCCTTTTTCATCTCTACAAAAGTCTTATTGGCTCGCGACTAGATTATAGAGGACCGGTTCATAACTTGGCCAATAAATAGGTCCTCTCCTTGCTAGACAACATTCAAACCTCCTCCCTGAGGATGGTCTTGGGAGCTTTCCAAAAAAGTCCTAAACTTAGTTTACTCGCCAAAGCTGCCAAACCTCCTCTTCACTTTCGCCGACTCATTCTGACATCTACAGCATCTTCACCATCCACGTAAGAAACCTGATTCAAGAATATTCAGATCACCCACTCTGTCTCAAGGATGGCTCAAAAACTGATCAAAACGGCTGACGCATATTACATACACGGATCCATTGTATCTCATTGCATCCTGAAATCCCTTCTTGCGACCAATTTCTCCTCCTCGGAGATTCACTTTCTTTACTTCACTCTCTTGACCCGAATAAAAAAAAATTCTCACAAACTTTCCAAAATTCTATGTAATTTTAGTGAAAATTCCCATTTCTTGGTACATTTCTGGCGCCCCGGCGACTTGCTCATGTCGCCATATGGTAGGCACGGCCCTGGGTCCTAATGTTGACCAAAAATCGACTGAAGGTAGACTCATTGTCGGCGTCGAAAGTGAGTCGACTCCTGGTCGATAAAAAATGTGAACTTTGTCAAATAACGTAGATTTGCCAAACATGCCGCCATTGAGCAAGGACATCGTGTTACTACTACAATCAGGAATGCCCTCGAAGCCAAGGAATTCTGCCCGGCTGTATTCCTTGAAGTGAGCCAAGCATTCGATAGAGTATGGATAGATGGACTGCTCCATAAAATAAGCGAATACCTTCCCAATCAACACCTCAAGCTACTCCAGTCTTATCTTAGTGATAGAACATTCCAGGTCCAATATGGAGAAGCCACATCAACAATCATTACGATCTCTGCAGGTGTTCCCCACGGCAGCGTTCTAGGACCACTACTATACACGGCTGACATCCCTCAAAAAAAAAAGGAACTACCATCGCGACCTTTGAAGCGACACAGCTATTTTGACAACTGATCCGGATTATAATACCGCGAATCAAGACTCTAGAAGGCAGTGAACAAGGTAACAACTTGGGCCAAACGCTGGAAAATACAGTTGAATCCGACCAAATCAGTCAAAGTAGACTACGCACTAAGACCACACCCACCAGCTCTAATTCATTTGGATAATCAACTCACACCAACTGACACTCACGCCAAGTACTTGGGCATCCATCTGGACTCTTAACGTGGAAAGTTCATATCCTCAAGAAAAAAGACGAAGTCAAAGCTCGACTCCGCACAATGTTCTGGCTGCTTCGTGCAAGAAGAAAACTTTCACTCGGAAATAAACGACTCTTGTACATTACAATCTTACGCCCGGTGTGGTCTTACGGTGCTCCAATCTGGGGTTGCGCAGCAGATTCCAACCTACTTATTTTACAACGACTTTAGAACCTGATCCTAAGGAAGATTACTGGAGCCCCCTGGTTCATGAATAACTATTCCCTCCACCAGGACTTGGACATACCAACCGTCAGAGAAGTAGTAGGCAAATTAGCCTACTCCACGGACGCCGACTCCACCGCCACTCCAACATCCTGGCGATTCAACTGCTAGAAGAGCCACCTATCATACGACTTAAAAGAAGAAATGCAGGCGACTGTGTGACATACTAGTTGAAATTCACTCGTGCATCTAAACTCAAGCTTTTCTAAGGTAAGTTAGCGACTGCGCGACTTATCGTAACATGTCTTAATCTTCTGTCACTCGTACATGTTGATGTAATATTATCTTACAGTTCATGTAAAAATAATTATTAAAAAAAAAATAAATAAATAAAAATAATGTAGACTTGACAGTTAACAAGGAGTCTATTCTCGGTCGATCACGGAACTGAGGAAGTTTACTCGGAATTGACTTAAAATCGACGTAAAGTCTTAGTCTACAAAAAATTTGAGCTCCGTTTAATGATGTCGACTTGATTTCGACTCTATATCGACCTGTTTTTTTCTGGAACGTCACTACTCGCAGATAAGTTATGCATTCATAGCTACTTAAGGAGGAATCAACCTACTATATGTTTGAGAAGCCAAATCGACTTGATGACGACGTCGAATATGAGCAGTACAGTGCAGTAGACCGTTCACCTAGAATCGACTTCGTAACGACGTCGATAGTGAGTTGATTTCGGATCGAAGGCCACCGTCCACCTCAAATCGACTCAATAACGACGTCGATCTTGAGTCCTAGAAATCCGCTTACCTTAAATCGATCACGACTTCGAGTCCTACATTGGAAACCAACAAGTCGATTTGACGTCGATTTGCAGTCGATTGCGGTCGATTTACGGTCGACATACCCCAGAACTATTTCGACTGGAAATCGACGTCGAATTTGTGTATCAAAATAATTGATCGATATGACGTCGATTTGACGTCACATCGACGTCGATTAAGAACCGACATGGTTCAACGGGATGGACCGCCGATTAAAAAGTACGCCCAAACCATGGTGTTCCAAACATAGGATAGGACTTCAGTAATCCAGAACAATAGCACTTCAAATACATCAATGAACGTGGCTTACTTCATCCTCTCTCCATGTCAGCCACCGTCTGTTATAGGACCCAACCGACTGAATTCTGGTCTCTAATTTGACCCGGGCAGCGCTAGTATCGCAGAAGTTGTAAAAGGTGTTGATTAATCTGGTCGCATGACTCATGACTGAGACTTGGAGCTTATTTTTACACTTCATGTAGAGTTGACTACTCCATCTTGTATTAATGTATTGAGGAAATAGTGGAATAGTAAAAATAATTATTTTTATTTTAGGAACAAGAATTAAAGTTCTTATCATTAATTTTTTTTGCAATCTACTTAAGAATTAGTTTTCTTGCATTATAATTTCTTCTTCAAAGGTTCTGTAGTTCTTTGGTATCGTTCTCATCATGTTGTCTCTTGCAGGGGGATGCCGTAAGAAATATAATAGTGGCGAGTATAGAAAACATATTGATGAGATCAACCATAGCGAATATTTGAAACCAAACTCTTCTGCAAGAAATCCACCGAGCATTGGTCCTAGAAGAAATAAATGTAGTCCACATTACATCATTGTAGAAAAATTGAGTTCTTCAAGTAACCAACCTAGAATCAAGCCCAAGATCACGCATATTTTTTTTTCAGAAGTGAAATTTTCATGACATAAAAAAGTTAGTGGACTATGCCCGCCATCAGATGAATGTTTCATAATTAGCATACAGCAATTTGACTTTGAAAAAATAAAGCTTAGATCAAAACTTGCACTATCCAATGCTGACATGTTTCATGTCTTTGGCCACACTCTATGGCCTATATACTCCTGGAAAATTGCGAGTGCACCCCTCCCTCCTCCCCCAAATAATGGACTTGGAAATATTTTTCAAGAAAAATTTTCATACCTGGCAGGTGATTAAGAAATCTGCGAGTACTTCCTCTCCCTTCATAGGTATTATTCTAGATGTATACTAGGAATTAGCCTTTAATGTACTCTTATACTAGGTTTATATTAGGTGTTGAGGGTTATTTTGGAGGAAGAGCTCAGCTGGCTACCACAAGTAAAGGCAGTGTACAAAGAAACTATCAAGACTATGTCCAAGCTATGCGGAACGGCGCGAAACTCTTTCGGGTATAGCTCTGAAGCCAGAAGGATCATGTTGGATGGCACAGTGGGTGCTCGGCTTAGATATGCGAGCGCCTGCTGGGCCCACAGATTGCGAAGATCGAGTATTGCAAAAGATGGGTGGAGAGGACCCACAGGCTGATGATCCTATGCTACGGCCGCTTATACAGGACCGTGTCTTATCTACCAACCACTGTCATAACGGACTGGATGCCAATCAAATGAGAAATTGCCAGATGCAGTGTCATGTGGACAATGAAAAAGAAGGTCAGACTAGTTGAGGAGACGATCCTGGAAAGACCTCAAAACATAGAAAACGCCTATAAGCTACTAACGGACGCGGCAACTAGCACTTGGAATAAAGAATAGAAAATCTGTGATAAGGGCAAGTGGACACAAGAATTGCTGCCAGCTGCAAGGAAACTCGAGGAACCTACTAGCTTTATGCTAGCAATGGCAATATCAGGCCATAGAACATGCGCTGCCAACAAGTACAGAATTAAGAGAGCACCACATCATCAGACATGTGCGAGTGCGGAGCTGAAAGCCAGACGGCCCAGCACGTCTTTTAATTATGGTCTCTTTATGCAGGAAATCGGCCAACGCAGTGGGGCGTCACAGAAGTTATGTGAGAGAGTACCTCACGCAAGTTACTAACACACTATAAGAGAAGGAAACCGCTGCCGTTAGGACGAACGTCAGTGCAGCAGAGGTTCAAGGAAAAACAAGTATAGGAAGCAGTGACTATAAAAAAGAAGTTACCACCACCAATTAGCCAAAGCCATTGTACAATAACCCTAATCTAGCTTAGCCTTCAGCATAAGAGAACCCAGCATCTCTCTTTGATAAACCTCTTTAATGGGGGAAGGGGAGGGGGGGTGCTGGCTAGCAATATCAATAGTATCAATTAAATCTCTCCATACCCCACCGAGCATTGTCATTGTATGCTCAGTGGGAGGTAAAAGGGAATCAACTTCATTCACTGCGCCTGTGCAGATTGGGCGAACCAAAAAAAAAGAGTTTATACCAGGGGTAGGTATAGACCTGACAGGTGATTGAAAAATCTAGTAATCCCCCCCCCCCCACCATAGGTATTATACTGGACGTATATTAGGATTTTGCCTTTCGTTTATTATTCTTCCATATACTAGGGTGTTCAAGTCCCGGTTCATAGTACTGTATTTGAATTTGTGGAGGCTAGTGATGGATGCAATATTTCGAGCAGTTCAATATACAGATTATTTTGATTAATTACCTAGGCACGGTATATGAGAAGTGAGTAGCCTATAAAAACTTTTTAGACAATTAGAATGTTCTGATTGTCTGGAAATTTTTTTTTTTTTTTCTTGACGGTAACTATATTATAAAAGGTAGAAAAAATTTCCGGCACTGCCGTCAAAATATTACAATTTTTATTTAAAAAAATATACCCGACGTTTCGGACGGAACCTCCGCCTTTTTCAAGGGTAAAACAAGACTGAAAGACAAATACAAGTACAAGTAGGTCGAAGAACGAAAAAACAGATCAAGTATGACTAAGTTTTAAGTACAGGGTGAAACATGCTGTTTATGTTATAGGAGTCAGCTTTAAAATTAATAGAGTAATTACAAGTTTTGATCTTGATGGCTTCCAGCATTTTTCTTTTCTTTTCGTTTTTTTCGTAGCCTAAAATGGTGGTATTATCGAAGTCGAAAGCATGACCTGTAGTACAGTGGCAAACAGTGGATTTTAAAGAAAAAGTGGCTATTGATGATAGAAGCATGAAAATTGGTATGGTGGGTAATGATACCAAAAGAAAATTTTAGAGATGGGGAGCCTCTCGAAATTTGCCATAGGAGGGGCGGGGGACCGGTTTTTGAGGTTCTGTCCCCCTCCATAAAAGTGGGGTGAGCAATTTCGGCGGTACTGGTGTCAATTTTATATATTTTGACCCTCCTGAATACGAAACAGTCATTACTTTCAAGATCCGACCTCAAGAAGTGCCCCAATTTTCAAATTTAAAATTTCCAAATTTTCCAATTTTTGCAAAAAATACGTCAAAATTGCGGTTTTTCTTCCGTGGCTCGAATACACTGTTCAGAATCAAGTTTTCAATATAATATTCAAGTAGTGGAGGTTAAATATGACATTTTGAGGTACATATGAGCTCTCTACGTCAATTTGGTGGGGAGCAGTACCTCTCGCAAGTTGCCTAATTTTGAGGATTTTTCATGTTTTTCACACGTTTTTTGAACATTTCCATCTCTACACCAAATACATTGTTCAGAACTGAGTTTTCTGTATGATATTCGAGTATTGGAGGTTCAATGTGACATTTTGAGGTATGTATGAGCTCTCTACGTCGATGTGGAGGGGCGCAGTACCTCCCGCAAGTTGCATAATTTTTAAGATTTTTCATATTTTTTACACGTTCTTTGAATATTTCCTACTTTATACGGAATGTGAAGAATTTTGAAGCATTGAAAATTGCAGGTACGGTGACTGAAGACCTGAAACGATGAACCTGCGCATCATTGAGCCTTTTGCGCCACCAGAATACTTTTGGGGGAGAATTTTAATTTACTTTATGAAAAAAAAAAAATGGATTTCTTTCTTTCGAATTTCGATATATCTTTTCTTTCTTTCTCTTTTCTCTTCTTCTTTTTTTGGAGGGGTGGGAATACAAACGTTAACTTTGAGTCGTTCCTCTCCCTTTCAGGAAATTGATCCCAGCATGCACCCTCAACTGTAAAAATTTCTCATTCACCAAATTGTGGCTTCATCTTTGAATAAATTGAATTCTCTGAACTCAAATAAGGTAGATAGCCTAGGTAATGTTTTTCGTGTAAGTACTGAATAAACAAGGCTTATCGAAGTATTGGGATGAAGTTTAATGGGGGCCCCCTTCACTCTTCTTCCCTCTCCAAATCTAAATCGTGGAGCATCCTCGCCGGCATTGGCAAGAAATAAACTCTCATAAGATTTCGGAAGTTGCACACATTAGATATGGTTAAGTTGGTAGAAGTTTAACTACTCAAAATTTAAAGGTAAAAAGTATTCCGGAGAAGTGTTTCCACCCACTCGTCAGGAAAAATCATTTTCGAGGCAGGCTGTAATATCCCTGCAGCAAGCGGCACACTAGCAGTCTCCATTCTGGCCTTCTATGATTGTCATAATGCTGATATATTGTTCACTAATCTTAGTATTTCTCATGATAAGGAAATGTCGCCCAATATACGTCATCCACTACTTCGAACTTTTTTTTCACGTGCTACTAACACCTCAGCCAACGCTGGAGACAGCTATAGCGCCAAGTGGCGACAAATTTCACAACGCTGCACCAAAGACTGTCGTAGACATTCATACCCAGACATGCGTACGTACAACTGTTCATCGGTGACTTCATAAATCAATTACGAATCAATGATAAAAGGGTTCCCTATGGCGTCAATCTCGTGCATTTTCAAAACATTTGAAGCCAAAGTAAAGTAGCCCGCATTTTTTGCTTCGACTTTCACACGTACAATGTACATTGTTTTGTAGTTTTTTGACAAAAAATACATTTGGCCCAATCAACCTAGGCTATCTACCTTATTTGAGTTCAGAGAATTCAATTTATTCAAAGATGAAGCCACAATTTGGTGAATGAGAAATTTTTACAGTTGAGGGTGCATGCTGGGATCAATTTCCTGAAAGGGAGAGGAACGACTCAAAGTTAACGTTTGTATTCCCACCCCTCCAAAAAAAGAAGAAGAGAAAAGAGAAAGAAAGAAAAGATATATCGAAATTCGAAAGAAAGAAATCCATTTTTTTTTTTTCATAAAGTAAATTAAAATTCTCCCCCAAAAGTATTCTGGTGGCGCAAAAGGCTCAATGATGCGCAGGTTCATCGTTTCAGGTCTTCAGTCACCGTACCTGCAATTTTCAATGCTTCAAAATTCTTCACATTCCGTATAAAGTAGGAAATATTCAAAGAACGTGTAAAAAATATGAAAAATCTTAAAAATTATGCAACTTGCGGGAGGTACTGCGCCCCTCCACATCGACGTAGAGAGCTCATACATACCTCAAAATGTCACATTGAACCTCCAATACTCGAATATCATACAGAAAACTCAGTTCTGAACAATGTATTTGGTGTAGAGATGGAAATGTTCAAAAAACGTGTGAAAAACATGAAAAATCCTCAAAATTAGGCAACTTGCGAGAGGTACTGCTCCCCACCAAATTGACGTAGAGAGCTCATATGTACCTCAAAATGTCATATTTAACCTCCACTACTTGAATATCATATTGAAAACTTGATTCTGAACAGTGTATTCGAGCCACGGAAGAAAAACCGCAATTTTGACGTATTTTTTGCAAAAATTGGAAAATTTGGAAATTTTAAATTTGAAAATTGGGGCACTTCTTGAGGTCGGATCTTGAAAGTAATGACTGTTTCGTATTCAGGAGGGTCAAAATATATAAAATTGACACCAGTACCGCCGAAATTGCTCACCCCACTTTTATGGAGGGGGACAGAACCTCAAAAACCGGTCCCCCGCCCCTCCTATGGCAAATTTCGAGAGGCTCCCCATCTCTGAAATTTTCTTTTGGTATCATTACCCACCATACCAATTTTCATGCTTCTATCATCAATAGCCACTTTTTTGCAGTCTGCCACTGTACTACTGTGTTAGCGGTATGTTGGCAAAGAGCAGTATTCTCAAGCTTGTTGGTAACATCCCTCTTGTGTTGTTTTAGTCTCTCATCTAACAACTGTTTTGTCTCACCAATATAATTATACTTTATCGCATTCAGTACAAGGAATGTTGTAGACTAAATTGGAACGATAAATAGTGGAGACAGGGTCTTTCAGTTTGGTGAAAAAAATGTTTGTAAACTTATGACAACTAAAAGTGACTCGAATATTAGGAGTAAGTTTTTCTAAATGTTTCTTTAAAATTAAACTAGGAACACCAATGTAAGGGATTGAATAAAATTTAAGTCTGTTAGGTTCAATTACGTTATTAGAAGGGGGGGGAGTCAGTAATACTAGTCAAAATACGATTGATAAAACATTTAGGGTAGTCATTATTAGTTAAAAGTTTCTTAAAATCGTCAATTATTTGTTTGTGGAAAAAATTATCAGAAAGGTTAAGTCTGTTTTTGAGTAAATATCTGGCCGTATTTACTTTAGTATGGATTGGATGATTAGATTCAAAATTGATAATTCGGCCAGAGTAAGTGACTTTTTTGAAATGCTTAAAAGTTAAAGTATTATCTGGTTGTTTGATTACAGTAACATCTAAAAAATTCAAATGGTCATCTTTCTCTTTTTCAATAGTAAAATTTAAGCGTTCGTGGAAGGAATTCATAAAATCAAAAATATAGTTGACCCTGTCCTTTTTTGTAATACAGAAACTGTCGTCCACATACTTAGATAAATACTTTACATCATGATTTTCGCGTATTGAGCGGAAAAGTTTATCCAAAACAAGCTCGGACACTATAGATGAAAGAGGTCCGCCCATGGGCGTACCCTCTAATTGTTTGTAGTGCTCGTTTTCAAATTTGCAGTAGCCTTCAGTGAGGCAGAACTCCAGGGCTTCAAAGAACAGTGCTTCATCCAGAGCTGTGAAATTCTTTATTTCGTGCCATTTTTCTTTTGTGACTTCCAGTACAAGGGAGACTGGAACATTTGTGAAGAGGGCAACTGCATCGAATGAGGTTAGGATGTCTTCATTGTCTAGCTGTAGATTTTTGATATCTGAGATGAATTGGTGGGAGTTTCGCACGTTTATAGTGTCATCCGCAATACATGTGAGGATGCTGGCCATGAATTGAGAGAGGCTCTAAGTTGGAGCATTGGTAAAAGAAACAATCGGTCTGAGTGGATTTCCTGTTTTATGTATTTTGGGCACGCCATAGATCCTTGGGGAATTGCTGGTATATGTTGTGAGGAATTTTTTGACTTGTGAATCAATGTATTTCTTTTCGTGCATTTTCTTGGCCAAATTGTTGTTCTTTTTTTGTAGGGAGGACGTGGGATCTTTTTCAAGTTTTTTGTACGTTGTTGTGACTCCCCCCCCCCCCTTCTAATAACGTAATTGAACCTAACAGACTTAAATTTTATTCAATCCCTTACATTGGTGTTCCTAGTTTAATTTTAAAGAAACATTTAGAAAAACTTACTCCTAATATTCGAGTCACTTTTAGTTGTCATAAGTTTACAAACATTTTTTTCACCAAACTGAAAGACCCTGTCCCCACTATTTATCGTTCCAATTTAGTCTACAACATTCCTTGTACTGAATGCGATAAAGTATATATTGGTGAGACAAAACAGTTGTTAGATGAGAGACTAAAACAACACAAGAGGGATGTTACCAACAAGCTTGAGAATACTGCTCTTTGCCAACATACCGCTAACACAGGTCATGCTTTCGACTTCGATAATACCACCATTTTAGGCTACGAAAAAAACGAGAAGAAAAGAAAAAACACTCACGCAGTCGCGTGAGTAGTACACGACTTTTCCTTTGACTAATGAAAATTCACTGAGAGGATCACTGCTAGTAAGGACTCATAAACTCTAATTATTCTCGCCTTTTTTTTCAAAAGAAGTCGGCAAATTTTCAGAAATTCTAAAATCTAATCACTGAACAAATTGTCCATCATTTCAATCAGAAAACCATAGATGAATTACTATCAATTAAGCTCATTTGATTCTCGAACAAATTGTAGGCACACAAGAAAACACTAAAAAGCAAATAATATAATCAAAGAAAAGAAATAAGAGCAACGTCAGCAACATCTAAATCGTAACGAGAAAAAAAAAATTGCGGAATGAAAAAAATAAAAAAATTAGAAGTCCCAGTTGTGGGATGAGAAATATTAAAATGTAAGAAAACTCCAGTTCTAATTACCTAAAATTCGTAAAAGAGAAAAAAAAAAAAAAAAAAAAACTACATGCAGGAATATTCATTGAGTCAATAAGGCACGTACGGCGTTTTTCGGACGCCCGCCGTTTTCCATTTTGACCTAACGGTAGAGACCGTGCTTCGGCAGGCCCTCGTTCACTCTCGTTTTTGAGGAACCTTGCCATGGATCTAATATCTCACTTTTTTAGCTTGAAAATTCGGTACAAAAAAGAGCTTTACAATTACTTTTTCCTACACGATATTCTTAGCCTAGTATTGGTCTAGTATACGGTATATTAGGGCTCCAGCCGCTCATCTTTTCATTCGCTCATAATTTGTCTCTCATCACCACCATCTTCCACAAATTCCATCCCAATATTCTTCATCTAAAAATCCAGCTACAAAGACAATCCGAAAAAAATTGATATTTCGAGAAAAGTCGAGGAAATAACTGAACCTAACCTAACCTAAGCCTAAAGAAGCCCTAACTATGTAAAATCATTCTCCTAAACTAATTTAATGAAACCTTTGTCAAGAATGAACCTGTCGAATAAAAGGTTTTTCATAACAATAGACGCACTGATAACAAAAGGATAGGGGTTTGCTTCAGGTAATGTGAGCAACTATACTCCTAATGAGTGAGAAATTAATTAAAAAATTGCAAATTTCTCAAGAACTACTCGTCCGATTCTCAAAAAAATTGCGGGTGCACATCTTCAGTTATAGGTACTACTACAATATGGCCAAGTTTCAAGAAAATCCGTCGGGTAGTTTCGGAGGAGTTCGACGGACAAAAAAATCTTATAATAAATAAATAAATAAATAATACATATATAAGGAAACCTGAACGGGCGGGTGTAATACCTCACTTTTCCACTAGGAAAAGTCGGTAAAATGCTGGAAGCCATCAAGATCAAAACTTGTAATTACTCTATTAATTTTAAAGCTGACTCCTATAACATAAACAGCATGTTTCACCCTGTACTTAAAACTTAGTCAGACTTGATCTGTTTTGTCGTTCTTCGACCTACTTGTACTTGTATTTGTCTTTCAGTCTCGTTTTACCCTTGAAAAAGGCGGAGGTTCCGTCCGAAAAGTCGGGTATATTTTTTTTGATAAAAATTGTAATATTTTGACGGCAGTGCCGAAAATTTTTTCTACCTTTTATAATATGAGTAGCCTATTTTTCAAACCGCTTACGGGCTCAAATTTTTGAATAAAATTAATCAAACCAGCAATAATAGCATAAAACTTCATAGAAAATTTCTATTTGTCTCCCTGGTGTCTGGTTAAAATTATATAGTCCAAGTACTGGTTCTTAGAATAGTGTTTATTGAATCAAAAAAAAAATTAGAGGCCACTGCAAGTTTGCAATGGCAGTGGGCAACGTGCAACCTCCCGCGCTCACGATCACGTTGGCGCGAAAAAGCCCCCTCAGAAAATGAGTTGGCTGGGCTCTTCTCAGTATACTGCATGCTAGGCCTGACTGGAAATTAAAAATTTTCCAAGTCCCTAAAGTAAGTCAAGGTCATTAATGACGTCATAAAGCATCCCGGCTGGAATTTGAAATTTTTTCTTCAAGTCCCTTAAGTAGGTCAAGGTCATTGATGACGTTATAAAGTGTCACACAGAAACTCCCGGACGCGGACGTTTTCTGAGGATGTAATCCCCCTTACAAAATGGATAGCGGGCTCCCCGCCGAAAAGTGATGGATTTCTTGGCGTAGCCAAAAATATAGAGATCATGTTTCATGTCTTTTCCAAATTTTGCCTAAGCAGATATGTTGTGGATTATGCGAGAAAAAAATATCAGAGAGTTCCCGTTATAGAAGTCATTAAAATGTCTTTGTTAACCACACAATGTGATAACATAAATAATTAGCGGCACCAATCTACAGCCAAATATATGTACAAATAATTATCTCCGATTGCACAGACAAATAGATATATACGGCCGCCATCGATCTTCTTTTCCTTTAATCGTAATCGTTTTGTATCCTTGTAACTCTCTCGCTTTTTACTATTCTCATTTTGTATTTATTACGCTAGTTCAATAAAAAGAAATTATTCTATTTCTATTCGTGTTTGCGCATACGTGAAACAGTCTTTTATGGCATAAATCCGCTGTAGAATATTTTAGGCTATGGCTTCAGAGCGGCACTCTCGCGTGGTCTAGTATAAGTCTACTTTGTAATAATATTTTAGGCAAATGACTTAAGGAAAAACTCACTCGCTCCGCTTCTTGGTCTAGTATAAGTCTACTTTAATGACTTTAGGAGGGCTCACTCGCGGGTTGGTCTAGGACAAGCCTACTTCTTAGTATCCGTCCTATGATGGCTTAGCCTTGAACTTTGTTAGTATAGGCATAGTCACCCCTTTCCTTCTGGTATATGTATATTGGGCCTATATAGTGACATACCTGATTTAGGGCACCTGTAACGAAGGCTTCAGATAAATTCGTCTGGCCAAGGGCCTGATATAAGCCTAGTTTAACACCTACTGAAGGAAGGGTTGTACTCGCAGATTTCTCTCTCATTCGCCAGGTACATACCTACACCTTGTATAAGTCTAGTATAGTAGCTACATTGAAAAGTATAAGAGAATAAATTCTAGTATACGGCTAGTATTTCTAGCAAAAGTCTAGTATAATACTTATATTTGGAGGGGGGTGGTATTCGCAGATTTCTGAATCACCTACCAGCAGATAGAAAAGTAGCATCATCTCGTCTCAAAACGGCTTGAAGTACAGTATCGGATAACGTTTCATTGATTGGTACTGTACCGGTATATAATCACTTTGCATGAAAAATTTCTCCATGTCCTTTAACCTAACCTAACCAAAAATTTTCCAAGTCCATTGTAAGAGAATACAGATAGTATAGGGGGTGGTACTCGCAGATTTCTGGATCACCTGCCAGGTATAAAAAAATTTTCAACAAATTGTCTAAATCCATTTTTTTTGGGAGGGGGGGGGGGGGTACTCGCGACTTTTTAATAGTGTATGAGGTGTCAGAAAAGATATGAAACATGTCAAAATGAAGAAAATTCTACCCCCGTAGAATTTTTATCCGCTCAAAATTTTATACAGGTAAGTAGTCGTAGTCATGAGCAATATTCTTCATTTCAATTTAATTCGTCTTCACAAATAATAGATTATAAATTATAAAAAAACCGTATTTCCGGGAATATAACCCGCATTCTTCTTTCATTTTTGAAGTTTTCAAAACCTGGGTGCGAGTTGTATGCGAGGTGCGGGTCATATAGAAGGAGTTATTTTTCCTTATTTTTCTAGAAATAGGCTACTTCTTTATCTTACGACGAATAAAATTCACGTAATTGTACTTCATGTGACGAAAATACACCTAGCTTCAGATTTTTCCCCCATTTTTTACTACAAAATATGTTGTAACTTGAGCGCTTAATAGACGAAAAATTGCCATTTGAATGTCAATTTTGGTGCGGCTTATATACGTGGAAAGTTTTTGTTTTTTTGGAGGTCTTCAAAACTTGACTGCGGGCTATATGCTAAGGCAGCTTAAATTCTCGAAAATACGGTTGATCAAAATTGTCTTTAAGATAGAATTCCAAAAGCAATTCATACCCACGCAGAAGGTTAAAGAGAAAAACATATCAGAAATGGCAAAAACGCATCCGTAAACAGCAGCATAACGTACATCAACTACGTGACTTAAAAGTGGCATTATAGAAACTTCCATCAGCGAAACAGATAAACCTATTCCAATGGTGGTTAATATTAGTTGTATCACATTTTTGCAAAATGAAATCTACAACAAGATAACGCAAAATTTCAAGATTACTTCAATAGTTTTATAAGTAGAAGAACAATTCTGTTACGTATCTATTCTCATAGCTGTGGAAGAATACAATATCGTAAAGACTTGGTCAGTTATGAAAGAGGGGCAGGCCTCGGGAGGCGAAAAAAGCTCTCCTGACGCAATAATCACTTTATTTTGTATGTATTGTCGCCTTTATTGCGCTCATCATCTTTTTTTTTTTTGCTCCCATCATTTTTGCGTCCAAACATTCTTTGATTGCATACAAATTTTTTTTTTTTTTTTTTTTTTTTTGGAGTTTCCAAGTTTGTGTTGGAAATCATTTTTTTTTTCGAAGTGATAACTCGAAGGTACGTACCTACCGACGGATAAAACGTTACTCGAAGGTACAGTACCGACGAATAAAAAGTACGTTATTCGGAGGTATACAGCAAGGCAATATAGTAGCTAATGTTGTCCGTGTCAATGCTGGTATACAGCCGCGGCAGATAAGACAAAGATTGTGTATGTACTAACTGGTTGAACTTTCTTCTGAGGTATAGGATGATTCTTATGCATCATTGTGTAGGATGATAACCCTCATGGACGCAGAAGTGCCCGCATACCTGCTCAGGATGATCAGCAGCTATCTTAGCTGCTACGTCTGCTGGTACATTGAAGCGCCCAGTTACTTGTGGGGTGCCGCAGGGGTCGGTCCTTGGGCCGCTGTTGTGGTGCGTCGCATTTAACGGGATATTCAAGGTGAAGCTGCCGCCGGGTGTTTAGCTTATCTGCTATGCGGATGACACACTGGCGGTATGCACTGCCGAAACGATTTTAGCGGGGAGGAACAGGGTAAACTGGGCCCTAAACGTAGTGACGCGTTTAACCGAAATGGCCAGATTAGGACTTGCAGTACGTAAGACGGAGACCACCGGTGTGGAAATCAAGACCAAGAAGGTAATGAAGTACCAAGGCATCTGGTTGACTCAACGCAAAAACCATTTCCTGATGACAGCGGAAAGGTTGGCTGGGTGGTTGTATACTTAAGCCACCTGATAAGGAACCTGAGAGGATCGAGAGAAGCCAGAAGAAGAATCATGATGAGTACGGCCTTGTCGATCCTCCTATACAATGCCTCACTATAGACTGACTCAATGAAAATACCTCATAGAAGATTTGTCCAGTACCTTCGAATAACGTTTTATCCGTCGCGTCGGTACGTACCTTCGAATAACGTCATTTTATTTATTTATTTATTTTTTTTTGCGTATTAAATATTACTTTTCTTGATCAACTATTGTGTATTGAAGTGAATTAGATGCGTTGTTCATCTTTCTTTTTGTTGAGTCTTCTTTTTGATTGCCTCGCTTAACAGTATTATAATTATGAACTTACTAGCACTAAACAAGTTCCCGACAAAACCAATCCCAACATGACGGTTAAATACCTAAAACAATATGCAAGGATATGATAAAAACCAATAAAAATATTTCTCGATATATACGAGTAGATAAGACTCAGTAAAAATTGTTGATTTCTAAAATTTACCTTCCAACTGAGAAACTGATTTTTGCAATCGAAGTATTCACCAACAAACGCGTCAGACCAATGGGTAAATAAACTAGACCTTGCTGAATGCTCGAGGCATTCATGGTACCCATCATATGTAAAGGTAATGATGATTCAATACTTGCCGTACCAAAGTGAATCAAAAAACACGAACCTATGGGTCAAATTCCAATAGAAAAGTAATTATTCGTTTCCGGTATAGTTATGTCAACCATACGTCCTATTGCGTGAGTGCCTCAAGTTGAGTGCGTCGCTATTCGTCAGCAGCACTACTGCATAATGAGGCCCAGGGTATATTGTACTGTCAGCTTTTGGTCATTGATGACGTATCATTTGAAAATGTATCCTCGATAAGAGTGACAGTCCAGGAAAATTAGACTTTATTCTGGACATAAATGAATCAAAGCTTTTTCTTCATGAATATCTCTGGAATGGCTATGAACATACTGAAAGTCCACAGCGATTCCGGTGAAGTTTCGTCCCCCAGAGGACTTCTAATGTCCCGAAATTCAGTTTTTTGCAAAAACCTTGTACAAAAAAACGTTTTAGGGGAAAATATTTGGAGAAAAAGTTGCTCCTTATTAAATTTTACATAAAAAAAGTCTCTTATAAAATTTTTGTAGAGTTGAAAATAACCCTGCTAGAGCGCGCTGAAGTTTGCATATTTTGTGCATATTCACGTGTGAATTAAGGTGCAAACATTGCGAGTTAACTCAATTATTCTTCTAACAACGTTTTCAAACATCAAATAAAAGCATACAGTAATATGAAAATATTACCATAGTGCCAAGTATTACACAAAATTAACACTATATATACAATCAGTAAAAAAAAATGAATATAGACATGTGTGCAATAAAGACATACGCGGTATTCATATTGGATGGGCATATGATGTGATCAAATTACTGTACAAGGTAAGAAGTAATGCGGTGGAGGCTATTCAGTGAAGGTGAGGCTGAATATGCTGAAAGGCAATGATAATTACTTGTATGCTTTATGGATAGAATGTGCTAAACAACAACCCAATGCCAAGGAGTTGTTTAACATCTGGAACAATAAGGAACTTGACAAGACCAGTGGATGTTAAGTCCAGTACCAAATGAAAGGATCCAGTCTGGGAAAGTCGAAACATTCACAGCTTGCTGGGGAAGACCCTGGACTGGGTGTTGTGGTATACTCGATGAGAGTCTCACCTTTACACCCTACCACTGGACCAAAAATCAAAACCAGAGAGCAGCAGCACATGATAGGCCAAACAGCTTTGTCCAAAATAGGTCGAGGACTCGAGTCCTAAAATAATCGCGTTGTCACCAAGTAGGTAAGATTGATGAGAAAAATAAAGACTATATCTCCCCTCCAGCTCGCCATGATCTCACTTTTATGCACCCCAATCCTACACAAGGGTGCCCAGCGAGAAATGCGCTGCCAATTTTTTTAAATTGCTGCCACTTCTGCTGACATGTCAGCAGAAGTGGCAGTAGTGGACAAGTTCATGGCAGCGCTTACGTAAGCGCTGACACCTTTGCTTACAATATGCTGACACGAGAGTAATTCCGTCAGCGGTAATGGCAGCGCTGACGGCAGCGCTTACGTAAGCGCTGACACTTTTGCTTACAATATGCTGACGGCACAAGACGGCTACTAGCCTAGGCCTAGGTTTTAATTTAAAAAAAAAATTAAAATCAGTTCAATTAAAATTACAATTAGGCCTACCTTCATTACATTCACAAAAAAAACAAGACAGAAAAAAAAATAATGAAAAGGAAATGGTGAAAAAAGAACCATGTACCTTACTCTCGGAACGGTGCTGGGATTTGAACCCACTTTATTAGAATTACCTGTCCGGGACCTAACTAACTGACCTACGGGGACCTATCAACTACCAATGCAAACTATTGGTATAGATACGTGTTCACTACTTTCTTTCTGTTTACTGAACAGGTATTTTAGCTGCATTTGCAGGCTATGTTCTCAGTGTAACTTGGATTAACTTAAACAGGCTTGGCCGTAACCATGAAGGGAGGGGAAAAATGGGGCCATGCTTCACTGAAACTTTTTTTGCTGCTGAATACACCGTACACTGTATACCTATATCAAAAAATTTTTAGGTCACTGAAAACTTGGCGGCACTCCCACGTTCATCATTTCATTCTTGCCTCCCTCTTGCTCCTCCTGGAAAAATTGCTAGTAACAGGCATGAACTTACCTTCAGGAGACAAGACAGTGAATGAATAAACAATAAGTACAATGTGGTCTGTTGTGAGTAATTAATATAGGTATAATTATATATATTGACTGATAAAAAAAAATTATTCAACTTGTTGACATGTTTCATGCCTTTTCTGACACCCTATATACTATCAAAAATTCGCGAGTACCAACCCCCCCCCCCCACTTCCCCCTAACAATGGACTTGAAAATTTTTTGTGAATTACCTGGGAGGTCATTGAGAAATCTGCCAGTACCACCCTCAAATTAAATAGAAATAGAACAAAATAAAATAAAAATAAAATAAAATGAAATAGAAATAAAATAAAATGAAAATAAAATTAAATGTAAATAAAATTAAACAGAAGTGAAATTAGAATAAAATTAAAACTAAAAATATATACCCAGGAAATCATTGAAAAATCTGCAAGTACCACCCTCAAATTAAATAGAAATAAAACAAAAGAAAAATGAAATGAAATAAAATAAAAATAAAATAAAAATGAAATAAAATAAAATAAAATAGAATGTAAATAAAATAAAATAGTAATGAAATTAAAATAAATATAAAAATAAAAATACTGTATATACCTAGGAAGTCATTAAAAAATCTGCAAGTACCACTCTCTTCCAAAAAAAAAAAAAAAAAAAAAAAAAACAAGAAAAAATTGAATAAAAAAAAATTAAATTAAATTAAATAAAAATTTAAAATAAAATTAAATACCTGGGAGGTCATTGAGAAATCTGCGAATACCACCCTCAAATTAGGTAAAGATAAAATTAAATAAAATTCAAATTGAAATAAAATTAAAAATAAAAATATATACCTGGGAGGTCATTGAGAAAATAAAAATTAAATGAAATGAAAATTAAATTGAATTAAAATAAAATAAAAATTAAAAGAAAATAGAATTGAAAATTAAATTAAAATAAAATTGAAAATGAAAATATATACCTGGGAGGTCATTGAGAAATCTGCGAGTACCACTCTCAAATTAAATAAAAATAAAATAAAAATGAAATGAAATAAAAAAAAAATAAAAATAAAATTAAATTAAAAATAAAAATATATTCTAGAGAAGTCATTGAGAAATCTGCAATTACCACTCTCTTTCAAAAAAAAGGAGAAAATTGAATAAAAATAAAATAGAATAAAAATCAAATCAAATCAAATCAAAAATAATTCTGAAAAAAACAGATAGAAATGAAAATAAAAATATATACCTGGGAGGTCATTGAGAAATCTGCGAGTACCACCCTCTTTAGAAAAAGAAAGAAAAATTGAATAAAAATGAAATAAAATAAAATAATAAAATAAAATAAAATATAATATTGAAATGAAATAAAATAAAAATAAAAATAAAATAGAAAAATACCTCGGAGGTGATATAGACATTTGCAAGTACCATCCTTCTTCTACCATCCATAGTATATTTAAATGGACTTGAGAAAATTTTGGGTGAGGCCACAATCTGCTGCCATTGCTGCCACATTCGCTGACATGTCAGCGTACGGCTGCCATCGCTGCCGTCAGCGCTGACGGCAGCATTTCTAGAAATGTTTACAATCTGCTGCCGTGTCAGCGTACGCTGCCATTGCTGCCGTCAGCGCTGACGGCAGCATTCCCACCATTCCTACAAATGTTTACAATCTGCTGACATGTCAGCAAACGCTGCCATCGCTTACGTAAGCGCTGACAATATTTTCTGGCTGGGTGGGTCGTTTCCGTAGAAACAAAACGCAACATTCTAGTTCAATTAAAAGAATCCCTCCACAAATGACTTATACCCACAGACAAGACAAGAATCCTGTCACGTTAATCAAAGCCTGGACTTGATTAACACACTTCTTTGACAAATCAATGTGTGGTGCTGCAGAAATTGAAGAGCAGTCTTAGTACATGAATTTGGAAAGCAGTAGCTTCAACAGTGAAGTGTCACACACAAATCCCTAGATCGAGGAAACAGATAATTAATTCTCAGATTTCCTACAATCTCCCGTAAACCCTGTCATGGTGATCTGTTCTAGCGCTTGAACTGTGCAGAACTACAGAGCGAGTCTTAGAATAATTAAATCGTGTTGGTAAAACACAGTCAGGATCTGCATGAGGAGAGCGTCAGCGCAGAATACAGCAGTAGAACAAGACAATGACGTCCCGAAGACAGTACCCCAGTATATGAAACAGTAATTGACGGTGGCTGGTAGAGTACTCCACTTCCAATGTACTGGTAGATTGTGCTGGTGCTGCTGAAACCAATGCATCTCTATACAGTGTGCCAAAAGTACTACAAGACGCACTAACACTGTACTGAGGTGCATTGAAGGCCCCTGTCCACCAAAGGACCACTTTCATTTGTTTGAACAATAGCATGGATCGGTCATCTGGTTGAGCAAGCCCGCGGGGCATCAATAAGGCGACCCTGAAGTGCAACCAAGTTTGGAAATCGGTGTTCACATCTCAACCTGAGGTTGAGACGAGGACCACGACAACAACCAAACTCATGGATCTCCCTGATCTCTCCCATCCTTCATTCTCTCCATCCCTCAAAAGAAAAAAAAAAACCCTCACATTGTACAGGTTGCTATAGGATCTGTCTCTTTACATTTGCGGGACTGTTTTCTATGTACACACGCGAACTGTTCAACTGAATCTATTCTTATTCCTGAGATACTAGGCACCGTGATATTAGGGTATACTACTGTTTCCAAACGGATTCTCGCGTATACCGTACGAATAGAATGCATTATTTGGTATATGGCGTGAATAAGCACAAAATGTGCAAACTTCAGCGCGCCCTAGCGGCGTTTTTTTCAACTCTACAAAAATTTTACAAGAGATCTTTTTCATGTAAAATTTAATAAGAAGCAACTTTTGTCACAAACATTCTCCCCTAAAACATTTTTTTGCGCGAGATTTTTGCAGAAAACTGAATTTCGGGACTTTTGAAGCTCCACCGGAATCGCTGTGAACTTTTAATATGTTTAATATGGAACCATTTCAGAGATAATCATGAAGAAAAAGCTTTGATTAGATTTATGTCCACAATCCGTCAATTTTTTGTCTAATTTTCCTGGATTATGATAGCGACTTCCCCATCCCTGCTGGAGAAACTCATTTCTGAGAAAGTCGTAAAGGAGTATTGTCTTCACCTGCGCATATCATGATGTACGGGTCTTTCATAAGCGTTATTAAAGATGGACCTTCCTCTTTCCTTATATCTTCTTCAAGTTTTGGATTAGAAACCAATAAACGAAGACCTGAAAACAAACAAATCATATACTTAGAATACTTCACAAATTTTCCGGACACCTGTCTTATAGCTAGTGAAGAAAGCGTACTCTAAAGGCTGATCTACCATGCAAGCAAACAATAATAAGGATAATCCTTATCACCTTAAAGTCATAATTTTTAAACTATGATTTCAATTTTGTATGCTTAGCTTTTGCTAGGACGGTACATTTTTGGATCATTTTATGAGAATGTTTATGAGTTTTCTGTGCATTTACCTTTCTAGCAAAACTCTTCAGGCATTTAGTACTTGGTCTAGTTCAATTTTGTAAATGAGAGCTAAAGATGACCTTATTTCAATCCTCGAAAATCAGTATTTTGCTCCTCCTCCCCCCCCCCCAGTATAATTATATAGATCGAGTTCCAAGACCAACTATTTGCAAACGAATGTTTCAAGAACAAATTTAAGATGTGGAGGGAGCTATGGAATAGGTCAAGGTCACATGGTTGCTCATTTAACCTGGTATTGTCATGTTGACCGCTGGTATGGCGTGAGTTCGTTTTGAGAAATCTGACTCAAATACTGGTACAGGTCGAGAAATAGAGAAACTGTGCCGAGTATTGCATTATTAGATGGGATTTTTTACCGACTTTTCCTTGTGGAAAAGTGAGGTATTACACCCGCCCGTTCAGGTTTCCTTATATATTTATTTATTATTTATTTATTATTTATTATTTATTATTTATTATTTATTATTTATTATTTATTATTTATTATTTATTATTTATTATTTATTATTTATTATTTATTATTTATAAGATTTTTTTTCCGTCGAACTCCTCCGAAACTACCCGACGGATTTTCTTGAAACTTGGCCATATTGTAGTAGTATATCTGAAGATGTGCACCCGCAATTTTTTTGAGAATCGGACGAGTAGTTCTTGAGAAATTTGCAATTTTTTAATTAATTTCTCACTCATTAGGAGTATAGTCGCTCACATTACCTGAAGCAAACCCCTATGCTTTTGTTATCAGTGCGTCTATTGTTATGAAGAACCTTTCATTCGACAGGTTCATTCTTGACAAAGGGTTCATTAAATTAGTTTAGAAGAATGATTTTACACAGTGAGGGCTTCTTTAGGTTAGGTTAGGTTAGGAAAAAAGATTCTCACCCGAAAAAATGTGTTGTGACGTCACTCAAGTTATATACGAGAGTACGAGACATTTTCTTATTTTACTTTTGCATAGCAATTTACAAATTTCGGAAGTTTTTCATTATCGTAGACGTACGTCAATCTGTGCAGTCTCTACAAGTTTTATTTTTGCATAGCATTTTTTTTTTTTTTTCGGTACAGTCTTCGGCAAAAGTGTAGTACAAAGGTTATTTTTCTTGGTACCTCAACAATCATAAATATACTGCGTATATTCTTTGAACAGTCTCTCTCCGTTTTCAGGTCTGAGTAAGACAAGAAGTTACAAATATCTTTGGGTCTCAGAACTTCTGGATCTCTCAAACTCCTTATCTCATTAGTAAAGAAGAAACTCCAGAACGTTTGAGTCACAATTTTCTATATTCCAATAATAATTTGAGAGAAATAAGAGTAACTTACGGTCAGGGAATAGAAAGAAACAAAAAAAAAAAAAAAAAAACCAAGAGACCCGGATACTGAGGCGCAGAGCGACTCAGTCTTGTTATTTTTTTCATTCCGCAATTTTTTTTTTCTCGTTACAATTTAGATGTTGCTGACGTTGCTCTTATTTCTTTTCTTTGATTATATTATTTGCTTTTTAGTGTTTTCTTGTGTGCCTACATATTGTTCGAGAATCAAATGAGCTTAATTGATAGTAATTCATCTATGGTTTTCTGATTGAAATGATGGACAATTTGTTCAGTGATTAGATTTAAGAATTTCTGAACATTTGCCGACTTTTTTTTGAAAAAAAAAAAGGAAGGTGACGCGAGAATAATTAGAGTTTATGAGTCCTTACTAGCAGTGATCCTCTCAGTGAATTTTCATTAGTCAAAGGAAAAGTCGTGTACTACTCACGCGACTGCGTGAGTGTTTTTTTAAAGAAAGTGTTAATGAGATAGAGAGAGAGATAGAGAAAATACAAAATTTCAAATTTAATTACACTTACATCCATCAATTAATGCGAATCCTGCAATAATCAAAAAGGGTGCTGGCTTTCCAAAGTTTTCATAGAAAAATGCACCAAATATCGGACCTACTGTAACTCCGAATGTCAATCCTGTAAAAGTTTTAGCCATTGCAATTCCTCGCTCTTCATCATCTGGATATGCGTTCGATAGCATGGCTAGACCTGAAACATTTGTATAAATAATTTAATGTGTAGTGTGCTGAAAGATCAATTTGAACGCAAGTTTTCATTAAAACGCCGTCAAAAACGGTAAACATAATAGGACCTAATAAACACGACTGAGAAGCGAAAAGCGCAGTTCTCGCGGTTTGAAGTTCGTATCGAAAGTTTTACTTGGTATGATTGACAGAGATGTCGATATTCCTTGAATCGATCGAGCAGCAAATAATAAGTGATAAGACTCGGAAAAGGCGAACACTGTGCAATAATTTAAAAAAAGATTATTCAACTCCAAGAAATGTTATATCGGAAACAGTGGCGTCGCAAAGGCGCAATGGAGAAGAATTTCTCTTTTTATTTTTATTTATTTTAATTTCTATGTTTCTTCAAGCTCGTTGATTTCTTAAAAAAGTAGAGAGTAATAATTAATCCTCCTCTTCTTCAATCCTTACTGCGCCACTGTTGCAAGATGTGAACCTATACATACTTAAAGTCGAAATGAACGTAACCAAAAATCCAGCTAACATGGGTATTGAAAATCCAACTCTGAAAAATGAACGATCTATAATTGTGATTAATTCTGCAATTTAGGAAAAAAACACTTTCTACGAATAAAAAATAAAGATCATATTTCATTTACCTACACCTCTCGTTTAGGACATACCTTCATTGCCAAAAACTCTCCCATACCAAGGTCAAAATGTTTTGAAGTCCTTGTAATGTATAGGTTGATGTCATCCAGTATCTCGAGCGTGATGTCAGAAATTCTTTCAATCCTCCCATTACATAATAGTGAGAAGCGTGACGCCATTTAGATCAAGGGTATCAGTTCTCTCTATTCCGACCTCATATTTAGATCATCTAGGTCAGGGTCATGAAGTTTACCCTGAAGTCTAGTATTCTTGGTTTAAGTGCTGATCAAATTCGAGAGTTTGGAGGTAATTAGGGGGGGGGGGGGGATCTGCATCTGCGAGGTTAGTAAAGCTGGGTTATACGTCATGATTAGAACAATAGGTTACTATTCTCCCATGAATGCAGTACCACCCTTTTTCTTCCCTAATCTGCGGTCATGAACGTAAAGACAGATTAGGAATAAAGGGGAGTTGAAAGATTTTTGAAAGTTGCATGTAGTGTGCTAACGGACAGATTCTCGTCAATTAGGAATTAAGAGTAGAGGGTCACAAAGTAGGTGGACGGATATCTAAATTATGCGTCTAAAAAATTTAGTACTGAAGAAGAGGGGTATGAAACGCCTCAAAATATCACAATAATCTTCAGATATTTGAATCTTACTTGTCTGTTAAAATCCCCACAAAGGGTCCTACAATAATTTGAAAAATAGACTTCGATGCCAATAGCAGTCCAAGTAGTGCCGATCCATTTAAACCCGACGAAACTTTTTCTAGAGGTTCCTTGTTAGAATCTGAAAAATTAAAATTTTTCTCATCACTGGATAGTATCAAGATACGATTTTTCTCTCCCAAAAAAAGTATTATAGCTTCTTTTTCTATTCCAATATGCAACGTGGTATCATTAAAACGAGAAATTCTCCTATCTTACCAAAAAATATCTTCTCGATTTGGATATTTTGACGGTACACGGCCAATTTTTGAAAATACCTCTCAATAGAATTCGGCAGTGGACGCAAAAGGTGCGCCCTCTTTATTTTCGAGCAAAATTTTTCAGAAGCTTGTCCCTAGAAGGTGATCGCTCTCATTACGTCTTATGAGAAAATTTTCGTTTTATTTGTTTTTCTTGATAATTCAAGTGATAACCTACCCAAGAAACATTGAAAATTGATAGCAGCAACCTCACCCAATATTTTGTATATCTCATTTTCCCAAATCAATTAAAAATTAACGAGAACAAACCTTTTGAAAATGTTATTTAAATAGAGCAAATTTTTTGCGTCACCTTCTAGTGTCACGTGGAAAGTAGCGCTTCTAGCGGCGGGTCCTCTTGCGAATAGACTCCCAGTGAAAATTGTTTCTTCCGAGTTAGGGATTGTTCCAAGACGGCATTAGATCGTGACGTCACACAAACTGATTCATGACGTCATCAAATTGTTTGAGGGACTTGAAAATTTCAACTGTCCAGCTCTTCGAACATAGAGATACGCTACATGGAACGCGTGTATCACATTTTGGTTGACGCCAACATGAAACTTGGCTCCTTATTTTGGTGACAGGTAAATTTTCCTGGCGAAATTTGCCTGACGAAAGTTTGCCGGAGAAAATTTGCCTGAGGACAATTTGCCTGGAGAAATTTCGTCTGAATTGAAAAATTCTTAAGAAATGTAATCCGAAGCCTACCAAAGACAAACAACGCAGTCGAAGGTTGGCACCATACCTTTGAAGCAACAGTTGACATTGTCCACACTAATGTGTACCGGCTCTTCAAGGCTCTCAAGAAATAGCAAGTACTCACGGAGGTGCGGTACGAGCAGCAGCTGGCGGGAGAACCACCAGGAAAATGCCGTCGTAAGTATAAAGACTGCTTTTTGAGACTTCAGACACGGAGTAGACAGATGTTGTCAAGTACCTACGATGTGTGGCTCACAACATAGCCTATTAATATTCTTGACAACAGCTCAACGCTGACACTCATTTTGGACTACCCTTTCTTCAGGACATACACCTACAATGACGACGCCTCGGTACGGGCAGACAAAAGTACACATTTTTTGGATGACTATGTGAGCCGACCTCTTCGTGGTGTCTTCTGGGTCACGCTAACAGAATTTTTCAATTCAAACGAATTTTCGCACCGGCAAATTTTCAGGTACCCCTTATTTTGCCTCGTCCTGCTGTGTTAAACGTCCATATGTACCTCGGCCCCGTATTTTGGCTCGTTATTCTGAAACAATTCCCGCACTTCTCCTTACCCGCATTTCCTTGGAATGACTCCGCCCACCTCGTCGATCACGAATTCAATATCACTACTGAACAAAAAAAAGAAATTTTTTGCATTCCTGATTTCAATATGTGATTCTGCGTACTTTTTAGCGCTGAATTCAATGACGTTTGCCGTTTTTCTCTATCACGTCTAGATTTTTCATAATGTTGATGTCGATTTGCCGCAGAACGTCGCGGAACGCAGTGATGATAGTTGAGCAGTATTCAAGCTCAAACGTTCGTTAGGTACGTATCGCTTCTGAGGCTGCGGCAAAAGGATGCAAATAAACATCAGCATTAAGAAAAATCTAGACGTGATAGAGAAAAACGGCAGCGTTGAAAAGTACTTCAAAATCACATATTCAAATCAGTAATGAAAACAATTTTTTTTTTTTTTGTTCAGTAGTCGCATTCTATGTGTCTTTATGATCGAAGGTCCAGCTATATATACTCATAAGAGGGAGACTTGAAAAACTTTCGACTCTCGAGCTATATAATATGATGATAAGGAGCCATACATGATGAGAGAGGGAGTAAAGTTTCTAACTCCCGATGAGATTACGAGACTAGCGGTTTTCCGAGGGATGGCAAAACTTGTGAGTTCGCCTCTGCCTTTGCAGAGTTTTCAATGGCATCCAAATTTTGAACTGTCCGTATAATATTTTTTCCCATGTCCATAAAATCGTTTCCTGTCCCCTCTCAAGTCTCTGATACCTTTTCTATTTACTCTGAATCCATTAATTACATCTTGAATTTCCTACGGTCCACGTCTATTACATCTGAAAAAATCGAATTTTTCCGTGCAAGGAAAGTTCAGTGATAAGTTATCACTGATAACATTATTTTATATTTTATATTTTGGCTCCACCCGCACACTTTAAAAGAGTATACAAAATAAATTTCGACGTATCGGTTGTCCCGCTACCTTCTTCAGGGACCATAAGCTCATTACATACCCATTTAATCCCTTACTACTTCCCGAACCTGTCCCTGGGTACTTGAATAGCTCGTCAAAAAAACAGAAGATGCAAGATTGGGGTGTAATTTTCAGTTTCGTCATTCCCCAGTTTAGTCCTTTTTTTCAAGAAGGGCAAAGCTCGAGAAAATGCGTTTCAAGAGAAACGCTTTTGAAAGCTTAGAACGTCCGTGCGGAGTGCTCACGGAGTGGTCCGAGGATATAACTAATCGAGTAGAAAGGTACTCACATCTACATACTTCAACTCACGCCACTGGGAACCACCATCACTGGTGTATCCATCCCATGAGACCGCTTCTATGAAGTGATTATACTCGCCCTGCTTGAAAACCCTGTTCTAGAAATCACAGATACCTATACATGTAGAAACTCGCCCTTTTTGAAGATCCTGTTCTCAAATCACGGTTTGTGGTACAAGATTTTGCACCTTCTCAATTGCTTAAATGACTCTGAGGCACATGACGAACATTCTTGAGATTTGAGAATAAAATTTTTGCTTCCGGCGCAATGGGCACTACTGATAAAGAGTAACGATATAAGGGGATTTTTCACTATACTCACAATTAAGGTGAGTTTATAAACTTGTCGTATACTGGTAGAAGAGTATTCGAGGAATCCAATTCTGGATTCTTGTCAAAAGAGATGAAGGGCCAGCTTCGCCCTTCTTGAAAAAGAAGGCTCCATTTAGAGATATTGTGAAATTTCTGTCGGCATGGTATAAACCCATATGGGCAATATGAAACCGACAAAAGATTAAATCAAATTATATGTCTTCAGATAAATCTATGAAGAGGACTGATGCTCTGTCATTGTAATACAGGCAACATCGATCACTTAAAAAGATCTTAGATTTTGAACTACCCTTCATACTGGAAGTGTAATATAAATGAACATTAGTAAATAAATCAACAGTTTACTCACCGTTATCGACGATATTAGTTTTTGTTGTAGCATCCGTATTTAAATAGTTTGGAAGAATGGGAACTGAAGAGGACATGAAAATAATATCATTATAACAGCACAATACTTCTGGTTATTAAATTTAAAAATAAAATTTACCAAGAGCGTCGAGGGAAAAATAAAAATCCTATTGCGAAAGATAAAAAAAAAATGTAACATTCCTTTTAATTGCGTATCATGTTAGAAATTTAAAAAAATCTTCGGCTGTCTCAACCTTTTATATAGCCCGTAGAAAGTCCTCGATTGGAATTTGTTCCTGAAATGAATGAAAACCCCATAAACTTGAGAGCAACATGAGAGAATGAAAATGATGATTAGTAAATAATTTTATTTGTTCCGATAAAAGAAATGAAAATACTCAAACAATCCTCTTTACCGCTAAGAATGTTACAACTCTTTCAAAAATCTCCGTGGAACTCGAAAACTTCCGAAATGAAAATCAAGTGACATCAAACGATGTTATTGTCGGTCCCTAAGAAAAGTATCTTAACTTTCCTAGAGCTTAATGATGCTCCCCTCTCTCCTCCCTACTCAATGATGAAGGCAGGTGCTGCGCGTGGAGGAAAGAGTAAAATACTTATAGTTTTGGACCATATTCTTCAAGACTTCCAAAGAGAGTCTACGGAGACGCAATAATAGACAATGTAATCACTCTTTGTGAAATAGACCGGACGAAGGGCTTGCTTTTGAGTCACGCTAGGTATTCATAGGCTACTTCTTTACATAATACAGGTATGTAATTAAAATGGTTATTCTGTTTACTCACTGACTACTGTGTTCATAAGCGAATCCAATAGCATAGCTATAGTAACAACGATCAAAACTAATGTCCTCGACCGACGAAATTCCGATATCGTACTCGCATTCATATTTTTTTTCTTTTTAAATGGTAGGCATATACGATACGTGCATTCGAAAAATGCACACGCACAAAAAAGAGACGTGTTTCCAATACGGCCTACGTCCGCAGACAATTTATATTTCTCAAAATCCAGTTCAGAAGAATAAGAGGAGCAACTTTGTGTCTGGTTTTCAGGGTTACAGATTCACGTGCTGACATCATATATTCGTATGAGATGCTCAACGTAGCCGGTCTCTCCTACTGCACTCGACATCAAATTCCGTTTGCATGCAAGTAAGCTATTGAAAAAAACAAGTGGTACATCAGTATCTGACACGTCTCCAATTGGAATTCGAAATTACCTATACATTTTCCGTTTCAAATTTCACAACTTGTTTTACAGTTGGACTGAAAATTTTTGAGTGCTGTTTTATAGTATGCGAGACGTCATGAAACCAATCGACATAATATTCTAATGAGATTGAAATTTACGGCCGATAAAATCTAAACAAGTAGGCCTAATCATTTTCTCGTCAAATAGATTCTGTTCTACAGAATTTTCTTTAATTAATGTTGTATTTTTGAAAATAAAGACAAGAAACTAAAAATCTGCGCAAGAAACGATGTAAATTGCTTCCCAGCACAAAATCACACGCGCATCACATTTTGATGTCTAGCGTCTTATTTGATGTGCTGATTACAAAGGATAATTGCCCTTTACAAAATACGCGATTGAACGCGGTCTAAAAAAGAAATCGACATGACAGAAAATTTTTATTAATCGGTAAGCTAGGTGAAACGAGAGCAGCAAATCTTTATCTCATTGAAAAAAGCGATGTGCGCGGTCGCGTTCTTGCGATTAACAGTTGCTGATGACAAACATATTCCTCCTTGAGCGAGGTCTGGTGGAGAGACAGCGACGAGTCGACAGAGAGACTGTGGTGGGGAATCTCACCCCGGACCCCGTTGTCGCGAACGACCCGATCCGTTCGACGAGGCGACCGGTTCTTCCATCACACAGACTTCAATGGACGTTTGAATTCCAATTAGAAAAGGATACATTTATCGGCACGACAAGAAAAAGACGAATGAACTGCAAAATTTGTTGAAATAGCAAGAAGGAAAAATGTCAGACGACACAAAATGAAAGCCTTGATTACAAAAATGGAGTCACGATCAATGAAAAGCATTACACATCAGTAAAATTTATTCGACGAGAAAATAAAAATGAGCTACAAAAAATTAAATTCAATTATAAAAAAATTTAACCCACCACAGACATGATTATGGAGCCTTTTTAAAAACTACTTTTGAAGTACAGAATCACAAAATTTCAATTTTTTAGAAAGTGAGAAGGATTTCTTGGCGTTGCCAAAAATATAAAGATCATGTTTCATGTCTTTTTGTCAGTCGTCTTAAGCTCTTCATCGTTCAAAAATATCCAAAATTTCCAACTTCTTGTTCTAGTCTAAGTCAACTTTGGATGAGATTACTGGGACTCACTCGCGCTTGGTCCAGTACAAGTCCACTTCAATATATTTCAAGCTGATGAGGATACTGGGACTCACTCACGGCGCAAATTTCTGAATCAGTCGCGGGTATAAATTTGCACGCGCACGCGCCCGGGAAAAGTATTTTTAATTTAATTTTATTTTTATTTTTATTTTTATTTTCATTTTTATTTTTATTTTTATTTTTATTTTTATTTTTATTTTTATTTTTATTTTTATTTTTATTTTTATTTTTATTTTTATTTTTATTTTTATTTTTATTTTTATTTTTATTTTTATTTTTATTTTTATTTTTATTTTTATTTTTATTTTTATTTTTATTTTTATTTTTATTTTTATTTTTATTTTTATTTTTATTTTTATTTTTATTTTTATTTTTATTTTTATTTTTATTTTTATTTTTATTTTTATTTTTATTTTTATTTTTATTTTTATTTAATTTAATTTAATTTTAATTTAATTTTCATTTAATTTTCATTTAATTTATTTTAATTTAATTTTTTTTTTATTTTTATTTTATTTTATTTTTACTCAAAAAGTGGTACTCGCAGATTTCTGAATCAGTCCAGGGTATAAATTTGCACGCGCACGGCATTTTAAATTTAATTTAAATTTTATTTTATTTTATTTTATTTCATTTTAATTTAATTTTATTCAATTTTTATTTAATTTTTTTTGATTACTGGATAACCTCCCAGGTAATTCTCAGAAATTTTCCAAGTCCATTATAGGAAGGGGGGGGGGGGTGGTACTCGCAAATTTTCAATAGTGCACCAGGTGTCAAAAAAGACATGAAACATGTCAAAATTAATATAAATCCATTGTACAAGGAGGGCACGTTTAGCATTCTGTGGCCTCCCGCGCTTTCACTTTTATCAATTAGTCCAGGCAAGCAAGGGTTTTGAAAACGAAAAAATTGCTACAAAAGATTTTATTGCTAGAAGTTGTTGGGAATGGTCTTCTGAATATAGGGAAAAAACCCAAGTCCCCACAACCTTGTGCGTCCCAAGATATGGAGGGGGAAGTGACCTCAATTCTGGTTTTTTCATTTTTTTGGGCGGAAATACGCACTTCATCGAGAAGTGTCATCTGAGATAAAATGTTCCTCGTCAAATTTTCTACAAAAATGGTTATTACGTATTTTCTTGTAACTGTACTCATAGAGGAGTTAGTTACTACATTGAGTTACTCAGCGGAGGGCAAACAAGAAATTTAATTTTGTACATTTTTGACATGTTTCATGTCTTTTCTCTACCCCCTAAATCTCGTAAATGCGTCCGGGCGTGACCTTGGGACTTATAAAGTTTTCAACGTCGAATCTCTGCCCTGCCCCTGATTCCGGAATTTGCGTCCGGGCGTCCGAGTGTCTGTACAATTCTCTAGCATAATAAATTACTAGCTTTATATTAGGATTATGCTAGTCTTGAACTATAGACTTATACTCTTTTTGATCTATGCAGTAAACTAACGCACTTGCTTTATACTAGGTTTAGGAATCCTGCATACTGTATCAAAGCAATTAGGCCTCCCAAGAGCAATTAGACTAAAATACCCTCAAGTAGGCCCAAAATACCCTAAAGTAGACTTATACTAGGCATTATACTAAACCTGAAGTGGCTTAGAAGATATACGTTTTTGACCTGTTCTATGTCTTTGCTCTGGTCTCATCCTTATGGGAATTTTCACTGAGGCAATGACTTTCAAATCTGCGAGTCCGAGTCCGAGTCCGAGGCAGTTTAGCTTAGCGTATGCTAGACTTATACTAGGGTAAGGAACTTGGAAAAATTCCGGGCCCTTCTATACCTCTCTATTAGCTAGTATAGGGACTTGGAAAATTTCGAGCTCTGTAGTTTCTGGTGCATCCTGATATAATGAAAAGGCGTAAGCTAGATTTATTCTGGGCTAATTCTGGGCTAAGAAAACTCAGAGAGCCATTATGAAGCTACTAGGTTGTGACGTCATAAGTTGATGACGTTATAAGTCGTCAATCCTGGTCCATTTACAACATGAAATATACTAAAGTGTACTAGACCAAGCAGCGGGACGAACGAGCGGAGCGAGTGAGGCTCCCTAATCTCATCAGCCTGAAATATACTAAAGTAGACTTATTTTAGACCAAGCGAGTGTGCCGCTCTAAAGCCTTAGCCTAAAATATTCTAAAGTAGGCTTATGTCATAAAAGACACTTTAATGATCTCTTAAACGGGAACTCTCAAATATTTTTGTCTCGCATTATCCATCTCTGATTGGCCAAAATTTTGAAAAGACATGAAACATGATCTTTATTTTTTTGGTTGCGCCAAGAAATTCAATACCCCCTGAAGTCATTGTCTTTTTTTGTATTTTACGGGTCATCCATATGATGAGTCATGACTCATCATATACATCGCAATTTAACGCATTACAATAGTATACCAGATGAAAAAACGGGCTAAATTATGTCAAAAACTTATACTTGTAATGTATCTCCACTCAGTGTTTCTCTTTTTCCATGCGTCTATTCGGATATTCTGGTCTGTAACTCCTCTATGAGTACAGTTACAAGAAAATACGTGATAACTATTTTCGTAGAGAATAGCCCAGTTTTCTGTGACGTCAATCAGCGGATAAACGCTAGCAGGCTTTGAGTTGCTTAAGAGCTTTGCTCCAGCTGGCATGTTGACTCTCATAAGAATAACACAGTGAGCTAAGATCAACGTGTTCCTAATTAAAAATAAGGAATTTCTTAGATACTACAAGTTGATGAACAGACGCTGAGAACATAATAGATTTTAAATATACATCTCTGATTTCTTATTTATTTCTAATTTTGAATTATTTAAGTAATGATCTTTGCTCCCAATGTTATTCATATGGGAGTCAACAAGTCAGTTGGAGCAACGTTGGGTAGTTTTGCTACAGTTATTCGATAGAAACCTAATCTGTTTGCGATATTTCGCAATACTATCGCGATACTATCGAATGAGTATCGATATGTGATGTCATAGGAAAACAGTCCTATTTGACGAGGAACATTTTATCTCAGATGGCACTTCTCGATTAAATGCATATTTCCGCCCAAAAAAGTGAAAAAACCAGAATTGAGGTCACTTCCCCCTCCATATCTCGGGACGTACAAAGTTGTGGGGATTTGGGTTTTTTCCCTATATTCAGAAGACCATTCCCAACAACTTCTAGCAATAAAATCTTTTTTAGCAATTTTTTCATTTTCACCCCACTTATTAAACCTCTATTTCCTTGACTAAATGGTATATTTCGAGCTTCACAGGGGATCTCCACCAACTTGAGCCGCACATGCGCATCCCTACAACGTGCTTACATTTGAAGTTCTTCACGAAGTACGGGCACGTACATGAAGATTTGGTGATATTGTCCTGGTAAACCACAACAAACGATGTGACCATCTTTTTTGAAACTGTCAAAGGGAATCCATTGTCCCTGCTTCGCCAGAAAATTGGGGGAAACTAGTCAATTATTTGTTTTGCTTCAAGAATATTTTTTCAAGTTATAGAGGAAATGAGTTTTGGTCTGTTTTTGATTGCTTAAAACCAAATCTTGTGTGTTCAAAGGTAGCAGCTAGTTGTACAAAAGGAGAACATATTAAAAAGAAAAAGAAAATTAAAAGCAAAGTTAAGTGCTTAAAATGAGTGCTGATCGTCTACGTCTCATTTCCATGTTTCTGGTATTTGATTTCTTCAAAGAATTGTTAATGTTTGTACATTAAGATCGCTGAACCCTCTGAATGGATAGAAGAAGAGGTTTGAATACTTTCTGCACCAATTGTTATCGAGAAGAATTGCGTAAAGAATTACACGTATGAAGACAAAAGTATAAAAATAGCGGTTTTGTTTAGATCACGGTATATTATAGAGGTATTGACACAATGCAAAAATTGTATCTCACAAAATCTGGTAGTGAACAAGGAATTCCGCTAGGTTTGTAACGATCTTGGTCTCCGGTTAGTGCATCCTTCCTCAACCCGCCAGTAGCACGGCTTTACCGTAGGTACCCTAGTATTGCTGAATTTTTCAAAGATTATAGAACATCGAGAAATGTACCTGGAAAAATGAATATTTTTAAATATTATAGAGTTTAATAAAATTTAATTCTTCGGCCAAGTCCGAGCTCTCTACGTTAATTCCTGATTTTTTTTCAATTTTTTGAAAAGCAGTGAGTTGCCATCAGATTCTGTATACTATTGAAACCAGACTGACAACGCGCTCTACAAATACGTTGAGGAACAACCGGAGCACGACGGACAGTTCTTTTTATGGTGAAGATATGCGAGTGTCAATACCTCTATAATGTACCGTGGTTTAGATCGTGTAGAAGATATGCAGACACAATGAATCATTATTGTGAGAGCAGCGTTATACAAAGATGTAAAAATATGCAAAAATATACGATTCTGTATCTGAAACAATCTATCTCCCAAGTTAGTGATGGATTTATACAATAAGCTAAGATCTTTGGATGGTTGCCAAAAAAATACGAGTTTTGGCAACCCAAAGAATTGGGGAAGCTGTTCTTCGACAATAATTGACATTTTGCTGCTCAGGGTTACTTTGAACTAAGGGTCTACGATGTATTTCTTGTTATAATTAAGTAATACGGTTCACGCGTGTTCCAACGAAAATGGCGGTTTGTAATTAAAAATTTTCCAACAAACAAGTCAATCACATAATTACTACCTACGTGAACTCAATAACTGAATACCAAAATCATACGATTGGCGGGGAGCTATCGAATATCTTCGCTCCCGTAATGTTTTAAAAATCATTAGAAATCGTTTGCTTTCGCAGACAAATACATCTTTTTCCGACTAATGTTCAATGAGTTCCTACAGTACCACGAATTTTGCTATAAGTAACGTGAAGGAATATCTAATAGCGCTAAATGATCATTTCTTTTTAATCTAAGTAAGTAAAATAAATAAAAAAAAACAGGTCGTTTATTTTGAGCACCGCTCAAAACCCCTTCCAGAACTTGTAAATGACGAGAATAAGAAGGAGACTAATCGTCGAGTTGTGACTCATGAACAAGCTCGATGAGACCTTCGTACGCTATATGCTTGTTCAGCATAATGAGATCACCAGTGTTCTTATGACCAATGATTTCGATATGCTCCAAAGCGCGGTAAGCTTGAAATACAAACTCTCTTTGTGAAGAAGCACCTCGCATCCCTCCTTGAAGCTATGCCCCAGCAATAAGATGGTCAGCGAATGCCGAATCTTCCACTTTACTCTCTGCCAGGCTACCTTGAACTCATCGACTCTAATCTCAACCTGGGGACCGGTCTCCCCGATATAAACGCCCTTACAATTATTACATTCTAACCTATACACTCCAACTCCACTTTTCTCATCTTCAGGGCGGGTTAAAACATATTCTTGGTCTTGAAAAATAATATGCAGCCTCATTCAAGAACGTACGTGCTGGCTTGGGTCAACCGGATAACTATTAACACTGTATTATGCAGTATACTTGTCAACAACAGAAGTGCACCTATTTCCGACACGTAGGCAACACAACTTACACACGTGTCATCTTATTCTCATCGACTATCTCTGTCACCGCGTTGTCAGGCTCTTCGAAAGGTTCGTTCGTCGTCCCAATGATACAAAAGGGACTTGGAATTTATTGAACGGGTGGTGTTTGAAGCTTTGTATATCTGGCTATCTAGTTACTTGGAGGAGCTGTTTTGATCAGGCTATTGGAGTATTGGTATTCACCGACTTCCATGCTGTACATATGATAGGAAGGGGACTTGAAATACAGTGTACTTAACTTGAATTATAGGCTAGAACCCAACCTTGCATTATCTTAGCTCTCTACTACATAGTATAGGAACTAAAATTAATATGCGATACCAAACGATGATCATTTTCTTCTTCTATTCTGAAAGATCACTCATTTAGTTCAATTTATCCTTTATTCGTTTTATAGAAAATCCAATTTTTAGAGAAGACAGTTCGATTCATCAAAAATTTGATTTATCAATGGCGAAATTAATTATGAAAATGCAAAACTTTAGCACATATCACCGTAATGAATGTTTGATTTGTGAAGTGGGCTTTTGAAATATCGTGATATTCAGTTTATCGATTTTCTATTTTGTAAGGTTGCACTGTAAACGTATTCCTGATCGCTTATAGATGGAAATATTGAAATTGCAAGCGTCGAGTATCTCTTTTGAAAAGTTAAACATTAACCGTACGATCACGAATCTAGCAAAATTTGAAAATAGACTACGATTGCGCTCTTGCCGGAGAGAGAGCCACGTCTATGATCGTCCCGTGATGTGGTTATACGTGCGTACTGCGTCATGGACGTGACTGCGTTGGTGCATGCAATCGTATATAGGGCGCGTAAGTGTGAGCTCTCAAATGATCGTCATGGTTCATAAAAAAATGTAAACAAACAAAAATACATGTTAATTCCCATAAGAAAAGAAGTTGGTCGAAAAAATTGTTCAGTAAATCAAAACCAAAAATATTTAAGAGATGGATTTGTAATATTTATAATCTACAATGTTCTAGCTTTCTCATTCAATACTTTCTGTTTGTTAAATATGTACAGTTATGAATTTATTCGCTAATCAAAATAGCTCCAATGTTAATTTACATTTAAAAAAAGTTTCAAATGAACCACACTTTTCTAGACCAATCAGAAGTCTTCAACAAACCAATCAGAATCTTGTATTTGCGTAATGCGGGATAGTATTACATATATGAACGGTAGCTTACGCGCCCTATTATGATGCCAGATTATACGTAGGAAGAGTGATGTCACAGCCGTGGTGATGTTCTTGCTGTATCGCTTGTAGATGGTTTTTTCGATTTTATCCGTCGATGAGTGATCTGGGAATTGTTGCGGACAGACTGCAGTGGTGCAGTGATCCCCCTGCAGATTTTAAGAATCCCCCCCATATGAACAATGTGAATGAAATCTCCTCCACGGGGAAAAAATACACACGGAGCAAAGCAACTGCTTAGTGCTCCATACTTACTGTAATATAAGCTGGAACATGCGCAGGACAAAATTAAGTAAAGAGAAATAAGATGCAGCATTACTAAAATAGAACAACCGTTGATCCGGCTACCACTTGTACCCAGTATATGCAAAACAATAATGACAAAAGAAAAATTAGTGTGTGAGACGGACCATGGGAAAAAGCTTTCTCTAAATCATTTTAAAATTTTGGAGGTCTTGACATCTAAAGTTACAGTCAATGGTGTTGGACGCACTTTTGTATTGTTGAAATAATAACTGTCATACCCGTATAGGGACTTTTGGCTAATTCTCTTAGTAAAAAAAGGAGCATTTCAAGTGTCTCGTTATTGAAGTTGCTATAAATGAGGAGTTATTTGTCAAAGGAGCACTCCTCAAAGAGGTGTCCTATTTGGGTACCAACATTTCTGAATTCTCTGAACCATTTCCTATTAAAATACAAAATTTTGAAAAATGAAAAATTACATTCACGCTTATGGTCACTCAACTCCATCTCCATAAAATGGGGACCTGAGGTATACACCTCTATGGCATTTTCCCGCTCATTCATTTGTCGATAAATTTTAAAAATAAATAATGAACTGCAAAAATGAAGGAACGCAAAATATTTTTTTTTGTCATTATAGATTTTTTGGTAAAATAACATGAAACTTCAAAGAGGTATTTCGACAATCAACTATGTTGCTCACAAGTGCCCTTTTGACAGATTACTCCTCATTAATTACTCATTATACATATTTTTAAATGATTGAAGAGCTTCAATAATGATCTATATCCAATGGTGATAATGGTGACGATAATTAAATCCAATAGCCGTCTTTAGATCAGAATTTCTCATGATTTTCAAATAGACTCAATCATAGCCAAACATATTGACCTACCAGTATAGTATCAACATCAGTATAGCAATGATAGATTTTGCCCCCTGATTTCTCAACACTTCACACGCCACACGGGCAAGTCCATCAAACAACAATCTACAGAAAAGTATTTCTTCAAGATGATTGAGACATACTTTTCTGCAGATTGTTGTTTGATAGCAACTTTTCATGGAAAAACAATCTGCTGAAAAGTATTTCTTCAAGATGAATGAGACATACTTTCTGCAGATTGTTGTTTGATTGTATCAGTTACCAGCGCCAGATTTACACGTACCTACGCAAAGTACGCAGTTGCGTACAGAGGCAAATTTTGGGGGGCGGCAAATTCTTGAGAAAAGTCAAAATCAACAATTCAAAAACAATAGATAATAATTTTTAGAAAAAACTGTAGCAGAACAGTATTATACCAATAATTAAGAAACAATATTATGTATGACTGCTATACAAGCCCTAGTGATTATTTTTTACAGTTAGAGGAACGGAATTTTCCATAATGCTTACAGCGGCAACATTTTTAAATCCGGCACTGTCCTATTCGTGCTACTGGGCGCACAGGTTGATCCTTGCTTTTGGACTGCCAGATTTGCGCTTCCTATGAATAAGAATAATGAAATTGTGATGTGTCATGGGAAACCCAGGCATAAGACGGAAAGTTTTTTCTCAGTTCTTGTCCAATTGTGGATCTCCACTCATTTTTGAGTTGTTTGGTTCAAATTTGAAGTCAAATGGCTGAAAATTTGATGCACAGGAGCGTTTCAAAATATTGTGACTCATTTTTTCCTCTTATAGCTTTTTCTAATTTTGTTTTCCAACTTATGCCTGGGTTTCCCATGACACATCGCAAATACGGTAGTAAGAAACTCCAACTGCCGTTGCCACAACATGCAACTGATAACAGCCAAACTTTTCAATTTTGGTGGGAATCTGGAGACCAAAATCCAAAATGTCCGAAATTTTGCCGGTGCTCCATTCATTGTCAATTTATTATCATCATTTCACCACAGCAAAAAAAAACAAAGCACGTTCTTTTTTTTTTTCTTTCCCATTTGGCTTCTAGTTTGGCGACCCATTGGTCATCGCGCTCTGGAGCCACCACTTACAAAAGTCAAAGAAAAATTGAAATATTAAAACGCACGCGGGCGCGGACAGGCACGCGGGCACCACGACCACTGAGAAAAATATAAAAAAAATAAAAAACTGAAAAATGTAACCGCACGCGTGCGCACACGTGTGCACCCGGGTATCACGGGCACTGCCCGCAGCCGCGCCCGCGAAATTTCCCCAAAAATTGCAGGCGCCCGCGACGTGGGCAAGTGACAGCCTTGCTTTTAAACGTCATCTGAAAAGAATGAAAGGCAAGCATCATAGGGCAAAGCGCGGTACATCTCCATCACCAATCTTTGTTCCCTGTCTAACTCTTTTATTTCCAAAAGTTTGTTTTGTAGTTAACAAAATTGACTCAAAAAATCGAGAATCGATCATTTTTTATACCCACCGGGATGCGATTACTTTTCCCACGCGTTTGAATACAATTCACAAATGACATTAGGTACCGATTACCTAACGCGTCTTTTGAGCATTGTTTTTCTCATTTTCATTTTCCATTTTCTCCGCAGAGCTATTCTGCCGTCAAAAGTTAAATTGTCGTATATGCAAGAACAACGATCATGGAAAAGTATCAAAATAGATTGAAAAATAATGTTCGGAAGAAAATTAGATTACTTTATGCAGCTCTTTACTATTACTTTTTACATTCAATTATGTTAATCATTTCCTTCAACAACCTCTCAATTCTCAGATACGGCACATTACATTGTATAGGTATACGACAATAACATAGTAGTAGCGTGTGAATACAAATCTTCGTCGACACTAACATACCTACACGCAACAAATGCTCGAGAAACCCAGTTTCGGGGATCTTTTGGACGGCAGTATTCGCGTCCGGCCCCAAAAGAGTCGCCCTCTACATTTACTATAGCGGCCATTTGTGGAAGCTGGACAAAAAGGCCGGTGATGTTTCAAATAATTTATGAAATTTTTATTTTTATGAGTTTCATGGTTTCATACTATTCTACAAGTCAAAAGAGTCAAGAAAGGTCATTACAAGCAGTACTTTTTTTTCAGTATTAGGCAATTAAACTGACGTCACAATTGTGACTCACAAGATCTCACTCGTTGGCAGTAATACATAAGGGCTTATGGAGCGTATCCTGTTTTTCTCAGTTTTCTCAGGAAATAAGCCTTTATGCGAAAAAATGAAGAGAACAAAGTTTGTTCCCCTTGTAATTTCCTATCGATTAGACCTTCCTTTAAAATTTTGTAATTTTTTCTTGTACCATAATGTAGGAAATTATAAGGGCAATAAATATCATTCTCATCATTTTTCCATTTTAGGCCTTCTTTCCAAAGATAATTGAGAAAAACCAAACGCGTCCCATAACAGGCAATGTAACATCGCCAACAAGTGAGACAATAGAACATGCCGTGCGACGTCATGTTGAATTCCCTAATCAACAGAGATACAGCGAGTTGAAATAACATACGCTCTTATGTAAATTTTCATGTGATCACCTTTTCGTCCACGACACTAGCGCTTCTACAGTAGTGGCCTGATGCGAATTGTATACTGTGAAGTTAGTGTAGGCCTAAACGGTCGAAGGTGTAAACATCGGCCTGATATTTCAGTCCTTACAGTGTTGACAAGTTTCATAATCCGGCCAATGAACCACGTGAATGAACGCCACAGGTGTTCACCTCCACTTCTACTGTATATTCTTGAATCGACTCATTTTCAAAACAACGATCAAGAGAATAAGAATAGTTCTAGTCCAAAGTAACCAGCGTCATGAGCTCTGTTCTCCTGATTGTTATGCTACACATACATCAATTCAAGATTCAACCACAGCGGCACAGCCATGATTGTGTGTGTGTGTGTGTGTGTGTGTGTGTGTAATGCAGTGGTGTAATGTTTTCGTAATCGCCTAATCGGACTTCGGACTTCGTATCGCGACCGCATTTACCGCATGGCTGATATTTTCTTGTGTTGTGCAGCATTGTATGGTTTTAGTATCATCTACGGCAGTGTAGTTTCTAATGGTTTCAAATTTAAACTCACGAGGCGTATTTTCTTCGAAATCTTTCTCAACAATTTTCATATTGTTTGTTTTTCGCTTTGCTCGGCATCTTTTATTTCTATCCTTGAAAGTCCAAACTTGAACTTCGTTTTATTTTGACTGTCGATCACTGTCTTCATTTTACGAATTTGACGTTTTAAACCTTTCATTCTTTTTTATTTTTGGAACTTTTCATGAAGGCAACGTGTTGTGAACTTATCGCGTTTGCACGTGAACGTCTTCACAAATCCTAACAGTATTATTCCAGGCGAGGTGCTGTGTTGTACGAACTTTGATCATTGTAAGTAGTTGATAAACTCGCCTCATTCTACTTCGGTTTCAGCTCAAGTTGAATGCGTATTTTTTCTATAAATTTCAGATGGAAGATACAACTTGGGATCCGATGGGTCAGGACTTCGACAAAGAAACTACTTACGTCAGTGGTCCTGGTGCGGGTAGAAATCCGAATCAAATGGGACGTAGGGAGTCTAGACAAAGGTATTGATGGAGACGTTGAGGGTTAATATGAAATTTCCCTATTTATTCATTGCAGTGAAATTTTTGTTGAATATTTCAGAACCGGAACCGAGAATCCATGTAAGCTTTACGTAGTGAACATCCATAATAGAATTGATATTGTAAGTTGTCGATTGAGTTTTGGTTATATCCTACATCTTTTCGATTACTGATTTGTGCTTTGCATGTTTATCAGGAATCATTCAGAAATATTTTCTCCAAATATGGGAGAGTCGTGGATGCGTATATTCATAATAAAGATAGTACTCGTCCCTTTAATTGGGGCATTGTTCAATATGATAATCCAACGTAAGTCATGACTCGAATTTCGTTTTGTTTTTTTTTCAATGTATTCGTAAATCGAGATGAAACCTATTCAGTTTGAATTTACATAGTGTGGAATAGTTTCACTTCTCTGCCGAATGTGAGGAAAAAATTCCCGTGTGAATATTTCGAATTCACTCGAACTCGAAGTATTGACTTGCTATTAATAGTTGACGTTCAATCAAGATAACGATTTGAAGAATAATGATCTCTCTTTCAAACTACAAAACGCTTATTTCTCGGATATGTGTGCCAGATGTGCAGCAAGAATCTCGTCGCCACACCTCGTGTAGCCTAGTAGTTCATTATCCTGTCATTTTTATCTTTATGATGTCAGTCTTATCGCCGACTGAATGAGTAATTTCAGTAATCGTGTGAATCATTTATCGCCATCCTCTTCTGGCGTTACGGAATCTAAGAAAATCGTATCGTCTTCATACCAACATTTAGAATAGGTCATACATGACCTTATAACTGCATATTTTGTCGCATTGTTTCGTGCTTGTTTGTCGAAACTTGACAGCCATAAGAAAACGATGCGGCTGCCAGGTTGTAAATATATTACCAAGTGCTTGCTTCAATTATAATTTTTCTCTTGTTTAAAATAGTTCTCCCAGCAGCCCGTCTGTGAAACATTATATCTAAATTATGACATTCCAGGTCCGCTACCACGGCTATCTCGGAGTTAAATGGACATGTTGATTACAACTTCAAGGTTACTGTGTACTTAGATAATGAAAAGGATTTAAAGTAAGTTCAACCATTTCTATCGCGTTTATGATTTTTACGTTATACCTAATCGTATGGTGCCCAGTGCCTTTTTCAATTCGTAATACTTTTAATAAACTCTTAAGGTTTATGCTGAAACATAACGAATCATTTACATTATTTTGTACGAGCGAAAAAATATAGATTTATTTTAATTTGTGAGGTATAAGAGACTGCAGCAGCAAAGGAATGAATCAAATTACGAAACTGCATCGAATGCAAGTTACAATAGTTCTGTGCGCGATCATCCAGAGTCGCAGTACGCATCCTACCGAAAACCATCATCACAATATCAATCGCCCCCATTTAGCCCGCCTTCAACAAACCACATGTATGTATTTATGAAAAAGGTATTGACGATTCGGAGCTTCGCTTCAGTCATGGCTTGTAGAGCACGCTAATTGACTCATCAAAAGCAGATTAATTGTTTTCTCGTATTATAAGTGTGGATAAGGGAATGCATTTTAATGTTTTTTAGTGAATGTTATTTTTACTTGTACTGTTCATCGGAAACACTTCTTGAACAAGAATGTAGAAAAGGTTTGAACGTATCCTATAAATGAGATGGACAGAATGAAAAATTACTTGACTGAAACTTGGGATTCTTAGGATGTTGTATAATCTAATACACTCGGTTGTGGTTTTAAAATGTCTTATCAATGTTGATGACATTACGCGTTCTGATTTCCTCTCTCAATGATCGTGGGTTTCATTCAAACATATTTTCGTGTAGAAATTTGAACACATTGTACATATAATCCAGATGTAAATTCGGGCGAGTTGTTCAATCGTATGAGAATGAAACATTTACTAATATTCATTATTAATTTAATTGTACTTCGTGCATAAATTCAGACATGGTTTTGCTCATAATCTAAATAGAAAGCATGGACAATTTGTCGACTGGTATGAGCTTAAAACATTGAATAACCGATGAATTCACAGTTACACATTTTTGCATGTAATTGGACAAGAAGAAAAAAAGGAGACGGGCGATTTCTCATGAGCATGAAATATTCACGTACCAGTACTAAGGCACTGGTGATTAGATCGCATTTTCCTCACTCTTTCTTGCACATTATATGTTTGTGAATGTTTTTATTCATCTGAAGAGTGGTGTTTGGCTTGATGAATTAATTTTTGTATGCTGTAATGTCCGATCGTATTGTGAATAATTTTTTTTTTTTTTTTTTCAAATTGATAATGCGATACTTTGTTTTCAGAAAAACTCCGGAGAATACCTCTGGCCAAAGATCTACACCACAAGTTCGTCCTCAGGTTCGTTATTTCTACTTCGCGGAGAGTTGGAAATTCGTTTTTAATTTTTGAAATAGTATCTCGGGAAATATTAGTTCTGTTTCTGTTGCAAATCCTGCAGGTCTTGACACGCGAATTGTGACCGGTTACGATCACAATTGGACCGCTTTTAACCGAATGAAACCAAGCGACACTTTTTTAGTTTCACGATATTCAAGTTTGAAAAAAAAATTAGCTCTATAAGGCACCATGTAACAGCTGATTTTGAAATTATTATAATTCTCTGAACTTGGAATTTCGCGTTTCAGTTTTTTTCCTTCAGGTTCTTCTTGAACGCTACCCATCGATATACATAACTCCTTGGGAAAAAAATGTCGCTTGGTTTGATTTCGCTCAAAGGGGTCCAATTTAGTCAGTATTAGACGATTCTGTAGCGTTTAATTTGTTGATTTACAATGATAATGATGGTAACGCACGCATGGGCTTTTTCTTCGCCTCGTTTCTTTCAAACGTAGTATCTTTCTTTCATGATGGCAGTACTGAATCAATTGTTTTTCTCTTTCTCATTGCAGGATCAGGAACCTCTCCCACAATGTGCTAACTGTGGTAAGGTGACGTTGGAACAATGTACGAAATGCTTCATTTATTATTGCTCCAAAAAGTGCATGGTTTTGGGCTATGAACATCATACACAAGCCTGCATCACCATCGCGTTAGTATGACTTTGATACGTTTCTGTTCTATCAAGCGATTACGTAACTGTCGTCCTACTCTTTTCCAGGCCCCACTCCTCAGACAAGGGAAATATTCGACAGCCGAATGAAAATCGTAGTACTCCCGTTCGTCATTCAGGAAGGAACGCTGTAATGGATGAATTTAGGACAAACGCGAGTGATTATCGTCAGTATCATAATGAAAATAATCTGAATCAGCCGAGTTCGTGTCCTTCCATTTCTAATAGTTACGATAACGAAGATCAAGTCAATGTACGTAACAGTGGTAGCTCGGTTCAGAATAAGCAGATGAGCAATGGTGGAGATGTTACCGACGGATACAAAACTAAATCTCAAGGCTCGTACCCCTCCTACAAAGAAAAGGAGAATAGAGCGCCGAACAGGAACGATGAATCGGGTGCTAGGAGTGAGAATAAGTGGACTTCGAATAGCGATAGTAATGTAGTACCAAAAAGTGATCACAGGCCAAGAGCAGAGAATCGCGATTCTCGCCCAAGTAATGATGGAACAGGTCGTTTTAACAGTGATAATCGATCTCACGATAGTCGAGGAGGTCACAGAAATAATGCGAGTAATGATGAAAAATCGCACGATGGTCGAGGAAGTTACAGAAGTGGTACAAATAATAACAGCAGAAGATCTCAAGATGATCGAAGAAGCAGTAATGACGATACGAGCAATTATAATAGTAACAAATCTCATGATAATCGAGGAGGTCAACACAATAAGTCCTACGAAAATAGAAACCAAAATCAAGAAGACTCACCAAAAACTGATAATCGAAATAATGAACCTAGATACAACAGGTCTCGTGATGATCAAGGTCCTGATCGGAGGGACAGAAATTATCAAAGTAGTAGGCAGAGTGGTGAGAGAAATGAGACACGTGATAGCGGCGATGCGAAGAAAGCCCCTGAAAATTTCGGTGATGGTAACATCAAATTTGACTCCACGCCACCAAGGACGTCGACGAGTAGACCGAACAACCGTGATCGATCGAGTGCTGACAGCGTCTCAGACAAGAATAATTTCCGTAGACAGGTGAGCCTTTCCTACTTGTTGGATAAATAGAGACTTATATGTCGATTTAAGAATTTCATAACATTTCCTGAACAATGTTTAAGTTTTCGCTTTATGCAGTCAAAGGATGAGGAATTTCAGTAAAATTTTTCGAGTTTTTTACGTGCAATCGTATATAGTGATTTGAAACCCCCTCAATATCTCCTCCATTGTATTCAAATTTTTTGCAGAATGCTCCTGCGGCTGAAGCGGCGTATTGCACCGATCGCATACAACCTAAGGAAGGAGACAGCGTACAGGTACGTGAACTCAGTAAGATTCTAGTCGAATCGATCAGGTTTTCGTCGAAGCATTTCACCTCATAAAATCTTGTCATTATTTTTAAGGTCCGTATAAATGAAATGACTACAGATACACCGGACTTTTGTTCGGTCCGAATCGTAAAAGAAGAACATTTGTTGCCGAAGTTACTGGCCGATATGATGTCAGAAACGAGCCTTCCTCCAATTACCATTGCGAAGGGCGAAAAATGTTTAGTCTGTCGAGATGAAGAACGGTAAGTTATAAAAAGAGAATTGATGGCACTCTTAGATCTAAAATTTTGGGAGAGACTTGATCCATTTCTCATGAACGTGTCGAGCTTCCGAGTCGATGAAATTGAAGAAATTTTTCTTGTTCTCGGTTTGGAGATGAGGATTTTGATCGTGAACATGAATGGAACTGTTGATGAAATGAGATGTTGAAAGTATTATATTTTCTCCGACATTTTCGATGAATAGATTGTATCATCTCCGGTATCCTGGTTAATAGGTGTAAGCATAGAGAATGAAATTCGGAAAATTGATTCTGAACGTTTACTTCTCGAGAAATGGCGAAGAAAAAATTAACCTGCCCACTTTATTTTGGGAGAGAGCTTACTTTCAATGAAATATTTGAGTTTATCCGTGTTATGTTGGAAAATTTTTTTAAATGGATTTTTGTATAATATTTTGAATCCGAAGCGGAATCGCATTTCTCACAAACAGGACAATGTAAATAATTCTCGTTTCTAGTATGGATTATAAATCTAGACTTGGAATCTGTATCAACAATGGTGCTCGATTCTTCCAACTCACATTGGTACAAGCTCATATTCAGTCACCCTTCGGATGATATAGTTGTTAGTTTTCCATTCATTATCCTGACTTGGAGGTTGAGATTTGTTTGTTGGAAATTAATTTCAAGAAAACTTGATCAAGGTTTTGGTTAGAAGAGCTTCTATGTTTTGATACCTACAAAAGTAGTCGAGAGGAGAAATCGTTGTCTCTTTAGTTATAAGTTTTCACATCCTATCTTGTGTTCTTTATCATGTCAGAAAATTTGATGAATTTGATCTCACCGCATGTATCAATTGTTGGTTCAACTCCCTTGCTTCATCTATCATACTTGAAACATTTTTCAATGTTGGAATCCACTTACTGTCCATTCATATTTTTCTATCGTATGATCCCATTGTTTCTTTAAAAAGTTCTTCCACGTTCATTATTTTTCTTCACACTTCTTTGTTTTTGGTGGAGAAGTTTTCTTTTTTGAAACTGCTCGAGCTGTAGACTGATTCCCTGTGACATCAAAATCTTCAAAGTTGATGGAATGCTTGTTCTCTGCTGCTGGCTTTGGGGTAATCATCATTCAAGATCCAATAGACTAAATCGCCGTGACGTTATTCACGAACATTTTTACTGATTACAGGAATCGATCGGATCAAAAGAGGCTATTGATTCCCATAAGAATACATAGGGATCATTTTGATCATACGCTCAAATTGATAAGTTGGAAATAAGTTATCTATTACGTGTTTATATTCAGAATCGGGAAGTTCTCATGTCTTTGAAAATGTACCTGCGGTTGTTAACTTATTTCTTGTTTTCAAATCTGAACGTAAGATCAAAACGTTCCCGTGTATTTCTTATGGAGCATTTCTTTTGTTTTGATCCTACAAGTAAGTCGAGGTAAGTCATTGCGGACCATTTGATTCCTGTTATCAGTGAATATCCATGAATGACGTCACGGCGATTTAGTCTATTAGAACACATGTGGAACGTTTTGATCATTTATTGTTGTATCAAAACAAGAAACAAACAAGGGAACAACAATACATTTTTGAATACTCAAGAACTACTAGATTGTGAATATAAATCTTCGGTTCCTCATTTATTTCTTATTTTGGATAATTTATGATCCAAACATTCCCTGTGTATTCTCATGGGAATGAATGTAACTATTGAACCAACAATTGTAATATGAAATGATATTGAACACATATACAGGTATCTTTGTTTACTAGCAATCACTATTATCAGTGTTGTAATGTCACCTGGGAATAAGTTCATCACCAGTGACATTGCAATGCAATATTTGAAAACAATATTACACTCAATTCCCATGAGAATAGCCTTGGTAACATTTGATCATATGTGTACATTAGTATCACTGAATGAAGAATACTTAATTAAGGAATAAAGAGTTGATTTTCAAATACCAGACAGCTTCTGGATTACAAATATAAACTTCTTATTACTCCTATATTTTTTTCCATTCTGAAAAACTAATGTATGATTGAATGTTACCAATGCTATTCTTGTCACTATCAATTTAATTTGACATGATGGTAATGGACTTTATTGCTTATCTGCTGTACAAAAAATAATTGACGTATTGTATATCACAAATCTCACTTTGGAGAAAGGTATCTCTCTTCCATGAACCTAACACCTACTTCCGCAAATTGCAATTTGTGATAAACGTCAATTATTCTTTGCACGGCAGCTGTGTCTGAGATGAACTGAAACATGATGTTGAGTAGCTATCCAGTTGAGTATTAGTCTTTGGATGATTTGGGAAATGCTGAATTCAAGTACATTTTCTATTGTTTGCTAACGCGTTTGGTTTTTGAACAATCCCGTTGGAGAATGAAGAATTGTTGCATCTTGAAAACATGCTGTAATATGTTTGTATGTTTGAGCGTTTCAACTGAAAGTCCACTGCACATGACCAGGTTCTTGTTTCTTGGCACCTGGGGTGCCTTGTTGACTGTTACTCTGCAGTACAAAGTTGAATTGACTTATATCCAAATTGACAATTGGGAAGAAGTTTCATGTCTTTGAAATAAGATTAATATGGCTAATTGAGATGTGATGTGTTCTGTAGATGATTTTTCAATGAGAAATCCATATATCACTCTAGTTTTCCAATACAAGCATCCCTTCTTCCAATATTGGCGTTTTTGGGTTGTGGTTTGGATACATGTCAAAATTCTGATATTATATCCAACGTTCATTTCAACACAATTTAAAGAAGAGTGTTCATCATACATGAAACAAAGCTCCATTTTTATAGATTTAAATTTCTCCCTGTTATTTCATCAATGAAGTAGTGGTAGTGTGTTATCACAATTCACGTACTCGCACCAATTGTCCAAAAGATACAGTTTGTCTGATTGTTGATTTGTATGTACGTCAATTCAACTTTGTACAGCAGTACTGTAAAAAGGTTGAACACATTACCTGATAATTTTGATGATAAACACTGACCTGCAAATAAACTAAATCGCTGTGATGTAATTCATGGACATTAATGCGATAGTATTTATACTGTATCAGACCAAAAGGGGCTATCAATTCCCATGAGAATGCACAGGAATCATTTTGATCATACGCTCAAATTAAAACACTGGAAATGAATAAGCAATTACGTGTTTATATTCGAAATTGGGAAGTTCCTTTAAAGTTCTCATGTCCTTCCTTGGAATGGTACCTGCGGTTCTTGACTTATTTTGTGTTTTCACCTCTGAACATAAAATCAAAACGTTCCCATCTTATGAAGCATTTCTTCTGTTTTGATCCTACAAGTAAGTTGGGGTAAGTCATTGGAGAGCAAACATTGCCTTGTGACGTCACGGCGATTTAGTCTATACATACCATTCACATTGTAAAGAAATTTTTGGCTAATCACTGCTATCTGATCAATTCTGGTTGTCCGCAGAATTCCGGTTGACTTTTGTTGACAAATATATATCTAGAATCATGCAAAAAGATTGTTCGATCATGACTCAAAAAAAAGGTTATAATCTCTATTCTATCATTAATTATGTTTCACTCATCACTCCTAAGATATTCATGATTTTCGATATATTGAACGACAAAAGTCTCCCGGAATTCTCCTAGTCTTATGGAAAATTGTATGTGAAAATCAGCCCGGCCAAAATCACTGATCTCTGCAGTCTGCATTCCATAGGGCGATTGCAATTTCCTTCCATGAATGACGTAACAAAGATTATCATCTATAGCGTTATTTCATTATGCTTCCATAGTCTGTATCATAATGTTGAGAAAACGCTTAGCAGATATTCTCGTACTGTGTTCTACAACGGGTTGCGAGGGGTTACCAGCCAATCATAACATACCCTACTATCACGCGTTTTCCTGATTGGCTGATTCCCCCCTTACTTACGGATAATTGAGCGCTTTCTTAACTGAAATGAACTATAGATAAAATATTGCAAAATACTAAATACCCTTGCAAAATACTAAATACTGGTTTAAAGAATATTGAATTTTTGATGTGTACTGGAGGAAGATTCAAGTTAGAGTTTTAGTTCACCTAATATCATTTGTTTTCAACATGATATGATAATTATTTTGAAAATGTAACAATTATTGATCAAATTACCTACTCAAAAAGGTGACATGATGGCAAAAAATGGATTTGAATTTTGCATTGAAAATACCCTGAGATCATCCTTTGGAATGCTTACTTCAAAGAGAGAATTTCATATTGTACAGCAGCAGAAAGTAGGCTAAATTAAGGATTTCATACCGGTATTCTAATTTATCTAATCATTATTTGTTTTCCCACGATAATATTTCACTCTTGGAAAATAGAAATTTCTTCTGTCAGGTGTTCAACCCGTCTTTTTTGACGCGCGTAAAACAAATTCTCGATCATTCCAATTCAAAAGCCTCAACATCCACTCCCTTCAGAACGTACAATTATTATTGGTTTGAACACAGAAGAATCACGATCATTACCTATCATGTATATTATCGAGTACTCTATTACATTCCCACTTCAATTCTGCATGTAAACTTCTGTGTTCCAGAGTTCGTGGTGTCATCGTTTCAGAAAGTCCGTTGGCTGTTAAATTCATAGATACCGGTTACAATGCTCATCCATGTAATGAAAGTCAAGTCAAAGGCTGTCCAGACACTTACAAAATTGTTAAACCATTTGTAAGTATTCTCACAGAAGCTTTTGGTTCCCGTATGCACGTGATATGCTTTGGTGTACTTGAGATGAACTTTTTTCTTCAATTATGTACTTGAACAAACAGAGAAATAAACATTTTTATTTCAATTGAATCATCTATTTTTAGGCGTACAAAGTGAAATTTGTAAACAAGAATCAAATCGACCTCGATAGTTACCACAGAGAGAGTAAAGTTTTCGAAGTTCGCGTCATTAAGAAAGTATGCTGCCGGAACTCGTGCCTCCATTATACGTAATACATATTCATAAAAATGAAGAAAAATATTCTCAAGTTATTTGGTTTTCTTTTCAGATTAGAGAGTTGGTATGGGAAGCCGAGGTTCAAGCTCCGTTTAAGGAACGTCTAGAGGGAGCTCGGCAACAGAGGGCATCGAGAGATGACGATCATCGCGGCCCATCGAAGAACGATCGCTCGTCTTCATCGAGAAGTTCTCAGCCAACAGACGATCGCCCTACTCCACCAAGAAGTGCTCAGTCGATAAATGATTCGCCCTCCCCTTCAACAAGTTCGCAAACGAAGTCCGTAAAATATGCCGAACCGAAAGAGAGCGAGCCAAAATTAGTAGAAGATTTTGTATTGAAAGCCGATAAGACTGCTCAGGTGAAGTTTCTTAAAAAAGATATGCTCTCTTCTCTTCTATTCTTTTTATTTGACGATACGAACTTCTTTGCGAACGATGAATTTTCAATGCAGATGCTTGTTACCTTCGTTGAAAACGAACGAACATTTTACTTGGCACGGGGTAATGATGTGCAAAAAATTTCGGACGAGATAACTAACAAGAACTTCACGAAATTGGAAGAGTTTGAAAAGGAAGATTTATGCTTAGCTCCTCTAGATGGCCAATTGTAAGGGAGTTAATGATTTACTTTTCATTGTTCTGATCATGTAGTTTGTGAGTTTATCGATTAAAAACTCGATTTTCTTATAGGTACCGCGCGAGAATAATTGAAACTGACCCTGTTCAAGTGTACTTTATTGATTTTGGCAATACAGAGAAAGTTTCAAAGGATGATTTGAAATTTATGCCAGCCAATCTCAAAAGTATTCAACCGTTGGTATGTACATTTCAGTTGTGCTCAGTGTAGAAGTGCATATTTCAAAACCATTCCCAATTTCAAACCTCAATTTTTAGGCCACTCGAGTGAAGCTTGCTACCGGAAAAATCTCGGATTATGGAATCGAAGAATATCAATCCCATACGTTCAGATTCATTAAACAGGTGGAGTATTTGATGTATGTCTTTCATTGTTAGTGTTGGAAATATTTTCTAGTCTTGATTTTCTTTTTCCAGGATATGCTAGAAAAAGGAAAAGCGTGGGTAGTCGTTTCGGAAGAATGTTTGGACGTAAGTTTTGTACCTTTGGAATCGAGTTTCTAAAAAAAGTGTTGGATTATGAGTGTCTTGGTTTTGTCTCATTTTAGGTAACGATTCTTCAGCCTATTGGGTGTTCGAATAAGGAATTTTACGTGATGCGAAGTACGGACTCTTCTAAATTAGGGGAAATCTCCGGCATACCACGAAAACCTCTGAGTTCGGAGCCCAAAATCGGTTCACTCTATTTGGTTGAATATGAAGGGATGGGGTTAGTGAAAGATTTTTTTTTTTGCAATTTGTTTAGAATTAGTATTCTGAAGACAATGTCTTTTTTTGTATTAGTTGGAGAGCGGAATTGATAAAGTCGTCACCGCCGACAGTCAAATATATCGACTACGGCAATGAGGAAAAGATTGAATACAATCGATTGTTCGAATTGCCGTCCGAATGGGAACGAAAAAATCCTTTGGTAATTACACTTTATTCTTCTTAATCAGCTCATCTTACAATTAGCTCAGTTCTTGTTTCACCATTTGAGCTGGAATCTTTTTATGGGAGGTTATTTTGCGAGGAGGGCAGAGCGTACATTAGGAACTAGGAAAAATTTCGATCCTCGCGCTGTATCAATAATATTTTAGTACTACATGTAAGGAGCGAAACTTGGAAGTTCACTACCATCGAACTAAAATTTCGAAAAACTGAATTGAAAAAATTTCGGCTTTCCAGGAATGTAACTTGATCTTGCTTCTTATGTTTAACTCTAAAGTCGAAATTTTCTTGAAGTTCCACTCCTGTTTCGTAAATTTTATGAGTCCCCTCCTTTTATAAATGTCGAGCGCAAGAAAAGGGAGAAGATGTAACTTTGAGAGTACATTCATCTCAGAAATAGCTCAGAGGAGAAGGATTCTAACGTACAGAATCTTCATGGCGACATCATCGAAGGGTCGCGGAAAAATATCTAGAGGGCGGAGGGGGTTAATCTTGAAAGACGACTGATATTACAAATTTCATATCTCGAAACAGAATTGTTTCCTTGTTGACAAAGGTTCGGCCGCAGTCATGTGTCCTTGAGTTGAGTTTTGAAAGGGTTGAAAATTCCTGTTGAGAAGGTGATGAGATAATTTACCATAATTTGCTCTGACATGTCATACTTTTGAAATTTTCAGGCTTTCAAAATTGTGATGATAATATCTGAAGGTAAAGAAGTTCCTAGAGAAGGTTGGAAAGCTCTTGTACAAGTAAGTGCGAAATTTCGTTGAACGTCTTACTCGTTTCTTTCTCCCTCTATTGTGTACTTATACAAATTGAAATTTCAGATGAAAGGATCTGATAAATGGGAATTACTCAGAATTCTCTCTAAGGGGGATTAACAGATTTGAACTTTTTCCTGACTCAAGATAGACTCCAACTTAAGTTTACGAATTAGCAGTTTCCTTTTTTCTTTTTTCGTTCATTAATGATTTGGAAAACAATTTATTTTCTCATTTTGTATTTTTACATCGTTTTCATGTAATTTGTCGATTATGACTATTCTTTATTTTTTACGTTTCATTACAATTATCACGATCTCTCTTCACGGAGCTTCCTCTTTTTTTTTTTTTTCTTTTTTGATTTATCTTTCGGTGTTCATTGACGATCTGAGAACTGATTTCTCGTTCTTATAATCATTGTTCAGATAAGAATTAAGTTGATTTTTTGTTTTAAATCTTGTTTTTAAAGAGTTTTTATATGAATTAACTCAATAAAACAATTGAAAATTGGTCGTCTAGGCGAACTGACTCTTATTTTATTTATTGAACGACTTTTGCTCGATACTTCATTCCATATTTTGTATCTATCATGAAGAGGAAAATTTTTGAGAATATTATTACTTTGAAGTGTCGTGACCTTCCAGAATTATACGAAATCGCAAGGAGTCGCAATGGTAGTAAAGAAATTTGATTTAATTCTCAAATATTATGGGTTTTCACGCGTTAGAACACCCCGAAGAAGAAGCAAACAAACAGCAGGATAAAGAGAATCGTGATTATAGCAGAATTGTAAATTGAAGAGCAGCATGAAGGTACAAAGATCGGAAGCTGGTGATTTGTCATCTCATGGTCACCCAATGATGTCCCTATTAAAGATGATCTAAGAAAAGAGGGGACATCCTAAATGTTGAGATGTACGGACTCCTTCAAAATACGAGACATTGTTCAGAGTAGATAGTACAGATACAGTCACGTACTATCTACTCTGAATCCTAAATGTTGATGTAAGACTGAAAATTGAAATTCAAGGGGTCAGGAAGAGGAGGAATGCTAATGCAACTGAAGTTTTGGGATTGTTTTGGTGAGATAGCCCCGTTATTACTATCTTTACATTTAACTGATTCAATACAGAAATTGGAGAATCGTTGTTGAAATAAATACATACAGTACCTAGGTAACTTGTCCCTTTCTAGCCAGTCTAAGCGTAAGGTCTAAATCATCTTCGGCCAGTTTTCTTCTTTTTCGCACAAAATAACAGGGTTGCCACTTTCTGGAAAACCTTTGAAAACCAGGAAAAGTCAGGGAATTTTGTTTCAAGTCTGGAAAATTTTCCTGGAATAACAAAAGTGGTATTAATTTGTACGTATTATTTAAAAACTGTAAAATTCCCGAGATCTTTCTCTTTCCCTTAGAATATTGTAAAAAAAGTCCGGGAAAATAAGGAAAAAATGGTCTGGAAAACCTGGAAAAGTCAGGAAAAAGCAATTCTAAAAAAAATGGCAACCCTGAATAACAGCTTTGAGTACCTATATGATAAGGTGCAGAACAATTTTCAACGCCCCCTTTGACTATCAATCATACACAAAAAAAGGAAAATCACATAATTTTCCTCGGATCTACAATTAAAACAAACTATAGCCAAGAATAGATTACAGAACCCTGATAAAGTAGCAAGCTACTACTGGAAAGTGGAAACTGTCATGCGGGCAAGGAAAATTGACTTTGTATTACATTTACAAGTACTTTGATTGTCAGTGTCAATAATCATTGTTTCTAGCATCCATTGCGCTAAATAGGATAAGAAACATGACCAAGAAACGCTCAATGTAAAGAAGTTTTGAGTATTCTTATATAATGAGTGATAAGTCTTGATATATGGTGATCTTTACCAAAACATAGTTGGATTCCAGGAACTAAAATTATCGAGAACTGCTATTTGTTTTTGTTGCACAATTTTAGGCAGCTTGTATCAAGAAAGCTTTGTTTGCATTATATATTCACGCGCTAAGGTGGCTAGATTTTTCCAACAATAGAAGAGCATTTGATCAAAAATGTATCTCATAAGCAAAAAAAACGTGAAGTCATACTATAAGTTTTCAAGTTTTGAAAAAAAAGAGAACAAAACGCTTAATATAGGTAAAGAGTATCCAGCCATTTTCAGAAAAGAGTATTTTTTAGTATTAAAAAAAGAAACTAGTATAATAGGTACGTTTGAAAAGAGTTTATCCGGCCACCCTGACGTGCTATAGGCTATATCCTTAAAAGCACATTCTGAAGCAAATCTGAAGTCATTCCAGAACTACTTCCAGTGTTTTGTCAGGAAATGTGACATTCTCTTTTCACTTATGACAATAGCAACATTGAATACTCTTCATCACCATCTCTATTCTTGCGTTTAAGAGTTGATAGAACCGTCAATGCAGTCAATTTGGAATGTAACTGGTTTCAAATTTCAACCTCCTAACTAATCCAAGAATTTGCATCCATATAGTCTCACACTACACTCTTGGAATCTTCAACAACTTTAATTATTTGACATAGAAAATCAATCAGAAGAAAAGGCAAATGAATTTTAGCGCAATACTCTCAACTTTGGGTTTGATGGCAACCATGCACGGCCTATTTTATACAAGGCCGTAATGCGGCGATGTCACAACGTCGCACTCAAGAAGAAGTGGACACAGATTAACACGTATGCTTATGGGAAAAAGTGAGAAAAAAACCAAAGAATATTATTTGGAACATCACCCTCTAGTGCAGCTTCCACAAATGGCCGCTATAGTAAATGTAGAGGGCGACTCTTTAGCGTCCACTTGCGAATAGCTGCTATTACACTTTTTGACTTTTACTTATGTTATCACCAATATAGAGATGAGAACTGGACTTGTAAATTGTAATCCTGCTGCTGGTAATCTCTCCATAAATTTATTTTGATAATCATGGAGAAAGTAGTATATTTTGAAAATATGTATAATAATGTTGCGCGAGCCCGCCAGGTGGGTTTTCTCGCCTTGATCCACATATTTGTGTTGCAATTGACGAACTTTTTTTTATAAAAGTGAGCAATCAAATCCAAGGAAGAGAGAAATAAATATGAGCTACAACCTTGAATGAGCTGAATGAATTTGGTGCGTGAACAAAGAATGAAGTATCTCCTCCAACACCTCTTGAAAGATAGATAAATTTTTTGTCCACGCAGACATTGTTTTCGTCCGAGCTACCAAGCAGACTGCTTCTCGAGGCCGACCGTATTACAATCACTTTTTTCTTCTTCGTCTCATTTAAGACGCTCACGTCATGTCACAGACATCACGTACAGTCATTTCAGACGCCTGACATCACTGTTAAACGAGCCGTAAGCTGTTTAGTCTTGTGTCTTTGGCTCTTTTACTTGTTTTGCGTTATCATGTTTGATTCATCATTCGATGATTTGATCGCGGCTTTGAAAATTTGTGTTGTCGTCGTAGTGGCATTAATATTACGCCATAATTACGCGAATAAAATGAAACAATTATTTAGGAATGAGGTGGGAACGCGACAATGTAAAAAGTGTCTGTTATCATGAGTAACGTTTGCATAGTAATAAATTTGATTGAATGTTCCAATTGTAAATTTATTTTCTATCGATGAATAGGTAATTGCTCATAAAGTTTTGGTACCTAGGTTGTTCGCTTATTACAGAATAGAAGAAAAGTGATAAGAGATGATTTCTTGGAATAAAATAGAGTACTTATTGAAGCAGTATAGCAGAATAAATAAATGATCGTTGAGTACCTACCGTGATCTAAACATAATATAGTCGGTATCGAGCAAGAATTATTGTATTTAGTGTACATCGCAGTTGGTGTTTTCATTCTAGTTTATATAATCTGAGTTCGTAATTCTTCTATTTTCTTCCTTCTTCAACGATAGGACACGTCATATTAAACTGGAAGACAATTATCATGATATTGCGGCTTGTATCAGTAACTATCCTTATCTCATGACGAGAAAGACAAACGTGGGAAGTTAGTTACGTGTCTTGTGCTGAGAGTTTTTGTCTAAATAAGTGAATCATGGCTCGTTCCTTCGATGAAAATGTTGAAGTAGATGTTGGAAAAGAAGGAGGGTTGTTGATGAATGAAAAACTCAGGCGAAAAATTTAGATCACCTCGTCGGGATCCGAACGGGAATAATGTCAGCGTTGAGGGAACGTTATCACATACGTCTAGTTGCTGTCGACTACCGACAGTCCTTACTTGAGGTTATTCCAATCCAAATCAACGAAATTAGTGATTGTTGGGTGTTTGTTTTCATCAAAAATAGAAGAAAAGTGATAGGAGGAATTCTTGATCGATTGGTGGGAGCTATGAATTAAATTATTGGAGTATCGAAGCGGTAAAGCATAATGCATGAATGAATGATTATTGAGTAGGTATCCTGAATTGAACTTGAAGTCGGTATTGAGCTTTTCATAACGACGGAAAGTGAATCAGTTGAAATATTTAGGCAGTGAATGAAGTTGAATAGATTCAAGCCGACCCCGCTACTATGTCGCCTGCGACATAGCTTGTTTTCTTCTTCGTCGGATCATTCAAGACGCTCACGTCATGTCACGGACGTCACCTACAGTAGTCCACAGTGCAATAAGTTGTGGGTATTTTCGTATTATTACAATTTACAATGCCTTGTTCGAAAATTTGCGTTATCGGCGTCGTAATATTTATGCGAATAAAATGAAACAATTAGGTCTTTCAAGGAATGAAGTAGGAAGGCGACAACGTAAAAAGTGTTTGTTATCATGAGTAACTTTTGCGTGTTAATAAATTTGATTGAATGTTCTAATTGTAAGATTCATTTTCTATCGATGAATAACTGCTCCGAAGAAAAGTGATAAGAGGTGAATTCTTGAAATTGGTCCGATCAATTTGAATGAAAGTAGAGTATTGAAGCCTATACGAGAATATAGAATAAATATGATCGTTGAGTATACCGTGATCTAAACATAATGTAGGTAATCGGTATCGAGCTACAATGATTGTATCTAGTGTACAGCTCAGTTCATGTTTTCATCTTAGTTTCTATAATCAGAGTTCTCAGTTCTTCTATTCGACGGAATGTGATATAAATGATGATTTTGAAATTGAACATGGATTACAAATGTGATACCCTGGCTTTTGTAATCCGCGAGTCTGGTAGTATTGTTTTGATTTTTGAGAAAGTTGTCTTTCGATTGAAAATGCTTCAGCGATCAATTGGTTGAGTACCATCAGCCAAATGAGATTCTAGATGACGAACAAGAGTTAAAGTTTGATGTTTGTATGAGTAGATAGATAGGTAGGCTAGCTTATGATTATTGTTGTATGATAACACAGGTGAATATTGGAAGGTATAATTATTTTTATTCCTTCCAAAGTTCTGTACTGTATTATTTGAGTTTATGTCGTTGTCCGAATCCGATTATTTATTGAATGTTCAAATTTTGAATTCATTTTTTATCAATGAAGGATGTTTGAAATCGGTCCGAACAATTTAAATGAAAGTAGAGAATATTGAAGTAGGTAGTAATAGCTGAATAAATGAATGATTGTTGAGTATCGAATATAAAGATATCGGCATTGAGCTACAATGATTGTATTAGCATACAGTATTATCGCAGTTTGTGTTTTCATTCTAGTTTCTATAATCTGAGTTTGCAAATTCTCTTATTTTCTTCCTTCTTCGACGATAAAACACATCATATTAAACTGAAAGACGATCAAAAATGTTCAACAATTCGGTACCAGATTTCACATTGTATCTTCATCTCATGACGAGGAACTGAGGAAGACCAACGTGGGAAGTTAGTTACGTGCCTTGTGCTGAGAGTTTTTGTCTAAATAAGTGAATCATGGCTCGTTCCTTCGATGAAAATGTTGAAGTAGATGTACAGGGAACGTTATTACGTCTTCCTTACTTGAGGTTACTCCAAATCAACGAAAATATAAATTGTTGGGTGTTTGTTTTTATCAAATAGAACAAAAGTGATACTGATAAGAGGAATTCTTGATCGATTGGTGCCCTTGCGCTTGGTGAAAGCTATAATTCATTAAATTATTAGAGTTTTGAAGCGGTAAAGCATAACCAATGAATGATTGTTGAGTAGGTATTCCGATTGAAACTTGAAGTCGGTATACTGAGCTTTCTCATATTTGGCGGAAGGCGAATAAAAGTAAATAGAATATATTTACGGGGCTCAGATTCAAGCCGACCCAGCTACTATGTCGCCTGCGACATAGCTTGTTTTTTTTTTTGTACTACTTCTACTTCTTCAACTACCTATATAGAAATCTAAGTAATCTATTCACAATTCAATTATGATGATCTGAGCTACAACCTATAACTAGAAAACCACTCTTAGGCTGCATCATTAGAGCAAGTTCAGATGTTGAATGATGAAAGTTGACAACATTCCAAGTTCATTAAATGAAATGACTGCCCGTCAAAAACAATCCTCGCCTATGTGTATTAAATTTGCGGCTTTATTCTAATATCCAATATTTTCAGTCCACTTCATTCAATAAAGATGAATTACACCCACTATGAAACAATTTTGAATTATTGGAAGCTTGTTTATTTTCAGGTTTGAGAGTACTCAGGATGTACAGTGAAAAAATTTCCTGGAAAGTTACTTGGAAAGGAAAGAAACTAAAGAAAGAAATTTATTTTACTTTTCCTTCCAAAATTTCCATTTTTTTAAAATCATAATTTGATTTTCTCAGTTTCTCAGTTCTCTTGTGCTAGAGTTGCAATTCTTGTCTAAAAGACAACTGAAAAGTGCAGTATGTTTCAAATTTTGATGGATTTTAAATTTTTGGTGGTTTGCCCAATGTGTCAAACCAAACCAATCAGCAACGCGTTGTTATTGATTGAAATTTATGTTTAGACATTGACTATACATATAACAGACAAATACTCGCATTGTTAAAAAAGTTGTCACTTTGAAGGATACTGACACCAGAGTGTGCTGCAGTGTAAGAGAGAGGGAAAGATATTGTTCTGTCTCTGTCACTCTGCTGGTTAACACGCAGCACACTCTGGTGTCAGTATCCTTCAAAGTGACAACTTTTTTAACAATGCGAGTATTTGTCTGGTATGTGTATAGTCAATGGTTTAGAGTATAGTGAAGAAAGAAAATCATAGTTTTGTTGCTGAAGGGCTGGTGATGATGATATTAATGGAAATAATAGTATACCAAAAGAAAAATTCATTTTTATTGAAAAAAAAAAATTAATTTCCATTCTTTCTTTCCGGAAAGAAATCTAACCGGAAAAAAAAATCAATTTCTTTCCAATTTACAGCCCTAGAGAGTACCCAACAAGGCGCTGCAAATTATCAAAATTATTCAATCTTTAGTGCTGTGGCTCAAACTGTATTTGCCCTAATCTCAGCATCTTCACCAACAAACTAAACCCTCTTATAATTATGTATAATATATTCAGACAATATTTTCCTTCATTTAGATGGGGAAAATTACTGTACAAGCATCATTCTCAAGTCTCAATAAATGGTGTCATAGATTTTTTAATTTTAAAGTATTTCACCTCTATTCCTTGATTAACAACCAAAATCATGCATTAAAAATAGATTAAAATCGAAAATTTCAAAAAAGAACAGATAAAAAATTGTTGAAAAATTGTTACAGATAGGTGCAAATACAAAAAACATTTATAATTGTCATCAATTGACACTTACAATCTATTTCTTTCTTTTGCTACACAAAAATTACAAAGAATAAATCAGGAACATTGTTTAATTTAGAGGATCACATACTTACTTATAACTATTACAAATTATTTTGTACCTTTTTCTAGTAGATTAAACACATAAATGTACTCTACATACAACTAGTCCAATTGAAAATTGCAGCATTCGGCAAGTATTTTTGTACTTCTGCTACTCCAATACTAATCATTTTCAACATGAACGGATGTGCTTCTTCTTTCATAAACGGGTATTTAGGTCAATAGTACTCGTCTGTCTCTGCTTGCACAATTTGAGCAATTCCTTCTCTTATGGGCAACTGGTTATATTTTTCATCCTCGAAGTAAGTTTTAAAAAGACCAAGCATATAATAAGTACCATTTTTGTAAAAATTCAAATGTGATCTTTCAACGTCCTTTGTTTCATCGCCATCGCCAAAGTAATACCAGTTCATCAAGTCTATTATCTTCATAACCGGCCTCTGATCATGAGCACAATAACTGGGATCATCATCTAATAAAATTGTATCTAGTATTAATTCGCCATCTCGAAGTACTACGCTCAGATCTTTCGTATAATTTCCTCCTTCTTCACTGTCGATGCTTTTACGCATGTCATTTTTAGAAAAAATGGCAAATTGTCCCGCCGATTTCAAAAATTCGTATTTCTCGCTACCCCAAAACGAGGTAAGTAACTCTGGAATAACCGAAATGTTTCTTCTCACTGGAGCAGAGGAGAAAAATACAATACGTGCTCCTTGTTTCATTAGATAGTCGAATAGAATCTGAAGATGAGGTAAAAACACATGCGGATGCGAGTAACTAGTATTAGAAAAGAATCTGCTAGGCTCATTGTATTCAATAATTGGGCATTCTGGATGATTCTTCCTAAAATAATCTGCTGCAATATTTCCAGACAAGGTTTGACAAAGTGTATTATCGATATCAAACACTATGATACATTTTCTAGTTGATGGTAGTTCGAGAACTGATGATTTTTCTTGCATTCTAGCATTGATACGTATACTTCTACGAATTTTATCACCTACAAAAAAATTAAAAAATTTCCGTTTCAGGTAATAATTATCGTGAAAAAAAAAACATGATATTATCATCAGTATCAAAGCAGCTACAGTAATTTGTACTTTTTAATACAAGCAGGCGGGTAATTGAACAGGAGCAACTTCTTACATCATTATCGCGAATAAAAGATGTAATATTATAAAGAAATCTTACTTTGCATTTTAGGGATTCTGAAAAACGAATGAATCTCTCGAAATGCGAAACATTATGCAGCTTGAGTTAGGTGATGACGCGAAAATCAAAACGCATTAATTTTGGAAAAATGTAATAATTTCATATATTATTCTCTGTGAAAAACGCTCTTATGCGTTCACATGTGGATGAAAATATTCTCACGTGATACTGATAACACTAATAGATAATATTATTATAACAACTCTAGCGCCTTATAACAACAACTGATAACATTCGAAATTCCAGCATGCATCAACCGTAATGTTATTAAAAATTACTCGAATTTCGATGAAAATTAGCTCTTTTCATGGAAATTTCTGTGCCGTTTACCCTGCTTCTTCAACATTATTTATTGTTCGCAATCGTTTTCGAGATATCCTGGTAAATCGTAAATTCGTCAAATTACCGAGTTCTTCTTATCAGTAGCTGTCTCCTGTAATCAATCTGTTCTCGATTCTACAGACCAGAGACCAAAGAACAATTATTGTGAATTCGAAAAATTGACGCCATGAAAGTTGAATAAAGGAACAAGAATAACCTCATTTGAAAATCAACTCAATTTTAAGGAATTCAGCGCTTTATTTTCACATTTGTCTAGATCATGCCCAAGAAAAATAAACATAAAAAGTACAAACGGAAGAAAGAGAAAAAAATCAAAAAGAAACATAAGAAAAGATGTTCAGACTCGGATGTAAGTATTTTAACGTTATAGAATTAGATAGTTCGCAATAAAATTTCTGCATTTTTTATTTCTAGACTACGTCCACTAGTTCTGAATCTTCATCAAGCAGTAACAGTAGTTGTAGTGAGGACGAATGGGTGGAAGAGAGAAAACGCCCGACTATCGCGCAGCGTGATGAATGGATGTCCGAATCTTCTTTCGTGCCCACGTATTCTCTTCAAGATGTGAGAAAGAAGCAAATTGATGAAAGGAAAGAAAGAGAAGAGCAACGTGCTCAAGAGAAAGTATGGTCGCTCATTTTTACCGTCAGTTTTCCAAAGTTTTAGAAAATATTTTCAATTAGCATACCTCGCATTTTGTTTTTGCTCAGAGTAAAGGAGCGGGTAAGGAACTGAATCCGTATTGGAAGAATGGTGGAACTGGCTTACCGGAGAAACGCTCCAACGATGGAAAACCTAGACTAGCGTCCGAAACAGTGGGTGATCAGGGCGTTGAATGGCTAAAGAAAGCCTTGCGACGAGCCGAAGAAACAGCCCGCGAGGAAAACAGATCTCTAGAATCAGTAGCAGCTGAACGTTATGGGGTACAGTATTTCACTTTGTTTATGATGCGTTTGTGACTTTTTTTTTTATCTAATCAAGATTGTTTACCATCCAGTCTCTGAAAAACTTGTATCAAATGATTGAAGAAGCGGAAAATAGAAATCGTCGTCCTAGACATGGTTGGCGGAGTCGATCTCCGAACAGGAGGCGAAGTAAAGATCGTTATTCCGAATCATCATCATCGCGATCGGGAAGTAAATTCATGAAGCCTGGAGATGATGACGAGAGAATTGAGAACCGCTCAAATCAGGGTAATTCTTCATCGCAATCACGACAGGTAAATGAATAAAACTTTCTCGACCATAGTTCTCGGAGTAAGATTCATTATTACCTGGTAGGGTAACGAGTTTTAAGATGATGTTCCTATTCTAACAGGGATGGAGGAAACGAAGGAAAGATGATAGTCCGCATGATGGCCGCGAATCTACCGTTATAAATAAATCTGCTACGGATGTTGCTCAAATTACTGGATCAAACAGTACAGATGAGATGACGATATTAACTGACGCTGAGATGAATACCTTAGCGTCAAAAATTGTGAAAGCCGAAATTATGGGCAACAAGGTATGAAATTTATCGTAGATGATAATCTGGAATCTATTTTCTGATAATTTTCGAAGTTATTCCTCATTATAGGACCTTGTTGAGCAGTTAAAGAGTAAATTGGAAAGCGCCAGAAAAGCTCGAGAGTCGGCAAAGCTTTTAGCTTCTTCGGGAGAAACTGTGATGATTTTGACTGCAACTAATGCACGTGGAGCTACCCAACCAGTTCGTGCTTCAGAAGGTGGAAAAGACGAAAAGAGACGAAAAAAATACGAAACTCACGTAGATGGAGAACGTGTCAGATATTTCGAGGATGACGGGAAATATTCTTTAGCGGAGATGGTAATCTATATTTTTTTGTCTACCTGTGAACGATCAAATTTTGAGGCATTCTTATTAGCGTCCTCCTATCGTACTTCTTGTTCGTATGAATAGTATACAATATAAAAATTTTTAATTATGAAAATTGCCTTCACTAATTATAATTATGTTATTCGATTACCCTCCAGTTTGAGAAGGAAGGAATGACGACTGCAGAGGATGTCGAGGCTGAATTCGTACGATTAGCTTCAAAGGTAAGTAGAAATAATCTTCGGAAATGAAAGTTTTCATCTACATCGAGGATAATCGATTATGAATTTCCTTACAGAGCAAAGGTGATAAAGATCTGGCAATTGATGACCTGTTCATGGAGCAAAGCACGTCGAATAAAAGTAAAAAAGACAATGACAGAGCTAGGGCTGTTGACAAGCAGAGGAACCGAGAGAGAACGCTCGATAGTTGTTTATATTGTCTTACGAATAATAAGTTGCAGAAACACTTAATAATATCTACTAGTTCTAAAGTGTGTACCGTACAGTAGCTCACTTATACTCAGCATTTTTCGAGATATTTTATAATTTTTTTCTTTTTAGGCGTACCTTTCCTTGCCACATTTTCAATCCTTGACCGATTATCATTGTCTAATAGCCCCTAATTATCACGCGACTTGCTCTACTTTGTTGGATGAAGACATCTGGGAAGAAATATTGGTTTGTTTTCTATTTATCTTCTTTAATTTCGTAGTATTTCGTTTCTTGCTTGAAAGTCTTCAACTTTTCTGATCCTTGAAGCGACTCATAAATTGTTTGATGTCGACGCTACATTTCTTTCTCAGTGTTCTGTGTAAAATTCTTCTTGAAGTCCTTTATTTTTCACCTCCGTGAACCTGTGTCGGTGTGTCCTTTGTGTCTTTCTCGATTTTATCATACTATCGATTTATTATACATTGGAAGTACCTCTATTTACTTTGACTTGATGGAATCTTCATCGTTTCAGGAATATTGCAACAAACTAGTGCGAATACTTCGTGAACGTGAGTTGGATGCTATATTTTTCGAAATGGCGATGAATTTCAAGAATTATCCTCACATGACCATTCATTGCGTTCCGATCCCGTACGAAATAAGTAATTTAGCTCCAATTTACTTCAAGAAAGCTATCCTAGAGTGCGAAAAAGAGTGGGCACAGAACAAGAAGGTGGTAGATATCAACAAGATGAACGTCAAACGTGCGATACCAAAAGGTTTACCCTATTTTATGGTGAATTTCGGAATGGATAATGGATTTGCTCACGTGATCGAGGAGGAAAAATATTTCCCAAAAAATTTTGCTCAGGTACTTTTCGTCAGTCTTACGAGACCATGGTCCGATTCATGATTCTTAGTATGCAATTAATGTTATTATTACAGGAAATCATCGGCGGCATGTTGGATTTAGACCATTCAATGTGGCGCAAGCCGCGAACTGATCATTTCGAGGCTCAGTGCAAAAAAGTCAACGAATTTAAAAAATTGTGGGATACTGAGATGTAGAAAGACTAACTTGTACAAATAATTATCAAGAATGTGAATAAAGTTGAGCATTAAAAATGAGCTTCCATTTGTAACGATAATCGGAGATACGTCTCCAAGAACAGTACTACCGTAAAGTATACAAATAGATGAGTTTATTTTACAAATATATCATGTACAAATCGACGCTGCTCTACAGAGAAAAGTTTTGTAGAAAAAATCGAATTTAAATAATCATCTCCATTTCGCGAGCATACTGCAACATTTTCTTCGCCCCGTTAACGTACGGCATCTCTTCATCGACATTCATTTCATTTACATCTTCTCCGAACAAGTAGTATCCGTCTGAATAACTCCAGTTTCGCTATAGTCGAAAAATTATTTTTGAGAAGAAGTATACGAAATCTACATACATTCCAACGAGAACATGTACTTACCGATCGGCTGTACTCGGACAAGATTTTTTCATTCGGTAGATTCAATATAGACACTGCTTGTTTCACCGATATTTTTGGATACGATTTTTCCAGACATCTCGCTAATTCGTTGCGTAGCGTTTCGATTAAACTTTCCATAAAAATAGCGTACGTCGGATCAGGAACAATATGAGCAGCAGCGTGAACCTAAAATATGAGTACATTTGTAGTTCGTCCGAAGTACTGATACAACTTCACTGGAAATTTTTCACAACAAACTTTGTTATAGCTGCCTTCCATAATATACTGTTCTAGCGAAACAGGATGCTTAATGTATACGTTATTCAAAATTTTATCGATTGGCAGCAACTCGAGTTCGATATGAAATTCGGCGACGCGATTTTGAGACAGTAAAAATAATAAATTTAATCCCAGTAACGGATACATTTGAGCCGATTCTGGAAGTTTCAATCTGTAAATAAATTTCAAAGGTAAGTAGTGATATGAGGACAATTGAAAAACGAGGTTATCAAATCTTACTTGTAATCTAAGTAATAGGATTTCAATTGTTTCATATAACGTTCGAAAGATGCAATATCTTTCTTTGCGATGCTCCACTGAGCTCCGATTTCCAAACAACTTCCTGGAAAGTATCAAAAGCGCTATCAATACAGAGTTGACAGACAATAAACTGTCATCTATAGTTTTCTAAAGAAAAATTGAAAAAACCAACTCGCTATCAGAAATTCTTCTTCCGAGACTTCCATGTTCGTAGGTAAGAACTGAAGTTCCAAAAGAGATACCTGAAGAAGGAATGAAGATTAGAATGACACTAGAAATATCTTTGTGAAAAAAGTAGAATTTTTATACCTTCAATTCTGCGAGTAACTGACCGCAAAGTTCTAAATCAGGCGATCGTTTCGCCCATTCCGTTTTCAACTTTTGATACAACGTTTTAGCGCTCTTCAAGCTATTCTTCTTTGGGTCATCCATTTCCATTTTTGCTAAAATTTCGCCGAAGTTCCTGACCACACTTTCAGAGGTACACTTGTGTTAGCTATTCCACACTAGATTTTCAACTTCGTCATCCTGCGTATTGTTATTCGGTTTACAGTGCCTGACTTTACAGAAATTGAAAATGGACTTCATGAGATAAGAATGGGGGAAAAATTGTAACCTAATAAGACGATAGCGAAATTGATACAAACGTACACACGTAGTCTCTTGTTTTATTAATATTCAAGCAGATTTCATCCTTCCATGGTTAGTTAGAACTTGATTTGTAATTAAGTAAATTAGACAATTTCACGTAACACCGTGAAAGTGGAGAGGATTTTCGATAGGCAATTTGTAGACACTGATCTTTGCAAGAGGAAAGCGAAAACTCACTTGCATAGAACGATTAAAACGAACGATCGGCAAGGTCTAGCACGTTCACTCTCTGTTACACGCCATTACACGGCAGACTTCGCTACAGTGAAATAAAACTATAATAATAATGTAAACAAACACATGACGACCTCAGCGTAAAATCTCTATAATTTTCTAGTGACAGAACAGGATCACAGGGACCAGGGACAGGAAATGCGAAGTTGAATGAGTTAGCTCATAATGAATTCACATTTTCGTAGTATTTTCTCCTGAATTGGCCATCTTTCATTCAAATGTTCATCGTAGGTTTGACAGGTGGTATTGCCACTGGGAAGAGTACAGTAAGTGCCATTTTCAAGGAACATGACATCCCTGTCGTTGACAGTGATGTTATTGCCCGTAAAGGTAAGTCTATCCCATGATAGTCCGTGATTAATAGATGTGTACGAAAACAAAAAAATGATGGTCCAGTCAAATTATAGTTGTTGAACCGGGTAGTAAGGCATGGTTGGCATTGAAACGAGAATTTGGAGAAGATATTCTACATGAAAACGGCGAGCTGAACCGAGAAAAGTTAAGTGATTTGATATTTAACAACGTGGCCAATCGAAGGAAGCTGAATGAGATTACTCATCCCGAAATATACAAGGAGATGCTGTGGGATACAATTAAATATTTTCTCGAAGGTAACTGAAAGAGAAACGTACGAATTCACAATTTTTGTTTCAATACTTGATTATGAAAGTACTATTGTCGTAACAGGTCATCAATTCATTGTAATGGACTTGCCATTACTGTTTGAGACAGCTTACATGTTGGAGTACATCTATAAAATAGTTGTTGTTTCTTGGTTCGTATCTTTGAGTGAACAATATAAATACTTCATTGAATAACGATACGATTCTCTCTTTTCAACGTTTTGTTCTTTTTTAGCGAAGACGACTTACAGCTGCAACGCCTGATTAAAAGGAATAATATGAGCGAATCACGAGCCAAAGATCGAATCAATGCACAAATGCCTCTCGTAGAAAAGTGTGAGAAGGCGGACTTCGTAGTCGAAAATTCAGGGAGTCCAGAAGAGACCCGTGAACAAGTGGTTCGCATAATTGAAATTTTACGACTTTCCAAACATCATTGGAAAATACGTATTCTAGTTTCGTTACTTTCGGTGGGATTCTTATCGCTTATTGCGCTTCTAATTTATGTACTTTCAAGATGATTTCCATATTCATATATTTTCTAGTCGAACTATTAGACTTTTCTCTTCCGTGTTGATTATAGTAATGTGGGAAAGTTGTTCATTGTCTTGGTTTTATTACGGAACATGACTTTTTTTTTTGAAATTTTTTTCTTACTCTTTTCTACTGAAATGCTTCCTGGTGGAGCGTGTGTTATTTCTGGTTGATAAAAATATTAAATCAAGTCGTTTTGCTCAAAGAGTAATGAAAATTTTCGTGGTGGTGGTCGTAGGAAAAAATAATATGACCGCATGTTGTAGAGCGCGAATTTTTCAAGATTGCATTCCATGATCAAAAAATATTTCTTTGTTCTGGAACATCCAGTTTCAAAAATTGATCGAACTGTTTGTTGGGTAGCTTTTCATTTATATTATATCGTTTCTTTTTCGCTACCGTACAAGTATTATGTTATGATTAATTATTCATGATTGATAGTTTGAATCTCCAAAAATTCATTGTACCTACGTCTAGAAATGTCATTAGAAAGAATGTGTTTCTATTTAATCACAAGTTTTATAGTTCATTTTTTTACTAGTTTGTGTGTTGCCGAGGTGATTTTGTACTAAATTATCTAGTCCGATTATTGTGCTTCTTTGTTTAGTAATATATTAAATGATTTTGACATTACGTTTGTATTTTAATGTTTATCTAAATATTGTCTTATTACTGGATTTTGCCTGTAATAAATTTTTTTTCACAAAAGTAATACATTACTTGGTGATGTTTGATACAGGATCAGGCAAAATTATTGAAGACCTAAATTTCTGATTATTGATAAATCCTGTCATACTATTTACATCTTGTGGTGCGAGTTATATCGAAAATACATTCTTACAAGCAACATTAATTTCTTTTGCGGGAGATTCCAATTTAGAATAAGACGAAAATTCATCGATTAGGTTTTCCTTTAATACCAAATCATACTTCTCTTATACCAATAATTGAAAATTTCCAGTGATGCTCTAAGGATAGTTTCAATTTCACTGATGTTTCAGGGGATCTCGTTATAAGCAGTGCGCCACCAAGTGTAGCTGATTAGACTAGAGTGAAACATCAAGTTTTTCCTGATGAAGTCGATATGAAACTCTATAATTAGAGAAAGGATTTTTCGGCGAAATGCCGAAAATCGAAAACATAAATGCCGAAACTACCGTTTTTGCCGAATTTCAGCAAAGAAATGCATAATTTTCAGCGTTAAATGTACTCAAATAAGCAAAAAAATGGTACTTTTTTCGTTAATGCTGAATAAAGCCGAAAACTGAATTTTTAGTGCCCAAATTGTTATCATAAATGCCGAAAAATCCTTTCTCCATCTATAATTCTTTCACAGGACTAAAATCACGAGCAAAGCTGCGATTCCACTCTGATTTTAAAGGTTCAGCATCTTTCCAACCCCAATCGTTTTCTTGGACTTCTTCTTCATATAGTCTGTTGCATTTGAATTCGCATGGATTACGATAGAAATTAGGTAGTACCGTATAAGTGATGGAATATGGAACTATAGTGAATTTATAATTGGATCGGAAAGGTCGTGTGAAAATAATGACTGATGCAAACACTCAGAAATGGACAAGACTGTTATCTATTAGACCCACGCTTTCAAAAAACCCTCTATTGAATATTGAGGATAATACATCTGCCAGAACTTCGATACTTTTGAATCCGTGACTCGCATTTATTACAAGTAAAACAAAAACACTTGAAATCGAACACAAACGTAATAAGAAATAAAGAATGATTATTATTACATTAGATAATACCTAGAAGTTTGACGGAAAACACTAACGGAAGAAGTTACGATGAAATTCTGAGATCGTGTACATTAATCAATGACTGATGAAAATAAATAACAAATTTTCTTCCACATAAGTAGATCAAAATGAAGAAGACTGAAAAAAATAAAACCTGCTATTTAATGAATAGTTTATATTCAAAAAGTCTCTTTTGGATACCCTAATTTCACGAGGGATAACTGAAAAGTTGGTTGCTCCGTAGAACAGTCTCGCCCCTGAGAGACCATTGTAAATTAAAGAGTTGATCTAGCATTCGCTCAATCTCAAGTTATACTTAGATCATTATTGAATTCAGTATAGTCGAGTTTTAGCATTCATTAATTGAAAAAGATACTGTACACGAAGAATACATAGCATCAACTATTTGTAATAACTAGTGGTGCGTAAGAGCACTTTGTAGAAGTGCAGACCGATTGAGGATGGGATACGAGACGAGTTGAGGTGGTTCCTGTTGGAGGTTAGCAGTCAAAGGTGAACCTTCCTGAGTGTGAGTCATCTGAGAAACGGTGACCACAGGAGGTATCTGAACCGGAGCCATGGAAACAGCAGCCAAGGATACTGGAGTTGCAGCCACAGCGGCTAAACTAACTGGTACGGTAGCAATACTTGCGGGCACAGTGCGTAACATTTGAGGTTGTTGCATATTAACTTGCCCTTGAGGCAATGTACCAGTATTAGTGATTGTAACGGTGGGGACAGTGACCGCTGTAAGACTAGGTGTATTTTTTTCGCCCATTCGAAGACGAGCATTTTGCTCGAGTAAGAATTCATTGGTTGCTTGTAAGTCACTGTTCCTCTTCGTCAACTCGGACAAACGTTGCCGTAACATTTCGTTTTCACTTTCGAGTACCTGTAGAGTAAGTTCCAAATCAATCAATAAATCAAAACAGAACCATTTAAACCAGCAAGAGTACAAGAACGGCGTTTTACCCATAATTTTCGTTGGTCGTTCGACTCGCAATTCCTCAAAGTCAAGTCAGGACTGTGGTTTCTTCGCCGTCGTTTGCAGTCACAGATGTGATCATCGTAGTCATTGCGAAAATGTTTGTACTCGAACGACGGTTGACAACAATTATAATCTTCCAACTTCCGATTGTTCAATTTGGTAGGTAATTTAGTTTGATATTTCTCTTCTTCGCACGGTTTCTCCAAATCATTTAGATGACGATACTTGCAAATGTCCCGTTTACATTTCCCTGCTCCATAAAATATAAGAAAATTTGACATCAACTGTAATTTAAAGAACTCATCATGAATAATAGTTGGAACAAAACTGACCTTTACAGTAATCTTTACAGAAGGGCCCCATCTCATCCAAGTTATCCAGTATTTTACGATAGGCTTCATAAACGTGTGGAAGTACTTCACCAGTCTTATTGTAGTAGTCCTCATCTTCCGCCGAGCAATGAATAAATTTACAGCCAACCCGCATACAGCCATTATTTTGGAAATCGTGACAGAAAACGTACACTTCACGTCCGTCTTCTCTTTGCGGGTGAAAATATCTACCTGTATATCAAGATCGCTAGTATTAGGGCGACTTCTTTGCGACAAAAATATCAGAATTATTAGGGAAAATGTTCAGGTAAGTTTTCAGTCTGGGAGTACCTACTAAGTTAGAATACAAAAATGAAAAGGGTAAATCAATTGCTTCTCAAGCGAACGTAGGATGGGGAAAAACAATGACGAATTCAACTTACACTGAACTCCTCGTTTACAAAGATTTCTCAAAAAATCCCGACATATAGTTAGCTTTTCATTCAATCTTGAATCTTTCTCATCATTCTGTTGTTCACAACGTCTGCAGGTAACTTCGTACTCTGCCATATTAACGACCAACATGAGAGCTTCGGTACGTGGGACCGAGTTAATTTACTAATAGATACGCACAAAGTATTGAAATGACTTGATTAAATTGAAAGAAGATTATATTGTAACGAAGACATTTTACGTTCTGTTATACAATGGAAATATAAAATTATCTTGCATGTAGTTACGGTGGAGAGCGGAGTTTTCAGGAACTAGATGAAGAGGGGATGTTTCTGATAACATCACTGCGACATGGATATGGTAGATTTTGTCATTTCAGCAGAGCGCCGAAGCTGCAGATCCTTAGTTAGTACAAACAAATACAGGTAGCGGTAGTTGTGGTTGTGACTGTGAGGTTCTAGCGGTGTTTGAAATGTTGCATATCTGGCTCATTGTAAGGAGCCAAGCCAAGTGGGGCATGAAGCATTGCATACCCTTTGACTATGCATACCTAGTAGTTTTTTGAGAAAAAACTAAGGTAAGTAGTTGGCTAGTTATGTGAGTGCGTGTAGATCCCTTCGTCGGCATGGAGATACGTCAAAATCCAAATTGATGGGTCTTCATTATCTCGAAAACCAAACCGAATTTGAAATATCCTACGACCTTTTCGAATTCCTTGTTGAAAATTAGAAAAAAATCTCTAGGAAATAACTCGATTATATCCCATTTTACCATCTAGAAAACTATTATTCAATTTCCCAGACCGTTGTTTTGGATTTACGTCAATTTAACTTTGTACGGAAGAAAAGAACGACAATATACAATAAATAAACACAGAAGAAAATGCAAATTTAATTCTTTGGAAGCAATTATTGAGAATAAAAAATCATTCACACAACGTTGATGTTTACAGGTACTTGATATTTCGCGTCATAATATGCTTTCTAGATCCTGCTTCAATAAATTTCCTTTGATATCTTCGATCACAATGGAGGAAGAACGTCTGACATGGCATATAGGTACAAGAAATAGTTTCTTTCTACGTTTCTCACAAAATTCCCAATATTTCAGGATGTAACCATTCGAGTCTCGCAGCTGTATCACGACAATTCCATAAAGAGAAGTAACGATACATCTGTGAAACCAAGAAATTCAAAATCGTTTACTTGAAATAATTATTTAGAACCAACACCACTATTTGAGTTTAATTAAATTTGCAATCTGTAAAATTGACATCAATTTCAGCTCACGGAAAAAAGAACAGGGTAGGTACAGAATTTTTTCTTCGTTATTCTTTCTTTCAATTTCTGGCAAGTCCATTTTGAATGACAAAATCAAGGTAATAAGCAATTAAAGATAACGGAATGTTTGCTTTCATTTGTCATTCAGAATTCTTGTATGTGTATGTATTAAATAGATAAAAATCTCCTACGTATTACGGTGGAGATCAAAAGTAAGATTTCAGACGTGAACTTATAACGAGAAACAATTTCTCGCTTCCTTTAGAGACGATAATAAATTTACAGAATTGTTTTTTCCTTTTTGGTGGCGTTGCCCCCTCTTTCGAGGCAGTTTGGAATTTGCTCGATTGAAGAAAGGGATGAAGAACGGTTTCATACGTGCATCGAAAAACAAAATTATACTCAGGTGTGTAAAATAGATTCTCACGTAATTTAAAAACTATTCTAATTAAGTAACTAAGAAAAAAGGGATAACTATCAAAATAAATACATCATGAGATAATAAAAACAAGTGATGATTCATTTGAACTTCCATGTCTGAAATTCATACCTGATATGATCGTAATGGAGAAAGTTAATGGACATTTTATGATCATCACCTGTGTCATTGCGACCATGATTAATCCATCTGTAAAAAAAGCACTCGTTGAAATAATATTGCTCGGTCTGAAACTATACATCGAAATACGAACAATCTAACCTGTGATACGCCAGTAATGTTGCGCATCCTGCAAACCAGAATTCACGCCTCGAAGACATACAACTCCGAAGAGGTTTTTTAGAATTCTTCTCGTGGGTTGACACCTCTTTTTCATCGCAATGAGAGTAGTTATCATCCAGCCTCGACGTCACCGAAAAATTAATATTCAGCTCCCGGTGCATCGTACCCTCACAAACGATTAAGCTTTCATTATTATAGTGATTACAGCTAAAGTTAGCCGGGTTTGCGGCTACATCACTCAAAAGCGGCTCGATATCCGGTCTGAAAAGCCTACCGACACGGTAGAAGTCTCGACCCATGATCCCATTGACTGTGTGACCCAGATCGAACATGTGACAAAGTTCATGACACACAGCGCCCAAAGACACGCTGAAAGCACTATTTTCGATTGGTGAACTGAAATAGATGATTAAAATCACGTAGAATATTTGAATCTATTGGCACTACTACAAGTATTTCCAGCAGAATTAACGTACGAGCGAGTATTATTATTCGAATCAAAGCTCGAATTGAAATCATGTAACGTAGCAGGCCATGAACGAAGATATTCAGCGTCACATAGAGCTAAACCACCACCACCAATAGCCAGAGGTTGCAAGTATTCATTCTTACCGTCGTCACCGCTGACATTTGATAAGAATGCCAAGAATTTGCGATTCTTGTGACCGAGTGAAGAAGTCATGATTTCGCGACCAAGATGTTCCCACAGTTTTTCTGACGTCATCTCTGCGGTAGGATACAAAGATAGTTCACTGTCGAATACCGTGATACCGCAATCGTTACCGTTCGCATCGTCTTCAAAGGAAAAAATAAAACATGATCAAATATATCAACGCACAGACTGCAGCGTACGAGGTGCAATAAAGCTTACTCAGTCTTTCCAAGGCAAATGTTTTCCTTCCGAAACCACTGATACGCAACGTTTCAGCTATTACCATTTGTATGAGTCGACATCCGAGCATTATTTTGTCTGAAATTTCGGACAAATCGCTGTCATATGTAAACGAGTTTGCATACTTCTCAACGTTGTGACCGCTGCTTGTGACGTTAAATCGTATGAGTATGGGCATAATCACGTAGTCTGTACCAGCTGGTCGATAGAAGATTGTGCGGCGACACACGCACTCGTCAATGGAGAAATGAAATTCATTTTCACCCTCGTTTAATTCAAGAACTATTGAAAATCTACCACTTCTTACACGCACTCTCGTGCTGACCAAATTCACGCCGTTTCTCCATCGATGAACGAGTAATTCATCACTAGCAACGAACTCGCTGACCAGTCCCTGAACCAGGATCAGAGAGTGAGCAAAAATTTCATGATCCGAAATATTCTCCAAATGAATGATCGTTTGTTCTAATGATTCTGCCTCCATTAGATGTAGGTTACCATCGCAGATTCTTTTGTGACAAATTTGCAACACAATTTTACCATCTACGACATGATTGAAAATTTTCAATGGTAAAAATACACATCATTATATCTATGGATTGGATGCACTTACCTACAATTATTTATCCAGGATTTCCTGGAGTTGTGGGTCAATGCTGCATCAGAAATGAAGTTGAAACTAGGAAGAATTGCTAAAATGAAATTTGCAAGTGACGGGAAGTACGATCTCGTTTGACAGTAGTGAACGTTCACTGCGACTTTTTGGGAAGGACTCGAGTGATAAGAAAAATGATAAAAATAAACAATGACATCACGTGTCACCTTATCTCACCCTTTCACTCGTGGCATGTAACATGATTGAACGAGCTGTTACGCGGGCTCACGGTATAAGAAAAGAGGTATTGACACGCGCCTATTACCACTGTACAAAGTGTTGTCGCCAATGTTGTGCCAGTTCCGTTACGCGTCGATAGAGGGCGTTGACAATCAGCGCCCGCTTCTATTCAGTAATGCATGGAGTCTTATGGCAAAAATAAACATAATAAAAAATTCAGGAACGGATATTTGAAGCGTTTAGAATAATTTGATTATCAAATGTTATAAAGAATTCCCTCAGACAAATCTTTTAAGAACATAATATAAATAATTAATTTCAGTTTTTCATTTGAGTTGGACAAAATTTAGGAACACGTATTTTGCCTATCATAGCGGCAGCGCATTATAATTTATCCTTGGATATTATTTTAGATTGTAAGATGAAAAATTGATTAATTTTGCTTCAGCATTTCCTGTTAATGGTACTTATCATCAGAAAAAGTTTTCACAAAAGATTCTCAAAATTCCTCATTTTGCAAAGAGCTGTAGCCGCATCAAATTATCTGCTATGTAAATAAGGCACCCCCAAACTGTACAAAGAATTCCTTATTTGGAAGGAAGGCAATGTTTAATTACAATTCTGAAAAGAAATTTTCTAGTTACCAGTATTACAGGAAGCTTCCTAGTCAATTCAACATATATCCGCAAGGCAAGCCTATCCGCAATAGTTGAAATACTTTCAAGCAAGGTCATTCTACTATTGAAAAGAAAGAAAAAATAAAATCAAGCAAATAGAACAGTAAATTTTTGTAGAAAGTTGAAGTGAAAAACTTATTTCAAAATTTGAGTAGAAATTTATTCCGTTTACACTTTTGCGTCTTTCTTCTTCTTATCTGGGATAGTTTCTTAGTTGATCAATTTTGGGTGCGTTTGTATTACCTCATACGCATGAGGATGTAATAATGAATAGCTGCAGTAATAATGTCACTCTTATGAGTTTGATACGGAAACAAAAGACAATGATTTTCAAAAATATTATCATCAAGTATTCAATCATAACAGTCACTAAATTTGGAGTTTTTTGCAAAAAAATCCTCAGTTCTTCAAAGTACAGTCGAATCTGTCTAAGTTGAAAATCAAGGGAAACACTTTTCCTTTTCATTTTGAGTTAGGTATCTAGAGATTTTTGAGTAAGATGATTTCGAGCTGATAGCAAGATTTATTCAAAAAAATTTCGACTTACATAGTCTGTTTTTTGATGATTTGTTGATCATACATAATTATGTACGTCAAATGTCATCGCCACAAAAAAACAGTAATTGGTAATTGTTTTCAGTTAGCGCGGATGTGCTTGTCCAAATTATTCTCTACATTCACAGTAGCATCGAATACAGTTTCTTCTGATTCTTCACAGCTTTCAAAAAAACGCTGTACCGTTTGCAAATGGCTTGAAGAACGTCGACAGATTAGATTTTCCTTACCAGCGTCTATGATCAAGAATGATTTACCGCTTCAGTACGGTTCATTGTTTTGAAATTTTGAATGAGCCCTAAATCTAATGGTTGGAGAACTGACGCCACGTTTGGAGGGAAAAATTTGATGGTAACTGCTTGCAATGGAGGAACATTAAGATGAGGTGTAGCGTTATCTGCAAAGAGAAGAACTTCTGAACTTGCCTTTTTCTTTACGCATTTTCCGGTCAATTTTTGAGAGCCATGACAAAAAAATACAAAAAATTTCTTCGAGTTGTAGGAACATCATTTCTGACGTGATTTGAGATATAGGCCTACAGACTAATATGCATTGAGTGTTATGGATATTTCAAGGGAAACAAATTTTCTTCCGAGTTATGTACTGTACCTATGTGGTTTTGACTTCAACAGATTTGCCTGTAGATAATACAAATGTAGGTTGCAATACGACAAAAATCCTTTTGTTTTGCAATTCACCAACACAGCAACATCTACTTCTGAGGTATCTAATTTCGTGAATAATGCTGCACGACAAATGTCACATTTTGATAAACGATTGGGGAAATAGAAATGGGCTATTATCTAGCATCGATGACGAACTAAGAACGGCTGTTAACACAGGTCTTATGGGAGAACTAATAAACAAATATCCGTTCAATCCTGTGTAAAATCAAACGGCGTTTCTGCTTTGTTCTTTAGTTTGTCACGTTTGTTATCTAGTGATCAAACTACATCATTCAGTTTCCAATTTCAACAACAAATAAGAGACATCATTCTTCTCCAATAACATGTAACAAAAAACTGACAGAAAAGTTTAGAAAACCTAAAGAAATGAGAATCCGAGAAAATAATTGATCCTCCTCCATTACTATGGCATGATAACGCCGGGCACTGTCTTTTAGCGCTGCCTTGCGTTCAAAATATGAACTATCACAAAACCGGCGACACGTTTTTCGTTTCGTGTCAATACCTCTTTTCTTATACCGTGCGCGGGCTTTTCAAATTGATTGGTTCAAGAATTTCAGTTTACCTAGAATGTAGGCATTGCCTAATTTATTTATGAAGTAGGTCATCTTCTCGCTTGCAAATACGGAAGAACATACTGTTTTTTTTTGCGTCTGGCTTTTGTTTTTATTTCTGTTTTTTTTTTTTTTTTTTTTAAATTAGAATACTCTTCTGTCCCTATCCTCTGGCATTATTATATTTCAGAAAAATGTTTTTGGGAAAAACATGTTTTTATTGGGTAATAATCAGGAAAATAGGTATTATGAGAGAGAGAGAGAGAAAAAAAAAAACGGAATAAAACGTTATTTTTTCCATTTTTTGTTACGTTTTTTTTTTTCATTCATTTTTATAACGTTCCCGGTAAACATTAATCTCGTCTGAAGCACCTGTTGAAGCACTGATTGGGGCTTCATGAGGGTAGTAAATCCCATTGAAGCCTTCTTGAAGCCCTGAGAAGCCCAGTTGAAACCCTGATCAGTGCTTCAAGAGGGCTTCAACTGGGCTTCTCAGTGCTTCAAGCAAGCCTCAAGAGGGCTTTACCTGGGCTTTTCGGTGCTTCAAGCGGGCGTCAAGCAGGCTTCAACAGGGAAAAACAGGGGTAGTAATTCCCAAGTGCTTCAGAGTGCTCCAGGGTGCTTCAGATTGTTTACCGGGTTATACGTTTTGTTTTCATTTCTGGTTTCGTTACGTTTTTCCAATTGTTACGTTCCTTCAAAAATGTTCCAATAACGTTTCAATAACGTTATTGTTTCGTTTCATTTACTTTCCCTGTCCCTAATGCGATCCCTTCTGAAAGTGATGATATTTGAAACCAATCTTTTTGTATATATATAAAATTTCAAATTGGACTTGTATTACCCGTTTTGAATAAAGCTTTCGATATTACTGATGAAGCTGCTCGTTTAAAGGAAATGAGAATCACTTTTTCCGAGTGAAGGTCTCGAAATTTTTACAAGTCCCATAAAGGGCTATCGAAGAGCCAGAAATTTTCAAGTATGGAAGAGCTAGGAATTTTTCAAAGTCCTTGTACAGGAATATAGAGGGGCTCGAAATCTTTCTGTCATTATACAGGGTATTGACGAGCTTAAAATTTATCCAAGTCTCATAAAAGCCTATGAAAGAGCCAGGAATTTTTCAAGTCTATGAAGGGATATATAGAAAGCCTAGAAATTTCTTTTTGTCTCTATAGAAGAATATAAAAGAGCAAATATGAAGAAAGATGAAAGGAATATGTGAAAAATATACTTTTCCAAGTCCCTTCAGAGGGCTATAGAAGAGCCAGGAATTTCTCTGAGCCCCAACTTACGCATACGTGGTGGGTCTCCCGCCAAAATTTATCTCTTGAGGCCAGTTTTACAATACAGAGTTATTCTTGACCCCGGGTTATTCCCTCGACGTAACAATATGAAACTTTGAACGTCCCTCTTGTAGCGTTTCTAATTTCTATAAACTTGTGATTCTTGCACTTCCCGGCTTTACAGCTGCTCTGTTAAGCCAACATAATAGAATTTGAGGAGCATTATCAGAGAGAGACATCTATCTCATAAGAAGTACATCAAGTAGACACCCTTTTGCCAGATACGTCCTTATTTGAGCACTTGACTCAGAAACATACTCAACTCAGGTTGAAGAGGTCTTGTTCTGTTGTTAGTACTGTAACAGTACAAATTTATTGAAAATTCTCTAAGAATACAAATTTGCAACGATGGCGCAAAAAAAAAAAAAAAAAAAAGGTGATGGATTTTCTGGCATAGCCAAGTAGATAAAGATCATGTTTTATAACTTTTATGGTATGCTCTGCTCCTTCACCCCCCCCCCCCCTCATGGTCTAGTATAAATCCACTTTAGAATGTTTCAGGCTAATGACTTTACGCTTTAGAAAATTTTAGGCTGAATGCTTTAAGGGGGCTCACTCGCGTAGAAGTTTACTTTAGAATATTTTAGGCTAATTGCGAACAAGCGGAGTGAGTGAGCCCCCGTCCATGCACACTCACGCAGAATTTCCAATTTTTTACCATTCTTTTTCAATTTCCTATTCTCCAGAGCTCCTTCACATAGGAAGAAAGTTTGGTGGGCCACAACTTTTCTTTTCCTCAATTTTTCGATCAGTTCAATATTTTTTAAGAAATTACGAGAAGAAGGGAAAAAAGTGTGATTATGGCGACGGACTCACTTTCTGAGTGTATTCATCTCTAGCATAAAAAGAATTCTAATAAGTACAGAAGTCCCTCGAAACTGAAAAAATAACTTTTAAATACGTGATTATTTAAAAATGTACTATAATCATAATGACTGGTACACATAAGAATGAGAAAACTCAATATAATTCTCTTATACAAGTTTCCCTCTTGCAGTAGTGAGAGGGAATGTTGGAATAGCGAACTCAATTATTTTTATTTTTAGGAACAAAAATTAGTCTCTTTATTAAAAACTAGGTAAGTAGGCCTGCTATTGTAAATTTTCGTCTTCAAAGGTTTTGTAATTCCTTGGTAGGCCTATTTCTTTTTTTACGTTATCTTTTGCAGGGGGATCCCTCAAGAAATATAATAATGGTGAGTATAAAAAGAATATTGTTGAGATCAACCATAATGAACATTTGAAACCAAACTCATCCATAAGAAATCCACTCAGCGTTGGTCCTAGAAGAAATAAGTGTAATCCTTATTACATCATTGTAGAATACTCAAGTTCTATAAATGAGTATCCTAGAATCAAGCATCTGTTTCAGAAGTGTAATTACCACAGTATCAATCATCATGAATACTAGAATACGCTCTCCATCAGATGATTTTTTTTTAAATTGGCATAAAGCAATTCAACTTGGAGGACAATAAAGTTTAAATCAAAACTTGTATTACACAATGCAATGTTGGTTGTTGTCGCCGCTTTGGGTACCTACATGTCTGGTTTGATCCTAGGATGCTCAAGCACATAATATTTGAATTTGTGGATGGAATATTACAAGCTGTTGAGTATTAAAATACAGATTGTAGAGGTCAGTTATATAAGAAGTGGATATTTGCCAAGATTGTTAGAACTGCTTGACTCTTATCGAAAGATTAGCCCGGTAAAAATATTTTGTCTTCCCTCTGAAGCCCTTGGAGAAATGAGAAGAACTAACTTTTCGACTCGCATTCAAATCCCCGCTAATCCCCTGGTTCCCGATTTTTTTCTAGCTGAGGCCCTTATTCCCGAACCCAAAATCTGAAGCCCAGCTTCATTTGGGAAACTACCCATTTAATTGAGGAATAAAAAAGACACTAGGTATTTAATTACCATTCAGAGCTTTCTTTCCCTTTTTGAATCCCTGAAGCCCTTCGCATTTGGGGATGTTTACCAGGAGGTGTTTCCGTAAGGCCATTCTTCAATTCTATCATTCAACTTTTCTCGTTACACTTTGTTGCAGAAAATTTTTCTTAAAGTATAGCTATACTTGATTCAAATACCGTTATTTGTAATACTGTTTGTTAAAAACTGGATTCAAAAAAAAAAAATTGCCTTTAAAATGTTATTGCAAAAGAAACCATACCTATGCAGAACGTCAAACAAAAAAATAAATCAGCAATGGCAAAAGCACATCCATAAACAGCAGCATGTCTTATTTCAACCAAATAACTCAGAAGTGGTAGTAATGAAGTTTCCATCAGTGCAAGAGATAAACCTACTCCAATGGTAGATAACATTAGTTGTATCATATTTTTGCAAAATGAAATCTACAACAAGATAATGAAAAATTCAAGATTATTATAATAGTTTATGTGTGAAGAACAATACCGCTGTCTATTCTCATTGCTGGTACAAAAATACGGTTATGGTAATAAAGCAACCATTTTACCCCTAATTAGTAAGATAGGTGTTTACATTGACTGAGACAAGAAATAAAGTTGAAGGATTGTACACAATCCAGCGTAAATTTAGAATACTCGATTAGGTCAATATGTAACACTGAGACTATTCCTCCTTCTCCTCTTGTACAGAGAATCTAAGAAAGTAAGGTTGTTACCATGAAGATAAGATCAATCACCTATCAACGCGGTACAAAGAATTAAGCCGGTTTGTAATCACAAGGATCAAGGGATGGTACACAGACCGTACTGGCTGGGCGACCATAGGTGTGTGCCCTGACTGCCCAATCGCAGCAGGACAGGTAGAGCAAGGGGAGGGGTTTGTGGCTGTGGTACTGGGGAAGATCACAGTCAACAGTTGCTTCTTCTCCCCTAACTGACCGCTAGAGGAGTTTGAGGACTACCTGAGCCTGCTAGATGATAGTCTATCCAGGAGACGCGGAGAGAAACGTATAGTGGCCGGAGACTTCTACGTCTGCTCAGAGGAAAGGCGCTCCGGCCGCACAGACCACAGAGAATATGTCTTGGCGTAGTGGATTGCTGACAAAGGACTACAAGTGATGAATGTTGGTACCACTCCCACTCGATTCCATCAGGGCTATGGGTCCCGAGTGGACGTCACAATCACGTCAGAAGGCCTGGCCCGCTGGATCAAGGGCTAAGCAGCACTGGATAAGGTAGAGTAAGGGGGCGACCATCGGTACATCAGCTTCTCTCTCCACCAAGAAGCTGAGGTCGCTGCTCCACAAAAGCTGGAAAGAAGATGGGCAGCCAGGAAGCTAGACAAAGATCTGCTACAAGCTAGCTACCTGGTCCTCACAGGGCATACACATGAAGAAGAGGAGATAGAAGAACAAGATACAGAGGTGGCAGTGGACGCAATGATCCGCAAAATAACGCGTTCTTGCAACACTGCTATGCCCAGATGCGGTCCATCAAAGAAGAGGAAGCCAGTGTATTGGTGGACCGAGAACATTGCCCAACTCCGCCAGGAAAGCAACCATCAGCGCCGGATATATCAGCGTAGTAGAGGCCGCCAAGAAGCGCAGATGGTAGCCGGGCAATACCAGCAGGCTTGTAAAAGACTAAAGGCTGCAATAAAACAGAGCAAGAAAGGACGCTGGAATGAGCTCTGCAGCCTTGCGGATGAAGACCCCTGGGGCAAACCCTACAAAGTGATAATGAAGAAATTAGGGCGTCCATCCGCAACGAGCCGAATGGAGCCAGAGAGAGTTGGAAGAGAGATCAATACCCTCTTTCCACAATGCCCGCCACTCCTCGCCTGAAAAGCCAAGGACGCGATGCGGTGCTGGTGAGCCCCTAGTGGACTCCCAGTGGCGGCTGAATACTCTGGTGGAGGAGTAAATACGCGTGTGCCCATGGTACAGGACTGCCTGAATTCCAGGTCGAGTGCCGAGCACTCCCTCGGTCAGTAGGGTAGAACCCTGTTGGGTTGTACAAACGAAAAAACGTGATTACAAAACTCTACAAACAAAATACAAACGATTGAGCCAGTTCCCAACCTCAAATTAGGGAGAAGAGGCTGGCATGCCCCACCCCTCCCATTGATTTGTACAAAAATATGGGTAGTACAAACAAAAAACGTCAATACAAACCCCAACAAACGGAATACAGACGATTGAGCCGGTTTTCAACCCCCAATGCGGAGAAGGAGGGCTTGCAACACTGACCTATTAAAAAAGTTCCTTCGTGATTTTCTTGAAAAATTCTATTCTCATGAAAGGGCGACGGGTAAGTTCAAGAAAAATGACGGGCGCCAGGGCGTCGGGTACCGTCCGGCAGACTTCAGATTCAGAAGAAGGCACTGTCTGCCAGAAAGTAGGTCTTAGAAAATTTCGACGTCCGAGCGGTAGGTGATGGAAGAGGGACGCAGATGGTGGAAAACAAAGTTCAAGCTTTATTAAATAAAATGAACAAGGTTAACCCTGCACGCTTACGATTCCCATAAAACAAGTTTCCTGTTTGCTTCAATTAATAACGTTAATGAAGGCAACCCCGGGCAGCTCAGTCGGTGGGCTGCGAGTTTTATTCTTCATTTTTCTTTTTGGTAGCCTGAGATAACTGTATTGTATAAACTTACTAGCACTAAACAAATTCCGGATAAAACCAGTCCCAACATGGCTGTCAAATACCTAAAACAATCGGCAAGGATATGATTAACTAACTACCAATAATGAACATTTTTTCAGATACACTTAAGGCACGCGGTAAAATCTATAGTTTACCTCCCAATCAAGAATCCTATTCGTGCCACTGAAGTATTTATCAACAAACGCGTCACACCAATGGGTAAAAACACCAGGCCTTGCTGAATGCTCGAGGCATTCATAATGTTCTTCATGTGCAAAGGTAATGATGGTTCGAGAGACGCCGTACTAAAGTGTGTAAAAAATAACGAACCTATTTGGGCAGGCAAATAATTGGTAGAAATCTGGTTAGTATTTCAGGCATTCATAATATACGTGTAAAATTTGAGAAAGATTCAATGAACCATACGTCCGAATACCTCCTCAAAACAGATATGTCACAAATCAGTAAACCTCATATTGTACGGTTGGCTTTTAGTCATTAATGACGTTACGAAAGCAGTCAAATTACAAAGATACTTCTCCAGTGCAGTTGAATAAATTCAATGGTGAATAAATTGTTGTTCTCACCTGCGCATATCAGTATGTACGGGTCTTTGACAAGAGTTATAAAAGATGGTCCTTTCTCTTTCATTATTGCTTCTTCACGTTTTGGATTAGAAAGAAATAAACGAAGACCTGAAAACAAAGAAGGATATTTTACATTTGTCCCAGAAATTTGATGAGCGAGCTACAAACAGTGGGGTATCCAGGATTTTGACGGGGGGGGGGAGAGATATAAGCAGGAATGTTGCTCGTAAGTACAGAAAAAATTCAATCTCGTCTCACCTCTTTCCAACAACCCATCTCAAAACAAAATCGCTAGAGGTGGAGGGGATCTGCCCCCTCATCCCCCCTTGGATACGCCACTGAGCTACAAATGAAGAAAGTCTAAACCAAAGGCTTATATTTCACCATTCAAGCAAAAACGATCAACGACAGCCCTTGTCACCCTAAAGACGTGAGTTTTAATCCATGATTTCAATTTTGTAATCCTAGCTGTTGCCAGAAAAGTGCATTTTTGGATAACTGTTCTAAAGGTTTTCGGCCTTTACGTCTACCCGAAAACTCATGCTGTATTGTTTCCCGTCTTGATTCTCCATCATGCTAGTTCTAATTTATAAATGAAAGCTAAAGCTTATCTCTTCTCAATATTCCCTTATTTATTAATGCCTCGCTCTGTCCGCTTGGCTCTCCTTCATGCATAATTTAGGTCGAGTTTCAAGACCAAGTTTACAAGAATCTAGAACAAAAGTTTTAAGAACAAATTTAAATAAAAGGAAGGATTTTTTGGCGTTGCCAAAAATATAAAAATCATGTTTCATGTCTTTTCGCCAGTCGTCTTTTAAGCTCTTCATAGTTCAAAAATTTCAAAAATTTCCAGCTTTTTGTTCTAGTATAAGTCTACTTTAGAGTATTTCAGGCTGACTGCTTTCTGGGACTCACTCGTGGCACTCGCTTGATGTAGTATAAGTCTACTTTGGAATATTTCCGGCTAATAAGCCTTCTTGGTCTAGTGTAAGTCTACTTCAGCATATTTCAGGCTGATGAGATTACTGAGCCTCACTCGCTCCGCTCATTTGTCCCGCTTCTTGGTCCAGTACAAGTCTACTTCAGTATATTTCAAGCTGATGAGATTACTGAGGCTCACTCGCTCCGCTCGTACGTCGCTTCTGAGTTTTTTCAGAATTATTTTTGGTTTTATTTATATTTTATTTTATTTTATTTTATTTTATTTTATTTTTTGATTTTATTTTTTTCATTATTTTTTTTTTGAGAGAGGATGGTGTTCGCAAATTTCTCAATGACCTCCCAGACATTTATTTTTATTTTCAATTTTATTTTATTTTATTTTATTTTATTTTATTTTATTTTATTTTATTTTATTTTATTTTATTTTCATTTTTATTTTCATTTTTATTTTCATTTTTATTTTCATTTTTATTTTCATTTTTATTTTCATTTTTATTTTCATTTTTATTTTCATTTTTATTTTCATTTTTATTTTTATTTTTATTTTTATTTTTATTTTTATTTTATTTTTACTTTTATTTTATTTTTTCATTTCATTTTTTTTATTTTTGTTTTATTTTTAATTTTCTTTAATTTTACTTTTTTTATCATTTTATTTTTCTTTTATTATTTCTTTTTTTTTTTACAAAAATTCTTCCAAGTCTCGAGGTCACAACCGAATGCCCGGACGCTCGGACAATTTTCAAGATTAGGGGGTAGAGAAAAGACATGAAACATGTCAAAAGGTGAAAGAGCTGTAGACGTAAGCCTTCCAAAAGATGCGGACTAGGTGAAGATTATTGTCATGTTGATCGCTGGTATGATGTGAGTTTGTTTTGAGAAATCTGATTCAAATACATGATTATAATACAAGAAGTAGAGAAACTGTGCCAAGTATTGCGTTGTAAGATATAATTTTTTTGTGAAAATGTAAATGTGAGAGAGATTGGAAATTTTTGAATTCAATTACACTTACATCCGTCGATTAATACGAATCCTGCAATGATCAAAAAGGGTGCTGGCTTTCCAAAGTTTTCGTAGAAAAATGCACCAAATGTCGGACCAATTATAACTCCCAATGTCATCCCTAAGAAAGCTTTAGCCATAGCATTTCCTCGCTCTTCATCATCTGGATAAGAGTTGGATAACATGGCTAGACCTGAAACATTTGAGGCGACAAATATATACGTGCTGGAAGATCAATTCAAACAAGAGTTTAAAACACTAAACAAAATTACGTTTGAAGGAAGTTAAGTACCTAATGAATACGAGTAAGGGCTAAATTTACGATACAGAATTAACGTCACGTGACGGAATAAACTTTCGGGTTAACTAATCATCCCTCGAGGCTCGAGGAAATAACCCGGGGTTATAGAATAACTCGGCGTTGTACAACCAGCCATAAGAGACAAAAGGTAGAGTATTTTAGTCATGTTTCTCGCGGTATGAGGTTCGTATCGAGAGCACATATTCCAAATCTAGGAAGTCAGTTTTACCTGGTATGACCGAAAAAGATGTCGACATTCCTTGAAACGATCGAGCAGCAAATAATAAGTGATAAGACTCGGCAAAGGCAAACACTGTGCAATGATTTATTAAAAAATGATTATTTGTTTCCAAGAACTGCTACAGATTTGGAAACAGTGGCGTCGCAAGGCGCATTGGAGAAGAATTTTCCTTTCTATTTCAATTCATTTTAATTTTTATGCTTCTTTAAGCTCGTTAACTTCTTCAGAAAGTAGAGAGTGATTAATCTTCCTCTTCTTCAATCCTGACTGCGCCACTGTTGCAAGGTATAAACCTACATACTTAAAGTCGAGATGAACATAACCACAAATCCAACGACCATGGGTATTGAAAATCCAACTCTGAAAAGTAAACGATCTGTAATTCTAATTAATTCTGTGAAGATCATGCATTTTGTCTCCCTCGTGTAGAACCCTTCCTCATTGACCAAGGTCGAAATGTTTCGAACTCTTTAATGTAGGTCGAGGTTATTCAGTATCATAGACATGACTTCAAAACGTTCTTCAGGTCTGTGCCACGCCCACTCTCCTCCCATTACACATATAGGTTAAGAATGCTATAGGTCTCCCAAAGCCCTCAGCTCTCTTTACTTTGATTTTGTATTGGACAAGTTAAATCAGCTAGGCCAAGGGCCTCAAGTTTCCCCCGAAACCTAGTTTGTTTGGTTCACTAATATACGGCAGTATTGCAGTGTAAATAATCTTAGTGGGGGCGATCAGTTGTGAGAAGTCGAAGGAAATTAGGAGAGAGAAAACTGAAGGTTTTTCGAAGGTTTTATAGCTGGTGCATGTAGGGGGGCCCTCCCATAAAAGCTAACAGAAAAGTGGTGACATCATTCTGTCCCTCAAAGCTGTGATCATGTGCGGACAGATTGATTAAGAATAAAGGGGCGTTGGTAATTTTGTCAAGTTGCCTGCCATGTAAAAACAGGCAAATCCTCGATACTCAAAACTTGAGAGCAGGTTTTCATAAATTCTTACAAGTCCCCAGGTCATGTACACTTAAACGTAGGGAAGGGGTTCAAAACGATATGAAATATATCAAAATATTACAATCATCTTCGGAAGTTTGAATCATACTTGTCTGTTAAGGTCCCTACAAAGGGTCCAACAATCACTTGAAAGATAGACTTTGACGCCAATAACAGTCCAAGTCGTGTGGAGCCATTTGAATCTGACGCACTTTTTTCTGGAGGTTGCTTGTTAGAGTCTGAAAATTGAAATCTTTCGAAAGTTTTACGTGATAGGATACATTTTCCCACTTTGTGAAAATCCTATTTTGACATGCATCGTATAGTATTATCGAATTCCATTTTATTAAAAAAACATCGAACCGTGGATATGACTTCGGGTGTTCGACGAATAATACCAATACACACAAATGTCAACTTATTTCAAGAATCGGAGTCGAGTATTTTATTAGAAATTAACAACGTGAGACGTATGGATTACTGCTTTGTAAGTTTTTATTAGATGATTGACCGCTAAATCAAGATCAATCGTGATGAGAGGCAAGAAGTCAGGGTCTTCTGGGTCATCAGCCTAAAGTTCTTCTAGCCTATAGCCGACACGACGATTTTATAATACTATATTGTGTACTGGACAGTCGTACGCAGACGTACTTTTATGTAGAAGAGAAGTATGGAAGGTTTCAATGGACGAAGTATGGTTTGCACACACGTACATGTGGCTTGAAGGTCGAAAGTTTTCTTTTAGTGTCGTTTTTAACGCGACGCAAATTTCAGAGGATTCCCTGGTATTCAAAAACATGCAACCACGTTAGTATAGAACAATCCAGATTCCCTCATCACTGCAAGTCGAAAATTAATTTTAATAATTCTCTACAATTATGATTCACATTTGTATTACCAGTTTTTCTACAATTAAGTAATTTCAGTGACCGCACTGGCACGTGTTCCTAAACGAAGAAGGTAAGTCAGTTGAATTTTTTCAACGAGCATACCATATCCTTTTCTGGGTTAAATGACTCGTTTAATCTTGTCGGTACGATCTAATCTTATGACGAGTTAGAAAAAAGCAGTCTTTATTGTATTGAATTTTTGTGCTCTTGTCAACAGATGGCAGTCCTATAATAATAGAAGATGAAACCCGTTTTGCTTTATTTTTGATTGAAAAGTAGGTTTCATTTTCTACGAGAGTTGAAATTTTTAACTAAGTACAATATATAGGTAGTCTACGCCTTAGAAACTTGAATCAAGTATGTTTTTGGGTGAGTGACTCGAAACTGGATTTCTAGCTTCTTTTTGCATCTACGGTGGGTCTGTAATTATCCAAAATGGCGTACTCTTGAGAAAATTTCGAAATGTTTCTCTGTGTACCCTCTTCCCTCTCTGAACCCCTCTTTGCTGACAATTTCAGTAGCTTCTACAAAATGCCAAACAAAGCAGATCGTCTTCTTCAACTTACCCTCAATACGGTCTTCTCATATGGGCATCAGACGGTGGCTTTCGTTTCAACAGAGGACCTGTTTTATGAGGGGCTTTTTTGAAAAATTTGCCGTGCGTCGGCGGACTCGTGACTTAGAAAAGAGCACCGTGTGGCAAGGGAACTTGAACAAATTTTCACCTCCGAGCTTTATATGATAGGAAGGGATTGGGAAAAATTTTAACTTTCAAGCTGTAGGTATATGATGGGAAAGGGACTGTGAAAAAAAACACTCACGCAGTCGCGTGAGTAATACACGAATTTTCCTTCAACTAATCAAATTTCATTAAGAGAATCACTCCTACTAATAACTTATAAATTTTATTTATTCTCTCGTCACCATCCCTATTTAAAAATGATCAAAGTCGGCAAAATGTTCAGAAATTCTGATGATCGCTAAACAAACTGCCATGAATTATCACAGAGAAAAAAATTTCCCATTTACATGTGAACCAATTTGTTTATCAGGTCAATCAGAAATACGTAAATGAATTACTATCAATTAGGCTCAATCAATCCTCCAAGAAGTTCTAAACGCACATCTTCAAATAAGACACTATACTATACCTTGTTTGAGTCTGGAAATGATACGTCCTAGTAATTTTAGAGAGATTCGCAGACAAAAAAAACTTGTAGGTCTAAATAAAGGCCTAGAATATTATAAATAGGTAAGGAAACCTAAAATTATTTCAGATTGAAAGTGATCTAGGACCTCCAAAATGTCGAGAAAATTCACTACCCTCTCCCCCCTGTCGACCTTGTTATGGATATAATACCTCATCTTTCGAGCTAAAGGAAGTCAATAAAAATGAGTAAGAGCTTCAATTACTCTTTCCAATACGTTTTTCCTAGTTTAGTATTGTTCTAATATACATCTTGAGCTGTTTGGGTTGGTTCATGGTCGCCTGCAAGTACGGGCATGACTAAAAATCAATATTGAAGCCAAACAAGCATCGAATCACTCATCAGTCCACCCCTCACCATCCCTTCTCTCAAGCTCCGACCTCTCCAAACGCTTTAACAAACAAAAAAAAATGAGATGCCATGCAGAGCGGAGAACCCGCTGTCCCGAGTCCAAATTCTGTCGTCATTTCTTCCATACTCCCCGTTTACGAAGATCGCTTAGCAGGGGGAAGAAGGTGATACCAGCAGATTTCTCAATCAACACCAAGGTATTAAAATTTTGCTTGAAAATTTTCCAATTCCATTATCAAGGGGAAAACGAAATTCTTTCAAGTCCTCCTTCTATCATATATAGCTCGAGAGTCGAAATTTTTCAAAGTCCCTCTTCTATCATAATTATATGGTTAGGAGGTACAAATTCTTTCAAGTCCACTTCCTATCATGAATGCCTAAGGGTCGTTATTTTTCCAAGTCCCCTTCCTTATGGCAAGAGGGTAGAAAATTCTCTGTTTTTCCCCGTGACGTCATCAATCTCGCTCGCGGCGCGGACAAAAAATTCCTGGTAGTATCCCCAACCAAAGGGATAACGACTTCCCCGCTAAAATAGAAAAATACATCATCAGAGTTTAGTTCACTCATAAGTCTAACCTAAATTCCGCTCAAAGACTCCAGTCCAAAATAACAGCCGATAGGAATAGTATTCCTATCTAATGAGACACCTCATAAGAAGTCCTATGAAGTGCTACACATTTTCAGAATAAAAGTGGTCTAGGACGTTCAAAACGTCGAGAAAGTTCTCTGCTCCCTTGCTATGGATCTAATACCTCACTCTTTTAGCTAGAAAAGTCGGTACAAAAAAGATCTTTACAATTACTTTTTCCTACACGATATTCTTAGCCTAGTATTGGTCCAGTATACTGTATATTAGGGCTCAAGCCGCTCTTCTTTTCATTCATTCTTAATTTGTCTCTCACCACCACCATGTTCCGCAAACTCCATCCTAATATTCTTCATCTATACATCCACCTACAAAGACAATCCGGAAAAAATTGATGTTTTGAGAAAAGTCGAGGAAATAACTGAACTTTAACCTAAAGAAGCCCTCACTGACTTTTTCCTACATGATATTCTTAGCCTAGTATTGGTCTAGTATTCAATCTGTAAATCTTCGTTGCAATACACTTGGCTGGCTTTCGTATAGCCCTTGGTGCTCTGCCCGCCAGCTATGCTGGGGCTGGCATCCTGTCTCACGATTTCACTCATTATATTTTACCGCCAGCTTTCTTACGTCTATGACACAGTTTCCCCTGCTTCTTATTTTTCTCCCTTCCTCCAGTTCACAGGACGCACTACTTCTTTCATTACAACCCCATGTAGATAATCATCTCAAATTTGAGGCCTTTCCTTTCGTCCATTCATCCACCCCTCCCCGACATGTATGCCGCTTCATATTCGCCTCTATCTGGCTGACTCATCAAAATTACTAACGATAATGATTTTCCTTCGAAATTATTTTCTCTGCATCACTTTCATGAATAAAATTATAAAAAATTACGGGAGTCGTCCGATGTTTGCTCCCATAATATGTGCTTTATAGATACGTAGATCCAAGTTGGATTCCAAAACTGACTACGTCGTCTCATTCAATGGTGTGGTCTCACCCAAAAATCGGCCTCTTTATTCTCTGCCAAACCATCTGCCATCTATTCCTGCCTTACATCTCTTTATTCCCCTGTCCTAGTAAATTCCTCCTCCTTACCTCCTCTCTGTCCTCACTCCAAACCATACAAGACCCCCAATTTTTCAACCTCAGTGCCTCTCACTTTAACATCACTATCTTCAATTGCCATCCTGTGGAATCCTGGTCACATCTGCCTTGGACCTACCTGCCAAGCTCTTCTTGTCAAATACGTTCTTCTATGACTGAAAATTTCATCATCGTTTTCTAATCATCGCAACCTGGCACAAAATGTGGTCCTTTCAATCTTACAATACATTTTTTTTTTTTATTAACTCCCCGATCTCCTGGTCGTCTTCGGTTCGCTCCTTAAGCTGAAAGGAAATCAATATAGCTTGACTGAGAATTGGGCACACACGTCTAATCCACTCTTTCCGTTTTCTCGGGCTAACCGCTTCCTCCTTATGCCAATATTACCATACTTACAATTTATCCATCATCCATTTTATTCTCCAGTCCATACCTCCTAAACTTCAGAAAATCATTTTCTGTTCCCTCTCAAGTCTCACCCGCCATCCTCAATAACATGGAGTCCCTTACTCATAATACTCTAAATTTCCTTTTATTATTAAAAGAAAAAACGGAAGATGCGGGAAGGGGTTTTAATTTCTAAGTATTTCTCTTCATCATATTTTATTTCGGGAAGTTTTTTCAATATTCGGGAGGTTTTTGTTGAAAGACAGAAGAATAAATCAAATTATTTGTTTTCAGATGAAGTTACTATGGAAGCTGAAGCTCTGGTATTGTAATGCGGACGACATCCATCATTTAAAGGAAGGAAACTTCTCATTTTGAATAAAGATTTAGAAATAGAACTTTATACTGCAAGTGCAATATAAATGAATATATAAACGAAGCATTAGTTTACTTACCAATATTGATAGAATTATTTTTCGAAATTGTCAGCTGTTCCAAATTTGTCGTGTCCGGATCTAGACAGTTTGGAAGAATGGGAACTAAAGAGGAGATAAAATTATTATTTTATCAGCACAATACTTTGGGTGATTAAATTCAAAAAGTAAAGAGGAAATAAGAATGTCATGTGTCCATGTTGGAAATTTCAAAGAGCGTTTGACTGTCTCAACCTTCTTTAGCCTGTAGGAAGTCTTCGATTAGAATTTTTTGGTGAAAATCAATACTAAAGCTATACATGCAGGAATTGGCCTGCCATCCTCTCATCGTCCACTTTGCCTGCTTGATAATGTGGGCAAACTCTTGGAGAGATGTGATAGCCAATCGCCTTGAGAACTATCTAAGGGAAAGAGATATGTATAATCTCAAGTAGGCCTAACCAGTGCGGTTTTCAAACTGGACGCTGTACGTCAGATGCTGGGAAACGGCTGAAGAGGATTGCGGGGTCAGCGATAGGTACGCGTCAGTTTTGCGCAGCCATCAGCCTCAACATAAGAAATGCGTTCAATTCGAATCCTTGGGAGAAAAGCCCTCGAGGTCGTAGAAGTGCCTGCATACCTGCTCAGGATGATCAGCAGCTATCTTAGCTGTCGAGAAATCCAAGCAGAAACGTCTGCTGGTACAGTGGAGCACCCTGTTACTTGTCAGGCACCATTTTCTGATGACAGCGGATGAGCCGCCTGATAAGGAACGTAGGAGTTCTGAGAGAAGTCGGAAGAAGGATCATGATAAGCACCGCTATGTCGATCCTCCTATATGGTGCCCCAATATGGGCTGACTCAATGAAAATACCATATCAAAGGAGAGAAATGGTAAAGATCCAATGAGGAGCTGCGCTGAGGTACTGTTTCGACGGAAGTTCTGTGCGTCTTAGCTCCTTGCTGAGTGCTGAGGAGAGAGCAGTGGTGTTCAGAGCAAAAAAGAAGACGACGACCAATCAAGAGACTCTACGCGGTTGAGCATGGAAAGCAAGAATTGCCCAGAGTAAGCTGAGAAAATGGACAAACTGTGTGTTAATATGTGACCTTGATGAGTGAATGAATCGACACCATGAGCAGCTAAACGTTTATCTGCCGCAGGTGTTGAACGGCCTTCGCTGCTTCAATAAGTACCTTTGCGAGAAGTTTAGGAAAGTCGCTGGCAACGTGTTCGCACAACGAGAGATCGGGGTAGATGAAGCGCTTGTTCCGAGTAGCCTGGTATCCACCATTCTAGGTTCTGGAGAAGCATGAAACCAGGTGTCTGCTGTTGCAGCCACCGTCATGAAGAAGAAGATGAACCGGGAATGGAATAGGCATATGCAGAACCACGCTATGGCCTACTCGACACCTATGTACCATCCACATCGAGATCTGCTGGAAGAAGAGGAAGGTCATCCCTGAAGAAAGAAGAAGATGAAGAGACTCTAACAGCAATCCAGTTTAAATCAAAGATAGTGGTGATGTTGTTGTGTGTTCCAGTGTTTTTCAGCGTGCCAGGGGGGCACTGCAACTTCCTCGGCAGTTGTCGAGTAGAAGAAGGGGTTCACCAAGAAGATCCTTCAACACTGAAGTAATACCCGAAAGGGTCGATCCCTGTGTTGGAGGAAACTAAATCAAATGCTTACACAGCCCGCATCCACTCCACCATGGAGAAAGGGCGGCGCGGCGCTGCATAAGCGACAGAAGCGAAACTAAATGTATACATGCATGAATGAATAACCCATGGGCTTGAGAACAACTTGAGTAAAATAAGAGGATAGGTATCTCTTCAGAAATGATAGTCAATAAAGAACTTCATTCTTTCGGATATAAGAAATGACAATACTCGAATAATCCCTCGAACCTTTGAAAAAGTTATAACTCTTTTGAAGTCTCTGTCAAGTTTCAAACCTTCCCGAAATGAAAATTAAGAAACTTCTCACAATGCCACTGATAATTTCTAGAAAACAACCTTCGTTTCCTCCTTCAAGGAGTAAAATACTTGAAGTTTTATAGGTATATTTTTCAATACTTCTAAAAAGATTCCACGAGGGAGCAGTAATGAAAACAGACAAAACTTGAGAGGGATATAGAATTCAGTTTTTGAATGGTAATAATTCTTTGCGAAGCAGACTACGACGAAAGGCTCGCTCTTGAGAGGAGCGTCTGTTCTTTCTTTACATATTATATATATATTAAATCAAAATGATAATTCGGTATCAACTCACTGACTACCGTCATCATGAGCGAATCCAATAACAAAACTACAGTAACAACAATCAAAACCAACGTTCTTGACCGACGAAACTCCAATATCGTATTAGCACTCATATTTTTAAAAATCGTAGAAGTACGATGACGCAAGTGCTCGACACATACACACACGCAAAAAAATAGTACAAGTTCGCAATACTTCGAGATTACCACTGTGTACTGGATTTGTAGAAAATGAATATTCCGCGAAATCCAGTTAGAAGAATAGAACTTGATAAAAAGAAGGTAGGTACGAGTCTGGTTTCAGGGTACTATTTTCTGCGAATTTCAACGAGATTGCAGATTTATGATATGAAATACATCCTTTTTTTTTATCTTGATTTCAAATATTAAATTTCGTTTGTCGGAAATTTGCATTCAGGTACCTAAATAAAAAAAAAAATTATTCGAAAAAGCTAATAATTATTATCTCTTATTAGCGTTTCTAAATCTATTCAACAGCTAGACTATAGACTTTGTTTGTCCTTCACGTCAGCGAGATTTTTCGATTCCGATAATAAGGGTCAATTATTTGCTGCAAAATTTTCCAAATTCTCCTCTCGACATTAATCACGCTATTCGATCTTATAAAATGCGAAGAAGTCGAAATTACTGTACACCCTCGTACCTACAGAGCTCGACGGCATAAAATTTTCCAATCTCCCTTCTGGTACAGAACACGTACGTGACCAGATGATCAAAGTTGTTTTCAATCCTTCTCCTTGACGATGTTCGAAAAAGTCATCGCAGGAAAATTGAAACCAGAAAATTGAGGGTTCGAAAACTGAAAGCGAGGGAAAATTTATCGCAGCGAAGTAGCGAAAATTGGAATTAATTAAAATTTATGGGCCTAGTAAGAATTTGACCACAAAAAATTATTCAAAACAATACTCCGGAGATGCTCATAAAATGAAGAATAGTAAAGCAGGGTCCTGTACACTCATGAAAACTTCGATGATCTGGTCACGCTGCATCCTTTTCAAGGGCGAGGAATACTTCCGGGCAAGCCATCACTAAGAAGAAAAAGACGTACAGGAGATAGTGCATAGCGGCTCTAGCCTTATTTTTCACTTTAACAAGCTTTAGGCAAGGTCATTAGCTGGACGGTATGACATACAATGAAAATAGACGAAAGATAAGGAGGAAGATCCGAATGTGGAGAGGAATTGGGTTTGTTTTGGTGTTCCAGGAATGTTATGATCCCCTTGGTTCAGTGAAGAAACCCGCCTAAAATTTTGATTTCTTGTAACTGAAAAACAAAAAGAAAAAAAGCCTGTGCAAATGGCCTCCCTTGAAACGACGAATACGAAGAATCGTCTTCATCAAAATGACTCCACAACACTCCTGTAAGTTTGAGTCAGTTGATTGTAAGTATTGAAGAGTACCGCGAATAGTTTCCATTATTTTTTGAGTGCTTTAACAAAGGAGGAAGGTGTGTTAGTGAAGAAACGAAGAGATGCACTGCTGCCAGATGATAGTTTTTAATGATAAAATGCGTATCCGCCATTTTTTCCGAGACCTGAAAACAGATTCCTACAGACTTTCACTGATCTAAGAATAACTATCAGGAGAAACCCTTAACTAAGGTGCTTTTCTTTGGATCGACTCAATGTTACAAAAGACTGCGATATCGGCCCATAGCGACCAAGAGAAAAGTATCTCTCTTACGACTGACTAAGGCATTTTTCCCTTGAGCACAAGAAATCCGTATTTCAGGCAGAATCCGTATTTTTTTTTTGAGGACCAAAAAATCGTAGATTTGGCAGCATCGGGTGAAAGTTGGTGGCAGGAGAAAATTAGGTCGACTGTTATATTGTCTTGTTGTGTGTCAAATGGTTAGGTGACAAATGAATGGAAGTGATTTTTATAGTCTAGGGAAGGCACTGGGTGATTATCTGTTATTCGGTTGAGGGAGATAGCTTGTTTGACATCTTGATCAACGGCATCAAGTTTAGGGAGGCCAGTAGGCCCGGGGATTCGTATGAAGGTTACGTGGAGTTGACTGAGTTGAGAGTATGAAGGGAGAAGAGAATGCGTTGTACGATTGGGTTGGAGTTGTATGGATCTGTCTGAGGGAATGAGTGAGAAGAAGGAATTTGCGATTTGGGGGAAGTTGGGAGAAGTGGGAGAGGCAGGTAAGTATGGTCATAAGTTCTGATGTGAACATGGACGCTGTGTTGCAAATGTGCTCTGGAAATATTTCCCCGTCAATAGAGTTTGCGTAAGCTGCTTTATTAGATGTCTTAGACCTTAGACCTATGAGAGAGGCAGAGTACATGGTGAGGATATTCTTGAAGCAATTTTCTGATTTGTTGGGTTTAAGCAGTTTTGTCGGATTTGGGTATCTATTGCTGTAAGATCGAAACATATATTGGGTTGAGGGAAAGAGCCCAAGGGGGCTAGGTTGAGTACATGGGTTCTAGGGGATTTGCTGTGATCGGTTTGCTAAGAGTGATATTGTTGTTAACGTGAGAGGTTTAGTCGAAAATTGGAAGTTGTGGGAATGGGGAGATGGAATATGAAAAGTTTAATGTTAGGGTGAGTCTACGAAAGGATTCTGAGGTCTCTGCGCATAAGCTAAGTTTGGGGCTAGTCCGATAAGCTCCCAGGGCAATCCTGAGGGAGGAGGTTTGAATATGTCACGTTTTCTTTAAGCAAATGAGTCCAGCGATGATGAAAAAGTTGAAGAAACTGTACTCGATCCATTTTATGATTGGTGTTGCTCGTATCATGCCCTACTCATAGACTCAATCTAGAATAACACTGCCCACTATTTTTTTTTTAGCATTCCTTGTAATTGCGCAAAAAATAAGTACTACTTTACATGAAATGATTACTTTTTTTAGCTGCCATAAATTCTGATTGCTATAAATTTTCGCTGAAATGAATTTTCATTTCTTTCAATTTCGCCACGTCTTCAATTTTTCCGCCCGTAATTTTCAGCTTTTAATTTCGGCGTAATCAATTTTTCTTTGAACCCAGTCAAAATTCTTCCGTTCCTCTCCTATCATATATGACTCGGAGATGAAAATTCCCTCAAGTCCCTCTCCTATCATCTTCATCATCAAAGGTATTTTTCCGAAAATGATGATGTCACAAGAGCCGGACAAGGACGCATTCAGGCCCGTTTTCTGAAGATGTCCCCTCAAGAAAACATATAGCGTGCTCCAAATAAATCAAGATCATGTTTTATGTCTTTGTAAATTGCTTTGCACGTTCACCCCCGTTCTTTGTATAGAACACGAAGAAGTCTAATACAGTTTGTGAGATGGAACAGCTCTCAGGGGCGAACGAGTGGATTATTTGTCATATAAATCTAGTACACTGAGTCCTGAGTGTGAGGCTTACGGGCTTTCCGAGTTTACTTTATGCTCCTTATGTTGGGCTCTGTCTAATGTCAGTCTAGCATACTGTACATTAAGATAACTTGTGCTCAAAGTTTGCTGAATGCTGGAATCTGAATAGCTCTTGAAAAGGCTGACTTGCAGTCACCCTGCTCGGTTGCTCTTAATGTGGATGTAGTGTAAGTCTGGGATACTTTGTATCGAGCGGATTTGCTCCCAGAGACTCTTAGTCTATAGTATACCTTATATTAAGTTGATTAGTTCGTGGAATTAATCCGGTTCACAAGGTTACGGTCGGACATATTGAGAAAAAGCTCCACAATACTCAATGAGTAAACTGGAGGGCAATTCACAAGACGCGCAGAAAAACACAAAAGCCGCGAGCGCGCTTTCGGTTAAACAACCATTTTCAAGCGAAGATGAAAAGCTATTTAGTATTGTGGAGCTTTTTCTCAATTGATTAGTTCACCTTCCTTCTTTCAAGCTTACTCTCTCTGCTCTCAATGTGGGTTTAGTTCAAGTCTCGTATACTGCATGTTAACCTGAATAGCTCTGTCGTTCTGCGCTCGTCTGCCCTTAATCTGATTCAAGTCTGGAATACTGCCTGTTAAGCTGACTAGCTCTTAGGGTAAACGAGCGGTGTAACCACTACCTACGGAGATTGTGACCTCAAAATACTCGTGAATTTTTCTCCTGAAAGCTAGTTAGCTGACTGTGGCCTTCATTTTACCAGGCCTAGACTAGTTCGCTCCCAGAAGTTAACTCAGCATGCAGTATTTTAGTCCTATATTGAGCTTCAATATATTAGGCCCTGCTACGACAGCCGAGTTGATCTTTCAAAACTCGAGAACTTCCTACTCGCAATCATTTCGGAGGGTTGCGGCCTCGTGGTCTCGCAGAATTGGAATTTTATTTTGGGGATTTAAAAAGAAGGGGGTACGGAAGGAACATGAAACATGACCTCGGATTGTGATCTTAACACAGATTTGAAAGGATATCGAGGAAGAAAAATGATCAAGCTTCGATCGTGACATCCCTACGGGACTTGGAAAATTAAACATTCCCATGAATTGCTGAATAGAGAGGACTCGTTTAAATTCTTATCTAGACTGAGAGAACTCGGAATATTGAGTTCGGTTTGCGTGACGCTATCGTAGAACGTAAAAAAGTTGAGCGGTGACCAGAGCTCCTTTCATTCATCCTTACTGCAGTTCTCTATTCACGTGAGAAATTGGCACGATTAGTGAAGCTAACCAACTTGCATCCCTTGATAACGCTGAGTTTTGAATTTCGCTTTGACTTCTATAGTCCAGATAACCTCTCATTATTTTCAAATCAAGATAAACTGTTATCAGTCATGGGAGTACAGAAGTTTGCCTTTATGAACTCTACAGCTGTGACTCCTCTACAGAAAAAATGACACCAGCTTCAAGCTTCATCTGCATAAAACAGAAATACTGTATTCGAAGTTAATAAGCTCGAAATCACTGGAACGAACGTAACAGGGGGTAGATTGAATTAATCACAATGAATGAGAAAACAGTGAAACTTTAAAAATTAAAATCAGGAAAAACATGAAATTTTTCGAAAAGGTCAAGAATAGAATTTAAAAAAGTTAATTACAAAGGTCGTAACGCAGTAGAGTAAAACAATAATAACATTTCCAAAAAATACGAGTTTAGTTCCAAGTCACTATAGTAAAATGACCGGTTTCGGACTGTAGGTAGAGATCATCACCAGGGGGTGACATTCCCCTCGGTTACGTATAGCTTAAGAAGCCATTTTCCCCCTTCTATAGTACAGCCCGAGTTTTGTTGAAAAATTTTTGAGGGTTAACAAAATGAAGACAAAATGCAAGGGCTTCAACCGAGGTTCTGTGTTCTTCGCACTCGTATTACATTCTTCCTCCTTGCACTTTTAAAGGCCTGACAATTATAGTTAAAATGAAGACAATTTCTTTGAAGCATCCAACATCACACACCATTTATGAACTTTCTTTTTCATTTCTAATATTACGGGTAGATAGGGAAAACCTTTCCCTGCACCTGCAAAAATATAGAACGGCGGACCATGGACATTGAGAAAAAGTATGGTGACGTCGTCGGGAAACTTGGGAAAGTTTATAGCATGCATGCGCTCCTCAGGTAATCTCCGAAGTCTTGGTAGCGTATCATATTCTGATTTGTTTCTTCGGACAATTCAGCGCCATAAATGATTCCTGTATTTTTTAATCACTATTAGAATACATCTATAAATCCTCGAATCGAGTTGCCAAACCTAAGGTCAAATCTCAAATGGCAATAACTGATTGGAAAGTGAATTCTAACGCGACATTGCTGATGACGTGAGCTACAGTCACGTCGTCATGAATTTTTAAATAATAATTAGTAAGAAAAAGAAGCGAAATAAGATTGAGTCGTCTATTGATGTATATTTATAAAGGTTGAAAGTTCTGCTAAACTTTTTCAAATACCGTTTTTTCTTATTAGGCCTATTACAAATTTTATTGAAAATAGATCACAAAATGTGACAAAATTAAACTTCAAACCACGAGTTGGAATTTAAAAATAAATTTCGAATATCGAGGTCCTACCGTATAATAATACCTATTTCAAACATGAAGAAAGTTGAACTTGAAAAAATTTCAAATTTCGAGCTATTACTGATAGGAAGGGAATCAGAAAAAATTAGACTCTTGAAAAATTATATTTAGAATTCAATTCTTGGAAGGTTCCCTGCGTCCCTCGTATATTTTTGTTAAGGAAGCCGTCGTTCCGTAAATGTAGCATACTACTGGTGAAGGACATATTTCAGAACGCAAACTAACGAAAATTTCGCGTAAAAAAATGAACACTTGTGAACATGAATTATCGACTACCTACTCGAACGACTAACATGAATTAGAAAAATTTAAAGAATAATTATTGATTCAAAAATACGTCAACACTTCATGAATTCCCTGAGGAACTATAAGGGTTTTTTTTCTTCAATAAATCCATCGAACTGCTGACCATATTTCGGATGAGAGAACGAAAAAGATGATTCATCTCATTTTTACGACTTTAACAACTTCTAAATTTTATTCAATTTCCTTTTTTGTTTCTTGTTTGAACTTTGCATACGCTATTTTGTAATATAAAATTGCATAAAAAGAGACAATACTTGATTCGGGAGGATCATGCCCAAGACCAGGAGAAATATTGAGAATTACAGCACCGATAATAAGTATGAGAAACGACATGACATCTACGTGTTATTGAATGAGAGATCAAAACCTTTTGCTTCAGTTAAAGATAATAACTACAATTCTTTAAAATCAGAAAAGTATGATACATGTAGTATTATTCAAGTAAATAATACATTCATATTATGGTATAATGTACATGTTTGTGACAGTTGGATAATAATTTTTCTTCTTTTGTTTTTTAAAAATTATTTGACTTCTGTTTCTGTCACCATGAATTTTCTCTATTGTAGGTTGTTGTTTCTTTTCCTTGGAATGAGTTTACATTCGCGAGTATGTTCATCGACGAGATTGAAACAGCTTTAGCAAATAAAATGGTACAAAAAAATTTGACAAAAAACTCACTACTCCCGGGTTTTATCAACTACATTAATCGAGGCGAGCAGAAAGGCTTCTTTAATATCTAATTACTACTTCAAGGTACTAGTTATTCGATGTACAGAAAACCATTATGATATGATAAGCTTTCTTCAAAAAGCCCCGTCATAACTTTTCATCATACTTCTTCTATTCATCGGTACATCAATTACCAAATTCAAATACTGTAATAAAAACATATATCCATGCAGCTTTTTTCCATAGGTTCGCAAGGGATCGGCGTCTCCATAAGTTAAAGTTTCATTTTTGTGAATTTTCTTCAATAATCCCTATCATGAGTTTTTCAATTTGTTTAGGCCTTTTTGCGGAACTTCAAGTCTTGACAGCTTTTCTTGATTCTTTCTTTCTGAGGTCTGGCCACTGGTAGGTCTTATATGAGATCTAACTTGGCGTTATGAGAACTAGGTTCTCTCTCTCTCTCAAAAAAAAAAGTGCTGTACGTAGGTATGTTTGCAGTTCGATGCTCAAAATTTTTCCGAATCCCCTTCCTTTTATAGTTTGAAAGTTGGAATTTCTCTTATCCTCCCCTCCCATATACGTCGTTTCAGATTCTCCCTCTTCCCCTTCACAAACAAGTCGGGAGTCAAATTTTGGGGTTTCCTTCCCCTTCATGTGAAACTCAATGGTCAAACTTCAAGTACCTATTAGCTTTTCGCTGTTGTCTATTTACTGTCCATGCAAAATTTTTTACGCAACCTGTTTTCTTTGTGTGGTGATCATTTAGAAGACAACATTTGAAAAAATAGACTTTTGAGAGTTGGGGTGAATTTGAAAAAATTCCTCCTTGGTTTTTGGAACATTATACATACCATTAAAATGAAAACTTGCAGTGAAGATGTTTGTTTCAAAAATTGGTCGACAAATCTATCAAAAGCTCCTTCGAATTAAAAAATTTCTTTCCGATAAAAGAGGGAAGAATTGAGAAAGACAAATGTAAATTTTGTCGCATAATTATGAACTGCTCAAGCTTCTTGAAATATTGAAGAAAGAGTACAAAATCACTAACGACTTTCAATGGCTCAATACAGTTGCGGATGAGAACAGGTACAATTTATGTTTAGTTTTTGGGAGAATAAGACAATTCACCTTAAAAAATTATTGCAAAACGTACCTGACATCCTTTGCTTTTGACCACAATCCATTCTTTAAAGAACTATAAGATTCGATTATTTGATCAAAAGAACTGAATGAAAGTCATTTCCTAGATATCGGAAATTTCTTGATCAAAATAATTTCCCACAGAATAAGGAAACCTAAAAACTGAACATTCTCTGGTTAGAGGAGAACTTTGTCACAGTTTTTAAAAAAAAAATACGTTTTAAAGTTCATATTCTTGAAAGAAATTCTGCGGGATACTGTGTACTCTTTACTATTTTTGAACGATTCCCAATAATAAATAATTTTTCGTTGAACGTAATTTTACGCAAACTTCAGAATTTTATTTACAGGTACTGTTGGAATTTTTAAAGCAATAGGTACATTTTTGAAGACAATACTTGGCGAAGATTTGTTCTTTGTTACTAATCAAGAGTTGAAAAAATTAGCATAAATACAAACATGAGAAATTTGAAAAACGTATTCTTAATTAAGTATGTAAACTACATGAAGTCAAACACTGCAAGTGCAAGACTATTTTTGTATTGACAAAAACTCTTAATTAATTTGGATTCTGATTCTTTTGAATTTGTAAGAACGTGAGATCCGAGAACTACTGTTTGACGATGAAACTTAGAGCTGTTGCGGTGAAGAACTTGACATCAGATTTTTCTCCTGCAAATTGTTGCACACAAAAATTAGATTCCAATCCAAAGAGATAAGATAAGTTGAATGTATACAGTCAGAGAGTAAACAAAACGAGATGCACAAACCATATAAATGAGAATGAAAAGTGAGGAAGGGAAAAAATCGCTATCAAACAAATACTCAGTCGAGAACATTACCCTTACGCTTTTTATTCGAAGAATAAAGTTCGATTTACAGTCATGTATCCTGCGAAAGCAAGGCGTACTGAAAGCTTACATTTACACACAGCTCGCAGCCGAACAGCTGCACAACGTTGTTCTACGCGTGATTTCGGATTGGAATCCGGAGCCTAGAAACTCTTCGCATCGTAGCCTAGCTTTCCTGGCTCTAATAATTTGAATTTCCTAGTTTGAAACGAAAACTGTGTAGTGAATGAAAAAAATGAATCTCTTTTGTGAATTGTGTTTATTTTGATTTCAAACATGGCGGATTTTATGAGGTTAGATGATGTTATTGTCGATGTAAATTTTCTTTTAAATGAGTTGATTATGGAGTTTTTAATTTTTTTGTAGTAATTAATCGATTTCAGATCAAGTCTTTGTCACTTTTTTCGGTCAATACTGTCGTAAATTGCAGTCAGTGAATTTGAACACGTTATTTTAAGCATCAGCATTGAAGGATATCAGTAAGTATTTTTTATCATTTCGAAAAATTCGAGTACTAATTTTCTGTTTCTTAGTGTTTCCACGTTCCCTGTATCGGTTTTCTGGTTCTCTCGCGGACTGTATCGTTTGTCTGATGTCGGAATTCAATTTCATTTCCACATACAAATCTTTATAATTTATTTCCGCGCGTTCTAAAAATTTTACGAATACGTCGAGTACTCAACGTAATTGCTCAGACAATAATTGTAGCGATCTGTCATTTAGCCCGTCATTTTGCATTGTGCTGAAGTATTTTCGCTGGTGATACTCATCAATTCATCACCAAATTCCTACTGACAGATGCTTCGCGGATTTCTTGGACAGCTTTGCTGGTCTTCTAGTTGGATGCGATGATCTAATTATGGCGAAGGAAGTCGAAACTGTTGCAGAATTTCATGTAGATCTGCCCAGATGTGCTGTATTTTGCGTGTCACGCGCTTCTCACCTCGAGATACTTGATATTAACCGATTTTCGTTTGTGACTGTTCTGACTTCTAACTTCGCAACCATTGCGTGATTCGAAGTATCTGTCGACAAATTTTTCTACTAAGCTTCCCGCGATTTCCATGCAGTCGTATTCACTCCATACTGATCAGTATTGTATCGCATCGCGTTCAAATTTTCATTACTCTTTCCTTCATTCGATCGTTATCTATCTGGCATAAGGTACCTATACGTTTTTTACATTCAATCTCGTTTTCGGTTAATTAACTTATCTAAATCAATTTAGAAGTTGATGGGATGCTTCATAGTAAGTAAAGATGCGTTACAATTTTGTTATCAACATTCTATCGCCACTGAGGTCAAGCTCGAGTCGAGTCCAGTACCTCTAGAAAACATCCGCGAGTCTTTCCATCGCCATAATCGTTGTGTTGAATTAAAAATTCTAAATATCGCGCGGTGTGTGTAAATTTATGCTTTTTTAATCAGCCTTGGGAAGTGTATTCAAATTTTCTCGTACAGAATATCGCTTTCACGTCAACGTTTCGTGTTTTTTCTTCCCTTTACGATTTGTGAGTGTGCAGTTGTAGGCTCCGATAGATACCAACTTTTTCAAATATTTGCCAGTTGAAACTGCTATCAGAAATTATCTTATGGCATGTCTTGAGAGTCGCGTACTCCCATAACCGAAGTCGCGATTTCAGAAAGTCATTAAGGTGAAGTATCGCGACCAGAAAAATTTCAATTTATCGCTATTCTAAGAAATCCGGTTTTCACCCTGGTTTTCGTTATATCGAAATCAAACACTTTTACCCGATCAGTTTTTATCAATAATTCTTGAAACCCATAAGCTTTTACAGTACTGCATTTGGTTTTTCAATAGGAGTTTGATAGTACGAGTCAGTTTATTATAGAAATGATGAATTCCGTTCTGAAACACCATCGACGATTTTGTTGGGAAAAATTTACGTTGAGTTCTCGTCGTAGTACTGATTTTTACCGATTTCTGAAACCTCTCCTGCCGGTTCGTTATTATTTCGTGATGCTTTTTTTGATAATATGGTGAGATTTTTCGTCACTCGGAAGACCCAGTTACTGAATACGAATGCACTATAGCGTAGATTATATTGTATTTACGAACCTACAGGCTACGACTATGCTCGCGCAGTGCTTGTGTGCTATTTTATTGTTATATTGCATGATAAGCGCTAGAGGTTGTATATAGTAGTGAGTATTTCTGTGTTAGTACGTCGCGTACATGAGTTATTCGCTACGGAGTTCAGTCAGTCCTTGCCTTCTACCTGGAAGGGTGCAGACGCGAGAGATGCATGCCCAACATCATTGTAATTTAGTACTGCGCCGCGCAACTTATTGATTCAACGTTGCCATGTATTGTAGCTTACTACCACTACCACACAGCTTAACGTGTGTACGGGTTATGTTATCGCGTTCTTTTTTTTCCCTTCCATAATGTGAATCGTGTATATGACCGAAGTGTTTCTCCGCTCTTTGCCACGATCATTCGATGTTCGTTTTGAAAGTCAGATTATAATACACTTCGTCCTCATCCGCTAATTTCTTCTACAATTATTCGAAAAAAGAATATATATAATGCAACACACTCTCGTACCTCGTTGGCCCCTCTGCTGCTAGTTCTACCTTATTGTGTGTCATTGTTTCCTCGTAATAATTGTTATTTTTTCGGTTTTTTATTCGAATAAATAAACGATTACACTCGTACAATAATTGTATCATCTGTTTGTGAAATCCTTTCGCCTGTTGTAGTCCGTGCATCGAGAAGCACTACGTTTAAATATTATGTTGTCGCATCCCACTCCCTAGTGAAAAAAAAAGAAAAAAAAACTATGTCAATTTATTTCCTCTCCCTTCCTCGTCCGAGTGTAATTTTGTGTTTACCGACTAAATATATACACGACAGCAGCGCTGATGTTGCTGTACCGAGTGCATTATATTTTCGTCCCAAGTTCTACTTGTAATCGCGAGTTCGTGTCTTGAATTTGCAGTTTGTTCGATAGGAACTCGATTATTTAATACTATGCTGGCAATGATACCCTCACAACACGTATAGCGTAGGCGAAGTAGAGTGGTATGATTGAAGGAAGAAATTACCGTCATTAACTGGGTTAATTCAGGAAAGTAGGCTTTCTTGACTCGCACAGCTCATTTTCGAAGTCTCTCACTCATTGAATGTGTATCCGAGGATCATACTTTTAGTATGGAAGGAAAAACGAAGACTTTTCCTCTCCTCTTCTTGATATATCCAGTATGTACACTAATATTCCTGTTGGATCTCCGGACCTTCAATCACATTCATCCTGATACCATCATCTCCGAGTTCCGCGCCCTCATCTCATCATGCCACAACAAGGACATTAGTCTCTACCGGGATGTCCTTTACAAATTCCTCGATGATCTTTCTTTGGACTCGCCTCTTTCTTCGCTCGTTGCTGACGTTGTCACGGACAAGCTCGAATCCGATCTCTCGAACAGCCCTTCTCCCTTATGACTTCCGTTATGTTTGGAATGGTCCCTCGACCGGTCTCGGATACCTTCTGTCTCACTTGGATTCCATTCATCTGGACATCGATTCCACCCTGGGATTAGGTGGTCACTATCAATTATCTTGATCTCGCTATGTCTCTCCGTCTGGAGAACCACCGTCTCTCTCTCTCTCTCTCTTCGCGTCTTGGATTTCTTATCAACGGGTCATCCTTTCATCATCATTCTCGTTCATCTATCGCCTCCTCACCATCCCTTTCTCAACTGAATCAGACGGACTCTTGATGAGTACTTGAACAATTCATCTTTCTCATCTCGCAATTTCAACGTAGCGAAGGTTCACATCTGCATCAATAACATCCCTTTTGATATCGATGAGGTCATTTAAAAAAATACCTCCAACGCGCCTCGCATTCCAACTTTTCTTAGCAGGCCCACTCTCTTATTTGCGAACGCTGGTTCGTTTGCCTTTCCTCGATCATCATTTGAACACCACGACTGCCGGCGCGCCCTCTATTCTCATCGTACCGCACGCCACTCATCCTGGAGGATAAGCCCCCCGAACAATGCTGTGGTCTCTGTAGCGCCCTTTGCACAGCCTCTCATTGTTTGGCGATTTATCTGGCCATTCTCTTGAACGACGCTCTGATGGATACCTCCCTACTTTCCGTCACCACCATCCGGGGAAATCCGCCATAGCGAAGCACTGCATTGAGGGGAATCACAGATCATGTAATCTTCAAACTCACTCATAAAGCGACTATAGGCCGACTTCTCCATAGGTTAGAAGCCAAGAAAAACATGTACAATCAAGCCCATTCCTCCTTGATCTTCCTCACTTAGAGCAAACATTCCTCTGAATCCTTTATTTCCTCGAACCCCTGAGCTCAACGTTTTCTTAAAACCTTCTCTCCATGCATCATCTCCGAGAGGTCAACATTCTTCTCGTCATACTTCTGCAAGACTCGATATCACAAAATTTTTCACATCCACCCGGGAAACAGATAGAAATTGTTCCCGGTGTTGAGTTTTCCCTTGTGTGGCTCATTTTCGTTGTAAACGTGGCACGGCTGGCTAGAGAAGACCGGTTAGCTTCTTTGCTGTGTCACATTTTCTCTTATAATTGAAAATCGATCGTTCAATTGAATTTGGTGTAGCTGAAGGCGCGAGAACGAGTCGCGAATTTTTGGTATTCTGTCTTCAATTCTTTTTACAAATCGACAACGAGAAGTTTGAGTGAACGAAACTTCACAACGTTGACTAAAGTGTGAATTTATTGTCTGTCATTCCTCGTAAATTTGACGATTAGCGGAAATTTTCAATTGAAGACAATACGAAACTATTTTGCAGTTCCTCAGAAATCTCTTCGAATATCCTGGTAAGCATATATGGAGCGGCTCATGAAACGAGGGGAAGGGCGAGGGACAGTGCGAAAGAAATTTGTTCGGCAAAATTTGCGAACGTCGTTTCCACGTTTAGTAGGTTCGTTAAAAATAACTCTTTGATGACTGAACAGCGTCAGCTATGCAGAGCGGAACTGTGTATTTTTTGACAAGAGACGAGTCAACAGACATATATGATCCAGGAGTAGGAAGTATTCTCGAGCAGTTTAATGGAGCTTTTTCAAGTTATCAAATTCTTCTTTCACCAGTGTTGGGGAGAATGTTGCTGTCGTCAAAAATGTTTTCAACGATACGATTGTTTGAAAGATGATAATGTATTTTATTCACGTTGAGCAGTGCTGTATCGAAAAAATTTTTCGAGCCCGTAAAACTCTTCTCGATCTGCAAGAAGATATTTCATTTACTCCTCCGACAATAAAATGATTTTTTTTTTTTGGGATCTAAGAACAGTGAAGTATGGGACCTGTTGAAAACTATTTCTGGATGGCAAAAGTTTTCTGTCGTGCAATTGAATTGGCTTAGGATGTCGTCCTGAACATTATACTGAAAAATTTGCTAGAAGTAATGGTGAGATATGATGAGAAAACGCACGGATTTCTGCTCTTTTTTGTACGATTTGAACTCACTATCACTTGCATTTGAAGCAGCTTAATCACTTCCATGGTTAAAAAATTGTTCACTGGCAGTGGCGGGTCTAAAATTTTTATTGCCTGACGGCTCAGCATTGGGTTGAGTTACGTTTGCAGCACCAGGAATCTACTCATCCGCACTCATGTCAAGTGCTGCAAACTTATTGCTACTGTAATCTGAATTGTATCAATTGGTAGAAAGACTGGTCCCATTTCATTCTCCTTTCTCAAGATCCACAGTCCTGCAAAGCACACATAAATTCTTGTCTGGTTGCTAGAACTTTTGCCAGGATAACTTTCAAAAATATGAAAGATGGCATGTTTCCCACGCCAATATATTTGAAGAGCTTTTCTGGAAATTGAAGGTGATTGTTTTTCAATCCGAAGATGTCTGCCCAGTGCAAACTTTGCGTCTTTCTGCTGAGAAACCTTTGTCGACTCGACGTTTTCAATTGCTCTTTCTTGATTTTTGTTGGTATTCATAAGCCTCGAGTAAGGCCTCTGCATCCTTTTTAAAATCCCCAGACAGCTGGTTCTGTCACAATAAGTTCTTGAAAGATTTTTATTCACTTTCAGCAACTATTACAAGCTAGTATGGAGGCTTTGTGCTGTTTGGCCTTGAAATTATGAAAACTCATCTTGTTGAGCTGTTGTTGTTTGTTCTTATCAAGATTGTATATTCTGTATTGCCATTTGTTAGAATACTAAGCGCTCTGTCTTACAGATCCTAATTTATTGTGGGTGTTGCTCTAAACAGAGTATTGCAGTCAGCTGGAAGCCAGAAACTGAACTTTTGCTAATGAGAGCAAATCTGAAACACAGCTCAATTTAAACCTATTCAAACCAAGAGCTGAAATGAGCCAGTTTTCTTTTTTTTGCAAGATGGGAAAATGCAGTAACATTGACTATACAAGTACCAGACAAATATTTGCATTATTGAAAAAGTAGTAGACCATCTGTTTGGTTTTACCAGCAGAGTAGAAGAAAGAACATCATTCCCTCTTTGTGAAACGCATGTCTTGACACGCAGCGCAATCTTGTGGTAGCAAACAAAAACTGTCTTCTTTTCCAGCGCTACCATTTGGAGTGCAAGCGCAAAAGAGTCGCACTCTACAATTTCAATGGTGTGAAAAAAAAACTGCTCATTTTCCAAAAGTATTTGGACCAAAATGGGATTGGTCTCATTTGAAAGATAATTTAAAGACCAATAAAATTCATTCTTTTCAATTTTTCAAGTAAAGCTTTTGTTCCCCAGATATTTTGATATTAGTTAACACGTAGTTGAATGGGAAATTGCCCGTGATCATGTCAATAGAGAGTCGACGGTAGCGCGCCATTGCTAGCAGCACCCTGAATTGACTGTACACGTACCAGACAAATACTCCCATTTAGTGATGGGCGGTTATAGGTTATTTCAATATACTGGTTAAACGGTTAATTGAAGATCATCATAACCGGTTAATCGGTTAACCGGCGGTTATTCAGATTGCTTTTAGTTCTCAAAAAATCCCGCTAGGAGCGCTGAAGTCTTTGACATTTTTTGTCCTCAAAATTGAAAATTTTGAAAAAAAAAAGGAGAGGAGAGGTTTCTTAGACTCTGAGGTGCCGTGATAATGATTAAAGAAATACATACCTCAATTCTAAAAGCTTTTGGCCATTGGCCGCTTGATGCTTTGAAAAAATCAAATTTGTCAAATTATTACTAAGGCTAGTAGCAAATCTAGCGGTAATTGAAGTATAGAAAAAATTTTTTGATTTTGGCGATTAATCGGTTATTGCGCTCTATTAACCGGTTTTTTTTTTCATCACAATTTAACCAGTTATTTGGTTAAATTTTACCAGTTATAACCAATAATCGCCCATCACTACTCCCATTGTTGAAAAAGTAGTCACTTTGAAGGATACTGACACCAGAGTGTGCTGCGTGTTAATATGTTGGTGTAAGAGAGAGGGAAAGATGTTCCGTCTCTTTCACTCTGCTGGTTAAGACGCAGCACACTCTGGTGTCAGTATCCTTCAAAGTGACTACTTTTTCAACAATGCGAGTATTTGTCTGGTACGTGTATAGTCAATGAGCGATACAAATATTTGCAGGGTTGCGATGTTTTAAACAAGGGACGTTTAAATATTATGTTTTAAAATTTAAATGTGTTTTGTTTGCAGTATAACTGTTATATAACTGTTATAACCGATAACCAAAACAAAAAAAGTTCGTTAACCGTTTGACCAATAACCGTTTCAAATTCTCAAAACCATTTGACCAATAACCAGTAACCGTTTCAAAAATAAAACGGTTATAGCGGTTATAAAGCGGTTATAACTGTTATAACCGTTTTATAACAGTTATAACCAATATTTTCTGGAAAATTTTTTGACCGTTTGACCGATAACCGTTTAAATTTTGAGAATGATCTGACTGATAACCATTAACCGTTTGAAATCATTTTGGTTGCAAACCCTAAAATCCACATAGAAAACCAAATTCTGTTTTAAACAGAAATATGTTTGGAACGTGTTTTTTTTTCTTTCTATCTTTTTAAAACAATGAAGAACGTGTTTTTCTCCCTCTTTACCAACTAAATATTCAAAATTACAGTAATCAATCATCAAGACGTTCATCTTCCAGGTGGGAAAAAAAACTATCGTTTCAAATGAGAGAAAAAAATCCGCATATTGTACCTGTTTTAAACATGAAATCCGTTTTAAACTGAAAAAAACATGTTTTTGATTCTTCCAGGTGGAAAAAAACATTGTTTGAAACAATGTTTAAAACATGCTTTAAATGGGAGACTAAAAACTCGCATTTAAAACCTGTTTTAAACTTGAAAAAAGAAGTTTTTTTTTTTTTGCAACCCTGAATATTTGTCTGATAAAAAGAAGTCAATGGCAGTAACAAGGATTACAAATTTTCATCCATATTCTCTTATTTCCACCCAAGTCACAGAGAGATACAGCACTGACTTTGAAGTCTGCAAAGTCTTGAAGTCAATAACATGAATGCAAGTTGGAGAACAGGTATCTTTCATAACTCTATCAAAACCCTAATCCTCCTGATCATTTCTCCTCTACACTCAATTCTGCATGATATTTGGACCAGGCAGCCCCCCCCCCCCCCACCCGCACGCCTAAATTGAATTGTCAATTGATTACAGAAGAGTGATCTGTGCATTTGTTGGGACGCATAGTGTGAATGAGGTGATTTAAAAAAAATTAGTTTCAATTCAGTATTTGCTCTAAGAAGCTGAAAATTTGTCTGCTCGTTCTCACAAGTCTAATGAAAATAATAAGTAAAAGACTGAACTTCTACCTTAGGTTTGCAGTAAGTTACAAGCGCTCAAGAAAATTGATATCACCTTGTGAATTTGTGAACGATACACCCAATGCAGCAATCACTCTTTCACTAGTGGATTGGCATACATTGCTATTGTCTCTAGCGGTTGGCAATTGCAGTGCGCCAGCAGCTGATCAGCGAGGCAGCTGAATTCTTCAGAAAGTTGAAAGCCATATTATTCAAGGTCGTTTGTTGAAGCCTGAAGTCGAAGCCAGGATTCTCTGCTGCTGTACTCTGAATCCAAGTGTGCCCTTTCAAATGTCCCTGCTGAACAGCTATCCTGTTGAATGATGATGCTGCGTTTATTTTAACGCTAGATCCTATTCTGTTTCTTGCCAACACGTCAGGCAGACTTGACCCTTGACAGAGCTCTATGGACTTGATATTTTCAACTGCTCTTTTCAGATCTTCGGCGGTATTGATAGGCCCAAAGTAAAGTCTTCTCGTATGCTCGGCTTAAAAGCCACCAAGTGAATCAACACTCATTTTTTGCATAAATTGACGAATATCAGCTAATGCTCTTGCATTGATAGCAGTTTCATTGTTCATTTCTACAGTCGTACATTCTTTTTATCCACTATCGTGGGAGAACTTGCAGCGACTGAAGATGTTGACAGTTGATTCATAAGAGTTGATAAAATCACGATGTATCTCAAATTATTCTCCTGCTACTGGTATTCGCGTGCGAGTACGCACAATCAAACGCGCTTCCAAGAAAAACCTGAACCAAGTGCAGCGAATGATACTCGGTAGTTTAGAATAGCGATGAGAATGTAGGTAGTGGGCACAGTGAAAGTGAACAACTTTCTTACCATCGACATGGAGTTGGTTCATAATTAATTTTCCCCTTCTGCTGTTACAGTAATCAGTTCGTCGGAAGGTTAGCGAACTTTACAATTCTACTGTGTCAAAAGAAAGGAAGAAGAATCTCGAAATCTTGGCAGAAACGATCAGTAGTTTATGAGATTGACTCGCCTCCATCGTTTCAATTATTCGTTCTCCTTCCTCAAAAAATATCCTAATGATAATGTATTTTCGTTTCTTACCGTGGTAGCGTGTAGTGTTCATGAAAATGGGAATTGTGATTATAGCGAGTGCGCGTATTTTATTTTCTTCCAACGTTTACTGTTGTTTGGCACTCACTTGGCAATGAAGGATATCTTCGCCGAAGTTGAGATAAGTTAGAGTGTGGTTCAATAACAAGCTAATCGTAACTCGTTGTGCGACGAAGTAGCTTTGCAGAGCTCGGCTACGGCGTCCGGAGTAGGGTATATGACGATGACGACGACGAGGATACGTTATTGCGTCTTAATTTTTTTCGAAGAACCACGCAAACACTACACACGACGATGTAATGATAATAATACAGTATCGTGCCCGCTATTCTGTTCAAGAATTCGGTATTCCGAAAACGTTCATCAGAGAGCGCGGCCTACCAACGTAGTGGTCATGGTACACCCTTCTGTTACCTCTCTCCCTAATATTATTCGTCACTATGACGTCAGCACGCTCGCTCGTAGGTAACGGATGAGAGGAACTCCGTAGCATTTTGTACAAAATGAACCGCGAGAAGTTGTCCGTTAGGTTGTCGAAATGGAAGAGTGAAAATAATGTTGTGTCGAGGGGTTGATTCTTATCGCGTAGGGATTTTCGAACTAGGATTCTACCCTCTTTCGCCTAGGATTCATTATTGACTCATCCGACGCGGGTCCAATTCTAATTCTTTGATAGATATTTATTTGAATGCACGGGAAGGAAACCACGATTTAGAAGAAGACGTGTGTCTTCGTCCTTGATGAAATCGCGTGAACGCGAAGTATGCAAAGCGTTTGGTGACGTGAAAGAATTTTTCCTGTTCCTGTATTGTAGCGCTGAGGAGATGATCGAAGTATTTCTTTTTGCTGAAAACAACTGCTGATGTGTTTTCTTCTTTTAATTTCTTTCAAACAATTAGAAAGCACTTATTTGATCAGTTTATTTCCGCAGCTTTCCAAATTGTAATTCATTCAAACATCGGATGAAAATGATGGCTTAAACCTTCGTCAATAACATACAGTACATAAATTCCTTCGAAGCGGTTTTATTTTCTGCGTTCTGAGTTATGTAATGTGAGATTTGAAAATTCTGGCGTTTCATTTTGTCAAACATCCGAGGAGTGTGATAGAGGATATCAGATTAATCACATTTATCGCAGGTGAGGATTATGCAAAGAAAATTTTGACCTGATTTTGGGGAATTTTTACTTTAGTACATTATTCGTATCAGTGTAGGTCGGTGTATTGAATCAATTGTGCTTTTTACTAAACTTGGGATTTCCATGACACTGTCTGTTCCTTATCGGTGAGTCGTGGGCTGAATCTAATCAAAAATCTGGACTATCCATACATGTAGGAGGCCCCTATGGAAATTGAAGTTGCACGTTATGTGTTTGTGGGCAGACTTGATAATCCTGAATGAATTCCTAACAGTGAATCCGGTCAATGTTCAGCCTTGCCTGATCGATCTCTGATCAATTTAGTGGTTATGTTTATCGCAGAAGGGTAATTTTGGGGTCATTTTATGGTCGATCTCAGCCGTTTGTGGCTCATTTTGAACATTTTTGGTAGATTGTGTGTTCTGGGTCAATTTTGGTCGTTTGTTGGTCCATTTTGAGCTTTTGGGTGATCACTTTTTGTCGTGTTTTGGCTGTCTTCGGTTATTCTTCATCGTTGATATTGAACGCTCGCTTGATTTTGGTCAATTTTGGTCGATTCTGTTTATTTTCTGATAATCTGTTGTCGACTGACTGTTTTTCGTACGATATTGCGTGGTTGTCGAAGTTTTTGGATGATTTCGGTTAATTTGCAGGTTGTGTTCTCTGAATTTTGGTAATTTTTGTCATTTTAGTCGCGTATCGTCTATTTTGATTGTGTCATGTTGTATTCATTGTTTTGTGGTCAATTCTAGTCGCTCTTTGATGGATTATTTATGTGTATGTATCTCTTTTGGTCATGGTGTACTGCATGTCTTTAGATTCTCATTACTGGTTTCTACCGGTCCTGGCAAACCCCCGAATCCCGGATTCCGTAAGGGAGGCTCGGAAACCCGGATGACACTGCAACTTGACTGGGTCAAATCAAGAAACTTCTGAGCCTGATGAGAAAGTTGTTCTAGGAAAACTTAATATTGCTCTTGTAAAGAAAGAAAGGTCCCGAAAAATGATGTTGGAGTCCCCAAAAGATCCCAAAAAGTCCCGGTTTTTCATCTTCTGGTTGACACCTCGTTGAGCTACACATCTGAACAATTATTACTGTACGGAAATTCTAACTCAAGTTGTAACATATGCTAGAAATAGTCAGAACTAGGAACGTAATTGAGTCATTTTCAAGGCTGTTTTCGTGTGCGCTTTATCATCATTTTGCTTCATTAGGGTGGGTGCTCGCTTCCAGCGTCCCCGAGTGCGAAAGAAATTTCTGAAAAACTATTCTTTTGCGCTATTCTTGACACGCATGTGCTTTGGAGCAAAATGGTACACGCTGTTGCAATGAAACTCGCAGATAAAGTTTGGAGACTTTTGCTGATTTGTACTTTATAGAATGGAAATGAATCTTGATAAAACTGTTTGTCGCGCTACATATTATGCTCACCAGAGCCGGATTTAGGTCTGCTGCCGCCCTGTTCAAAATTCTTTTTGCCGCCCCTCAAAAACATTTTTGCTCGCTAATTTCGCAATTCAATGTCCAAGGTAATGGGGGGGGGGGGGGGTTGTTGGCTAAAAAAACGGTATCTTCTAATAATTGGAATAATTAATAAAACCGGTATACCGGTTTTTCGAGCTTTGAAAGAACCGTTTAAACCGGATTTTGACGGAAGCTCAATAATTTTACATTTTTGCCACCAGGAGCGCTAAAAGCGTGACTTCATAGCGGTTCCGGAGCGTAGTGAACTTGTGTCTTTTTGACTTGTGGTCGTGCTCTCGACTTTTTCACTTCAAGCAACAAGATAACCAAAAGAAAAATTAGAGGCTATTGCAGGTTTGCGATGGCAGCGGGGAACCCGCAACCTCTCACGCTCGCAATCACGTTGGCGCAAAAATGCCCCCTCAGAAAAGGAGTTGACTGGGCTCTTCTCAGTATACTGCATGCTAGGCCTGATTTAATGAAGGCTGGAAATTGAAATTTTTCCAGTCCCTAAAGTAAGTCAAGATCAAGGTCATTGATGACGTCATAAAGCATCCCGGCTGAAAGTTGAAATTTTGTCGTCCCTACAGTAGGTCAAGGTCATTGATGACGTCATAAAGCGTCATATGTCACGTCACGTCACGTCATGGCGGCTCACTGCGCTCTTGGAAGAATTTTATGAGAATGTTTCATCAAGTTTCTTGCGAGAGCACCTACTCAGTAATGCTGGTCACAATCTATGTCATAAGTGCAGCTCAAATATGAGTCAGAAACGACCAACATGCCGATACTTTGGTGTCCCAAGAAAGTCAGCAGGAGAATGTGGCGGAGGAAAGCCGTTTTGGAGTCGTACAAGCTGACTTTGTTGTGGTACTCATGGGTAACGCTAACAGGCTTGCGCAAGCACATGTTTTTTATGAGGTGGAATGATAGATACCAAAATGTGGATAGTCGCAACAGTCTGGATGAAGAAAGTCGATCAGGAGAAAAGTACCTATACTACTTTTAGGATAGATACCTTTCTTCTACTCGTTACTTTTTTTCAGAAAGTCCGTCAAGGAATGTATTTTTGTGTTACCAGATGGTGGACGCGACTAGGAAGCAAGCCTGGGGAGCCAGCGATTTCTGGCTTCGGCTCCAGCTCCTGGCTCCTCGGAAATCAAAGAGCGGAGCAGAGCCGGAGCTGAAGCTCTCGATCTTGAGAGTGAAGCCAGCTCCGGTTCCAGCTCCTGGCTCCAGTTTCTCAAAGGGCGAAGCGGAGCCAAAGAGCTGTATTTTTGCAGCAGAGCCGGAGCTAGCAGAAGCTCTTGATCTGCTGAGCGGAGCCTCAAGGAGAAAAAAAAAACAGGCAGAGCTAATATGAAGTTTTTTTTCACTTAGTGTGAGCTTTGATACAGTTCCTCAATGGTTCTTCGCTTGCCGGTTCTTCTCTCTCTCTCTCTAGTCGGCTGTTGCGCAATGGTAAACTGTATTTAATCACCTTTTCATTACGCAGGGTTGTCAACTCTTGGAACTCCAAATTTTATCGCCTATTTGAAAGAAAGAGAAAGAATCTTGAATGTCGAATTCCAGTTGTACAGTGGAAGTGGCACCACGTTTCTATGGTACTTCCTAGCAAGCCTGGAGATCCGGAGCCGGAGCTAGGAGCTAAAGCCATAGTTTAATCTTGAAAAGAGCCAAAAACTCCGCTCTTTTGGTCAGCTCCTCAGCTCTTTGGGAGCTGCTCTGCTGTTTCCTTTTCAAGGAGCTCAGGAGCTGCTTTTCAGTCAAAATGACAAAAAGAAAAGGAATTTCAAAATCAATTTACTTCAAGCTTCAAGCCTTAGGGCTTTGGATTTTGAAATTTGTCGAATTTTTCCTTTTCTTTTTGTCATTTTGACTGAAGAGCAGCCCCTTGAGCTCCTTGAAGAGGAAAGAGCGGAGCAGTTCCCAAAGAGCTGAGGAACTGACCAAAAAGCGGAGTTTTTGGCTCTTTTCAAGATTAAACTATGGCTTTAGCTCCTAGCTCCGGCTCCGGATCTCCAGGCTTGCTAGGAAGTACCATAGAAACGTTGTGCCACTCCCATTGTACAACTGGAATTCGACATTCCAGATCCGTTCTCTTTCTTTCAAATAGGCGATACAACTTGGGGTTCCAAAAGTTGGCAGCCCTGCACAATGAAAAGGTGATCAAATACAATTTACCATTGCGCAACAGCAAAATTCAATTTTGCTTCGGTTGATTACAACGTTGAGTTGAAAAAAAATTTGTCCTAAAATTTTTTTGAATAGCTCTAGAAAATTGATGCCAATCGCTTTTGATCGGAAGAACTCATATACCGACCATTGTTCTCGTACTGAAAAGTACAAGTTCCTCCATCAAAAGTGTACGTGATCACCCTTTCAGTTCTTCCTTCTTGTACCCGCACAGCTGAGTCTGCAGCGCTCTCTAGTGTTAGTTTTATCGCCTTTGTGTTGTCACCAATTTTGTGATTTTGATAAGAAGAAAAGAAATTTTGAAACTATCGACGATACTATCGCCTTCGTTTTTCTCGATAATTTTTTCCAATGACTATTGATAGTATCAATAGTTTCCATCGATTTATGACTTCTATATCGAAAATATCGATGTTGCTTTATCGACTTCTATATCGATTTTACGCTCTGCTTCCTTTTCTCTTGACCTAAGATACGCGTCATAGCCTTGTGAAGATCATTTAGCTCATTTACTAGTTAGAAAAGGTTTGATGCGAGTATCCATTCCTGTATGTCAGGGTTAGTATAATAGTGGCTGTAATAGCAGAACCTGATGACTGTTCGTCGAGCCTAGTGATATTGCACCTTTATTCTGGAAAAAACGTGAACACCCCTCGACATCAGAAGATGAATAGGGTCTTATGGAAAGCAATTTTTCTGAAAAAACCGAAAATCGAAGAAGTTGAGAGAAATCGCGTTCAATCGACTTTCCGTCATGAAAATCTTCTGATCAACGAGACAAAATTGCTGGACAATGGCTGCACTGGGTGTAGGGGGAGGGTGATGGTGAGAAATCTTCATTTTCTTCGAAAATTGTGGAGATTTTTTCTTTCATCACTCGAAGATTTCTAAGACCCATTTGTATTATATTTTTAGATTCAGAAATTTGTGTCGTACTCACCATTGGCGACCTCAGTTCCAGAATATGTTACCTATGACTCTCTCTTGTCTCGAGTTTTACTTAGAGAATAAATTTCTTATGAGAGACCGTGAGTGTAATTATTGGTTCTTCTAGGATTTTAAACGAGAGTCCTTTTTGACAAATATGTATGAAGATGATCGCTACACCAAAATGTAACACTAACCGAGATTGCATTACCCGAGCTCTTTGTGCTCTGTCTTGATGGTTTGAACAGTTTTTATTGGAATTTTCCTTTTGTCTTCTTATCGCGAAGCGCCGAAGAGAATGTCTTTATAAAGAATAACTGGACGTTCTTACACTGGTCATAGGTATCGTACATTTTTCGCCGTTTATAAATTCTACGAACTCGCGAGCACAACATAGTTGATGGTTTATTTAATTTTTATCAACTTCATTCATTGGATGGAAGCGAGTTTTTTTCTTTCCTCCTCGTGTTTTAAAGCGTGGTCGTGTGGTCGGTGTGGTCGAGTTGTTCTTGTTTGGAGAAGGGATTCGCTGGAGCTCGACTTTCAATGTAATACGCATATTTCTGTGTTACCTTCATGCTTGACGCGCTAACCACTATTTAACAAGTATTATCATTTTTCATTTCATCGGTCACCATTGTTGGTATAATAAGACGTCCGTTCTTGGCAGTTTCTGAAGGAAATTGTCGGTTTTTGTGCAGGCCGATGTTTTTATTTTGTACTATTTACTAGAGCCGTTTCTATTGTAGACCGTTTCCCCTACTTCCTGGAAGTATTTTGTTTTTCTGGCTCCCTCTGTCGTTGTACATTTCGAATAAATCGTGTAAACTACTTGTCGTGGTACTGAAATACAACTGACAAGTTCTTCGATTTTCAAAACTGCGCTCTCCAGGAAGACTAAATTTTTCAATGTGAGAACTGCTGGCGAGCTGCTGATTTTCAGTCCAAAGTTTGACCGTAGCGTACTTCACTGCCCTTATTAGCAGTGGTTGCAGAACATATGTTTTTAAAATTACCGTCATCCTTCATTACGTAGGGCAACCAGAAAGAATTTCATCGACCTTCTGTACTGTGAAAAGTATTATTTGTTATTGTTTTTGCGCCCAATAATCTAGTAACAAAAAGCACTATTACATTTCCAGAAGAGTGAAAAAAAAAAGACTTCGACTGTTGTTACTACATCTCTGCTATCGGCATCACTCATTTGTTTGTCATTACGACCGCACGCATCTAAGACTACCTCTTCTGAACTAAAGATTCGCGAATGATACCGAATTAAAAATACGATCCGTATTATTCTCCGGGAATCATCAATTGCTGCTAGGACATGTGTTCTTCTGCACATCATGAACAACAGTTGTTCAAACATATGTGTAAGATAATGATTAAGTTAACCGATGTCGATTGATGAAAATGCAACGCTTATCATTACGATTTCTTGTTCTTTTGCTTGCAGTTTTTGGTCAACATAGACTGATTCGTGTTTTCGGAGGAAGTTCGGTCGGGGATTAGACGAAACCTACCGAATAGAAGAGGAGCGGCGTGTTACAATCACCTTTCAAGAATGCTCAACTTTTCATCGCTCGAAACAATCTTTCCAATGTGTCCGTTACAAATTTATAAGTTCGATGTGACAGATCTACTGTTGACGGGTAGTCAGTGGACGAGGGTGTGATTCTTCCAAATGGGAACGAAGAATAATTCCGAGAAGTAAGAAAATTGACGTACCAGTGTGAGGGATTGATCCTTGCGCGCGAATTTTAATTCATTTTTGTTTTCTACTGTTTTCAGTTTCATATCGTCCATAACATCATCGAGCGCTAATCCGTTTTCTTCGCAATCAAAGCACCAGTACATCAACGTCGCGGCGAACAATCAGACTCAGCTGCTTACAAATGTCGTAAATTCTGCCGCTCGATCGACGGGCTCGTCGTCAAATTTTTCACCTTTCACAGGCAAACATAAATTACCGATGCAATTGAGTCGGCCTCCGCCCACTACTTCCATCGGTGTGTCTGTGATTACACCTGCAACCGCCCCTTCGGTTCAATCGCATCATCATAAAGAAATCCATTATAAACAGCAACATCAACATTTTGGAACGCAGCAACACATGGTTAGTCATTCATTCAATTTTTGTACCCCGAGGGTTTGACAACTGATCATTTAAAGGAATTTACATTGATTTAAGTTCAGCTCACACTTTCTCCTTCTGTCCACCCCCTCAAGATATTCGAACACTATATGCAGACAACTCATTAAGAATATCATTTCTACAGAATTTCTGACCCACCCAGTTTGCTTTGCCAACAGATCTAAAAATACATACACAAATCTAGTTACTTGAACTCAATTCAAGGATTGACAATTGATCACAGATTGAGAAATATTGCCCGATTGAACGTCTTGTCCTTATTTCGCTCTCTTCACTCCTCCGCTTTTTGCGTCCATCTTTTGTGGTCGTGAGACTCTAATTCCTTAGTTTGACGCATCCATTTACTCCTACTTGTGCTATCCTCAACCTCAATCTCCTGAATTCTCAGAGCATGATGCAGTTGACCTTGTCGGCCAACATTTCCTTCTCTCCTGTACAATTTCTCACCTCTCTCTAATCCTCAACTCCTGACATGCGTTCCAGACTGAAGAGGTCCTGTGGACTTACTCTAGTTGGACTGTGTGTGGAAGAGGAAATCCAGGACAACAGAGACCCAACTGGGCGTGATCAGCGTTGAAAGAAGAACGCAGCTTAGGGTAATCAGTTATAGAAGCAGCTTAACGTAATCAAGGATGAAAAGAAAATGCAAGGTAGCGTTATAGACCGATTCCTTGTGACATCAAAGTCTTCAATTCTGGTTGAATGCTTTTTCGCTGCTGCTGGCGTTGAGGCAGTCATCATTTAAAATCTCGTAAGAATACATGGGGAACGTCTCAATCATTTATTGATGCATCAAAACAAGACAAGGAAATTTTTGAATTCTCGAGAACTTCATTCAGCCAAATTTCTACTGATAAGACAAAAGCCAGCTTTAAGCACACCTCTGGAAGCTAAAAGTTTTAACCAACTGCATCATTTTTTTGACTAGCTTTTGGCTTCCTCTGAATTTTGAAAAATTTGTACAAAATCATGTTTTTTTTTTTTTCGAAGTCAAAAGAGGTGAGAAACTGAGAAAGAGAAACACAATACACTAAAAAAAAAAAAAACTAAGGAAGCTTCTTCTTTTGCCTCATCTCCTGAATTCCTGGTATCACGTATCAGTCTACACTTCAACGTTTTGACTTCTTTCTTGTAGTTCTTGAAAGTTGTATTGTACCCTTGACAGAGACAAATTTAAACCTAGCCTTTATAATTATGATTGAATTTTCGGACTATTAAAATATATTGATTTTTTCCTCTCCAAGTCTCCAAAGCTAAAAAAGTTGCTCTGCTGTTTTTTTTTTTCTTTTTTTTTTTCAAATAAAAAACATGGTTTTGTATAAACTTTTCAAAATTCAGTGAAATTATTGTAAACATGAAGAGTCTTGGCCTGGAATGTTCGTTTTAGCCTAGTTTATGTTAGTTTAGGCCTAGCTTGTAGGTTTTTTATAGCGTGTTGACTTTTTTTATCTTTTACAGAAGTTTAGAGCACAAAAGTCTTCTTTTTCTTCAAGTCTCGAAGTTGGAGGTTATTCATGACGTACATTTTCAGTGTTCTTCCTTCCCCTCCAATTAGTGTATTGCAGCTAAAAGATTCAGCTTTGGCTTTCGCCTTAAACTTTTGACCTAAAAAAATATAGCTTTGGCTTACGCTTTTGACTGTTTGAAAAAAATTTGACTAGCTTCTAGCTTTTTTTTTCAGCTGGCTTTTAACTTTTCAATTATTGAGAGAATCAAACACAATCAGGAGAAAAGGATCTCTGTTTAAGGGTACAAATTTAAACCTAGCCTTTACAATTATAATTGAATTTCTGGACTATTAAGTATTGATTTTTTCCTCTCCAAACGTCAAAACAAAATGGCTTCTGTTTTGTTTGTTTTTGTTTTTTTAAATAAAAAAACATGATTTTGTACAAATTTTTCAAAATTCAGAGGAAGCCAAAAGCTAGTCAAAAAATGAAAAAATGATGCAGTTGGTCAAAGCTTTTGGCTTCCAGAGGTTTGCTTAAAGCTGGCTTTTGGCTTTCAGTTTTTGGCAAGCCTGGGGAGTTGGAGCCATAATTTGATCTTATAAAGAGCTGGAAACTCCGCTCTTTTGGTCAGCTCCTTAGCTCTTTGGGAGCTGCTCCAGGAGCTACTCTTCAGTCTAAATGAAAAAAAAAAAAAAAAAATTCAATTCTTTTTTTTTTTTCATGATAATATTAGCTCTGCTTGTTTTTTTTTCTTTTCTCCTTGAGCAGGGCTGGGAACAGTTATTTTTTTTAGCGATTCCGGTTGTAAAGGGTCTTGGACTGAATTGTGAGATCCGGTTCCAGAAGCCAAAGCCAGAATCCGGTTCCTTCCGGTTCCGGTTCCACAAGCCAAATCTGGGATCCGGTTCCAGAGGCCTGGAAATACGGGAGGAGATCGCTCCCTGTAGCGGTATTGGGTTCCGGTTCTCAGCCCTGATCTTTACCATCATTTTTTGAGAAGAATATCTTCCTAATACATACAAGAAATTAAAGTGAGGATTTTGCTACTTGTGAGTTTACTCACTTTTTCTTTTACTCGGTTTGTAAAATTTCGCACTTGTTCAGCAAATTTTCGCTTCAATTCCCTTGCATAGAAATAAACTATTTCTTGCATAAGTGCGCCAAGTTTTACACTACCTATCTGAGATCCGGTTCCTTTCATTTTCGGTTCTGGTTCTGAAAGACAAATCCGGGATCCGGTTCCTTTCGATTCCGGTTCCACGAGCCAAAGCCAGAATCCGGTTCTTTTCGGTTCCGGTTCCTCAATGCAAAGCCATGATCCGGTTCCTTTTGATTCCGGTTCCACAAGCCAAATCCGGGATCCGGTTCCTTTCGGTTCCGGTTCCGAAAGGCAAAGCCAGGAAGGACCTGGTTCCTTTCGGTTCCGGTTCCAAAAGCCAAATCTGGGATCCGGTTCCTTTCGGTTCCGGTTCTAGAAGCTCAATCTGGGTTCCGGTTCCAGAGGCCTGGAAATACGGGAGGAGAACCGCTTCCTGTAGCGGTATTGGGTTCTGAAGTTTAGATGGGGTTCTGGTTCTCAGCCCTGTCCTTGAGGCTCCTCTCAGAAGATCAAGAGCTTCAGCTGGCTCCGGCTCCGCTCTGCTCTTTGAGATACTGGAGCCGGAGCTGGCTCGGAGCCAGCTCTTTTTTTTCCTTTGGCTCCGCTCTCAAGATCGAGAGCTCCAGCTCCGGCTCCGCTCCAAAGATCCAGCCTCCTGGCTCCGCTCCGCTCTTCGATTTTCGAGGAGCCAGGAGCTGGAGCCGGAAATCACGAGCTTCCGAGGCTTGGTTTTTGGCTTTTGAATGGCTGCAATACCTTGCCTCCAACGGAACAGTCTCACTTTGATGACGTCATATCTCTTCATACTTGATGTTATGATGACGCCACCTTCTCCAATTTCCCTCTCTCAAGTCTTCAAAAAGTTATTCATGACGTCTCAGAGGACGAAGGCGACCTTATTTTGAGACTTTCCCCTCCCCCCTCCAACAGTACAGCTGATTACATCTACCCTCCTGATTTTCCTTAAGATCAGCTATTTCTTGAATCCGTCCTTTTACACCCTCTTTCAAGTTCACCATCTACTCTCTTCTCTTTTTAGTCTAAATTTCTCAAAATCGCTCTTATGACCTCACAGCTATCCTCTGTATGGATTTAGGCCGAATATTTTCCAAGTCACATTGCATAAGGTCAGATTTCTGGGCAGACGTACGGACGTACCCTTCAAAAAGACCCAAAGAATTTGATTTTGTAAGACATTTTGTGGAACTATTGCTGGTGACTGTTCCTTGAATGTGTTGTTACTTTGTTTGGTTTTCCCCTTTTTTGTGCGTGAGCTGCTCTCTATTTTTTCTCAGCCGAAACTGATTTTTTCCTCTCTCCATGAGAAATCTTATTTCGTGAAAATTATTTTTACAAAATCTTTTTAATGTGTTCTCTTCAGAAGATACCATCTGGTCGAAGTGGCGGTGATGGATACGCCAGGCATCAACATCCTTATTCGAATTCAAGAAAAATGGTCCAACCTCCTACATCTGGTGGCGTTTCAATGTTGCCGGTTAATCATTCGCACATGCACAATACTAAAACTGTTTCATCCATGGCTGTTGCCCATAAGTCTGCAGCACCAACTCATACGCAGCATTTACCCAAGTATTTGTCAAGCAGTCGATTTCTGTGAGTAAAATCACCTTAAAGAAGAGAATTTTAAAGTTCACATATTGTAATATTGAATAAACATAAACATTTTTCTAACAGAGTTAATACGGAAAAAGGTGACATGTACTTTAGCGATGATGGTATTTTTGATGAAATTGCGGATAAGCGTACTCAGTACAGCAATAATTTACCTCCAAATTTTCAAGTAAGTTTTTATAATCTTGAGTAGTACGAATTCTTTTGCAATATGTCATTGTTTACGTTTCGTTTTTGCAGTATGTGCTTCAAGATCACTCGTACTCGCAATTACCGGAGTCACCACCTCCTCCTCCGGTTCCAACATCACCTGTACACCATAAAACAACCCTCAATGGATTGAATAGGGTTTCTTCGTCCGTTGGTCTGTCGAGTAAAGGTATAATAATGATTTATTTAAAAGAAAATATAACGTCTTCACACTACGTATAATATCTGATCGGAAAGGAACCCATGGGATTTCGCATTATTAAAATCTCTTATGACATTTTTGAACACTTAGTTCTTCGTATTGCGATTCAAAATTTTATGATTTCAAATGTACTATTGAACACTTACCGCGTAATGGTCTTATTTATCCGTGTTCTGATAATTGTTCCTTCATTATCACTTCCCCCCTCCCCCCTTCAGCGCGCTGATACATGTGTACGTGCTCGTGCTACGTATCGAGCAGCGTTACTCCTCTATGTTCCTTTTCAGTTATTCACGAATAGTGCGAGAGGACGTCGTAAAAAGTTCACCGTTCGCCTTAAAGTGAATGTTTTGTATTTTTCTTTTTTTCAGTTACGTATAATAATAATCGAATGGTAAACCCGGGTGGAATTGGATTCTCGTCGTCGTCGTTACCGAATAATGTGAATAGCAGTCGCCTGAATCATGAGAAACAGATGTCTTATTCGAGTAACAACGCTGTAAACAATTACTCATCAACGCATTTGCACTCGAATAACGTGAGCAGCACGTCCAATAGTGTCCACAATAATATCACCAATAATGCGATCTCGCCGAGTTTCAAGAAGAACTACCATCACTCGCACGCCGGTGGTGCTGGAGCTTTTTCGCACATCCCGAGAGGTTTGCTGAAAAGTGGTCTAATCTCGGATAAGCCTGAAGAAAGTGATCTTAGCGAAGACGATCGGTTACCGGATCCACATGGTGAGGAAACCGAAACGGCACCCGAAGCTGAAGGCGATGAAGAAAGCGTTACGAGATGTATATGGTAAGTTTTGTTTGTTTGTTTGTTTTTTTAAATGTTATCCTAAATTATTCTCCGTGGGTGTTGGCCAGTTCGGACGAATTTTCTATCTAGTTAAAGAAAGAGAAGAGAGACACTTTGTTCGTATTGCTCGGAGCGAAGTAAATGTAAATATTTTCCATATTAGAGAAATGTTTCAGACAGTGGATTCTAGCCGATGTTATTATCTTTATTAATGATTGCTCGTTCTATCTAATGAACATTTCTGAGGCCTACTCGTTTTATCGCTCGATTATCTGATCTCTTTTCGATACACAATAATAGTTAGTCAGACGTACAGTACAGTTGAGTTTATCATCTCACGCACCTCAATGAACTCATGACTCCATGTTCTTTTTTTCTGATTTACAGTGATTTCCAACACGATGATGGTTATATGATAAGCTGTGACAAGTGTTTGTAAGTAATTTTCTAACTCGTATTCTTGAATTTTCTTCTACGAATTAAGGCTACAACGCGTCTCCTTTGTTCACTTTTCCAGAGCTTGGCAACATGTTGATTGCATGGGTATTGATTGGCATCAGATTCCTGACGAGTACCAGTGTGAGAAGTGTCAACCGCGTTATATCGATAAGAGAAGAGCCATCGAAATCCAGAAAAAGAAAATAGAGAATAAATTATGCGTCGGGCTGAATGACGATAGTGATTCATCTGACGGTCCAGTATCAAGTGAGCATCTCTTCTTCCCATCTTTGTTACTACGCGTAAAATTGAATAATATAAACCTCGTTCTATTTTAATGATTTCCAGGCTCTCGAAACAACAAAAATTTAACGAAGAAAAAGTACAAAGGCAAACGAACGACGAGCACCAAACGTAAGAATATTCGTGATTCAAAAGAGGCCAAACCAAAAAGAAATCTGGGTAGTGCGAAGAAACGTAATTTGAACGATTCCTCTACCGGTTCAGCATCACCTCAATCGCCATCGATAACCACTAGTGGATTGTCGGCCGAGAAGAAGAAGCAGTTACTCATCGAGCGTAAAAAGATGCTCTTGGAGAAGAAACAGATAACCAAAAAGCGTTCGATGAGAAAACAGGCTCAAAGTACCAAAAGAAATATGGACAAGATGAAGGTTGGTTTTCATGCGTTTTTTCTTTTTGTAATTCAAATTATTGTAGCGGCCTCTAATTTTGAGGTGATACTGTTGCGCAGATGGATGATGATTACGAAATGAGAAATGCGCATTCGTACATGGATAAAGAGGATACCGTCCATCACAATATTCAACAGGTGCGTGAATGGGTCGACCGGTACGAAGAAGCGGTGACCAATCATTATTCTCAAGAACTTCGAGCGAGGTTGAATGCCGCTCAAGTCAATAACGTGAGTTCCGATTTGAAGTTCACGGCTTCGCTGCGTTCCATTGAGAAGTGTCGAACGTCTTTACTGTCTACCGGTGGAAAAGTAAGTGCGGTAACAATCTCAACTTCGGCCGGACTTTCATCGTTTGTAACAATTTCTGTTTACTCGATTTCAGGTTGTCTTAGCCACGTGCAGTTTATCTCCTAATCAACCGATCATCGAACTGCGCGGTAAATACATGTATACCGGTGCGGAATCCTTTAAACAGAGTAAAATTATGCAGTTTACGCCATATGTCTTTTATTATAAGCTCCCTTTACCGAAACAAGATTTAGAAATTTGTGTAGACTGTCGTAGTTACGGTAATTTCGCGCGATTCATTCGCCGGTCGTGTAAACCAAATGCCGAAGTAAGTAGAAAACTCATTCTCTTCTTTATGTTACGTACCACGAGAGTCTCATACGTTCCTTGTTTTACAGTTACGTCATTGTATTCGGAAAACGTCCCTACATCTGTATATCATCGCGACGCAACCTCTTAAGAAGAATACCGAAATTCTGATCGGACATTACAGTCCGGAAACCGCAAATACTTGCGTTTGTGGTTCGCCTCATACTTGCACAGCTAGTGAAACGCCATACCCTGTTGTTTCGTCTTCTGGAAGACTGAATGATAAATCGAAAGAATCTCAGACGAGCCGCGTCGCCTCACCAGCGTCTGTGGAACCAAATTCAAGAAATAAGAGAACGTGAGTACATTTTTTTTTTTTTTTTTTGACATATTTTATGTCTTCTCTGACACCCTATACACTATCGAAAATTCGCGAGTACCACACACACACACACACACACACACACACACACCCCTCAATAATGGACTTAGAAAATTTTTGTGAATTACCTGGGAGGTCATTGAGAAATCTGTGAGTGCCACCCTCTCTCCAAAAGAAAAATTATAAATAAAAAAAATGAAAAAATAAAATAGATAAAATGAAATGAAAAATGAAATAATATGAAATAAAAGTGAAATGAATAAATAAAATAAAATGAAATTAGATAAAATCAAAAATGATTCTGAAAAAAGAAAAAATGATAATAATAATAATAATAATAATGAATAAATAAATAAAAATGAAAAATACCTGGGAGGTGATTGAGAAATCTGCAAGTACCACCCTCTCTCCAAAAAAAGAAATAATAAAAATATAAAAAATAAAAATATAAAATATAAAAAATGAAAATATAAAAAATAGAAATATAAAAAATGAAAAAATAAAAAATTAAAAAATTAAAAATTAAAAAATTAAAAATTAAAAAATTGAAAATTGAAAAATTAAAAATTAGAAATTAAAAATGAGAAAATGAAAATAAAAAATAAAAAATGAATGATAAGCAAATGAAAAATAAAAAAATGAAAAAATGAAAATAGAGTAAATAAAAAATAAAATAAAATGAAAATGAAATGAAATGAATAAATAAAATAAATGAAATAAAATATAGATAAAATCAAAAATGAGAATGATAATGAATGAATAAATAAAAATGAAGAATACCTGGGAGGTGATTGAGAAATCTGCGAGTACCACCCTCCCTCTTTTTTTGAAAATAGATAACAATAATAATAATAATAATAATAAGATGAATAAAATAAAATAAAATTCAATTCAATAACGCTTTATTTCATAATTATAATTGGACGCTTTTGAGCAAAACCCAACCAAGCGACATGATAACGATCTGGGGAAAAGGATAATCTCCACTTTATAGTAAATAAACATTTCTCCTGTTCTCCAGATTGTTATCATGTCGCTTGGTTGGGTTTTGCTTAAAAGCGTCCAATTATTCTACATGGAACTCCTGATGATAGGTGCCCTATGCCCTAAGAGGGGCGAGCGGGCAAAATCAGATTATTATTATTTAGTAAGAGATGAAGAATAAAGAATAAGGGGAAAAGTGGAACTGAAGAAAAAGGGGGGGGGAGTGAATAAATAAATAGACAATTAGGCCATAAATAAACAATAAAGGCAAGAAAACCGAAATTCATATGACAAAAACATCACAGAATAAACAAAATAAACAAAATAACACCACAATTAATAGTATATTATATAACAACAGCAACAACAGGAACAAAACAACAACAGCAGCAGCAGTAATAGGACTGTTTTCCTATGACATCACCTATCGATACTCATTCGATAGTATCGCGAAATATCGCAAACAGATTAGGTTTCTATCAAATAACTGTAGCAAAACTACCCAACGTTGCTCCAACTGACTTGTTGACTCCCATATGAATAACATTGGGAGCAAAGATCATTACATAAATAATTCAAAATTAGAAATAAATAAGAAATCAGAGATATATATTTAAAATCTTTTATGTTCTCAGCGTCTGTCCATCAACTTGTAGTATTTAAGAAATTCCTTATTTTTAATTAGGAACACGTTGATCTTAGCTCACTGTGTTATTCTTATGAGAGTCAACATGCCAGCTGGAGCAAAGCTCTTAAGCAACTCAAAGCCTGCTATAGTCGGTTCAACCTAGGATTACAAATTTGACGGCACCAATTATTCAGTAGTGCTCTGGTGTTAGTGCGTCCATTTATGTTCATAACGCACCAACACTAGAACACTACTGAATAATTGGTGACGTCAAATTTGTAATCTTAGGTTGAACCGACTATAGCGGTTATCCGCTGATTGACGTCACAGAAAACTGGGCTATATCAGTACCCACACTAACAGAAGCAGCAACAACAAAAGCAGAAACAACTACTGTAAACTACATATCAATTCACACAACATAATATAATAGGAGAACAATTACAGTAACAAAACAGCATTCTCAAAACAAAACACAAAAAACAAACCATAGGCAGCAGGTAACTGATTAAAAAAAAAAATAGAATCAAAATTAAAAGAAAATGAAATGAAAAAATAGAATTGAACATAATAAAATGTAATTCAAAATGAAAATATAAAAAATGGAAATATAAAAAATGAAAAATAAAAAATTGAAAAATAAAAAATTGAAAATCAAAAATCAAAAAATTAGAAATAAAAAAATAAAAATAAAAAATGACAAATAAAAAAATAAATAATAAGAAAATGAAGAATAAAAAAATGAAAAAATGAAAATAAAGCAGATAAAAAATGAAATAAAATAAAATGAAATAAAATAAAATATGGATAAAATCGAAAATAATTCTGAAAAAAAAAAAAATAATAATGATAATGAATGAATAAATAAAAATGAAGAATACCTGGGAGGTGATTGAGAAATCTGCGAGTACCACCCTCCCTCTTTTTTTGAAAATAGATAATAATAATAAGATGAATAAAATAAAATGAAATGAAATGAAAAAATGGAATTAAACATAATAAAATGTAATTCAAAATAAAAAAATAAAGAATGGAAAAATGGAAAAATAAGAAATAAAAAAATTGAAAATAAAAAAATAAAATATAAAATATAGATGAAATCAAAAATGATTCCGAAGAAAAAAATAATAATAATAATAAATAAATGAAAATGAGGAATACCTGGGAGGTGATTGAGAAATCTGCGAGTACCACCCTCCCTCTTTTTTTGAAAATAAATAATAATAATAATAATAATAATAATAAGATGAATAAAATAAAATGAAATGAAAACAAAAAAAAAATACAATTGAAAATAAAATGAAATGATAAAATGGAATTAAAAATAATAAAATTGAATTGACAATGAAAATAAATGTCTGGGAGGTCATTGAGAAACTCGCAAGTACTATCCTCTCTCAAGAAAAAATGATGGCAAAAAATGAAATAAAATAAAAGAAATAAATTAAATCAAAAATAATTCTGAGAAAAAAATAATAATAAATAAATAAATAACCTAAAAATAAGAAATACCTGGGAGGTGATTGAGAAATTTGCGAGTACCCAGTCAGCCTAAAATACTCTAAAGTAGACTTATACTAGAAAAAGAAGCTGAATTTTTGAACTATGAAGAGCTTAAGACGACTGGCGAAAAGACATGAAACATGATCTTTATATTTTTGGCAACGCCAAATTCTCTGTTTTATCATGAATTCGTTCTCACGCTTAATTTTGTCCACTTTTATAGGCCCGCTGTTTCTGATAGAGGCAAAAAGAAGGGTAAAGAAGGCAAGAAAAAACTGACGAAAGAGAATCGTCGTGGTAGGAGGCGGTCGCAGTCATCGAGAAGCAATTCGGATCAAGAGTTCTCTAGTCGAGAGGAGTCACCGTTACCACCGGCCAAATTAACCGTAAGTTTATGGGGTAAACCTGGTGTCTTACCAGCTTCTGGCGAAGTGAACAATAAAAGTGGGTCGGATAGCGAAAATCAGTCCAACACCGAGCCTAAGCCTTCTGCCGATGAGAGCGCGGAACCCGATGACACGGCGACAGCGAATACGTGTGCAAGTCCCACGCCAGAGGATGTTGCGGCAAGTAGCGAAAATATCTCGCCCACGGCTACCACTGTGACGAATACGCCTGTTACGACTGGGAACAGCACCGTCAAAAGTGATCGCTCTCCTGTCCGAAGCAGCACCAACGATGACAGTCAGGAAAGCACCAATAACTCCCCGGACAATGGTTCTACGCCCAAGCAGAATACAAGATCGACAAGGCAATCTGACTACGCTCGAAAAGAGAAACAACAACTCGATATGCCTTTATTCTTTGAAAATCCAAATCACAAAATGGTCAGTATTCAAATTCAAGTTAGAATTTTCATAAAGTGAGAACTACCTTATCATTCCTTCCTTTTTTTTTTTTTTTTTACAGACGAGAGAAGAGAAGAAAATACAGGCTATTATGAAAGTATTCGAAGCCATGGAAAAGTCTGAAGCGCGAAAACAAGAAAACCAGCAGAAGCATCGACGCGAATCGACTTCGGAAAATGATCCTCCGAACAAGAAGACCTTCACAAATCGCAAGAGTATAAAGGGAGGTCGAAGGAGCCTCGACGAAATGAAAGATCGCGATGACAAGTCGAATGGGAGGATTTCGTGTAAGGATGACGACGAAGATGAAGACGGTGAAGGTAGTAAAGAAAATTCGATGAAAGACGTCGCCGTCAAAACGGAGTCCAAAGACGACGATGCATCGCGCGAAAAAAAATCCGGTATTATCGAAAATGGTGGACAAGTCAAGGTCGAGAGTAGGGACGATACAGAAGTCACCGATAATGACGCAAGCGATAACGCGGACGAGGAAGACGTAATCCAGAGTCGAAGTGCCGCGTTGTTCAAAAAGCGACAGTCTACGGCTAAATTGAACAACAAACATAGAGACGAATCTGAGGAGTCGGACACTGACACGAGTAAACCAAAACGAAATGAAGTTAGAGCCAAAACTCGAACGCCAACAAAAACTCCTCCTCGTATGTCGAGACCGATGCCGAAGGCGAGAGCGACGCCGAAGCCGAAAGTTACGCGTGGAAAAAAGTTTGTATCCATTCGAAATAATTGTGATCTGTAGAAATGCGTTTGATTAGTCTACTTAACTGTAATATTCTCTGTATTTTCAGACGGAAAAGTGAGAGCGAAGCTGACGCGTCTACCGATACCGATGTTGGCGATATCAGCGAGCGTACGAGAAGCGCGATTCTACGACAGAAAAGAAGTTCGAATCTCCTTAAAGACGAAAAATTTTCGAACGATTCGAAAAGTGCTCCCGGATTCTCGCCTAATAAATTTCGTAAATTAGAAGATACGCTCATCTCACCTTGTGGCACCCCTCCGAAGATACGAGAACGACTCGATAGTAGCAGCAGTAGCGGAGGTACTCCGCCGACGCCAGTCTCTGATACTTGTTTGCTAGTGGCATCAGCTATCGGACATTTGACGGATTTCAAATTTCCCAATACCAAAAAAGTACGCTATTTTTGATGTCCCCGATCGAAGAATTTTGCAGACCGAGCAATTTTTAATTAATGCAACTGTTTCAGGAACTTATGAATGCTTGGTTCAAGGAGGAACGAAAACCTTCTCCGGACGAAGAGAATACTAATAAATTACCTAACCAAGAAGGTAATAACGAATACGCGAAAAAGAGATGGCTCCGACAAGCAATCAGCGAAGAAGGAGATAGTACGATACCGAGGCCAGGTAATCTTGAAATTCTTTCTCAATGATGGTGATCATTCACAGGAAGGCTAATCGTTTTTTATTTGTCTCGTAGACGAAGCAGTATCGCCGAACGGCGAGTACGGTGGACCACCAAAAAAGAGAAGATTCGCTAGAGAATCGATGTCTGAAAAGATCTGTGATTCGCCGACTCCCAGTCCTTTTGGAAGCGCTGGCCAAGTAAGTACCGTCATATATTATCAGAAATCTCGCGTAGCTGTATTTTCATTGAAACCCACTCTCGCAAGATACGCTCGTTAGCAGTCGCGGAAAAACGTGGTTGAGATATGTGACCATATTTTGATATTTATTTATTGTAGATGTCATTCGACGACGAGACCGACCTTTCGTCTCCGGATGCGTCCCTTTTTCGGGCGACTGAGGGTGACAGTGTCGCCACGTGTCACCCTATTTCGCTCCAAGTGAGTCCTTTACGAGAACCTTAATACGTTCGGCGCCATTGTTGCATACTCGTGATTCGGTCAAAATGGTTTGCACCGATAGTCGCGATATCGTGCAATCTCATTTGACGATCGAATCTACAACACCGTGGTTGGTAGCTTTATTTTCCTTCTTCTGTATACTAACCTCTTCCTCATGTTTCTACCGAAATCCCGTTGTTTTCCAGACAAGAGAGTCTTTCAATGTCCAACCATGTGTGGTAGTTTTCTATAATATTTTGATTACACGTATCCGTTGCTCATTGAGAATTCTTTTGTGTTTGCACCGTACCCGAAATATTTCGAGCGTTCTTTGAAAATGTTGGCTGTACAGTTGATGATTTTATTTTTTGCTTCACCTCTGAACCTTATGAAGATGTGGACGTCGTAGGTCAATTTCGCTTGAAGAGAGTAAACATTTTAATGCTCTCCCTAGACTCAGGATCACGATTGACGAGGGTAGAAACTAATACGTTTTTGTTGTGCCGTTGAAGTATGCGCCCTGTAGATTCATCACTGTTGTAGTATGCGCTCCGGTAGGTTCATGTACTCCACCGTGAATGTGTAACTGCTATAGCTAATCAGATCTCACAAACACGAGCCTTTCGTGGCTGTATGCCAAAATTGAGATACTGAAAAAGATGAGAGGTTGTTCCAATGTCTAGATGATTATTTCTAGCGGAAGTACCGACGCAATACTCCTCACTTATTCTTTGCCAGAAGACTTACAATTGACGCAGTTATTTCATATCCTCTACTTCACAAGAATGTTACTAGTGACAGTCGCTTTTCTTGGAAGGCAATGTAAGCTGACTTCCCTGTCTCCTGGGTGAAACTATTGAACTTACTCAAACAGCTAGCGCCTACTACATTAGCTTCACACTAGCGGTAGAACGCATACTATAACGGCACCTTTTTTGTTGAGCAAATTACTTCCTCGACGCGTCCTTCTGTTTCATTGTATCTAAAGTTTTTGTAAGACCATTATTTCCTCTTATTTCTCGTTAGTTTTGAGACGAGCTTCGTTGCGTAGAGTTGATTTTTTTCATTTTTGTAGTAAAAGATATCGCACATTGATCGACGAAAACTGACCTTTTTGTCCTGTCTGTGTGTCTTTGCAGAAAGAAATTAGCGCCAAAACTGACGATTTGTTGATGAAGATGAAAGAAATCCACGCCGGCGCGGATAAAACATTGGATATCCAGGTCGACGAAGATATAGCGAAAGTAGCTAGTGAGAGTGTAGCCGATACGATCGCATCTATACTAGCGCCGGTGCAAGCGCAATTGGCATCACCACCGAGACCACCCTCGGTATCGCCGCCTCGTACTCCGAGTCCTCCGCCGGAAGAGACGGAGAAAAATTCGCCGGAGACGCGTAGTCCGCCGGTGAGCAAAAAGAAACTATCTTTGACCGAATATCAACGACGTAAGGGAGCTGTTCCGTCGACACCGCTGCCTCCTGTACCAGAAGTGGCGAACGATGTTGCTCAAGACGTTCCTACTGTAGCCGACGCAACGCCTACATCCGTAGATTCGACTGACGCTGTCGCCCGAAGGCCTTCCTCGAGGTCGTCGGTGACCTCGTCGAGCGGATCAGATGACGACGAGGATGATAGTCATGCAGCTTCTGCTCAAGTCATCGCGCGATCTTTGATGATCGAAAGTCGACATCTGTCGTACGGACCTCAAGCGAGCGCTTTATTCAATTCTATTAGATCAGGTAGGTGGAGAATGATCGTTTGAGTTGTTGAAACGTTGGTAGGTTCGAGGGCATGTGGTTCAATGGTCCTCTCTTTGTGTGCTTGCAGGTGCTCCTCCTCAGTTATTTAACGCGAAACCCACTCCTACAGCCACGAATCCGCCTTTGGCCCGGGAAAATCTAGCCGACAGACTGAAACGTGAGTTCAACGTTAACGTCGAAGAAGACGAGAATGAGAAGAACAAAAATGCACCTGTATCGCTTTCTCCAAATAGAATACGTAAGTATAATTTCACTCTCCTCCCGAGAGTTATTTAAATGACAGTATTGGACTAACTACCCCCGTGGTAGGTGTAGGCCTTGATAGCTTGTGATTGATGAGTGGATGGGATGCATCGGATGATTTCTCGCCATAGGTTGCTATCGCCCAATGAAATTCGTTCTTGTTGGCTATCTTCCATCTTATGAAACTTAAAATGAGAAGTCCGTTAGCTGTAAAAGAGAAAAAGAATCGAATTGAACTCGGGTGTCTCGTCGATTTATTGATGAAAACTAGCAGCTCACTTTATTGAGTATGCCGACTGAGGCGAACTGGGGATTCGAAGTCCTTTAGCTCTCGTGCATTTCCCTGAGCTACAACTTGCCGAAAGAACGACGCTCGGCAGACGTTTCTCCTTAATAGACTTAGTACAGGCGATAAATGACGAATAGAAACTTTTTGGGGGCCAAAAGCGAATTATGATGGGAAATGTCGGGCTAGGTGTCCGAAACAACATATTAAAAATCCCCCTCCCCCTCCCTCCTAGAAGCTGAGCTAACTGTTCTGTGGCACGTTTTAGTCCCCAAAAATCGATTTTCTGCCAGTATCTCGAAGAGTTTGAGACTTGGGAGAAAATATTTCAAACAAAAATTGTTTCTCGTGAAATTTCCTTTCAAATGGTGTATCTAAAGTTGGGTATAGGCCAAACCGTTGGCCTACAACCGTCCTTGAAAGTAACCAAATAACAAAAATCTAATAAAATACTAACAGAATTTTGCAAATATCATAAAATTTTTCCAAAGTAGACTTATACTAGACTAAGAAGCTGCGAGTGAGCCCCCCTCCCCCCCAAAGTCATTAGCCTAAAATATTCCACAGTAGACTCATTTATTCTAGCTTTATGCTAGGATTATAATAGTCTTCAACTAGACTTGTATTGGACCAAGGAAGGAGGCGGAGCGAGTGAGCCCCCAAAAAGCCAACTTGCCCCTAACTAAGAAAGACATGGAACATGATCTTTATTCATTTGGCTCTGCCAGAAAATTCCTTCTGACTGTAACTAAAACAGCATCAGTAACATTAACAGAAATGATAACAGTGACAGTAACGGTAATGATCACAATAACGGTAACAGTAAATGTAACAGCATCAGTAACGGTAACAATAAAAGTGACAGTAATGGTAACAGTAACGGTGACAGTATCAGTAGAAGTGACAGTAACAGTAGAGGTAAAATGGTAATACAGTAACTCCCGTTTAATATGATTGCGCTTGATAGCATAAACTGCTTTATATTATAGAAAATGCTTGGGACGGAACATTTGTACAAATTGTACATGAATGTGACCGCATAATGTGATAAAGAGACCGCTTATATAAATATTTGACAAAAAAAGGAAATAATTGACAGAGGTATTGAAGATTATGCGACCAACTTTGATTTACATCATAAGTACGTCGATTGTTTGGATCATATTACACTGCGTAACAATTTAGAACTTTTTGAAAATTACTTGATTCTTGAAGTATTTTTCATACCTAATTCAATGCCGTTTTTCAATAGCACGTCTAGATTTCTTGTAATCCTTATCTTTACTTGCAATAAATCGCTGTGCGTCGTGGCGAAACGTAACACAGGTTCCCGCGCTTTGATTAACAATAGCAGTATCACAGCATGAGAACCAGCGTTACGTGTCGCGACGACGCACGGCGATTTATTGCAATTAAAGATAAGGATTACAAGAAATCTAGACGAGCTATTGAAAAACAGAAAACGGCATTGAATTAGGTATGAAAAATACTTTTAAGAATTATCTATTCTTATTCAAGTAATTTTTTATGTGTTACGCAGTGTTATTCAAGAAAGTAAAAAAACAAAGTCTAATGAGCAATTGAGGAGTTACCTGTCAAAAGGGCGTCTGTCGGGCGAACGCCCTTTTTTGGAAATTTGTAATTTTTGAATTCCTTATGATTCAAACTATTATATTCAAACTTCAAAACATCATATTTAAAACCTCTATATCTGCTAAAATACAAAAATTTTAGGTGAACTTTGACCGCAAACTTTGTTCAACTGTCGTTTGTAGGTACCTATTCAGTTATGGAAGTGCGTGCGTACTTCATTGAAGTTTTGTTAGTCAAATTGTCGCCCAGGATTGTATGTATTTTTTAAAAATATCCTCAAAAAGAAGAAAACTAGACAATAATGAAAGAGCTGTTAGAACTTTGAAGAGCGTAACGCGTTTGAAGACTGATAACAAGAACAAGATGGCCGCCCAAACCAAAAATTTCTTAAATTTCCTCATTTTGATTAAAAGGGCGTCTGAGGTACTCTACTTTCTAACCTTTTTAAGTAAATATTACTCATTTAACAAAGAAGATAATTGAGCGTTATATTCACAGAGAAAAACTGAATAAATTTCAAAGAATAACTTTTTTACAATAAATCACTCTATCAAAAGTTATTTCACATTGAAACTTTTAAACAATTTTTTCAATCAATGTTTTGACCAAAGGACGCCCTTTTGACAGATTAGTTCTCAATTTTTATTTCTTAAAAGAAAATAATTTGTTTTCACCATATAAGTATGCACTGCAAAAGTATTCTCCGACAATGTTACTCATTAAAACAGTGCATAAATGTAGTACACATTTACATTTTGATGAAAAGAAAAAAATTTTGTGTGTGTTTGGATATTAGCATAGACCGCTTATAGATTACACTCTATCCCGATGCAATGACATTAAGTGGGAGTTACTGTAGTAATGGTAACAATAACAGTGACGTTGAAACAATAACAGTAATGGTAATGATAACAGTGACATTGAAACAATAACAGTAACGGTAAGGCGCTAGAGGTATTCTCGCTCAATGTAAACAAACATCGCAGTGGAGTGCGCGGGTTGGTGCGCGGGATGTTCCCATCCCAAAATCCGAAAAATGAAGTGGAATTTACACGTAATAAGTCCACTTCATTTTTTCGTTTCTCGGATGGGAACATCCCGCGATGTTTGTTTACATTCAGCGAGAATACCACTAGCGCCTTATAACGGTGATGATAACAATGATAGTAATGGTAACAGTAACAATAACAGTGACAATAATGGTAAACCAGTGATAGTAACTGTAACGGTATTGATAATAGTGACAGTAACAGTTTTAGTAACAGTAACACAATAATGGTAACAGTAACGGTGACTGTAACGAAGGGTGATGTTTCACCCTTTCACTTTGAAAACTGGGCCCAGGGACAGAATCCCTAGTTACCCCTCTTCTCGTTGGGCCTGACTTTGTGGACCGAGTCACGGCTTCTTTATACAAGGCCGTAATGTAGAAAATGACAACAGCGCGCAGTGGATTGTTATCAGTTACCTTTTGGGGCGGTTTGGTGTTTGCCGTGTTACAATGATGAAACTGTACCGCACTTCGTTCTCTATCCTATTTTTAATTTTAAAACGATGATAACTTCTCTTGTACTGCACCAATTTTACTGGAATAGAGCTTCAAAAATAGAGAATTATTTGCTCTTTAAGTTATATTCTCTTCGACGATGTGTCGCTGTCGTGTTGAAAATAGAAAATTGTTACATGATTGTATTTTTTCTTATTTACCATAGAATTAGCATAATATGAGATGCTCTGTAGTTCAGAATTTGAAATTCCTCGCTGAATCACAAAGTGCAGATGTCCAAGAATGTTATTAGATTCTTGTGTTTTGGTTACTTTCATGGACAATTGTAGGCCAACAGTTTGGCCTATACCCAACTTCAAATCAGGGATGCACAGCCAATTGCTATTAGCTTAAAGCTGGCTTAAAACTTATAAGTTTTTCTGTTTTTTCAATTAGCTTAATCATTGGCTGAATGAAATAATATGGTTGGCTTAATGATTGGCTTAGAAGAAGTTTTTCTCTTTAAAAAACATGTTTTTTTTTTCTGTGGAAAAACATATTTTTTTTTTCTTCGAAAAACAAATTTTTAGCGAACCAATCACTGATTGGCTATTCCATTTACTTAGAAAGGTGGTGGGTGATTGACTGGCTTAAAGGTTGGGAGAAATATTTTTTGTTTGAAACATTTTCTCCTAAGACTCAAACTTTTCGAGATATTCGCAAAAAATTGGAGGGCTAAAACGTGCCACAGAACGGTTAGCACAGCTTCTTGGGGGGGGGGGGGGATTTTTAAAACATTATGTTGTTTCGGATACCTAGCCCGACATTTTCCGTCATCATTTGCTTCTGGCCTCCAAAATGTTTCTAGTCACTTATTTTGTGCAGTTATCGCCTGTACTAACTCTCCATTAAACAGTTCAAAATGAAATGCAGAAGTCCATTCGGTGTATGTAATGCTAAAGATTTCATTTTTTCGTCGATTAAATGAATAATTCAGAATGTAATTGTAAAAGAATGTTTGAGTCTCGTTTTCTTGTAAATTTCTTATCGTTCTTTTTTCACCTTCCACAGCTGTTCAAATTACAACCGGAACTACTGTACCACTTTCCGAAAAAGACCTCAACTTTCGGATAAAAAAGGCGCAACCACCTCCGCCGCCGCCGCCATTGCCGATCATTCCTCCGCCGCTGTTACCGCCATTACCAGATCCTCCGCAACTCTTCGCTCCCACGTTCTACCCGTACCCGGTTCCTAGGGTGGCACCTTTCTTCACGGCGCCTCCGCCGCCACCTCCGTCTGGTGCACCGCCTCCTGTGCCACCACCATCGATTCCGAACATGCCGCCGCCACCTCCAACCAAATGAGATGATCTGAAATAATGATTACCCTAATATTTCGGTACGTAAGAGCTTACGTAATATTCTACATCTTGGATTACGGAGTCCGCAGTATTATGTCTTCGTCGTGTGATCGACGATATCCGAAGTAATACATTTTTCAATATTTTATTGACCGGTATTGTACATCGAAACGAATGAAAATATAATCCTGACTTCAATCGTCGAAGAATTCACCTGAACGTATTTTAATCACGGATGTATTTTCTGTTTTTTTTTTCTTTTCTTTTCTTTTTAATTTATTATTTCTTTATCGCTTAACGTAATTTTTCTCCTTTTTAGTTTTACCTTCATTGATTTTAGTTTCTATTTTACTCAAGAATTTTACATGAGATCCAAATATTATCCGTACGTCACACTGTAAAGCTGAATTTTTTCAGCACTGATTACAATTTCCCTCTCCCTTCTTCCATTTGTGTGTGTGTGTGTGTGGTTAAGTATGATCATCTGATTGTTGTTCCGAAGTATGGCGGAATCATTTTCTTTTTCAGATTACTATTTATTATTAGGTCTATTATTATCAATAATAGTATTATTATTTTATAGGAACAATACTCGAGAGCTTCAAATTGTCTGGTACCCTGAACAGTTTATCAAATAAGCGTTCTAGGTGACCAATTCTTGCATTCACCAGATGCATTCATTTTTTTGTTTATGAAAAATAGCTTCTCCTCGTTCAATAGATAAATATTACGTGGTTTAATGAAGCCGTGTGTCATTATAATATTTTTTTTCCGTTTGTCTCTAATTTATTGAATCCTTATGTCGAAAGACCGAGTTCAGTTAAATTTATAGAGAGGGAAAAAATGGAACGTATTCCTTGTTGGCCGAGACGGTCTTCCTTTCTATTTGTTATAATTGTTTTTGTTCATATATTTTATAATGTTAATGGTTCCTAGTCATTTTTAAATTTATATTTTGTTATTTTTTTTTTTCTTCTCCCTTATATTTTTCGTTTCATCTATTCCTTTCTTTCTCATATCTATAATTATAATAATGAGAAAAAAAATAAAAAAGAAGATAATACAATGTTGAAGGTTATTATCATATTTTGTAAATAATGTTGAAAAACCTGGATAGTGTTTATGAAGAAACAAGAAACACAAGGTCTTGACTTGTATCGGTTGACTAGACTTTTTTCTTCTTTTGTTATTAATTAATGTTAGGGTACTAAAATGTAGGAACAAGATGAGACACTTTGATGGTGTCTTCAGTAATATATGTATCTTTTATCGATAAATTTGAAACTTCGATGTTGTTGCGATGATACAAATATCAAAGGTTTATCTGGTTTTTTATTCGCTATCAACTTTTTTTTTTTTCCTTTTCGTTCTTCAAGAAAAAAATCCCACCTTTTTCGGTGGAATTTGCTTTAATTTTTTCGTGAATCTATGTTCAAACTCGACCATTCAATGGAGAATCTTGAAAATATCTTCTCGTTTTCTGTACAACTTTATCTTACGATTAAATTGTTTGATCATTATCAAGAAGTTGGAGGGTAGCACGAACCATGAATTCGCTGCATTCTAAATTTTGTCTGAATCGTCCTCGTATTTCTCTCAAACTGACGCCCATGGTAATGAGAGACTGAAAGTATGTTTTTTTTTTTTCGTCGCGCTTAATTGCTAACTATTTATTCTTAAAATGCTGCTCTTCGTCCTTTACACGTGCTCATATTTAATCAGCTTAATGCAATAATTTATATTTCACCCTTTTTATACATTCATAATTCCGTGTAGTGTTCTCATCTTCAAGATGAATATTCATACAATCGTGTTATGCTCGTGTTCCGAAACTTTGATCTTCCTTCGAAAAGATGAAAATATATTTTGATGATATTTTGCCCAGAAAAGTGGGGTAAAAAAATACTATTCTATTTCTTTATCTTTTCTCTTATTGCTTTCGTTCAAGCGCAGTTAGTCTGAATGTAAAAGATCCTGTCGAACTATTCTCAGATACGAGAGCTTAATCGCGTCAAACGTTCTTGAATTTTTCTTGCCAATGACCGTAATAAATTGAAGAGCACATTATTGCTCATAAAGTAGAAAATTTTCGTCCCACAATTGCGTGATACATGATAAGATCGTGACTATCATTTGGGATCATTGGCATTCAAGAAAAAAAAAATACTTTTTTCCCTCTGCTTTTCTTTTTCTTATTATAATAGTAACTATTTTCCTGTTTAAAATGATTTTGACAGAATGGACTTTCGTGTGGTCTCAGTTTCCAGAAAACTATTTTTCTATCTTGATGAATGCATTTGAATTGCGACCGTCCCATTTACGGCGATATATCATTTTTTCTTCTCTCCTTGAATTGAAAAAGAAACTTACAAAACCTTATTTTTCGTGTGATTTCTTTTTATTGGTGGATGTATTGATTCTTCTATAATCTTTAATAAATCCTTATTAGCTTCAATTTTCTATTTCACGTATTAAAATGTGTCAATTCGATTTCATCTTTTTCTGTGTTTCATCAATCATTATTTAAGTCATTCTTGCTTTCTTCTCTGTCTGTTTCTTTTTTTTTTTTTTTCGTCGGCGAGTTACCATAGTAATGTTGCTTGAAAATATCTAGTTTAAATAACCTAAAGCTTCTAGAAGAAATTGAAAAAAAAAAAATCCGATCCAGCTGAAAGGTGCTAAATTATATAATAATTAAAAGCCTTCCTAAGTTTGATTTTTAATCAATTTAGAACGGGATTTAATCGAAATTAACGCGCTCTAGATTATAGATGATGTTGAATTATACTCCGCTGTATGATCTCCGTTAAAACATTATGTTGATCTCCCGAATTTATATTTTTGTGTCTTTTAAATTCAAACATTTTAGACACAATAAAACCAAGAATTTTCAACAAAAAAAAAAAAATAAAAGTATCATATATTGCCAAGCAGATACCGTATATCATCAATGATAATAATGTCCTGATTACGTTTTTGTAAAAAATGTAAAAAATAGAATTTTTGTTACCATTTGTACTCGAAAGTGTAGTATGTGGGTAGCTTTAAAAAGTTGGTGGTTTGGTAGGTTCGCTTAAGATTGATTTTTTGACTGAAATATTATTGCGAACTTGCTACTCCAAAAATTTGAACGTTATTGTCTCTGTGAACATCCTTTATTTAATTATTTTCATTTTCTCTTTCATTTTTCAAGTATTCTATTAAAAGATGTTTTCTGTACAGAATAATATATATAGTTTGTTTTTCAAAATCTTTATTCTTACTTCTCGTATAAATTTGTAAAAAGAAAAAAAAATAAGATTCTGTAGATTATTGGAAGACTTTTTCAGTAGGGCCTTTGTTGTTTTACAATATTTACTACTAATTACGAGAATTGTTATCTATGTGAAGTGTGCTCATTATTGAAACAAAATGTGAAGAAAAATAAGATTGTTTTGTTTGTAATACAATTTTCTACTGCTGTATAAAAGACAAAAAAAAAATGTGGATTTGAACATTTTTATTGAATCTTTCAAATGATGTGTAAAAAATTTAACCTTTTTTTTTTTTTTTTCGTGTTCTTTTCTAATTATTGATCATTTCAAACAAGTAACAATTTTGTGCGTGAAACAGTACATTTTCAGGAGTAATTCATGATTTATGTTTCATTTTAAAAATTTTATTACATTGTACCTGTGTTACAAAACGAGCGGATTTTATTATTTTTCATAAGTTGTATGTAAAATGAGAAAAATATGTACTGAATGTACAGAATTGTATGATATAGTATAAATTATTTTTTATTGTTTCTATGATGAAAATTGTAAACTAATTTTTTTTTTCTGTCAAATTAAAAATATTCTCATAATTTATTTGTGTAGACTTTTTCCTGCTGTTCTTCAATTCTAATTCTATCTGTATCATGAGAAGTTAGTCAGCTTGAGTAAAACTTTAGAGATGTTTCATCAGAACATAAAGGATATTCAAGGAAGAGTTAGCACACTTGCAGGTGGCTCCGACGCGCCTGTTTGCTAGCAATGTGTTATCTACAGAGTATTGCAGCCAAATACCCAATTTGGTCTAAGCTCTTGGCTAAACTTATGACCTTGAAAAATATAGCTATGGCTTTCAACTTTTGTCTCTTCAGAAAATGTAGCTAGCTTTTGGCTAGCTGTCAGCTTGCACAATTTATGTACGTATACTATTCAGACCGGGCATATTGTAGATTCGCTAGCGTCGCCTGGGTCATACATAGAAAATACTGATAAGCGACCGGTGATCAAGGCTTGAAAAAAGCAGGGCTGGCAGAACGGGAACGGAAACGGAACTTAACCAGTATTTTTCAGACTCCGGAACCGTTATGGGAACAAAACTTTATTATTTTTCTGATTGATTGGGAACCGTTCCCGGGAACGGAACGTGAAAACTCAAAGAACGGATAATTGGCGGGAACCGCTCTCTTGCTCAAAAGTGAGAACGAGAACGGGACGGGAACAATAAATTTTTTACTGTTCTTTGTTCTTGACCATAATTTTTGATTTTTGCAATTTTTTTTTTTTTCTTTTGGGGTTTTGGCCAAATCCGGCCGGTATGTAAGATTGTAATTGACAATTGTAAGGCCAAATGACTGGCGAATTTGCAAATTGCGATAGCAATATTGTGTAGGTCAAAGCCTTGTTGAAGCCTTCCTGTGGTCTGGAGAGGGTTGAAATGACAAAAAATCTGAATTCTGAATATTAGCGCTTCTGGCGGCTTGGGAACAAAAACGGAACGGGAACAGAACGAGAACATTATTTTTAACCTGAGAATGGGAACGTATCGGAACGGTATTCACAATTATGTTATCAGGAAGTGAGAACAGAACAAAAACCGGGAATGGTTCTTTATTGCAAATTTGAGAACGGTTTGAAACGGGAACTGTATAGATTACTGGGAACGGGAACATGTTCGGAACACTTGTCAAAAAGTACCGTTCTGCCAGCCCTGGAAAAAAGTGATTTTTTAGTTTTCCTTAAATATCTCCAAAAATAATGAATTTAGGCGTGTACTCGTAAGGAACAAAATTAAAGAGCGGAAAATTTCCTTTCAGATGGTAATATTTTTGAAAGATTTTGAAGATTCAAAAATTTTTGCGCGGCACTAGCGCTGCCTGGTCCAAATACAGGTAGCATCTTGAAAGTTGAAATGTCGAGTTGAAAGCAGGGATGAGAAGTTTAAGCCAGTAACAGCTTAAGTTGAAGTTTAAGCTTGTTTTTGAACGACTTTTAAGCGGATAAAAAGTCAGTCGTTTGCAGCTTCATTAAGCGCAAAGCCAGTTAATCAGCAAGCGCTTTTGACTTAACAATTTTTCGCTCCAGAGCCGATTTATACCGCTCCGACGCCGGTTCATACTGCTCCGGAGCCGTTTTATTCCGCTCCGGAGTTGATTTTTACGCTCCAAAGCTGAGCCAAAAGCTATTCATCATTAAGTTAATGATGAGCAAAAAAAGCTAAAGCTAAGCTGATGAAATTTTAGAAAAACTTTCAAGCTTAAGCAGAAGTTTAAGCGCATCGCGAACGACTTCTCATCCCTGGTTGGAAGTTGAAATCTTTTTTTTTTTTCTTTTTCTTTTCTTCTCGAGAAATGAGAAGAATTTTTTTTTGAAAGCTTTTGAAAAACTTGAAAATATAGCGTTTGGCTGGCTTTTGGACACTGTAGGAAAAAGTTAGCTATGAGAAAGGAAACAAATTTCACGGGTCCATTTCTACGGCCCCCCAACTAGGGATGGGCGGTCGAAATCTGGCTCAAATAATTGTGCTCAATTTGTGCCACAAGGTTTCAGAGTTTGTGCCGCCTCCACTCCCCCGGTATTGAAGAAACAAGTTGGAGGGGGGCTGGAGAAATGATGGCCCCTCAAATGAAGGTGGGGGTCGAAATAATATGGCTCAAATAATTGTGCTCAATTTGTGCAAATTGTACCACAAGGTTTCAGAATTTGTGCCGCCTCCCCTTCCCCGGTATTGAAGAAACAAGTTTGGGGGGGGGCTAGAGAAATGATGGCCCCCAAATGAAGGTGGGGGTCGAAATATGGCTCAAATAATTGTGCTCAATCTGTGCCAATTGTGCCACTAGGTTTCAGAATTTGTGCTGCCTCCCTTCCCTGTGGATTACAGGAACAAGTTTGGGGAGGGGCTGACGAAATTCCTCCCCTTGAAGTATAGAGGGTTTGAAAGGGGGAAATGAATATAGAACGTTATTCTGGATACGTAATTAGCTCCCTCCAACTTTCCAACATTCCACACATGTTCCGTACAACTTGGAACCAAATAACGTCAATACCAGCAAGCTACCCCTATCAAAAGTAGACCCCACATTAGTGTTACTTGTTTCTGGTGTATTCATCTTCAAAAATCTCTTAAGGGAGTTGGTAACACGGGCTCACACTTCCCTCTGTCAGATTTTGTACTAAAGAAAGGCTCAATTGTTTCTTGTACTATTTGTACCTACTTACTTAACAAGCTTGTGTACTTCATCTTCTAAGAGTCACATCTGGTCTCCCCTTATATGATAAGGTATTTTATGTGGTATACTGTTGAGCTTAAAATTGTTCACTGATAAATAGATTTTATGAATTTCAAAGTGACGGGGTGAATGGATGTATTCATACAGAAATGAATTTCAAGCAGCCAGCCCTGGTGCTAGGAAATCATAGAGTATTAATAACACTTTGATGAAATTATCATCCAAAATTATGGAGCTTATTGTTTTTGAGAAAGGGGGCGAAGATTGGTTGTTGCTTGCAGCGGTAACTTGCTGCAGGGCTGTTTCAAACCACAGACAAAGTGAAGTGTGTAACCAAAAATTAGAGGTGAGTACATATCGACAACGTTACAAAAGACTCAAGATTATTGTTGCTATCTTTACTTGAAAAATAATGAAGTAGGCTGAGTTTTTTATGAATTCCCCAGAGAATGAAACGCAATTTCTATCTGTGCAGCAAAGCGAGGGAACAACGCATTTGTGCATTGGGTAAGTTGACTATGGCGTTCAGCATGTGATCTTTACCGCAAAGTGTAGCAGTATGGGCAGGCTTCTGCAGAATGATAGTACGTATTACATTAAATCACGTGTTTTATAAAGATTTGTAGTCACAATATAATCTCATCAAAAAATTGTGACAATGTACAAAGTGAGAGAGCGACAATCTCAACGCGAACAAGGAGGTGTGGACAAACCCACAAACACAAGTGAACAGGACATTAAACCGGTAAATCAACGTACATAATTCTTAATTTCAGTCATTGAAACACTTCTCACACTTATCGCTCTTGAAGTCTGTCGTCTGGTTAATAAAGATCGCTATGGGCGAGTATCTTTAAGTAAAGTTTGAGGTTTCACCAGTAAGAAGCCATTGCAGAAGTTTGTGTTCGTAGGAAAGGAAGAGTGCTTTACCGATGGGCGATTGGTTACTTGTTTGGCTGTTTGATCAATTATTCTCATTTAATGTGATGCCCATATAAATAGGCGTACTCAAATGAAAAATGGATTTGGTGGTACGGATTGTAAGGAGAGTAGGAATTCGACTCGTTCGTGGATGACAGAAAGTACGACTGGAATCAGGATGAAGTAGAGGAAGATTGAGGATATGTTCTAGACAAGTAAAGATGGCCAGAAGCTCAGTGACGGAAAATGACGCGGTGTAGCAATGGTGGTGAGAAACTCTTGTAGCATTCTCTATTGAGTATGAAAATCCTGTCATGATATTTGGAAACGTGGCTGAAACATGGGGCACGATTCGTTAATGCATGCGCGGAAGCTTGAGGGTATGATTGAAGACCTAGGAAGGCGAGTGAGATTACGAATTATCTTCGGAAATGAAAAAAACCACAGAGGTGTAGAGGGTAACTCTGGATTCAAGCTCTAAAATTAAAAGAGCTGGATAAATTCAGCTCAGATTTGATCAAGATTGATGTCAAGGCACTTCGGCCTCCATTGTTTCCGTTTTTTAGACATGAAATTTTCCAAATTACACAGAAAAATCTCCTCCTCAATTGTAAAATTGCTCAACAAATTTTCAGGAGAAATTTTGATCCGTCACATTTCTTATGTTTAAACAACAAATCTATTACCCTACTTTGAATCTCCACACTTGGAATCTTGACCTTAAAAAAATTGTACCCTTTTCCTTATTCCTATTTTATCAGAGGTCACAGACTATTTTAGGAATCTCTCAAGCCATCTGTTCATGATTCTCAGAATATCCGTACCCCCCCCCCCCCCAGAAACCCCACCTCGTTGTACTCCGAAAGGGAACACAATTCCAACCCTTTTCTCCCTTCCACCCTTAAACCTTAAAGCTAAGAGACCAAATCTCTGGGCTTCCTTTTCAATCAGAAACTCAGTTCAACTCCTTAAATGAAAACTACCTAACATGATCAAAATTTTCGAAACGGTCGATTTTCTATTCTTTTGTCGCTCTACAATTGAATGTGACCCAAAAAATTCTCCTCGGACTGCACGAGTCACTAATACGATCCCATCTTGGTCATGGAGCTCTTGCACATGACCAAGCGTGCGATCTATTTCCTGTCACTTTCTCAGATTAGCTCTCGATGCATTCAAAACAATCCGAAGGTTGAGCTTCTGTGTCGGGCGAGCAGAACCTTTTCTCAGCCATGGAAGACTCCTACGAGTATTTTTTAAAAATTTCTTCGCAATGTCTCATCAACTTTCCTCGTACTCCCTCAAAACCAAAACAATGAATTCATCCGAAACCTCGTCGAAGAGTTGCTAATTCAGGTCAAGGTCATTCGGAATCAGAGGCGTAACGTCAAGAGTTTCAGAACAAGTTCATTGGGCTCATAATCATTATTTTTCTACTCTCCAATCATTGGGTGGATCCCTAGGTAGAAAATTTCTGAAACCTCTAATGTAGGTCAAGGTCATTTGGTATCAGGTATGTAGCGTAAGAATCCTTTGGATCACAATATTCGGGCTTTCTTCTCCTTATCATATTTCTCAAGGTAGTCCATGGTATGGATCAAAACCTCTCGCGAGTTATCAGGATTCTTCATTTCAAGATTATTAGGCTTGTCAGGAAAGCTAAAACGCTCACCCCTCTCGTCCAGCATTTTTCAGTCTAGTTCAAAATTCTTTCTTTGTCCTTGTTCTATAGCCTCTCCTCTCATGTAAGATAAAAGCCATCCACAGAGGGATCTGTACAGGTGAAAAACAACATAATATCCTCCTCCTCTCCCGCAAGAAAGTTACTCTCGTCTTCAATGTTGAAAGTACTTCGTTCTGCTGGGTTTCAGTTTTTTTCTTAAACCCAAGCCTCTAGAATTATTTTTATTCCTGTAAATTCACCAACGTAAATCCATACATTTTTGTGTGATTAAAGGTGCAAAAAGCTTCAAGTCAACGATAGACTGATCGCGATAAATAAGATGCCGGTAACTGCGGAGTCTCGAGCGAGTTTCAAGCTTTACACAAAGTCCCCGGCGTAGCTCTTGGCAAAGTCGGCAAAGTCGAGCTTCTTGTCGAGTTTGATTTTTATAACACGTACGTTGCCGCGAATGAGCATCTGCTCACCCTGGAGTTGATTAAAAATAATAAGAAAAATTTAGGAATAACTGTCACGGGTAAGTTGAATCATATCCATCGTCGCGAGAACGTTGATTACTTTCTTCTGTTTTATGAAAGTGACGCGACACTTTGAAATCTGAATAGGCTCTATGTGTGCGTATGTGATACACGTGATTTTCTGCTGGCGTGACACTCTCTAGCAAAACTCCAACAAAGTTCGCGCAAACTTTTTCTCGTGTTCGTTGTACTTTCTCCAGGGCTGTGAATCGAGTTAACAAATAAATTATCTGTTGCTCGGCTAATTACTTATTCAGAGTAACATTCTATATTCATTTCCCCCTTTCCAACCCTCTATGTATACTTCAAGGGGAGGAATTTTGTGAGCCCCCCAAACTTGTTCCTGTAATACACAGGGAAGAGAGGCGGCACAAATTCTGAAACCTTGTGGCACAATTGGCACAAATTGAGCACAATTATTTGAGCCATATTTCGACCACCCACCCCTACCGGGGGGGGCGTAGAAATGGACCCAAATTTCACTGCACTTTCATCTTTTATGAATTTCAATTTATTTGATAGACGTTTCGAACGTACGAACGTTCTTCATCAGGATATCATCGAGATTCTACAAAGAGTAAAGCTATTAAACAAGAACGGAGCAGCATCTCCGGAAGCGCGAAAGAACTAGAAAAGAGATTACTCACGATGGTTGCAAATAGCCGGTAAATAAAATTTGCTGATCTTGTAGCTGTCGGTTTTAAAGTTTATGCTGTTACGAGTATTACATTTAATAATCTCTATCGCTTCACGAATTTTTCTTTTTCTGTCATTTTTTTCGAAGCAACAAAGGCGAAGTAACTGTTTTGTTTCGCCAACGTACTGAGAATTGCAATTACTAAAAGGAATATTATAGACTAGGCCTGAGCACTGCCCTCAGGGCAACTTATCTTTAACTTGAGTGAAAAATCTATTATTTCTTTCACAGGTCGCGGACCACTAAGGAATAATTCCTAATTTTCGCGCATCCCCAAATTTGTGAAAAATTGTTAATTGAAACTATTTTTTTTACAAATCATATGGTGCATGAAAAAAATGTTCATTAAAAATTACTTTTCGCGGACCCCCGGTTGGGAAGCACTGATCTGGAATCAAGACTCATGAGTTGTTTCTTTATCATGATACTAGGAGTACCAATGAAAGGAATAACGAAAATATTTTTATTTTCAGTATTAACGTTATTGAGGAGGGAGGAGGGGTTATTTACGTTAGAATTTATAAGAGAGTCAGGTAATGAAAATGTCCGGATAATTATTAGATTTAAGTAAATTTCTAAAATCAGCCGAAATACTAAGTCTATTCTTAAGGATGTTTCTAGCAGTATTTACTTTATAATGAAACGGCTGATTCGAATGAAAATTAATAATGCGTCCAGAATACGTCGGTTTTTTGTACTGCTTAGATTTAAGACTTAAGTCAAGATTCTTAATAATAGTTACATCAAGGAAATTAATCGCGCTATTCTTTTCTTTTGACGGTTGTGAAAATTGTTCAAGACCTCTAGGGCACTGTCAAGAAGGTCAGAAGTCAAAATAAACAAAGTATCATCGACATACTTGAATAGACAATGTAAAATTGTAACTGTTTTTTAGCGTCATAAATAATTTATCAAGGACTAGCTCCGCTACAATAGGTGATAGAGGGTTGCCCATTGCCATGCCTTCAACTTGAGAGTAGAGCTCAAGCAACAATATCCTTTCTCTGAACAAAATTTTAAGGCTTTCAGGAACATAGTATCAACTCTCCAATTTAGGTAAGTTGGAAAAAAGTTTCAGAACGACTCAAATTGGACAATGATGCAATCAATAATAACACCTCGATTCTTTCATAATTTCCTCTCAGACTGATAAGATATTGTAAGCAGAGTTCAAACAAAATAGTCCAAAATTCCTCGAGCATTAATATGACTGGAGCAGGGTAAAAACTTGAAGACATTCACTTTCTCAAACTGCAGAAAAATTTTTCGCAGAGGGTATTCTTACCTGAAATCATTGACAGACATCAGGAAAATTAATCAAAAAACCACCTGAGCAATGAAAAGTCTTGAGCAGCCCCAAAACTGGAGGTTATTCGCGGAAGTCACTCCATGAATTTTTGAAGTACTTTGGCCATCCTTATGGACCTCCGTATGAAATTGTCTCCAGAGTTTAAGAAAAATGATCGAAGTACCAAAAAGCGTGGAAAAATTCAAAAACTGAAAGCTGTTTGTTATTTCACATCAATTGGTTGTGGCAGCGAGCGTATCATGGCGTTAGGCCTTCAGTAGGTGTATGGCACACTCATCTCCCCAATCAGTTTTTGTCTTTTTTGAAAAGGATTCCCCCACAAGAGGTCCAAAAAGCATATGAAAATGTCAGATGAGACTTCACTCTTTGTTCAACCTTTTACCGCGGTTGTACAACAGGAAGCGAGCTTCTTAGTCTCGGTTCTCTCTAGCGGCCGACACAACGGAAATTTCTGCACATTTACCCTTGTTGATCAAAGACGGGGCCTCCTTCAATCTCTCGCCGAAAGTTTAGGACAGAAAGCAAGCTTCTCAGTCTTGGTGCCCTTTGGTGACCGAAACAACACCAATTTCTGTATGTTTGCCCGCCTTGCTTGAAGACGGGGCCTCCTCCAATCTCTCACCGCAAGTTCACGACAGAAAGCGAGCTTCGTAGTCTCGGTTCCCTCTAGCGGCCGACACAAATTCTGCACATTCACCCTCCTTGATCAAAGACGGGGCCTCCTTTAATGTCTCACCGCAAGTTCACAACAGAAAGCAAGCTTCTCTGTAACTTTTGCCTCGCGGCAAAAAGTAACCAAACATTCTGTACGTTTACCCTTGTTGATCAAATTCGAAGATCATGCAATTTTTTTATTTGGGAGAATTTTGACCTTCTTTGGGTCCGTACATAAAATCCAAATAGCTACAAAACACAGATGTCTACTCAACACATGGCTGGCGGTCCCGCTAGTACTATAATATTATAAGAACGGTCGAAAGCGGGTAACCTTATCTACAGTGACTGCATGATATCGAGTTAGTCAGGATCATTTCGTTGGAGTTGTTTGATAAATTTGTTGTGGTAGATACACACGAGTGCTTCTTTGTGCAAAAATTATTAGTTTTCAATTCTCGTTGAATTTATCTTGGTTATTAATATACGTACGTAGAGGACTCTAGGGCAACTTTTTTTTTTTCATTTCTCCATGGTAAAAACACCCGTACCCTGTCGCCATTATGTACGTAAATTATCCCCAAAATGGCCCCAAAACTTGGGAACATTACGAGGACATGTTGAGAGAGCTTTTGCCATCAAATATTCAACGGATGGTACTTCAGAAAATTTCATTAAACTTTTGAACCTCATTAAATACACAACGATTTCTGTTGATCAATGCTAGCGCTACCCGGTCTTGGTTCGTTATTCTAGTTTCTCAGTCAAAAAACTGATAGTCGCTCACATAGTCTGTAAAGATTAATGTCAATTTGGAAAGTTCATTTATTTTGGTAATTTTTATTTTTTAGATTCTTTCGAAGTATACCGGGAATCAATTACCGAGTCTTTCGTTTTATACAATGGCTACAACGCAGATAAGCATGACAATAATACTTTCACTCTTCGGTTTGTTCGTTGTAAATGAAATACAGTGCATCGTTCTGATTTTAACCGCTGTAAAGGAGAAGGCAGCCTTGCAAGTACACAACGATGGAGAAACACCGTTGAATGTTCGCGGTCCAGGTGCGGAGCCTACATCAGTTCCACCAAACAACGATCAAACGCTGAATTTTACTGGTTCGGATTTCATTACTGTTACCAATCCGGAAAGGTCCTTATTGAATGTGACCTTGGATAATAAAGGAAATACAATTGTCGTCTTCGTGAATGGTGCCTTGCCATCAGTCATATCTTTCGGTGATGTTTCAGTTAACCAAACAGCCGTTACTCTGGATGTCTCCATTTTAGGAAAAGGAAAACCAATGCTCGTTCTAAACCAGACTCAGGGTCATCATCAGGACATAAAGGCACAAACGGATATCATTTCTGTAGAACAAGGAGTCGAGCTTAACGATCAGAATTTAGTTTTCACATTTCCTCCAGACAAATCTACAGTCATCGTGAGACAACTTGGAGAATGGACTATAGTTCAAACGTGGTAAAAAATAAAATTTTGCTTCGTATCAATGCTATAAAATAGGTAACTAAGTTTGTATAAGAAATACTCTTTAAAAAAAATTATATTCGTGAACAATAGACGGATTATATGGCGATCAAATGACGGTGTCTTTGAAAAACTAGAATAATAAAAATATTTTGACTAATTTTTATTTTATTTATTACCGGTAGGTACCTATCATTCTTTTGCTTCGGTTTTCTTTCGTCTGTTTCAAAATCAGATTATACCTACGCATGACTTTTCCTTCGACTAATCAAATTTCATTAAGAGAATAACTCCTATACCAATAACTTATCAATTTTATTTATTCTCTCGTCACCATCCCTATTTAAAAATGATCAAAGTCGGCAAAATGTTCAGAAATTCTGATGATCGCTAAACAAACTGCCATGAATTATCACAGAGAAAAAAATTTTCCATTTACAAGTGAACCAATTTCTTCATCAGGTCAATCAGAAACACATAGATGAATTACTATCAAGTAGGCTCAATCGATCCTCCAACAAGTTCTAAACGCTCATCTTCAAATAAGCGACTATACTAAAACTTGTTTGAGGCTGGAAATGATACGTCCTAGTAATTTTAGAGAGATCCGCAGACAAAAAAAAACCTCCAAGTCTAAATAAAAGCCTAGAAGAAACCTAAAATTATTGCAGATTGAAAGTGATCTAGGAAACTCACTACCCTCTCCCTCTGTTGACCTTGTTATGGATATAATACCTCATTTGTTATTTCACATCAATCGGTTGTGGCAGTGAGCGTATCATGGCGTTAGGCCTTCAGTAGGTGTATGGCACACTCGTCTCCCCAATCAGTTTTTGTCTTTTTTGAAAAGGATTCCCCCACAAGAGATCCAAAAAGCATATGAAAATCTCGGATGAGACTTCACTCTTTGTTAAACCTTTTACCGCGGTTGTACAACAGGAAGCGAGCATCTTAGTCTCGGTTCCCTCTAGCGGCCGACACAACGGAAATTTCTGCACATCTACCCTTGTTGATTAAAGACGGGGCCTCCTTCAATCTCTCGCCGCGAGTTTAGGATAGAAAGCAAGCTTCCCAGTCTTGGTGCCCTTTGGTGACCGAAAAAACGCAAATTTCTGTACGTTTGCCCGCCTTGCTTGAAGACAGGGCCTCTTCCAATCTCTCACCGTAAGTTCACAACAGAAAGCGCACTTCGTAGTCTCGGTTCTCTTTAGCGGCCGACACAACGGAAATTTCTGCACATTTACCCTTGTTGATCAAAGACGGGGCCTCCTTCAACCTCTCGCCGCGAGTTTAGGATAGAAAGCAAGCTTTCCAGGCTTGGTGCCCTTTGGTGACCGAAACAACGCAAACTGTACGTTTGCCCGCCTTGCTTGTAGTACAGGCGATGAAGGAAATTTAAAATAATTTTGGGGGGACAGAAGCTTTTTTCTGTAGAATGTTCTTATTGAGGTCCCCAAAACAACATATCAAAAGTCACACCCCCCTAGGTGCGTCTGCTTCACCTTTTTTGGGACGTCCCTAAAATCGGTTTTTTGAAAATAACTCTACAAATATTGGTCCTAAGAAAAAGTTTTTGAAACAAAAAATATTCCTCATAAAATTTCCTATAAAAGAGTGTACTCTTATTTGAGTGTAGGTCAAATACTCACCTCATAACGGCCACTCAAAGTTACGCTCATTTCAAATTTTCAAAAATTTCGTATCTTTTTGTACACGTAACACGTCCTACGATACCCAAAGGACAGTGTATGATGAAAATAAGTGTTCCGCATCCCCCCCCTCTCTAACTGAGAAACCTGTGTATGATTCGGCGCGCAGCTAACAGAAGCCGCTTAAAGTATGCTCATCTCAAATTTTTGAAGAATCCGGTACCCCCAGGCAACGTAGCTCTGAATGAGGGGAAAATTCGGCGCAAAGGTTTCTCTTCTGAAATATGTCCTACACAGTATAGGGTCTCCTCAAGTGCGTCGTGAAAAGTTTGTCCTCCTATCCATCCTGACTTTTTTTTCGAGGAGGGGGGGGTGGCAGTGACTAGAGCGTCAGCCAAATTCAGTTATTTCTGAGTTTTCTCGAAAAATAAGCCTCCTACAGAGTAATTTAAACCGAAGAAAATCCTTCTCCAAAAATATTGGATGGTATCTACCCAACATTTCAAACCCAACACACACTAATACAGGTATCATTTGAACAATAAATACATCACGTGCCCTCCAGACACGTATCATGTTGAAGTAGGTAGTATCAGTGTTTGTTGAGGTGATACATGAGTTGCTTTTGATTACTTATACATCGCAAACAGGGCACCAGTTAAGGGAAACTCTGTTTCCTCTTCTTCTTTGATATATCATTGCCTTCATCATTCATCAACATTTTTCCATTTTCGCGTATTTTTACTTCCAACTGATGGGTCTATGTCTGCCTGGGACTTATTGAACGAACACAATTGACGCGTGCTCCGTGTCGGCCTTCCGTGAGCTGTAAGTTTTTTTTTTTTGAGGGAGGGGGAGATTTGAGATTTACAAATCTGCTATCTTTGGCATCATCATCATCGAGGGGAGGTGGAACAGAGTGGTCCTTTGTTTCATCATTTACTTCTTCAGACTCTTGCTACGTGTCCTGCTCGTTTTGACCTATTTTTTCTTGTAGGAATACAAACTTTAACTGGTCCTCCATCTCACCATCTCTCCGACTATTTTCATTGCGTCCAAATATCCGTGGAATTGGTCAGCGCCATGGCTTGAAACAAGGGTAGCAATGCTGAGGCACACAGGAAGTATGATGTTATATTTTTGTCGGCTGTCTAGTGTTTGAACTCTGGCTGTGTGCTCTTCAGGAGGCAAATTTGCGCATGGAACTGGAGGGGTAGTGACCAGTGATCCCTATTTTTATGGTAGCGAGAGTGGAAAAGAGACGAGTCAAGACTAAAATAGTGATCATTCTCTCTGACGACGAGGACATTGGTTCTGGCAATGGAAGGTACAGTCACACTTTGTATAGGTGGAGAGGTAGATCTCATTTTCACCCAATTTTTCAAGTAACCATCATCGTCAGTGGACAGCTTATCTCGTCCTAGTTGCCGCGCCGTTAGACTTTTGTAGTACGGAATACCTTGACCTACAACCATTATGTATTCACTTGGATCACGTGAAACGGTACCTCCGAATGATTTCTTATGCGGCGGTACTGTACCTCCGAATAATTACTTCGATAATATAATTACAATTTCTACAACAAGTGCACTGCACTGAGCCTTTCTTGCATCCGCAGAATAACCTTCTTAAGGAGTACTCCGGGTACGAGAGGCTCTCCGCTCAGAACCGGGTACACATTGAGTTGTGTGTTCCGTTTCTAATGTAGCGCATTTTGTTTTCTTTTCCCACATCTGGATCTGGGTATACACTCTTCAGATGTGTTAGACGGTCGCTGCAATGGTAAGGCAGAGTGATCACAAGTCCGTCTTTGAAATGAACGTAATCCGGGAAGAGTACCAGTGCACAAAAAGATGCGTTCTACTCTAGTCAATCGCTCCAGCAACAGCTGCAGTATGCCCCACAGCTACTTTTGTATAGTGGCATACGCCTTCATCGGATGCGACTCTACCTCTGGTGGGTACGATAAGAGGAAATCGTCCGTGCATAAATTGCTGCAGAGTTGAGCGCTACAAAACTCAGCCGAAGTTTTCCTGCAGAGGAATAGATCGCAGGAGCTTTTGGAACTCGCAGGAATGGAGATATTCACGACTCTGTACACCAATCCAACCTCAACTAAGTTAAATGGTAAGATACTCAAAAGAGTAACGAAATAAAAATTTACAGATACCGCAGATAAACAAAGGAAGACGCGAGATCTTTCGGTTAATAAACCATCTTCGGGCATAGATAGAAAGCCACTGACCCAGAATGTGAGATGTAAACAGGATATCGACGAAGACGAAGTTCAAGAAAGAACGAGCTAGCCCTCGGAAGGTGACTCAGTCTCGTAAATCAAATCAATGAAACCTTCGTCAGAAATATACCTGTTCAGGACAGTAACATCATCACTGTTCAGATGCCGCACTATTACAATATTTTCCAATGCAATGCGTTCAAAGTAAGAGTTTTCCCTATGAAGGAGGGTGGCTGGCTCCTCCTTGAAACTATAACCATTGGAGATAAGATGGTCCGCAAAGGCAGACTCACCCAATTTTCCTTTCTCCAAGGGCTTGAGGTGTTCCTCCACTCGGATTTTGAGCTGGCGCCTCGTCTCGCCTGTGTAAACACTGTTACAATCCCCACATGCCAGTCTGTACACCCCACTCCTCTCCCTCCGCGGGATGGGGTCCTTAAGCCTGACAAACAACCCCTTTACCGTAGTGAGATTATAAAATGCAGGCCTGAAGCCGAAGGGGCGAAGGATAAGAGTCAGCTTAGATGAAAATTCACCCAAATACGGGAGCCTGATCCAGCGCAATTTTTTATTGTTGTAAATACTCGCATCGCGAGGGAGAGAGGAGGTAGAATCAAGGCTCCTCCTTGTAAGCTTTTTCTGGACCATCCGGTCAATGTCCAAGTTGACACCATTCACAAAGGCCAAGTGCTTAATGGTCGCAAGTTTCTTATTAAAAGCTGCCTGACTCAACGGAATGCTGGTCAATCGATGAATGTAGCTGTTAAAGGCAGTCATCTTATGAGAGATTATTTTGTAGGAGCCGGTACAGACACGTAACAATTCGTTACATGTCTGTACCTGCTCCTACAAAATAATTAAACATGGCTCGTACTCACGAGGAGCAAATCCAATTTAAATCTTATGAGAGAACAGCACATGGGGGACTTGCTTTTAAAGTTCAATACTCCTCATGATGAGCTTCAAGAGTTTTTCACCCTCCTTAACATCTGTTGGTCCCCTAAAGTTTAATGGCAAATTTTATGAATTCTCGGAGGAGGTAGGTATTGCTATCGGCTCGCCTTCGGGCTCTCTCGTTTCTGAAATATTCTTGTCCAAATTTGAGGGTGATTTGTTTTCCTCAGGCCAAGTGCTACTGAGTCACATCCATTACTGGCATCGATATGTGGACGACATATTATGTGCATGGACCGGTCCTCAAGAACTCCTTGGTGAGTTTCTTGAATATCTGAATAAAATATATCCCTCCATAAAGTTTACTCTAGAAATTGGAGGTTCCTCTATAAATTTTATGGATCTCAATATCTCTAATAGTGATGGGAACCATGATTTTACTATATACAGAAAAGATACAGCGACCGATACTCTTATCCATGGTTCGTCCTTTTGTCCATTCTCTCATAAGATGACTGCCTTTAACAGCTACATTCATCGATTGACCAGCATTCCGTTGAGTCAGCCAGCTTTTAATAAGAAACTTGCGACCATTAAGCACTTGGCCTTTGTGAATGGTGTCAACTTGGACATTGACCGGATGGTCCAGAAAAAGCTTACAAGGAGGAGCCTTGATTCTACCTCCTCTCTCCCTCGCGATGCGAGTATTTACAACAATAAAAAATTGCGCTGGATCAGGCTCCCGTATTTGGGTGAATTTTCATCTAAGCTGACTCGGATCCTGCCCCTTCGGCTTCAAGCCTGCGTTTTATAATCTCACTACCGTAAGGGGGTTGTTTGTCAGGCTTAAGGACCCTATACCACGGAGGGAGAGGAGTGGAGTGTACAGTCTGACGTGTGGGGATTGCAACAGCGTTTACATAGGCGAGACGAGTCGCCAGCTCAAAATTCGAGTGGAGGAGCACCTCAAGCTCTTGGAGAAAGGAAAATTGGGTGAGTCTGCCTTTGCAGACCATCTTATCTCCAATGGTCATAGTTTTAATGAGGAGTCAGCCACCCTCCTCCATAGAGAAAACTCTTACCGAAAACGCCTTGCATTGGAGAATATCGAAATAGTACGACGTCTGAACAGTGATGATGTTACTGTCCTGAACAGGTATATTCCTGACGAAGGTTTCATTGATTTGATTTACGAGACTGAGTCACCTTCCGAGGGCTAGCTCGTTCTTTCTTGAACTTCGTCTTCGTCGATATCCTGTTTACATCTCACATTCTGGGTCAGTGGCTTTCTATCTATGCCCGAAGATGGTTTATTAATCGAAAGATCTCGCGTCTTCCTTTGTTTATCTGCGGTATCTGTAAATTTTTATTTCGTTACTCTTTTGAGTATCTTACAATATGTGTAACCGTAATGTTTCGGACCGCATTAATTCTAAGTTGAATGGGTTCTGCTACGTTCAATCATTAAAAAGGCTGTGTTACCTCACAATGCACTTGTTGTAGAAATTGTAATTATCTCAATACGAGCTAATATATCATCTAATTAGATGAACAGTTTTCATGAATAGATACTTGTATTACTGTGTGTTGGGTTTGAAATGTTCGTCAGCATGCAAGAGCTGCACAGGACAGTCATCCTCCAATTTGCCCTGAATTTTTCCCTTATTCAGAACTATGTTTCCTGGGCTAGAAGTTATAGTGGATTGAATAGAATTAATACCATTTGCCAGTGATGGTCAGACAGGCCGAACGAAAGCATACTCAAGAGAATAAAGCGAGGAGTAAGTTTGATATGGCCACACAAAGAAATACCAAATTTACTGCTAACCTTACTCTCTGGAGTATGGCTTCGTTCGGTATACTGGTTTCTTTGAAAAATTGAGATGAGCATAATTTCAAGCGGCTTCTGTTGGCTGCGCGCCGAATCATACAGATTTCTCATATTCAGGGAGAGGGGAGGGGGGAATTCAGAACACTCATTTTCATCATACACTGTCCTTTGGGTATCGTAGGACGTGTTACGTGTACAAAAAGATACGAAATTTTCGAAAATTTGAAATGAGCGTAACTTTGAAAGGCCGTTATGAGGTGAGTATTTGACCTACACTCAAATGTGAGCACACTTTTTTATAGGAAATTTTATGAGGAATATTTTTTGTTTGAAAAACTTTTTCGTAGGACCAATATTTGTAGAATTATTTTCAAAAAACCGATTTTAGGGGCTTTAACGTCCCAAAAAAGGTGGAGCTGACGCACCTAGGGGGTGTGACTTTCGATATGTTGTTTTGGGGACCTCAATAAGAACTTTCCACAAAAAAAAAGCTTCTGTCCCCCAAAATGTTTTTAAACCTCACTTTCGATGCTTTATCGCCTGTACTATTGAAAACAGGGCCTCCTCCAATCTCTCACCGCAAGTTCACAACGAACAGAAAGCGAGCTTGCACATTCACCCTCCTTGATCAAAGACGGGGCCTCCTTTAATGTCTCACCGCAAGTTCACAACAGGAAACGAGCTTCTCTGTAACTTTTGCCTCACGGCGTAACACCAAAACACAGATGTCTACTCAACACATGGCTGGCGGTCTCGCTAGTACTATAATATTATGAGAACGGTCGAAAGCGGGTATCCTTATCTACAGTGACTGCATGATATCGAGTTAGTCATGAGATCACTTCGTTGGAGTTAGTTGATAAATTTGTTGTTTTAGATACACACGAGTGCTTCTTTGTGCAAAAGTTATTAGTTTTCAATTCTCGTTGAATTTATCTTGGTTAGTAATATACGTACGTAATCGGTACCGATTCAAGTGCGTATTGCAATTCATATAATAATTTTCTTTTTTTTTTTTTTTGCATTTAAGCTATTACTATCCTCAAGTTTATAACTTCGTTAATGTAATTAGAAGGGACGCAGTGTAGATCAAGGTCGCTATGACCAAGTCTTTGACGTGACCTTTCTCCTGCACCTTTTTATTTGCTGCTGGTGCAGTCCCTTACGTTGAATAAAATTCGTACATTTCCCTGTCCTACCTCTAATGAACCCATCAGTAAAATATCATCAAGTCCGTAGTTCCGCAATATACTAATAGGATTGTAGTAAAGTAGCTCTCAAATAAGAGGGGGAAAAACTGTAAAATAAAACAATTTAAGTACGGCACTTGTGAGTCACATCACGACAGTTATTCATCCGCATTTCCTGTTGGACTCACTATAGAATGATAAAAAAATTGTTGACAATCAGTACCGGTAATTCATTGATTGTCAATTTGAAAAGTTAATTTTATTTTGGTAATTCTTTTTTTTAGATTTTTTCGAAGTATACCGGGAATCGATTACTCAGTTTTTCTTTTTGTAAAATGGCTTCAACGCAGATAAGCATGGCAATAATACTTTCACTCTTCGGTTTGTTCATTGTAAATGAAATACAGTGCGTCGTTCTGGTTTTAACCGCTGTAGGTAAAAAAGCAGCCCTGCAAGTACACAACGATGGACGAACACAGTTGAATATTCACGGTCCAGGTGTGGATTCTGCAACAGTTCCACCAAACAACGATCAAACGCTGAATTTTGTTGGTTCGGATTTCATTACTGTAACCAATCCGGAAAGGTCCTTATTGAATGTGACTTTGGATAAAGGAAATAAAATTGTCGTCTTTGTATCCCCATTGAATGGTGTCTTGCCAGCAATCATAACTTTCGGTTCTGTATCATTAGTGCAAACAACCCTCACTCTGACTGTCTCTATTTTAGGAAAAGGAAAACCAATGCTCGCTCTAAACCAGGCTCCGGGTCATCATCAGGACATAAGTGTGACTCCAGATAACATTGCTGTAAATCAAGGAGTCGAGCTTAAAGATCAGAATTTAGTTTTTACAATGCCTGGTGACAAATCTACAGTCATTGTGAAACAACTTGGAGAATGGACTATCGTTCAAACGTATTGAAAAATAAAATTTTGCTTTGTATCAATACCACAAAATAGGTAACTAAGTTTGTACAAGAATTACTCTTCAAAAAAATTATATTCGTGAACAATAGACGGATTATATGGCGATCAAATGGCGGTGTCTTTGGAAAACTAGAATAAAAATATTTTGACTAATTTTTATTTTATTACCGGTAGGTACCTATCATTCTTTTGCTTCGGTTTTCTTTCGTCTTTTCTTTTTGCAATTCAGATTATACCTACGCATGACTTTTCCTTCGACTAATCAAATTTCATTAAGAGAATCACTCCTACTAAATTTTATTTATTCTCACGTCACCATTCCTATTTAAAGATAATAAAAGTCGGCAAATGTTCAGAAATTCGGATGATCGCTAAACAAACTGCCATGAATTATCACAGAGAAAAAAATTTCCCATTTATATGTGAACCCATTTGTTCATTAGGTCGTCAATCAGAAACACATAGATGAATTACTATCAATCAGGCTCAATCGATCCTCCAACAAGTTCTAAACGCACATCTTCAAATAAGAGACTATACTAAAACTTGTTTGAGTCTGGAAATGATACGTCCTAGTAATTTTAGAGGGATCCGCAGACAAAAAAAAACTTGTAAGTGCAAATAATGGACTAGAATATTATAAATAGGTAAGGAAACCTAAAAATTATTGCAGATTGAAAGTGATCTAGGACCTCTAAAATGTCGAGAAAATTCACTACCCTCTCCCCCTGTCAACCTTGTTATGGATATAATACCTCATCTTTCGATCTAAAAGAAGTCAATAAAAATGAGTAAGAGCTTCACAATTACTCTTTCTAATACGTTTTTCCTAGTTTAGTATTGTTCTCGTATACATCTTGAGCTGTTTGGGTTGTTTCATGGTCGCCTGCAATTACGGGCATGATTAAAAATCAATAAAGAAGCCAAACAGGCATCGAATCACTCATCAGTCCACCATCCCTTCTCTCAAGCTCCGATCTCTCCAAACGCGTTAACAATCAAAACAAAAATTAGATGCCATTGCAGAGCGGGGAACCCGTTGTCCCGAGTCCAAATTCTGTCGTCATTTCTTCCATACTCCCCGTTTACGAAGAAAGCTCAGCAGGGGGAAGGGGATGGTACCAGGAGATTTCTCAATCACCACCAAGGTATGAAAATTTTCCTCGAAAATTTTCCAATTCCAATATCAAGGAGAGAACGAAATTCTTCCAAGTCCCCCTTCTATCATGTACAGCTCAGAAGTAGGAGTTTTTTCCAGTCCCCCTCCCATCATATATAGCCCAATAGTCGAGATTTTTCGAAGTCCCTCTTCTATCATAATTTTATGGTTCGGAGGTGAGAATTCTTCTAAGTTCGCTTCCTATCATATATGCCCAAGGGTCGGAATTTTTCTAAGTCCCCCTTCTATCATATACTGTATAGCTCAGAGGTAAAAATTTTTCCAAGTCCCCTTCCTATTATATAACTATACAGGGTCGAAATTTTTCCAAGTCTCTCTCTGTGACGTCATCAATCTCGCTCACGGTGCGGACGAAAAATTCCTGACAGTATCCCCAACAAAAGGGATAACGAGTTTCCAGCTACAAAGACAATCCGGAAAAAAATCGATGTTTTGAGAAAAGTCGAGGAAATAACTGAACCTAACCTAACCTAACCTAAAGAAGCCCTCACTGTGTAAATCATGCTTGTAAACTAATTTAATGAACCCTTTGTCAAGAATGGATCTGTTGAATGAAATGTTCTCCACAACAATAGACGCACTGATATAATAAAAGGATAGAAATTCGCTTCAGGTAATGTGAGCGACTACTCCTAGTGAGTGAGAAATTAATTAAAATTGTAAATTTCTCAAGAGCTACTCGTCTAATTGTCAAAAAAATTGCGGGTGCACATCTTCAGATGGCCAAGTTTCAAGAAAATCCGTCGGGTAGTTTCGGAGGAGTTCGACGGACAAAAAAATCTTATAAAAAAAAAGATAAAGGGTTTCTTGGCGTTGCCAAAAATATAAAGATCATGTTTCATGTCTTTTGGCCAGACGTCTTGAGCTTTTCATAGTTCAGAAATTTCCGAAATTTCCAGCTTCTTGTTCTAGTATAAGTCTACTTTAGAGTATTTTAGGCTGACTGCTTTCTGGGACTCACTCGCGGCACTCGCTTGATGTAGTATAAGTCTACTTTGGAATATTTCAGGCTAATGAACCTTCTTGGTCTAGTGTAAGTCTGCTTCAGTATATTTCAAGCTGATGAGATTACTGGGCCTTACTCGCTCCGCTCGTTCGTTCCGCTTCTTGGTCCAGTACAAGTCTACTTTAGTATATTTCAGGCTAATAAGATTACTGGGCCTCACTTCTTGGTCTAGTACAAGTCTACTTTAGTATATTTCAGGCTGATGAGTTTTTTCAGAATTATTTTTGATTTTATTTATAGACTATTTTATTTTATTTTATTTTTTTTAATATTTTTTTTGAGGGAGGATGATACTCGCAAATTTCTCAATGACCGCCCAGACATTTATTTTTATTTTCAATTTAATTTAATTCAATTTTATTTTATTTTATTTATTTTTATTTTATTTTATTTATTTTTATTTTATTTTATTTATTTTTATTTTATTTTATTTATTTTTATTTTATTTTATTTATTTTTATTTTATTTTTCTCTTATTATTTCTTTTTTTTTAAACCAAAATTCTTCCAAGTACCAAGGTCACAACCGGACGCCCGGACAATTTTCAAGGATTAGGGGGTAGGGCTGAGATTCGACGTTGAAAATTTTTCAAGTCCCAAGGTCACTGCCGAGCGCCCGGACGCCCGCATGCCCGGACAATTTTCAAGAATTAGGGGGTAGAGAAAAGACATGAAACATGTCAATAAATAATAAATAAATAATATTATAAAAGGACACCTGAATAGACGGGTATAATACCTCACTTTTCCACTAGGAAAAGTCGGTAAAATGTGGTAGGTCTGAGCACTTAGCATTTTCTAGACCTGGCTTCAAACTAAGTGTAGGCTTACAAGGATTTTAGCAGTCTTAAACTAGAATTATAATAGATGTAGAAGACCTCCCCCCCCCCCAGGATTCTACTAGTCCTAAACTAGACTTGTGACATTTGCCTCACGGCGTGTAATGACCTAAAATTCTGCACATTCACCCTCTTTAATCAAATACGGGTCCTTCTTCAATCTCTCACCGCGAGTTCACGACAGAAAGCGAGCTTTCCAGTCTCGGTGCCCTTTGGTGACCGAAACAACGGAAATTTTTGCACGTTTACCCTTGTTGATCAAAGACGGGGCCTCCTTTAAGCTCTTACCGCGAGTTTACAACAGAGAGCGTGCTTCTCTGTGACCTTTGCCTCATTGCGTGAAGTAACCAAAAATTCTACACGTTTACCCTTGTTCATCAAATCATGCAATTTTTTTATTTAAGAGAATTTTGACCTTCTTTGGGTCCGTACATCCGTTTTGAAGCTTTGTAGGGTAATTTGGGTAATTTTTTCAAACTCAACGAAAAATTTCACAAGAGAATCAAATAAAATTCGCAATTTTTCAACTTGGGAAAATTGTGACCGTTTTTGAGCGTATTGACCCATTTTGGTGCTTCGCAGTATTTTGTGATGATTTTTTTTCGTCTTTCTCGTCAAATTTCACTTCAGGAACGACAATTTAATTATTAAGAAGTCCGAAATTCAGTTCAATACTGTAAATAAATTAATTTTCAAGTCCTACTTTGGAATTCCTGGCAAATAGGTGAAATTTCGGCACATTTTGGTCCATAACTCAGCTCAGAAAAGTCGTAGAAACTTTGTATTTGGCGCAAATTGAAGATAAAATTGAGATACACATTTTTTACAATATCGAAGTATACATCTAACGTTTCGCGGTTTTGCGCTACGACAGATTTAACGCGAATTCCCATTTAATTGGTAACATCTTTCTGTCCCACCCTGTATAAGGCAACCTGAACGGACGGGTGTAATACCTCACTTTTCCACTAGGAAAAGTCGGTAAAAACAAGGAAGAATAGCCACTATTGCCCGCAAGAAAAAGTTACAATGATCCCTCTACACCCCCGTTTCAGTGTAGGAAAATAGACCGAGTAGGCCCGTGGCATCAACTATAATAGCATTGACTATAGTTATTATAGTTATAATGTTAGGTACTTTTTGATACGCTAGTCGAATGTCAAAGAGGAAATTGTCAAAATTAAACAATCGGAGATACTGTCGCTATCTAGTTGTACTTCTCCAATTATACAAAAAGCGACACACCATATAAGAATAGGACTGCACGTCTGGTTAATGTATAGTCAATGGTTGGACTCCCTGAGGATGGAGAAATGAGCGGAAAAATTGGAAAAAAATCATCAACGTAGTAAAACTGCTACTTACAGCACACAGAGGTCCAAATGTTCAAACGAGAGAGAGAGAGAGAACAAAAAAGTCTCTCTTGTTCTCAACCTACACACTGAATGTTATTGGCAAAAATACAGTATAGTCAAAAGAGCTGAATTTTTGAACGATGTGGAAAGCTAGGAAAGCGACCCCTTGGGACGCAAGATACTTCTAAAATCCAAATAGCTACAAAACACAGATGTCTACTCAACACATGATATTATAAGAACGGTCGAACGCGGGTAACCTTATCTACAGTATAACTACGTGATTTCGAGTTAGTCATAAGATCACTTCGTTGGAGTTGGTTGATAAATTCGTTGTGGTAGCTACATACGAGTGCTTGTTTTCAATTCTTGTTAAATTTATCTTGGTAAGTAATATTGTGCGTATTGCAATTCATAGAATAATTTTTTTTTTTTTTTTTTCATTTGAGCTATTACTATCCTCAAGTTTATAACTTCGTTAATGTAATCAGAAGGGACGCAGTGTAGATCAAGGTCGCTATGACCAAGTCTTTCTCTCTGCCCACACGTGTGATAAATATATTCTAGATACCAACATAATATATATTATTTAGTTTTTGTAATGTTTTGTAGAATCACACCACAACACTTTTCTAACCGAGAATCGTCATCAGAAATACTTGTTTTCTTTTTGGGTGGAAAGCTCTCCTCAACTTCTAGCATTCAATTCTACACACGTGACCTTTCTCCTGCACCTTTTTGTTTGCTGCTTGTGCAGTCTCTTACGTTGAATAAAATTTGTACATTTCCCTGTTTTACCTCTAATGAACCCATCGGTGAAATATTACCAAGTCCGTAGTTCCGCACTATACTAATAGGCTCTCAATTAAGAGGGGAAAAAACTCTGAAATGAAATAATTCAAGTACTTTTGAGTCACATTACAACAGTTATGTATTCGCATTTCCTGTCGGACTCACTGTAGAATGATAAAAATTGTTGACAATCAGTACCAGTAATTCATTGTCTGACCTAAACATTTTGAGGTACACAAGCGGAAATTGTTGGAAAATGTTAAATTAGGTGTCCTGAATAACACTTGAAAATTCCCACCCCCAAACCTTGTGCTAAATTTTTTATGACACATTTTAGCCCTCCGAAATCAATTTTTTTTTACAAATATGTCCTAATATCTCGGAAAGAATCAATCCTAGAAGAAAATATTTCGAACAAAAGTTGTTCCTTATTAAATTTTACATAAAAAAGGTCTCTTGTAAAATTTTTGTAGAGTTGAAAATAACGGCGCTAGCGCACGCTGAAGTTTGCACATTTTGTGCATGTTCACGCCCTATACCAAATAATGTATTTTGTTCACGCGAGCATCCGTTTGGATGCAGTAGTATACCCTACTATCAAGGGGTGCTTAGTATCTCAGGTATAAGAATGAATTCAGTTGAACAGTTTTGCTTTGTTTATGTGGTATGTAAATATAAACCAGTCCGGCAAATGTAAAGAGACAGATGCGGGGCGCGGTTGCCTAGCAACCTGTACAATGTGAAAGCTATTTTGGAGCTCTTGCCACCTTCGGCAAGGCGAGAGCCCATATGCAACCGCGAAAGAAGAAGAAGAATAAAAAAGATTCTCACCCGAAAAAATGTGTTGTGACGTCACTGAAGTTATACGAGACATTTTCTTATTTTACTTTTCGGAAGTTTTATCGTAGACCTACGTCAATCTGTGCAGTCTCTACAAATTTTATTTTTGCATGGCGTTTTTTTTTTCGGTACAGTCTTTGGCAAAAGTGTAGTAGAAAGGTTATTTTTCTTGGTACCTCAACAATCATAAAATACTGCGTATATTCTTTGACTAGTCTCTCTCGGTTTTCACGTCTGAGTAAAAAGTTACAAATATCTTTGGGTCTCAGGATTTCTGGATCCCTCGAACTCCTTATCTCTTTAGTAAAAAAGAAACTCCAGAACTTTTGAGTCACAAATTTCTATGTTCCAATAATAATTTGAGAGAAAGAAGAGTAACTTACAGTCAGGGACTAGAGTGAAAAAAAAAAACAAGAGACCCGGATACTGAGGCGCTGAGCGACTCAGTCTTGTTTTTTTTTCTTCCCGGCGTGAATCAAGGATGGGAAAGATCAGGGAGATCCCCAAGTTTGATTGTTGTCGTGGTCCTCATCTTAACCTGAGGTTGAGATGTGAACACCGATTTTCAACCTTGTTTGCACTTCAGGGTCGCTCTATTGATGCGTTCAACCGAACGACCGACCCATGCTATTGTTCAAACAAATGAAGGTGGTTATTTTTTGAACAAGGGCCTTCAATGCATCTCAGTGCAATGTTAGTGCGTCTTGTAGTATTTTTGGCACATTGTGCAGAGATGCATTGGTTTCAGCAGCACCAGCACAATCTACCAGTACATTGGAAGTAAAGTACTCTACCAGCCACCGTCAATTACTGTTCCATATACCGGGGTACTGTTGTTTGTCGTGGTGTTCTGCGCTGACGCTCTCCTCATGAAGATCCTAAAAGATGTTTTACCAACACAATTTAATGATTCTGGGACTCGCTGTGTTGTTCTGCACAGCTCAAGCGCTAGAACAGATCACCATGACAGGATTTATGGGAGATTGTAGGACTCTGAGTATTAATCATCTGTTTCCTCGATCTAGGGATTTGTGTGTGATACTGTATTGTTGAAGCCCCAAGGCTGGCCTTCAATTTCTGCAGCACCACACATTGGTTTGTTAGGGAAGTGTGTCAATCAAATCCAGGCTTTGATCAACGTGACAGGATTCTTGTCTTGTCTGTGGGCTTCTTTCAACTGGTGTGGCGTTTTGTTTCTACAGGGGGGAGGGTTCACTCTTGTGTAGAATTGGAGTGTATAAAAGTGATATTGTGGGTGGTTGGGGGGGGTATAGACCTAATTTTTCCTACCTATCTTACCTACTTGGTGACAAGATTTTAGACATGCTTATTTTGAAACTCGAGTCCTCGACCTATTTTGGACAAAGCTGTTTGGCAGCTATTATGTGATGCTGCTCTCTAGTTTTGATTTGCAGTCCAGTGGTAGGGTGGGTGTTTAGGTGAGTGTAGGATTGTCATCGAGTGTGCCACAACACACAGTTCAGACTGTTCACCAGCAAGCAGTGAATGTATCGACTTTCCCAGCCTGTGTCCTTTTAATAGAATTAATAACGCAAGTGCTGCGTACCTCCGGTTCCTGTTCTCAAAATTTCGCACCCAACGTTCGTCTTACTCGTCACATATTTCGTTCCTTCGCAAGTGTTAAAAGTTGCGCTTGAGACCAAAGTTTGTGAAGTTCCGTTTGTACGCCGATTGCAAACACACCATCAAAAAATTGGAGGAATCGATCACCAACAAGTGGATTCGCTCCGAGCTGAGGAGGTGGTATGGCAGGTTGAATATTACCACTCGTCTCAATCTCCTGGTCCACTCCAGACTCTCTAGTCTGCTTCCGCCGGGTGAGTTTGATCTTTTTATTCGGAACGTTAATGAAGATTGTCAGGATTTTGAGGCTGAGCTTGGAGCAGAAAAAGAAAAGAAAATCTCATCCCTTCTTAACTCCAAGGCCATAGCCCATAAAAAACTTTGTACAGACAATGCTGCTGTTCAAACTTTTCAACTTCGTGTTCTCAAGCGCAATTCTCGCAAGCTGAGTCGTACTTGCTGGAAAAGGGTTTAAAATTTGGGCTCCTTCCCCTCCCTAAGAGTGACACTCTCGCTAACGTTGCCGACCTTACAATAAAAATTGGTCCTGGTATGAATATCCAGTCTGCTTGCCCTGAACTCGTCCGCAGCACCCCCCTCCCTCGCATAAATAATTTCACATCTGAGGTGATTAATAACTTGAGGAGGAGGATCAGGGAGCAGGGGTTAATCCTTACTAAGGCTGATAAGAGTAACGCGATCGTAATCTTGGAGAAATCCTCTTGCGTATCCAGGATTCAAGAAGTCCTTACTCAGTGTGGGGCTATTGAGAATAGCTCTTTCAACTTCTCTACGTACGTCAAAGAGGTCAGAGAAGTTGTCAATAATTGCGAATTTATAATAAAAAATAATCCGCTTAAGAAAATTCTGCTCGAACCTAACTCCGCCCCCCCCCTCTACGGGCTGCCTAAAGTACACAAGACGGGAACCCCTATGCGTCCGGTCGTGTCTTATGTCTCCTCCCCAGCTTACTCTATAGCTAAGTTTCTGGATTTCCTCGGGGCAAATGCTACTGAGTCACGTCCATTACTGGCATCGATATATGGATGATATATTATGTGCATGGACCGGTCCTCAAGAACTCCTTGGTGAGTTTCTTGAATATCTGAATAAAATATATCCCTCCATAAAGTTTACTCTAGAAATTGGAGGTTCCTCTATAAATTTTCTGGATCTCAATACCTCTAATAGAGATGGGAACCATGATTTTACAATATTCAGAAAAGATACAGCGACCGACACTCATGTCCATGGTTCGTCCTTTTGTCCATTCTCTCATAAGATGACTGCCTTTAACAGCTACATTCATCGATTGACCAGCATTCCGTTGAGTCAGGCAGCTTTCAATAAGGAACTTGCGACCATTAAGCACTTGGCCTTTGTGAATGGTGTCAACTTGGACATCGACCGTATGGTCCAGGAAAAGCTTACAAGGAGGAGCCTTGATTCTACCTCCTCTCTCCCTCGCGATGCAAGTAATAATAAAAAATTGCGCTAGATCGGGCTCCCATATTTGGGTGAATTTTCATCTAAGCTGACTCGTATCCTTCGCTCCTTCGGCTTCAGGCCTGCATTTTATAATCTCACTTCGGTAAAGGGGTTGTTTAAGGATCCCATCCCGTGGAGGGAGAGGAGTGGGGTGTACAGACTGGCACGTGGGGATTGTAACAGTGTTTACATAGGCGAGTCGCTAGCTCAAAATCCGAGTGGAGGAACACCTCAAGCCCTTGGAGAGTGAGTCTGCCTTTGCGGACCATCTTATCTCCAATGATCCGAGTTTCAAAGAGGAGCCAGCCACCCTCCTCCATAGGGAAAACTCTTACTTTAAACGCATTGCATTGGAAAATATCGTAATAGTGCGGCAACTGAACAGTGATGATGTTACTGTCCTGAACAGGTATATTCCTGACGAAGGTTTCATTGATTTGATTTACGAGACTGAGTCACCTTCCGAGGGCTAGCTCGTTCTTTCTTGAACTTCGTTTTCGGCGATATCCTGTTTGCATCTCACATTTGGGAGTGGCTTTCTATCTTTGCTCGATGATGGTTTATTAACCGAAAGATCTCGCGTCTTCCTCTGTATATCTGCGGTCTTTGCAATTTTTTGCTTTCGTTACTCACTGAGTATCTTACAACTGTGTCCTTTTATTAAGTACCTACTAGACTATCCACTGATCTTATCAAGTGTCTTCTGTTCCAGATGTTAGGAAACTCCTTAGCGTTGGGTTGTCGTTTAGCACTTTCTACCCATGGAGCATGGGATTAATTATCGTTGCCTTTCAGCATATTCAGCCTCACCTTCACTGCATTACTTCCTACCTCGTACAGTAATATTTTGATCATATCGTATGCCCATCCAATATGAATACCGCTGCACAAAATGTGCGAACTTCAACGCGCGCTAGCGGCGTTATTTTCAACTCTACAAAAAGTTTACAAGAGACCTTTTTTATGTAAAATTTAACAAGAAACAACTTTTGTTTCGAACATTATCACGTTTCTTTGTACGAGATTTTTGCAAAAAACTAAATAAGTCTTTGAAGCCCTCTGGGGTACGAAGCTCCACCGGAATCGCTGTGGACTCTTAATATGTTTATGAGGGAGCCACTTCAGAGGTATTTTAGAAACAAAACCTATGATTAGATTTATGTCCAGAATAAAGTCGAATTTTCCTGGACTATAATCAATTCTCGCGGACGTATATTCGTAAGGCAGCATAGTTGTGTAAAACTATACTGCCCTTATACTGCCCTAATATTATGTTCAATATCCATTCCCTATGATATTTTTGGTCTTCCAGTTTGACTATAAACGTTTTTCTTCTTACATAATTTCATTAAAACATTCACACGATAGACGATTTTTCGATTTTTCTTTTCATACGTACAATTTTAAACAAATGTTAAGGGCGTACAGTTTGGTCTACAATCAAGGTTAATAACTTCATTTTATGGTAAATTTCACGAGGAACAACTTTTGTTTCAAACATATTTTCCTATGATTAATTCTTTTCGAGATATTTGAGATATTTGTAAAAATGTGATTTTAGGGAGCTAAAATATGGTACAAAAAATTTTGCACAAGTTTTGAGGGGTGGGAATTTTAATGTGCCACTCAAGACACCTAACTTGACATTTTCCAACAATTTCCACTTGTGTACCCCAAAATGTTTACAAAGCCATTTTTTGTGTCTTTATCGCATGTATGTACTATAATGGAAAATTGCTCAGACGAGAGACGTCATCGATGAGAGTGTTCATTAGACCATCAAATTCAAGACAAATTCTCAAGTGCTATCGTCTGTTGAACCATGATAGGAATATAGCCTCAAAAATGTAAAAAACTAGAATAAATGACAGCAAAATGGTCATGCATCTTTTTTTTTATTTTTCAAAACACTCCAAGACCTATGCGTAAGAAAAGTTTTTAGCAAAGAACTAGAAATAACGAACTTTTTTGTTCGAATAATAAATAAATGAATACTTCGTCTACTAAATTGAATTCAATATAACTTTCTTCTACGTCGAGGGAGGGTTTGATGAGTTGTATCAACTTTGCGAATTAGAACCCAAAATTTTAACCGAGAGGACTATAGGGCAACTTTTTTTTTTTTCATTTCCCCATGGTAAAAACACCCGTATCATGTCGCTATTATGTACGTAAATTATCCCCAAAATGGCCCCAAAATTTGGGAACATTACAAGGTTATGTTAGGAGAGTTTTTTCCATGAAATATTCAACGGATGGTACTTCAGAAAATTTCATTAAACTTTTGAACCTCATTGTACACAACGATTTCTGTTCATCAATGCTAGCGCTACCCGGTCTTGGTTCGTTATTCTAGTTTCTCAGTCAAAAAACTGATAGTCGCTTACATAGTCTGTAAAGATTAATGTCAATTTGGAAAGTTCATTTATTTTGGTAATTTTTATTTTTTAGATTCTTTCGAAGTATACCGGGAATCAATTACCGAGTTTTTCGTTTTATACAATGGCTTCAACGCAGATAAGCATGGCAATAATACTTTCACTCTTCGGTTTGTTAGTTGTAAATGAAATACAGTGCATCGTTCTGATTTTAACTGGTGCAAAGCCAAATGCATCCTTGCACGTACACAACGATGGAGAAACACCGTTGAATGTTCGCGGTCCAGGTGCGGAGCCTACATCAGTTCCACCAAAAAACGATCAAACGCTCAATTTTACTGGTTCGGATTTCATTACTGTAACCAGTCCGGAAAGGTCTTTATTGAATGTGACTTTGGATGATCATACAATTGTCGTCTTCGTGAATGGTGTCACGCCATCAAACATATCTTTCGGTGATGTTTCAGTAAACCAAACAGCCGTTACTCTGGATGTCTCTATTTTAGGAGAAGGAAAACCAATGCTCGTTCTAAACCAGACTCAGGGTCATCATCAGGACATAAAGGCACAAACAGATATCATTTCTGTAGAACAAGGAGTCGAGCTTAACGATCAGAATTTAGTTTTCACATTTCCTCCAGACAAATCTACAGTCATCGTGAGACAACTTGGAGAATGGACTATAGTTCAAACGTGGTAAAAAATAAAAGTTTGCTTCGTATCAACACTACAAAATAGGTAACTAAGTTTGTATAAGAAATACTCTTTAAAAAAAATTATATTCGTGAACAATAGACGGATTATATGGCGATCAAATGGCGGTGTCTTTGAAAAACTAGAATAATAAAAATATTTTGACTAATTTTTATTTTATTTATTACCGGTAGGTACCTATCATTCTTTTGCTTCGGTTTTCTTTCGTCTGTTTCAAAATCAGATTATACGTATAAAAAAAACACGCAGTCGCGTGAGTAATACACGACTTTTCCTTCGACTAATCTAATTTTATTAAGAGAATCACTCCTACCAATAACCTATAAATTTTATTTATTCTCTCGTCACAATCCCTATTTAGGAATAATAAAAGTCGATAAATGTTCAGAAATTCTGATAGTCACTAAACAAACTGCCATGAATTATCACAGAGAAAAAAAAATTTCCCATTTACATGTGAACCCATTTGTTCCTCAGGTCAATCAGAAACACATAGATGAATTACTATCAATTTGGCTCAATCGATCCTCCAACAAGGTCTAAACGCACATCTTCAAATAAGAGACTATACTAAAACTTGTTTGAGTCTGGAAATGATACGTCCTAGTAATTTTAGAGGGATCCGCAGACAAAAAAAAAACCTCCAAGTCTAAATAAAGGCTTAGAATATTATAAATAGGTAAGGAAACCTAAAATTATTGCAGATTGAAAGTGATCTAGGAGCTCCAAAATGTCGAGAAAATTCACTACCCGCTCCACCTGTCAACCTTGTTATGGATATAATACCTCATCTTTCGAGCTAAAATAAGTCAATAAAAGTGAGTAAGAGCTTCTCAATTACTCTTTCCAATACGTTTTTCGTAGTTTAGTACTGTTCTAATATAAATCTTGAGCTATTTGGATTGGTCCATGGTCGCCCACAATTACGGGCATGACTAAAAATCAATAAAGAAGCCAAACAGGCATCGAATCACTCATCAGTCCACCATCCCTTCTCTCAAGCTCCGATCTCTGCAAACGCGTTAACAATCAAAACAAAAATCAGATTCCATTGCAGAGCGGAGAACTCGCTATCCCGAGTCCAAATTCTGTCGTCATTTCTTCCGTACTCCCCGTTTGTGAAGATCGCTCAGCAGGGGAAGGGGGTAGTACCAGCAAATTTCTCAATCACCACCAAGGTATGAAAATTTTTCTCGACAATTTTCCAAGCCCATTATCAAGAGGAGAACGAAATTCTTCTAATTCCCCCTTCTATCATATATAGCTCAAAAGTAGGAATTCTTTCAAGTCCCCCTCCTATCATATATAGCCCAAGAGTCGAGATTTTTCGAAGTCCCTCTTCTATCATAATTATATGGTTCGGAGGTAAGAATTCTTCTAAGTCCACTTCCTATCATATATGCCTAAGGGTCGGAATTTTTCCAAGTCCACTTGAGTCCCCACATTCCAAAAAGACTTAAGTCTATTTTTGGCGATATTGAGTTATTAGCGCCATCCATTAGTAAAAATCTTCTCCGATAAAGTGCACCAAACGAAAATACTGTAACTATCACAGTTTTGAAGTTCTAAGAGGATGAATATCAACCTTACAAAATATACATTTCCAAAAAGACTTTAGTCCAGTATTACCTAATGCTCTCGTATAGGGTTTTGGCATATCTGCTCCAATTGCGATGAATTTTTTTCCAGATACTCTACTCCAACTTCTTTAGAAAATTATCGAAAGAGCTAGGGCCGAAAAATAATTATTGGAAGAAGACGTTTACTCTTGAGCAAAACAGGTTTTACCATTCCAAAAAGACTTTAGTCCCATTTTTGGCACCTCTTTCTCCATGCCAGCGTGAGCATGGCAGTTTTTTCCATTCAAGTATCATGGTATTATTTTTGTTTTATCTCGAGGATGCTATTTAAACATAATAAACATATATTAACTCATAAGAAATGAAACAAAACTATTTTTCTTCAATTACTCAAAACGTTAAAAATAAACTGAAGTCTTTTTGGAATGTGGAGACTCACTTTCTATCATATATATATATGGCTAGAGGGTCGAAATATTTCCAAGTCCCTCGCCGTGACGTCATCGATCTCGCTCGCGGCGCGGACGAAAAATTCCTGGTAGTATCCCCAACAAAAGGGATAACGAGTTCCCCGCTATAGTAGGAAAATACATCATCAAAGTTTAGTTCATTCATAAGTCTAACCTAAATTCCGCTCAAAGACTCCAGTCAAAAATAACAGCCGATAGGAATAGTATTCCTATCTAATGAGACACCTCATAAGAAGTCCTATGAAGTGCTACATATTTTCAGAATAAAAGTGGTCTAGGAAGTTCAAAACGTCGAGAAAGTTCTCTGCTCTCTTGCTATGGATCTAATATCTCACACTTTTAGCTTGAAAAGTCAGTACAAAAAAGAGCTTTACAATTACTTTTCCCTACACGATATTCTTAGCCTAGTATTGGTCCAGTATACTGTATATTAGGGCTCAAGCCGCTCTTCTTTTCATTCATTCATAATTTGTCTCTCATCACCACCATCTTCCGCAAACTCCATCCCAATATTCTTCATCTAAAATTCCAGCTACAAAGATAATCCGGAAAAAATTGATGTTATGAGAAAAGTCGAGGAAATAACTGAACCTAACCTGAAGAAGCCCTCACTGTGTAAATCATTCTTGTAAACTAATTTAATACCTAAACTCTTTGTCAAGAATGAACCTGTCGAATAAAATGTTCTTCATAACAATAGACGCACTGATAACAAAAGGATAGGAATTTGTTTCAGGTAATGTGAGCGACTACTCCTAATGAGTGAGAAATTAATTGAAAAATTGCAAATTTCTCAAAAACTACTCGTTCGATTCTCCAAAAAATTGCGGGTGCACAACTTCAGATATACTGTAATACCTCACTTTTCCACAAGGAAAAGTCGGTAAAATAAAACCGGGTCGATTTTACAACTTGTACTTTAGAGGTTAATCTGAAACTTTGACCTCGGTTGAATTAGAAATAGGCTCGTGATTGAAAATCTAACTTTTATAAAAGGAAACGAATTATTTTGATTTTAAATGAAGCCTAATTTTAGTGTTTGCAAAGCGGTTCAAATATTTGACCTCCGAGCTTTGCAGCCGGCCAGAAAATTAAACATATCGAGGGTAGGGTAGGCTAGGACTCCCAGCCTTATACTCAAATTTTCTGGCTTAGCCGATGAATAAAGATCATTTATAGAAGATATCCGTTTTTGTAATTTACGGTTTTCCATAATTCAATTTTATACTCAAATGAGTAAGGTAAACACAAATACTATAACTGCAAGATTTTTTTATTTTTAGAGCATAGAGCGCTTTCGGCTAATAAGCCATTCTCGATGTGTCGAAAGCGACTGTACCCAGCACCAACGAGAATAGGCAGAGTCGAAGTCCGAAGGAGACCCCGAGTTATCAAAATGTGAATCATTCCCGTATACTAATTCCTTTGACTATATAATTATACTACGTTCAAACAGTCCTTCCTCCGGAATGTACCTGTTCAAAACGGTGACGTCTCCGTTATTGCAATGGCGATAAATTTCAGTTTTTTCGAGAGCTAACCGTTTATACAGTACGATTTTTCTCTATGGAAAAGGATTGCGGACTCGACGCGTCGAAAGGCGGAGGCGGACTTCATTTTTTTTTTTTTTTTGCACAGCAGCTAAGGCACTACAGCAGCCGACCAACCAACGCGAGGACGTATGACGTCATTTCTTCTGGCTGTAATGCTAATGTATCTGCTAAGCACTCTGCAGGCTGCTTTCTTGACGGAAAAACAAAACAAAATCAAACCGTAACGGTTGCCGAATGCTGATGCAGGATTTCTTGATCGTTACTCAATTCTTTTTCATTATTTTTAAACCTGCGTCGCGAACAATGTTTTGAAATTAATCTGCAGTTTCTGATAGGTACCATTCCCACAGATTCTCTATTATCTTCTCTCGTTCAGCTGTCTTTTTATTTGAGAAGATGTCAGACGAAAATATGTCAACTCCTAGTCATGATCGGGCTGGTAATGATGAGCACAGTGAGTAAAATAATCAACCGTGAATACTCATTTCTTCTCTAAATTTGAAAGGATGATATTTAAATTACCTTGAATTTTGCTTGTATTAGTTCGTCTCAAGTCGTTGCCTGAGAAATTTTCTGCGCTAAATTTATTGGATCCGCGATCACCGACTACAGCATTCAAAAGAACTCCCATTCAAGTACTTTAATATGAAAAAACTTTAACTTGTGATCGCGTTAACCGAGGGTAAATTTCTCTCGTGACTCATCCGTTATTTTTTATTTAAGGTTATTCTGAAAAATGCGAAATCTAATTTGACCGAAGAAAAATACCCAGGTGAAGTATCTCCGAACACTACTTCAGCATCTTCTGCGTCCTTTGTTTCGTTAGCAACGCCGCCGGTATGTCTTTTTCATAGAAATTAATTATTTTGTCGTAGAACGAGAATTTCATTCGAAAAGTTTTTCAGACTATGGTGGATGAGAGCTTAGAATTATCTGCCAGTAGCGCTTCCTTCATGAGCTTCGACGATTTGGATGATTTTTGTAGCTTCGATCTATCATCAAGAGATTTGTCCATGATGGTTTCTGATTTTTCGTCATGCACAGAAGATCCTGATGATGAACCAGCCCTCGTAATTCAAAATGGACTTGATCGTAATACTGGTTCAGGTTCTGTCGAAATTGAGTCGAGATCGGAAGATGCTACTTTTGAATCCTCTGTTAGTACGACTAAAAATCAAGATTTTCGTAATTATTGATTTAAAGAACTGCTCGCACAATTATTTATTCGTTTAACACACGATTATGCGATCTCATGGAGATCCTCATAGAGCCTATGTACTTTTACCCTAGCACGAAAAAATCAAATTTTCCATGATTTTTGTAACTTTCACGTCTATGAGTATTGTAGTAGTTCTATTTATTCTTCTATTCAGGTGATTCCGAGTTCGTCTAATCTCGAAGATAAGTCATTGATCCAAGAAAGTGCCAGCAAAGATTGTACACCATCTGATGTTTCTTTAGGAAACACGCCTTTGATTAGAAAGAAACAACTGAAAAATATGTTCTTCACGCCAAATCCCAGCAAGAAAGTAAGGTTTAGGTTCACCTACGTTAATTTAGTAGAAGAAGACGTTCATCATAGGTATTATCACTTTGCAGAGAAATCCTTTGGGACCTGTTGACAATATTTGCCCAACAACGCCCCCTTCACATAAATCAAGCGGTTCTTCGCGGTTGTGTGACAAACAATGGAAACGTATTCAAGAAGAACGAAAAAAACTGGGTTTGGAATCCGACGAAAATGCTCAGTTACCGTTGTACGATATTACCGCTTCAGCTCCCAGTAAACTTGTACGAAAATCGCGATTACAGGCGCGTTTCAACGAAGTTATGTCTTGAATAATATTTTTATTAACGCCCCGTCGATATTGTAATCCTTCAAGTTATAATGTTTAAGATTTGTTCAAGTCGAATATGTGCATCAACTTCTGTAACTCATTTAAAATACTGATTATGCGTGGACAGTTATCAATATTTTCGTTGTCTATTGGATCTATAACCTGGAATTCTCTTCAAATCAAAATTATTCGCTGTTTTGAGCTTGATGAATTTTTGGTTAGGTTTTATATGAAGCAGGCATTCTACTATTTCACCTAACAAGTTTTCAGTTTGGTGAATTCTTATATTTGTAGGTTTTATTTACTCAGGATTCTGCGATACACGGGATGTAAAATGTTGAATGAAGCTCTTATGGGTTAGGAAAGTTGAAAACCCTGCAGTACTCTTAAGCAGGAAGTACAAAATTTTAATTATCATTTTGTTTGCATTCTTCTTCTCTCATTGAATTATTACTAGCTCTTCCAGTCGATGGAAATTATTTTGTGTGGATGTGTGTATTTATAATTTTTGTTGTTTAGAAGAATATTTTGTGACTATTTTTGCTCTTATGTTAGAAAACACTGAATGTAGTCTGTAATAGTCAATATATTAATGGTTTACTGAAGAAAATGAATTCCTGACTTTTCATAGAAGCTGTAATGTTACTTTCCTACCTCGACCCCTTCTCTTGGAGTTCCGTTAACAGCCTAAAATTACAACCTTGATGTCAGTATTCATTTAGAACTTGCAGATTTAGTTGCCAGAAGCTGAGATGAAACTATAATACCCTGAATAAATATGGTATGGGAAGGATAATAGCCAATCCCACATAGGAGGATGAAAGCTGAATAGTTAAAAGAGATAATTAAGAGAGTTCAGGGTGTTTGAATAAAAGAATTTATTAAATAAAATGTACAACTTAGATGTATAACAACAGATGAAAGAATATATTCATTAATTATATTTTCAACTTAATAATTTTTTTTTAAATAATAGTTCTTAATTTGAGAGAAAAAAAAACATAAATAATAGAAATTCATTTAAACAAATACCACATATAAACAAACGTACAATAATTAAGTCTCAACAGGGAAAAGTCGCAGTAAGAGGGAAACAGAAAAGTCTGTAACAGAAAAATTTGCGAGAGAACATTTCATTACAATGTGAATCGTACAATTATGATATTGAAAAATCACGTGTAACAACTATCGGTACAGGTATTAACAAAAATTTTAACCAGCTAACACTTCTAACGATTTTTTTGTACCTATTTTAAGCGAAATTACGGATTCACTATGAATTAGTTAGAAAATTGAAGAGCTCGACGTGATCATCATCGGCTTATATCTACTGAAAAAAAGAAAAAAAAAAGATAACAACCACCTAGACTAAAGAAAAAATTATGAATTCGACTAAAATTTCTAGCTTTATTGCATTTAAAACTCATATTGAGGCGTTTTATATAACCAAAAAAAAAAAAAAGTTATGTTCTAAGAGCAAGCAGTTTGCTCAAAAGATTCACCAGTCTTAGGTTTTATATTCCTATATATCTCACGAATTCAACATTTTTTAAATTATTATTCACGGCAAGCTTGAATATTGAGAGAACGGAAAACGGAAGATAGAAATAATTTAAACAAGGTACCGTATAATAGGCATATTATACTAGATAGCAAAACGTAATGATATTTACGAAAGCTAATTGGGTTATGAACACAAACAATACGAAGCGAACAGAGCGCATTTTTAAACTTGCTACATATAAATGTCCAATAAGACCCGAAAATAACAGGCAGAAACCACCGATGATTGATTTTCTTAATCTTTACTTTTTATACATTTCAAGATCCACGTCACCATAAACGATGAGTGGACGATTGTTAGAAACGAAGGAGGAGAGAGGAAGAGAAAGATGGAAAGAGATTTTCATTATTCGAATTGAAGGGTAGAAATAGAAATGAAACCGAAACGTACATTCTTAATTATACAAACGCAATTTATATTTCTCAGCTTAATACCAAGACACATCGATAAAATGACTAGACAATAAATATTAACATATTATAAGGTTTTTTCCTTTCTTATTTTTCCATTCATTCGATTTCAATGACCAATAGTTTATCTAATCAATGCATAAAATATCGAGCGATGCACCACAAAAGGTAATACTGTATCATGGATACATTTTTTTTTTCTTTTTCGTCCTTTATATACAGCAAATTTAAAATACATAACAAAAGTAATCAACAAATTAAAAAAAAAAAAAGTGGCCAAAAAAAGGAGGAAAGAAAAGCACCAAAATAAAAATTACGGCAAGTAAAAAATTCGAACGGTAATATGTTAGGATAATTATTAAAAGAGAGAAACAAAAAGAAGATAATGCCCATGGAGAAGACATTTCATCTACAACTGGTAATAGCGGTCGTTTTTCTTTCTGACGCCATAAAAGAAACCGTAGTCCATTCAGGCCCTTTACGAACTGAACCCACATAATAAAACTTTTGTAAGCTGGAAACAAAAGATATTTGGTAACAAAAACAGGAAATTGTCAATGCATAAGCGTGTGCTCAGAATTAAAGAGATAAACAAGGAAGCGACCAGCTAGCAAAAAAATTACGTTAATATCTTTCGAATTCCCGAACGTCGTACATTACTCCGAGAATCGTTTCTGATACCTTCTACAACACTTTCGAACCAACAGTCATATCCTTTTGTTTCCAGTCATACAAAAAACCGCCAAAATTCTACGGGGTAAATTTACGAGTGAGGAAGAAAAACGCATATCTAATCATATAGCTTAATACAGAAAATAAAATGTTACATTATTGGATATAATAGCGATAACACTAATAACATTAATCGTTTCTTGAGAGGTAACTGCATCAAAATTTCAATAAACGAAAAAACATATTATTGTTAGATGTTACGCATCACTAAATAAAAATAGTAACATTTTTTCCGCGAGACGGAAGAAAAAAAGAATTATAATAATAAAAACTAATGTACATAGAATCTACTTACGTCGATTTCTTTTCCTAAAAACAGTTTCTCTATTCCCAAATAAAGATATGCCCGTTAACACAAGTAATTTTCATAGTAAAATGGATTAAAAAAAAAAACTCACCGAGGGAGAGAAGAAAATATAGTACGTTAAAAAAAAATAAATTCTGTGTATATAAAATGAATAACATCTATAGATCATCAGTATAAATACGTGTAAAATAACTAAGCGAAATTTATTCGACAAGATAAAATTGCAAGGGATAGAAGAAAAAAAAAAAAAAGGTAACATGATGAAATAAAAATTAGTTTTAAAAAAAAAAAGGAAAAAAATAAGAAGAGGAAACTTAATGAATAGAAAGAAATGAATATCACTATATTGAAGGAATAACACAAGAAAGAAAAGTAAAATAATAATAAAATCAAACTATCGAAAAAATTAATAGAAAATTTAATAAACACATAGATTATTCGATTGTTGTAATAGTAGATCTATACATTATTAAATTTAGATAATTTTTTTTCTCTTTTTTCAAATTTATTTTTCAAACGACAATATTATAAACAAAGTTCAAATAATTTATTATAATATTAATACTAAACGAAAGATTCTTTACGTATATAAGTTTTTTTTTTTTTTATTATTTTTGCTTAAATAGATGTTTTGCTAAGTAGCGACCTGGAACGCGCTCCAAAAACTTTGCTCTTGGTAAATCGTTCGCTAGTAAGAATTAGGCAATTAAACTGACGTCACAATCGTGACTCACGAGATCTCACTCGTTGGCAGTAATACATTGCGGCTTATGGAACGTATCCTGTTTTTCTCAGTTTTCTCAGAAAATGAGCCTTTATGCGAAAAAATGTAGAGAACAAAGTTTGTTCCCCTTGTAATTTCTTATCGATTGGACCTACCTTTAAAATTTTGTGATTTTTTCTTTTACCATAATGTAGGAAATTATAGGGCAATAAATATCATTCTCATCATTTTTCCATTTTAGGCCTTCTTTCCAAAGATAATTGAGAAAAACCAAACGCGTCCCATAACAGGCAATGTAACATCGCCAACGAGTGAGACAATAGAACATGCCGTGCGACGTCATGTTGAATTCCCTAATACTTGAAATGGTGAATACAATCGGGTAGTGCACAGTGTAATTTTAATCGGTCAATATGATAAAATAATATAATTTCCAGTAGCTGATCTATTTCCAAATACGTTTAAATGCCAAAAGAGACTGATAACTTTCGATAGTTTCAGAGAACCCGGCGAATTCTTCAGACGCTCAAGATAGAAAGAATTTATCAAATAATCTCACGAAGCATCGTACTTCATTAGCGAACGATTAGCGCGACAATAAAACGCTAGACAAATAAATTTTTTTGTTTTAAAATTTTTTTACGAAGAATAAAAAATAAAAAATAAATTGAGCGTCGATAGTAGCACACATTTCCTCTTCTTGCTATCTTTTTCCGCCTGATTTTTTTTTTCTTTTTCTACTCACTCATTCAAAGAGCATGTGGACTCGGGTCTAGAAGACGGTAAAAAGCTACGCAAATGAGACTGTATTTCCGAAGGATGGAAATCAAACGTGTTGAAGGCGGATTCTAACGAACTCTGACTATAGTAACCGGCGTCACTCGGAGACGAGAATTGATGCTGATATGATGGCGAGTAGTTGTTACTGTGGCAATAACCGGGCGAGTGTACTTCATTCGTAAAGTACTTCGACGTATTTGCTGGCGTCGTCGGTACTCCCGGCGCATTGCTGTTGGTCGCGTTCTCCAGAAACATAGGGTTTCCATTAGGCGGTGGCGGCGCGATTTGGGGAGCTTTCGTGCAACGATTCTCGTCAGCGGCGTTTGGCCTGATCTTCTTCGGCCGACCGCGTTTCTTCTTCACTATGATTCCAACGGCACCGCCAATACCTGCGCTACAGTTATTATCAGCCAATGCCGGCGATGTCTCGTATTTTGGTCCTTCATTTCTGCCACTTTTCTTGCGTTTATCTTCACGGAATTTGGCCGGAGATCCTAACTCGTGGTCTTCGTCAAACTCTTCTTCTTCGTGTTTTATCTCTTCCTTTGGCGCCGTATTCCGTGGAAACGTTTTCAGTTTACAGTATTGGAAAACGATATCATTCTCATCCAATACCGACACCGCCCCGTTCAGATAGTCGCGGAACTTTTTCAACGCCGTATAATACGGAACCTTGTCCGAAGCTCTCGGCAACTGAGCACAGCGAGCACTCGATGACGGCATCACCCACATATAAGTATTCGTGCCATCAACAAAGTCTGGTTGTCGACCGAAATTGAATTCTTTTTTACCAGAAAAAACTTCGAATATCAATTTCCCGTTGAAAACGGCGATTTTCGGCTTATATTTCTGTAATTTTTCTAGGAGAATTTGGCCACCCTCGCGAATCTCTTTCCGCGTCAAGTCTGAACTCCCTTTGGTCGCCCTCTCAACCATATTGGTGAAACCGATACCGTATTGCAATAGTTTATAGTCGTCATCGGCGCAGAGTTGCTCGCTTATAAGACCAGACAGATAAAGGCATTTCCAGAAGTGGTTGCCGGGACCGGCGTAATGGTGACCTTTGTATGCGGCGAATAAACCCGGATTAATTCCGATAATGACGATATCGAGATTGGGAGCCAGTAAGTCTGGAAGTGTTCGCTTGGATACTTCTTCTTCGGGCATCCCATTGAAACGATCGTGTTTGCGACGTTCCTTGACAAGCAGCTTCGAATCACCGCGATCGTTTTCGTTTGTCATTTGCATCATGTCGACGGAAAAGTTACCCGAGGTTGTGGGCATTTCTTCGGGCTCTGTTTTAATTTTCTTTTTACGACCTCGTTTTTTGATACCATTCTAAAATAAATGAAAAAAGATAATTAACCTATTGCGGATATGCTCTTCAAATTACTACAAAAGGATTACTTACGTTGTCGCTAAAGGCTTGCGGTGATTTCATGTCTGGAAAACCACTTGGGCTAGAACTGTTTTGGGGCGAACAACATTGTTGTTCTTGGTAAGCATGCGGCCAGCCATTCCAATATTGACCGTTTTGCTAGAACGATAAAATAGAACGTAAAAATCAAGATATAAAGTGAGATTGTTTTCTAATTTCTGATGCGATTATAAGGAACATGATTAGAGGAGTTCCTCTCTTCCTCGCTCCCCCTAAACCTTTCACGATATCACCTCGCGGAACATTCCAGATGATAATGCAAGATAATTCAATATGGATGTGTATATGTTAGCTTCGCTGTCAACTACCGTATCGCCTGACACCCTAAACTCATTCTATTCATACTTGGTTACTTGAGCAGTGAATTGTTCGAAGATAATCGCAGCACTAGAACCGGTTCTTGTAGGTCATTTAAAGGCAACTGAGGAACGATTATTAAATATTGAAAAGGGCGAGCTTTCAACGTCATGAGGTGAAAGAATATTAAATATCAAGATTTAGAAAGAAAATGTAGTTTATTATAGGGCTCCTCACTCGTATCATTTTGCCTACTCCTTTGTATAATTCTTCTTATCATAAAGCTTGCTTCGCATTGGTCTTATGGCAGGGGAATAGATAATCTATTCAATCAATTCTCCTGCCATGAGACCAATATAATTATAAAGGAAGTATCGTCCATTTCGATAAGAATTCACGACTGAACAGTTATTGAGTCAAAAACTCGTCTTCAGATAATCGTAGACCTGAATTTAAATCCGTTTTCCGGTTTTTGCTATCACTTCAAAATCACAATTTTGAGTATGTAATCAAGTAAGATATGAAAAGTCATTATATTATCAGAACATCATATCACGTTGAAAACAAATGAATGATGATTCGATAAACTCGTTTATGAAAATCTAGATCGAATCTACAAATCAAAAGTTCAAGAGATTCGATATCCCTCGAATAAGTAGGTAGTTCGCAATTTTCTGTAACCATGATCGTGATAACTGTATCGAAACACGATGGTTCGCAAATTATTCATTTGAAGAAACCCAATTTTTTCTCAACTTTTGATATAATCATGAAGGATAATTCGAGATCAATTGTCAGATCCAAGTTTATCTCGTCGTCATTAATTGTTTTCAACATGAAATAATGTTCTGAAATTATGGCCGTTTTTCATATTTTACATAATTACTCAATAACGTGACGTGATAGCAAAACACGAAGGACAGATTCGAATTGAGCAATAAAAAATATAAATACATTTAGGATCAACTGGAGACGAATCGTTGACTCGATAGCTGTTCAGTGGTGGAATCAGGTAAACAAGTATGCAATATGATACAGGGGAAGAGCAGCCGGCAAGGTAAGAATCGGGGAAACGCTATGTTATCCGCAAAAAGGTAAAAGGTATTCCCAGTGTTTCGAATTGCATACTTATTCTCTTACATATCATCGATTAGGTAGTGTTTCCGAACACGTTAGGCGAACTCCTCCGGGATAAAAATGAGTACACAACTTAGCAGCGCCCAAAAGATCAATCAAAGGGTGGTAAGTTATGCAATCGATAACACGCAGAAGAGTCGATATACAATTCAGAATACTCCAAGAACCAATGTTTCTTAACGCAGTTTAAATAAATGGACGGCAATACGCAAGAACCAACCAAAAGATGATGCAATTGGAGAAGAGTAACTTCGTGATATGAACAAGAAATACTTTGTTGTAGAAGATTATCATTGTCACTTGATTGGTTTTTGCAGATTGCCGCTCAAATAATATCATTGAAGAAGACATAGCGCCTTAAAAAAGATACGAGAACTACATTTTCACATTTTCCTACCCAAAATTATGGCAGAACACGATGATACAACATGAATTCATTCATCGAGAATATTTCGTTCGTTTTTCGAATAAAGCTGTATCATCTCGAAGTGAAATATTTAGCGAATTATTCTAAGCCGAATTGCCACATTTTCGACAGTTCAAACGGTTGTCCTTTGTTCTACTTTACTCACAATCTACAAACATGGTGATACTTGGGGTTACCGAATACTGGGCAGAATCAATTTTTTCCTACATTGTGAATTATACGAGCGAGAACTTTTGTAAAAGATCGTTTAATACCCCTTTTTTGGAATAACTCAACCTCGAACTTGAACGAAGTAAAATATTTATATCCATCGATGAAGAGCAACAACTGACAGCGAGATTATAACCAGAGTTCTTCTCTACGGTGAACAGTATTATCAAGACAATGAGATAACTTTGCGATTAGTAATCAACGATTTCTAAAAACTTCCGCTCCAATGCCTACTACTGCGGCGGACGTTGTACAAGGTTGTTCATTTCCTGTCATACAGTGTTATACGAGGAAATTAGAGTTTCATTTTGATATCGTAAAAAATCCGGCAGCTGTATTCAAAATCGATAGATAATTGTTCAATTTTAGTGAAATACGAGAACAGTAAGTAAAAAAAAACGGGTACCGTTATCGAATTTAGAAGGATAACACCTCAAAAAAATTAGCTTTCTCCTTCACTCGATCTAATGTATAACGTTACAAAATTCAACCCATTTCACGAATAATTCTTTTGAATCTGGACAGTCGTTACACACATATACCAAAACAGACCCTAGATTCAATATTTCGAAAAATGATAGAAAAATAGAACAAAATAAAATTGTCAAGTGAAATCGCAGTAATTATGCCTACTTCAAGAGTTTATTTAATCTATTCCAAACCTTGTACAAAAGTCGATCATATAGTATTTGATGTTTTCAAACAGACAATGTTGCGGATACTCGAAATACAGTGAGGTATGAAAAGAAACAAAATATCAAAGATAACCGAGACCAAACTAATCAACTAATGGATGGAATTTTCGTCGAAACTCAAAATATATTTTGTCAAACACCATACTAGCGGACCCTGTATTTTGGTCTTCGACCGAAGTCCGATAAAATTGTGCTGAAAACACTCACAAATTTGTCTCGAGATATAAATTTTGTTCAACCTAGCCCCACAGGGAATATTCTTACAGCGCTGTTGCTGGATTTAAAATAGATTTGTTTGCTTGGGAACATGCATTTTTGACCACCTTGTCATTTTTCAGTCAAGGTAAGATATGAGTTTTACGCGTCGTAATTTTCATTCGTCAACTTCACTATGTTTTACTCTATCAAAATCATGACTCTATCTTCACGAGATAGCGTCAATAGTCCGACGCAAAACCATACGAACATCAAACGTGCGAATGCATATTCAAAGGACGCAAATGATTTCTTTGACTGCTATTTAATTTCGAATCTTGCGATGCTTGACGGCGAACACCAACTATTTCATAAATTATGGTCATTAAAATAAGATCGTTCAATCGAAAATTACACGTGCACACTTCAGAATTACGATTTTTCAAACTATTAATCACACAATCATAATAAAACATTATATATCCAGGGAGAGTGTGATTGTTTAGCGACGAGTGCGAACGATCATTCAATTCGGCGTGCGGAAGTAATGAACAGACGTAAATACACGGAAATTCTGGAGATGGGGACTGTTTTATTATACTGAATGATTTACCCTAGTTTTGTGTATACTATTTCAGAAAAAAGAAGACAACTAAGCTCAAGTCCGACTTTTACCTTGTAATTCGATAGAATACTGCAAAAAACACCATTTTTGTCCTCTTTCCCGCTTCCGACAGGAAAACGACTCTAGTTTTATAATGAGCGATTTCTACTACACACAGGGCATGAAGATGAATTCGCACATCACACCTAATCGTGAATATCACGATCAAAATTTCGTTTCAAGCTCATAATTTGACAAGGATGCAATTTCATTACTTGACCCCCTGTACAATTCGATCGGGGAATAAATCAACGTTACCTAACAGTTCATTTTGACATCCAATTGTTTTAATCGAGAAAATGATAATAGAATGAAGAAAGTTTCAAACATTCGTACTTGATACTGTTGTTGCTGTTGTTGTTGTTGTTGCTGTTGCTGCTGCTGCTGTTGTTGTTGGTGTTGCTGCTGCGTTTGAGGCGATTGTTGTTGAGGCTGTTGTTGAGGCACTGATTGCTGTTGATGAGGGAGTTGATGTTGCGACTGCTGGTGAGGGTGTGTATGCTGCGGCTGGTGATGAGGTTGTTGGTGTGATTGTGACTGATGAGGCTGCTGCTGAAAGCCGTAATGCGCATTCATATACGGCATAGACGATGGATAACAGTCTTGCTCTTTGTTGCCATAGTCGTAAGGTTCCGTTTTAATTTCTTGTTTAATCGGATAATTATTGTATTGGTTGTACCCTCCACCATTCTGCTCACCATAATTACACTGCTGGAATACACAAATCCAGTGAGCAAGGTTAAACGATCAGAAAATTGCAGTCTTTATTCCCTATTGATTCAAAAAAGATTTACTGACTTGATTTTGGTTAGGAAAGTACGATGAATAGAATTGATAGTTCTCATTAGAGGAAAAATCATTTCGATGATTATCGTAAGAATCCATCGACTCCTGCTGATTTTCACACGATTCTGCTGGCTCTTGCTTCAATTTCGGCATTTCAAACCCACCGTCGTTTTCCTGTGAACGCAAGTGATTGAAATCAAAATATAAATTCCAAGACTATTTCAGAAAATTTGTCAGAATATTATAAATTACTTACATTATTCGAAGATGGGTACTTGAAATAGGTAACCGAATTCAATATCAAGTCATCATCTGCCATATCAGTCATTGTGAGAACAAAACTGAAATACAAATAAACAAACATATCAGACGTCAAGAACGAAACTTTATGAGAATAAACGATCGATTTTCAAAAATGATTGAAAACGCCCATTTGTTAACGAAGAGATACAATTACAGTCAAATGAAATACTCAATATACGTACGAATCAGTAAATAACAATTAAATTCAGATACAAGGAAGCTACTCGGTTTTCTATATTGAGATTATCAGTTTCATGATGGGTACGAACATAATGAGACGTGACAACACATCATCTGCAAACAAAGATCCAAAGTTATTGATACGTGCATCATGTCGAATTCTGTATCAGAAATTACAAATAGTCGACCCGAGCTTTCGATTAATTCAAATTCCATCTCAATCGGTGAGATATTCAGTAATGAAGTAGATGAGTCCAGTCTAAAAGTATAGTGGTTGATATAGAATGTTTCAGAAACCTCTTGAGGACCCACTATTTACGCGTACTTGACATACTGTGCGTACTCCCAGGAATGAAAAATGTAAATATAGCGATAATTGAATACAAAACAAAATAGAATACGAATAACATTGTAGTTTTCGCACGTACAAGTGGACATTCATTCGATTTCCACCCTAGCTTTAGACTGTTCTCATGAAACCATACTCGATAACAGATACATGATCGATTACTTACTCAAGTGCTGTTGGGAAAAAATTAGTTTGGGCAACGTATTAGTACGAGGATAGCGTGACAGGAAGTTGTCGCATTCTATTTAATAGTTATTAAAGAAAAATTTCTCTCAGTAATCTACTCTTCATAATCGAATTTTCAATTAAATACTTCGATTCTGCTCCGCTTCCGTGATTCTTTTTTCAGAACATCAGCCATCAAAATCCAAGTATATTTGATAATACGATTCAGTGTAGGTAGCTGACCAAATGCTGAGAAACAAAAGACGGAAAAATATGCTAACGAACTCGGTAGTTCCGACAAGCATTTTGTAGAGAGCGCTGTCAATGTGCATTCAAACATGGCTACAGCGCTACATGGCTTCAGTCAACACGTCGTACTTGCCAACTCGACCTTCCGTTCTCAGTTACTATAGGACTTAGTTCGGAGAACTCTTTCTACAGAGATACACGCTTTATTGCATTGATGATTACTAACTACACTCAGAAATCTTAGACGATTATAGTAAATTGAAGAGATTGTGTGGCATCTTTTTCGAAAAACTAGCAGTAGCATGATTTAATAGAAAATAATTACGTGCAATACCAACGGTATACGTCTAATAAAGATTATTCTGCTATGACATCTAGGATCGATGGTGGAGGGCTCTCATTATTGGTGCTGGTATTGTAAGGTTGAATCAAGATCTAGCTTAAGAAGAAATTTATGCGGTATAGAGTAATGAAGGTTTCCAGAGTTATCTGTCAAAAGGGCACCCATCGCTAGAGTTGAACATGATCGCAACTTTTGCGACTAGTCACTAGCAAGCTAGTCGCAGCGTCTTGAACGCTCGTGTAAACAAGGTATTAGCGATAGTTGATTTTCAAAATATGAGGACGTATCTGGCAGAAGGGCTTCCGCGAGAAAATATTTAACACAGAAAGAAAAATGAATTTGAAAGTTTAGATGAATATAACTTCGCAACATGCAATAAGTTTAATCAAAAAAAGTGTAAGAACAAAAGTTGAAGAGCAACTCTTCTCCTATAAGATACATAATTACATTGTCAATCTGTTGAATATTAAATTCAGAGGGACCGGGAGAAAAAAAGATAACGGAAGCCCTTTTTGTAGAGTAGGGTAAAATCGGCGTAAAATCCCATACAAAAAAAAAAAAAAAAAAAAAAAAAAAAAAAAAGATGCGCAATGAACTGAAAGGTTCAAAAATCATGGTCTCTGCAAAAAGGGCCTCTCCCTGGATCACGCCCTTTTGCCAGAACCCTCCTCATATGTCTTTTTAAGTTTCATGTTCAGATTACTCATTCCACATACATTATATTTAAGGCACAAGCGCATTTAGCTTTGAGAATTTTGAAGTTATGAGTCCAGGTGAGTTATTGATCAAAATGTAAACCAAGGAGTTTGTCGGAGTTGCGGGAGAAGATTTGAAAATTTTGTAAAGAAAGCAGTGGAAGGGTAGGAATGGGATTTCTTTTTTTGAAGATGACGAAGTAAGTTTTAGCTGATGAGAAACGGAAACCGTTTGTGCTTGTCCAAGTGGTAATGGCGTCAAGAGTTTCTTAGAGAAGTCTGTGGGCTCTAAGAGGATTCGTTGAGCGGATAAAAATGTTGTAATCATCTGCAAAGAGGAGGAAAATGAACTCATTTAGTGATATCGTTAATAGCTATTAAGAAGAGGAGGTCACTGAAAATTTCCCCTTGAGGGACACAGTTTTCGACAGGAAGGGAGGGGGATGTGATATTTTGGATTTGTACTAGTAATGTTCTATTGTTGAGAAAACTTTGTAAAATAGAAGGGAACTGACCTCGAAGACCGTGATCATAAAGTTTTTTTGCAATGTAGTATCACTATACTTGAGGAAAGGCTTCCTGGAGGTCGAAAAATATTGAGTACAGCAATGATTTAATAAGTGAAGATTCGTTTTTTTTTTTTGGATTGGAGGTCAGAAAGAGCCTGAGTAGAGCTGTGTCCTCTTCTCAAGCCATATTGGAAAAGAGAGAGGAGGTTTTGTGATTCTAAGAACCAAAGAAGTCTTTTATTCAGGACTTTTTGAAATAGTTTACCAAGTACACTGGATAGGGCGATGGGGTGGTATGAGGCAGGAGGAAGGGAGTTTGAATTGGGTTTCAAGATGGAGAGGATGATGACTGTTTTCCATGAGAGAGGGTATATATTTTGAGAGAAGATGGAGTCGAGGAGGTGGGTGAGTGAATTAGGGTGAAGGTTCTTAAGAGCATGACGGCGTGTTGTTATCTAATGCCGGGGGATAATTTTGTAAGAATCCCTACATCACATTTTGAGTTCCTAATGAAGGATAATACGCTGTTATTTGCATTCTCCTGAGTTTTATACCAACTATCATTTCGTTATTCAAATTTTTAATTTCTGAAAGATGGCCCTTCTGCAGGAAAAATAATGGAAATAATGGGTAGAAACTGACTAAATTTACGGTGAACAAAGAATTAAAATTGCTATAATTGATGAAAAATGGACCAACTAATTTTTTGGTATCTTTCTTCCCCCTGAGAAAAATTCACTCCCGTCACCTCAAGGTACATTATGTCAAGGTCTAGGACTGTACGTGCGAATAGAGTTTGGGCCTTGTAGAGATTTTTGAAACGTTGTATAACAGTCTCCATCTTCTTATAGACAGTAGGGCTCTTTTACTTTACTGTAGATTTTTTGCTGGTCTAAGGTGAGGTTCAAAATAATTTAAAGCATATGTTTCAAGCTCAAAATCATATGTTTTTCGAAAATTTTCTTATCAATAATTTGAGTTCAAAACAAATTTTAGACATCTTTCCTGAACTAAGTAATGGACCAAAATATGTTGGCAAATGACTGATTTGCCAAGATTTCTAAAGCAAGAGTTGAAGAATTCCCTCATTTTAAAACTTTGTTGTGTCATTTGGATATCTTTTTCCAAATTAGCGCTAAATTTTACGCGTAATTCGAGTAAAATTTGTCATCATTTGTACTATTGTTGTATTGTAGCTTGGACTTTAGCTTGGACTTAACTACCCAGAATACTGTATTCTTTGTAGGTATCTAGTCAAAGAGCTCGAAATAGAAGTCAAAGTTTGTCCGCATTCAATAGAACGAGAAAAGGGGAACAAAAAAAAGCAAATTAACATGAAAGAAACGTCGAAAGTTGTCTCTTAAAATTGAAATAATATTACTTTTAAGTATGATGCTAGCGCTCCTGCAGTCGATTGCTAATCACAGGAATGTCCCCTACACAGTACACACCTCACAAGGCTCACACACCTTCTTGGGTCGTCCTTAGGTCGTGTTTTTTCTTTACGCAAATTCAATCCCTCGAAATCTCGAAACGAGATTCAATAATAGCCCTACAACGTTCAACCGCAATAAATTCCTTTCTTTTGAAAATTGACTGAAAAAGAAAAATTTGGAAAATAATGGAAAAGGGTACCTGGTTTGAAATATTTGCCAACAATAATAAATATACGAAAATCATCAACTAATTTATATCTCATTGTTACTTTTATGCAATGCGAACCTAACACTTGCCGGTGTTTTGGAAGGGTTTTTTTGTTTGAATTTTAACGAAAAATTAACATGATTATTGTGATATTCGAAAGAAAAAGCGGAAAATTGAATTTTGGAGACGATGCCTTTTAGAAATAGGTAGGTTACGCGCTCTTTTTTTACTCTCTCTTCTTACAAACATCGAACTCCGGATCGTATGTGTAGTAGTAACCCTTCACTGTAAGAAGCAAATCTTCCTAAACTATTCCACCAGTAACAGTCTACATGCTGTCTGATCTTATCTGTTTTTCATTTTGTAGACAAAGGAGTAACTCGAATAGTAATAGTAGTAACGACAACATTCAATACCGGAGACAAATGTTGAAAAGACATGGTAAGAGTAAATTTTCTGAAGGAGAAGTGGTTTTATGTTATGAGCCCGATCCAGCCAAAACAAAAGTTCTATACAGTTCAAAGGTGCAGAATTAACCAATCTTTTAATAATTCTTCCCAATAATACAACTGCTGTATGAACTTCTAATTTTTCTTATTCTTCAGGTTATACAAATAGTCGAAAAATACGATGATAACGACAGACGGTACGAAGAGTATCTCATCCACTTCCATGTGAGTATCATATTTGGTCATTAGAGTACTGCCCGTTTCACCACCAATTAGAATTGCTCTGGTGAAACCTTATCGATATTATCGATGATAGACGTTGTCCAGAATGTCTTGTTTATTTTGCATGTTCATGCACGTCACTATCTTATCGGCGTTTCACAAAGAAATAGAATTTTTCTCTTGATTACTATTGATTCCACGTTACTCGGTAATTTTAGGGCTGGAATTCAACCTGGGATCGGTACGTTACCGAAGATTATATATTGAAAGATACGCCGGAAAATCGAAAATTACAACAAGAATTGGCGAACGAAGCTCAACTAACGCCGTGAGTGAAAATATTTTTGAATTTTCTGAGTAATCGCGCGATTTCACTGAATATAAATGAAATGAATTCTAGTGGTGGTAATTTGTATAAACGTGATTTGAGGAATCGTCGACGATCTTCAAGCTCAAGGCGTAAATTAAAGAATAGCGAAAGTTCCCATCATTCGAGTACTCAGCGTTCGAACGACGAGGAAGGAGCTAGTCATGTAGAAGGTACGCAAGATGAATATTCCTCCGATAAATCATCCGACGACGAAGGCATGTATGTGACTTTGAAAGATTTACCTCCTCTACCAGTCATCTCGATTCCGGCGGTTTTGAAGAAAGCTCTAGGTTATGATGAATATCTAATCACGAAAAAAAAGAGGGTACGTAATTTTCTTCTATTAAAAATTGTTCCTCTACTTCAATACTGATTCGCGTTTGTTTTGTAAAACAGCTACATAAGTTACCAGCTGAACCATCCATAATAACTATTTTAGAGATGTTCGTTCATCACTATGTTACGTACGGGTTACCCGCCTATATTTCAAAACAAATTCGAAGACTCAAATACGAAGACTTAGTTCCTAAGTAAATTTAAATTGATTTCCTTTATCGAGCAGTAACGAAAAATCATGTCGGTACTTCTTTGACGATCTTCGATCATTTTATAATTTTCAGAGTGAATTTATGTAAAGAGGTAGTCGATGGATTAAGAATAATTTTTGATTTCACTGTCGACAACCTTCTTATGTACGGTAATGAAAGACCTCAGTTCACTGAAATACGTAATATTTCTTTGGAGCCACCGCCTAGAATCACTGTCAGGTAAACATTTGTTCATTTAGTTTACAGCTAAATCTTCATCATCGTCCTGTTTTGATGAATGAAATTTTGTTCGCAGTGCTTTAAAGAAAGAAATGAGAGAGACTGATCATAATCAATCGCGTACTGTTTCTGCTATGGATGTTTTGCCCTCCGTATTACATACCTCTACGGAGAGTAAAGGTAAATCAAAGTCTCCTGGATTCAAAGCTAAGCTACTTTTATTCTCCTCTCCCTTTTCCCTATCGAAATTTTCCAACCTGCTCCATTTTGCCAGAAAAATCAAACTGAGTATCTAGATCTAAATTTTTTGCGGTTGGTTTTCTCGTTTCTTTCAGCCAACGTTCCAATCATCAAGCGAGTTCTACGATCTCAGCATCATCTATCCATTGTTGACTCCAATGAAACGTCGAGCGTTAATTGTGAGAAGGTGAACGACAAAATTGAAAAAATAGAAGCGAGTACGAGTCATAAAAAAGAGGAACTACAAAATAGGTACACATAATCTCTAGTCTTTGCCATGGAGTGTTTAAAGTTCTGATTATAACATTGTCGAATAATATTTACAGTTTACCAAGTAGCAGTTCTTCCTCCAATGGTATAGCACCACCTGATAACCTGCTGCTGGACGGCTCAATTATTTATAGTAGACACATAGAGAGACTCGTACAAAAAGAATTGAATAACTGGAAATTTATTCCCGACGGTCTTTATTATCAAAAACCTCTGAAACCAAGTCTCGTATACGGTGCCACTCATTTAGGAAGACTTTTTGGTAAGATTGTGTTTCATGTTGACTTACATTACAAAAATGATACTTACTGTCATTCGGACTCGATTCATCGTTAATCAGAATTTGATAGGGATTATACTTGCGCTAGTACTGAAAATTGAGTGTGGATGATGTTAGAAAATCAGAGAAAGATGTATGAAAGTTCTCGAGAATTCTTCAATTTCTTCATTAATTTTCTCGAACCGGAACCAAGAAGCCGTGCGACTTCACGGAATAAATCTATCAATTAATGAAGGTTCTGTTGGTGTCGACTGATAAGGGAATTTTTCTTATTTTATCCCTTCTCATTTCAGTTAAACTACCTGAAATTCTACAGTATTCAAATCAGAGACTAGATGCGATGGAGACGACCGTTGAATTTTCCGAAGTTCTTTTGACGTGAGTATTCTACATTGTTTTCTTTTCTCTCTTTGTATCAACATCTGGGGGTTAGTATGCATCTGCCCGAAGCATTAGTTGCAGAAGAGTGAGTTCAGACTACGCGATTCTGAATGCAAGCTAAATGCTGAATTAAATTCTGGTCTCCATTTCTCAATATCCGCTCATAATTTTCTCATTCACGTACATTTTACCCACCGTCCATCGCCACGTTACGTTTTTCGCTTGATAGGGTCTGATACTGCTATCATGGATACGTTCCGCGATGTGCTGCGCGTGCCCTAGACATGTTCGAGAAGATTACGAAAAATAAGGAGCTTATATTGGAAAATGAAGACCAGATTTGAATACATCATTCCTAGTACCTTTCGAACTGTACGGTTTCGAGTTAAAAATTACTATGAGTGATGATGATTCCTTATTGTTATCCCAATGGAAAATCCAAATTTCGAACTAAAAGTTTTAGCTTCTGTATCAGCTACTAATTATCGTTATTTTATTACAGTTTCCTAGCAGAACATCTCGAATGGTTCGGGGACCACCATTATATCGATAACACGGCAATGGAATGCTAAGTTTTCATGTCCTAGAGAGATTTTTATATTATGCTTTTTTAATTTTTTCATAAATAAAATTTTTGACGATCGCATTTTTTTTTCTAATCAATTCAAGGAAATACTTAGAGCTCAGTCGGAAATTTATTTAAACAAAAATTACAATTAAAAAACATAAATATCGCAACGCGTTCGTTTGCGAAATCAACTTGAACAAAGATTTGGATGAATCGCAGTTTTTTGAAATCTCCAACGAAACGCGATTTGCAGGAATATTACAATAAATTTTTATTTACAAAATGAAACTTCAATTTTCGTGAATAACACTACCTCGGCAGTGGCAACTGATAAAACTTACGCGAACGAATTCGTGAATAAACAAAATGAACGAAACAGAATGTTTTGTGGTACACATTCGTTATTCGTCCTCACAATAAATATTCAGTTCATACATGAAAATAGAAATAAAATGATAAGCTTTCGTGTAAATCTAGAATATGCTAGGCTCGCCTGTTTCGGGACGAATGCTCTTCGAATAATTACATGAATTACAATATCAACTTGAAAAAATATTCATTAAAAAAATTAGGTTTCGGTTTCAAAAAGTGTTCGACGTCTAAAACTCGGTTAGATGTATAACAAATCACTCGTGAAACCTAAACAAATTAGGTCACAGAGCGTCGATCTATGAACAAACTTTGGATTGTGAAAATTGCTCACTGATAGAATTTCAATAGCGAACGATAAATCCTTAAAATTTTATAATCCTTACACGTATGAATTTACAAGTAAATTACAATACTCCCTTCCAATATGTCTCACGAACGATCAGTCATAAATAATCATCTTCAGCGTAATACTGGAGTATCAACTCTGCACAATCCCATAATAATAAAAAGAGAAAATTACAGATTACATGTAAAATATAATATACAGAAAGCTGCATTCCTAACAAATGCAGATGAATACACATAAAATTTTGAAATGAACAATGCTTTCACATTCTATCCTCAATTGAAAACACCCGCCCACTAAGGGTACAATATTCGAAAAGAATTTGGATGGTTGTCTTCGCACCTTTTAAAAATTTTCCAATAAGAAGAATTTAACGAACAACATAACGATCCTGAAAGCATCTAAGAGGATGATGCTTTCGAACCCGGTACGGGGACTTCATACTTCATGGGGAAGTCCCTACACAGTTGGAATTACTTAGCAGCGACGACTGTCTGAGCTTTGCTGGTGTTGTTATTATTCAGTCCACCGATGGGTGACGATGGAGAAGGCGAATTAGACACAGGTGTGCCGTCACTGTCTGATGATACTCCGTCTACATCCACCTGAAGTGCAAATAATACGATGAAGAGATAATATTAAGGGTGAGCTAAATAAAATCACGGAGAATTGAATCAAGAGTGACCTGATACGAAGAAATCAACCGTACCAGATTTATGCGGTAGAGCTGCATTTCTGCAGTACTGAATTATTCATACTGCAGAAATGTAGATGCGGTGTTAATCTCATAAGGTCGATTCCTTCGTTTAGTGATCTAAAGGAGTATGATATAACTAGAAATTATGAACTTGAACAATAAGAACAGAAATTTATGAGGGTGAATTCCGAGCTAGCAATGCTAACCTTTAATATTTTTCTAGCGCTTTGGACCTACGTGAGAAGACCTGTACCGACATACTTTGAGAAAATAAATCAAGGGAAATCATCGGTCAATAATTATGAACAATTAAGTTACCTTTTCTAGTTTAGTATCGGCTCCGTCCGTCCCAGGACCATATTCTTTTTCATGGTCTTGCAACAACAAATCCAAATTATATCGTTTTCTATTATTTAGATAAAATGTTTTCACATGAGCTTTCGTTTTAGTCCCAATAATATCGGCGATCGCTTGATAATCTTTACCGAAGTTACGTATACCTGTTTTGTGGAATACATAGACGAAATTAGAACACACGGTAGTCACAAATTGTCAAGATGTTCCAAACACTTACCCTGAACAGCTAACAGCATTTCATCATTGGTCCATTGGGGGACTATACGATGGTTTACGGCTGCAATAGCTTTGTAGGGGTCGATTGAACGCGCAGTTTTAACCTTTAAAGCGCTTATACTCTGTTTGTTATTCTGTACCTGCAGAACACAGCAGACTACAAAAGTTATAACTGGTCCAGCGTACATGTGGAGAAGAATACAAATGATACTTGCAATTCTTTTGAGCGTCAGAAGTTCTCTATCCAAACCCTTTAAAACGTAATCGGGCTGAGTCGTAGATCCACAAGCAATAGCAGTCAAGTCGTCGTGATTGATGTACATGCCACGAGGCGGAGTACGTCTATTACGCGACGCATTGAAATGACGGTCAATACGGCCTCTTGCCGGTCCGATCGTAGGGCGCGGATTTCCGGTTCTCCTACAGAGACATCAGAGTATACATGTTAACCATCATCTACAATCCAAAACCTCGCTATTCGATCACAACAATGACATACTTGAAATGCACAGCGCAAGTTCGACACATCGTTCCTTTTGTGGTAGGCAAGGTTTCGTTGCATACTACACCACAGTTGACGCATGCATTTTGTTTCTGACAAATATTCGCGTTTTCCTTCTGTCAAACAAGAAAATTTCATAAATGAAATATTCTGAATCAAAGGGAATCCATACACAAAAGCGAAGGTGATCGAAATAATGCTCACGCTGCATGTCTTCAGCCAAGAGATTTTCAACAATAAAAATGCGTGTATTTGAAGTGAGAAAGATTATAAGAAATCATGAGATACACGCGGAAGAAAATCACCAGAAACTGAAGACCGAGGATGAATAAGTGTAAAATAAGTATCATACGACCACTTTATATTCGCAATATTATACCTCAATTGTTATTGTAAATTCGTAAATCGACTGATGAAATCATCATCCAAAATACGTACTAACGATTCCCACAGAATAACTATAAATCCACCGGGGTTACGCAGAAGTATCAGGAGCTAGAAAGTCGTGCTGAACAATTGAAAACAACAGCAGAAAAATACCTCGTCCCTCTGATGCGAATAAATCATCCACCACCCTGTTCTCATAGAATCACTACTTTACGAAGTAGCGCGTAAATAAATTTGTTAAAAATAAAAAGCAGCCAAGATGACCCAAGTTAATGAAGCGCGTGTTCTAGCATTACTAATTAAATGAAACGCTACACGTATACAATTACTTCTTTTGAATTATCTCCACTGTAAGAAAATGATTGTCTGGGTGGAGAACTACTTTCACGCCTAATACCCCGGTGAATAATCCATTTCTAACCAGAAACAGACATAATTGATAAGAATGAACGGTAAAATATAAATAATAAAAAAAAAGCATGGAGAAATTGTGTTGGAATACGAGGAAATAATTCACTCACCTTGTCGTCCGATTCGGAATCTGTATTTGAACCCATTTCAGAACTAGGATCACTAGCGGGAGTACCTTCTTCCGCAACATTACTACTTCGGATAATGGCTAATTTCCGAGCTTGTCGATCCATCAGACTCGTTCTACTTTTCATCTTCTTCCAAGAATAATAATATTTCACTAAAGCTGGTATAGACTTTTCCGGAAGCTAAGAAAGGAAAAAAGAAATTAAACCTGCGTAGGCGTCAGGGGAAAAGCTTACAGCTTTACTACGTACCATTTGCCTAATACGATGGAAATTTTTCCCATGAAATTGAAATGCCTGTTCGAATAACGCTTTGTCTTCAAGGGACCATTCTTCAGGAAATGGCGTAAAATTGGCTAAATCAGATATGGCTTGATCTAGATCGTGTTTATGCCAGAAGAGCATTCCTAAGGCTTGTTCCCCGTTGTAACCGTACTTATCTTTCGCTAAATTTATATATTCGTCCACTGCAAATTCATTCAAATAAATAAATGCTCATCTTTGAAAAAGTTTGGAGTCAAGATTTTCACCACCCTATACCTTTTTGATCACTGATCTGATACGTTGGGGACCAAACAAGTAACGCCTTATCGAGATATTCATTTTTTTTTCTTTCTGAAATACGAGAAAAAAAATCATGAAGATTAAAATCAAAAAAATACAGTTAAAAAATCAAATATTAGATCATTTTCATGGAGCAACATTTCGAGTAAAAACTTCGATACTCAATTAGAAATCGGAAAATTAGAAAATAAGTACACATTTTTCTGATCAGAGTAATCAAATTATTTCAACGCTAAGATGAAGGAGAGATTTTTGAAATCGAGTAATATTGAATTCCAACCTGATTCGGGAATCATATCAGGCACCACAGCTTGATAGTCTTTGCCTACTCGAATTTTATCACCTGAAATTGTGAAAAATTAGGCGTAAGCGAAAGTGAAACAAAAAAATTAACGAATAAAGATATTCGAATACTGATGGATAATTATTTTTAGTACTAGAAGATATTAATTTTTATGAAAGAAAAAGCGGATAATATCTTGCTGACAATTGAAGGACTTACCATCATCGTCACTACTATTGCTGCTACAGTCATCATTACCGTTTGGACTAGGAGGACTTTTGTTTTTGTAGTAGTCCATATTTGACTCCAGAAACATTTAATACCTCGACGGGAATGTTTAGGCGGAAAAAACTTACGTGACGATGAAGAAAAAAAAGGAAACGAAAATTGTAAGAACGGTCGAATTCAAAAATCGAATACGGACATCGGAAAACTGTTTTCTTACACGTTCAACGAATATTTCAAACTGAAGTCGGACCGAAAAAATTTATCAAAAATGAAAAGTGTCTAAAAACTTCAATTATTCGTCGTCGTACACCAGCTAGAATATAATCCGAGACGATATACGATTTTTTTTTTTCAAATAAAACTATGGAGAAGTACGGAACCCGAACAGCAGAGACAAATTTTTCAAGTTCTGAGTATGGAAGAAGAACCAACCTTCGCCTCTAATGGAGTGAAGAAAGAGAATAGAAAATGAAGGAAAAATGTATTTTCACTTTCCGCGGTTTCTAAATCTCCCAAAAGAGAGCGCTCACCTCGCGCCTAGCCACTCTCTGAGTCTCTGCCGTACAAAGCGAAATTGACGTATCTACAAAATAACGATCAGGAGAAAATTCTAACTTTTCGACAAGACCATATCTTCGAATATCTTTTCTCATGATCGCACTATTTTTCAATAAGAAGTTCATTAACTGACGTCAGTTTTTCAATTTTCGACTCCTTCTTCAGTTTTCCGTGGGCTTGCATTTACGTCAAAATTTTTGACGTATCTCCCTTGTTTATTACAACTGATCGAAGCGTTATCACGTTTGTTATCATCAACGATAATAGCGTAAATCAACAGATGGAAAAAATCTTCTCTTCAGTTTAAATGAGAAAATTTCAAAAATTTGAAGTTAGCATTGACTAGAATGATTTCCGAGAAAATAATTATCCACGCCTGCAGGCTAGAATACACTACGTCATTCAAGCGTTATGCAACGAGAAGTCCATTTCTCCTGATCGTTATTTTGTAGATACGTCAATTTCGCTTTGTACGGCAGCTCTGTAAGCTGCTAGGCTGCTACGCTCTGTACCAAGCTGCTGTACAAATAAATAAGGACGAACGTGCAAGATGACAATTTTGAGAAAAGGGTCCACAATCAAATGTACGTTGAACACCTTTCTCTAAATTGTCATCTTGCACGTTCGTCCTTGTACGGCAGCAAGTGGCTCTGTACTTGACTACTTGGTATCATTGGGACCGGGTAACGCAGCGCTAGCGTCGTGAGGAATTTTCAAAATCATTCTTTCAACTTTAGAGTTTTAGACCGCCGATACAATGTGTAAATGACGTTATCAGTTGTTGGAAGACTGGAGGCTAGAAATAAGACAGTGGGTTTTCAAGTAGACATTTTGGTAACCCGCAGGGTAAGAGGATGACATAGCCACGCCCATCGCTACATTTAACGCCGTAAGCTGTTAAACCCACCGTCTTATTTATTCTGCCTCCAGTGTTCCGAGTCTGACGTACACGTACTTCTCATCGCAATCGGCCGTCTATATTATGTATATGGTCTAAGCTTTCACCCAAATAGAAAATGCTTACTCTTAAATTTTGTTCCTTACATATAAATACACGCCTAAATTCATTATTTTTGGAGAAATTGAAGATTCTTGTTTGCTATCCCTGAAGCCAACACAGTACACAGCTACAATTCCAACGTTCATTTCAACACAATTCAGATAAGGGTGACTGTATACATATTATGTCGAATTAAATAAAGCTCCAATTTCTCAAATTTGAATTTTCCCCTTCCTTGTTATTTCATCAATAAAGTAGTAGTAGTAGTAGTGGTGTGTTATCACAATCCACATCCTTTCACTAATTGTCCAAAGGATACAGTTTGCCTGATAGTCAATTTGGATGTATGTTAATTTCACTTTGTATCAGTGTATTGCCATCAGGCAAAAGCCAAAAGGTGAAACCCAAATTCACTCAAATTTCTACTGATAAGACAAACCCCAGAAGCCTTCAGGGGTGTGAACCGTTATTATTTTTTCTTAGCATTCCGCTTCCAGTTGTTCAACTGAATCGCCAGATCCGCTTTTGGCGCTTTCCCTTTCTTTTGATGGTTCCGCTTCCAAGCAGCAACCGCCGCGGATCCCCGCTTCCACACAGCAATTGCCGGATCCGCTCCCTTTTGGTTTTGTATATTGAATCTTGATGAAAGAATCTTTCAGGAATTGGACTAAAAAATTACAGTTATCCTTCAGAAAAAGACAAAGAATATCAGTTATCCTCTATTTTTTAGGAGATATCCGCTATTTTTCACAGATGAAATATTGGTTACAGTTCTTTGGCCAGGTTTCAAGATCCGCTGCCTTTTGGTTCAACTTCCACCCAGCAATTGCCGGATCAGCTTCCTAGCTCTTGGTTCTGCTTCTACACAGCAATCGCGCCAAATCCGCTTCCTTTTGGTTCCGGTTCCAAGCAGCAATTGCCGAAACCGCTATCTTTTGGTTTTGCTTCCAAAACCCAACAATTCAGGTCCGGATTGCGGATACCATTTTGGATAGCAATTCCGGTTCACACCGCTGCACAGCTTCAAGTGCACCTCTAGAAGCCAAAAGTTTTATTCAGTTGAATTTTTTGACTTGAGATTGGCTTCCTTTATTGAATGTTGAAAAGGTTGAAGTTGGTACAAAACCATTTTTTTTTATTTAAAAATTTAAAAAAGGCAGTAAGGCCAACTTCTTTACTTCTTTTTTCCAGAGGTAAACTGAGAAAGAGAAACTCAATACAGTTTTTAAAAAATCAATATTAATTAATAGTTTAAAAATCAACAGAAATGAAGCGCAGTCAGACAAATCCAACCTAAGTTGGAAATTTTTGTAGGTATGCAAACTTTAACACTCCAAAGGCTTGTTTGACTTGTTAGGAGCTTTTTTCAACGATTCTAATAGAAGTATTTTCAACAAGCTTTCCAATGAGCTTACTCTCAAAGCATAAAACTGTTTCTAAAATGTCAAACAGACCTTTGGAAGTTTATTGTTGCATAAAGAAAATTAAAAATTTTGCAACTCTTGGTTAGATTTAATTGTCTGACTGTCTTTCAAAAAAATATTTTTTTTTTCAATTTTAATAGTAGAGGCTAGGTTTAACTTGGTACCCCTAACAGCGATCCTTTTCTTCTGATCATGTCCAATTTGCCCGATGATCAGAAAGCCAAGAACCATGACTAAGGAACTATAAAGATAGGTATGCGCAAGTGATAAGACAAGGACCGTCGCCATGTTGATAAAGTCGAAGGAGGAGCCGTTTCAGGAGGATTCAGGAATGCCGTGTGAAAAATTTAAATCACAAAATCGAATTTTGGTTGTTTTGAATAGATTATATATGATTAGAAACAAAAAAATGAGTGAGTTTCACTTTATTTTGGAGTTACAATTCTTGTATTTTGAGGCTTGATGATTTAAATTCTCTTAGGATATAACTGAAATTGCTCCTCCTGCGACTTTATCAGCATGGTGACGGACGCGTTCTTATCACTTGCGCATACCTATCTTTATAGTTCCTTACCATGACTGACCAAATTTTTTTTTGAACAGTCAAAAGTCTTAGCCAAAGCTATATTTTTTGAGGTCAAAAGTTTAAGCCAAAAGCAGAGGTCTAATCTTTCAGCTGCAATCTTTTTGTATGGACTGAACCCACTGCATAGTTACACCAAAATTTTTTTTTGGGGGGAGGGGTAAGGTTGATAACTTTATATATCATACGTTTTTTCTTATTTTTCTTTTGTTTTTTCTTATTTTTCTTTGTTTTTTCTTATTTTTCTCTAAGTTGGAAGAAATTTTTTTTCTTTTTTTCTTTTTTTTTTGGGGGGGGGGGAGGGCATTACTACGCCACTGAACTGAGCCACTGATTCAACAAATACGTTCTGCAAAGCCATAATTGTGCAACAAGAGGGGAAAGTCCGGCGATAAAAGTGTTACAGCTGCAGGGGTGTTGTAAGGCCATTTTCATGAAGACAATTTTTTGTATTTGTTTTAGGAGGAGCCATACAAATTTTCCCTTTTTTTTTCTTCTTAGCCACAAGAAATTGGAGTTTCTTCTTTGAACCAAGGGGATCACAACACCCCTGCAGCGTGCATAATCAGTTCCTTGGTCCATATGTTTGTTCCATAAGAGGCCTGAATGATGCAACCTGCAATACTTTTATCCATGGATTCCCTTTATACTTCTCTATTCCTCATTGCACATGTCACCTTCATTTTATTCACCCGTGGATGCCTTGTTACACCCTTATTATCATCAGTCACGTCCTACTTTATACAAGGCTGTAATGCAGCAATGTCACAACGTTGCACTTGAAAAGAAGTGGATGCAGATTTACACATAGGCTTATGGGCAAAAACAAAAATTTTGATTTGTATCATTGTTTTAAGATTAAACATCAAATAGGGGACAAAGTACGCGGTACAGTTTCAGTAGCATCCATTATTCAATTGTAAGGTATAAATACACAAATACTATAACCGCAAGATTTTTCTTATCAACACGTCATGCAGAGCGCTTTTGGCTAATCAGCCATTCTTGATGTATAGAAATCGCATTCTATAGACAGAATTCTGATGATCTTGAACTATGCCAAATCCGCGCCATAGAGCATGTGATTGATTTTGGTGGCAAAACTACCCAACGCGTATAGCAGCGTAAAAATCGACTCCTGTAAGAATATAGGGATTTTAAAATAATAGGCAGCTATTTTGGGCAGTGCCTGGGCCCGTTTTGTTTCTGTCACCCCTGCCTGCTTGCCTGTAACCCGTTATTTTTAATTGACGCACTGGGCACTGCCAGCTGCCTATTATGCCCATTATAAATTTTGGGCAGACTGGCATAACTGGCAGCCCACCCTCTCATCAAATAGGCAATGTGGGCAAAAACACAACAGAAAGAGCTAAAAGTTCATCAAATAAACATGAACTTTTCTAGTTTTTGTTTTCACCAAGTTGGTTATAATTGCAGTGTCATGATGTTTAGTAAAAAAAAAAAAGAGGACAAGCAGAGAAAGAAAAGAAGAAGAAATATGAAAAATAAAAATGTAACTATCATAAGAAGAGAAAAAAAGGGGGAAACTAATAGTTTTTCTGCATAACACATTGTCACGGGCTTGTGGCCCATTATGTTATGCCCGCTATTTATTGGAAATATAACTGGCAGAACGGGCATAATGGGCTGCCCAGGCAGACAGTTATCACAAGAATGATCATTGCCAGAAATACCCGCTGCCTATTAAAAATTATTCCGATCAAGAGCCCTAGATTTTACATAAAAATAAAAAATGAAGAGAACAAAATAAGGCGGCGTAACCTGCACTAGGTAGCGCTAGTTACAAAGCCACAAAGGTGATCATGGATTTTTTTCTTATGGACCAAATAATCAAAATAATGCATTTTCTGAAGTTATTTGACTTTTAATCAAGAACAGTGTGAGAATCAAAGTTGTAGAGAATTCTATAACGAACATTTTTTGTAATGAAAATTATTTTCTAAAACTGAACTGAAAAATCGTTTGGAGATATACAAAATTACAAATTGAACTATGATCACCTTTTGTACGCAGGGCTACGGCTACCAACACTGCCAACTCCAAGTTACATTACATCGCCTATTGAACGAGTATAAAATTTTATTTAAAATGATACCTATTTTTAGTAACATTGGAATAACTATGACTGTTGTTTTGACTTTCAAAACGTGATTGTACAGTCCATATAAGATCGCCGTTGTGAACAGTGCGTGTTGCCTCAAGTCCTCAACCACGGCTGTCCTCAACCCTAAGATGATATATAGTCTGTTCCAAATAAGAGCAGTGTAATCGAAATGACGTCACTTGACAATTCGCCGGCACAGGCCCAGGTAAGGAACTATAAAGATAGGTATGCGCAAGTGATAAGAACGCGTCCGGCACCATGCTGATAAAGTCGCAGGAGGAGCAATTTCAGTTACATCCTGAGAGAATTTAAATCATCAAACCTCAAAATACAAGAATTCTAACTCCAAAATAAAGTGAAACTCCCTTATTTTTTTGTTTCTAATCATATAATCTATCTAAAATGTAAAATCAACCAATATTTGATTTTGTAATTTAAATTTTTCTCACGGCATTCTCTTGAAACGGCTCCTCCTTCGACTTTATCAACATGGCGACGGTCCTCGTCTTATCACTTGCGCATACCTATCTTTATAGTTCCTTAGCCCAGGTGAAACGTTCCAATTCGATGGCACAGGGGAGGTGAAACGTAATTTTGATCACACTGCTCTTATTTGGAACAGACTATAGTAGCGCTCGTGCGGCAGTTCATGAAAGAAATTAGGATAGGCTGGTCGCTTTGTACCTGCTAGCTTTGAACTTGATAATGATAGTGAGAGAAGAAAAAAAAAAGAAGAATATTGATGGATGATAGCTAATTGATAAATATTGAATCTGCTGGTGTACTTTGACTTGACAAAGTTGGAAGTTTATTACTTCAGTTTGCTCGAAATATCTCGAGGAATCGATGAACTCTAATCTCGAAGAGTTGTAAATGAATAAAAGTAAGCCAAGTTTAGTTCTTTCCATTTTATTACTAAAAAAGAATATTGCTTTTGCTAATCATTTTTCGTAATATGTATGCCAGCGATCAGCTTGTGTTTTCATTTTCGTGAGGGTACCATGGAGATATCAAATTTTGAATTCTATATGATTCTAGAGGTTTTCAATTTCTGAAATTGTTCTATATTTTGTTCAAGAGTCTCTTAAATGGCTTTATTGTCTTCCACAGTAATGCATTATGTACCATCTGCCTTTGGTATACTTTTATGAGCAATAGTTGATATGAACCAAAATCATGAATAGTAATGATCTCGCGTAGGTCCTTCATTTCTGTGCTATTCGCCATCTTGACAATTTGCATCGCTTTATTCGCAGGTCGAACAAATTTTATCGTAGAAAAACCCAAGATCTAAACAAATAAAGGTTTCACTATTATAAGTATTATTCTAAATTGTTCCGGGTGTAGAAGTCCGGAATTCGTTACAAATGAATTTTCTTCATAATTTCTTTTTGAAATGTCGGATTAGAGGAAGTTGAATGGGAAGAAAGACAGGAAAAATGAAAAAAATTAATACGCTGAAACAAACGAGGGGGAAATAGTCGATGTCAAGGTGAGTTGTTATTATGAATTGGTAACATAATAACAATCATAATAGTTATCTTGATAATGCCAAGAAAACAACCGATCGAGTATATTTTTAAAACGGACGGCATCTCGCTTGGCGCTTCACATGATTATAGATCTTTGTAAACGTAATGCCGTATTGTTGATGTTTAATTCATTACTATCACATACTATATTCATTTTTCAAGATAGTAGTGCAACTTTGCAGCTTGATTCCATGACAGACCTCACTTTTACGAGCTTTTAGCTTTTTTAAAATGACGTTTTTTTTAATGTAAGATTGATAATTTATTTTGAACGTGGTGTGCATGTATTCGAATGTTCATTTTGCATCCTATTCCTAATGGCTGGAGTTTCCGAAAAAAAAAAAAAAAAAGGTCAAACTATTCCTTATGCATTCTTTAAAAAAGGAATCTAATTTCTGGTGTCTATATATTTGTAAGTTACCGTACTTTCTTTTACTATACGAGTAATTTCAACTTGTGTTGCAGAATTCATTATATTTCATGCAGACGTGACGTGTATTACTTAACCAACTCGAAATGAGGGTGGTGGCATTAATCAGTGGGGGTAAAGACAGTAACTATAACGTGCTGCAATGTATTGCAGCGGGTCACGAAATCGTTGCTTTGGCCAATTTGCAACCAAGAAGTAAAGGTAGGTCGATTTTTTTCGCTCGTGAATAATACTTCACCATCCTCTTTCACATTGAATCTTATTTCAGACGAACTCGATAGCTTTATGTACCAAACAGTGGGACATCAAGGCATAAGTTTGTACGCTGAAGCTATGGGACTACCTTTATTTAGAGAAGAAACCAGTGGTGTTGCCCATAATCATCATAAATGGTACCAACCGACAGAAGGCGATGAAGTCGAAGACTTATATAAACTTTTAGCGCGAGTCAAGGTAAATTCGGTTCAATCGTCTACTACATGTAACTTATTTTTTCGATTTTCCAAAACGTCATTTGTTTTCTGCAGAGTGAATTGGATATTGACGGTGTAGCATCAGGAGCTGTTCTTTCGGATTATCAGAGATTGAGAGTTGAGAACGTGTGAGTTATACATTCGTTCTTTTCAGAAAATAAGGATTCCTGTCATATTGATGTATCGATTGTGCATTTTAGTTGTTCAAGATTGGGTTTGGTATCCGTGGCGTACCTCTGGCGTCGCGACCAGTCTGAATTATTGCAAGAAATGATAGATGGGGGTATAGAAGCTGTAGTCATAAAAGTGGCTGCCCTCGGGCTCGATCCTTCTGTTCATCTTGGTATGCGACTACAAGAAATTCAACCACATTTACTGAAAATGGTAATTGTCTCTGTCTTTATTGACATTGTATTTCACTTGAATTTGGGTGGGTTCGAGCCTTAGTCGAGATTTTGTTGGTAGTGATATTAGTTTTAATCATTTTAATGCTAATAAATCGAATTTTATCATTCCATCATTTGCGTTGTAAAAATACTTGTACTAAATTACGAATGCCGATTAATGAGACTTGACTGTGTTTAAGTAAATATTTGTACACTTATAATCTTCGATTGATTTTCAGAATCAAAAATACGGATTAAACGTTTGCGGAGAAGGTGGAGAATACGAAACATTTACATTAGATTGCCCATTCTTTTGTAAAAGAATTGTTATGTGAGTATGAGTCTCGAGTTCTCTAGTATGTACGTAATTTCCTCTAATGATTATCAACAATTCGTACCCCATTTCTGCTGTTATCCATTCGCGGAGTAGAACAATAAATCAGCAGCGTTCAATGAAATATGATACTTTGAAAGCTCATGCTGAAATCGTACATTAATATTTTCTACCCTGCCAGCAACGAAACACGTCCACTTCGATAGGAATCCAATTTCCTCTCTTCCTTGATCTCATTTTTTTTTTTCTAAATTTCCCTTTTCTCCTATAATTAGAGGTGGAAATAACTTGAACTTCTGGCGTCATAAAATCATAAAATATGTGTATTTTCTAGTTGAAATAATTGGAAAAAAGTGAAAATGAGATACGAAGTTGAAATTATTTGTTTCGAATTTGGCTCGCATTATTGGCTCGCTTTTGTTTCTAACTTCATGAAAATCACTCATCCCTGCTCATCGTCGCATTCGTCACTTTGCATTATTCTTAATCTAGGAATGAGATAAGCTCGGACGAATTGCGAACGTACTGATTGAAGCTGCTAGTTGTGAAACAATTTTCCAATTGAAAGCATAAATCGTTCTCTCCCACCATCGTGGGTGAAAACTGTCATTGTGTCGCTTCATTATCCTCTGAATTTTGGACTCTTTTATGCAAGTAAAACTGACCGAAGTGTTGATCTTCAATTTCAGAGATGAATTTGAAACTGTGATACATTCTGACGATGCATTCGCACCAGTTGGTTATCTTAATTTTAAGAAATTGTCTTTAGTCGATAAAACGGTGAGTATTTCAAAAACGTTTTTAAAAGTATCGAAATTTTTCTACTAAGAATTTTCAAAACGTCAAGAAAGCACATGTTCTGTTTCGTTTTTATAAACATCGAATTGTGTTTCACAGAGTTCGGATCCTCAACGATTCGTACCGAATTGTTCAATTTCTTCAATCAAAGGTCCTCTAGAGTACATAAGTGACTTCGAACTGCCCGATGAGCAATTAGTCGATTTGGCCACTGAAGGAGATCTGCAACAGAATGATGAGGTAGACGTTTCATCGAGTAATTCAATAATTGCTCATAATGTGAGTATTCTCGATATTGTTAGAACTGAATGATTTTAACCTAAAATGAGCTCACAACTGTAATCTGAATGATTTGTAAAGACTAGATTTTGTGTCATTTGTCAAATAATTTTTCTAAAGGTAGGAAGCTTAAGCTTGAGAAGGAGAAAAGAAGGGAGAAAAAAGTTGCTTGAAATAGTATCTTTCACGAAAAAGAGGGCGATACTTCTAAAAAGGAGTAACTAAATGCAAAAAACCGCAGAAAAAGACTAAAACCTTCGAAGATCTATCGACTAAGAAGTCATCATCAACGAAAGACAAGAACGCAACTGACTTGAAAGACCGAAACCAACCTCAAGAAAAGACTAAAAACCAAAGAAAAGAACTACTCATCGGATTGTGACTCATAAACAAGCTCGATCAGATCTTCGTCCGGTATGTACCTGTTCAACAAAACGAGACCACGAGTGTTCTTATGACCAATGATTTCGATATGCTCCAAGGCAATACGCTTGAAATAAGAACTTTCTCTGTGGAGGAGCACCTCGGATCCCTTTCGGAAGCTGTGCCCATCAGCAATAAGGTGGTCAGCGAATGCTGACTTCCCCACTTTACTATCTTCCCAGGCTTTCGTTTGCTCCTCAACCCTAATCTTGAGCTGGCGACTAGTCTCTCCGATATAAACACTCTTACAATCACTACATTCTAACCTATACACTCCACTCTTCTCATCTTCAGGAATTCGATCTTTCAACCTAACAAATAACCCTCTAACAGTGACGGGGTTATAAAACGCAGGTCGAAATCCGAAAGGGCAAAGGGCCCGGCCTAATTGAAGAAAGAACTTCTCCAAGAATGGGAGCCTAATCCAGATTTTTATTCTTGAAATTCCGAACCCAACGTATTTCGTTTTCGTCGCATATATGGTTCCTTCGTAAGTGTTTGCAGTTTCGGTTAAAGCCTAATTTTGTTAAAGTTCGTTTTTATTCCGATTGTGAACGGACTACGAGGAAGCTCGAGAATTTTATTACATCTAAGTTGATCAGGTCTGAGTTGCGGAGATTGTACGGGAAGCATAATGTGACCACTCGGTTGAACCTCATGGTTCATTCTAAACTTTCCGGTATGCTCACCCTTTTGAATTTGATAAGTTTATGAATGAGGTTAATGGGAAATGTCGGAAATTTGAGGTAGATCTGAAGCTCAAGAAGAATGGTAAGCTCTCTTCTCTAATGAGGTTGAAGAACGGAATTCTTGAGGAAGAGGTTAGTGGTGAGAATATTGTTCAGAATTTTCAACCTAGGGTTCTTAATTACTCCCGGGTTGAATTCAGCGAGGATGAATCTTCCCTCCTTGAGAAAGGTCTGAAATTTGCTCTTCCTCCTCCTAGGAATAGTGAGGCCCTCGCTAATGTGGTTGCGGACTTGGCTATAAAGATAGGACCCGGTTGCATATCCAAAAGAAGTGTGCTGAGATAGTCTGCAACACCCCCCCTCCCCCGTATGAACGGCAAGGTGAGTGGAGTGATCAAGGGCTTGTAGAAGAAGGTAAGGGAGGAGGGACTTGTTATCACTAAGGCCGATAAAGGTAATTCTCTAGTTGTGATGGAGAAGTTTTCTTATGATTCTAAGATGTATGACGTACTTCAGCAGTATGGGGCAAAAGTGAATGACAGCTTCAGTTTTCCAAAACATGTCCAGGAAGTTCGAGATGTTGTTAATGGGTGTACTGCCATCATTGAGAGTGAGCGTATGAAGAAAGCCATTCTTAATCCTAACCCTACCCCCCCTTCCCCCTTCTCTACGGATTACCTAAGGTTCATAAAGTAGATATGCCCATGAGGCCGGTGGTGTCGTTCATCTCATCTCCTACCTACTCTCTAGCCAAATTTCTGGACCGATGGTTTAAAACGCGTGTCGATTTCGAGTCTCCCTACACTGTCAGGAATTCGTCCACTTTGGCCAATAGCCTAAAAAATGTGCTTCTCCCTGCAGACACGATCTTTTGTTCTTTCGACGTTGTAGGCCTCTTTCCTAACATTCCTAAAGCTGTCACTATGCAGCGGATGGGTGAACTCCTGGTGAATCTCAATACTCCTCACGAAGAGTTGAGTGAATTTTTTGATCTTTTGAGGTTGTGTTAAACTTCTAATTTTTGCAAGTTTAATGGTAAATTTTATAAGTTTTCGGAGGAGGTGGGTATTCCTATAGGTTCGCCTTTAGGTTCCCTTATCTCTGAGGTGTTCATGGCTAAGTTCGAATCCGATCTCTTTTCTTCTGGCCATCCTCTTTTAAATAACATCCTTTACTGGCGCAGGTATGTAGATGACGTGCTGGTCCCCGAGAGTTCTGCTTGGAGTTTCTCACGTATCTTAATAAGCTATACCCTTCCGTGAAGTTCACTGTGGAAGTGGGAGGCGCCTCCATTAACTTTTTGGATCTTACTGTCTCCAAAAAAGACGGGGTGCACGAGTTTGGAGTGTTTAGAAAAGATACGTCGACCGATGGCTTAGTCCACGGGTCGTCATTCTGCTCTGTTGCCCATAAACATGCTGCTTTTAATAGCTTAGTCCATAGACTTACTGAATTTCCGTTGAGCCAAACTGCTTTCAAGAAGGAGTTACTCACCTTAAAACATTTAGCTAGAGTTAATGAGATTCACTTGGATATTGACGCATCGGTGCGTAGGAAAATCACTAGGAAATGCCTCGACACTACTACCTCCCTCCCACGTACTATAAGCCGTGAGAAATTTCGTTGGATTAGGCTCCCATTCTTAGGGAAGTTCTCTCTTCAATTAGGCCGGGCCCTTCGCCCTTTCGGATTTCGACCTGCGTTTTATAACCCCGTCACTGTTAGAGGGTTATTTGTTAGGTTGAAAGATCGAATTCCTGAAGACGAGAAGAGTGGAGTGTATAGATTAGAATGTAATGATTGTAGGAGTGTTTATATCGGAGAGACTAGTCGCCAGCTCAAGATTAGGGTTGAGGAGCATACGAAAGCCTGGGAAGATAGTAAAGGGAGGAAGTCAGCATTCGCTGACCACCTTATTGCTGATGGGCACAACTTCCGAAAGGGATCCGAGGTGCTCCTCCACAGAGAAAGTTCTTATTTCAAGCGTATTGCCTTGGAGCATATCGAAATCATTGGTCATAAGAACACTCGTGGTCTCGTTTTGTTGAACAGGTACATACCGGACGAAGATCTGATCGAGCTTGTTTATGAGTCACAATCCGATGAGTAGTTCTCTTCTTTGGTTTTTAGTCTTTTCTCAAGGTTGGTTTCGGTCTTTCAAGTCAGTTGCCTTCTTGTCTTTCGCTGATGATGACTTCTTAGTCGATAGATCTTCGAAGGTTTTAGTTTTTTTTCTGCGGTTTTTTGCATTTAGTTACGCCCTCTTTTTCTTAATATGGATAGCCGTACCTTGCAATCTCGCATCAATTCGAGTATCTTTCACTTTGCCTTGAATGCCGAAAATGGTCTCTTGAAAAAGTGTTGTGCAGAATTACATTTTTTTGAACGAAAAATTTGGATGATTTTGTGGAGAAAGTACTGAAGTTTGGTCAGACCGTTGAAGAGATAATAAATTTTTTGTTTAAAATGTATTCCATCTAAGACCTTTTTTTTTAGGTTTATTGTACTCTATTCTAGTTGTATCTTTTCTTTTGTTTTTTTACAGCGCTGTGATATAACTGTATTTGAAAATCTTGTTCCCAAAATATGCGTCAATAGTACAGGATGGTGTTGGCTGGGTTCGTTGGTGGGTCAAAATGTTGACGTGTGTATGGCTTTGTCCGATGCTCTTCAAAAACTCAAAGGTATGTAGTAAATTGCGCTGTCTGCGGGATCGTTCTGCCTTCAAACGTCATTCGTAATTCGTTTCAGATTCTTTGGCATCGAAGCAGTATGTGATGAAGGATTTAGTTGCCGTAATTTTATTTATTAGTGATATGACTCCGTACAGCGAATTGAACTCCATTTACGTTAATTTTATGGATAAATATAACACGCCGGTTCGAATATGCGTGGAGACCAATTTACCGAGAGACACTCCCGTGATGATTGAAGCGCTTGCTCATCGTACCACAAACACTAGTCCAACGAACGGCGAACGTCGCGTTATGCATGTACAAAGTATATCGCATTGGGCTCCGGCGATGATTGGTCCATACAGTCAAGCAATTAAAGTAAGTTTTCGTCACTGTTTGACATTTCATTCATGAGGGATTCTCGTTACCAAACTTCCGTTGTTGAATCTTTTTACTCAACCTCAAAATATGATATTATTGTTTGATGACTTGCCTTTATTTGAAACTGTATTCGTCAAAAGTGCATATTCAAAGTTAGTAGATGCTTTATTAGCTGATTTTATGTAATTCAAAAGCCAAACTTGTATTTCTGTGAATGTAGCTTGGAGACATTATATATGTTGCTGGCCAAATAGCATTGATCCCAGGTACTATGAAAATGCTAGAGGGTGGAATAAGCCAAGAGTGTCGACTAGCTTTGCGCCATGTTAGTCGCATCATCAAAGCAATGGATCAAAGCACGCAACTTCGAGACGTAGTACAGGTGACTGACTGTCGATTAAAATTCTCATGTATGACCGTAATTTATATTGTAAAATTTGATATTGTTCAGGCCATATGCTACGTAACGAGTAGCGAATATATTCGTGCAGCCCGTCGGGAATGGGAGAAACGTTCAAATAATGCGATTGTTGATTATGTAGTCGTTCCTGCGTTGCCGAAAAATGCGAGAATTGAGTGGCAGGTGTGGGCTCATCGTGGCAATGCTCGTTTTCAATGTAATACGAATTTCATTTTTAGCTATTTACCATGAATCAATCGCAGAACTCAAGTATTCACGCGGTATTTATGCTTTTGTATTGTAGATGAAGAGACGGGACAACGTATCGATAAGAGGCATAAAGCTTTCTTGCGCAAACGTTTCAACTACGAAAATAACGTGTCGGCCGTGGTTTGTCATTTGACTAAAGGTAAAAAGTGCAAAAAGAAACCTTTATCACTTAGTTTACTGCACGAGGGATCTTTTATAGTTGATACTGGTCCAACAATATCGATTAGGAGAAAAGTATTTCTCATACTGGTGACTGAAATGCTTTTTCCTTGATCGACTCAATATAACAGAAGATCGCGATATCAGCTTCTAACTATCAAGAGAAAAGTATGTTTCCTAATGGTGACTACCTTGAGCACAAAGGCAAAATCTGTATTGTTTTTCGAAGACCGAAAATCTGTAGATCTGGCAGCACTGAATGATAGGTATAGCTTACGGCCCAATTGAAACAGCTTCTTCAAGTAACTACTTATGCAATGCTTCATGCACCAATTGGCTTAACCCCTTTAATGAGCCAGAGCTGCAACGCTTCAAACATCATAACTCGGAAGGCTCCTCTAAAATACCCCATGAAACAGGTTCCCTGCTTACCCTCGTTCAAATTCGTTCAAGAATTCGTGAATTCTCAGTTCTATTCCGCCTGTCCAATGATGCTAAGGTTTTTCATTGAATCGGTCTATACTGGGGCCCGGCCGTACATATCATGATCCTTCTCCCGCACGTCTCTCCGTCTTCCTAGGTTCCTCCTCAGGCGGCTTGGGTATGCAACTACCCTGTCTGCCTTTTCCGCTGCCATCGGGAAATGGTGCCTGAAGCTCAGCTTCTAGTCAAACCAGATACACAGGTACTTCATTCCCTTCTTGGTTTCGATTTCCACACTTTGCATGCAAAAGGTGGGTTGACTGAACTTCCGATACGGTTTCCGTCTTACCTACTGCAAGTTCTAGTCTGGTCGTCTCCATCCTGCGCGTCATTACCTCTAGGGCTGGTTTAACCTTGCTCTCCACCGCTGCAATTGTCTCGGCAGTGCATACCTCCAGCGTGTCATCCGCATAGCAGATAAGCTCAAGACTTGGTAGCAACCAGGCCTGAAATTGAGGCCTGGCTGGGCCAGCAGACGTCTCTGCTTGGATTTCTCAACAGCTAAGATAGCTGCTGATCATCCTGAGCAGGTATGTGGGCACCTCTGCGTCCTTGAAGGCTTCCAAGATCCTCTCCCAAGGAATCGAATTGAACGCATTTCTTATGTCAAGACTGACGGCTGCACAAAAGTGACGCTTAGCTATCACTGACTCGACGACATGGTGGGCCAGAAGGCTTATCTTTCTTATCAATCAACGCTAGCCTTTCTTTCTTCCAACGCCCAGGAAACAGTCCCTTGCCGCATTGAATGTACCATCAAGCAGTGCTGGGTCAACTGAATAAATAGCACTCCAGACTGGTTTTGGGATCTCATCCGGGTCCAGAGCCCTCCAATACTTTCCCCGCAATCTATTAACTGCAGTGCTGTATCCACCTCCTCGGTTCCTACTATTGGTAGCGTTACCATTGGTGGGGGCTACTGCAGGAAGAAGCCGTCAATGATTTGTCCCACATCCATCCGGCTCCATTTAGCTCATTGCGGAGAGGCTCTTTAGCTTCTTCAGAACAATCTTATAAGACTTGCCAAATGGGTGTTGTTCTGCCATCTTGCACAGCTCCCTCTAATCAGCTTTTCTGCTGTCTTCTATGGCTTTCGTCAGCCTCTTTCGAGCCAGCTGGTGTTCAAGTGCAACCTTCCGCGGGCCGCGCCCCTTCGCGGCCTCTACTACGCTGGTATATCCGACGCTGACGGTTGCATTTCTTCCTCAACTCGGGTTCATTAGTAAACAGATTTCCTCTTCTTTGATGGACCTCGCGTGGGCATGGCTGCATCGTATGCTTTGGTGACAGTCTTTTAACACCCTCTCTTTTGCCAGCTATGCTTTACCTTCTTACTCGTCTCCTTGGTCCCATCTGAGAGCAAGGCAGGGTAGCTAGTCTTTAGTTGGTTGCTATTCAACTGCCCATTTTCTTACCAGCTTCTGTGGAGCAGCGACCTCAACTTCCCGTTGGATGGAAAAGTTGATGTACTGATGGTCGCTCCATGAAAGCTCCCTATCCAGCACTGCCCAGCCTTCTATTCGTCGGGCCAGAGTCTCTCTACTTCTCTTTTTATGGAATTTTCTAAATCTCACCCTCTCCTCCTGCATGTAGCTTAGAGATCAAATTGTTTTCAAGTCTGCTTCTTCCTATATTCATAATTTGGAAGAATTTTGTTCCTTATATTCAGCTCAGAGGTGAAAGTTTGTAAGTTTCTTCAAGTTCTTAACGTTGATCAAAGCCCCCCCTTCCCTCCCCTTCGAAAAAAAAATACATCTTTCCGAAAGAGAAAGAAGAGTTTTTCTCAAATAAACCGTGGAAACTTAATAAAAACCTACGTTAAATAAAAATAATTTGTTTTGTCAATCTGTTGAACTAGACAATGGCGCCAGCGTGGAGAACGATATATCGCTGGAGTCCGACGATTCTGAACCTCTGCTTCCCGTCCACATTGAGCAAGTAATCACGTACACGTTGAATAAATTGATGAGCGGCGAACCGCAAGTTGTCGATTCAGTGTGTAATTTAAGAATATTCTATCCTGTATGTCAACAGTTGATTTTACAGTACGTTAGTGATATCCTTTCGCAGTTGAGCGAAAAACTACTCTTTACGTACTCTACGATACCTGTCATACAATTACATAACATAAATACAGTTCTCTCTGTCTCGGCTATCAGACATAATTAACGATAATATTATGGATACAATTTTGAAATCGATTTGATTAATTTATTAGGCTTTATTAATGCATAAATATCATTACTATTGTTATTATTATAATATTATTATTATTATTATCATGATGTATTTTTATCTCATTTATTTCATTCGCTCATCGCTCTATTTTTTTATATCTAATATTAGTGTTTTTTCTAGTCAGGTTTACCTTACTTTATTTTCTGTTCAATTTTACTTGTCTTGTAAAAAAAGTATCGCCATGTTGAATTATTCTTTGTGTTCGCTTCGCGATTCAAAACATAAAATAATGGTCTATATCGCCGCGTGTAAACTGTTGATTCTTTTCACTCGTGTGAAATCCACAATAATGTGATCATTCTTACTAGGTTCTGTAGAGAGTTTTTGTTCAAGTTGGTAAATCTGACGTATATCTGTTCGTGATTACATGTCGTTTCTCAACCGCCTTCTTGTAAATGATCGTAAAGAGTTTGTACTTTCTTCGCCTTTTTTCTTTCTCTCTCTTTCCTTCTTTTTCTTTTATTGTTTCGGAATCGAATTGCAAAATTTCTGCCAAAACGATGATATATCACGTATTTGTTTTTCATTCCGGATTAACTATATTGTCCTTCAGTGTTGATCAGGAGCGAATGAAAAAAATTTTACTGATTTTACTTGTTATATCTATAATCTGTCGGTAGGCAAGGCACGCTACCAATAAAGTTCCTTTTACACGTCTATCCTCAACGTTTGTTATTGGAATAATAGGAGTAAAAAACCTTCAAAATATTATTTCTCTGTCAATTATTTTGTTTCTCTTCGTCCACGGAATTAAAATCACTTTCGCGTTTTCTATTTTCGTTACTTCAAAAAATACATTTTGTTTCCTTAGTCAAGTTACCTTTCTGTAATTTTGATGAAAACCGAATGTACAAGAATTTTCTCATTTCAGTAACAAGACGTCTTTTTTTGCTAAGAGTGCGTTGTGCGAGCAATTTTTCCTTCATGATTCAATTATCATATACGCGCGAGTAATGTGTGTACCAGTTGAAATTTCATGTTCGTCGTAATTTGTTTTAGAATATAGTTCACTATCTACCCCGCTATTTTTTTCCTTATCACTCCGCGATTTAGACTGATTTATGTGAAACAAAAGCTAATGTTACCTAAGTGTTTATTTGACATGGATCGCTGAAATGTTCGCCTCATTTGTTGTTGATTTTGTGAAATATATGCGTATTTTCATCGAGTGATTTTCTTTTTTTTGATGGCGAACTGAAAGAGTAACAGAAAATGCAAACGCCTTTTGGCGAAAAATGATACCGACACTTCTAATCTGCGAGTTTTAAGCTGTGTTATAAACTGACGACCATTCTATTGTTGTCTCATAGCACAACATTTTTTCAACTATCTATTTAAATGTCGTTCTCTTCTCGTTTTTGTACAGTAATCGCGACGAACAAGATGATGAATGGGCCACCTAAACCACTCCTTCCATATATTTAATATTGTACTTTTATTATGCGTTACTGACAGTTGTAGTAGCTCAAAATATCCTCAAAAATTAGGCAGTGTAAACGGTATCAAAATTTTAATGAGAGAATAATAGGTAAAAAATTTAAGAATGTAAAAAAATAAAATTAAACAAAACGAATAAGCTATAGCTAAGTTTTACTATCCACGCTTCAAATTCAAATGAGGGATAGCACCTATAATTGGTAAGAAGGTTCTTTTAGAAATGAATAATGAATATTTTTAATAAGGCTGATTTCTGTAACTATAGTAGTAATTATGCCCTCTAATAGGACGATTCATGATGTACTCGTCTCTGCGTTTGTAACCAGAATTTCGCTTAGCTGCTTTGAAGGTAGGTCGATTACCCGTATTGCGATCCTGCCTTACAGGCGTATTCGCTAGATCTTTCGTCATACCTTCTGGAGCTGGTTGCGGTGTCTGTCGTTGGAAACAGAGATCGAGTACATCAAAAATATCTGCATTCTCATCCAGTTCTGGTTCCCACGGAGTTTCGACGCAGAAAGGTTTCTCAAAGCCCGGCTGCCAATCGATTTTAATCTTCGTAAAATCTTGTTTTCCTCTCAGAGTGGTTTTGAGTAGGTAGAAGAAGTCGTTCAAAGATTGTAGGCATTTATCTTTGGACCAATGCTGCAATAGAAAATTACACACCGCGGTACAAAAGTATACATTTTACTCTTAGATTCAAATTTCATAATGAAATGTTATTTGCGCTGTACTTGTTTGAAGGGCAGGTTTTTAGTTTGTAAAATCTTCTTTTCCCTAACATTGCCACTATTGTCTTTCCCAGCGAAATATATTTCTTCAATGCCGGATAAGAAACTCTGCACAAACCAGCTTAGGGATCGACTGCCAATTGAAAAATTTGAATAGAAAAAAAACATCATTTTTAAATTTTGACTTAAAGCATAAAGAGAAGTAACTCACCCTGAATTGAGTCTCTTCAAGAGTTTCCGGGGCCCAGACTTGATTTCGATAAATTTCGTTTCTGGGTCATTATTCAAGATCTCCAGAACGTCCTCTGTCTCGTCTATAGGCTTGGCCCTTTTTAAGGCGTCAAATTCTCCTCCATAAATTATATCGTCACCATTCAATTTTTGATGGAGAACTAAACAGAATTCTTTCTGGTCGTGTACTGGCAATGACGTGTCGGGTTTTTGTTTTGGATGGCCTGTCGAAATACAATACCCTTAAAACCTATCACAATTCTCATCATTAGCTATGATGACTATTCCTTTTGTCACTTTATGAGAGTGGGGTCAAAGTGGTTCACGGACTGTCGGTAGCACCACAATAAAACTAAACTAAATAAATAAATATAGGTTAAAGTGATTATCTTATAATTCTAAAAAATATACCCCCTTCCCACCTCTCTTCACCTCCTCACGAAATCGTGCCACTGTTGAAACTAAACTAAGTGCATTTTACATTTTGTGATCAGACCCCTCTTGTAGAAATAGAATACATTGCAAGAACCCGACTTTTGGAGTCATCACGAGGCACGGAGATCGCAAGCAAAAAAGTAGAAAAGAGATGATCCGGTAGAATGGAGACACATTGAGTGACCTGAACGTGCGATTAAAGAGCAGAAAAAATTCACAAACTTCTACATAATAACTCATGATATGGTTGCAGAGGTGATAAGTCAGTTTGAGGAAAATTGAGATTCATCATAGAATGACAAGAATACTTAATAAGATGAAATAATTCTGAAATATAGGACGACTCTTGAAAGAATACCGGTAAGTATGAGGGTAACACATTGAATATAACAACTTGTAACGTAAGAATTATTGTACCAGAGCAGAGATACTGTTCAAGTTTGAAACCTCTGTATTCCACACGTGGATCACAGGGTCGCTCTTTACGCACTTCATAGATGAATACATGATTTTTATATTTCACAGCATACATGGTCCAGCTTTCTGTTTCTTCATAAGGCACTTTCATAACAGTCTGCAAAGCACCGCGAAAAGTAACGAAGACAAAATTTTCAGCCTAGGTACACAGTTGCAATCAATAAGAATAGAATTTCAAGTTGTGATTTATATCTTAAATAAGGTAAGTGTCTATATTTACATTATCAATCCTGTCATATAACTGCCTCGGATTATTGCGATACCAATCGGATATCAATTTTTCGCCCCAGACTTTTGGCTGATAAGTTTCATACCCAAGGTTCAAGTCCAATGGAGATTCTGGACTAATAGCCTCCCACGACTGGCTGTGGAGGTAAGGCAAATTCTTCAAATCTCCAAAATCTCGTTCACAACCTCCAGTTACACTACAAAATGCAAGTATTTTGGGTCGGTCTAATTCAAAGCAAACGTTACTGTTTGTCGTTGAAGAAACATCTGCCATCATTCACAATTGATGATTTTGAAACTGCTATCAGGAATAGACTAGTTCTGTAACAAAAATAGTGCGTAAAAGTAGCTTAGTCAAATCTTTTCAAATTTTTTCTTTAATATTAACCTTACCATTATCAACAACAAATCAATATAGTAATTAAGCTAGTATAAACATACAATTCATTTCCAACTTTCCAAAAGATAAATAGATGTCACCACCTATATGCTGCATCAGAAAAGATGATAGGTACAGGCCTGCTCATTAATATTGATGAGCACAATAAGTAAATGAGAATGATGAATTTTTATGGTTATAATTTCTCAGGACTCAATTGTTTGTTGAAATGCGCAAACATGCAGTATTGGATATGGGTAATACCTGAGCGTATTGAGCACGGTAAGTGTCCAAACAACATACAGTTGAATCAAGTTCTGAAAAAGCTTGTTAAGAGGCAAGCAAAACAATCCTCCAAATAAGGTCTGTTGCACAACTACAAGAGATCCTTTCCTCCAAACTGTTATCTTGTTGCTTGGCAGGGCTCTACAGAAGTTGGTCCAGTCTATAGTCTGTTCACATTAAGAAAGCGCCAAAAGAAATTAGAAAGTTATGTTAGGCCTACTTGGGGAGTTTGTACCAATTTGTACCATGTCAATGAAATGCGGTTCCCACCCTTTCTCAAACAGCCCTTTCTTAACGTGAACAGACTATAGTCCAAAAAGTTTGAAAAAAGGAGTGCTCAGTTTGATTGGAAACAGAGCGCTGCAGCCTGTATGCACATTTTAAAAATTCATGGGACGCGGAACAGGGTTATGTACGTCACCTAATTCTGTTTTCACATTGTTTTAAATGGAGATCAACTCATGTAACGCCTTGTTACATTGAGCTGAGCACAGCATACCTCTTCTCAAACACTTGGGTTTAGTCCACTCTACAGTTTAGCGGTACAAGCTAAGAACCAAACTACCAAAGAGCAATTGAGGACCTATCTGTAGTCTGTACAAAGGGCGACCGTCAGATAATTAGGAAAAATGAAAAACGTCTTCCAGCTTCATTTTATCATTATAAGGAGTGATCTCTTGGCAAAATCTGATATATTTTTGAAAAATGTAGATCATCTTTCACTCTACAAAGCAAGAAGAATCACTGCTTTTTCCCGAATTTTTTCCGACAGTTTGGGTCAAATCTACCTTATGGCCATATTATGTGAAAATTGCTCAAACTCATAAGAATCTATAGGGTGGCCATATTAGGTGAAAATTTTTCTTACTATGGCCATTTGAACTTTTTTTTGTTTGAGTCAGAACTCAAAGAGAGTTGAGACTGAGATGTAATTGAACGGATATTCTGAAAGTAGATACTCTAAACTAAACATTCCAGGCTTCACTTCTTCAAACGACCAAAAATTGAATACTTGAGAGCGAATTTAAATTAGGGTGGCCATAATAGGGCTCGGTACTTTGTTAGTAAAACACGTTTTGCCAGGTATATCATTTCAACATTTTTGACCTTCAAGTCGGTCATCACTTTTGATTACAAACTTTTTTCCGTTTTCATAAACACGAATCAAATTTGTTTCACAGTGTATACCCTCGGATAACGAATAAGACGGCGAGATTGAATTGTCATGTTCCATTAACTAAACAACTAAAAAAAAACGTTTTCATTCAAGACTGCAAAAAATGAATGTAAAATAATAAACCACGTCCGGATTTCTCGGCGCAAAAAATATAAATTTATTCAAAAAATCGAGCACTCTTAATAATTCACGACCAAAATAATTCAATATCCGATCATAATCATTTGATTTTTGACGATTCTATATTACAATTATTATTTTGGACTAAAATTTATGAATCACAATCTCTTGTACCAAAATCATTATCAACTCTAAACTCAACTTTAACTTTCCTTTCATTTTTTGCGAAAATCAACCAATTTCAGGCAAAATTTACGAGTTTCTTTTGCTGAACATGACGTCTTTTCAGATGCAGTATTCAACAAGACTAGTCATGTCTGGTCTTACTTGTCTTCCAATTCTTTAGTCGGCATAAAATAGAATTTGTTTCTCAGGAATTACTACAGCTAGGACAAATTTTTTAGGTATTGAGTTACTTTTTGAGCATCCCACTCTCAGCAAAATATGATTCGACAAATGTTGAAGGATCGATTTAGGCTTTGATAATAAACGCAATGAAAGGATAGTGAAGACTTTTTTATTAAAAAAAAAAAGAAAAAAATGGTATGAATAAAGTTTCAGAAAAAGTTTCTTGTACAGTGTATATGATGAGGATTTTTATTTCCACTGTAACCCATGCACAGAGGATAAAAATGGGTTATCATTTACCCTACTCAACTCAACGACCCTCTGTTTGTTCGTGGTTTTCAAGATTTAGGACAAGAGATGCTCCGCAGATGAAATGAAGATGTTCATGATTCATGATTATCATCTAGCGGAAAGCACAAGTTTGTTTTAGGAATATTAAGCCCTGAGAAAGAAATTTTATTTCGCCCAAAAATGCCAAAAATAGAATTTGAAGTCGAAGATGATCAGTCTCAATTTTTAGCAAACAATTTGTTAAATTTTGCTGATCAAGTGTTTATTTATTATTTTATTTATTTATTTTTTTTTTATAGAACAGCGGCTATTTGCTCGGGGATACAAAGTTTGTATGGATGAAATGTAGGAGGCGATGCTTACAGTGCTAGGTACTTACAAAAATGAACAGTGGTTTTTGTAAAAAATGAATAAATAGGTAAAACAATAAGTCAATAATGTAGAAGTTGGGTCTAAAATTGGATGATTTTAATTGACGCAAGACGATAATTTATAAATAATGATTCAAAATGATTTTGATGAAAAAATTTAAAGGATTTTGTATTAAAAGACTAGACTAGTATTTACCAGTACACAACTAACTTTATTCACTCAGAATACTAGTGTAGAGACCGTGGGCGTGGTGGAATTAAGGTCCTCGTCTCATACTGGTGTCCTGGAACGACGTGCAAATACTTTCGGTACGCCGGGCTTAGCGAACAAATTCCTGGAGCCGAATGGCTGGACGATACAATACTCTCACATTACGGTGATTCCCTGGAGAGAACGGTTACGATTGACTGCGTGGAACACGCGACACTTTGGACTCAAATCGAGATTGACACGAAAGCACGTTGACAAATTTGTAATTAAATTTAGAACAACTTTAGCTATAGTTTTAACACTTATTCTGTCGCGGACTGCTCGTACTTGAATAATAAAGATTTAGGAGTAACTCAACTAATTCATTTATCTTGTAAGACGACGCGGCAGGTCGACACAATCAAAGCGGTGGGTATATACACGGGAATATTTTTCAAAAATTATATGAAATCCGCAAGATGGTATATACACATTTCCCCTAATCGCGATGTTATAATTTAGTACAGAGAAACTGTGAAATTATTACGCGGGGCAAAGGCTAAAGACCTTACGCTTTGTGAGTGAACACGCGGTAATTCACCTTGTTGTCTGTTGTCGACGACTAAGGTTACTGGCCACAAAGGTTCAAGTAAATACAACTTTTTAACGAATTGTGAAGTTCGACTTCATCTGAGTGATGTCTGTATTCAACTGACGAGCGATGAAATCGCACGTAAGCAGTTAGGGATGGTTAAGGAGGAAGTTAGGAATTAAAGATAGACGGTATGGAGATAAGACAGATCGGAAATTTTAGGAAAACGGTGAAAGAGTGGAATAACTACTTACACACGACAACACCGCACGCCAGTACACACCCCGAGCGAACGGCAAAATACCCTTGTCTCATCACACTTATAATTGTAGGAATATAAGTTATGAGATACCCAGAAACTCTTTGGGTCAATATACATTTCACAATATTACAAATAATGATATTAGGAAATCCTCTATAACTTTGAATCAATCTAAACCTGACACAAATGGTAATAAGAAAACATGATATGCTCAACCATCTACAGACAAGAATTTTTATGTTGATCATCAGATGGTAATAAATAAAAAAGGTGGCGTAAAAAATCTAACAGAAAAAAAATATGAAAAAATATTTTCAAAAATAACTATTTATCTTTAGATCACATTCAGATGAACAAATTTTGCTTAATTCAACTTAATCTTAACTCAATGACAATTTGTAATTTGGAAAGCAACATTGGCACAAGTTTTAAGAAAAGACAACTTACATTGTTACTTATCATAAGCTCTATTCTGCATTCTTAATATATTATAATGATATTGTACTCGTTTATCTTTACAGGAACATTGAGATCCTAATCACTTTCTTTTCTTATAGACTCTAAATCTTTTTCTTCAAAAAATCCCTGCGAAGCAAAGATTCTGTAAGGTGAAAATTTGCAGGTTGTACGACAATATTTAGAATTAAGTAAAATTACATAGATGTCATAAAACAACAATAAATTAACGCAGATGTCGACATTCTGTTTACTTTTAGCTACGGCTGTAGCCTTATATTTAACAATTTGTTCAGCACAAGTTTTTTTCACAGTACTTTTACACATGTTCACAACTTTACTTTGTAATGTAGAACTATCATTCTTTGATGGCTTTTTAGGTTCTATAGATTTGTACTTGTGAAGTATAAGCCGACGATCATTACATATATATGAATCAGGTTTAACACCACGAATCTCTTTGTCATGTTCTACCTCATAACCAAAATCCTTTAAAAGATCAAGAATTCCTGCCAAATGGTTATGCTTATTTAGCTTTCCCGTTAGAAGCTTTGATGACAAGCATGCAGAATATTCTGATATTTTTGCACAAAATAAATTATAGTCTTCCTTTAAAAATGCATCAAGTACCACTATAGTGACTGGGATCTTGAGTTTTCTGAAAAGTAATCTATTTGCATGATAGTTTAACAATTTTTCAGTTGTTCTATTGGCAATAGATAAAATATAACTTCCATCTTCCTCTTCACGGCATGATAAGTAACCACCATAAACAAATAGAGGATAATATAGTACACGTGTTTTTGATGATTCTGGAATCGTGCACATAGTTCCCATGTCTACATCCATTTTAAAATTACACTTGTGTTCTCTTGGTGTTGATGATAATATGCGGAGTAAAATTTTCAGGTCGTCTTCCTGAAAAATACAGCTTAACCACAATGATTGCGGGGATATATTCACTGCGTACAAACTTTTCTCATGTAACGATCTTAAATAAGACAGACATAGATACGGGTTGATGAAGATATTTTGCTCAAACTTAAATTCTGCTACCGATTTACACTGCTCTACGGTAACATTTAAGCTCCATTCTTCAATAACTCTCTTGATTGTAGCATCTGAAAATGAAAAATACTCTCCCATTTCATTCTTCTTGTCCGCAACTGAATAGAAACAACGAGACTGGAACTCGGTTATCAAATAGGGTGAAACCCCAAAGCAAAACGTTTTTATCCTCTCATCAGTTCGATCGATCAATGCGGTAATGTCTTTTGTAAATTCGGCGTACAGGTCCTTGCTGACATTGTAAGGCAAATTTGCAACAAGATTGTACATGCTATCTAAGCTGTCAAGGATGACATACAAACGACCCTTGTAAGTACAATGAATATAGCTTCTTAGTCGTGAAAATGAAGACCATACTTTACTAGGCTCTTTCAGTAATAATTCCTGTTCAGAATTCAGTAGAGAACCTGGTATTCCAGCGCTTTTCCAGCAATCTATAATATAGTCCGCATAGGATATCTCTAAACATGAACGAGTTTTACCTCGAACTTGACTCAAATCGAACATTATTACGAAGGAAGAGCTGCTTCTAAATTTGTACACCGCATCATCAGCTCCAGCACAATTATTCTCATATTTTTGAAACTCGCAGTTATCTAACCAACTTCGAATTCCTTCATGCATATCGTTCTTTGACAAGTACAATTTCAGTAATTCCGCAGTAGTGGACTTGCCTGAACCCGGCGGAAAGACGCACAATGTAAACTTCGGACTGTCGATCAACAATTTATTGAAAATAAGCGTATTATCCTAGAACGAAATTTCTTTTACCAAGTCGTGGAGTTCTACGAAACTTAGGTCTGGAACTGTATCGAAAAAGTTCATTAATACTTGAAATAAAAACTACTCTCATCGTTCATATGAATTTATCATTACCTTGTTCCCCTTTAGATGTGCTGCTCACCTCCAGTTCATACGTTTCAGGATTCGCATCTACATGAAAATACGAATAATTATTAGTTCATCAAAAATAATACGAGAAAAAAAAAAAAAAAAAAAAAAAACAGGTCTTATTTGATTACATGACGAGATACGGGGAAAAAATCTTCATTGGGATGCTCTATATACCACGAGAATACCGTCTTTCGTGACTACATTAGCAAACGTAATTAGTTACGTAAAGTGGCTTCCTGAGATGACAAACTCGTACACTTGGGAGATGTAACGAACGGATTTACTTGGTTTTTAAGTTGACGAGTTTCGTGAATTTTCTAACTCATTTGTAGACAGGTTGGATTATCGAGATCTTTTAATTCAGATTTTTTTATAGTGAGGAAAACTTCGGACAACCAAGATGAACAGTTATTTTTACTTACATAAAATCAGTTTCGCGTCGGGTGAATCGATATCGGTTTGAATCGTAGCTGGTTTTGTTTTTCCACTCGTAGATTGTTTCGCTTTTTTTGACGCAGGTGGTGCCATTTTTCGGTCACTAGTTCTACGAACAGAAATTACAAAAAGAATAATTTTGGTTCAAGAGAATTAGGTTAATTAGTATCCTATACTCATACCGACCTTTTCATGTCAAGAAATGAAACCGAAGGCAATCGAACTTAGCCCGAACTTGGTTTGGCGATATTTCATTGACACGATCATTAGAAAATATTCGAACATTTGCGTACAGACGTATTCTTAACGTAAACGTAACAGAACAACTTAGGTTCAGAGAAGAGATATTTAACTCTTGGTTAATTTTTTAAGCAGTGATGACAAGCCGATCGTCATCGGCTCAAACTTTGGCTTCAGCTTGCAGCCGTTGGCCCAACTTCGATCGGCTTGCGATTACAAACATGGGGGAAAGTTCGTTCGCGAACGTGCGCCAGAAACGAACGAACGACCGCGAACGACGAACGAAAATTTCTATGAAACGAACGCGAACTGAACGAACGACTAAAATTTGCGAACGAACGAGATGAACGCCTCGTTCGTTGCTTTTTGTGTTCAACTGTAGATGACGCCACTGAGGTGAAAAAAAATCCCTTTCTCCTGATCGGTATTGCTCCGGAGCCGGCTCATTGTGCTCCGGAGTCGGCTCATTGTGCTCCGGAGTCGGCTCATTGTGCTCCGGAGTCGGCTCATTGTGCTCCGGAGTCGGCTCATCGTGCTCCGGAGTCGGCTCATTGTGCTCCGGAGTCGGCTCATTGTGCTCCGGAATCGGATCATTGTATTCTGGAGCCGGTTCATTTCGCTCCGGAGCCGATCTTTGTCGTTCCGCAGTTGCATTTCATAGGTTCGCTAAAATCGCAACGAACGGAACAAACGAACGCGAACGGAGGCAATCTCATGAAGGAACGCAAACGAACGCGAACGTTTTTTTTTTAGAAGTGAACGGGAACGAACGCGAACGAAATTTCCGCGAACGCCCCCAAGTTTGTTTGGCCAGACGTGGAGGAGTCAAACGTATCTCTGGTTTGATCTACGAAGAAACTCGAGGTGTATTAAAGGTCTTCCTCAAAAACGTCATCCGTGATGCTGTCACCTACACCGAACACGCCAAGAGGAAAACCGTAACGGCCATGGACGTCGTCTACGCTTTGAAGAGACAAGGCAGAACCCTCTACGGTTTTGGAGGTTGATTCTGCAATCATCATCATCGCAACCAAATATCAAATAAAACGGCCCTTTTTCAGGACCACCATATGAATTTCTTGAACGGTTATGTGAACTAGCTGTTGTTGATACTAACATTCGCACTTTATATTATTTAATCTGTAAGATCTTGCATTGGAACGATCTGTCTAGTCTAGTTCAAGTGAGTTTTCACAATATAGTTCAACATTTACTAGGTCCAATTCCGATATTATTCTAATACATACAAGTTCTATGACTACATGGTATTGTATTTTCCTGAAAGGAACAAACTCTTCGTCCTCGAGAAAACGTGTTGGTTACGTTAGTATGAAATATTTGAGTTGAGTTGTCCGAGGAATCGAGATCTGCAGTGAGAGTGATCTACTTCTTTTTTCAAGATGAATGAAGCTAAACAATTCTGAAATTTTGGAGCTAGGTAGACGATTTTAGCCTTTAGAAGTGAAAGTGTTGAAACTTTCTCAACAAGAATTTTATGTAGGCTTTGTAGCGTTCAAGAACAAGAAGAATAATATTATTACGCGGCTTATCAACATTAAAGCCATACATTAAAACCTCTATATGAGTATTTGTATCCGCCATTTTGTGCGCAAAAATAATTTTTTGCAAAGTAAAATTATTGTATTTTTCAATGGAGTGATCAAAATCGACTCGATGAATTTTTGTGAACTCACATTTGCTAGGAAGAGAATTTTAGGAATTATCTTTTTTTCGGTTTTACAGAAGAAACATTGTTCTTTGAGTCATCAATTTCTTACAAAGTAATTTTAATTTACAAGTCAATGATAAAACACAAGAAGATGATGCTCATGGTGTAAGAAGACAAAGAAAATAATTTCATAGAATCGACGTTCAATAAGAATTACTCCAATTCAAACAAATCTTTTACTTGACCAGATAATTATGATTTTGATGTACACACATCATAATATAATCAGGAGAGGATATTTCCGCAATTCTTATTCCTAATTCAATTGCACAAGCCGGATTGTAGAACTTTGTCGATATTACTCTATTAAAATTCCAAACGGTTTGCTACTTTACTGGAGTTATAAAAAAAAAATTGAAAAGACGAAAGTGTCTCTTACTTTTGATAAGGATCGACCATATTAGAATCCACATGTGTAATTTTTCGAAGTAGGTATTTAAGTTTTTTTTTCGAAAGTCAACTACGCTGGACCCAGGCTCCAAATTTGAAATGCTGTACAAACAGAAAAAAAAATTATTTATTCATTTAAAGTACAGAGCCCATTGGACCGGGCATATTGTAGTAGAGCATGTAGAACACCCAAGTATTGACACGCGCCATTTTGACTCAATTTGTACCATGTCAATGAAATGCGGTTCCCACCCTTTCTCAAACAGCCCTTTCTTAACGTGAACAGACTATAGTCCAAAAAGTTTGAAAAAAGGAGTGCTCAGTTTGATTGGAAACAGAGCGCTGCAGCCTGTATGCACACTTTAAAAATTTATGGGACGCGGAACAGGGTTATGTACGTCACCTAATTCTGTTTTCACATTGTTTTAAATGGAGATCAACTCATGTAACGCCTTGTTACATTGAGCTGAGCACAGCATACCTCTTCTCAAACACTTGGGTTTAGTCCACTCTACAGTTTAGCGGTACAAGCCAAGAACCAAACTACCAAAGAGCAATTGAGGACCTATTTGTAGTCTGTACAAAGGGCGTCCGTCAGATAATTAGGAAAAATGAAAAACGTTTTCAATCTTCCAGCTTCATTTTATCATTATAAGGAGTGATTTCTTGGCAAAATCTGATATATTTTTGAAAAATGTAGGTAGATCATCTTTCACTCTACAAGATGCATCAATCATTTTTCCAATACATGAAATAATGAATGTGATAGAGACAAAAGAAAATTTGATGACGGACGCCCTTTTTGAAGAGCGATAGGAAAATTACATGCATTTTCTTATCAGTTGAAATTGTTCATTAGTCATTACAATCATCAAAATATCATTATTTTTGTTTTTCATTCATTCTTTTTGTCATTATTATTGTTGTAAGTATGAAGTTCATTTTTGATCATTTTGTTGAAATTAAATGATATTATGAATTCTTTGGAGTATTTTCAATTTCACTGAACAAGTATTCTGAATAATAATTGTGGAAAATATTAACCTACTTATATTACATTGAATTTGGTCAATTTTGAAAAAAAAAATATAGGTATTCAGATAGTTTTGAGGCTGAGGAATTCAAAAATACTTGATAGTCTCCGCAAAAAGGACGTTCGTCACACGGACGCCCTTTGTATAGATAGGTCCTCAATTGTAACCTGATCAAGGTATGAAAGAAGTACATTATCTTTAATGGAAGAATGTAGCCTTATTTGCCTTTTTTTTTTTTTTTTAGGTACGTTTTCTGGAGCACTACATCATAGTACGCGCAGTTGCTGGTGCTTTGAATGGCGAATGCAAAACCGTCTTATAGAAAGAATTAGCAAACAAAGTATGCAATATGATATAGGAAGAGCGCTATACTCTGGCTCAGTTGAGAGTATCAAAAAATTTAAGACAATTTGCAGTATGATAGGGGAAGAGGGAGGTGCACTTTATACCGTGTCTTTTTTTGCCATCTTTCTTGACACTCTGAAATGAGGCTGAGTAGATGCATTAATTCTACTTTGTGCGGCAACAGTACCTAGGTATGCGCTAGTGATGAGAATATCCATCTCTGATAAAGTCAATGAAGGAAGAATCTTTTAAAATACAAGCAATTGAAGCTCAAAAATAGAGGAAAACTTCTCTTCTCGTTTCTTTGTTTCTATCAATATATATGTACTTGATATTTCCCGTTGTGCAAAATACCGTCACAGTTGGGAACAGATGAGAATTGTGACGCTTGTGACGGTAGTTTGTGACGGCAATCACCCATTTAAAAAGCACAGTGATCCCTCTTTGTGACTCAACTGTGACGCAAATGTGCGCCGTCAGAATCGCGTCACGTGACGGTATTTTGCATAGCGGGTTCTGATCAACCGAAATTTGACGTTTGATTCATATTTACTTACCTATTTGTTTCACGGCTTTCCTAAAACCTCCAGCAAAACTACTCCACCTTCAACTCTATCAGCATGGCGATGGTCCTTTTCTTATCACTTACGCATACCTAGGTATCTGTATAGTTCCTTAGCTAAACTAAGCTAAACATCTAATCTCCCAGACAGGTTCTCATGACTCTCTAAAACATCTTTAATTCCTCACATGGGTATAAAGCAGTAAATCGTATGCATCTGATTATATTCCTTTCTGTGATAGAAGCTGCCCATCACCGGTGAAGGGACAAATCTGTATTTCATTCGAATTAGTTGTAAGTTTTTATGAACAGTTGATTCGCCAAAAATGAGGAGTAATATCACAACCTAAATTAGACGTCTCATAATACTCGCGGGGCGACTTTCTTCGCGTTGCGAGGTACCGAAACAGGCCTGATTCAGGTAGTGACGTCACCCCCCCCCCTTTCTTGGCGAATGAACTTGAGGTATAGGTATGAATTATGAAAATATTATATTCATGAATGCCACGTCTCTCCCCCCAATTAACGCTAAGGTCGATATATTTTTTTGGTGCTTTTTCAACGTCTGGGAAACTTGCACGAGAAAAGTTCATTAATTTAAAGCAACGCACATGACTACTAACGCGTAGAAACAAACGAACTCCGGATAAACAGATTAGGTATAGAACAATTTACTGCACTGCACTGCAGAACGAATAAACAAATCGTGTTCATCTCTTTCTGTTATGTTATGTTGGTTAATGATCGAATTTAGAAGAGCATCAGTAAGCCTATATGCTTATCGAAAATATACGCAAAACTGATGAGGAAATAAAAATAGGAAATGAAAGAACGTTACGTTTACAGGGAAACGTTTAGGCGCCTAAGAACAGCTTTATCATTGAAAATCCGCCATTTTTGTACATATACCTATACAGCTATACGGATATAGCTAGGCTAGTCTTATATTCAATTAAAACGATTCAAAAAAGCTACTTACATCGTTAAATTCGGCTGTGAACTTGATTCTTTTCTAGAAATGGCGTACTGTTCTCTCTCTTTAAATCCAGGTATTGGCTAAAAGAGTAGGTCTAAGTATAGGCTACTCACGTTCTTTCGATGACGTTACGCGCGGTAACTTATCATAACGAATACGGTGTACAATTATTTAGAGAAATTAAGAAAACTTTTCAGAATACCTAGTCTGTCCAACACTATAGACGTCAGAAATGGCTCGAATTCTTTGGAACACTTTTCCGAACAACAACAGGGGATGGCGATTTCTTCATTCCTCTCCGATTCCCTCATTAACCAACCAAAATCGTCATCATTAGTTCATTAATTTTATCTAACTTCAACTTTGATAACAGTTCTAATCGCTAGTCACAGTGATACTCAATAATACTATTTTCTGTTTATTCTACCGCTGTATATGTATATTTATAGTGATGATTCAATAATTATTATATGATGCGCATATTAGTTCGATGAAAGTCGTCATGAACTACCTAGATGCACAGTAACGAGATTCTTGTTTGAAGACCAGAACAGTTGCTGGTGACTTGTCTGAAGGGTGAACTAAGTCCCCGTGTCTGTCATGATCATGAACAAATTCCAGCATTGGTATGAAATTTTAGCACGATAAAAATAGAAAGATTCCAGAAAAAAATTTACAATTCCGAGACCATAAAAATGTTGTATCGATAAAATTCATTCTGAAATCAGAATAATTTTTGAAAAAAAAAAAAGAAAAATCGTCTCTTTTCATTCTGAAGTTATCATCTCAATGGATATTTTCAACGATGCAGAATAAAGCTGTGTATAATACGCAGCGCCTTCGTGTGCTGTACAACAGAACGTATACCTACTTATCAAACGTAGACTCGCAATTTGAGAGTATAGGCACTCTTATTTTGAACGTTTATGCTTTATTCTAGTAATTTTCTAAAATATTTTCATGTCTAGTGTTGAAAATAATGGTGGAAACCTAGATGAGCAGGAGAAGAAGCCAAATGAAGGCCTTTCGGGTGTTGCCTTACATGACAAGTGAGTTCAATTTTTTTTCTGTCCCTGGGTGAAGGTCTTGCGCAGTAAATTATCGCGATCATATAGAACCATTCTTTTTCAAAATGGTTTTGGAAAAAGAAAATCAATCTCATAGCTTACAGTGAAGCACATCTGTATGTCTTCCCTTCAAGAGTCCATGGCAAAAATGTGAGGTGAATCGCTAAATAGTCTCACGGGAGACGAGACGTAAAAATATCGTGAAGCTATATTGAAGAACTCAAGGTGTGAGAAAATAGGACTATTGTCAGAATTCGTTGCAAGATTGAGAAAGTTTCTAAAACTTTTATGTATAATCAGGTTTGTCCAACACAAATGCCCACCTTCTATCGTCTTTCTGCCAAATGTACTTTCAAAGCTGCAAGTGTTCTGATCTACTTTCGAGATTTGAAAAAAACCTTAATTTAAGCTGCATACTTTGAAAAAAGACCACTGCTCTATTTACAGAGGGGGGGGGGGAGGGAGAGGATTGAAACCTCAGTTCTAAATATTTTACGCAGACCTCAATCTCTAGATATATTAAATATGGTGTATGATTGGTGGCACTGGCATGACGAGAAAATCTTGAAAGGGGAGTCATTGACGAGGTTCTGAGGGGGAGGCGGGAAAGTTTGGCTCCGACCATTAATTTTTCTGGTCGATAGCACATTGTTACAAGAGGATGGGATTACACCCCCCTCGATTTCTGCTGGCTGTGCGAATATAAGAAACTGCGGCTACAATTTGTAATGAAAAGTACAGACCGATATTAGGCCTACTCTTTCAATTGAATCTCTCCATTCAAAAAACTCGATATAAAAATTTCCGGTTTAGCCGTGAAAAACTGAAAATTTTTATTTCTTCTTTGTATCGATAAATTCACCGTCGCGACAAGTGATTCTACCTAATTACTCGTCATATCCATTCACCTTTGAAAAATATTTTTGTGGCAGCAGTTTTTATAATTTTTTGGTATGAAAGTCTTACAATGGTTTCTAAATTAAGACTTACTTCAACATTCAGATTTAATGAAGAATTTTCGTTCGTTCGAATGAGTAAAGGTATATCTAAAGAAATATTACTTGTCAAATTAGTTAATCGTTACCATCGCTGTCCCCCCTCCCCTCGCCAATCAATTCCTTTGTAAATCAGTTTTCTGTGAAAAGATCAAGACAATAATATGGTGTTGAAAGACATTAGTTACAATATTATTCAATGAGTCAACAACAAGCTGTCATTTGTGCATAGTGTAAATAAAAATACTCATTAGCGAAAATTGATGTCGATTATTCACTCCTACGCTAAATTTGATCTATGTACTCAACATCGACGTTCAATGAGGTACGATCTGTAGGGAAAAAATATAAACTTAAATCTTTTCAGTACATCCTTTGGATTTCATCACACGAGTATTAAGCAACATTCATAGTCCTTTTAACCAATAAATAATTACATTTACGCGCTCAAAAATTGATTGGGAGGGTGAGGAGAAAGAGGCTTGCTTCTAATTGGTAGTTACTAAAATGGAATACTCTAATCAGTAGTGCGGAGGTTTTCTTGAGTTTCAAAGAGAACCACCTAAAAATTAAAATTTCGACTCTTAATCGATACAACCTTGTATACAAGGAGGGGAAAAGATCATCAAGCTATATATCCGTATTAGGAGAGGGATTTGGAAGAAATTCCACTTTCTATCTATTCCGCATGGCTCTCTCTCTCCGCCATCTAGTCAGAACTCCATGATTAAAAAACGTCCTCATGACCTCACGTCTTCCCCTGCGACCCGTCATGTCTCGCAAATAAAAATCCCATGAAATAGATTTTTCCCACTCTTTTCATTGAACTCCATCCGAAAATCCTCGAAGTCGAGTCTCCTTTCCTGCAATAAGTGTCGGAGCTCGGAAATTCTTCTGTCTCCTCTGCAGAGACTTGATGAGTTAATTTTTGTGAGTTCTCTGATAACGCCACAATTTTAATGTAGACCTTTTTCTGAAGGATATACTCCTAACTATACCGGGCGCAGATTTAATTTAGGGAGGAGGGGGGTAAAGCAATACACTTTTTCAAAATTTCAAAGAAGGTTCAAATTAGGAGTCGGAATCTCTCGCTGGAACCAGCACCGGAATCGATAAGAACCGCAAAAATTTCCTTAAAACCAGAACTATTTGAAACCGGAACCTTTTCAGGAAAATCTGACTCATTATAGCTTATGTCAATTGGAATAAGAATTGGAACCAAAACCAATAGGAATGGCTAAAATTGCTGTGGAACCGGAACTGTTTCAGTCGAAAGATTCCGGGTTCTGGCCTCTCGCTCAAATCATTCAATTTGCCCATATTTTTCCAAAGGGGAAGAATTTTTTGAGAGGAATCCACCCGCCCTTGAAATCAATAATTCAACAAACGCGACAATGGGTTCTTTGCCAAAAAAAAAACGTAACATCAGATTATAGGGTGACCACTTAAGTGAACATTTCTTATTCTCTGTTGATCTTTTCAAATATTTCATTGTAATCGTTGCAGTTACTCAAAGACCAGCGCGCGCGCGAGAGAGAGAGAGAGAGAGGAAAAAATTTTCTATCTGAGCCAAATAAATGAAGATCATGTTTCATGTACTCAACGTTTATCTCTGCGGACGCACTTTAGAACAATTTTATTTTATTAATTCATTTTATTTATTGTACGCTTCTTGGTCTAGTACAAGTCTATTTTAGTATATTTCAAGCTGATGAGATTAGGGGGCCTCACTCGCTCCACTCGTTCCTCCCGCTTCTTTGTTTAGTACAAGTCTACTTTCGTATATTTCAGGCTGATGCGATTAAGGGGCCTCACTCGCTCCGCTCGTTCGTCCCGCTTCTTGGTCTAGTATAAGTCTACTTTAGTATAATATTTCAGGCTGTTGAGATTACGGAGCCTCACTTGCTCCGCTCGTTCGTCCCGCTCCTTGTTCTAGTATAAGTCTAGTTTAGAATATTTTAGGCCAATGGCTTTTGGAGGACTCATTCGCTCCGTTAGGTCGCCCCCTTTCTTGGTCTATTATAGGTCGGGTATCCATTAGAATTTAAGCCAATAGCTTTTAGGGGCTCACTTTGGCCTTCAAGAGTGTAGTTTACAATTTTTGGGGGTATGGCTTCCTAAAGCTCACTCTCCTAAGTTTAGTACTGTATATTAGGTATATATGATGAAAGCTGAACTCACGTGGGCCCACTTCTTGGTCTGTTCTTAAGCTTTCATTTTACTGGACCTGATATACTGTATACTAGGTTTATAGTGGCTAAGCTGTAGCCTAGTATAAAGGACGCGTCACAAAGGATACAGTATACAGGATTCCTAGACTTAGTATGAAGCTTGTGTGTTAGTTTACTGCATAGATAAAAGGGAGACCTAGTTAGTTTGTCCTCCTTCTCCCTTTAATATAAGTCTAACTAGTAAAATCGTAGGGAACCTGTCTTATGAGATATTATGGAAGTGCCTTATAAGTCATATGGTGTTTGAAGCGTTGCATATCTGGTCCATTGAAGGAACGGAGACAACATACAGTATATTAGACAAACTAGGCTAGGAATCCTAGCTTTATACTAATAGTTGATAGGAGGGGGACTTGGAAGCTAGTTTTATACTAGCAAGAACTGTCTTACAAGTCAATGAAAGATTGGTCAACTCCCTTCTAGAGCCATTCCAGGTTCAGTATAATGAAGCTTAGTCTAGTATACTGTATGTTATGGAACCTCGTATACTGTATATTAGCCCTAGTATAATGAAGGCCTGTATCCTATATATTACGGAACATTGTATACCGTTTATTCAGCCTTGACAGTATAATCCTAGTATACTGTAAATTAGTATACAGCAGAGGATTGTACGGACGGACGTACGGACGCAAATTTCGGAATTAGGGTACGAGGTCAGGGGGGGAGGTCTAGAGCAGAAATTCTTCTAAGTGTCAAGGTCATGGTTGTACGGACGGACGTACAGACGTACGGACGCAAATTTCGAAATTAGGGGGTAGGATCAGGCCAGAGCTAAGACATGAAACATGTCAAAAGATCTCGTCCAGCAATTAAATAAGAAAGTTCCAACTTTTTGTGATTCTTTCAAACTTAGTTCCCTGTTCAGCTAGGTACCAGTGATGGAGCAATTCAAAATTTTCTACAACTTTCCGGATTAGGCCTATTGTGCTGAGAATCAATTTCAACATTCCTAATCATATCTGTCCCAGCTCCTTCACTAGTACTTTTCCGTCCCTTCCACCTTCTTCGCTTAGAATCGTTCAATTTTCAAATGGTAAAGAAAAACTTTCCGCATTCATGTTTGCAGTCATTGGTTGAAGAAGTTTTTGGCTGCACCATACGGAAATTTGCCGCGAGGTATCAATTACATCACTTTGGCGGTAAGTGGTCTGTTATTTTGGGCATTGCTGTACGCCTTCCTGGAACGAGACGTCGAGCCTGGTGGACAACTTTTTCAGCTCTTTGCTCTGACCATACTGAGCTATTTTTGTGGATGGTTGATATCACTGCTACACTTGCCTCCTTTATTGGGCATGCTTCTGTGTGGTATTGGTTTACGAAACTTAGGGTTTTTTGATGTCTTCGGTATCTACGCAGAAATTGTCGGAAAAATTAGGTACCTAGAATGATTGTACATTAAAAACCATCATAGATCAAATAAATTAAATTCTCTGTATCTTATTCGTTGTGACAGAGAAGTGGCACTAACCACAGTTCTATTGCATGCGGGATTGGGATTGGATCCAAAAGCACTGAAAAAATTGAGCTTTGTTGTTATTAGATTGGCATTCATACCTTGCCTAGCCGAGACTATTGGAACCGCCGTTGCTATACGTTATGTGTTACATATGCCATGGATATGGGGTTTCTTACTCGGGTAAGCGTGTATGACTTGAATAGAGATCAAATAAAAAACTCCAGAAAATTACAATTCGATCTTGGTATTATGGATTTATACATAGGGGTCATCATTCAAATCAATGCAAAAAGTCTGCAATATGTGGGATTACATTAATAACGGATCAAAAATTAGCGATTCAAGTTTGAGACGCCTTAGATTGTACCATTTCCTCCTGCACTTTCTTGTACGCAATAGGATTATTAACTTATATTTTCTCATGTTAATTGATTTTAATATGACTCATAAAAGCTCGTTTCCCTTACAAATCCTAGAAAAAGCTCTTCTCAAGCCATTCTGGTCTGAACCATGGTCTGAACAAATACAAGCCACCCAGTGATACTACCCTGTGATACATTTTGTCACTTGAGAAAGTTTTAACCATTTATCACAATCATCAGTATTGACTACAGAGAATAATTTTAGAGGAAAAAGTTGGTATGCATTACAATCTTGAAGTATTCCTGTGTACAAAAATGCCCTTTAATTTTTATTCTAAAATTATTCTTTATTTCAAAATGTGGATGAACATGAATGATCAAAACGTCTCTGTACTATTCTCATGGGAGTCATGAAACTGCTGGAAGCTTTTCTTATTGGGTACTTTTGCCCGCAGGTATCAGTGGCGTGCGTGAATGTAGCACTGCCGTCCAAAGTTAAATTGTCGTATACGCAATACCAACGATCCCCGAAAGTGGGTGTTTCGAGCATTTGTTGCGTGTGTGTTAGTGACGAAGGTTCGCGTGTGTTAGTGACGAAGATTCGTATTCACACGCTACTACTATGATGATCAAATGCATATACGACAATTTTTTTGTCGTATATGCAATGTGAAGTGCCGTATCTGAGAATCGAGAGCTTGTTGAAGGAAATGATTAATATAATTGAATTCTACGTCAAAAAGTAATGTTAGAGAGCTACATAGAGTGATCTTATTTTCTTCCGAACATATTTTTCAATCTAGTTTGATACTTTTCCATGATCGTTGTTCTTGCATATACGACAATTTAACTTTGGACGGCAGAGCAGAGTTGGAAAGCTAGCTGAAAGCTGAAAGTTTTAAGCCAAAAGCCGAAGAATTTCGAGCCCAAAAAGCCGAAAGCCAAAAGCCAAAAGCCAAAAAAATTTTTTGAGTTGAAAGCCAAAAGTCAAAAGCTTTTTTTATTCAGCTTTTTTACGTTTTCACGGTCCCTTAACTCTTGTTTAGGACCTGCCTATAAAAAGACGGAAAAAGTTGAAAGCTGAGAGTTAAAAGCTGAAAGCCGGAGGAGTTTTGACCCAAAAAGTTGAAAGACAAAAGCCAAAAAAAAAAAAGTAAGGTGAAAGCCAAAAGCCAAAAGTTTTATGTTCAAAGGTTAACAGCTAAAGCCAAAAGCAAAAGTTTCATCTTTCAGCTTTCCAACTCTGGAATGTAGTATGGCACGACAGCAACGCTCTCTAGCGGCTAACACGCAATCGTCATTTGTGGTGTAAAACCAAGAAATTAGGAGAAATTGCCTATCTCTGTACCGCAATTTCTGGCAAAAAGAGATACTTTTCTAATGATCTTTATTGTAAATACTGAATAATATAATTAGAATAGCACGCCAATAGGCGGCGTAACTTGGAGTTGGCACTGGCAGTGTTGGTAGCCTTACCCCTGTGTACAAAGGTGATCATGGTTCAATTTGTAGATCTCCAAACAGTTTTTCAATTCAGCTTTCCACTTCAAATATGAGCTTTAGAAAAAAATTTTTACTACAAAAAATGTTCGTGTTAGAATTCTCTACAACTTTGATTCTCACACTGTTCTTGATTAAAAGTCAAATGACTTCAGAAAATGCGTTTGAAGTTTGAACTAAAGCATGTATTTGGTCCTGAGGAAAAAAATCCATGATCATTGATCATCTTTGTAACTAGCGCTACCTAGTGCAGGTTACGCCTATGAAAATGAAACTCGATTCAGATTCTCACATCTCACTTCTCAGAGCGGTTTATTAATAAGGTAATAATTATTATCATTTTCGTGGTCCGATGATCGTATTTTCAGTTTTCTTTACTTTTTCGGTGGAACGGCAATATCCTTTCGTTCGCAAAATAAATCATTTGATGTTTCTTCAAGTGTAACACAAGTTAGAAGCGATTCTGGTGAACTGCGAATCCAGAAGAAGTGATAAAATGCCATTCAAACTCGGACGAAATGCCATCATAAGAACTCAACCTTACCTAGATTCAGGAAAGGTTTATTTGAATGAAAAAATCAAAGTATTCACTGTTAATTTTATTGATGGTAATGAGCGACACAAAGGATTGCGGTAAGTCTATGAATTTTCATTGCTGTACTTAATCCGAGTGCTCCAGGTAGTTTATCCAATCGCTCTTTAACATGATTATTTCATTCTTATCGTTAAAAATGGATTGAAGGTTGATTCTTGTTTTGTTTTTCTCACAGAGATTTTGCAGAATGGCACATTCCTCAAATAAAGTACAAGAATCCAGATGTTCAATGTGTAGCCTTGAAAAATTTGACTCCAAACCCATTTATAAGAGTTTTTCTTGGTGAGATTCGTATTTCATTTATACAGAGACGTTCTAATCGGTCCATAATGACCTTCACACCTCAAATAAGTTGAGAGTTGAGTCGTAGAGACTTGTCATGATTACTTGAAGTATAAAAGGATATAATAATAATGAAATTATTGAATTGGAATACAAAATGCTAAAATTAATAATTAATTACCCGTACGTCGGTCGAGATGAGTTGAAATTTTCTTGAAAAATTGTGATATGTTTCGGAACGAAATGTTGTGAAGGAAGTCAATAACCAAGTTTAATTCGTACACGGAAAATATGAAGGAATCTTCAGTCGAGAATGATCCGATTCTGAACTCAAATTTATATTCTATTCATTGTTGTTTTGGGATCCTTACAAAATTGGTTTAATGGGTATGAATTCTGATACAATTTTTCGTTGTCTATTTCATCTCCGTTCGCACGTACAGGCGCTATTCATTGATTCTAAATTAATGTCACATTATACCGTAATTTAAGAAGTTAGTTTTCATTTCAAAAAATATATGTACATTCTCCATTTGATCATGTACTCGTAAGCACTGATATTCTTCTTGTCATTGTTGTTTATATTTACTCATTTTGTTCTACAGAATCTGGAGAAGAAGTAATCATAGATGTTGACAACAGAGAAAGAAGAGAAATTCTTAATCACGTTATTAAAGTTTTAGGAAAACCAGAGTTAGTATTTCACTTTAATTTGTCATGCAATAATTGTTTTATTTACCTTCGTACTTATTTATTCTATACTATGATGAACTGAGAAAAAAATTATGATGTTGCTGGATTGGTGGTTTAGCAATTTATTATTTTTAAAAATTTCCATCTTATTATATTCGACAACATTTTAAATTTTATAGATCAGAGTACTACCTCGAATTACTGTTATTTTTTTCTTCTTATTTTCAGAGTCTTTCTGGAGAGAGAACTGTTAGCTCAACAGAAGCAAGAAAATCCGGCAAATTTTGGTTACAAATGTCTTCATCATTGTATGTGTCAAATACCTGGTCAAGTTCCCTGCCCAGGAATAATTCCTGTCCCAAAACACCGAAGGGGGAAATGGTTCACCAAAAATGTTCTGGGGCAGTGATTTTGAATTGAAAATTTTTTTAGGAATGAAAATTATTGCTATTGTATGCATTTTGAAGTTGTTAGATCATTTTTGTTTGTTGTTAATACCGATAATTGTCGTACTACAATCCCCATCTTTTGTTTTCAATTATTTGAAGACCTGATGGTATAATTTTCTCTCATACATGTTTCAATACCAAGAAGACAGTCTATAATGCCAATATTAGAGTATTTGTGGTAAAATTTGCTCATATTCTCAAATTTGTGTAGATTCATACTGCTATGAAAGGAAAATCAAAATATACAAAAGAAAGTCCAGTTTTTAATGCGTTTGTTTTTCATTTCAGACAGCTTATAGGTTGATGGAAGTGACTTTGCATCTAGTATTTTTGTAAAATCTTCAAAATGATGAAATTATGTGGTTAAAAAAATATATATTTACAGGAACTACAGGTTCCTTCGGTAGAATCTTTTGGACAGATGACGAGTTTATTCTCCAACAATTGATGCAGATGAGAATTTGTGCTTAGTCCTTCTAGAAAACATTTCAACTATAGCACATCAAGTTTTTAAATTTCACACTCTTATTTGTTCATGAGCATTCAATTTTTATTCACAGGATAACAATGGGAAAAAAAGAGAGAAAAGGATGTTGTTAGAATTTGGAAACTGAGATGGAGTCGCTAGTTTTCTGTCACTACTCATTCAATTTCATTAGGATATAATTTTCATACCTAGCTGAAGCCTAAAAACTGAGGCAAGAAAATTAGCCTGCTGACTTATGAGTTGCAAATGAGAAAAAACAGCGATGAGATCTGTGTACAAATCTTGAGATTTAAAATTGGCTGGGGGCGTAGGAAATAATTCCTACTCAACATAAGGCCAGTTTCTCTGTCGTGAATCATAATTCACGTTTTGAGAAAATCTTCTGAAATGAGATTTTACATGTTTTTGAAGAATGTAAGTTGATTGTTATTGTTTCAGAGCTGTTTTGAGCGCCGTCAGCCCAGCTGTTCTAATTCCTTCATTACTAGCCATAAAAGAGAAAGGTTACGGTGAAAATAAAGGAATTTCCACTCTTGTAATAGCAGCATGCAGTCTTGACGATATAGTCGCTATCTCTATGTTTGGTGTCATCTTAGGTATGATATTTTCAGATGAAACTTCGTCGGGTAGGTTTTTAATCTTTTCAGGACCAATTAAAATATGGTACGAACCCTCGGAATTTAAAGTTGTATTTTCTTCATGCTCAGTTGACTTTGAACAGAAGTTACTCCAAGGACCTCTTGAAGCTGGGATTGGTTTTGTTGTTGGAGTGGGTTGGGGTATTGTAGCTGCTTGTTTTCCTCATTGTAAAGAAGTAAGAAATGAAACGATTTTTATCAAGAAGTACAACTAAACTGTTATGGTATTGCTTTTATCAAATTAGAGGGATCCACTTTGTATTCCATAGAAATATTTAGTTGTGAAGCGGTCATTCATGGTCGGTGGAGGGGGTTTAGCGTTAGTTCTTTGGAGCACCCGTTTTGGATATCCCGGTTCCGGTCCGTTGGCAACTATCGTATCATCTTTTATTGCTCAAATATACTGGAAAAAACAGGGGTGGTCGGATGAATACGTAAGTGTGCGTGATTATATAGGCTGTATCATTATACAAACTTATCAGTAACACATATCACTAAAAATTTCATCGTAGAACCCTGTTGAAGTTGTCGTCAATACTCTATGGTCCGTAATGCAACCTCTCCTATTTGGACTAATTGGAACGGAAATCAAGTTCGAGATAATCCAATTATCGCTCATAGGGCAAGGCATGGCCGTGCTTGCTTTTGGTTCAGTTGTACGTAGCGTGGTTATAAGTATGCAATGTAGAGTTAACTTATTTCGAACGGATTAGCTAACAAATGAATTAGAGCAAATTAAATCGAATTTTCATCTCAATTTTCACAAACTCTCCTCTGTTACTGACCTCCCCCCCCCCCCCGAGTCAATAACTCTTCGTGAAATGTTGAAAAGCTCGTGAGAGAAAAAAAGTTCCATGTCTTTGACATTCCATCATCATATTGTATTAAGATGACCTCTCAGAACTGAAAGATCAAGTTGACATTTTCAATCTATGAAGTATGTTGGAGAATCAAACTGACAATTAGTTTTTGAGCCATTGGTAATACTCAAGACCAGAAATATGAACTGCTCAATTTGATGAATCAAGAAATTTCTGGAAATTTTTTGAAATAAAAATTCGACTGCTACCTGCAGTGGTGGTGGAAAATATTCGAAGTCTATAAATTTAGCAATGTAATCTTCCAGGTACGAGTAATTTCATGTTCTCTCGCGCTTGTTGGATCCAATTTAAATTTAAAGGAAACAATTTTCGTCAACTTGGCTTGGCTGCCTAAAGCAACTGTTCAGGTAAAAAGGAATTTAAGGAGATACTATATACAAGAGTTTATAAAAAAATTGAGAGATTTATTCGGGTTTGAGATGAAAAAAATAGGATGAGTCAGGTTGATTCATTGGTTAATCCCTTCTTCCATCTAGTGGTAGTCATGGCCGGCGAAAACAGTGTAGCAAGCTCGCACCTGCTAGGTACACATGGGAATTCATATCTATTATACCTATTTGCGTTTTCTTAGTTGAAAAAAGTGTTTTGCTACTCATGGGGAAAATTTAATTTGCCGGCTCTATGGTAGAAGAAATAAAAATTGAAAATAAGTCAATTTTTTTACTTCTTAGGTTCAGAAGGGAGGTTGAGGTCCCGGAGAACAATTTTTCTCCCCTCTGAAGCCCTTGAGAGAATGGGAAAAACTACCTAATCGACTCCCCCTCGATGCTCCGTTGATCCTCTCGTTCCCGCTTTTTCCTTAGTTGAAACCTTTCGGATCCCCGAACTTCATTTGAGAAAAACTACTCTAAATATTCTCAGTTGAAGCCCTGTTTCTCTTTTTGAACCCTTGAAGCCATTTGCATTCGAGGACTTCAAGTAGGTACGCTCTTTACCAGAGTAGATGACTGCGGAATACCTTCTCGAGGATTATGAAACAATGAGAAACGCATAGAGTTTGGCAGAATTTCTTGCATACAATGCGGTCGTCAAACCCGTTCTACCAGACTGCCCCTGAGGATTTTTGAAGATATTCTAAGCATAGATAGGTGTAAGTAATGAGTTTGCAAAACAGTACAATGAATAATGATAATAATTGTAATTTCTTATCGATAGGCAACTCTTGGACCATTAGTATTGGATTCAGTCATTCGCGCAGGTAGAGATGACTTGCTCTCCTACGCTCAGATAATCCTTACCATCACTGTGCTCTCAATCCTGGTGACGGCACCTGTCGGCGCTATTGGAATTTCACTTGGCGGACCTCGACTACTTAGTCACAAATCGGTCGAAGCTTCGAGAAAATATTCTACAGCAAATGATCAAAACACAAATGTGACTTAGATTCATCTACACTTCAAATAATTGATAAGAAAAGTGAACATGAGTTGCAGAAGGCCAAAAGTTCAATATTTGAATTTTGAAGAAAACGAATATTGTAATGATAGGCTAGATTGAATTACTTTTTTATTTTGGACACGTTTTGTAATTACAATGATTTTTTAACTGCACTATTTTATTGTTATATTGGATGACGCTAATCAATGACGTCCCGTCCTGGTCAAATTCTGGGCTCTTGGCCTCACCTAGGATTGTTGATGTCTGGATTTACAATTAAAAAGAACGTGACTCAATCATTAAACTGGGAAGTTTTGGTCCCTCTATTAGGCTTCAGCTGAGGAGTATTTTATTGGTTGCATATTTCAGAAAATTTTACATTTGTCAACGATCTCAGTAAACAATTTATCTCCCATCTGAATCTTTGGAAAAAATGGGAAACTACCTTTTTGATGCCTATTTCAAGCTCCGTTGATCCCCTGCTTGTTCTCGCTTTTTCCCTCATTGAAGCCCTTAAGTTTCCCGGACTCGAAGGGCTTCATTTAGATTTAGGAAAAACTACTCATTTAATTCCCATTCAAAATCCTGTTTCCCATTTTGAGTCCCTGAAGCCTTCTGAATTGGAGGGCTTCAAAATGGGATCAATGTTTACCGGGATGGTCGAACTCACTTTAATGTGCTCATGGCGACGAGTAGGTATTTTCTGTATCTTCTAATGAGAATTTTTTACAAAATTGACCACTATCTTTGAGAATCGCATTTCAAACTTTCCTGTACCTATAGCTACGCTACTGCGATTGAGTGTAAAAAGCTGTTCCCTTTGATGTATTTAGTCATGTACAGCCTGAGCTAACCACAGCTGCTGATCTACTCTACTCTACAGCAGGTTTCATCAGCTGTTTCATTGCACTTGCACATGGCCGTGACTTGCATCAAGAGTCAAGACTATCGAAAACTGGCCCACTGCGATACGAACTGTGGTCCTGATTACTGTTAATGAGAAGTCGGCATGATTTAAAAGATGAGAAGCATGCGGTGTGATTGTGAATGTGAAAACTTGGGAAGATATTCATCTTTCTCGATATCTGAGCCTCCGAATTTCTACAATCTAAGAATTCTCTTCAAAACGAAGCTCAAAATTCATTACTTCAGGAAGTTAATTTCGTGACCTTGATAATTTGTTCTCGCTTCTCAATCTCAATTACATTTTATTTTGCATTTTTGTTGCATCGAAGTGTTCGTTGAAATGGCTGCTGAAATGGAACACAAGTCTGTAACACTTTTTCGAGAGTATTTGCGTATTCCGTCGGTTCATCCGAACGTTGATTACGGTGAGCTCAAACTTCATCTCAACTGTATCTTCCCATCCTAGCTTTTAATTTCTGCGGTGTACCGTAATATTATGAGAATCTTCGACTGTTTTCTCATTCTCTCAGAGGAAACAAACAATAGAAAAGATATACAGAACTAATTCTTTGTTGAGAACGCTGATCGATTAGATTTTATCAGTGATATGTGCTACGAAATAGGTGATGCCGCTGTCTAGTAATTGCGTTTGATTTCGTCGACCACAACTTGGTACGGAGATGTGCTAAACAAACCATGAAGTTGGGGTTAATAAACAGCACTGATCGTTTGCCACTTCTCTATAACGTCTACTCTCAAACAAACTTACCAAAATATTAATTTTTAAATAATAATAACCAAATTATAATACTATTTATTTTATTATAGATGGTTGTGTCAAGTTTTTGACCAAAGTCGCCAATGATTTGAAATTGCCAATTAAAGTCGTTGAAATAGTTCCGAAAAAACCTATTGTGATCATCACTGTCATCGGTTCGGACCCTCAGTTACCGGCTATTCTGCTCAACTCTCATATGGATGTCGTCCCGGTGTTTCCGGCAAGTGTTTATTGGTATCGACTCGACTATTTTGTGTATGTTCGAAGATTTTAATTAGTCATCTGTCAATTCAGGAAAATTGGAATTATGGACCTTTTGATGCGGTGAAGGACGAAAGTGGAAATATTTACGCGAGAGGTAGTCAGGATATGAAATGTGTGGGTATTCAGTACATAGAAACCATCAGACGATATATAAATGAAAATCTGAAATTGAAGAGAACAATTCATATGACATTTGTGCCAGGTTAGCATATTAGATTCCAATGCTCTCCGTAAGTACTCGGAGATTATTTAAAAAAACTGGCTCACGTTTACATTTGTCATACCTAGATGAGGAAATTGGTGGTGTTGATGGGATGAAATTGTTTGTTGAACACGCGGAATTCAAAAAGCTTAATATCGGATTTGCGTTGGATGAAGGAATAGCTAGTAATACTGAAGAATATAACCTCTACTATGCGGAGCGTGCCATATGGCGTTAGTAAATATTTTCTCTTATGGAAACTTCCTTTACTAATTGATTAATAATGTTGTTGACTTAATTTATGTGTAGAGTTGAATATCACTTGTAATGGAACTACTGGTCACGGCTCATTGCTTCACGAGAACACAGCTGGCGAAAAAATCCAGTACATCATTAATAAATTTTTGGAACGTAGAGAGAGAGAAAAGAAAAAACTATCGTCAAACCCAAATTTATCTCTGGGAGATGTAACAACCGTCAATCTCACGAAATTAAATGTGATTATTTTCACAGATGTCTAATAACGACATCAGAATTAGAAACCAAGTGACCAATACTTTATTATTCTTTGATAGGGTGGTGTTCAAGCTAACGTTTTACCTCCCGAATTGAGCGTCACCTTCGACGTCCGAGTAGCTCCCGATGTGGAACATGCTGAACTCGAGGCGGAAATACTACAGTGGTGTTCTGAGGCTGGACCGGATGTTTACCTCAAGTTTACGACGCAGAACCCTAAAATGGGGTTAACGAAATTAGATGCGAGTAATCCGTGGTGGATGGCTTTCAAAGCTGAATGCGATAAAATGTACGTAAAGAAGATATTTTGAAATTCTAAGTACTTGACAATTTCGATGATGGAAGAACTATAGAATAAAATTCTCCGCCAAAAATCACTTCTAGAGAGAATTACTCATTTAATTTCAAAATTTTTTCGTGAAATACGGTAAGTCAATCTTAAAAAACACACAAATTAAACAACCTGAAGAAGAACGAAGACGTTCGAAACGCGTCGTTTTCTCTGTGAAAATAAATAGTGAAATTCAGCCGGAAATTTGTGTGTTTTTTAAGAGAATTACTCAGGTGTGAAAATTCTCGCTAAAAATTGGTGGTTCTGAAAGTAACTCGTATGAAGATGAAAACTTTTTTAAGACGCTTCTAATAAGATCAAATTTTAAATTCTCCAATACGACAAAAAACTGCCGATTTGGTAGTTATCATTGATAAAAGTACAATTTCCAATGTTATACCTGTAAAAAACAATCAAGTATTCCACTGTTTCTATTCACAGGGGATTGAAGTTGAAACAAGGTGTTTTTCCTGGAGGAACCGATAGTAGATTTATTCGTAATGTGAGTATTTTGGCCAATTTTGTAGCTATTTAATTGAATTGGTAAATCTAATTAACGTTTCCATCATATCCGCACAGGTTGGCATTCCAGCTTTGGGATTCTCACCAATGAATCATACACCTGTTTTACTCCATGATCATGATGAATTTCTGAATGAGAAAACTTTCTTGCGTGGATTGGATATCTACTACAATATCATAAAAGCCGTTGCATGTGTTTGAATTGTATTCTGAAAGCAGATTTCTTTCCAAATTCACGTGCCAACTTTCCATTAAAACATTGTGATTTCGAGTTACCCATAATACATTGGCTTTATTCTTTATTTTTAAAAAATCAAATTTTATTGATACAATTTTTTTAAAACCGATTTACTATTTTAATCATTTTTTTTTATATTTACCCTGTTTTCAACAATATTCCTACTGTAGAAATCATGTATTATTCTCAATAAAATTCTGTAATATGAATTCTATTTTGATGAAAGTTCTACAAAAATAACTGGCCATCATAAATCAAGAGCCTAGGAAAAGAATTTAACGCGTCACTGTTGCAAATTCAATCACATCAAATATGAATTTTCGTTATTTTTAGTACTACAGTGAAATTTTCCACTATTCTTTTTGCCAAATTTGAATTAAACCATTTTTCGATTCATGCTGGGAAGAAATTTTTGTCAAGAAAATATTAACCGTGATTCCATGATTGAAAACAATGAAAATGCAGTCGGCGACAATTGCAGACCAAATGGTGTATTTCACCCTAAAGTAATTCATGATTCATTTGATATTATATCATTAATCGAGTGTAGAAAGTATTTATGACCGTGATTTGAAACTGCCATCAGTCTTCCAAAAGCGCTGATACTGAGAGCAGTTTACTTCGTGAATCTGTTGGCAACCTCAATGAGTTGTCAATCCAACCGCCATCGAGATTCGTAACAGGAGGTTATTGGCAAATTTTGTCATCGTACCAAAGTTGGGTTCGTAAAAGACTAAGAAGATAAAAATGTTCCAACTAGCTTTCTCTGAGCTGGTAACTAGTTCATTAGATAGTATTGTGGTATCGTAATTATAATAATTTATTGTAGCAATTTGGAAGATGGCCGGAAACAATATCAAACCCATCCTCTGGTGATATGATAGCCACCCTTCAAGGATACGTGTCAATTATTGTACATAATGATATCAGAATTGATATCACAGTAGATCGGGCTATTCGACTAGTAAATAACAGGGTTCGTAAAAAGATCTTTTGAAACGAATACTTTATCATTACGGTCAAACTTTACCCCGGTCGTATTTTCTATGCAGGTAAATATGAAATTATCCATTACCCCTTCAGGAAAAATCTCAGCTCTCCTATCGCCTACCGGTAGAATGTATCAATACGGAAGTAGGGTTGAGACTGTGGGCTTCGGAAAGAGTAGAACAAATAATAAGTAGGTAAGACTCTTTCTTAGCGTGCGTGCGAGTTGGAATTGTTATCATAAATGCATTCTCACTGTGTTTGACAGATATGCGAAAATGTGGCACGGGGGTATTAGTTTTACTTCTGATTCTTCAGCTCTGGTATTCCTTCTAGATGAGGGTGGTACTCGATCAACAACAGACAAATTTTGCGACCTCACCAGTTACGATTTTTCCAAGTCCGTGTTTTTCGCTGAGTCTCTGCACGGACCTCAATACGTGGACGAATGTCTAACGCTTTTGAATACTGCTCGTTATACGGTTAAAAGTAACGGGGATGAGAAGTGGATTATCAACGGAATCAAAATTGAACAAAACGCCGATGGTTTCGTGAAGTACGAGAATTATCTACGGGGTATAAGTACTCTTGACACAAAGTTGATGCTAAATTTCACGAAATATTATTTTTTCAGAGTTAGTAGAGATAAAAATCGAATCCAAATAAAAACGAGTTTGAAAGGTACCAGTGGTATAACGACACCTTTCGTACATTGCACAGCTTCAGTGGGCATTCAAGACGAACCAAAACATTTGTTCGTCCGACGAGGTGAACGTAGAATGCATTACGACGGCGAAATTTTTGTTGTTCGTAACGGCGGTCATTCCGCTGGTTTCGACAGTTGCAATAAATTAACAGTTTTCTAATTTACTCGATTCGTTTAAAATCAATCGATATTGTGTGACGTACAACCTACAGCTGTTGCATGAAAGTAGGAAATTTTAATGAATGTCCATTTTTCACGCGAAAAAATGATAACGAAGTTTTTTTTACAACTGTTTGCCATCTAGAACGCGATTTTATTCATTTATGGTTATATAAAGTTTTAAAATATAATAGTATAATTCTCGAGGAAAAGATACGAAGTTCAAAATTTTAGAAAAAAAAAAAAACGGGACTCGCACGAAAAGAAGTACAGAAATTAGTACATTCCATAATCAGAAAGATAATTGATCCTGCTCGTATGACAACACAAACGGAGTTGAACATAACAAGGAGAGGAAAAATGAATTATTCCATTCGTACAGGTATTCGTACAAGTATTCCAAGTCCAGAAGTATGAAAGACGTGGGAGAACAAATCACCAACCAAATAAATATTCCATTGTTTTTGATACAACACCAGAACTTTTTGTCGGCACATTCGTAAAAGGTACAACCTGAAATCATCATTCGATATTAAGTTCAAGTATTTAAAAATTTTGATAGTGTGAAGTTCATACGGAAAAGTGTTTACTTCGTTCTCGTGGTTAGTCACGGTCAGTCGTCGTATTGATGGGCAAGGACTAACAAATGAAGATGAACTCAGAGCGGATACATTCGGAACATCCATCTTTGGTTGCATCGAAAAACTGCGTCGAGAAGAATCTAAAATATTCTGAAGAGAAAAAAATCGATCCATCATTAACGCTTCTGAAGCTGCAACTTGGTCCACGTAATCTCTCTGGAGCTTACAAACCTTATCTCGTTTCGACACTACGCCGATCATCATATTGGAGGATATTTGTTTTCCATTATGCGATAAAGCCGCTTGCGCTTCTCTTCTGTTCGAATATCTGATATGTATCCAATTACCACCATTTATGGAGTGCTTCTTGTCAACTATTTGACCGAAGCGTGCGAAATACGAGAGCACCAAGTCCAATTGAGAAAGTGAAAATCCAAATACAGTAACCCAATTTTCCGAGAAATTTTCTTCGATAAAATCTCTACAAGTAAAAACAATTACTAGTTATGGCAACTCGTCTTCTGTCATAAAACGCGATAAAATTTCGAAAGGATATTACTTTGAATTTATTTGGGAACTATTTGCATCAGTGCAATCAGAGGCTTGTCGCTGAAAATGGATAAGACTATAATCAGCTAAGCTGAGAGTTGGAGGACCTTCATGTTTTTCGGTAGGGCTGCTGATGCTCTGATGATGATTGTATCTGCATACAGATGAAAGAAAACATATAGTAATATGAGTAAGAATAAAGCCTGACATGAAGATGAGACGATAACTTACTTATCGGTTATTGAATATTGATTGGGTGATGATTGATATTTTGATGCTTGTGGTTTAGTTGGTGAGGATAATCTAGGAGACGCATAGCAGGACGAATTATTGTGATCATTTCCCAGTAGAAATGAAGGTAAAAACTGAGAATTATTAGCTGCCGAAGAGTCGAACGCCGACGTATTGAAAGAAGTGTTAGGACTACCGAGAGTCATAGGTTCCATCGAGAATGTTTCAAACTTTTCCAAGTTACTAATATGTAATATAAGGTACCTTTACCGTTAATTAATATTCCTTAATAGTTGATATTTTTTCCAAGTCACTTCTAATAAAAAATTAGGTAGTACGGGTTATTTGCTGCGAATTTAGAATTAGGATCGTACTAACGATGGAAAGAAAAACCGTTGCACTTGCAGAATTTTTCGTCTTTTTCCTTATCACGTGTACAATGTTTACCTGATTGCAACGCTCTCTATGGTGTACTATGATGACTTTGCAAGTTTACAGCCGGGTTCCGGTCCTTCCAGAGAAGTGGAGAACTAGGACCACCTGTGGGGACCACCGAACCAGAGCTTAAATTCGGGTAATCAGAAAAATTGGGAGCAGACCGTTATGGGCTTTGAATATTGAGGGTCAAGCGAGGGAAGAAGCAGTCATTTCTGAGTTTTGGAGATAGGACTTACAAGTGGAGCCAGTAAAAACTAAGAGCCAAGGATGAGTGCCAGATCTTAATTTTTTTTGGCTCCTAAAAAATGGGAGCGGAGCTGCTTTCTGGCTTTTTTGGAAGCCGGCTCCCCACCTACCGGGTATTGGGACTTGAGAGTGGTATTGGGTACAGCTCAGTCTCATTAGGTACATACAGCTGAGCATCAGATAAAGCTCTTGCCAGCTCGGCGCGGTTGTAGTATAGGAAAGGGCAGAAGAAATATTAATTTTTTATTGATGCTTATTTTTAGATCGAACAATTATTTGGAGTCTTCATTTCCTTAAATACTGGATAAGTTACTGGGCATGTTCGTTAGATAAGCTAATTCATAGCTAGGGATACGGAACGAAAAATTTTTTTCGGTTTTCGGTTATCGGTCCTCGTCAGGAAATTATTTCACTCAATCGTTCCGCTCCTTATGACCGATTCAAAATTTTTTCGCTCCGCGGTTTCGCTCCTCGGAACGAAAAATATTTCAATCGGTTTTCGGTTTTCGTTCCGGTTATTGCTCCTCTTCCATTTTCTGCGAGGTGTTGCAGATGCAGGGCAAGTATTCTTGAACACTTACTGAGTTACTCGGATTGACAAACCGACTGAGAGGCCGTCAGGAACTTTTGACATAGTCATTTCCTGTTTATAATGAGCTCTACTGGAGATGTTTTTTTTACTTGAATGATAATAATAACTTTCGACTGCTCACCCGAATATATTACAAAATATGCTTTCTTGTAATTGACACATTCTCCACATCTGCCTCGAAACGTCAAAAAAAAATTGGTAGAAAAAATTGTATGACTAAATTTATATTTATCAATTATCGTCTGGTATACTGGACTTGTGAAATATTCGTAAATATCGATAATCAAATTTTTTCAATGTTCCTGAAAAGCGATCGTAGGAATAAGTGCGGCGAGCAAAATGAAATTCTCCCACATAACGTAAAGAGGGACATTCCTTGAAGAGTTTTTCAATTATCTTCCGCTGAAAATAGATCGAGGGGTTATTAACATGAAATTTACATTTATCCTTGCGGGAAACAGTAAATATTCCAACTATTCAACCTACTTCAAAAGATCGAGAAGCAACATCAAGAACTCTAAGTTCCTTCAGCCGTTTACAACAATTTACAAGTTCATCTCCGTCGCCTATAAAATGACTTGTAACAAGTTTCAAAAATTGTAAACGAGGCGCATTCTTAGACACTATATCCAGCAGCTTCTGTACAAACTGAAATCAATTCAATTTCGTAATTTTTATTTAGAAAATTTTTGTTTGGTAATCTTCTTCAAAAATTTCATCCTCCTCAGGCTTACCAGTTTATCACAAGGTCGTAAATGAAAATATAATGATTTCAAGTTTAGAAAATTGGACTGAGAAAAAACGGCATCAAAAACGTCGTACGTATATCCGTTGATTTCCATAAATCTAATACCCCGAATATCCAAATGTTCTAAATCTGAATTCAAAATCACCAAAGTATTTTAATTCTCATCAAGTGAGTAATTGAATTCACTCTTCAGGTAATCATGTGTCATAAATAACAAATGCATTTACTTCGAAGTCGCTTAAAAGAATATTTCATGGTCCGTTGGTGCTTGTCGCGATTGACTTTTGAGACTTTCGAAGGATCAGCGCTGCCTATTTTGCGATTGTATAGACTGAGTTTCCTTAAAGCGGTCTATAATTAATAATATCGAGTACAGAATCGAGTTATAAAAATTCAATAACCTTTAAAGTTATTGAGTTGGCAAACTGACATATGGATCCTTCGTCATTTTGAAAGTTTTAATTGGAAAATTATGCATTAATTTCTTAATAAAATTAATATAAAAACGAGCAGAGTGAAGAGCGACTGCGACGTAGCCAGATTTTTTCCCCTAGGGGAGGTGGGAGGAGGGAGTTGATAGAATAAAAACAGATTTTCTTGACGAAAAAAAAAGATACCCTTTTTATCGAATTTTTTTCAACAACAAAAATTTTATCATTTCAGTTAACCCCCCTTCGCTACGCCACTGGGAAAAGAGGCGCAGTCAAAGTGCTCTGATCTGTTTCGCATGGTTACACGGGAGAATTAATTTTTAAATTCAAAAATGACGAACGTACGTGATTTTCAAATATCCTTTGTAATATTCCGAAATTTACTTCTTTCAAGTGCAAACACTGTAATGAAGGACAACGATTCAGAATTTCCGTATAAATCCTATCATTAGTTCTACTATTGTTGAATTCCAAATGAAGAATTTTCAGCCGGTCATACACTATAGATGGTAATTTCTGTTCCGCTACTCGTGAACTACGAGGACTATGCAACAGATGACAAACAGGGAAACGTAGATTCAGCGATTCCAAACGACTTATTTTTAACAAAAAATCACTGAATTCATCGATGGTGAAATGGATATCGTAGAATCCATGAAGCTGAAATTCTTTCAGTTTAGGCGGACTGATTGAGCCGAAAAGTAATGCTTTAATCTTCTCTTCTGTCCGTAAACCTCCTGTAATTGACAATTTTACTTTCTCTAACTCTATTTGATGAGAAATAAGATCGACCAGAACATCCACACCGAACGTATTAAAATTTGTGTGTCCGATTTCAAGTTCTTTCAATCTAAAATTCAAAAAAAAGGGGAAAAAATTATTCGAAGATGTTGCACACGTTTGCCAAATTATATTCGAGAGTAACTTGTTGACCTCACTTCAATAGGGGATATTCACTTAATTGTTTTATTAAAGCTTCGCCAGCACGTGCGGTGAAACTTTCTATCATTCGTGGTAACAATAACTTTTCTTTGATATAGGCGTTAGAATTACCTAAGCCAAATTTTCGAATATTCGGATATATTTCGAATATCTTGCGATACATTCTAGGAGATACGTAAATAAGAGTGAAAAGCTGAAATGATTGGAGATTATTCTGTACTACTTTATGCTGGATTGCATTGTCTAAAACCTTCTCCGAACAGAATAAACGGTCAGGATTGTACGGACCAGGAGGTGTTTCAATACTGAGACTAGTCAAGCCAGAACAATAAAGAATTATGTCGCTCATCGTACGGTCACCTAATTCGCAATCCCAGATGAGTAACGACTTCATTCGAACACCGGCGAAACTCCAGACAATAGAAGGTATGTAAGTCAATCCATAGAATTCAAAATCAAAACGTAAGGTTTTACACATTGTGAGAGAAGCCTTCATTTGTGCCACGTTACCGAGATGAAAAACAAATTTCTCACGATTTATTATTTCCAGATCATTACAAGCATCGTGCCATTTGCGACATGACAACCGAACGCTTTTACGGTCGTCGATAGGTAAGAATTTGAAAACAGAAATTAAAGCCTGAAATCAAAGATGAGTATTGTAAGAAAAAAATTGGAAGATTTAGTCGACATGATAACAAGTAATCATAGAGTTTAGAATAAAGCAGACGTAAGTAGACCTACATACCTCATTAAATGAAGAATGTGAACTCATGATGGAGAGTGAGCAAAATTAACTATGGATGAAAGGATGAATTATGACTACCATTCTACATAATATTTATTTTTAGCCTACTTCAAATCCAAGTTTTATCAGTTTGATTAAATCAGGTATCGACTTGTTGCTGTCGCTACGGCCGACAGTAGCGCTCCGGAACTTCATTATGCCCAGCCACTCATAGCTAGAACTGGCTCAACGGAAAGTCGGAAACGTGACGGAAACAAGTAGAGCAAGCTTTTCAGAACTTGCGACTTATCTACTGGCACCGACGCGACGACGTGTGTTTCGTGTACGAAAATCGACTATGTCCATGTCCCTTCAACAATTGACATACTCCCTTTATCGAAGAAGGTAATGACTTCGTCGGAGTCTATCTGAAATTTCTCTCGCTTTTTTCGCTCTAAATGATGTGAATAGTTTGTACATCTGTGGAAGAACTCGTGCTCTCAAATTCTTCGAAGACCCGTTGCAACATCATCAATTAGATAAGTCAGTCGGAAGATTGACCGAAGCGAAAGGCTGGATATACCCATGTGTTGCTGGTAGTTATCCTTCGAAATTCTTCTTCGTTGGCTGGCTGAAATCGTTTTTGCAAGAGGTTTGTATAACCTGACTGTAATAAAATCAGGCTGCTTATTCCCTTCAGTTGTCTACATGACAACGTATGGAATGGACCTGTAACTAATTTGAACTTATGATTTTATACCATCAGCATGATAGAAAGAAAAGCGAAGAGAGAGATTTTCACAATACTGGGTCTATGTATTCTGTGGTATTCAACGAGTTCCGGAAATAATGTCATTACGAAAGTACTGCTCAATGAATTTCCATTTCCGATGACAGTGACTATGGTACAGTTGCTGTCCATCACCGCGTACTCTGGACCTTTTTTCAATGTGTGCAGCATTCGAAAATTTGTGGATATGAGTTGGTCGTATTATTTCAAAATAATCGTTCCATTAGCTCTGGGCAAGTTTATCGTTTCAGTGCTCACGCACGTTAGTATTTGGAAAGTTCCGGTGTCCTATGCTCATACAGGTTTTTATCGATCATTATCTCTCAATGAAGAAGCATGTAATCGAGATCTGTTATAATAATAACGAATTATATTTGTTTTAGTAAAAGCTACTTTGCCTCTCTTCTCAGTTGTCTTATCGCGTTTGATATTGGGAGAGAAACAAACTTGCAAGGTAATTAAACGTTCGATTGGTACCTTCTTTCTTTTTTTTTTTGCTTTTCGTAGCCTATCTGCTAATCTAAAATTGAGGACGTTTCATGTTTTACAGGTGTACGTTTCTCTGATACCGATTGTTACTGGCGTAATTATCGCTACGCTTACAGAATTGTCATTCGACTTCGTTGGCCTAATTAGTGCCTTATTTGCTACGTTTCAGATGTCTTTACAGAATATTTTTTCGAAAAAGGTGCGTTCGAGTTGTTGAATTACGTAATTTTTCAGCTTACATCGATAACGTTGCGTAACAAAATTTTCAGCTAGCCCATTTTATTGCATTATTTGCTAGATAAGAGTTGTAATTTGAATTTTGTGGCCCGAGAACTGAGGATAAAAGCTGTTCATTTTTATCGACCTTCATGTTTGGAGAACTGAAGTACTATTGTGCACTTCATATTTGTAAAAAGCTGTATGAAGTGGGGAGCAACTAATCATAATCCTTCTGCACTAGAGGGATTCTGCTGAAATGGTAGAGAAAGCCGACTTTAGGAAGTACGAGTTGAAGCTAGGAGCTGGGAAGAAGAGGGTGTAAGCTTTCTTGGCTTCGTTGGCAGTTTTACCCTTAATTAGAGGTGGTGAGCTGAAAGCTTATTTAGATCATATTTTTCCTTGAAAAAGCTCACACTTCTAATGTTTCTTCTTTTCATTATTAAAAATTAAGATCTTGCTTGAAAAATTTCTTCTCTTTTCAGGTACTTCAAGATATTGGTCTACATCACTTGAGGCTATTGCACATTCTTGGTCGATTGGCTTTCTTTATGTTTATACCTTTCTGGTTGTATTTTGATTTCGCTGCTGTTTTAAGTGAATCCAGAGTGGTTAGTAAAACGTTGTAATACCCTTGTTTTCTTTTATGATTTCGCTAAAACGTTAATTGTTACGTTATTTTTGTTCAGCGTTCGGATCGGAGGTATTATATATTAGCGTTATTGTTCACCGATGGTTTGTTGAATTGGCTGCAAAATATTTTTGCTTTCACAATAATGTCAATGGTCACATCGCTCACGTTTGCGGTAGCCAATGCCTCCAAGAGAGTATTCATAATCCTATGTTCTTTATTGGTTATGGGTAATCCTGTTACAGCCGTTAATATTGGCGGCATGATGATGGCCATTTTGGGAATGTTGGCGTACAATAAGGTATTTGATTATTTTCATCGAAAGCTGTTTGAATTTCTACTTCTAATGGAGCTTCCTGCTGTGACAACCGTAAGGGCGTGGTCCCCAAACTCAATAAATGTGACTAAAAATGTCAAATTCTATTGTACAATTCTGTTCTTTCCGCTACTCCTAAAATGCTCGTCTCGATCCGCACCTGGCTGTAATGTAGAAAATATTTCGTTTCAAAATATCCTGGTTCATTCTCTTTAAATATCTGGGCTAGAAGGTTTCGTACGAAATTGGTGCTAATTGAATACTATTTCATCTGTTTTGCAGGCCAAGTATGATCAAAGTAGATCGGACAGTAGAAAAACGTTGTTACCATTTACGAAAACATCTCGTGTCGAGAATAATTTGTTCAAATATCAAAAAGGAAACCATACGAATGGATATCTGATAGACAACATCTTTAAAAGTAATAGCTCAAATTTAGTGTGATGCTTTTAAGTTATCGTTTTTTCTTTTCGTTGACCAGGGTATATAGTTTCGTACAGTTTGTCGTTTTTTCGAACAATGTTTTACGAACGATGTAATTCGAGATTTGTGTGGCCAAAAAAATGCTTTACCGTGTCCTAAGAAAATGTTCGTAGTTTCAGAATCATTACAGGTACTGTATTTTTTCATGTAATGATTTCGCAGTAACTGCCTCCTAGTCCATGAAAAGTTCATTCAGTAGCTAACTACGAGCATATGATTAAAATAATCCAAAACAACCCACCAAGACTTGCGAAGTCTCTTATAGAACTGCTCCTTACATTGGAACAATATGAACTTTCAAGAAAGGATATAATTTTTAGATCATTTTGTATTTTATATTTTTGGTAAAGTAATTTTCTACTCCTTTTATGCGTTCTTTGCATCTTTATACGTGTTGTTGATTATTTTGAAGAAAGAAGCAGATACATATAAGGGTCTGGTAATTTTATTCGTAATCGCGGCAGACTCGTTGAGTATCCTATAATTGTGTGAAGAAAAATTGGTCACCTAGGAATCTTTCTTCTTATTATGTTCTCCATTAAGAAATGCAAGGCAAACTTTTTCAGTTCATTTGAGATATTGTTAAATAATAAAATTTTATTGAATAATAATGGATTGGTGATAAATTGTGAGACATCTTCTACCAAGATTTTATTTTTCGTAGTCTTATGTGACCGAGCACGAAAAATCAATCTCGTTTATTCTGTAAGCCGTTCTTTTGAGAATAACTGAATACATATTTGTGACAAAAACTTGTTTTCGAGGCCTTGATGGTCTTTCTGTAACCGTGATTTCAGTTATGGATCTATTAAAGGTAGTGAGCTCCTCTTCCCTCAGGAGGAAGAACAGAAATTTGAAAAAAAAAGTTAGAAGTGACGCTTATTAAAAGAATTTGAATTGAACTTTCAAAAATTTTCTCCTGTACCCGCCACTGGAACGTTCTGTTTTTCTTTTCAAGAGAAATAAACTTCATCTTGCTAGAACTGTTGGTCTTTTCTCTTTGTTTGAGATGAACAAAGTTTTGAAAAACTAATTATAAAAATATCGAAAAATATGGCTGATTCTATTCAGTTTCCTAGTTACTTGATGTAGTTAATTTGTTGTTGTGTGTAAATGTTACAATTTTGAAATTCTTCCTCTTTTGTGAAAATATAATAATTTATTTGTCTTTAAATTTCGTTTACCTGTGATTCTTTGTAATCCATAATTTTTCTCTACTGTTAGATGTGTTGTACTTATTCATTATTTTAAATTATGACTATATATAATACCCGTTAGACGTGCAATAATATAGGACTTGTTTTTGCGGCTGTGTTAATATTGTACTTTTTGTTTATAATTGAATTAAACTTTTTGTTGTAAACGTTTCGTAACATTCTGTTTCATGCAATTGATCTTCAATCATCTCATTGAAAACCGGTGAAGATCTTCGTTCACAAGGAGCACAAAATTAGAGGGAAATATTATTGATACTCCGATAGGAATAATAATAATAGAAAAGAGATACCATGAACTGACTGAAGTTTCATTTGTGACAATCATCTGTGTTTCTTGTTTGGAATTGACTTAACAAGACAAGTGAATAATGCGAACTAGGTTGAAATTCTTTCAAATGACTTTTCAAGTATCTCGATTAAAACAAAAAAATGAACTCCCGGGAAAAATGAAAATTTCTTCCCAGCAAAAATTGAAAAAACAATTTTCGTACACATCATTAAACGCAGTATAATTCAGTTTTCAACGCTGTACGTGACCTGCTATCTCATCATAATAGGTACAATACAATAATAAAATTATAATAGTAACAATTTTGGTAACGTCAAATTATCGCTATGCAACAAAAATAACCCAACTTAAGTTGTTCAGAAAATTGATTTCAAATCATACAGCGGTATCCGGAAAATTCGACGGAAAATTAAAGTATTGATTCCGAAAACAAATAACGGGGAAAAATAAATTGCGCACAAAGGAATGCTTAAACACGTATTATAGACCGAGTATTAATACTGACTTTTGTGAAGAATACTCTGTCATCATTGTCGAGTTGGAAAGATAAGTTCGGTTAACGAGAGACAAAAATTATCATTAATCATTACGGTAAGCCCATGTTTCGCGTGCTCAAAGTAGCATATATTGTGGTTCTTCAATCAACTTTCGAAATGCTTGTAACCATTGAGCTCCAACAGCACCATCTACCACTCGATGATCACAACTTAGAGTAAATTGAACGAATTCGGACACTTTCATGCTGTTGAACAACATTCATTAATACATATATAGAAATTCGAATGTATTCTAGATCTTTGGATAACTTACTTATTAGGAGAAGATTTACAGGGCACAAGACGTTGCTGAATAGAACCAATACCAAGGATACATCCCTGGGGTGGATTTATAATAGAGGATACACTTTTAATATTGAACATACCTAAATTCGATATTGAAATCGTACCGCCCTAAAGAAAATATCATAGGTAAATCTTCCACAAAAATATAATACTTTCAATTAAGACAATTCATGATGCAAATTCTAACTTGAAATTCGTGAAGCTCTAATTTCCCTTCACGAGCCTTTGACGCCAATTTTTTGACTTCGTTGCTGATTTCGACTAGTCCTTTTTTGTCCGCGTCAAAAACGATAGGTGTAATGAGACCTTTCTCAGAATTCACAGCGATACTAACATCAACCACGTTGTATCTACAAGATAAAAGAAAAAAGTATATTCCACTCGCGATATGAAATTAGCATCCAACACAGTGCGAATACTCACTGTCTAATGAAAGAATCCATCCAAGCTGAATTGGCCTCTGGGACTTTTTTACACGCCAAAGCTGTAGCTTTAATAATAAAATCGTTAATGGTCAACTTCGCGCCCTCTTTCTCCAAATGCTCATTTAATTTTTTGCGTAGCTTCATAATTTCATCCAAGTTCAGATCAACATTCAAATAGTAATGCGGTATTGTCTAAAATATTCGAACAAAGCGTCAAGTGGAGTGGTAGATGGATATGAAAGATTGTACGTAATTTTCATTACCTGCTTCGACTGTAATAATCGTTTGGCTATGACCCCTCTCACGGTAGATACTGGACGATCTTCATAATCACCAGCCGAAATTGTTTTCGCAGTTGAATCGACAGCAACTCGTTGACCCGCTTTACTCAGATCTTTCGCTTTGATTGAGCCGAAAATTCCAGAACCTGCACCGATTGTCTACAATACAATATAGATGGTTATCATTCTTTCTAAGTCCAAAACGAGTGGAAAACGATAAATACGTCAAGAATACATACAAATAAGTCAAGTCCTTTTTCAGCCGCCAATTTTTTAGCAAGAGGGCTGGCGAAAAGGCGATCTGAACTCTTGAACGTAGGTGCTGAAGACGATAGAGATGACTGAACAGGAGTGGCTGTTGGTGGTGGTGCTGACACAGGTTTCGGCGTTGAAGCGGAAGCAGGCTTCGGTGTAGCTGGTGATGGGGATGGCTGAGCTTTTGCAGACGAATTATCGTCAACATAATCTTTAAATGCTGCTATATCCGCTTCATTTTCAACTATGATACAAGTCAACTGAAAATACAATAAACGGATTCAGTTTATGCCGAACTACAGCGACCAAATGATTTATTTTGGTTGGTCGTTCATAGTACCTTCAAATCGATTCTCAATTTACATACCTTCCCTATGGGTACATCCCTAGTTCCAGCAGGCACTAGAATTTTCGCCAAGTAACCTTCTTCTGGCGTCTCGAAGCCCATAGTTGCTTTATCAGTTTCAATTTCAGCAAGCAGATCTCCCTCGCTCAGTTTGTCACCTAAGAAATAGACAATTTCAATGAAAAACGAACAAGCGAACACAGTTTAATAAAATTTTCGAATTACCTTCTTTTTTAGCCCAACTAACAATTGTTCCCATGTCCATAGTTGGAGACAGAGCTGGTAACAATACTTTGATATGACTAGGATACTGGTCAGAGTAAAAACGTTTATTTTCACAAAATATGGGAAGAATTTGATGTTTATTAATCCCATTACATTCGGTACTGTTATCAAATATCGAACTTCATGATTATGTCGTCAAAAACAGGGATAGAAAAACTTTAAGAAACGTAACTCACTTCTTAAATTTGTATATTTTCTTCGTATGATGTAGCTGAGCTGCGCTGAGACATGTTACAGCACTTTTTGAATACTTAGAGGACATACTGCTCCTAGCAGTTAAATTCCTCAACAGTTTGGACATCTTGATCGTCAAAGGCTCACTCGAGAAAAATACGATGTTGACAAAGCTGACAACACCTACAACAAAATAACGTTTTCTTAGAAAGGACGTTCAGGTTGAAAATTAAATTCATCATTATACATTTGCGCGAGCAATGATAGCAAAAAAATTGCAGAAAATGAAGCAATTTCGAAGGATATATTCTATGGCACTATCGCAGTTACCTGAAAAGTTGAGTAAGGTTTAATGTCTAATTAATAGGACAAAAAAGTAACTTTTAATCATTATAACACAGAATTTAAAATTTGTATTTCAAGTTTCCCAGAGTTACTGATATGACCTTGAAAACAATGATAAGAAGATGCCGGAACGTCAAAAGTTCAACCAACACTGCCAGCTCTTGCGGTTGTTTGTGGAGGAGAGGAGTCGACCTATCGACCTACAGGACACGTGATGCCGTGTGAAATTGTGCGTACTGCAGACTGCGCATGCGTGATTTCTGGATAGAATTTATAGGTCAACTCACCAGGTTAGCTAATGTATACGTCGTGTCGGCGTGGGAAACATGGTCAGGAAATCTGGAAGAGGGTGGGTGAGGCCGAGGGAGACTACACGTGCGTACGTACATGAGTGACGCACCACGGAAATAATTCTATTCCAAACGAGAAACTCGACATAGTTGACATGTAAACAGGCAACAACTGGGGATCACTAACATTTCTATCGGGGAGCTTTGCGCAGATCAAAGACACACTTCCTCCTCCGTCTGTTCCATTGACTGAGTTTCTTATTTGAAAACAAAAACAGAAATGTGAGATCAATGATGACTTCGAGCAGGAATGGGCACGTATCGAAATAATTATCGAATTTGCTACGAATTCCAGCCTATGACCTAGTTTTGACCAAACCAAACTCCGAAGTGTTTGGGCAGTTCGGTGATTATATACTTTCAGTTCTACGTTATCGTATTCTTGGGTTGTGTTACTTGAAGGAATGGAGAAGATAAAAATGACCGATCAAGCCGGACAATCCGTTTCTTCTTTTCTGTCCATCATGTGTTCGAATTATTCGTGCGTAGGATACTATCATTTCTTATAATAGTGAAGATTCTACGGTTGATATATATACGCAGTACCATTACCTTCGAATTCTCGCAATAGACTTGCTGTGGGTGAGTTCTAATGAATATTGAGTCGAGGAGCAATTGACAAAAGATTAGCGTAGAACTCTTATGTAATAATTCTGCGATTTCCTCTGTTCTAAATTGTAGTTTGAAATATGGCAAATACCGTAGTGTTGAACTATTACGATACTGTTGTGCGTCAGTCAGATGTTGATATACTCAAAAGTAATAGCTGGTTGACGGATTCAATCATTGGATTCTATCTACAATACCTGGAGCACGAAGTATATCCGAAAACAGAGAATTTCCTTTTCATCAGTCCAGAAGTTACTCAATGTATTAAATCATCTCATCATTCGGAGATCTCAATATTTTTAGATCCTTTGAATGCTAAAAATTATTCCGTCATATTTTTTCCTTTGAATAATAACGAAAACGTATATTCTTCCGGCGGATCGCATTGGAGTTTACTAGTCTATGTGCAAGAAGGTAATATTTTCTATCATTTTGATTCATCTAATGACATAAATGATCTGCAAGCTCATAAGTTAGCCTCTAAGTTACAACATTACTTCAATAAAGATACTTCAGTAACATTCAGGGAAGGAAATTCTTTACAACAAAGTAATAGCTACGACTGCGGTATCTACTTGTTGTGTAATGTTGATAATATTGCTTCGCACTTTACAAATCAACGGAGGTTGGAAAACATACCCTACGTCAGTAAGGAAATGGTGAAACTAAAACGCGAACGTCTTTTGAATTTGATCTCATGCCTTAAGAAGAAAGCATCGCTAGCGTCATTGAATTAATACTGTGTATTGTTAAATAATAGTACTTATCTTTAAATTTTAAAAATGATGAGACAGGGTTGAATCTCGTACTAGTATGGAGCACGGAATGATAGTTTTTAATCAATTTTTTGAATTATAATCCAAATTTAACGATTATTATCATCAAGTCACTATGGATAGAATAATTTTTGACTTTCTCATTTGTCCAATTTTTCGGATGGTCATAATACTTGAAAATTTAAATGCTCCGCTTACTTAATTCTCAATTTAAATTGATGATTTGAGAAGATGATCTATGCTCGAGCAAATTTTTCATTTGCAAACTTTTTTAGCATTGGAACTACCTTTATAATTGTAATTGTGTAAATCATCATGTTATCTTCATTGTTATTTTCCCTAACGTTCCTTGGTTGAGTTGATTCTCACCTCCCTGGTTAATATATTATTGTTAATAAAAAATATCACGTTGTAGGAAGTTCTTACTTCTTTATTTAGAGTTATAATTCGTTGATTTCAATCTTACAAAAAAAAAATCTATCACAATGTCGGTAATAAAGAAAACACTTCTTATACAAAATAATACACGATTACTACACAAAAATTGGCATCTCGAGTGCCTGAATGAGAACATCGATTGTGGTTCAAAAAGTATTCAATTAGCGTTCGTAGTTCCAAGACATTATTAAGTTCAAGAAAAATATACTGAAATTATAGCGAAGACTTGGATATCACGTCATGAAACTTCATAAGAAATTCACCGAATTCATATTAACATAATGAAGAACATAATTGCTTAGGAGGGGGTAAAATCGGTATTTTACCAACTTTGAAAGTTCTTGCTTGAAACGATTCTAAAATATCAGGAGCTAAACTTTCTATGTTGGAGTACATAGTATTATCCGTGATTGGCTCAACTAAGTTCGGTTGACCAGCGGAAAGAGAATTCAAATTGAAAGAAAAACTATTAATTGATGACTGCGGTTGAAGCTGATGGACCATGGTATCTGCACTATGAACGATAGTTGGTTGCTGAAAAACAGACTTTTGGCCTACTTCATTGGTAGAAAACGGTGAGTTCATGAAAAATTGATCAAAGTTCGGAGCGTTCGGAGCACCAAATGAAGTATTAGGAGAATTAAGTGCTTCCATATTTTCAGTTGGCTGGTTCTCTTGCAACTTTCGTACATCAAACGTGAACGTCGAAGCAGCAGGTGTGAAACTCGTTGACATGCTACTAGATTCAGATGTTTTTAATTGTTGCATCATAGTTCTCTGCGGCAGAAGAGTAATTCCAATTTCATATTGATTACACGTATACTTCACTGAGATTAATAAAGGTGAACAAACTATACGAAATTCTCACCACAATGTTAATGGCTTCACTTGATTTTGACCGGAATAATTGTCGACATTTATCTATTTCAGCTTGTGCTTCCCTTATATATTTTTCCTAAACATAAACCGGCAATTGATTACCATTACACCAGACGTATTGGGTTGTATGAATGCACTCAATAAAAACTACTCAGGAGATACCAAGGAATAAAAGACAGTAGAAAATAAGCTTATCATTAGATAATAGAGAACACTAAGGACGGAAAGTAAAGATGTGACTTATGTTTCGAATGAGCTCATACTGAAGACGGGATCGTTTTCATGTCTAACATTCTGATATTTTTAATACTCACGTATTCGAACAGAGTATTCGTAGATAAGGCTTCGGTATACTGAAAACGAACTTCTTCGGGAGAGCAATCCGTGAACCCAGGGACATTGCCAAATTCCTTCACTGGGGCGATAACAGTGAAAGGCCACGTGCGGCTACGTTCGTGTTGTGTGAGTTCCAAATTTACTATTTCTCTGTAAACACGATGAAGTTGAAAGCAAATAAAGCAAGGATATATACACGTCAATATTCTCCTATCCATTACATGACTCACAGCAGTTCGACAGGAGTAATGTTCTCCAGAGTTTTAGCTTCTCGCTGATGAGAATTGCGATTATCCACATGATACCGGTTGTAATCGTAAGTTTGTTTCGCTGCATAGTTGTTGTAACTTTGGTTCGCTCCGTAATCGTTATTCGCATAATTTGACCGAGGATTGGATTGGTAGTCATTGGAATAACTTCCACCGTAATTTTGTCGCGAATAGCTATTCCTCTGATTATTGTACGAGTAATCTTCGTCGTAATTTTGCTCATAGTTCCTAGAATGATTGTTCTTGTTGTAGTAATTACCGTAACTCTGATGCGAAGCGTATTTATCTTGACCGCGACTGTAGCTGTGGGAGCGATCTGAAATCAAGAAATTATTATCCCAAAACATTGAATGCATGATTCGAAGTACAATAGTACTAGAGAAAGAAGATGGTACCGTAGGGCTCCTCATGCAGAAAGTGACACCGATGTCCGTATTTACAATTGCCTCGGAGATAATATTTACAAACAGTACTCATAGTGGACAAGTGTTGAGAGACGGCGATTATTTTTGATTGTGAATAATGAAAGTTTTACGCATTCTACCAGTTAACGAATCGCAAAAATTTAACCGGAGGAGATAATAAAGACCGACCACTGATATGGAGACACCACGACGATTCTGAACTTGGAAAAGAAACACGTGTTTTCAGATTAAGAATAATTATAATGATTGTTTATTCTTGATGCAGTTTTGACGGTTTTGATGAAGATTTTTGAACGCGGTTTTCGGATGTGCCGCGGGCCTTCCAAACTATTGATAAGGAATCTGATCATATGTTTTACAGAAACAATCATGCGAAAAGGGTTTCTGAGCAATGATACTTTCTAGTTTCAACAGGTTGTAGCGATAAGAAAGAAAAATTTGCTCAAAAGCACTGTGCTCAGAAGCATACACAAAAAGCTCTACAGAGTGTTTCTCAATCCTCAACAGTCTACCGATGTATGTATTATCAATGCTACCGGATACCATCGAAATTGCGTCATGTTCCGATTATTATTCGTACGTTCGTTTCAAAGTTCTGCAAGTTCAGCGACTATGTACAGTAACAGTTAGTTTGGATGATTATTAACTTTGACGTTCACAAATTTCTACACTTAATGTTATTTCCTGTATTCTCATATAAATACTATTTATTGTTTTACATCAGGAACTACGGAGGCTAGAAATGCCGTTCGGTTAGCCCAAAAAATGAGAGAGGATAAAGCCATAAAATGTTTTAATTACGCCATAAGTATTTGTCCGAAAGATTCGTATATCCTGAATGAATACGGACTTTTTTTAGAAAAGAAAGGCGAGATTTTCTACGCGAATACTTTGTTTTGCAAAGTAAGTTTCAAAATTTGGAAGAGACATTTCCGTTCAAGCCTGTTCTATATATTATTAAGAAATTTGTATGAGACTGTGGACTAATTTTGTATCTTCGATTACTAAAGGCGCATATGCTTGATAGCAAATCAGAAGAAGCCGCCCAAAACAAGAAACGTACTCAATCTCTCGTTAGAAAGATTCTGAAAAATATGCTTCAAAAATTAGATGAGAAAGAAAGTCGGCTCGCAGCAAATCGAACTCGAAAATGCATCGTCGAAGCTGAAAGGGTGGCTTTCCAACAAGTAAGAAACTTAAGCACAAAAATTGAGTAATCTAGATCTCAGGAATTCGAATATATAATAGTACGTGAGTTTTTGGCTTGCGCCGCACATTATACAGCTTAAGCATTTGTCGTAAATGACTGCCAAAAAGTTCGGCACTGTACCGAAAAATGTGAACAAAAATATACGCGAAGTATTAGTGATAGAATTAACAAGAGCCAGTATTGGTCGATCCGTTGATCCGTATATTTGATAGACACATATATATGCTTCGATAGATCATATTGGTTAGTTGAGTTTGCATAAAGAGTTTAATACTATTCTGCATTTTTTTCTTTTTAGTTCTGCTACCATACAATCTCCCTGGAGGGCATTAAAACGGACCATGAAACGACGGTACAAATGTGGCAGGCATACGAGTTTGCGGAAAAGAACTTGGGAACCAAGTAATTGTTGATAGCTATTATGAAATTGGTTTTGTTGGGGAAATGATTCCTACTTAGCATCAAGGTTGTCAATAATCTTTACATTTTCAACATTCTGTTTTTAGGGGTCTTTCGAGAGATCTGCTTCTCGGAATTCATCGACGGATCCTTGGTTCTCTCCATCCGGAAGCCGGAAAATTTCGTTCGATTGATATTTTAGTAAATGGCTACCCGACAACCGATATAAGAATATTAGATTCAAGTGTGAATGGTTTCCTGATTTCATGTAATGCGTGTCTCAACTGTGATGGACACCCAATAGAGATGGCCGCAAACATTCACCAGAAACTCGTTACTCTTCATCCCTTTGTGGATGGAAACGGGCGGGTAGCCCGCATGTTACTAGTGACCGTACTCCGGAAGCGTGGTTACCCGTTCGTAACTATACCCGAGGAGGAGATTGAAGAGTATGTTATAATCATTCTAAATTCAAGTTGATCAATTTCAATTCTAAATTAATGAATTATTAATTATGTTGTAGGTATTACGAAGCAATACGCCAAGGCCAATAGCCGATGATAACGATTCGTTCGTGGCATATTTGGCCAAGTGCACCGAGCGGTCATTGGATAATGTATTAGCAGAAATCTAGACGTAGGGTTTGTTGTAAAAAAAATATTTTCATCGTATTTTATTTGGTTTTTTTTTTTTTTTTTTTTTTTGTCCTATAGCCATTTCAAGTTAAGTTTCAATTGACCAATAGTGACATCCGCTTTAACTGTCTGTAAATATTCGTGTAACATTATGACATATTATTTTTTCTACCAGCATGATCTCCTTTTATATTGTAGGTACATATATTGTCAAAATAATTTATACTACGTTTAAATTTGTGATTTTTCCGTCAGCCTGATCTCATTTTGTATTATAGACTGTCGAAATAATTTTTATAATTGACGTTCTAATTTGTAAATAAATTTTTGAAATCTTGTTGTATAGTCTTGGTAATTGCGATCAATTTGTAATTTTGTATATTTTTTAGCTTTTCAGGAGACATTGGTATCGAAGAATTTGCTACGGTTTCGTATTATAAATGAACAAGTTTATCATCCGTTTTGCGATAATTCTCGTCGAGCTCTTGAGTCCGGATCGTTTGATCAGTCGATTTTGAAATTAATATTTATCTCATCATATTGAGTGAGATGAGAAAGGTTAAAAAAAGCCTATGATTTGAATTAATATTTACTTCGTCGACCTGGCTGATACATACGTCCTTTGAATAGAAAATATAATAATTACAAATGAAACTTGGAAAGTTTCAGGAAGCGTTAGAGATTCAACCTAAAAGACGATGAAATAAGTATAGGTATTTGCTCATTTTTTATTAATTAACAAGGTGTTTTGAAAGGAATTCAGCGTATTGTCGCTGTGTATCTGGGAGAGAAGTACTCACTTATTCTAGTTTTACATGCAAATAAATGCATTTGTGATGTGACCAACTCCACAGGATGAGAAGTCGATCGACGATCACGTGCACCTATGCGATATTTCCCCTTTTGTACGTTCGCACATCAAGCAATCCTGGAAGGAGCTCGATCCCTAAAGAGAGCTAATCTAATTGAAGATATTCGTTTTTGTAAGTTACGGTTTTCCATAATTAAATTTTATACTCAGAAAAGTTAAGTAGAAACCAATTACTAAAGCCGCAAAGTATTTTATAAAATCACGAGCGCTTTCGGCTAATAAGCCATTCTCGAAGTGTAGAAAGCGACTGAACCTAGCACCAACGAGAATAGGTAGAATCGAAGGAAATCATGATTGAACCGACGAGTCATCAAAATGTGAATCATTCCCGTATACTAATTCAATCAATCCTTCCTCCGGAATGTACCTGTTCAAAACGGTGACGTCTCCGTTATTGCAATGCCGATAAATTTCCATTTCTTCGAGAGCTAACCGTTTACGGTACCTACGACTTTTCTCTATGGAGAAGGATTGCGGACTGTTAACAGGGAACCTGTTTTATCGGGGGGTAAACTGAAGGAAAATGACGGGCGCCGGCCGCCGGGCGCCGTCCGGCAAGAAAAAGGGACTTAGAAAAATTTTGATGAAGTGATAGGAGGGGGACTTATCCTCTCTGCTTCATGCAGTATATTATACTAGGTTTATACTACGTATTATACTAGGCGTATACTAGGTCCAATCCTCCTTTATACTAGGTTTAGGCATCCTTCATACCATAAGCTTACAAGATCTTTATAATAGCTTATAGTAGCAGTTTGTCCTAGCTCTGTACTAGGTCTTAGGCTTCCTTTATACTACTGTATTAGTGGTTTTACTAGCTCTGTGACGTCATCAGATAGTGATGGTACGATGATAGTGACGTCACAGATCCCCATCGTGACGTCACCAGATCGTAACGTCGTGTGACGTCATCAGATTATGACGTCATCAAATCGTGACGTCATCAGATCTCCGAACTGATAACAGGATAGGCCTACCGGGGGTACCACACAAAACAGGTTCCCTGTTTGCCTCAATTGCCACAGTCAATGAAGGCAATTCCGAGCAGCTAAGTGTGTGGGCTGCGAGTTTTTTTTGAAGCTATGACCGCTCTCAATCAAATGATCGGCGAAGGTCGACTCAGCCACTTTTCTCTCTTCCCAAGGTGTTATGTGCTTGTCTACTCTAATTTGGAGCTGCCGGCTGGTCATCCCTATGTAAAAACTGGGTCAATCCTTACAGGCTATCCTATAAACTCCTTCCCTCTCGACCCTCGGAATGGGGTTTTTTAGTTTACAAAATAAATTCTTGATAGTGTTGAGATTGTAGTGCGCCGGGCGGAAGCCAAAAGGACGGAGGATTCGGCTCAACTCAGATAAAAATTTTCCAAGAAAAGGTAATTTTATCCATCGTTTCCCTCTATCAGAGGGTGGATCTCGGGGAAGGGAGGTTGTAGAGTCGAGACTCTTCCTCGTAAGTTTCGTTCAAACCATGAGGTCTATGTCCACCTTTACCTGGTTCACTCTAGCGAGGTGTTTTATCGTCGCGAGTTCTTTTTGGAATGCGGTCTCACTCAGAGGTATGTGAGTGAGGCGATGTATAAGACTATTGAATGTAGCTAATTTGTGAGAAACAGGCACGAAAGACGATCCGTGGACGGCAATATCAGTTGAGGTTTCTTTTCGGTAAATACCAAAATCATGGACACCATCAATATTAGATATGGTCAAGTCCAGAAAATTTATCGATGAGCCACTTACTTCCAGAGTAAATTTAATGGAAGGGTACTGGCTATTTAAATAAGCGAGGAACTCACTAAGGAGATTTTCTGGGCCGGTCCACGCACAAAGAATGTCGTCAACGTACCTGTGCCAATAGTATACGTGACCTAAAAACACCTGGCCAGAAGCAAATAGGTCTTTCTCAAATTTGGACATAAAAACCTCCGGAATGAGGAAGCCTAAAGGGGATCCAATAGGGATCCCTACCTCCTCGGAAAATTCGAAAAATTTTCCATCAAATTTACAAAAGTTAGGCGTCCAACAAGTATTTAAAAGATCAAAGAATTCACCAAATTCGTCGTGAGGGATATTAAATTTTACTAGCAATTCACCCATTTGTTGAAGAGTGGTAGCTTTTGGTATATTAGGAAAAAGCCCTACCACATCAAAGGAACATAACACAGATCCCGGAGGAAGGCGTACGTCCTTTAATTTGTTTGCCAAAGGAGCCCGAGTTCCGAACTGAGTAGGGTGACTCAAATTCCACACGCGATTTGAACCATCGGTCCAAATACTTTGTGAGAGAATAAGTTGGGGAGGAAACGAACGAAACGACCGGCCGCATTGGTATATTCTCTTTATTCACTTTTGGCAAACCGTAAAGTAGAGGAGGAACGGGGTTCGGTTCTAAAATAGCCTCTTTTGTTGAACTCTTTTTAATGATAACTTCACTGTTATTAATAACATTCCTAATCTCTTCGACAAACTTTGGGAAACTGAAAAGAGGGTTTTCTTTCGCCCCACACTGGTCAAGAACCTCGTAAACCTTGGAGGTGTAGGAGGTCTTTTCCAAAATGACAACAGCGTTACTTTTGTCAGCTTTTGTAAGAACCAATCCCTCATCCTTAATTTTCCTCCTCAATCCCTGAATTACATCTCTCCCAGTATAACTTATACGGGGGAGGGGGGTATTACGGACCATTTTGGCACATTTTTGCTGGATTTTATAACCAGGACCAATCTCTACCGCTAAATCAGCCACAACGTTAGCCAAAGTTTCCTGATTTTTAAGAGGGGGGAGGCCAAACTTTAATTCCTTCTCCAGTAGGTTCAATTCGGTATAGTTAAACTCCGTTTGGCTGTAACATCGTCAGCATGATCACTTTCCCTTTCCCTAGTCTTTGAACTCAGAAGGGAGGTAAGTTTACGATTTTTTCTTTCCCTTAATTTGGACTCAAGTTCGCGACAATCATCATTTACGAACTGAATAAATGGATCGAACTCACCGTGATGAAGTAAGCTAGTCAGACGAGAATGTACCAACAGATTGAGTCTTGTGGTGGCGTTCATCTGCCCATACCACCTTTTCAACTCCGTTCGAATCCACTTATTCGTCAGGAATTTTTCCAACTTTTTTGTAGTTGACGATACTAGGCAATGTCATAGATCCCCTCAAGGCGTGAGCAACTCCCCAATTCGCCCGATGTGGACGTACAGCTAGCTCAGTGTAGCGAAGAGCATGAAGAGACACGATGTCAGACTCGTGGGTATCATTTCAAGTAGACCACCGATCTATTCGAACACAAGAAATAAGAAAGAAGGGGACTTCTTCTTTTGGAGTGAAATTTTACTACTGGGACGGGTCATCGAAGATAGACGCTCCTTGTCTATTGAAGTAATTTGGGACTGATAATGGATCAAATTCGTAATCACCTGACTGAATAAAAAAAATAGGGAAAAGTAGACGCAACTAAAGATATAAAATCCTACGGAGAGACAAAACTAAAACTATTGCCTGGTGATGGACGGAAACTATTGAGACGAAATGAAATTCCCTAATAACTCCATCATGAATAGTGATTCATATTCGACCGTTGGTACCTAAAAAAAAGAAAAATTTTTCTTCATGTTTACAGCATTCAAAACGACGTCCCATGGAAATACACACCTAAAAACGATAATCAGAGATCACTTCGATCACATCCCGAGCACCTCTCTCCCCTCAACGAACCCGTCCGTTCATCACAAAATAAGATTCGACGTTTCAATCTCCGAAGACTTAAGTTTATTCAAAAGAGAAAAAAAAAAAATTTTCGTGAGAGAGTGGTCACTTACTGATGTAAAATGACGTAGACTCGTGCTAAATCTAAATAATAAAAATAATTTTAATACAAAACCGGTTTGATGAGAAGAATTGCGCGTTCTGTTGTCGACTGTTCTCGATGAAATTTGATTACACTTTGGATCTAAAGATAAAAATTCACATGGCTATGGCCAACACGCCTACTGGAAACCTCATTTGAACTGCATAGACGTGACCTGTTTTCGAAGGACAAACAGGGAGGATATACATCCCCTTGGATCAATGACGGTCCTTTGAATGCATCTCGCTTCCCCGTTCAGGGCGCCGAACACTGAACATAGTCGAATTTAACGTACCCCGAAATGGACAAGATATAACGATGCACGCGCGAAAGTAAATTCCTGAGATAATTAACCGGGATATATCGTTCCAGAAACCCTCGATTTCGCGGATAAAAATTTATAAATTTCGACAAATTATACCTCGGTATTGGGAGGAATTCAAAACGGCAATTAAAACGACCCAAACAATGTAAAAACTTATAAATTTTCGGAACTCACGTTCAATTTTTTTTTTTTTTTTCAATAAAAATTTGGCTAAACATGTTCTCGAAAAATCTCGATGTAGTTGAGTTTTTGTTACGAGGTCGTAGCACACCGCTTAGTGTGTGCTGGCGAACAACGACTGACTCTAAGATAGTCGGACGAGTCCGATCACTTGTACGTCTTTTCCGGCGCTATGCCGCGACCTGCTCGAATCTAGATAAAGCTCAATAGAAGTAGGAGAGATAGGAACACGTAGGAATTAAAGGATAGATAGATAGAGTAACATATAAGAGAGAGAGAGAGAGAGAGAAAAAAAGAGAAAAGGAAAAGAAAGAAGTATACTAATTTTCGATACGATGCAGACCGAGATATGAGCGTCGAATTTGTTCCTCACCAACACACACTAGCAAATACGGTATCCCGAGCCGCAAAAGGTGGTCCCGTTTCAAGTTGATCTTATGGATGTTACTGGATTGCAGACTCATTTTCATTCTGAAGCAATTTGACGCATAAGAAACACTACCAACTTGATAGCACGTAGGAGAATAAGTATGCAATTTGAAACACTCAAAAATTTTCCAGGTCTTACATTGAATTGATTAAGTCCTAATATGTGTTTTTGTATGATGCTGATGCATACAGAGCAACCCTTTGCTCAATATATTTTGACTTGGAGAACGCCTTTTTGAGGAGTGTGGACACATTGCATAATATGCGTCATCTTCCACCAACCAGGATTTTGCGAACTCTCTCCTCCCCTGCTTCAAGATTATTTAAAAAATCGATCATTTAGAGTTTGCGTAAGCGATCAGTACTCCTCAACTCATCCCCAAGAAAATGACATCTCCCAAGGATCCCCATTCAGTGGCACCCTCTTCTTAATTGCCATCAACAACATTACAAAAATGATACAATTCCAAAACCAACTCTGTGTCCGGCTAAAAATATTTCAAGACTAGTGTAGCCTACATAATGCTAGTATGAAACTTAATATAATGAAGTCTTCAGCCTAGTATAGATTTAGAAAGTTCTACTAGTCCCAAGGTCATTTGCACGTACGGACACAAATTTCAATATCAGGGTAGGGGTCAGAGCAAAGACTTATAACATGTCAATTGGGGAGCTTACTCGCGAAGGTCTAGTTAAGAATATTTCGAGACCAGTATAATCCAAGTATAAAAAAAAAGAAGGATTTCTTGGCGTTACAAAAAATATAAAGATCATGTTTCATGTCTTTTCGCCAGTCGTCTTAAGCTCTTCATAGTTCAAAAATTTCCGAAATTTTCAGCTTCTTGTTCTAATATAAGTCTACTTTAGAGTATTTTAGGCTGACTGCTTTCTGGAACTCACTCGCGGCACTCGCTTGATGTAGTATAAGTCTACTTTGGAATATTTCAGGCTAATGAGCCTTCTTGGTCGAGTGTAAGTCTACTTCAGTATATTACAGGCTGATGAGATTACTGGACATCACTCGCTCCGCTCGTTCGTCCCGCTTCTTGGTCCAATACCAGTCTATATCAGTATTTCACACTGATGAGATTACTGGGCCCCACTCGCTCCGCTCGTTCGTCCCGCCTCTTGGTCCAGTACAAGTCTACTTTAGTATATTTCAGGCTGATGAGTTTTTTCAGAATGATTTTTGATTTTATTTATAGACTATTTTATTTTATTGACATGTTTCATGTCTGTACGCTGACCTCCTCCTGACCCCTAATTTGAAATTTTGCGAGTTCGCGAGTGCCCCCCCCTTCACCCTCCCCCTGGTTACTCCGTGAGTGATTCAAGAATTTGCGAGTTCACCCCGCTGGTTCACTTTGCCCGGTTTATATACTAGCTTCATACTAGCTTCATAGTGGCTTTATACTAGCTTGAAACTAGGATTTAACCAGTTGTAAACTAGATAATTATATTGGAGTCCCCCCCCCCCCCCCTTCATCTTAGTTTTATAATAGCTGTATACTATCTTTATGATAGTATTTTACTAGTCCTAAACTAGACTTATAATCCCCTCCGTAACATTTTACTAGTCTTAAAGGAGGTGTCCGGGTGTATCCTAGTTTTAGGTGGGTGATTTAAAAATTTGCGAGTTCACCCCGCGAGTTTGCCTTGCCCGGTTTATATCTTTATACTAACTTTATAGTGGCTTTATACTAAAGTTTAACCAGTTGTAAACTAGCGCCCCCCTAACCTGACCCTACCTGACCCCTAATTTGAAATTTGAGTCTGCGAGTGCCCCCCCTCCACCCTGGTTACTCCTTTCCCGGTTTATAATACTAGCTTTATGCTAGATTTATAGAAGCTTTATACTAGCTTTATACTAAAGTTTAACCAGTTTTAAACTAACGCCCCCAACCCCGTTTAACCCAATTTTGCAAGGGCGCCTCCATCCCCCCTTCACCTTGGTTACTCCGTGGGTAATTCAAAAATTTGCGAGTTTGTCCCGCGAGTTCACCTTGACCAGTTTATGTTCTAGCTTTATGGTGGCTTTATACTAGCTTTATGCTAAGATTTTACCAGTCCTAAAGGTGTAGGCTTATTAGGATTTTAGTAGTCTTGATATAGAATTATAATAGATGTAGAAGACCCTCCTCCCTAGGATTTTACTACTCCTAAGAAGCGGGGCGAACGAGCCGGGTGAGACCCCTCAAAGCTACTAGCTTGGAATATTCCAGAACGGGAGCGGAAGAGCAGAACGAGTAAACCCCCCAACAGTTATTGTTTGAAAATATTCTAAACTAGACACGTAGTAGAGCAAGGAAGCGAACGAGCGGAGCGAGTGATCTCTTCTAAAGCTCCTACTTGAAATTCTTCAAAGTAGGTTTCTACCATATTGAGAGAAGCCGGATACACTCACGTAAAATTACTTTATTATATTAAGTCGGAACAATCGAAACAAAGAAATAAAATAAAATAAAATAAAAGGAAAATTTTGATCGACTTAATATAAGACACGCGACATGTTTCGGGTCGAACCGTCGCGATCCATCATCAGGCGTGAACTGAACGATGAAGGAAGTAGGAACCCGCATTACACATAATAAATTTCAGGATGACTCAATATGGTAACGGAGAAAAGAATTAAAAAGAACAGCGTCGAGGTTGTTGAGCAGGCGGTAACCAGACGGACGGGAACGATTAAGAGTTTTGAGGGTGTAGTATTCCTCCAATCGGTTCATGCGGCTACCCTTTTTGCACCGATGTAACATGGTGACTTGGATATTGCTGAAGGGGTGAGATTTCTTGAAACAATGGCGAGACATAGCGGTACTATCAGAAGTATCGTTCTCCAGTGGTATAGTTTTGGCGAGTGGCTTCACCAAGTTGTTGTAGGACCTACGGTGTTCGGAGAATCTCACGGAGAGGGCTCTACCTGTTTGGCCAATGTATGAGTCTCCGCATTGGCAAGTCAGCCGGTAAATCCCGGAGGCCTCCATCGCCGGTATCGGGTCTTTCAAAGCGGAAAGATCGCGTACCCTGGTGAGAGGGTAGAAACCTATTTTGTATCCAGCGCGACGGAGTTCCTTGGCCAGCCGTTCGGAACTTCGCCCCAGGTAAGGTATCCGAAGCCATTTAGCTCTAGGTGGAGTTGCCAGAGAAGAAGGCGGAGGAGGAGCCTGGTTGTTGCATAAATGTGAGGAGGCGAACGCAGCAAATCCTGGGTGAGAACGAAAATCTTTCAGGGAACGGCGCAAGGAGATCTTCTTGATCAAGGAACTGACATCTACATCTAAACCATTTCTTGTCGCAACAGCTTGGATAATATCGGTTTCTATCTTTTTAGCGGAGGTTGAGAGTGGGATGGACAACATGCGGTTAATTGCGGAATATAGGATGGCATATTTATGCGACGTAGGGTGGAGCGAACGCTGGTGGATTGACACGCCGGTGTAAGTTGTCTTGCGGAAAATTGAGAACTCAGGAACCAGTAAGTTGTCGTCAATATTGTCAGGCACCAGTCGGATAGATATATCGAGGAAGTTTAGCTCTTTGTTCCCCATTTCCATCGTGAAGGAGATATTCTTGTGGTAGGAATTAAGGTCTCTAAGGAAAAGTTGTAGTTCGGCATCATTGCCGGTCCATACGCAGAAGACGTCATCGACGTATCTGTACCAGAGTAAGGCGTGTTTAGAGTGTTTGGAGAACCTTAGTACCCAACGTTCGAGCCGATCCAAAAATACATCAGCGATGATAGAGGAGAGAGGGCCGCCCATAGGAAGGCCAGCAGGGAAGCAGAAAACTTTTCCGTCGAAGAAACAGATGTTTTTCTCGGCACAAAGTAGGATAAGCTTCTCGAACTCATCGGCAACCTCAAATGTCATTCCCGCCTTCACAATTAGCTCGTACATAGCGTCAACTGCGAATTCAACCGGAATGGAAGTAAACAAGGAGACGGCATCAAAGGAGACTAGTCTACATCTTCTGCTGAAGCGGAGGTCTTCCAGTTCACTAGTCAAGTGGGAGGAGTTCCTTATGCCATGGGTGGGCTCAAAGTTTGTAATTTCGCTAAACCACGACTTCAAGAATTTTGATAGAAGAAACGCCGGGCTTGCATAACTCGCGACAACCGGTCTGATGGGGTGGTCAGGCTTATGTGTTATGAGCTGTCCATACAGCCTAGGAGTAGAGAAGTTCATTAGTTTTAGGTGTTCTTTCATCGTCTGAGGTATGACATACATTGAAGATGATATAGCGGAGCGTACTTCCGTGTTAAAAGCATCAAGAGAGAAGGACGTTTCAACAGCATTTGAACCACACAAGAAAGAGTGAATACGTTCGATATAATTGGCCCTGTTCATAACAACCAAAGCATCACCTTTGTCAGCCTTGACAATGACCAGGTTTTCATCTCGAAGACGTTTGCGGAGGCGAACGAACGCCTGCACATCGGAGTTGGTAGCGGAGGAAGGGACGCTGTTGCCATGAGATCATTTATTCTACGTGTGTTGAGAGATTGGTCGTGGGAGATGCCTTGGCTAATATCAGCGAGGAGAGTAGCGCGTAAGGAATGTCTCTTGTCCAAAGGAGGTATAGCGAACTTTCCACCGTAGGACAACAGCTGCATTTCATTATCGGATAGCAGAGATGAAGACAGGTTTTCCACCGGGAGTCATCCTGAAATTTATTATGTGTAATGCGGGTTCCTACTTCCTTCATCGTTCAGTTCACGCCTGATGATGGATCGCGACGGTTCGACCCGAAACATGTCGCGTGTCTTATATTAAGTCGATCAAAATTTTCCTTTTATTTTATTTTATTTTATTTCTTTGTTTCGATTGTTCCGACTTAATATAATAAAGTAATTTTACGTGAGTGTATCCGGCTTCTCTTAATATGTCTAAACCACGTACCTACGAGGAATCGCTATTTCATATCGAAAACGCAAGCACGGCGGTTTTGTCCTCCTATTTCATTCGTTATACTAGACTAAGAAGGGAGAGGAGGAGCGGAGCGAGTGAGCCCTCAAAAGTTAATATATAAACTCATTTCCATAGTATTTCATTGAGAATCAAGTGTAACTTATTCTAAACTCGTTAAGAGTCACAACGCCCAACTCGTCAACCACAGATCAGGCATAACACGTGAGACGCTCAACCAATTACATATATAAAGCAATTCACCTTAACGATGAAAGCAAACGAATGAAAACCTCACAAAGCACAGCGGACATGAAACATGATCTTTTTCTATTTGGTTCCACCAGAAGATTTTGTTTTATTTTTTGATTTAATTTTTTTTATTATTTTTGTTTTGAGAGAGGATGATACTCGCAAATTTCTCAATGACCGCCCAGACATTTATTTTTATTTTCAATTTTATTCTATTTCATTTTACATATTTATTTTATTTATTTTTCTATTTGTTTGTTATGTTTATTTTTTTTATTCTATTCTATTCTATTCTATTTTATTTTATTTTATTTTTTTATTCATTTTTTCATTTTATTCATTTTAGTCATCTTTTTTCATTTTATTTCATTTTTTAATTTATTTATCTATATTTTATTTTATTTATTTTTTAGTTTCATTTTTATTTTATTTTTCTTTTTTTTTTTTACCAAAATTCTTCCAAGTCCCAAGGTCACTGCCGGTCGCCCGGACAGTTTTCAAGATTTAGGGGGTAGAGAAAAGACATAAAACATGTCAAAATTTCAAGCTAATAGCTTTTAGAGGTCGCTAGTGGCTTTTGGAGTTCTGGGGGTTTCATTCGTGCCGCTCGTTCGCCCTTTTTTGTGATCTAATACAGGTCCAGTTTAGAATATTTCAAGACCAAGTAAAGTGTAACCCTAGTGTAGAGCTAGGATAAATAATTTTAAACCAATAGCTTCCTGGGGCCGCTAGTGGCTTTTGGGGAGGGGGGCGGGGGGGCTCGTTTGAAATTTCTCATGATATTAGGTCCAGTTGAGAATATTCTAAGACGTAGTAAGTAATCCTAGCATAAAGCTAGTATAAAACCAAGTATAATGAAGGCTTCTGCTTAGTATAGGTCTAGTATATTCTGTTTGAAATCTGGGTAGGGATCAGGATTTCGAAATTTTTTCAAAACCCAAGGTCATTTGCAAGGACGGACGGATGGACGCACGCATGCAAATTTGAAAAACGGGATTAGAAGTCGGAGCAGACATGAAACATTTGACAAAATATTCCTATCCTATGGGACTCTTCGAACCTGTGGACACTCAGAGAAGAAATAGTCATCATCTGTTTCAGAATCGGCCACACCAGAATCACACACACACACCCGTCTTATCCCTTCATCTTCTGTCTCTCTCGTGCCCTTATTGTGACTCTTACTTCTCTCACTTTACAGTGCAACACATCTTCTGCCGTTTCAACTCAACCCAACTTCGCAATTCCTTTACCATCCCTCACAATCATACAGAGGCACTATCGGGCGACTTCCCTCCATCCTTAACACAATTTTGCCGAGCTCATAGCCCTAGTCTATACACCCTAGTCATATTCACACTGTAAGAAAAATGGCTTAATAAACTTCATGAATTGAGCAAAACTTCCTCATTAGCTGTTGAATATGCTTAGGATTGAAAATGACAAAAAAAAATCTTTCCCTTCACACAACGAGTGGCTGTCGTTGATTTGAAGTTTACGCAGATAAATAAAAGAAGTCAATTCACGTTCAATAGTTTTTGAAAAATTAATACTTTTAATCTTTTATTCAGTCGTACATTATACGCAGGCGAAGAAATTATAAAAAGTAATAAATTTTTTAAATTTTCGCGTGGATGATTCCTACAGTTCTGGAGCAATATTGCACGTAGTGTATTCATAATATAATAACTGAAAGACACAAGTGTCAAGAATATTATACATTCTCTCTAATAGGTGATACAGATTTCACATCACCAGTTTTTGAATTACTAAAAACGATTAAATGTTAACCTAGGACAGAAATTAATAACTTCAAGTAAAAGTGAATAAGAAAGGAATAGGAATGATGGATTTCTCTTTTCTCCAGTTAGCTGCTTACTATAAACAAATAATTGATTTCGTTCAGAATAGAATCTCTAACAAATTGCTACTAATAAAAATTACAAAAATTATGAACAATAAATCGAGCCTTAAAAGCTGACGATAGATGTAAAGTAAAATTAAAGCACAAACGTTGTTCACCGATTGCGTAGTAAGCAACCTAGGAAAACGTAACCAAAAAAAAAAAATAGACAATTAACAGATTATGTACTTCGAACGATTGCTCCAAATAATCGCGTAGAATTTTAGAATCAACAGTAGAATCTAAAAGATTCACTCTTTAATAATGGGGAACAAAATACGCGTTCTAATTTCCTCTCAAGTACGTCATAGAAGTCCAAAAATTACAAAAAATATGGAACATAAAATGTTTACGTAAATATTAACACACGATGATAACATCTTACGTAAGTGAATACACCGAATGCAAATGTCTATGCAGGGAGATATTTAAATTATTCTAACAACAATAAATTATCTTTTCGAAACGATTGCAACTTATTCCAATTTCGTTATACACGTAAAAAAAAAAATAGAAGTAGAATAAAATAAATAAGTAAGATTGAAGAATAACTTAACATGTTTACTGTTAGAAGGAGAAAATACTTTCATTCGTGATTGTACAAGTATGTTATAAAAAATTAAACCTAATAGAAGTTTAACAAGAATTCATTAACGAAGTGCGAGTAAATATTTAACATTCGTAAATTAATAGCATTACTTTAGTAACATCACATTATGAATCCAATCTTATTTCAAATCCTTCCGTCATTAATGTTGATATACATGTATGTGTCTAATAAATCTATTTGGAGGACGTTCACGATTTGAACATAAAACACTGAAAGAAAGTAAGTTGTAAAAGCAGATCATGCATTCACAAAAAAATGCCAACTACAACCGAAAATAAAATCGAATTTTAAACGAATGACAGGGAAACCGTCAAGTTAAAAAGAAAAGTGAAAGAAGAAAACAAACGGAAAGGAGGCCGACGCAGCAAGCTCATACATATTTATTTTGAATTAGTTCATTCGAAACAAAAAGGAAGGAAAATGGAACGTGCTCAACGACAAGAAGTGAACGTACAACATCATTCAGTTGAAAATGTCAGCATGCGCATCCCTCTTCGTTCGAGCTTGTTTCGTTGGGTGTATCCTTTAGCACCACTTCTTGCACTACACAACATAACATAGAATTAATAGGAGCTTTCATTCATGATGATAACATAAAAATATTACGAAGTGGATAGTTTTGTAAATCAGGGAATTTTATACTAATAGTATCTATCATACATAAAACATTTAAAGAGTTGAGAACTCGTGTTTAATTCATAGTTGATAAGATACATGGGCTCAAACTTACTGTCTTCTGGCGGTTTATTTTCCGATGAATCCATACCCGGTAATGCAGCAGCCACGCTTCTGAACAACTGCAAACACATTTATACAATGAAATCATAATTTAAATGAATGACAAAACAAAGAGCAACACAATATTTTTGAATGATCGATCGTCCCAAGGTTAGGCATCATGAAACATTTTCTTATTTCTTTTCATCCAACGTGGAGAAAAACAATGTTAGAATATTTTCACTAATTCAGAAGTTATTGCACCATGGAATTGCATTTTCTTGTCTTTGGTAAAAGAATTAGAAGCGATCGAAAAAGGATAAAAAGTAGATTTTTTACACAGGTAATACATTTGTCGACAAAAACACCTCCGAGAGAATTGACGGAAATATTTTTCGAAATAACTCGTATCTTATTTCTCGTATCCCAAAACGGGTTCCGATTCACTTGGAAGAGTAAGAGATTCGATAAAAATTTTTTGTAACGGAAATCAGTAATTATTTTACGTCTTTCACCCGTATAATAAAGCAGCCGAGCGTGGCAACGTAAGTTGGTACAATCTTTGTTATGCGACCGTAAAAGCGAGTATAATAATTAGTAACCGTCTTCCTTTTTGCATTTCATTACGATATATGATATTCAAATTATTACAGTTTAAAAAAAAAAAAGCAAAAGCATAAGATTCGAGCATAGAAGAAGGGAAAACGAATAAAAACTTTTCGTACTTGTTTAACATTGTATCCGGCTTTGGCACTTGTTTCGATGAACATGACGTTCAATTCTTTTGCTTTGCGATCACCCTCCTCGGTAGATACCTGTCGTTTGTCCGATAGATCAGTTTTATTTCCTACTAACATTATGATTACATCACTCCCTCGCTCTGTTCGTACATCATCTATCCATTTGGACGTTTGATGGAATGAATTTGCATCTGGACAAACAACCCAATCAGATGATCATTTTTATATAAAAACGAGAGCAAGAAAGAGAAAGATATCCTTACTTGTAATATCGTAGACTACGACGGCTACGGTTGAGTCTCGTATGTACGAAGGAATCAAGCTGCGGAATCGTTCTTGACCAGCTGTATCCCATAATTGTAATCTTACCTGGAATGTAAGAATAATTTTTAAAGATGAATCTTTACAATCTCTACAGATAACCGAAACTTTAGAATTAAACGACTACCGGGGCTCACTAACTCAACACAAGCATTCTTCAACTTCTTGCTTTGATTACCGTGAATTTACCTCAGAGTTCGTGCTCCGAATACAACTTTTCTGCGTGAACGTACATAAATTTGATATTGAAAATAAAATTGAGTCTAGTTATTTAAAATATGCTCGTACACTCACTGTGTGGCATTGACAAGTTTGTAAACCGACTTACAAAAATTTTCATTTAGATGCAAAGAACTATGATTTTGTACACAAACGAATATTTCAAAACAAGAAGTATAAAAGCAGCTGAACCACGGATACACGTGAACTTGATGCGTTTCCATGTAGATAATTCATTTAATAGAATAGATAGAAAGTTTTCTCAATTTAATGACATTTTTGAAAGAGGAACGAACGACCATTCCAGGATAGTAGGCTCATTTTAGACAACTAAATCCGCGAAAGAATGTTTGCGAACTATTACGAAGTATTTTACGGTTGAGAAGATTAGCGAACGAATGCCAGCTAAGAAAACAAGTATGCTCGAAGTTTTATGTTTTACATACACATGAAAATACATTCAATCAAAAAGTTGACTGACGAGTTTCGAAAGAAACGTCAATTTCTCAAGATCAAAAATGGCCAACCATCATACAATCTTAATTATTGAAATAACTCAAACATTACGGATAAAATTTGTAACTGTTTTTGATTCGCGAACGGAACTCGTCAGCGCTGAACAAGGCGAGCGTATTTTTCTACCGGCATCCTTCATGGTTTAATCTCATGATTATTAATCAAGGAAAGTTTGACTGCGTCGATGAGTATTCATCAAGGAAGATGAAACCGAAAGTAAGATAATCGACTTAATGAGGGCAAAAGTAGATCAATCAAAATTGAATGGAAATTCCTTCCAAGACGAGAAAGATATAATCCTTGATTCAAATTTATTCTTTACCTACAATCACCGGCTCTTCCGGTAAAATAGAGGATGAAAATGGAATATCTATGAAGACAAGTATTCAAAGTAGTAGACGTGTCAACTTACTGTTCTGTCTTCTAAATACATAGTTTTTGACAGGAAATCTATACCAATAGTTGCCTGTAAGATGAAAATAAGACAAATTATTATAGAATTGGATACAGAGAACTACATAACTATGCAAACGTTGAAGTATTTACCTGATAAGTATTATCAAAACTATCGTACATGAATCGCGTGATTAACGATGTTTTACCCACTGAAACATACCAATCGATGTTAACTCAATATGGAGAAGGAATGTTGAAACTTAGGTCTAGTTAGAAGCAAAAACTTGGCTCAAAATCGAATTCGAATGCAGTGAAATACGATGAATCTTCACCGTTATGGGGCATAGAAACTCGAGGTATTCGACGTTTTCAAGTTCGTGATAACTATATCGATGAGTTTAATCGACGAACTAATACTACAACCAAAATTCCCGACGCATCTATGCAAATATGGTGAATAAACGTATATCTTCGAACAATTTATATTCAGTAAGATCCGGGTCCATGCTGTGTATGTGACAACTGTCTAGTGTACGTTCACTTTACTTACCACTTTGTTCGCCAAGGAATACGAGTTTGAATTTTCGTAAAGGGTTTCCAAAGTCCCCTGAAGCCATCGCGTTAAACTTCCTGAAAAATCCTACACAACTGATAATAAAATATCACGTATACAATTTCATTCAGAAATCAGTATTACATGGTTTCCCGTTCTTATACGAAGAAATGGCTCGAATTATTGAAAGCTATCTATTTCATTCCGTCAGAAGGAATGATTTCGATGGAACTGTTAATAATTTCACATTTGTGTTCGCATCAAATACGAAAATTCGATAACCAATTTGATATCGTATTACGAGTTACGACTGCCTGTCTCGATTCTCGTTAATAATTCCGAAGCCACGTATTGGATTGTTTGTAATCACATAATCAACTATAATCGTTCAACTTGAGCCGACAGAATCCTGACAGAATCCAAAACTATCAAAGCGTCAACGCGTCAATCTTCAAACAGTGTTGCCATATTCAAGACGGAAAAAATTTCACTACGCAAAAAAGATACTTGTGTCATAAAGATTTCTGAAATATAATATAGGCCTATCGCTTTTGAAGGATTTCAAAATATTTCAAAGAAAAGAATATGACATTGACTTGTTCATTCTTACACACTGAATTTGATTCTGGTCACCACTTTTCGATTATATTTTCAAATTTATATCAAATTGAATTAACCTACATCGTCGAATCATCTCATTTTGCACCACTTCTGTACCACTTCTGTACCTTAATACTGCTAAAAATTTGATCAATATGCTTTGGTTTAGATAAATCTATGTCCCATTCGTATTCGTTTTCGCTTAGAACGGCTTAACAGAGAGATTATGAGTACCGGTACTTTGCGACCCTCAAAAGCCAAATCCATGAAAAACAGAAGATTAATTTTGAGATCAGAATGATCTGAAGGAAACACTCTCTCACTTGAAGTGAATGAACAGTGAAAAATTTCCCGAGCCGAGAGTTTGAAGAGCTAAACAGCTTCCGAAAGTCTAACCCAAAGCTACAAGCATCACAACCATTTGTTCGTCCCTTGTAAAATGGTTTCACCTACGATCCTTCAGTTCATAGTTGTGGACATGACTTCATCAGTCCAAGTTTTATTCTTTTCTTTCAGGGAGAGTACGGAAATGGCCATCTAGTATTTATGCAAGCATTGAAATAATAAGAACGAACTAAAACGCAGAAATTTCTTGAATGTTTTCAAAAACACCTACTGTTTTTAAGGAATTATAAACTCTTCATTCGCACAAGAAACAAATTGTAAAGAATTATTGGAATTTTTTAATCTCTTGAAAGTGAAATCATAGCAACCATTCGATCGCCTATCTGATATGAAATAGAACGACAAAAAAACGTTGTGCTGATATAACTTTGGAGTGATTTTTTTTTCAAATATTATTATTTACAACACACGATAATTTTTCTAGTTTTAATTTTTATACAAATAGAGTACCTTACATATATTTTCATCAGACAATTTCTTGGAACTGTTGCAGTGTTTTAAAAATAATTATCGAGGCCATAAATCAACACTTTATGCGCAAGTATAGACGTTTATCGTTAATTTAACGACATTGAAAACAAATAAACAAGAAAGAGAAAACTTTTCTCAACGAGCAGAGTGAACGGTTTGACTGATAACCCTCTCCTCAGTCGATCACCCAACTCATTCAGGTAACATTGAATCCAGATTCAACTGAAATTGATAGCTTTACCGAAATAAGCAGCTAAATTAGCCTCTCGTAATGCTTCGGAACAGGTCTGAAAAATAAAAATGAAGAAGATAGATTAGTTTCAAGTGAACTTAATTCTTCTAAAGTAAAGAAGAAAGAAAAACTGGAAGTAGCTTGAAGAAAATAAGAGCGTTTGAAATGAATGACGTACGTAGGGCCTGGTTTGAGAACCGAGTACACTACATAAAATGTATTATTATTGTAATGAACTTCTTTTTATGCTTTTCTGAAGGATATTCGAGGTGAAGTTTCTAATGCATAATGCCAACTTTTTGCTTACAGTAAGTCAGAAAGTATGACTGTTACCAAAGAAGAACGTAATTTTAAAACTGTTTTTGAATCATTCTTAGATCAGAATGCAAGAACGTTCAGGAACAAGGAAAAATATTACGGTAGCTACTATCTGCGTGCTCTCCATTTATTCTATTCCTTCATAACGAAAACTTACAGGATGAGCATGACAAACTCTTGCAATATCTTCGCAGGACGCTCCATATTCCATGGCCAGAACAGCTTCGTTGATCAATTCGCCAGCATTCTGAATAATGACATTAGAGCTTGATAAAAATTACATTCAACGAGCAAGCATACGAAAATGCTTCATCATTTACTTACCGGTCCTATTATGTGACAACCTAATAAGCGATCGGTCAGTTTATCGCTTAAAGCTTTCACGAAACCATCGGTTTCGTTATTGGTTTTAGCCCGGCTATTAGCAGCAAATGGAAATTTACCGACTTTATAATCGACACCCTAAATACGAACAATAGGATCAATCAACATCATTTCAAGAAATGCAAATAGTAGCTTCATCAAACACAATATAAAAATTGAACAAACATCTCTTTTCAGATCTTCTTCAGTTCTTCCAACCCATCCCACTTCTGGGTGCGTGTAGATCACAGATGGCACGCAATTGTAATCGATGTGTACAGGACCTCCAGTCATACCTTCAACACAGACGATTCCTTCGTCCTCAGCTTTATGCGCTAACATGGGTCCGTGAATACAATCACCTATTGCAAATACACTGCCGAAAAAATTTACATTAATTTGATAATATTGTTTTCTCAATAGGGAGAGCATAATGAAAAATTTCAGATGGATTGGTCAAAAATATAGTGACTGTATATAGCATACTTTGGAATGACCGTCTGGAATCTAGAATTTACTGGTATGCGTCCTTTTTCATCACGTTCGATCCCGAGTTCTTCTAATCCGAGATTCTCCGTATAGGGTCGCCTGCCTACACAAACGAGTAAGACGTCACATTCTAGCTGCAAAAATAAACATAACATTCAGTCATTTTTCAGCATGAATATGTTCCAGGATATCACGTTAGTTAGAACTTACTGTTTCTTGTTTAGATGGATCTTTGACGTTCTCAATATTCACCAAAACTTGACCACCCGTCTTCGTCGCACCAGTTACTTTGGTTCCGAGCTTGAAATTCATTCCCTGTTTCGTCAAGACGCGTTGGAAAAGTTTTGCGACTTCGCCGTCAATACCGACACCACCAATTGAAGTCAAAAATTCAACGGCGGTAACTTCTGAGCCCAGACGATTCCACACCGAGCCCTACAACGTAGTTGAAAGTTTCACTCATTTTGAACGAAACAACAATCAAAATATCGAGAATGTACTAACTAATTCTAATCCAATTACGCCAGCACCAATGAGAATCAATTTTTTAGGAACTTCAGTTAACGAAAGTGCACCGGTTGAGGATACAATTTGTACTTCATCAACCTGAATCGAAAAAATTCGTTCATGAGAATTACAACTAAATACTATCCGAAGACTAAAGACAGCATCAAACAAGGTTTGTACTTCAATTCCTGGGAATGGTGAAACTTCAGAGCCGGTAGCGATTAGAACGTTCTTCGTTTTTATTTCTTCCGTGACAGATCCATCAGCATCTAATACCGAAACTGTGTTAGCGTTCGTTATTTTACCGTGACCCTTTGCTAATCGTACCTGAATCAGAACTTCAAGAATTAAAAACATTTTTTTCGGCAAAAATGCATAAATCCACATTAATACGCACTTTATTTGACTTGAACAAAGAGACAATACCTCCAGTCAGGGCTTTTACGGCCGAGGTTTTCGTTTCCATTAATTTATCAAGATTTAAAGAAACGCCTTGAACTGCAAAATTGGTAAAGGTTAGAATGCACTTTATACATAGAACTGAGAGATTTTGATACTACTCCATCATTACCATCAACGCCTCGAGCAGCAAGATCTCCACTGTGTGCCATATGATAGTAATGGGAATTATTAAGTAAAGCTTTTGAAGGAATACAGCCTACATTCAGACATGTGCCTCCGCAAGTATCATTTTTTTCGACACATACAGTCTGAAATTGATAAAGCACACGGAAAGAATAAAAGAGAGAGTGTGAACACGGGTCAAGTTTCTTATTCTTGATGATACATACATTCATACCCAGTTGGGCGGCTTTAATTGCAGCTACATAACCGCCTGGTCCCGAACCGATAACCACCAGATCGACTTCAGATCCAGAGGAGAAGAACCTCCGTTGACGTCGATTTAAAACAAGAGGGAGAAGAGCAGCATGATTTTGGTGTAGATGTAGAATAACCGGCTGTAATCGAGCACCGAACATGTATCACTAAGGAGAGGGACAGCGCGAAAAGGAATAAGGTTGCACAAGTAACTTACCTTTACGGAATTAGACAGTCGGTTTATGATAATACCCTGCATTTTTCGTCGTCAATTCACGGGTTCAAAATAAACTACGAATTAATTGAACAAAACTTTCTGAGAAGAAATGGGAAGGAAATTCAAAAATCGAAGTGAATATGAACAGAACAACTTAGGAGTTACGGACCAGTATTATTGAAGATGAGAACACAACGTATGATATTAGGGTTCTTCGAGATGGAAACCGATCGATGGAATCAGGGGAACTCTTCACTGTTGATAAAATCAAATGATTCTGCTCAGCCTCAGCGGAATAACCTTCCCAAACCACTGACTAACCTTCTGAGTTCTTCACAGTCAAGATTCAAGATAGGAGAGAAGATTGAACGGGGTGGGTTTCCGACTTTCCGATTGATTACGTTTAATGACGTAATGTGAAAACGCCACATCCGCGAGTGAACGAATACGGAATAGTAAAGCTTGTGAGCTGCAAATGAATGAGGCCAGAAGGTACACGAGAATATTCTGCCATTAGCCTTGATTTCGCAAATTCTGATTAGGCCCAAAAGTTTCCTTCTTCAAAAGCTCTCAACATTCCCACTTCACATGAAAAACGAGACTTTGCTTTGCCCTCGACCCTCGTCGTAGGAGAGACTCCTCAGAGTACGTGTTATGATCGTGTCGCTGTAATAATCGTGTTTTGTGTTGGTGTTTATTGTCAGTCGTCTATTGAGAGTGAGTTGTGAGACTCTGTTGATACTTAAGTTCCTAAAATGCCGCATGAAGTCACTTACCGTTTTGAAAACACTTCAAATCTAAAATATGCCGAGGATTCGGCTAAAATGCTGCCTAATCCTCTTCATCCTGTTCTCATTTTCTAGTTTGATAATTTTTCTTCTCATTCCTCAATCTATTCCTACCGATAAGATACATTTGTTGACTCCTTCACATTCGGTGAAGAGAACTGAAACATTTTTGGTTGTAGTAATCATATCTGCCGTTCAAAATTCGGCTAAAAGAAACGCTATACGAAGTACCTGGCTTAAACTTAGTCCGAGTGACATTCGTCACACATTTGTTATCGGCGATGAGAAAAGAAGCTCTGATGACTTGCGAGAGGAAATTCGTCAAAATAATGATATCCTTCTGCTTCCAAAGACCAGTGATGCTTATGACTCCCTTACTGTGAAAGTACTTCGAGCGTTTGTGCATATCAATAAAAGATGGAAATTTAAATTTCTTTTGAAATGCGACGACGATTCATTCGTCCGTGCTGAGAACATAGTGTTTGAGCTCGAGTTTCAATTTCCGGGTGTCAACAATCTCTACTGGGGATTCTTCCATGGATCAGCCGTGGTGAGACGAAGAGGCAAGTGGAAGGAAACCAAGTGGAATCTGTGCGATTATTACCTGCCATATGCCTTGGGTGGAGGCTATGTACTTTCGCAATCTCTCGTCCAATTTATCGCCGACAATGAGCGTCATTTGGTGTGAGTTTTCTGATACTATTATTTTTAGCGACTGTTCAACTAGGAAATTCATGCTTTAATTTATTTATAGAATTTTTCAACCTGAAGACGTATCAGTAGGAACTTGGCTGGCGCCGGTCAACGTTACTAGAATCCATGACCCACGATTTGATACAGAATACACGTCCAGAGGATGTTCAAACTCGTACCTCATTACTCATAAACATAGTATTACCAACATGAGACATCTATATTTAAATTTAATGAATACCGGTAATTTATGCGAAACTGAATACAAACTTAGATTATCTTATTTATACAATTGGGACGTTCAACCGTCGAAATGTTGCTACCGATCTAACCATTCAATTCCTTAAAATAAAATTCGTATCACAAATCACATCGAACATTGCGTATTAATGTACTAATATCAAAAAATCAATTGATAAAACTTTTGTTGAAGAAAAGTCGCATGTACAAGGTTTGTTGAATCATGCTGGATGAACATTTACAATTTTATATTCCTCTCTCCAAGAGCGCTGGCTCATTTCTTCTTTCGATCTGAGGAACATTTTGGACAATACCACTTGCCTTTCGGTTTGGTGGTCAGTTTTACACACGCAAAGTGGAACCATTCAATAGGGCACTAAAAAGCAAAAAAAATTCTTTAAGAATGATTCTCAAACCTATGCTGAACACTACTCAGATTTCATACTTACATCTGGGTTATCACAGCCTATCATTTCACCGTAAGATACTTGATTGCATAAACAGTAGGTAGGTTCATTTGGATCGACAGGCATATCAATAGCGTCAGTGGAATGCGAAACAGCGGGTAACACGGAGGCGAGAACGGAATCGCCGGCATTTGTTGATGTTTTACTAGCTGGTGCTGCAGCTTTGACTTTCTTTAATTTCTTCTTACCATCCTTCGTTGTGGATTGTTCTTCACCGCTACCTTTCTTCTTTCCTTCTTTATCAGCTAATCTCTTCCTACCACCTAGATGCGAATATTATCCAAGATCATTATTCGAATTCAAGACTTCTGCATAGCTTCTTCTTTAGGTACTACTTACGTTTACTGGGTGCAGCCGGCTCTTCTTGGTTTCTAGAACTGTTCATGGCTTTGTCTTGAATCTCAGCTTCAAACCTCGCTAAGTCCGAGTCCAATCTTCTTATATGTTTATCAACCTGAAAGTGAAATAGATTTCGGTCCATTGAATGAATTTTCGCGATAATATAATTTACAGCATATTATGTGGCTCATGAGATGGTTATTTAGAAGTCTGCGTAAGCTTTGAAGAAATTTACATCAAGAGGTACAAATTCTATCATCACGTTATGAAATCAAAGAGAATAAAAATCATTCCTTACTAGTTCGTAGGTTTGAATAGCGAGTTGAACTTTATCATCTCCATATTCCTTGGATTTATTGAACAATTTTTGAATTTCATTCATGTGATCTTTCTTCTTCTCGACGGACCAAATTTTAATATTGTTCAAATAATCATCGCCCAGTTTATCGATTTGCTTCATAAGCTCTTGAGCTCGCGAATCGAGATCTCTCATTAAAGTAAAGTTACGCTGTAACTCTATGGGTAGATTATCTAAACCTGTAATTTGATAAACGGGATACAGTAAATAAAAATAACTGCTTTATGGTTTGTGGAACATGAATACTTACTATCCAAATAATGTTCTAAGTACAAGGCAGAAGTCATCCTGCTAATTACAATTTCTTTTCCGAATACAAACTGAAGCGTAGAGCACGCCTTTCAACCGCAACTTTAAACAAATACAATTTTAATTACAAATGATTTCAGAGCGGATAGGTAGCTTCCAACAGGCTTCCAATTTTTCGACTGACTGATCGTTGGATTTTGTTTACAAAATAAATTACTTATCACAATCGTGCTCATCATAGACAAATTCAACATTGAACTGGGAAGGAAGAAGGATTGAATTAGGTTAAACACTTTTTGGTCGAGCGTTGGGAGCGCTGCAGTGCTAGGTCGGACCGTCGGACTGTCGGAGAGTCACATGGTCTCTATTTTGGCTTGGCAAGAGTGCTGATAACAAGGGAACCAATTTGCTTACTTGAACGTTCGAATTTAAGAGGACGCTCATTTATTACAAACAGATTACAAATATCAATTTTGGATGAATTGAAATTTTTATAATGTCGAAAATATTTACTCCTACGAATCAAATCAGGCTTACAAATGTCGCGATTGTTCGTCTCAAGAAAGGAGGTTCCCGGTTTGAAATAGCCTGTTACAAAAACAAAGTTTTATCGTGGCGGAATAAATTGTAAGTACGGTTGATCCGTGTCTTTGAATAAACTGTAGAACAAGTAAGAAAATCTTTAAACTTGAATTTGTTTCATTTTAGAGAAAAAGATATAGATGAAGTTCTTCAGACTCATTCTGTGTTCACAAACGTATCAAAGGGTCAAGTTGCCAAAAATGAAGACTTGATGAAAGTATTCGGAACGAACGACAAGACGAAAATTTGTTTGGAAATTCTAGAAAAGGGTGAATTACAAGTTTCCGATAAGGAACGAGCTGCGCAGTTGGAAACTCTTGCGAAAGAAGTTGCCACCATTATTGCAGGTAATACATAGCGTGAGTGACTTCCGAAAATTTTCGCTACTCTGACTACGGCCTTCCTTTTGCTGTGCATATTTATTTCCATTCTATTTGCATAGCTTGCTGTTAAGAAAATCACTCGCTTATCCAGAATATAGGTAGCGTTGTTGCAAAAGATTTTCTCTTCCTTAGCCATTTTGGGATCTCTTCAGATTGCCAAGAGATATCTCAATCGTCTATCTATATCGTATGAGTCCATTGAGAAAACTTTGAATGAGTTATCGAATACTATTATGCTTTGTTTCAAGTGTTCGAATATTTTTAGAATGAATTCTGAAATAATTGCTCAACGATGAAATTTTTCAGATAAATGTGTCGATTCCGAAACTAAACGACCCTTCTCCACATCATTGATCCAAAAAGCGATGAAGGATGTTCATTTTTCTTCGAATACAAATAAGTCAGCGAAACAACTGGTACGCAGTTTAAATTTTAAAACGTAAGCCATAGTGGAGAGCGTTAGCTTTTATTAATTCATTCTATTATAATCAACAGGCCCTAGAAACAATTCCGAAATTGAAAACCGTCATACCGATAGAAAGAGCTCAAATGAAAGTCAGAGTTAGTATATCCGGAAAAGAAGCCAATAAGTTCCGAGAAAAGTTATTGAAGTTGAATTCAAAAGTAGAAAATGAGAAATGGGAAGGTTTAGATTTTAGTGCGGTAAGTCTCGAATAAATACTGCTTATTCATTCTAGACAATTTTTACGTCTCATTCAGTGAATATCTTTCCATTTTAGATTCTACTAATTGATCCTGGTCTTTATCGGCAAATAGACGAATTGAGTAGCTCATTTAAGAACAGTCATGTTGAAGTACTCAGTTTGAAGGAGATGATTGATGGAGAAGAACTTATTTGAAAATCTCGAGATGGTTATGTTACCTTTCCTTTGTAATTTTATGATTTTGATAAAATAATGAAATCTCTTGAATTTTTTTATTCGTCTTTCGCTTTACAAAGAATTGAACGAGAAAATTAACAGGAAAAATTCGCATTTGTACACATATCACGAGGTACGAACAGATTTGAAAACCACAAATTACAACAACCAAGGCCTCAAATTGAAGATTGAATCTTCTCCAGCAATAACTCAATTCTATTCTTCATAATTGGCTGTCCCTTCGATGTCCTCGGCATCAGTTTCTTATTCCTATCTAGTTTCTTCTGTTTATACTTCTCCGAGGCAATCTTCATTTCCTGGCGTTTGTTTTCGATTTGTGCTTTCATTCTCATTTTCTCTTTTTTCGCACGATCAAATTCGGTTAGAGCAGACTTCAAAGAGTGTACCCTGAAAACACACAATTCGATTATTCCTTATTTTTAAGGAAGAACTCATGAAATATTATTACACATGAGATGGAAGGAAAGAATGTGATTTATGTGATAAATTAGAACAAATATGGTTCCAGGATACTCGATCGTGAAAATAGTACTTTCATTAAATATAAATGAGACTAATGTACAAATGAAACATAATTGCTTATCAATACATAATGAAGTTTGAGAGAAGAAAAGGATGAGGTAATGAAATCAAGAAGGACTCACTTTCGAGAATTTTTTCCATCATTTCTTTGGTGGTTTTGGTGATCTCGAGATGGTCCAGCTTCCTGTGTATCTAAGCACAGAATACACGAGATGATTATATCCGATTTAAGGTACTTTTTTTCAAGATGAAGTCCCAAAAAACTTACCACGTGATTTTGCTTTGAAAACGATGTCTCGTTTACCTGGCGCTTCCAACTTTTTGCGAAAAACTTGATGATTCGACTTATTTTGGTACTTTTTCGGAGCCATTATGAACGCGATGATCGTAAAAATATGCTTGAGCTTCACTTCCGAGTCCGACAAGCGACATTAATAAATCCAGTGCACTGAATACATCTCAAGCAGAAGCCCGACGAAATTTTAGCCTTTCAAAATCGAATCAAAATAATGATGATAAGAAGTCAGCGTTCAGCTTCAGCAGCTAGCTTGAGACGATAGCCTTGCCATTTTTAGTGATAAATAAAATTTCTATAGATGAAATTGCTGCCGGTCAGATTAATTTGGAAATTTGGAATGACGGTATCCTGAATTTTGCATCTTGTTGTCAAAGTGGATTGCTAGTTTCGTTCGTCAACAAGAAACGTATAGGCATTATGATTTCCACCTCTGTTCACCAGGTATTAAAGCAAGAACTTCCTCGTTTTAAATTCGTATATTTCGCGCAAAGTTTCACAACAATTCGTCTCAATTATCGACTTCTGTTCGCTAGATATGTAGAAAATGTGTCCCATCACTCATGAAAACTGTATCGAGACGATGGATTAGCAACCTTGAATTTTATGAGCCACCTTATCTGAAGAACATGAAACCGAAAGTACCCGTGTACGAAGCAGTTACTGTCCAAGTCAAGGGTTACGATTTCGTTCCTCTAGAAAATTTTCAAAAATTTGCTCATAATATTGCTGAATATATGAATTTGAATGTTGATTTGTGGTAAGGTGCTTATCTTATTTAATTTTATCGTGTAAAAAGCTGTGGAAGATACCTAATCCTGTGCAATTTTAGTTGGCCTCATCCTGGTAAAAAATACTCGATACGTAAATACAAGCCCTATTCGGAAGTTACGGACGCGACGTATCAATTAACAATGTTCGAAAGAGATATCAAGGTAAAATCTTTGTGAAACATTTTGTTGTGTTGTACGTATTATTGATGTCATGTACTTTTACCGTTTGCTTTTCTGTAGTTGATCAACGTCCCGGCAACAAAATTACCTTTGTATTCAGAAATATTGCAAGCTGGATTACCAGAGGGCACACAACTTACTGTTATGCCTTTTGATGAAAATCATTTCAACGATAGATTTGTACCTGATCACGACTTGACGGCAAAAAGGAAGGAACTGGACGAGCTTGGAGGGCCACCTGAAGACGCTGAAAACGACTACGATTGGTGAATTTTTGTTACTAGGTATTATTCTGTTGTCTGTAATTCTATTAAATGACACCTCAAAGAAACGATAATCTTTTGGATACGTGATCATTTAGAAATGTTTTAGAAGTTCATCTTCTATTTTGGCGTTCATAAAAAAAAACGCTGATTTGATGTAACAATTTGTAAACATCATGAAATGTATTAGTTGTCTCGAAACAATAAAATATTGATCTTATGGGAGTTGAAATATTCGAAATGTACTACGTAAATTAATTTGCAACGGCGTTCGTATTGAGTAACTAGGCTCTCTTTAAAGAAAATTCCCATTAGCTGTGACTATATTGGAGCATTCATTTTGCAATTGATGTTCGGGTTACTTTTTATTAAAAGATTGAGAAAAGTATTACTAATTTAGTGTTGGAAATACTTTACGTCTGGATTGATTGAAGAACTGAAAATTTGATTAAAAATTTTGGCTCACTAAACCTGACTCGACTTCTATATTTTTGAAGTTGTATACAAAAATTGTGAATACAATTGTCGTTGTAAGAGTTGATCAATATTCAAAAAATTATCTTAAAACAAGAAGCATTCATGAAATGTTTGGCGGCAAGACTGCGAAGGCCACTCTTGTGCAAAGCTTGAAATTAGCACCCTAGGTGAACATAATTTTTCTAAGATCGGCCTCCTTTTTCTTATTGATGCATATCTCTTGGGCTTGTTGGAAAGAAATGTAAACAAAGGCATTTCTTCGTTCAAAAGCAAAAAAATTGACTTATTTGAATTCTATCAAGGCTACTTTTAATAAGCAGTATTTTAAAATTACCTAGGCATTGAGAGCATAGAATATAGCAAGTTGTACGCCTATCTTGAAAATCAAAATTTTATCAACAAAAATTCTGCCGGGCGAGAGAAACGTCAAGTAGTGGCGTAGGTCAGAGATGTTCAAAATAGGTTTCAAAATCTATTTAAATAGTTAATAGAAATATCTTCGTAGAAATCCTATTTAAATATGTTCTAAATAAAATAGTCACGCAAAGTATTTAAATACATAAATATAAATAGGGTATTTAAATAATAAAAAATACTTTTTGAAAATAGTTTTTTTTTTTTTTTCTTCTTTTCCACAAAGAAACTTGGGTATTTTAGTTTTAGGCTTGAACAAGACAGCCTCATACTCTTTCTGCCGACTGCCATTGCTATTCTGGAACTCTCAAAAGTTGGAGTCTGGAAAATAAGAGGGTTTATTTTCTCGGTCAAATAGATATTTTTTTCCAGTTCAGAATCAAGGTATGTTGATATCCATGAAAATTTATCGAATTTGAACACGTAAAATGCTACAAATCTATTTATATTTCAAGTTATAGCATTTAAATACTTTTATGAAGAAAAAAGCTATTTAAATAGTAAATAGAAAATAGGTCTCAAAAAATATAATTAAATAGAAAATAAGAATAGGTATTTACCTATTTAAAAATAGGTATTTATATTTTGGTATTTATATTTTCGCACATCTCTGGCGTAGGTACACAGTGTAGATTAATTTGTCTGCCTTTCCTTCTCTTGAAATGAGATTTTTGCTAGTTATTGGTAGGCACTGGGTTGCTAGTATGAGGAATATGTTTTCAATAAAAAAAACAAAAGGGTAGCTTGTTTGGGCAACCAAACTATTTGTAAGATTTGGAAGTGCCAGGAAAATTTGGGAGAGCTACCTACTACGCCACTGGATTCACTGGTTTTATGGGAGTGAATTCTGATTGAAATGAATCAAAAATGAGAAGTCACTCAAAATGACATAGTGAAACTGTAGACAATGACGATTGACGACGGCCGGTAAATGACGGCAACCATAGTGCAACGCGCATTACTGCATTAGATACACTGTCTTACTATTTATCTGGGTCCACCGTTCATCCTAAGACTTTAAATTTCCAGCATAAATTTCTAATTAAAACGAACTATTCAGTCTACAAAAGTAATTATTATTGCCCATTTGCATCTGTTCGCGATATTAGCGCTGACTATATTTCTTTGAAGCGTATCACGGCATCGGATGGGTCTCTTCCGTATTTGTGTATGTAAAAATATAAGGTAAAATATTATTGTTATCGCGTAGCTCAAAGTGTATCTGTATCATAATAACAGTTCACATTAATTTTGGCATTCGATTTGTGAATTTATAATTCGTGTAGTAAATTTTATCTATTTTCAATTTTTCTTGTATTGTCTCGTGTAATTTTCCTAGCGTTTCTTAATCTTGAGTATTCCTACAATTTTAATGATCACTCCTACTCTTAATTTTAAGATAAATATTGGTTCCGTGGAGTATGATGATCTCATATTGTCGTATTGATCTTCGTATTGTCAATCTCTTAAACTGAATTCGTTTTTCATCGTGAATTACTTCCGTATTGAACAATATGTTGGCTCTTATAAATAGAATACTTGACTGGTTCAAGAGTCTCTTCTGGAAAGAGGAAATGGAACTCACCTTAGTTGGTTTACAACATTCCGGGAAAACTACTTTCGTCAATGTGATTGCTGTAAGTTAAGTTAAGCTTTCATCTTCACATTGAATGTCCTCCTTCATGTTCATAAGATGATTATTTTATTGTGTACGTTTTAGTCTGGTCAGTTCAAACAAGATACCATTCCTACCGTTGGCTTCAATATGCGTAAAATCACCAAAGGAAACGTTACCATTAAAGTGTGGGATATTGGTGGTCAGCCTCGGTTCAGATCAATGTGGGAAAGATACTGCAGAGGTGTCAACGCGATAGTGTTAGTAGTCTCCGAGATTGTATTTCATATTAGATGTAATTACTTTGTCCATGGAAGTCATTAATTGTTTTAACAACCAAGGCTATTCTCATTTCAGATACATGGTTGATGCAGCTGATCGTGATAAATTAGAGGGATCTAGGAATGAATTACACAATCTCATTGATAAACCTCAACTGATGGGTATTCCGGTTCTAGTTTTGGGGAACAAACGAGATCTAGAAAATGCATTAGACGAAAAAGATCTCATTGAAAGAATGTTGGTGTCTATAATGTTTCGCTATTCTGATATTTATTTATTCAACTTGACCAAAATCTGTTTTTTCGCCTTTTATATAGGAACCTAAATGCAATTCAGGATCGCGAAATATGCTGTTATTCGATATCATGTAAAGAAAAAGAGAATATTGACATCACCTTACAATGGTTGATTGCTCATTCCAAGTCAAATACGTCGCGTTAATTTCGTCTTATCTTAACTTACGAGTAAGTATTATCGGACAATACTCGAATATTGAGAATTTTCGCGTCAGTAAATATTCTAATTTTAATAAAGTGAGGGATGGGAAGATAAAATCTGAAGGATTGGTTTAGATTCGTGAACAAAATAATTTTTGATAATCTCCACATTTCTCCTTCTTGTCGTTTGAAGTAAAATTATTCTAATGTTGTCTGATGTTGAATTTAATCAATGTCTCAATAATTTGGTATTTTTGAAAAGGTGATTAAAAAGATCCAAATTTATAATAAACAAATCTCGATTTATGAACAGACTCTCTTTATATTTGTTTTTCGAGATATTGTACGTACTATTTCCTGTATTATTTATTTCTCACCACAAAAATGAGCTTCCATTTCTTGGGTACGTCTGAAGTTTCACCACCTTCTATTGAACTCAAAAAACCCCAAAATTCGAAACATGGAGAACGTGTTATAAATCATACTTACCATTATTCGGAAATTTTGAAATCGCTCATAACTTCATGATCTCTTTTATTTTTAAACGAATAATCGAGATAAATTATCTTAATATCAATTGAGGACCATTTGTACGTTGTTACAGATACAAAGAAGTTTTATGGAAAATCGAAGACGTCTTTCCTTTCCTTCAAATATCAGTGGCTTGATTCTTCATATTTCCAGAGAACTATAACCTACGTGTATAAATTTGTACAGGAACGAAAAAAACAATACTACTGTTTCTTAGCTTGCAGCTTCATGTTCTTGTATCTATCGAAATCGGATCCTTCAAATATTTAATATTGCTAGTGAATTATGTATTCCAATTATAATGTTTTCCTATTTAGTCATGAATTTAATTTATTCAGCAAAATTCGTTATGTTATTCCATTTGAATAATTACCACCATTCTGGCATGAGCTGGCTCCATCTTGGATTTTTTGTGCTTTGTGAAACCCGAAAACTCGGAATTTTATCGTTCTATTTCTTCATCTCCAAGTTTTAGTCTTCTGTCCAAAACGGTAGATTCGTATTATTCATTCAATTAGTATTTTATCAATTCCTTTGAAATTCTCATCCCCAACAGCTTCTTAATTTAAAATTATAATTGTATTTTGTGTTTAGTCAACAATGAGCAACGATTGCTCGAATATTCAGCGAAGTTATAATTTATAATATTAGTACTTAACGTTATGATGATATTTTATCTGATTAAATATTACACTACTGTATCATCTTTTTTTCACTACAGCAAAAAATGGATTTTTATTTTTACATTTTCTTACGTGTATGTCTTTTTTCTTCACTGCGCTTTATTATTTTTCTTGTACTTCAACAGAATTTAAAGCTTTTGCCATACTTTCGTAGTTACCAAACCGTTTTGACGGTTCAAAATGCCAAACCAATTAGGTACTATTCCTCTCTCTTGAGCCTCTGATCGTGAATTTAGAAAATAATCCTTTCGTCTGTCATGTACCGTCAAATAAGTGCATGCATCACTGACCTACAGTGCAGTATAGCTATAATAATCTAATCTATTTGTATGACTCAAACATTGCGCGCGTTGAACTTTTATATTTTAAATATTTAATAATAGTCTATTTATTATGTAATGAAATATATTTTATATTACGTGTAAGCACTGTTCATATCTTTGCTCGAAGTCTATAGTTTGCATTAGATTGTAAATTCTAAAGTGCCCATTTCGATCAGATATCTTCGGAGAATGAGAGCGTGTAATTTAATTTTTATTTCGTCGAATGAATACTGCAAGAAAATTAATGTATTGAGCGATAAACCTAGTTCTGCGAAATGTGGCCACAGAACTCTTTCAAAGGCTGAAGATTGATCATGAGTCATAACGGAAAACTTTCTCTAAATTCTAAAATTTCAACATTTTATTTCCGAACGAAATAATGTGACGGACTGTATTGTTACAAAATTATTTTTGAAATAATTGGGTGGTGATGTTTCAAGGGTCGTAAATAAAAAGGTACGTAGAACAAGAAATTGAAAATCGATAGATCTAAGGTACTTAGATTCATATGAATTAGAAGATACGATGCTAAGAAAGTCGGCAATCAAGTTTTGTTCATGTTTGCCGATTAGTCCAAGTGTCTCCATTTCATCTGAAATTCGTTGATTTGGCAAGTTGTGAAAAATTTGGGTTTTCGATATTCTTTCGAACAATGTATTTGTTGATGTATCCACGTTTTCCTTTCGATAAAATGAAAACCAAAAGAAAGCAAAACGATTGAGTTAGAATTACCCCTATTTCAAATCGTGTAAGTACCAGGATATTCAAAAATCCCGCTCTTTTAATTCACCAATCGCCATTTTGTTTATTGTTTATTGGTAACGCCCACAGCTAGTAAATCAAAATCACTCGAATTCTCTGCGTTACCACTTGTTGTTTTGTTTCTTGTAATATTGTTTCGTATTGACTTTTGTCGTTATTATACTCCCGTCGTGGTCAGCGATTTATGATTCAAATCAGAGAAAAATGTATAAACCTGTGAACGGGTAAGTTAACTATCAAAATACACGCCGAGATGAAGTTTAGAAACTTCCATACAAACGTCATGGAAGCAACAAGCGTATTCCACGATCCTTTTGTTTACATTCGGCTACATTTGATTATCGGTTTTTGGTTTATTGATACTGTCTGGTTGGATGACTCTTGTCAATATTCATTGTATCTACATAGTTATTACTAACTGTCATTGAATTTACCGGACTTCTAAGAATCACCGACTTCGACCTCACGTAGTGATAAGAAAGCATTTTAATCACGTGCTCTGGACACACTAGAGTAAACTACTGCTCGCCACCACGTTGAAATTCGTACATAACTCGGAAAATCCTCTCTCATTGTCTCATATTAGCCTTTGTTACTTTTAATTGGTTTGTTAGCTGTTTCTGAGAAATGGTCATTCATTATTCAAGCATCACTTCGAAGTGATAAGAATATATCTTCGAAACCTTGTTGCTTGCCGCGTCTCCTTCACCACAGGATTTTGTCCTAATACCGGATTGTTCTTGAAATTCGTCGAGTTGTTATGATTTGTCTGTGAAACTCATTTATTTGCGATAACAATGTCAGTTTTTCCGGTATCTTGTCATCAGAATGAAATTCGATAGCGTACTATCATAGTTAGCCCATCTTTGGCGGTTTCTGTTCGTCTTTTTTAAAATCCGGAATTATACTTCATAGCTTCTTCACACCTTTACCTAAGATGCTGGAATCCTACTTCATAATTTATAGATGATACGTTAGGATTTAATGACTGAAATTCCGGTTGAGTTCATCGAGAATTGGGCATATATTCGTACATTCCTTCTCTTTACACTAATGTGGATCTTGAAGTTCAAGGACCTTTGAATGATAAAATCTCAACCTAAAATAGAGTCGTATGGTTTGGGATAGCCTATGGTTTCTGTTCTAAATGTTAAATAATGTATTCTCTCTGATTTTTGTTTGCCGGTTCTGATGTTTCCTCCATCATCGTGACTCTTCAATTTTTCTCCAATTCAAACGTGAATATATTCTTGGGAAATTCAATATTATTTGAAGAAGTTCTATAATAGAATAAAAAATATTCTTCTCTAAATTGTGATTCTTTGAATCCGCTGAAAATTACTATTTTCACTCTTATTTTCTTCTTCTTTTTTGTTTTCCGTAAATTTTCAAATCTGTAAACACAATCACCAAGGAAGAAACTTTTACGATCTTGTAGTGATCACATGAGATACTGATTGACATTATGAAGCAATTTCGGGCTTCGAACACCCTATAATATACCTATTAATTTCATCAATAATCTTATCTTACTCAGTTAGCTTGATTTGCCTACGATTTCTTGTTTAAAAAATAAACATTTTGAAAGTTTATCATTTGCCAACATTGAAACTCCCAATCAAAAAATTAAACATCTTAAAAGATAAAGCAAATAAAGTAATGTTCCCAATTTTCATCTCCACCGATATTTCTTCTCCTCAAAGAGTTTTTTTTTTTTTTTTCTTCTTTTTTTTTATATGAAATTTAGATTATTACTGTCGTTTGTATACTCTGGAAACTCATTCTGCTATCATCGATGTTGATGAAAATGACGATTAATGAACTCAGATTAATACGTTATTGAACTACAATCGCTGTATATATTCAAATACCAATAAAAAATCATTAATACTGAGCGGTTTCAGTTTATGAACCATTTACAGAGAAGAAAAGTATTAGCCGTTGTATGAAAAAACGCATTTCTGAAAAGCTCAATACAAGGTAGAGGCTCTGCTCGCACTTAAAAATATAGAACTGTTTTTAAAAAACTTTTATATTTTTATGTGCGAGCAGAGCCTCTATCTTCCAAACTGTAAACTCTTTCTCTGCACGAAAAAAAAATCATATCGTAATTCTTAATACAAGGGTTGCAAAATGATTATTTCTCAAATTTTAAAAACTCATTTGTTCATTAATTTCATTGAATCAATTAATAGTTATGAGAGCAGTTTGATGTAGAAAAAAAAATTATAATAATAAATAAGTTCTTTCTTTCTGTAATCAATTTTTTTTTCTCATATTCTTTCAAATAGAATAGTCGATGAAACGTAGAAATTAGAATTTTTATAGTATCGAAGTGAAGGGTAAAAGCTAACTTGAATTTCCAGGTCTAAGCGCTAAAGAATTGGTGTATTTTGAACTTCACCCAGATTTTGGCGCGAGTTCTACGTGATGATAGCCTAACGCGATTATCGTCTGGGTAAGGCGCTAGAGGTATTCTCGCTGAATGTAAACAAACATCGCGGGATGTTCCTGTACGAAAAACAAGTGAAATTTACTCGTAAAGTCCACATCATTATTTGGATGGGAACATCCCGCGATGTTTGTTTACATTCAGCGAGGATACCTCTAGCGCCTTATCAGGGTTGGGAGAATACCGTAACGATCGATTTTTCCATCGATCTTTGTACGTTACTTACCGGCTTATACCAGTAACGATCCCTGGTCGTTCCTATTCTACAATCTACATTTTTCATCTTCTACTTTATAGACTCGCTAGAGCGATAGCGCGCTAGCACTAGTACACTATAGGGCTCTTCCACAAATGCATGCTGCATAACAATTCCCCTGATTCTTATCGTAATGGCAGTGAAAATAACATTGCTCTTATGTAACGTAACACCTCTATGGTTTTGATGTATGCAATCAACTCTACACATGAGAGCAATGTTATTTTCACTGCCATTACGATAAGAATCAGGGCAATCGATATGCCATGCATTGGTGGAAGAGCCCTATAACGTGTGTATACAAGGCTGTAATGCAGCGATGTCACAACGTCGCACTCGAAAAGAAGTGGATACAGATTTACAGGTACACTTATGGGAAAAAGTGAGAAAAAACCAAAGTTTTGATTTGTACGCAATTAAAACGCTGTTTTTGAAAAAAATGAAGAGAATATCACTGGAAGAGCAAACAATTCTCTATTTTTGAAGCCCTATTTCAGTAAAATTGGTGCAGTACAAGAGAAGTTAATTCATCGTTTTAAAATTAAAAAACAGATAGGGGACAAAGTGCGGTACAGTTTCATCATTGTTACACCGCACTGATGAACGTGAACCGCCCCGAAATGTAACTGATAACAATCCACTGCCGCGCTGTTGTCATTTTCTACATTACAGCCTTAGTTGTACTAGGCAGTGTAGTAGTTGTGTGCCAAGAAGGTAAAGTTCCTATTTGGCGGCGTATCATTAGAGATAAAGCTTGAGGATGGACTGAGACAGTAAGGGACAGCTATTGAATTTTAATATTCAATTAACTGGTTATTTCAGTTGTAAAATTAACCTAAATAATCAATTCATTTTAGATTTATGGTTAAACCACTAAAACAAGTGTAAAAACCAACCGACTGCTACAATTTAAAATTGTATTGAATTAGATATTAAGATCTGGAGGAATTAAGGTATTTCTTAATTATTAATTCATAGAAGGTATTTTTCCTTCACTTTTTGCATTTTTGAGAGCAAAAAAAAAAAAGGCAAGACCTTAGCGCTCCCAGCGGAATTTTTTGTGTACAAAAAGCGATCCAAATGATTGACATCTAGCCGATTTATTTGGCGGTTTCCAACCAGTTGACCAGTCAAGATGACCTTCAAGTCCCATTGAACGGGTATTTGGAAATAAGCAATTTGGGGTGCTGGTAGCAATGGCGCACTACCGTCGACTCTCTATGGACATGATCATGGGCTGCCGGGCAATTTCCCATTTAACTACGTGTTAACTAACCTCAAAATATCTCGGGAACAAAAGCTTTATTTGAAAAATTGAAAAGAATGAATTTTATTGGTCTTTAAATTATCTTTCAAATGAGACCATTCTCATTTTGGTCCAAACTTTTTCCGAAAATAAGCAGTTCTTTTTTTTTCACACCATTGAAATTGTGGAGTGCGACTCTTTCGCGCTTGCACTCCAAATAACTGTCCATCACTAATGTAGCGCCACTCAGTAGCAATGAACGGTAATTAATTAGTAACCAACTAACCGGTTGTTTCTTTTATAAAATTAACCTAAATACCAGTTTATTTTTGATTAATAGTTAAACCAAGAAACCGGCTATTGCTAGTGCAAAAACTAGTAAACTGCCAAAATTGAAAACTATTAAATCCTCACTACAATATTTAAATATAACGCAATGTAAAAGGTTTTTTCTCTCTCTCTTTTTTTTTCAATTTTTACATGTTTGAGAGCAAAAAAGTGAGCAATCTTTGCGCTCTTAACAGAATTTCTTGATTTATTTGGCGTTTTTAACCAGTCAACACCATTTAACTGATGTTTGAGAATGACCAACAACCACTACTACTTGATTAGAATTACAAAAATCTAACTACTGGCGTTCCCTGTGTACAACTAGTTCATTTCAATAAGTATTAATACTAGTACTGTGCCTTTGCGCAAAGTTCTCTTGTCCATTTGCAAATATGGTATCCAGTGGGAGCGCTATAGGTAATTTCTAGAGAGCGCTAAAAGTTTATCATTGTGTTTTTGGCCATGAAAGGTCATGCATATAAAATCAACTCTACTGCCTTAAATATTTTTTGATACTGAAAGATGTAGAGAAGGAATGTTGTTACCAATGTATAATGGCAGCCAGCCAAAAGCTGAAAGCCAAATTCAGTCAAATTTTCACTAACAAGACAGAAGCAAAAAGCCAGCATTAAATTAAGTGCACCTGTGGAAGCCAAACGCTTTATTCAGCCAAATTTGTTTGACTAGCTTTTGGCTTCTTCTAGATTTTGAAAAGTTGGTACAAAACTACAAAACTATGTTTTTTCATCTTAAGGAAGGCAGTAGAGCAACTTTCTTAGTTTTTTTTCCCTAGAGTTTAGAGAGGAAAGAAACTGAGAAAGGGGAAAAAATACGGTTTCAAAAAATTCAATTTAATAGTCCAAAATTAGCAATTTTTTTTTATGAAAGGAGAACCTTTTCTCCTGATTGTGTCCAACTTTCTCAATAATTGAAAACCCGAAAGAAGTCCAAACGCTAGCCAAATTTTTTTTGAACAACCAAAAGCCTAAGCCCTAAGCCAAAGCTATATTTTTCAATGTCAAAAGTTTAAGCCAAAAGCCAGAGCTGAATCTTTCACCTGCAATACACTGGTTGTAGCTCTCATAATCGTCTTTCACTTGAGTTCATTTTAGATTTTTGCAGAACTTTCCTCAAATATTCACTATTTCGACCAAAACTCATCAATCAGCTGACGGTATTTGTTAGGCCGCTAGAGAACAGACCCTGCTCTAGAATTCGCGAGTATACCTTGATTTCATCCTTCTCTTATACAGTATCTAGATCTGCAGTTGGAATTTTTTGGATTCCCTAAAGTAGTCGTTTTGCCCCGCTCTCCCTGTCTCATATTATATGGCTTGAGGTTCAAAATCATTTCAAGTTCCAGAAGTTGGTACAAAGAATTCATTTTACATTGACATGACATGTATATGTCTTTGGGCTGAGGGTCAGTCAAAAATCTGTAACGTGATGGATGACGCTTTATGACGTCATCAATGACCTTGACCTACTTTGGAGATTTAGAAAAATTTTGACCTTGAGCCTTCATAATACTATTCATACTAGAGCAAGAAGAAAGGCGGATGAGCGTAGCGAGTAGCCAAAAGCTAGTAGTTTCAAGTATTGTTTACTAGACTTATGCTAAGTTTTATATACGTGTATGCTGGGCTCGTGATGAACGCCAAACTTACCATAGAAGACGAGTATAGAATTAATATCTCGATACAATCGATATTGATATAATCGAGATTGATACATTGATACAATTGAAATTGACATAATATCTTTACATTGTATTTCTTTGCAAACGCCCATCCATGTTTCCCATGAAGTGGATGAATTAACATACTTTTTTCTTTGATGAATGCAGTTGCCTCTTAGTCATCTAATTCGATGGTCAGAATTTTTTGAAAGCCTCTCTGCCTCTCAAATCTTCCTCTTAATGTACACAGTTCCGAGATTAAAGTTTTTCCAAGTTATGGAAAAGGGTCAAAAGCTTCTTGTTCACTCTTCTGGAAGACACTTACTTTCCCGGATCGACCTCGCCGCCACAGTTTATAATAGGACGGCGCTCAACGCTCATTTTCCTCGAATAACTCTGATAAAACAGGTTCGTCTTGTATTGAATTATAATCGCGCTAACTGAAAAACCGTCATTCTTCTCTAGAATTCTACATCAAACTTAGGGATCTCTCTGATTTTTTATTTTACCGACTATTGTGCTTTGAACTGATAAAAGGAAGCTAATACTCCATGATTTCAAATTTCGAATCTCCTGGTAGTTTTTTTGTTGCATTTATAATATCGGTAGCTTTCTGAATCGGAAATTTTTTGTGATTCAATTCGTACCGAGAATAAGTTATTAGGTCGAGAGAATAATATAGGTATCCTCATTTCCTACGTTTATTGTTTGCCGTAGAAGATCATTTGTTTCTGATTTGCGAAGTAAACAATGCACTGTATACAGTGGATGGAACATCTGGGGAACAGAACATGTACATACCACCTCTTCCTTCGTATTTTTTGGTTGGTTTCAACGCTTTGCAATAATATTTTTTCCTATTTCTACACGATTACTGTATCATGCGAGTGTAAACTTTCCTTGTTCGAATGTTGTTGCGATTTCGATAATCGAAGCTTCCTGTTCAATCGTACTTGTGCCGCTGTACAGATTCCTACAATAATTTAGTGGTTAATTATAACGCGTCAGTATATAGGCAGTATATATGTCATGCTCACACTCGATTTGTCATTTCGAAGTTTGATTAATGTTTGTTTATATACCTCTCAAAGTGGTATTAATCGGTTGTCATCGCGTATGAAAGAAACATAGTGATGGAGGATACGATGATATTAATCTCCAGTGCAGTCGAGATTGCGTATATTTGAGGAGATAAAAGGAGAAGAAGAAGAAGAAGGAAGAAAAAATGTATGTAATATGTCGTACTCTTTTTTCCGCGATTTTGTTCGTATATTTTTGCTTCCTTAACATTTTCGCACCCTAGACCAGCACTGTCGTCGGTATATAGAGCTGGAAAGTTACGGGCAGACAAAGCGTCGGAAACGTATTTACGTGCGGGAAAAATATCATTAATCATAGCCGGTGAATAATGATAAATATGTACGTAAATGTGCAACTCCGTAAGATAGATCGTACGCAGCTTTTGAGCTAATTGTTATTTTGGAAAACAGCTTGGCATTTAAGTCAAAAACCGTCGTTGTAAACTGCCAGCTAAGTGTCGGCATTCTCTACCTTCTGGTTTTCTCGTTTTCGTCCAGTTGTTACTATTTTTCATTTGTCTTTTTCCTCTTCGGAGCTTTTAATAGTTTTCTTTGTAATTAAAAACGTTTTCTCATGAACGACTATCATCGATGTAAAACAGCGAATGAAATGGTTGTGTGATTTGATTTATTACGCTCGTCGCCGAGTATACGTCTTTCTTATTTATATTTTTCATGTCTATCGTTTTATTCGAAAGTATTCGCCTCGCGCTTTATTCAAAACTGGTGTACGACCTGTCGTCGATTTTCGAACGTGAAATTGATACTGGAAAGAGAGTGATCACGAAAGACCTAACGATTTTATGGGGGGTATGATTGCTCCGATCAATCGATTTTCAAGAATGAGATGTACAAAAGATGGAGCAGAGTCAATTTCAAAACTCCTCTACGTGGCTTTCAATTTGAATTTTACGAGAAAAAAGAGCAGAGAGGAATTATTTTGTGTTGAATCACCACTTTCGAGTGCAAACTTTTGAGAAATTCCGCATAGCAGTGCCTCTCGTGGTGAATATGATATCTCTAGTGTATTGGAAGAAGTAGCAAAAGCCAAAATTTCAAGTTGATCAAGTTCAGCGATGACGTCATCAAGCGTGACAAAAAACCGTGACAGGTTTTATAGTCTCAATCTTTTGAGAAAATGTTAGGATTATACTCAATTTTGATGATTTGATTGGACCGCTCTTCGAGTTATAGAACGAGAAATTTTGGGGTTTTTTCACCCCTGAAAGAAGAGAAATCATAAAATGTAAGAGTCATAATTTGCGAAGTTGTGTTCATCATGAATGCATTAAAATACTCGTATGTGTAGTGTGTGCTTTTGTTATTGTTATGTTGTTACGCCTTATTCTTTGTTTTCACAATTTTCGGCGAATGAAAGAGCGCAAGAAAGGGTTATAATTTTATTATGTAATTCCCCAAACGTATGTCGTTTCCCAGCATTGAATGTTGAATATCTGCACCTCTATGCTGCCACATTATGTTCCACGAGAGAAGACACGCTAATTAAGCGACCAAATTATTCGTAAATGCTCTGAAGCACATATAAGGTGAAAAACTTGTATACGAATCGATTTTTTCCTCTCTCTCAACTTTCTTGAAAAGTGAATAATGTTTCTATTTTTATTGAGAAAGTTTTCAAAACTATAATAGGCCGTGTTTTGTGTGAGGCTGACTCACGAGTAATGGCCTATAGAAGCAAATAATGGAACATTCAATGTTGGTTTTCCAAGCGTATGTGTTGTGTTTTACAACGTTAATTTCATTGATAGTATGCACACCGAAGGTGACAATTTTTTCCTAGAAATTTACTTCTAGCTTCTTCTCGTTGGGACCAGTGCTGTGCCACGTGGTCCAGTCCATCATTGTTGTGAAGGTTCAGTGCCAAGTTCATGACTCATCAGGGTGATTTTTTTCAAGTCTGTTTATTACCTCCTATTATATTAGTATGACCAGTTGCCTACTTTTTTTGAAGTAAGACGGTATCTCAATTTTCACCTTTCCTCACTCTTTACTCAACCTTCTTTCACAAGGAATAAAAATACAAGTGCACAACTCACAATTTTTCTTTATTTTACAATACTAACTTGCGCAATCCAAGCAGGGACACGTGTTTCGCACATATATTGGCACCCCCCTCTTCCTTATCCCTCCCTTTCTCAGTCTTACCTCACCTTTTTTCACAAGAAATGAAGATGAAAGTGCACAACTGACAATTTTTGTTTATTTTACAATACTAACTTGCCCAATCCAAGCAGTGACAACGAATCCAAGCAGGGACAGCGTTCATGTGTCTCGCGCATGTACTGGCACTTCCTCTCTCCCTCATTCATCCCTTCCTCACCCTTCTCTCAACCTTTTTGCTCAAGAAATAAAGATAAAGTGCACAACTTCCAATTTTCATTTATTTTACAAGCAATATTTCAGTTGCGCCAATCCAAACAAGGGCAGCGTTAATGTGTCTCGCGCATGTATTGGCCCACTCTCTCTCTCTCTCTCATCCCCTCCTTCCTCACCTTTCTCTCAATCTTTTTTCTCAAATAATAAAGATAAAAGTGCCTAATTTCAATTTTCATTTATTTTAGTTTACAATATTTATTTGTACAATCCATGCAGAAGCGGCGGCATTTGTGTGTCTCGAGCATGTGTTGACATTTCCCTTCTCCCTTATCCGTCCCTTCCTCACTCCTCTCTCAACCTTTTTTCTCATGAAATAACGATACTTTATAACGAAATGGTCAGGTGCGCATGAGTTAGATGTGTTGAATAAGAAATCCTGGGCCACTAGTGGGTTACTATTCTAGTGACTTGGTCACTACTTTCTTTTTTGGTGTAGTCACTACTGTATTGCTCTCTATTTCTAAGAAATGAAGAACAGAGGAGGTAAAGGAAAAAAAGAAAACAATAATCCAGTAAGTGATGAGAGCGCTACGAAAAATAGGGCTTCCTTTTCTCAAGGGTAATTTTGTAATTTTTTCGAAGTCCCAAAAGTCATGTCTGTTGAAAACGACATTTATTTTTCCAAAAAAAACTCGAGTTTTACTGCTCGCCATAAAAAATTGTAATTTTTTTTCTTCTTACCAAGTATGGTGGGTGGAGTACTCTCGAGCACAAAAGGAAACGCGCTACGGTAACAGATTTGTATTTACGCTTTTCAAGCTAGCGCGAGAAGGTACGTTTGAGGCCGCGGTGGCCCACGGTTAACGAATTGTTTTTTGCCCCGCGGGTTCAACGTACTCCACATTCTACAAAGCTGCTTCTGCATCCATTTCAAACTCCTTCCTCTAGGTTGTAAGAGGAAAAAGGCGACGAAGGCGCCTATTAGTGGAATGGCAAGAGAAGAAAGACACACCCCAAATGATTGATTCTGAGCCTGTAGTATTTTACTTTTATCGGCTTTTGTAGACTGCAAGAAGTTGATAAGATGGCGGATTGATGAGCCAAGGCTGGGTCACGCCAGTACCGAGTTTTAATGCGGCAGCCTAACGCATGTTGTAGGTCAGTTCATCCTTTGAGAAGATACCCACCCTATGGTGTCACCAGATATAATCAGACCTGTAGCCAAGTATATTCCAGTACTGATAAAGAACAGTCAGTCTTTTTTGCTCACTTTGATGTTAGTTTTATAGGACTGGAGACAGGGCTGGGAACACTTATTTTATTGGCCGTTCCGGTTGTAATGGTTCTTGGACTGAATTGTGGGATCCGGTTCTTCTCGGTTTTGGTTCCAGAATCCGAATCGAAGATCTGGTTCCAGAACCTCAATCCGGGATCCGGTTCCTTTTAGTTCAAGTTCCAGAATTTGAATCTAGCATTCGGTTGCTTTTGGTTCAGGTTCTAGAACCCAATTTCCGAATCCGGTTCCTTTCAGTTCTGGTTCCAGAACTCAGATCCGGGATCCAGTTCCTTGAGTTTCCGGTTGCAGAAACCTGAAAGCACAAGAGGAGAACCGCTTCCTATAGTGGTATTTGGTTCCGGTTCTCAGGCCAGTAGAAAAAATAGCGAACGTCTGAGGTGGAACATCCGACAGCCCCACCACGACCCCCCCTCCCCCCACACTAAAAATCCATATGTCTCTAGGTTTAGGGCGTTTCTGGGCGCTGCCACTACAGCCAAAAGCATAGTCAGAATACTTTTTGAAGTTATGGCGCTTTTTTGTCTTCAAGATATAGTTCCGCAGAACCCAAATCCAAGATCCGTTTCCTTTTGGTTCTGGTTCCAAGGGCCTGAAAATACAGGAGGAGAACCGCTTTCTGTACCGGTATTTGGCTCCGATTCTCAGCCTTGACTAGAGAGAGAACTTGGCTGAGCTCTCTATCCGTGTATTTGAGAACTATGAAAGAATTGAATGAGAAGAAGTGGCCTCAAAGAAATCTGATGCAAAATCAACATCCCTTGATTGCTCTCCACTCCAGTTCAACATTCTACGAAATGACGATTGTTAATCGCAATTTCGAGCTTTGAGAATTAATTTTTGAAAGTCATTCCTGTCAGGGACTACGCAGACGCACGTATACCAACACACATCCGACAAGCGTCGCGTAGTGACCCGTGGTGGATTGAACGTTGTAGGGTATTAGGGAATTGATAGGCAACCTATTCTACACGAATTCGGAGTTCGCCTATGAGTAAAGCACACCCTTAATTATACTGATGTGATTGATGAAATCTGAGACTCGTTTGGTCCCCTCTAAATCCTTACTCAGCTTATTCTGAATTATTTGAAGAGAAGGCAGACCTCGTATCCATGATTCAATGTTTTTCCTGGAAGGACAAGTTCCCAGTGATTTGCTTCGATGTAAAATTTTGGAAGTTTTTTCATTTACTAAGGAAATGAAGAAAGAAGAAACCGAAGTATGAAAATTAGCGGACAAGCAAAATGAGAAAAACGTCTTCTGAGGTGGCTAGAAATCCTCGTTTTTCCCTCTTGAGATCCGTTAGACACCTTGATATGCGCTCAAAAGTCACTGACTCTTATTTTATGATCGTGAATAGGTAATAGGTGTTCTTTCTTCCCAGAAGAAGAAAAAAACGCATCCTTATCCTATGTTCTCTTAGCCCGTGCGAGCTTTTTCGTCAGTTTGATCAAACTTGTAGAACCGTGTTCCTAAAGTTTTTTCTAAACTCGTCAAATTATCGGAGTTTTAGCAAACTTCAATCGGTGAAGTTTTTTTTTTTGCCACTTTTTGTTCGTCCGAGTGCGATATTTTTGCCGTCCAACTTACGAAGTATTTTAAGAAACCCTGATATCATAAATTTCTTAAGAAATCGTGGGAAGGTAAACGATGGACGCAGCAAGAGAATTTACCAGCTGGAGGTACACTTTGATAAGTTAGGCTGTCATTAATATTTTAATTAAATTTCCGTCCCCGAGCGTAATCGTATCGTTACTTATAAAACAAGCTCATTTCGTCATCCCGTTAATTTCCTTTTGTTTCGCAGGATTTCGGGGGGTGCGTGCGTTTTGTGTGTTTTTGCTGTAGGATACTTTATAATAATGTATTTGCAAAGAGTGCGTAAATAAATATGACCGCGTTAGTTTTCTTTTCGGCGCTAGCGGTGAAAATAAAAAGAATAAACAAATCACCTCAATTGAAAGAGTCCAGTCTGTTCGAAAACATTCACCGGTGTTAATATGATAACAAGTCATTAAGATTTTTTTCGGGAACCTTAATTACTGTTCAGAATCTTTTTGAAAGTCATCACGAAGGGTTACGAATTAATATTCTGCCGTAGTATATGAATGTCGGAGGTAACGTGTATTACTCGTAACTTGGAGGGCCAGTCTCTCGATTGTTTCTGCAGGAGAAAAAAAAAAAACAAATTCTCGTTGCGATACGAGGGTATATTTTTTGAAATTGTTTTGCAGAATACAGCTTAAAAATTTCTTTGAAATTATTTAACGGATATATCTTTTTATGGTACGTTAATTATGAACTTTACGATCTGAATAATTTCGTACCCTTTATATAATTTTCATCTGTGTTCCGCTGTGTAAGTTAATAAAAACGTAGACCGAATGCGCCTCTAATTAATTTAAACCGTATTTGTTTCTAAAAACTTTTCATGGTTTTAAATGCGCGGACCTTTCCTTTATGGAGAACACGCTGAAAAATGTTTAAAAATTTGGAGAAGGCTAACTGCTCAACCATACTCTAAAATGTGCCCTTCACAGTATGCGCTGTGTTATGTAATTTATAAAGTACTTTTCAATTCATATTTATTACTGATGTTCGTTGAATTATGTCGGGTCATTTTTTAGTGTATGCGAGTCAATTGGGAAAATTATGTCTATCGACTAAAGCTTGCAATCAGGTAGCGTGTGCTCTTGAAAAATTGTCCCTGTAAAGAGTTTATGAATGCGTTGAATAGAAAATGAGTTTTTAAGAACTTACGTCTATGGATGAAAGTTCATGCGGAATGAAGTAAATAAAGATCAGTTTTTATGCTTTTTCAAAGTTGCTTAATCCAGTTAGTCAAGACAAAATAATTTTTACAGTAGAGACGTCAACCAACTTGACCTCTTTGTATGGTGACATCTAATATACTTAACAACATTCAAACGAAGGGAAACAGGGAACCTGTTTGTGAGGTACCTTAGAAGAGCGTTCCTAAGTTATTGGTGTTTGAAGCGTTGCATATCTAGCTCATTAAAGGAGCTAAGCCAATTGGTGTATGAGGCATTGCATGACTAGTCAACTGAAGGGGCTACACCGACCTTTGAGCTATACGATATGATGGGATGGAGACTTGAAAAATTTTCGACCTCCATGCCTTCCCAGCCTCGGTAAACGTTTTTTCCGCTCAAGTATCTCTTGTCTTCTGCTTCAGTCTGGTCACTGCTGATTCCCTTCACGATGGGTGGGTTATTCTGGATACCCTCATTCACATGATACCCATTCGACGCCTTCCCCCCTTTCGGGTATAACTTCAGTGTTAGAAGAATCTCCTTAGCGAACCCCCTCTTTTGCTTGGCAATCGTCAAGCTGCAGTGCCCCCCTGGCACGCAGAAAACACAAGAACACACACCAACAACATCACCTTAAGATATAGTAAATTGCTGTTGGGGTTTCTTCATCTTCCTCCATCTTCAGGGAAGGTGGTCGTCCTCTTCTTCCTGAAAATCTGGATGTTGATGGACACAGGTGTCGAGTAGGCCATAGCGCGGTTCTGCATTTGCCTATTCCATTCCTGATCCATCTTCCTCTTCATGACGGTGGCCGCAAATGCAGACACCTGGTTCCATGCTTCTTCGGAACCTAGCATGGTGGGTACCAGGCTACTCGGGTCAAGCGCTTCATCTACCACGATCTCTTGCAGAGACCGGCTAAGCTTGTCCCGCCCACACCCCCACGCCTCGCACTTAAATAAGGTGTGCTCTGGTCCATCATCCCGCCCTTGATCGCAGTGCGAACACTTGTCTGCTCAACTTTCCTTAGCTTCTCATGAAGGTACTTGTTGAAGCAGCCATGGCCGCTTAACACCTGCGTTAGGTGAAAGTTTAGTTGGCCATGGTGTTGGTTCATCCACTCGTCAAGGTCGCGTACTAACACACGGGTTGTCCACTTGCCCAGCTCACTCTGGGCAATTCTTGCTTTCCACTTTACAAGCAAGAAGCGCCCGGCCTCCTGCTTGACCCGTAAAGCTTCTTGGTTGGTCGTTGTCGTCTTTTTTGCTTTGAACACCACCGCTCTCTCCTCGGCAAGGAGCTCGATTGGTAGTGAACGTGCTAATACACGAAGAGCCTCCGTCGAGGCAGTGCGGTAGGCACTATCAAACCTCAGCGCAGCTCTTCGTTGGATCTTTACCATCTCTCTTCTTCTGTGTCGTATCTTCATGGAGTCGGCTCATACTGGCGCACCATATAGGAGGATAGACAAGGCGGTGCTCATCATGATCCTTCTTCTTGCTTCCGTCGGTCCTCCCAGGTTCCTCATCAGGCGGCTTAGGTATCCAGCTACCTTACTCGCCTTTTCCGCTGCCATCAGGAAATGGTGCCTGAAGCTCAGCGTCGAGTCAAACCAGATGCCCAGGTGCTTCATTTTCTTCTTAATCTCGATTTCCACACCTTGCAGGCGAAAGGTGGGTGGACTGAACTTCCGACGGGTCGTGAATAAAATGGCCTCCATCGTATTAGATGCAAGTTCGAGTCCAGCCGACTCGATCCAACGCGTCACTACCTCTAAAGCCCGGTTTACCCTGCTCTTCACCGCTGCAGTTGTATCAGAGGTACATACCACTAGGGTGTCATCCGCATAGCAGATAAGCCTAACCCCCGGTGGCAGCCTAACCTTAAAAATCCCGTTAAATGCAACGCACCACAAAAGCGGCCCGGAGACCGACCCCTGCGGCACTCCATAAGTAACCAGGCGCTTTACTGTACCAGCACACATCTCTGCTTGGATTTCACGACAGCTAAGATAGCTGCTGATCATCCTGAGCAGGTATGCGGGCACTTCTGCATCCTTGAGAGCTTCCAAGATCCTCTCCCAAGGAATCGAATTGAACGCATTTCTTATTGATGAAGTTTGTCGAGGCTGACGGCTGCGCAAAACTGACGCGTAGGTATCGCTGACTCGACTATCCTCTTCAGCCGGATCCCAGCATCTGATGTGCAGCGTCCAGTTTGAAAACCGCACTGGCTACTAGAGATTATATCTCTTTCCTTCAGATAGCTCTCCAGTCGATTGGCTATCACACTTTCCAGGAGTTTCCCAACGTTGTCCAGCAGACAAAGTGGGCGGTAAGAGGATGGTAGACAAGGTGGTTTATCCCTCTTATCGATCAGCGCTAGCCTGGCTCTTTTCCATCGCATAGGGAACAGTCCCCCAACAACTGCCGAATTGAATGTATCAACAAGCAGTGCCAGGTCAATTAAGTGTATGGCGCTCCAGACTGGATTTGGAATCTCATCCGGGCCTGGAGCCTTCCAATACTTACCTGCACCCACCTCCTCGGTACCTAAGAGGGATATACCATCCTCTTCTACTATTGGTAGCGCTACCATTGATGGTGGATGCTGTGGGAACAAGCCATCAATGATTTGGCCCACAATCATCACTTGGTATATGTTTTTTCCTATGTATGCTATCGATCCTGAGTACCTTCTCGATCATAGGTTCCCTTCTTAGTTTCCATCTTTCCGAAGACTCCCTCCACTACACTTCTATGGTAGCCATTGGCTTCTGCGATCTGTGTTACTATCTCAATTTCTTTCCTCTTCTCTTCATTGTTCTTGAGTACAGAAATTGCTAGATAGCAGTAGTTCTGAATTGCCGCTAACTTGTGTATGGGGGTGGTGGTAGGAGGCACTTGAGATGATAGTGTTTGTGTGCGTCGGCTTTCTGTTGATTTTGTATTCTATCCTGTTGTTATCCAGTGTGATTGTAAGGTCCAAATAGTTGATGGTCTCATTGCCTTTTCCCACTGTGAATTGGATGCTCTTATTTATCGCATTCATTCCCAAAAGCGATAGGTCCACTTATCTCTTAGAGCCAGTCCACACAAGCAGGATATCATCTACATATCTGGCCCAGTGTTTGATCAAGTTTCTGAACTTGCTGCCCTTCAATATCTCGTTTTCTGTATCATTCATGAATATCTCCGCCAGAGTTGGTGACAGCGGTGATCCGATCGCAAGTCCCTTTTTCTGGCTATAGAACTTGGTATTGAAGCGGCTCTAGTTCTGGCTCAAGATCTCATCCACCTTGTTGGCGTACTCTGGCCCATCAGGATTCCATATGATATCTATTCTGAAGTTCCTCCTTCGGTATGGTACCGAACATAGGATATCAGCTTGTCGTTACTCTTGATTTCCAACTTGTCCAGGTGCTCCGTCAGCTCGCCGTTATTTCTGATGCTTTTTCTCGGTGCAAACTGGTTGTTTTCTTTTAAGAATATGGCTACGATCTTTGCTATATTGTAGCATGGTGATTGGATGCTATTGACCAGGGTCTCATCGGACGGTTCGCTTTGTGGAGTTTTACAAGTCCCTTGAGTTTTGGTGCTACCGCGTTCTTCCATTCCCAGGTACATCGTTCCGTTTCAACTCAGCTTTTAGGTCTTCTTGGCATTTCTGTGTTGAGTCCTCCATTTTCTACAAAGTACGATTCCACTTTTTGGGTGTAGTCCTCCTCATCCATTACCACTACCGTTATATGCCTTTGTCCACCTTTGTCAAAATCAGGCCCTGTCTGATCTTCTTTTGGAGATCTGTGACGGTCCTCTGCATTACTTGCGTTCTGTCATTAGTTCGGCACAAATTCTCCTCGATGTCCCACAGTCCTTTCCCAATTTTGGTTCGGGCTTCTGGTCTCACGTCGTATTCCATTGTTTGGATTAATTGTTCGCAGCTAATGGTCATACTTTCAAGCTGGCTTTGGTTCAGTCTCTCTGGCTGCAGTACTTGATGCCTTTGTCCTGCAGTCTTTTTTCTTCTTGTGTAAAGGTAACGCTTGAGAGGTTTTCGGCGCTCAGCTGTTGCAGTCTCTTTTCTTTTGGGTCACTTCAGCGAGCTTCTTCTTAATCTGTTTAGTTTGGGCTTCCACTCGTTTCCCACATAGTCTACTCCTTTTTGACAATCCCTCCTTCGAGCGCTCAAGATCTTGAGACACCTGAAATATACCGAGATCTCAAAATTTATCTCGAGGTTCGCATTCGTGACATACAAAACTCTCGTCGGAGTTTTTAATCCAGATATTAGCATATGAATTTATGAGTTGGAAACCTGTAAATTTGCCGCCAAAGGCGCGCCGGAAAAAAATTTGAGATATTCGGTAGAAACTTCATTCTTTTAGAAAATATTGTAGAAAATAATCTCCCATTTTTCCCACGCTAACTATAAATTCTATTTTTTTTTTTTTTTTTTTCAGTCATGCGATAGTTTAATATTTGATCTTTGTATTGGAGTTATTAATAATACTTGTATTTTGTCGAGAAAAAAAAAGAGAAAGTATCTTCATAAAAAGCATGTTTCTCAACGGAAATTTGAGAAGTTTGATTAAATGGGTAAATTCGTCAAGCACGCTTCTCGTACTTTTTTCCCCTTCATTTATCCGTATAGAATGGAGAAACTTTCGAAGAAATCTGGAACACATAAAATACGAAGTGTTTCTGTTTGATGACGTCGCTCGAGGTTTAAAAAGGAACACGAGCACTGTGCTTTCAAAGCGAAGCACACCGTATCATTTTTCGTATCTTTTTTTTTTTTTTTGCTCATGCGAAAGTGGTACAAAGAGTTGTATTTATTTTTTCAACCGATTACTCGGGGGTAACGAACAAAATTAATTAGTCTCCGGTATTTGATGGACGTACAGAAGGAGTGTAAAAAGCTATCTAATTAAATTCTGATTCCGCATCTTGGTATTACTCGATTTTTAGCGAATTTCTCGAGGGTCTTGCGGACCTTGTGGAAACTCCTGTTTCACTATTTTCTCGCCCTCTCGATGATACCTAGCCAATGATAATGTTCTTCATTTCAAATTAAACGGCATCATAAATTGGCTGAAGATGGGTACATTGTTCATAATAAGAGGGCAAATGGGCCTCCTACTATTTTTTCCTGTTGATAAAATACTTTTCTCGTTTTTATTTCGAACGAAATAAAGAAAATATGAGACGAAGAATAATTTTCTATGAGCTTATTTCTCGTAAATTTCACCTCCTACCAAGTGAGATGAATTAAAGGGGATGGTTTATATTGCGAACATTCTTAGGTGAATCTTTTTTCTCTCCTCTTTTCGCTTCGTACGCGTCGCGTGGTTTTTGTAAACGTAGACTGCTGGGTGAAAAGAAGAAGAATGGAATACAGACAGATGATGGACTCTAATAAACAGACTTTCGTATCTCTCTGCGGTCTCTATCTTGTCTCCAAAGAGTGTTCCTATTTGAAGTTCGTTCATGGTTGACATTAACGAGAAAATCAACGAAAACATCAAGCAAGGGAGACGAAGAAGAGTAATTCAAGGAAAAAGGGTCCTGTGTACGTTCTATCGTACATACTTACTCAAAGTTTCGTTAGAAGACACAGTCAGTTTGCGAGACGTGGTTTGTAGGTGGGCAAATGAGAGGAAAAGAAAGAACTAGTGGATATTCTTTAAAAAAGTGTACCATCGATAAGCTGTCAAGGAACGGTATCCCTTTTCGCTGAAGCTTTTGTCGTGTAGTGTATCTGTGTATTCTTGAAGCGTAATTACTTTTTCTCTGCAGTGGTTATAGAGCTTTCTTTTTTCGTTCGCATTGTTATTGCGACGACGAATGAGTGAATTTGGATCTTCTATATAATATGTCGGGTTTCCATGCTCTCTCCGGTGAAAAGATAAAATTAATTCTTTAGTGGACGACTGAAAGTTGTTGGCTCGTCGGCTTTCTTCGTTCAAGGAACTAATCTCGCGTCAAATGAAGCTAGACGTTTGTCCTATTACAGTTTACTATTGTAGACACGTGTAATTTTTCGAGCTGAAAGATTTGAAGTGCTTCTCATTAGGGCTTAAGTCCTTTCGAGTGGCTATTTGTACAAGAACGGGCAGGAGAGACGTGAGAATATTGATTGAAATTATCGAGTATATTTCAAAATACCTGAGTTCTTTTGATGAATGCTAATTTGAATTTTATGATTGTTCAAATTTTTGTGTTATCTCTTTTCTTGGAGATTTTTCTCCCGTCTGTCATCGTGTATGAACAACCGTCTCAGGACTGCTCAAATCGCGTAATCATATGAGTGGCGTTGTCTGCTAATTGTTTCAAATCAGGATCTTTTATTCAAATTTCAGGGTATGTGTTACTTCTACGTTTACTTGTCGCGGATCGTCGCGGAACGCACGCAAGTCTACGTACTAGAATACTGCTGCCTACGATGCGGTTCTGCGACGATCGAGCCAGTCTCAAGAAGCGAAAATGGCATCATTTTCAGCATAAAAAATACTTCTAGAATCAATTATTCGCGGGCCGGAGAATTTTTAATAATTCAAAGAAATTGAAACATTTGAAAATAAAGAGTGGGTACGAGGACGTGAGAAGGAGGGAGAGGGAGAGAGAATGATTAAGGGGAATTGGATTTCTTGGCGCAGCCAAAAAGATGAAGATCATGTTTCGTGTCTTTTCAAAATTGTGCCCAATCAAATATGTTATGGATAATGCGATACAAAAATATTTTAGAATTCTAGGCTAAAGCTTTAGAGCGGCGCACTCGCACGATCTAGTACAAGTCTACTTTAGTATATCTCAAGCTAATGAGATTAAGGGGCCTCACTCGCTCCGCTCGTTCGTCCCGCTTTAGTATGTTTCAGATGTCATAAGCGGACCAGGATTAACGACTTATGACGTCACCGAACCTATACGTCACAAGCTAATAGCTTCATAGTGGATCTCAGCGTTTTCTTAGCCTAGTATAAATCTAGCCTACGCCTTTTCATTATATGAGGATAAGCTAGAAACTACAGAGGGGGGTGGCCTCGGACTCGCAGATTTGAGAATCATTGCCACAGTGAAAATTCCCATAGGATAAGACCAGAGCAAAGACATGAAACATGTCAAAAATTTCAATTTGTCGGGTAGTGTTTTTGAAGATCTGTAGCTATCATACCAATCGCACCCTATTCCACGCAGCCGTAGTGGTACCCGTCCTTTTGCACATGTCTCTAAATTGTTCCATTGTAGATAGCTATTGCTTTGTTGTCCATTTCCTCTGACTAGAGTCATATTCTGGATCACTTTCTAACTTCATTGTTTGGTGGACTGGTACTGACAATGCTCCTCTTTCTGCTAGGAATGAATCCATCAGCTCTTCTTGGCGTTTCATTCTTGTCTCTTAGTTATCTGTTGTGCTTTTTTGAGTTCTCCGAGCCATTTTGGTGACATGGTCTTCTTGAGTCTGCTTCCCTTGTCAAAGAGCAGTCGCATTGAAACTTTCGGTCGTTTTGGTCTCATTCGTTTGCCGGGAAATGCGACTGGTCCTTTGTGGCACTCTTCTTTCATTGAACCCTGATTCATTGTTATCCCTGCCCATTCCTGTCAGATCAGCCGTGTGGCCTTGGGCTCCGTACCCTTCATATCAAATTCCAGGTGCCTCTGTTTTCCTTGACCTTCCTGTCCATTCTAATTATGCTTTCAATCATCTCTGCTTTGTTTTGAGCCGCAATCTCCAGGCTCTACCCGGGTTTGTGTTTCACCGAGAACGGACCACGGAGTCCTGAAGACCTCTAAGCGATTACCGTGGAATCCCTAATCAATTCTGGATGTTCTACACGTCTAGCTAGAGAAATCTCACTTTCTGCGTTTCAACGATCGACTTTAGGGTTCTCAGAAGTCACTCTTGGAAGAATTCTCTACTATCAGATCACACTTGTACGCAGGGGGTACAATGTTATCCATTATTTCCTCTGCTGGGCCTGCTACTCGGTCATGAATGTTAAGCGTGTACTTTTCAGTTATCTAATACTTTTTTGTCGGCTTAACTTGGCAATGTCTCAGGTAAATCGATTTCTAATGGCTCTAAGCTTCTGTCTTGTGAACATGACCTACCCCTTGAAACAGCGCGAACGAACTACTGACTCCTTTTCTGAGATGATGGAGCATACTTGATGTGCCGCGCAGTTGACAACGCAGAGGAGGGGGCTTCATATGTGTGGCCTTTGGCTTTATACCCTTTACATCCACTTCCAGGCGCTTCACTTTGGCCTTGCCCTCCACCCCATTCTTTGTGGGCTGCAATTCATTCCTCTTTGTTTTAAGGGACAACCTTGTATTATTTCTGGTTTTGTGCTTCACCCTGAATTGACCACGGTCTGTTAGCCTTTGAAAAGACCTCTGAGCAATGATCGCCTGAAAGGAAAACCCTAATCAATCCTAAATGTTCTAAACCACTAGTTAGAGAGTTCCCACTTCTTGCGTTTCAACGACCTACCCTTGGGTTCTAAGTAGTCACTCTTGAAGAATTCTCCGCTGTTGCGTTGGATCACATTTCTAAGCAAAGCGTGTCAGGCTATCGGCCATTTCCTCAACTGAGTCTGCTATTTGGTCATCAATGTCAGCTTGTACTTCTCAAGTATCAAATTCTCCCTAGCCAGCCTAGTTTGTGTGAACATGACCTATCGCTGAAATCAACCTATTAATTTCTTTTCTGAGATGGTGGAATAATATAATTTGTGGACGTCTGAACTGAGGAGAGGAGGAAAGGGTTAGCTAACCCCAAGAAATTCACTTTTATGGCATGGCCTAGTGAACAACAAAAAACATTGCCAATATTGGCGCTCGGCTATTGTGATCAAAAACTTGCAAACTTTGTCCAATCAGTTAACAAGAATAGACTAGGTTATTTGTATGATGCTACAAGCTTCACATCTATGTATCCAAATGTGTCTTTGGGCCCGCTTAAAATATTGTCAATCTTGCACTACAACTTTGATTGTAAACAAAAAGATACAGGAACATTTTATAAAGTGATAGATGCAAAAATGATCAATTGCATTTAAGGGCTTTCGAAGTGCTTTTGTGCGTGGTTTGCATATTGTTTGTTGGGAGTTAGCAACAAGTGACATGATGATAATGTAGTCTATTTGCCCTGTGCGACATTGTCAGCATCTTAACTAGCGACTGCTGGCAACCAAACAATGCTTGTTGCACGTATAGTAAAACCTCCCTTAGCGGCTACCTTCGAGAACTGGGACATTTTGCCTCGTTTTCTATAGAGAATCCTCTAAATACCAGACACTCTAAATCACGGACACTTTTTTTGAACTTTTTGACATTTTTGGGGGATTCTTTCTCTTTTTTTATGCTCAATTCAAAGGGGGCGTCCATAAATTACGTGAGGTATTTCAAGGGGGGAGAGGGTCCAGTCAAGTCTCACCAAAACTCACGTGAGGGGGAGGGGGATACCGAAAAATATCCCGTAATTTTTTTCTTACACAAATACATCCCAAAATATTGCTAAAAACGCGATTAAGCACAGATAAACATTATTCAAAGTGATAATACACTTTTGCGAAAAATCTCACGTGAGATAAGAGGGAGGGGGAGGGTGTCAAGGAAAATCTCACGACGGCTCACTTAGGAGGGTCGAAAAATCACGAAAATCGCCTCACGTAATTTATGGACGCCCCCTAAATGAATAAATCATCATTTAATTTCCACAATTAATGAAATTCTTTTCATTCAAATCAGTATTGTTGTTTCCTTTGTGTTCTTATGACCAATTATAAATCTTCAAAAAGCATTACCGGTACAGGTGGCAAAACACATACGCACGCACCTTTCATCCAGTAACCCCAATAGCTCGATGCTATTTTCTTTGGCCGTATAGCTGAAAGTAGATCTACTCCATGAATGGAGTATAAAACGCCACCAGAGCGGCCGTCAGGCAACTTTGACTGACTATTTCTGCGACAAATTATAAATTTGTATTGCAAATACTGCACATAGCGTACGTAATGTACAACTTTTTTTTTTCCTCTTTTGGTTTCTTCTAAATACCGGACCCCTCTAAATAACGGGCAAATCTCAGGCGACCGCGAGTGTCCGCTAATCAGAGGTTTTACATACAAGGTAGTGCCGTACCTACACTGTACAAGGTAGTGCCGTAGCTAAAACGCAAACGCTCGGTGGCTATTGCAATTAACATGAATCGATAGCCGTATTTGATTGGCTCGTATCACTCGAAATTCATTTCTCAACCAAATCGCATTGAAAACTAGTTAACTTGTAACGTTCTCTCTATCAATAGTAATTAAATCAGATTCTTTCATTGGAATTTCAATGTCTAATTGGCCCTGTTATTGTTTTCTTTTCCTTCTGTTTCCTCCTCAGTCAAAAATAATACGTGTTACATCTCTATTTTCCGAACTTTTATTTTGAATTTTTCTTATTTTGTTTTTGTCTAGAGATTATCTCTTTTGTAATTCTCAAAGTCCGTTTGGTAAAATATTTGGCGAAAGAAAATTGTTTCCTTCAGTATGTTTTCAATCCTTTTCTCCCTTATAATCTTTCTCTCTTCGCGTTTGGAATGGGAAAACGTTTCAAACATATTTGTTTTTAATTACGCTGTTAGCTCTCGAAGATGGAGAAACGAGGTTTGGTGGTAGGAAAATATTTTTTCGGCTCTTTTACGCGATTTCTGCACACATCATCTTTCGTCGTATGAATTTAAGCTGGTATACATGGTTATACAACTGTATCGCACTGCGTGAAGAAGTACGAATGTATATGTTGAAAGAGAGAGGGAGAAAGAATGAACACGACCGTCGACCTCGTCTTCGTGTAAAGAGAGAGGGGTATATTTTGGAAAAAGAGTTCGAGCAGAAAAGTTGACGAAAACTAAGAAGTAAAATTTTACGGATCAAGATTTATCTTACTCAACTTTCACTGGTTGTAGATACATTCTTCCGCTTAGAAGTTTACTTCCTGCGCGTAACTTACCTTTAGAATGTTTAGTCGCAAGATGGCAACATGTAATATTAATAACGGCGTATAACTTAAGCGTATACCATTATGATATTCATATATACGAATATTTGTTCAAGTTCTTTAAAAAGTTTATTCCCTCTTCCCTGTTCATCCGCGTGTTGTTATTTTTTGCAATCTGTGTTATGTCAACTTATTTATTATATATGTAGGTTGAAGCTACCTACGGTATTTTATGTACGAGTGCAGCAGTGTTCTTTTGGTGAATGTTTTACTTCACGATACGAATGAGCAATGGAAATCTTCTTTCCATCTTTCTGCGAGTAGAAAAAATGTCAGATCAAATATCCTTTTGCCGGCATTACGATTGTGAATAAGATGAGTCTGCGAGTAAACTGGGTCTTTGAAGCTTGCAAATGTATTATATAGTTTTTTTCTCTCTCTCCCTCTCTACCGGAGGAAAACGAAACGATATTATGGAAGCTTATAAGTGATCACTTTCCGTGCGGCGTATCCTCGTCTCGAAAAAGTTTCTTCACTCGTCTCGAAAGAAAAAAAAAACGAAACGAACTTACGCGACCAGATTATCAAGTATCCGATTTAACAAGCGTGTGGTAAACGTCACGCTCGCGAATTTCGTCTATTAAAGTGCGCTCTCTACTCTAGACGAGCAACAGCTATAGGACCAGTCAGGATGACATACATCGCTCTTCACCGGTATGTAATGCGAACGTATAGATCGAAAAGGATGAGAATATACGTCGAGAAATCTTGGGTACAGTTTTTAGAGTAATTCGCCCAACAAAACGAAACAGAAAGTTGAGTGAACGCTTAAAAGATTTATACGGCAACGTTCTTTTGAAAAACTGCGCGATTTCACTTCTTTTTTGTTTTTTTTTTCTCCTTCTTTCAAAAAGGAAACGAAATTTTCGTGAAATTGACAAGACAAGCGGTCGCGAAAAAGGTGGATAATTAATTAAACGTAAAGTAAGCAAAGGGGTTCGCGAGTAAAGTATTTATATACAAAGAAAACGCAAGAAGCCAGATGAGGTATTTTGTTAGGGAAAGAAAAACGTTCGTTGGTTACTTTCTCTCTCTCATTCTCTCCCCGCGTCGTCTTTCTCGTTCATTCGTTTTCTGAAGTAGTGTCGGCGGTGGTAGCAGCAGCATTTGTATGGCAGAAAAGGACAAGACGAAAAAGGCGAGCATTTTCTGCCATTAGAAAATTTAGCATCACGTTAATTATCAGTGCGGATACGTTGGCGGCCCGTACTTGTAACGTATTGCAGGAATTAAGAGTATCACTCACCTCTGACTTGTTATTGGGTCAATGAGTGAAATTTAATTGTGGACCACGTGGGCTTACTGGAACAATGACTGTACTCGAAACAATGAATCTTGCCATTATTCTTCTAATGAAATGAACATTACGGTTGCACGAGTTAAATGAATATATGGTATGTTGGACGGGGGAGTTTTCAAAACGTTTTCGTAGAATTTTGTCGGTAGGCCGATTTATTCGAAATATCTGTGTCATTATGCACTCGCGAGCTAACCGCGCAACATGTACGGGAGATTGAGTGATGACTGGTGACCTTAGATCAGAAGGACGCCCGCATGCCGGCATCAGAGGCAGATCGACGGATATCAAGAATTGCAAAAAGCTCTATTTAATCCTTCATCTCTTTCTCTCTATTTATTTGTTTCATGTCAGCTGCACCGGGGCCATTTAGCTTGGTGTGTGAAATTATTTAATAAGCATGTTCTTATTTTCGAAGGGTTGTGAGGAAGATGATGAATTATTATTAGTGCGGATAGTTAAGTTTGTTTGGATGCTGGAGTAAAAGGTAGTTCTATTCTCGAAATGTGACACGTAGGCACGTAACGCGGAAAACAAATTTTAGTATCGATACGGTCGATGATTGTCTCTTAGTACAAGAAATTTAGGGTTTTGAAGAAAAAAAAAAAAAAAAACTTATGGAAGACTGTGTAGTACGAAACGCTATGACCGGCGATAACAGAGCAATAGAGTATGTTCAGACGGCAGAAAAAATTTAAAAAAGGAGAGGGCAGTTACGAGGGAGAGGGAGAAAGAATGATCGAGGGGTATTGGATTTCATGGCGCAGCCAAAAAGATAAAGATTATGTTTCATATCTTTTCAAAATTTTGTCCAATCAGATATGTTGTGGATAATGCGAGACAAAATTTTAGAATTCTAGGCTAAGGCTTTAGAGCGACACACTCGCTTAGAGCGACACACTCGCTTGATCTGTTTCGCTTCTTGGTCCAGTACAAGTCTACTTTAGTATATTTCAGGCTGATGAGATTACTGGGCCTCACTTGCTCCGCTCGTTGGTCCCGCTTTAGTACGTTTCAGATGTTGTAAGCGGACCAGAATTAAAGACTTATGACTTCACCGAACTTGGGACGTCACAAGCTAAAAGCTTCATAATGGCTCTCGGCGTTTTCTTGGCCTAGTATAAATCTAGCCTACGCCTTTTCATTATATTAGGATAAGCTAGAAACTACAGAGGGGAGAGGGGGGGTGGAAAGCTCGGACTCGCAGATTTCAGAATCACTCCTCAGAAAGCTTAGTATAAATCTATCATACGCCTTTTCATTATATTAGGAAGCGGGACGAACGAGCGGGACAAGTGAGGCCCTGTAATCTCATCAGCATGAAATACACTAAAATAGACTTGTGCTGGTTGACATCTTTCATGTCTTCGCTCTGGTCTCATCCTCACTGTGGCAATGATTCTCGAATCTGCGAGTTTGAGTTCGCGAGTCCGAGCCCCCCCCCCCCCCTTTGTAGTTTCTAGCTTATCCTAATATCATGAGAAGGCGTCGGCTAGATTTGTACTAGGCTAAGAAAACGCCGAGAGTCATTACGAAGCTATCAGCTTGTGCCGTCATAGGTTTGGTGACGTCATAGGTTGGTGACGTCATACTTTGGTAACGTCATAAGTCAATGACGTTATAGGTTGGTGACGTTATGTGTTGGTGACGTTATGTGTTGGTGACGTTATGTGTTGGTGACGTCATAGGTTGGTAACGTCATACTTTGGTGACGTCGTAAGTTTATGACGTTATAGGTTGGTGACGTTATGTGTTGGTGACGTCATAAGTAGATGATGTCTTAGGTTAGTGACATCATGTGTTGGTGACGTCATAGGTCGGTGACGTCATAAGTAGATGACGTCATACTTTGGTGACGTCATAAGTCGGTGACGTTATGTGTTGGTCACGTCATGTGTTAGTGACGTCATAAGTAGATGACGTCATTGTTCGGTGACGTCATAGGTTGGTGACGTCATACTTTGGTGACGTCATAAGTCGATGACGTTATAGGTTGGTGACGTTATGTGTTAGTGACGTCATAAGTAGCTAATTTAACTAAAATACAAAAGTACATCAATCTAATGTTGGACGAGATGAGCTCAGCCAAAGGAGAGAATTTTTTGTCGATTTTTCGAACAAAGTCTTCGGAGCTCTCCAGACCAATCTGGATTGCAAGTTGATAACAGTCTTGAACCAATGGTTCTAAAATCTGGCCACTCGTTGAAGCTGTGACTTCTAGGTACCTACAATCGAGGCACCTCACCTCACTCGAACATTTCCAGATTGAATCTCCTACTCTTCTGAAGGTAGCTACCTCCCCATCGCCTCTGATATTCGACTAAATCTTTCAAATATTCCAAAAACCGATAACAGCCACCTATCAGAGATATTACTTTTAAATTGATTATGTACGTCATTGTTGTGTATATTTTAAAAAAAATTTCTAATAATTTTTCTTTTTCTCTTTTTCCAGGGACATCAGCAACGGCAGAAAGGTACGTGTGGTTTATTTATCTTTACAAACTAGTTGAGATAACATGATTCACTAAAGTTGGCTTTACGTTGCCAAGATAGTCAGTTCTCACAGCTGATTTTAAGCGAAGCTCGTTCTGAAAAAGTTTCATCATCCTGTCTGTTCTATGAAACGGCGACTCTCGTATTGTTTTTCGATATAAGCAGAAAAAGCTGCGTCATGATTATCGCTGTCATGATGGTTGTCTTCGTGTTGCATAAGACTTGGTACGTTTCATAGATCACCGTGCGTAAAGCATTTTGACAAGTTAATTTTGAATTTGGTATCCTTCGGTTATGACCTTGGGATTTTAAAATCTACAACTTCCTTAACGAAGTTGAACGAGGAACCCAAGGAAGCTGTTCTATGGGTGGTTTTGATGTTGAGAATTGAATTCTAAATTGGAGTTTCAGATAGTCTAGATTTCTTTAGCTCGAAAGTCGAAATTCTTCCAATGCATATGGCCCGTTTGGCCGGCAACTTGACCCGACCTAACTATAAGACAGAGATTTGAAATGTTCCACGTTCAGCTGCAACTATGTAGGGGTGTTGGACTTGGAAAAATTTTGACTATCGAACTATGTAAATGAGTTTGAAACTAGGAAAAATTGCGTGTAGGTCAATTTTTTCTGGGCGACACGCGGAAGATTTCTTTAAAATAACCCCTATGGGGCGGGTTCTCTGTTGAATATTTCTACATCGACATGCAGCTCTGCCTCTGATTCCTGGATTCTGACTCTGACCTGTATAGACGTAACTTGAATACGATGTAAGTAGAGGATCCTCTAGTGAGCTCCATAATCTTGACCTCGCGCTCCTCAGCCTAGTTAACCTATGTGTAATAAGAAGAGGTTAATCCTGACGTTGCGCACCTGATCTGCTTGGGAAACGAAAAGAAAATTCTATTATAGAGTCTAATTACCTTAACTTTCGGAAGTTTTACGTATATCGAGTTCTGTGGAAAAGATTGAACATGAGAAGGGACTGCGTACGTGGGGAAAAATATTGGAAATGATAATTCGGAATTCCCCTTTTCCGACAGTCTCTCAAATTTCTAGCTCGACCGACGAAATTTCATCGGATCCCGAGTAGGTTGCAGAGCTCCCGAGCATTTTCACGAATAGTCTCCACCCCCTCAAAAGTACAATTTCTCGTATCTTTAACTCCAAAGTCACAATCTTTTCAAGTTCCCGGTCGGAATTTTTCAAGTCGCCCTCACCTGCCCTATGTTGCTCAAAGATTGAAATTTTGACGTGGAACACGTCTTTACTTTTTAGATAGGGTACCTATTTTCGAAGTCGATTCACACTGACCGACCGACCGACACCTCGATGCATGAGTCACACAGACCAGATATATTTTGCAAAACAGAACAATAGATCGATAGGTAGGCATTACCTTAGATATTTCCTTTTCCTATATTTCTCAAGGAGAGGGGGAAATAGGCTGAAGAAGCAATTCAGTAAATCCTTAAACAAAAATCAATCATAAAAATTATATGAAAACAAATGTTTTTCTCTTCTTTTTTCATATTTATTAATTTTATCAATATTTTTATTTAATAATTCTATTGATTATTATTTTTTGAAAATAAATTAAAAAAACTATTAGAAAATAAATAATTTATTAATTCTAATTTTATTAATAAAATAATTTGAATTTTAAAAACTTATAAAAATCAATCAATAAAAAAATTATTAAAAAATAATTCAAAATAGATATAAACCTAATTAAAAATATTTTAAATAAAAAATTTTGAATATTTTTAAAATTATTTTATTTGAATTAGTTTTCAAAATTTTAAATATTAAAATTATCAACTCAACCTAATAATTCTTTTTAATAAAATATTATTATAATTATAATTTTATTATTATAAATTATAAATAATCATTTTGAAAATAATTGAAATTCAAATAATTTTTATTATTTAAAAATGATTTTTATATTAAATTTTAAATTTTAATTTTATATAATTATATTGAAATCATATTTAATCCTTTTGTACAGTAATATAAAAATTTAATTTATTTGAATTATTATTTTTTTTATAATTTATCAAATTGGAATAAAATAATTATAAATAATAAATTTATAATAAAAATTAATTTTCAATATAAAAGTTCGAATTTTAAAATATTAATTTTAGAGATTAAAATAACTTTTATTGAAAAGTTTTATTCAAAAATATTTTTTAAAAAAATTCATTTTTATATTAATTTATTATTAATTCTTTATATTTATTTTAAATATAAATTTTAATTCAAAAATTAACTTTAAAAAAATTTAATTAAAATCAAAATTCTGAAAATTGATTTAAATAAAATGATTTTAAAAATATTTAAAATTTTTTATAATTTTTTATTTAAAATATTGATCAATTCAAATATTTTGTTTAATTTAATAGAAAATTTTAATGTAAAAAATTTTAAATTAATTCAAAAATGAATATACGTATAAAATTTAATCTAATGAGAAGAAAACAAGAAAGCAATAGGTTGCCGGCGAAATGTTTTTCTGCAAAATGATTTCTCAGAGAAATATTTAATACTATCATCCAATTCTTCCACTATTCCCGTCAGAATCAATTATCAACAAATTACTTTTTCTTTTTTTGACATAGGCCTATTCACGAAAAATACTGGCACAAAATTCTCTCACAATCTCAGCTTGGGGCATTCCGTTTTAAATATTAAGGGTTAGAGCTACTTTCCATCATATCTCTTTTTTTGTTATAGAGAAGATACAAACAGTTTTTAGTCAAATCAACCAAAGTTTATTGGAGGGCAAGGATGGCGAAAAAATATTATATTGAAGAAAATTTTCAATTGTTATTAATATTTCTCTCCTATAATATTATACTGTACATCCTTTACTAGAAAAAACTAAAAAAACACTTTCAGAAGGAGGAAGTGTTCCACGCTCTATCCTTTTCAGTTTTACTGAAAGTGAGATAATCGGGGGGGCGTCCAGGGGGGGCGAGGCGCGAAGCGCCGAGTTTTCTCAAATTTTTGAAGTAGTTCAGTGCGTTTTACCGTATGAGTTGATCCTCACCTCCATAGACGATTCGGAGTTTTTCCGATTCTTGTAAATCAGAGGGTTCCCGAGAGGCCGCCGCTGCTGCCCTCAGATCCTTAATTATCCCAAAGACCGATATTTTTCTTGAATCATTTTTCAAAAAGATCATTTGTTTAAATTTGAAAGCCGTTAAGGAATGATGAGAGTTTGATTCGTCATTCATAGTCGCTTGATTTATGGATGAAGGTTCTGAAAAATCTGTGGGAGACGATCACTCAAATCTTGTGTCAAAAGCTGTTATTTGCATCTTGAAATTTCATCGATATCAATCCTTTTTCATCTGACTTCTCTTTTGGCGCCTCTTGTTAATATGAATGATTTTCTTCCTCGTTATTCAAAAAGAGATGAATGTCTAAATCAAGCGAGAATCCTTTCTTAGCCTTCTCTTTCCTTTTATCTATTAATACGAGTAATTTACGTCATTTTTAAGCCGTGAGAAAAAAGAATTACACAACGCTGATACGTGAATGTATTTTTTTCTTTCTTCTTTCAGCAACAATAAAGACGTTAATAAAATCCCTATAGAAAAACGAGTCTCCAATGAAACGTAATTGCTTTTAATGAATGAAGTCGTATAATGGGCGAAAGTCGAGCAGAGAGTGAGAAAAAAAACCCTTTATTTCGTGGGAAGGGGGTACACACCGAGTGTTATACCCAAGAGTTGCTGTATAATGTTAAATGGGCTTCAAATATTCGTCTATATCAGCTCTCGGACCCCTTCACCTTCGCAAAAAAGAGAAAGATTAACATAAAAGCTTTTCATACTGTATTTATTAGCGCGCTAAACTCGAGGCGAAAGTTATGAAATATCGTCTGCCACTCATTTCAAGTTAAAAGTTTTCTTATAAAAAGTTGTACTTTTGTTTTCTGTATTTAAAGTCTGCGAGTTTTTAGAACATCACAGCACCGTATGAGTTCTGAGTCCTTCTACTTCTTCTTACAAATCCTTACTTCACATTTATCCTTCTTTGTTGACAATGGTAACTTTTTCGCAAAAATATTGAAACACGCGGAATTAGTTAATACATTATGTATGAAGTTTCTCTCTTTCTTTTTCCTCTCCGTGTATTGTTCTTGTACACGTTATTTCGTATATGTATTCATCATTTTTTGCTCGAGATTGGCCGTCTTCGAGAGGACAAATAATAATACATCGAAAATAGGTGAAACTTCATCGCACACATTGACGTATTTACTATGCAACAATTTTCTCGTCGTTCCATTCGCGCAAACCAAGTGTTTATTTATTAAAAAGATCATCGGCTCGAACCCCGAAAAGGGCAGGTAGAGTAAATAAACTCGATCGCGTACTCGTGCAGTCATAACTTTCACGCTTTCTCCATATACCCTATTAATAAAACAAAATGTCGGGTGATCTTATTCGCACCCATTCCCGCTCTGTGTGTGTGTATTTAAAAAGCGACTTTTCCTTCGCCCGAACATACGAACATCGAACAATGAGAGGAATTCGCCGGGTGCATCGCTGTCAAACATACCTTTTTCGCGTAGATGAATAAATTCTTTTCAGAAAAGCGGAAGGTAAAATCAACGTAATGAGAATTCTATACAATAAGTCGTCGTATCTCAGATTGAACTTCGTTGTAAAGGAAAAATATGTACTGTATGCCGGATGTAGGATGTATCTAAAAGTAAGCTGCTTAGTTCATACGCGTTTTTATCATCTTTATTGAATTTTAGAAACTTTTTTCCTATTTTGCGAAGACTTCGCCGTGAATTCAAGAGCGTTTGCGGACACTGTTAACAAGATTTGAGAATACTATTCAGTTCGAGATCTGTAATGTACTTTGTATTGAAGCTCGTTTTTTTTTTTTTTCTTTTCGAAGAGAGAGAAAGAAGAAGAAAATAAAAATCGATTTTTCTCTTCAATCAACCCGATGAAACTGGATGTACTTTTCAATCCTTTTCTTTTTTTTTTAGGGAGTTGAAAATCGTTTGCAAAAACAGTGACTACAACATTATCGTATTTGGCGTGACTTTGTGGACGATTAAGCGACACGAGTACAACAAAGGTGACGAAAAAGGCATGAAGATCGAATTATCTTTCCCTCATCTTAGGTATTTCGCCACCGAGTTAGAAATTCCTAATTAGGTCGATTTACTCTTCGATTTCATGAAATGGACACGCCCCCCTGCCCCCTTTGCCTTAGGAGTTCATGTAAAAAAATGAATTTAGTCGGTATCAGAGTTCCTAAAGGGTGGTCCCTTCTTGTTTTCCTTCGTTGCGCTCGTAAAAACATGTACGATACATATACTTGTAAAGTTCTTACTCCTCCGTAGCGTTTTTTAAATCAACGAGGTACGTCTGGAACTGTTCTTTATTGCTGATCGTTCGTTTATTGGCAATTGAATAATATCCTCCGCTGTTTTGTTCCGGCGAAACTCGTGTCAATGTGTCGAAACGTTAGTTCACTTTCTTCGTCTGTCACTTCATCTTTCTTTGTAAGTATAAGAATAAGCTGTAACACAGAAGTTGGCTTTCAATTCACTTCGTTGTAATCCTCTCTGTGTTTTCTATCGTTAGGCTTGGTGCATTAAAGAGGCTTCGACGTGGAACTGATACCCTATACCACAATGTCGTTGGCGTGATCGTATTTACGGCGTTACGTATGCAATTTTGTTAACATCAACGCGTATTCGCAAATAGTATCGAACGCCAATTTGATCGTGTACGTTGAATAAATTGCATATCTGTATGCCGTAAATACGTTTTACAGTAATGAAATGCCGTTTCAGAAAAATAATCGTCACTTTGGTAACGACAACTCACGTTCTCGATTGTTCGTATTTCATATCTTTCAGTTTATAACTATATCATTTCTTTTTTTTTTCTCTCCATTGAAAACCTATTTTTTGCTGGGAGAATAGAGATAATGTCGTGACATTTTCAGTGTACCATTATTTTTATCCGAGCGATTCATTACTTTCTATATTATATAGCTCTTATTCAGAAAAGTGTATGCTTTACGTGTGTGTGTTGCGTTTTTTTTCCTGCCCAATGCATAAAGAATTTATTGAATGTGAATAAAGTGGCGCATTTAATGTTTTGATGCTTTTCAGTGACAAGAACATTACCAAATTAATCCGCGCGCGCTATTCCTGTTACTGAGAACGGGTAAATTAAATCTATGCATCAATGTCCCCATCGATTTTCAAATTAATTGGTTTCCTCTGAATAAATAACTTCTGTCTGACTGAAATCTGATTCTGTAGTGCGACAAAAATCATTAAAATATCTGTGCGAAGTGATTTACTTAATTAACTATTTGATTTTGATACTTACGCCAACTGCAAAGATAGAGGAAGTAAGCTGTATCAGTTTCCATGATCGTTCAATACATCATGTCGGAGTGCTAATAAGTGTATTCGTTTTACCTTCGTTGACATTTTCCGCCCTTTACTTTGTGCGGCACGAATTCCGATTTATAACAGTCAAATTTAGGAATGCGAAACTGCACCAAGGGGTGAACGTTCTTGTCAAGGGCGAGGATTCGCGAAGCCATCACACATGTTAAAAACATTCTTTTCGGATATACCAAGGTGCATAGAGCACTTTCATTATTACTAATTTTTTTTTCAATTATCGCACTCGATTATATCAAATCCGCAAAGATAGTGGTGTACCAAAAACATGTTTTAGGAGCTGAAGACAAGATGTTGGTGGGATCGCAGAAAGTTGCAGGAATGAATATTTGTTTTCGCAGAAATGTTGAGGAAATAAATCACAGAAGAGGCAGAGAATGGTAGGGTTCAATGAAGTTAAGAAAAAATTGAAGTAAGATGATTTCTAGACCATCTATGAAAACTATCATCGGTAATTTGATCAACGGAAGTTAGGATAGTGGAGCATAAGAAAATAGCTGGAAGCTATGCAAAACATGAGGCGAGTGCTATGACTAATCGTATCACATCTCACAAACAAGATTCTGGAATTTTAAAAAAGAATTTTGAGGAAGTGTGTTTCTTTTTTTCTTTCTTTCAAGAGTCAAGCGAGAGACAAGATCTGTAACAGGTGATCTTGAAAATTCGAGAATATTTTGGAAAAATGTGGAAGTCCTTGTGAATCGGATAGAAGTAGTTGTGAAAGGTGAAAGTTGTGTTCTAGAGCCTTTTGCACGTTCAAAGGGTCGATTGACAGCTCTCCACTCATTAGCATTGTAGAGGAGTCGCCTTTATAGGGATCGAAACTCATTAGTATTTTAGATCTATTGTTTCCGTGCTCCTAATTTTCGTCTATCGGCAGTTCACTGTTATCTCCCCTAATACTTTATGGGTCACCCTCTAACGATCACACCCTCATTTCAATTAGTCTGGAAGTGAGCTCCATTCCTCTGACAACATCTGACATCTCACCCTGCATCACTCAGTCGTTAGAGCTTCGTTTTCACCCCTAGTATTTTCTAACGGTTTTTAATCACCCTCTATTCATCACATCCCTCTAACCATCTTGTATTTCTCTGATAACACCTGGCGTCTCACCCTTCTTTGTTCACTCCCCTGGTGCTTTCTCTCCTTCCTTTGCTAGTCCGGAACCAAACTCTGACAATGCGCTTGGCATCTCACCCTTCTTTATACAGCCTTTGGTTTTTAATCACCCTCTTTTCATAAGACACCTTCTTTTGTTGGTTCGGGATCAAACTCCATCTCTCTGACATCGGGCATTTCTCTCTCCACTCAGCCGTAAGAGGTTTGTTTCTACCTCAGTACTTTCCAACGACTTTTAATCACCCTCTATACATCACATATTTCAGACCAAACTCTGACTCTCTGATAACACCTGGTATATCACCCTCCTTCACGCCTCTATCCGTATTGCTTCCCGACAACCCACTGTCCATCGCACCCCCCTCTCTGTTAGAGCGCACATGGATACTTACTTGGAGTCTCCCACAGTTCAGATGAGATCATCGAACATGGCAGCCGTTCTATCTCCATAGTAACCATCTCCCCAATATGTTTACCCGGTTATCATAGCGACTATAGATTGCTCCACTAATACATCCTTTGTTTCCATAACAACACAATAGGCGTGGCCTTCTCGACCAGCCACTATCATAGAGATGTAGCGTCATCGGTCAATCAGTATCATGGATAAACGAACGTGGTATCATCAACCTACTAGCATCTGAGGAGGTGGAGCCTCCAGGAAGAGACGATGTCCGCCAATGTAACCCTTCCCAGACGGTTTAGGACTTCTTTGCATCTGGAAGAGTAGTTTGAAGTAGACCAAGAGGAATTTAAACCATTTCAATAGATCGAAGCTTGTTGGAGGATAAGAAGGATTAGGAATTAGGCCATTTGGAGAGGATGAAGGAGCAGTAGTAAGATTCGATATCGTGTTGAAGCAGTGACCACTTTCAGGCAAGGTCCGCAGCGTCATCGTCATGCTCCTTAGGATAGACGTGTCCCAGTATTCTTAGTATAAGATGAGGAAGAACTTGACAACTCTATGAGAATGATGATTAGTTTGACGATAGAATTGGCAGATTATAGTCGATAGTTTCATGCTATCGATAGTCGATACTATCAATGGTTGGAATAAAAAACATCGATCAGGAGAAAAGTACCTGTATTACTAGTAGGATAGATACCTTTCTCCTCATCTTTATCTTATCAAAAAGTCTGTCAAGGAATGTATTTTATGGTACCAGATGATGGACACGACTAGAAAATACCATAAACATGTGGTGTCACACCCATTGCACAACTTGTACCGCCTGGCTGATCCTAATGGATTGAATTTGCGCGAGGATGAAAGAAAAAAAAAATCTTCAAACAAACTATACCGACAATATCGCCGTTGTTTTTTGTTTTTTTTTTTTTTTTTAACAAAACTATCGTTTTTCGCGATATTTTTTTCCAAGAACTTTTGATGGAATCAATAACACTACACAACAAAAAAAAAAATTGAAAACCACATGAACGAAATTATGTACAATTCTGAAAGTATTTTCGACGCTGATCACGATGCCGTTGTCTGTTTTTCAAGTTTTGGCCCGGTTTTTGAGAAATGATCAAATCAAATTCCCGCGCTTTGTTGCGACGCGCGGCGTATGTTACCCAGCTATCGAATTTCGCGAGAACGGGAACATACACTGCGCGTCGCAACAAAGCGCGGGAATTTGATTTGATCATTTCTCAAAAACCGGGCCAAAACTTGAAAAACAGACAACGGCATCGTGATCAGCGTCGAAAATACTTTTAGAATTGTACATAATTTCGTTCATGTGGTTTTCAATTTTTTTTTTTGTTGTGTAGTGTAATCTGTCGATAGTAGGATTAGAGTGAACTAGATAGTATATGGAATTGTGGGGAGGAGACGCGCGGGTGAGAGCGAACAAGCAGAAGACTCAACTTACTATAACAGCAGAGTACAGAATCGATAAATTGATACAATCTACATGAATAATTGATTGATGTATCGATAAAATCGAAATCTATGTATCGATATAATCGAGATTGATGTATCGATATAATCAAGATCGATGTATCGATATAATCGAGATTGATGTATCGATAAAATCAAGATCAATGTATCGATACAATCAAGATCGATGTATCGATATAATCGAGATCGATGTATCGATAAAATCAAGATCAATGTATCGATACAATCAAGATCAATGTATCGATACAATCAAGATCGATGTATCGATATAATCGAGATCGATGTATCAATAAAACCAAGATCAATGTATCGATACCATCAATGTCGATGCATCGACACCATCAATATCGATGTATCGAAATTATCAATATCGATGCATCGATATAATCGAGATTGATGTATCGATGTAATCAAGATTGATAGGCTTATATTGATATGGTAATCGTTATACTTTTTGAAAGTCCCTTGTTCATCATATAGCTTGCCAGTTGGTGTACCGTATACCAGGTGGACCAGAAAGATGTTACCAGTTGAAAGGGAGTTCTCGCTAAATTCACTCTAGCGCAAAAACGCGAAACGCTGGAAAAGTTTTTCAATTCTACGAAATTTGTATTTCAATTTGCGCCCTTGCTCAACCAAAATAAGCCAAAATATGACATAGTTCCCAAAATTCTCTAAAATTTAAAATTGTTTCAACTTCCAAATTTTACTCGATTTAAAAGTGAAATTTAACGCTGATTTCGAAAAAAAAAACCTAAATAAGTTTAGAAAGCTTGAAAGGGTGAGAATTTTGAATTTTTTTTTTTCAAAAATTTCGGCAAATTTGTCAATTTTCTGCACATTTTGGTCTATAACTCGGCTCAGAGAAGTGGTAAAAACGTAGGATATGGCTCAAATGAAAGATGAAATTGTGATACAAATTTCGTACCTTTAAACTATACGTCTAATATGTTTCGCGTTTTCACGCTATGACAGATTTCGCGCAAACTCCCATTCAACTGTTGACATCTTTTTGGTCCACCCGGTATAGCCTAAATAAAATAGCTCCTTCAAGTAACTAGATAAGCAATGCTTCATAAACCAATTGGCTTAGTCCATTCAATGAGCCAGATGTGCGTAGTTTCGAACACCGTAAGACTATAAAGAACCTTCTAACCTACCTGTCCTGCTTGAGTTTTTATGACGTCATAAATGACCTCGACCTACTTGAAGGACTTGAAAAATTTCAACCTTTAGCCTCTAGCCTTCATTACAATGGACTCAATATATAGTATATTGGATTAAGCAGTGAGCCCCAGTACCTAGTTTGTTCCTAGACTTATACATACTAGACCAAGAAGGCGGTCGAACGAGCGGAAGCTGAATTTACAATAACAGCTGGATACTGAATCGATATTTTGATACAATCGATGTCAATAATCGATTGATATGATCGAGATCGATATTTTGTTAGCATTATACTTTTCTCAAGTCCCCCTTCTAATAGTTCTTTCAAGTGACTGAATATGCAATGCTTCATACACCAATTGGCCCAGCCCCTTCAATGATCCCGATATGTAACGCTCCACACACTCTAAGACTCTGACCCGTGAGTTTTGAGTTTGAGGAGAGGTTTTCTTAATTTAGAAGTATGGGCCAGATAGGGTGTTACGGCCTTCTCAGAAGCCGTAAATGTATGATGAGAGACGGACTTTGAAATGTGGTAGGAGACGTAAATAGATTTCAATCTTTGAAGGAGTTGAACTCGAAAATTTTTGAACGTCGAGCTGTTAAATGACTCGAAGAGGGCTGAAAAAATTTCGAATTTTCAATATTCCAATTTTGAATCAAATTCTGAGTATTAAAATCATAATTCGTCCCACGGAACGAGTACCCTGAATTCCTCGTGGTAACTTCGTTACAATCTCCCTCTTTGATACCGATTCCAACTTGTTTATTGCTTCTTTTTTTTTATCATTCATTTCAATCAATTCAGCGATTAAATATTAATGCAAAGAACGTGCGTAGTATTTTCTGCGTATAAATATTAGATCATCAATTTGAAATTTCCGTCTTTCTGCTCGCGTAGTATTTGAACTATAAAATTCAAAAATACTTCATTTTCGAGGCATATATATTCTAATTTCATTTGGTATTTATCCGGAATGGTTTCAAAAATTGTATAAATTTTTGCTGTCGAATTATCATGTATACATTTATTGACATTATTTTAGAAACACCTGCGACTGTTTTTATGAGACAGACTATAATAGTGAACGACGCGCGACATTGTGTTGTTGCCCCTATAGAATGTACGTAAAAATAGCAAATATTGTCGGATGTTTTACCATATGAATGCGTATACGTACATAGAAAGGAAATAACTAAAACATATTCACGGAGAAAGATACGACATAAGAATAAGAAGACAGACTAAGCGTTCCGATCTAATACAGTATTACTGTACGCATCTTGCGAAAAATATGTGTACTTTTTTTTCGTTATTATTATTATGATTTTATTTTTTCAATGTCACTATTTCACTGCCGGCTCACGTGCAATAATTTATCTGAGAATATCTGTCGTATTTGTGAAATCGGATGTGGAAGATATTAGCCGAGACGAGGCACTTCAGTATTGTGGAGGGGAGAAGAAGAATCACTATTTCGCAAACGTTGCGAATCGATGGTTGCCCGAAAAATTAATTTCGGTATACCACGCCACGTAGGCCTATCGATTATGGTTGAGATCACTTTCTCATTTCGCATTACTGAATAATAGAAGATGAGAAATTGACTTACGCTTTACTTTCAAGTTATATCATCTCTACGAATCATTTTTGTTCGGTAGAAATATTTTCTTAGTACGTGTACTTGCTTGTGCCAAAAATAATAAAGCAAAAACTCTTCCCGAAAGTGCGCAAAAGAAGAAACGTTGATCTTGGCGTGCTTGTCAATATTTTACCATGTCGAGAGATTTATTTCTTCATCGTTCGGTAACACCTCAATCATCGCGTTGGCCTAAAAAGTGATTAAAATGACCAGACGCGACACTATCCTTACCTATTTGTCGACGAAGAATCGCTGGAAAAAAGTGAGTTTTTCGTCTCAAAAACCGTGTTCCGTTTTCACAATAACTTCGTTGATTTTCTTTTCTTCGTTAGTCGTATGATAATTCCATGTCAGCTGGGTGCGCATCTCTGGGAGGGACCTAAGTGAGTGTCTGTTCAGTAGGTGTCTTGAGAAAACACCAAGAGTGGAAGTGTAGGAGATAGAAGGGTCTGGAAAAATATGTACGTATTTTTCAAATAGTACGTAGCTGACCGTAGAGCATCCATTTTCAGTAGTAGATTTACATATCGACAGCATAATGTGTACAGTACAGCAAGTGTATATAGTGTAAAGTGGCGAAGAGAGAGGGCTGCTTCAAAACTTACGCCGTTGACGATGATCAAACATATTTTGCATTATTCAAAAAGTTGTTCCTGTATATACACCTAACTTTATGTTTGGTGAGTTTATTGAAACTCCCTTTTTATTTCTTTTTTTGTGCTCGTATTATTCGCGATGATAAAATATTCAGTAGCCATTTTATCTGTTGCTCTTTAACGTGGCTCGTGTTTGTACGTATGGCATTTTGCGCCCAAATATTGCTAATAAATCAGATACGGCGAGCGTAACAATTCAGTTCATTCCTCCCACCCATTTTCTGCATTTTGAAAATTCAAATTCGGTTAATCTGTGATACGTATATTTCAACGCGCACGCGGAAGGATAGATGTCGAAATTCCATCGAGCTTTTTATCGCAATCTTTTTTTTCTTTCTTTCCTTCTCGTTCTTTTGTTTTTTATTTTGCTCGCCGCATTGCGTGTTCTCATGCGTTAAAAATAAATATGACAGTAAAAAATGATACCATAACTTATATGTACTTTTTTCGTATATTGACTGATTTGATTTTGGGGGATAGAGAGAATATGACGGATGATTTGATATCCCGATTAGGAGATTCGGGAAATACTGGAAATGAACGTTGAATTCTGTACGCCGTGCCCTAGTTGAATTTTCCATCTATCTAATATTTCTCACGCTAGGCAAAGTTTCACCATTCAAATGCTCTTCCATTTAGAATCAGCTGATTGACATCGAGCCATCGGGCCTCTCTCGCAAAAATGGCAATTAGGGTTTCATTTCACTATCGTAGGACACTTTCGTTCCCCGTAGTTTCTTTCCCATAAGGTAAATGAAGGAAAATGATATGAACGATTCAAGTTTCATTAATTCTTATTTTCTGAGGTTTATTTCCTCACAGTCCAAAGCATACGTCTCAATATGTTAGTGCTCACATCAATCACGCTCAGAAACTTTCATTAATCGAAAGATTAACTTGAATAGAGTTGGGTTTTTTGTGTCACAGCTTCCTTGAAGATAAAGTGTGTCCTTGAATCAGTCGTCGTATTATAGCCCCTTACCCTGATACCATACTCAACTTTTGTGAAATGAGTCGCTTTCTCACTTTGAACAGAGCGTGGAATTCTCACTTGTCATCACGTACCCAGTACTCGAAGAAGGGTTGTAGTATTTTTGATTGATCGTTCTCACATAATGCCTCGAACTTTCTGAAAAACTTTTTCTGTCCTTTCTTTCGACCTTTGAACTTGTATATGAGAGAAGATTAAAAAATCATAGATGACGAGGTGTGTGTTTGGAGCAATGTCTGAGGAAACAGGACGACGATCAGTTTACAAGAATTCGCGCTAAACAAGATTTGAACGGTGAGGACACTAGTCAGCATCCAAACTGGTACGCATAATTTGATTGACAACCATGCAGTGCCAGTCTCTACAATCCATCCTAGGTAGTGCCGTGTTAAGCACACAGGGTAGCTATTGCTATCAACGTTGATCGACAGATGTCTCGAATTCGCTGGATGGAAAGTGGTCAACTGGCGTTTTCTTATAATGTTAACACATCGGTAGTGATGGGCGATTGTCGGTTGTTTGGTAGTCGAAATTTTCAACAACCAATACTACCGGTAGTAAGAGAAAAAAAAAACACCGGTACTACCAGAGAATACCGGTAGTTATTTTTCTCTAAATGGAGCCAGAGAGAAGCACTGGGAAAAACTACCGGTACTACCGTGTCGGATAGTACCGGATTAATATATCGATATTATCGAGATTGATATATCGATATTTGCTTGTGTCGCATTTGCAGAACGCCGCCCCTTCCTCCATAGTGGAGTGGATACGGGTTGCGTATGCATTTAATTTTGCTTCCTCCAACCTGGAATCGTCCCTTTCGCGTATAACTTCAGTGTTGGAAGAATCTCCTATGCGAACCCCCTCTTCTACTTGGCAACCGCCAAGTTTCTTTGGCAATCGCCAAGCTGCAGTGCCCCCCTGGCCCGCAAAATACACTAGGGACACTCATATAACAACCACAGGCACTATCACATCATCAAGCTGGATAATGTCCTTCTTTGTCGTCTTCCTGCAGATCCAAATGTTGATGGTACACAGGTGTCGAGTAGGCCATCGCGTGGTTCTGCATTTGCCTGTTCCATTCCTGGTTTATCTTCTTCTTCATAACGGTAGCCGCAAATGCAGCCACCTGGTTCCATGCTTCTTCGGAGCCTAGCATGGTGGGTACCTGGCTACTCGGAACGAGCACTTCTACTACCCCGATCTCTTGAAGAGACCAACTAAGCTTGTCCCGCTCACGCTTCCACGCCTCGCACTGAAATAAGGTGTGCTGTGGTCCATCATCCCGCCCTTGATCGCAATGCGAACATGAAGCCTGCTCAACTTTCCTTAACTTCTCATGAAGGTACTTGTTGAAGCAGCCATAGCTGCTTAACACCTGCGTCAGGTGAAAGTTCAGCTGACCATGGTCCCGGTTCAACGATATATCGATATTATCGGGATTGATATATCGAGATTATTGAAATTCTAATACAATCGAGATCAGTAATCGATATAATCGAGATTGATATATCGATATTATCGAGATTCTGCTACAATCGAGATCAGTAATCGATATAATCAAGATTAATATATCGATATAATCAAGATTGATTCATCGATATTATTGAAATTGATATCGATATTATCGAGATCGATTGAAGTAGTCTTTACTTTGAATTTCCTTGCAAACGCCCAAAGACATGTATAATTTCTTTTCGTACTCTGAGTCTATGAGTTGCGTGAAATTTGACCACCGCGAATGAGCAGGCATTAAGGCCTAAACTAGGCTGCTTGATTATATAGGTCTATACTGAGCTTGACATAAAACATGATCTTTTTCTATTTGGCTCCGCCAGAAGATATTTTTCAGTCTACCAACCAAATGCCCCTCTTCATTACATGTGTAACATTTCTTCTTTGGCGCAGTTGACGTAGAGCTTTCTTTTGGTAGAACCTGATGCCAGAAAAAAATAATACAGCATTGATAGAGTTCCTCTGTGGTTTCAGAAGATGGCGTCCCGCTATTGGTTTTTATAACTTCATTTGGAATTCCCTCGACTACATATGTGATCAGCATCTGCTGCCGCAGCGTTGGTTGACACGGTTGTAGTTATCTGAGAAGTAGTATTTCTTGTAGCTTCCATTCACGCAGCCGTGCTTGCTTGTGATTAATGGTAGTGATTTTCTATCCACTTGAACATCCCATCATATGTACACAATTGCTTTGTTGTCCATTTCCTCTGGCTAGGGTCATATTCTGATGTACTTCCCAACTTCTTGTCTGATTGACTGGAACTGGAAATGTTCTTTTCTCTGGTAAGGATGAATTAATCAACTCCTCTTCGCGTTTCAACCTTGTCTCTTCAGTTTTTTATTCAGCTCGTTCAAGTTCTTTCAGCTATTCCTACGTTAAGATCTTCTTGGGTCTGCTATCCTTATCGAAGAGCAGCAGCCATGGAACCTTCGGTTGTTTTACTCTCATCCGTGTGCTGGGAAGTCCGGCCGGTCCTGTGTGGCACTCTTCCTACATTGGGGCCATATTCATTGCTATCTCTGACCATTTCTGTGTGATCAACCATGTGGCCTTGGGCTCATACCCTTCATATCAAATTCTAGGTGCTTCTGTTTTCCTTGACCTTCTCGTCCATTCTCTCTAAGCTCTCAATCATCTCCTCTTTGTTTTGAGAGGCATCCTTGTTTGTACTTCACCCAAAACCGACCACGGACTCTTAGCCTTGGAGAAACCTCCAGGCAATTACCACAGAATCATTCCCTAATCAATCCAGGATGTCCTACATCTCTAGCCAGAGAGTTCTCACTTCTCGCGTTTCTACGACCGACCCCTTGGATTCACAATGATCACTCTTGGAAAGGGTACCAAGCCACCCGTCATTTCCTCTACTGAGTGCGGTCGTGAGTGTTAAGCGTGTACTTTTCATTTTTGTCAGCTTAACTGGCAATGTTTCTCAGATAAATCCATTCCTGACCTACTACTGGAGTCAACGAGAGCAAACTACTGATTTTTTTTCCGAGATGATCGAGGATATCTGATGTGCCGCGTAGTGGAAAACGCCGAGGAGGGTGTTTCAGCCAACCCAAGAAGTCTCTCCACCTCCACCTTTTTTCTGATTTACCTTCAACGTGCTAGTGAACATATGATATTGTGGATATTGAAGCTAGCTTGACTCTTGAAGGATCGTTACTCCACTTTTTTGCAAATTCAAGTCTTTACTAAAACTTCTTCTGAGGAAACGAGACGACATCATAATAGGACCTTCTTGAGTCTCCTTTTCTTGTAAAAGAGCAGCAGGTTTCTCGGGTTTGCTTGGTCTTATTTGAGTACTGTCCGGACGATCCTTCTTGAAACTCTTCCCACAGCGAGTTCCACGTTTTGAAACAGGAGGAAGATCCAATTTACTACACCTAATTTGACTTTTTCGTTTTCTTGTTGGGGAGGATACACGCAAGTTCTTTTTTCGTTGATTCGCTGTACCGTATTGATATCGCTCGAAAAAAGTTATTTCGAAATTATTCGTCCAACGCCCTATCAGTCATCCGTGGGAGATACTGACCATTGTAATCTGCACTCGAGAGTTCTAAATTTATGACTCGAGTTCCGAAGAATTTCGACATTGTAGTCCAAATTATCAACGTACGTGCAAGCAAGTAACTCGAAGAGTGGGTTACATTGTAGAAAGACAAAGTCAATGTCGTGTGAACTAACGAGAATCACAAAATGGACGTGTGCAAGAAAGACGAGTGAATGAGGATAGAAAAATGATTAAAAAAATATACACAGTATGTGCATACGTCTATTCAACCACGTTTTGAGCAGATTGACGGTCTACGAAGAACTGGCACAATATTCGCGGACAGATGCCAAGTGCAGGACACAGAAATAATCGAAACGGATTTATGAAAAGTGGGAGTCGAGAGTACATTTACCTACGTTTAGCCGCATAATGGTCGCAGCTAATACTCGTACATCAAACGTCGCTATTCGTTGTACGTCACAAATTATATAAGTTAGAAACGACTGCCTTAATTAATAACAACTTCACTCAATACCGCAAGTACGTATATACGCCGAGTGCACTTGTGTGAAATAACCGTAAGATGCGCTTTTTCCACCGCAAAGTAGAACGCATTGAACGACAAAAGAAGAAGAAGAAAGAGAGGAAAAAAAACCTTGCACAAACAAACTGCTATTTTACGTTCCTTTTCCTGTTTGACTTTTTTCCTCGCTTTCGTATGGCTGTTGTCATCTGTGTCATCCGTGTAAGTCTTGCGTGTACTCGAAATATCGCCCTCGAGGTCATTAATCATCAATGCGCTATATTCGCGCCGCAATTCAGACAGCGCACTGTGATACCGCTGAAATAATGGGCTATTTTCTATGTGTGTGCATTTACAAAATCAAACTCTTCGCACATCTTGTCGCTTGTTCATTAAGTTTTACCTGTTGATCTTTAATTGCGTGACAAATCCAATTTCAATATATTCCATACCGATGTGTTCACTCTATAGTTTACAATAATGTTTGTTTTTTTTCAAAAGTTCAACGCCCTAAATGCTGAAGAATGAGTAATTTACTCCTATATAATTCGAGCGTAACGTAAAAATTGACCACCAGATGAGGTTACGATTCGTTCCAATATTTCGAAACTGTAGTTTTTTACATATTTTGGTAAACTGGAAAGCTCTGGATTTCTCTGGTTCTGCGCTTCATTCTTTATACAATGAACGCGTGTGTCCATTCCTTCAATTACTTGCAGACAAGAGCAGAATACAAAAAACCTTGTGAAGTCGATTTGCGGTATACTTGTGTGCTTCGATTAACTTTGTCGAGCCGTGACGTTTTTTCGTCGTGCTTTAGGCTGCAGGTGGACAGGTACTGTCCTAATTTTCAGTCCTTCGGTTCTCGTTTTGTTCATAGCCTATTCTCAAAAATCATGTGCACATTCTGAAGCATATTCGTTTCAAATGGTCTATGACAGGAAGTCATATTGAGTATGATGAAGAGTCAGGAGAGCGCTGGATATTTAAGAGATCCCAAGTGTACTATTCTACCTCATTACTTATTCACAAGAGTACTTTTGGGTGTCACCTCATCAGTTGTACAGCTTCTGAAGAACAAGGCCTTGAACATTGTACAACACTGTGATCTTGTTCGGAGTAGTAGAGCCAATTTCAGCTTAGGCTTTCGGCTTTTGACTTTTTGCTTGTGGAAAAAGTTGACTGACTTTTGTCTTTATTCGGATGGCTTATTGCAACTAATTTTCGGTTCAGTTGGGCTGCTAAGCTTAGCCGAAGCCATTAGTTGTTAGCCGAGCAATTTTCATCCAAAATCAGCTAGCTATCAGCTAGCTAATGAAATCACATTAGCTGTTAGCCATTCAAATTGGAATTGCTAACGGCTGATATTTCCTCTTCCTCACCCCTCACCTCACCCTCCACGTTGGAAAGACTCCTTCCCTACTTTAAGCTGTCAGCTTTTAGCTCTTAGCCATTAGCCATTCTATTTTAGTCAAAATTAGCTAAAGCTAATAATACTGGGTTAGCCGTTAGCTGAAGTCGAAGCCAATCAATTTAAAGAGTTAGCTTTTGGCTAAGTTTTTAGCCAATACAATTGACTAAGCAGCCTTGGAGTTCGGACAAAATGATCGGGAGTATTCGAGCTTTGACATGATTGTGGAATATACCTATTTTCAGTTTGTGTTCATTTTCATTTGATGACTGCACCACAAGCTTTCATGCTGAACGGCTGAATGACTGAACTTGACCATTGTCGATTCTTTGGCAAAGCCTATCTGGCGGAGCGATTGAATTTGAAATTTGAACACTTGAAAGCAGTGTACTTTCTTATTTTGCGAGAATCAGGAAAACTAGAAAAGAACTAAAAAAAGTTTGGCTTATTTGGCTTTCAGCTTTCAAAGGTTTAAATAAAACTGGCTGGTTTGCTCTTGTCAGTAAAAATGCGGCTTTTAGCTTTCAGCTGCCTGCAATACTCTGATCTTATTGATTACAACGCTGTCTCCCTCTTTAATCCATATGTTGCGTTTCTGTTGGCTAATTTGTCATCTTATTGGTCGGTTCTGCTCTTCTTCTCTCCTCCAATCACCAAATAATCTTTCGCTGCCAAACGTGCTTCCTTTGCGCAAGAAGCTAGTTTGTTTTGCAATATCCACCCGTGCCTGAGGTTTTCTTCTCTTCATGCGGTTTTGTATGTGTATGAATTCAGATATTCGTTCATCATTCTGCTGTTCTTTATTGTAGCATTTGCCAAATTATGGCTTCCCATCTTCTTATTCCCTTCTCCTTTTTCCTGATGTTGAACTTTTTTCGCGTCGCACCTCACTGTTTGCGACAGAGCTTGGAAACTCCACTCAAGTCACTCTCACTCCTGGTAAAATTTTCTCGAAAATTTTCTAAGTCCCTTTCGAGGAGGGGGGGGGGAGGGGGGCATAGAAGAGCTCGAAATTTTTTAAAGTCATTATACTAGCCAATTGAAGGGTATAGAAGAGCTCAAAATTCTGTAAGTCCTTATACTATCTAATAGAGGGTATAGAAGAGCTCGAATTTTTCTAAATCCCTTTAGAAGGGGGGGGGGGCTCGGATTCGCAGATTTCAGGATCACTGCCACAATGAAAATTCCAATAAGGATGAGCCCAGAGCAAAGACATGAAACATGTCAACATATCAATACGTATTTAACAACGAGGAGAGAGTTATGAGACGTATTATTTTGCCAAAGTGGCTTTATCGCAGCCTCGGCAATATGAACCCTTGGCAACCAGTGGGTTTCATTCTAGAAGAAATTACTAATGAGATTTTCAACGCCAGTGGTAGAGCTGGTTGTCATGAGACTCTGAAGGCGCTCTACCAACATTGTATAATCGCATTCTCGCAGGAAGGTACATTTCAGGAAGGTTCTACGCCTAAGAAGAAATGTTATATCTGTTACAAAATTGGGCATGTGGGACATCAATGTGACCAGAAATCTGAAAATCAATCGAGAAGACCAGTTTTGTGACTCCAGATGGACAACTGAGTGTCTTCGCTAATCATTTGGTTTGTCTAATGGAAAGCAGTATTTTAACGAGTAATCAATACTATTTTAGCACCACTATCAGGAATGGGAATTGTGGCTTACTTAGACGATATAATGATCCCATCAAACGGCAGTCAGGAAAATTTGGGAAAGGTAAGAAAAACATTCGAGGCCTTGAGAAAAGTACGTCTAACAATACGCTTGGATAAATGTTGGCTCATTCAATCGACTTACAAAGAACAGACATAGGGAGTTGTTCTCTGTTGTCATCGTGCTCAAGACTGATAATTTTTTCGTTTTTTCAAGTTACATATGCTCTAGATTTTGATTTTGGGCTTATTTAATTCATTCGTAGACCGGTGATGATTCTTCGTCAGGTACTGTTCTGATAATTGGCTGTGGCACGTCTTTTCCTCGTCGATTCCAAAACTCAATTTGTGAACAAAACAAAATATTTCAACGTTAACAATTGTAGAAGTAAATTGAAGAAAATGGAGTTGTGTTGTAACCTGATGTGTCGAATTCATATTATTTTCAAAACGAGGCCGCAATATCGCGCGAATCGCACACTTCAGGTTAAATTTTGGAAACAGTAATCGACTATGTATTGTTATTAAATTGAATGTACAGCTTGATTTTCAAGGGTTACATTATATGGGACGTTCTGAAATGAGAGGGAGAATGAAAGAGAAAAAAGCTCGAAAACGCAACAGTATAATACACTTTATACAATTGCTTTTGAATTTTTCATACGTGCCACATTTATCGCGTCATAGATATGCTGATAATTCTGTCAACGCGATTGTAATTTGGCTGTGCGTCTGTCAAGTCTCTCAAGTTTATCTATCAAATTACGATACAAATTTGTACCTACTGATGGTAGGCCTATACAACGTCAACCCTCTTCGTTCGTTATTATGGATAATTATTTAGCATTTCATTTTACGTGAAGTGCTAGCTGTAACTTCAGGAAAATAGCAACATGGTTTAGGTGTATTATGTTTAATGTTGTTAGCACCCTTGTGATTCGCTCCATGTTTTCATTATAATTATCAAGTACCAGATGCGGCGAATAACTATATGTTGTCGAAATTCCCGATGACGAGTGTTTGACTTTTGTTTGTAGACAAATTTCAAGGTTATAGTATCTAATGGTAGTAATTTAATTTACTGAATACCACCATTACTATCTACTTAATTTTCGCAGAATGAATATGTTTCGAGATAATTCGCGAACAAAGGTCCCATAATATCGTCGTACTTGGTAAAGATGAATAATCGATTTGTATCACTACAGTTTACGTACTAAATTATGCTTTTCGCGGTGTTACGCGCGGATTTGCCCGTATTCTTGAAGTCATGAATGAGAGTGATGAACCTGAATGTACATCGTAACTTGTCTTGTACGGAATTGTTTAGTGAACAGCTCCGCTATTAAATTTTCCTTCATGGTAAAAATGTAGAGGACGGGTTACGTATAAATGTTTACTCCAAGTTTTAAATCTGAAATAAGATGTCAATTTTGAGTGTGATTAGGTGCAACTAGAGCACTGGAAATTGAAAAAAATCTCAAGAAATACCATCAGAAAAAGCTGAAAACTGAGTTGAAAGAGAGCAATCGCTTGTTATGAATCCAAAGGTACCGAAATTCAAAAGGCTGGTAAAACTCCACAAAGCGAATCGTCTGGTTAATAGTATTCAATCATCATGTTACACGATAGCGAAGATCATCGTCAGATTCTTGAAAGGAAACTATCAGTTCGTACCAAAAAAGGCATCAGAAACCACAGAGAGCTGATAGGGAGATCGTACGAGGTGGAAACTAGAGAAACGACAAACTGATATCCTTGGACGTGAAAAATATGTTTGGTACCATGCTAAGAGAGGAAGTTTCCACCGTGCTGCGAAACAACAAACATAAAATCTTTACGATCTGCGCCAAATCAATGGACGAGATCGCGGACTAGAACTGCTGCCGATTCAATAACAAGTTGAAAAGTCGAATTTATTCGAATGTTCTAGAATACAAGCCTTAAGAAATGAGATGAAAACACACGTGTAACAAATTTTCACACGAGAAAAGTACTTTACTTCAAACGAAACATTCCCGTTCATCATCAGGACTGAAGAGACTGTAAAACTAAAATTGAACCGATGTAAAACGGAGTGAGATTAGGAGACCGGTGAATCAGTCGGATAACTCGAAGCGGTAGACCAAGCGTATGAGCGGATTGTTTAACGTTGTATTCAAATGATTTGGCAAATGTGTGCCTGCTCCAACATTGACAGCAATGACCTCGGCCTTTTCCAGACGATTCATAACAGCACTTCTCTTGCAAAGGTGGATCGAAGAGATGGTGAGTTTGTGAGGATCGTATCCTTCTTCAGTGCAAAGGGCTTAGGCGGCTGTATTAGTATTCTGATGGTCTTGTAACCGCTGACCAGGTTTCTTTTCAGTTTGCCCAATATGGATGAAGGATCACTCACCACATGAGACCTGATAATATTCTGGTTGCGTCTATTTTAGGAGCTTGATCTTTGAAAGACAGGAGGTTACCGACAGAGGGTGTAGAACGCCGCAGGATAGCCGAAACAAAGAAGTTCTTTTCGTTTTCTGGCACGTCGTAAATTTATCCCCCAAACTTGACTTCTCAATCCGCGCCTATGATTCACACTGGTGAACAAGTGACATGGTGAAGAGATGAACAAAAGGAAAGAAATCGAGCAGCCAATGGCTACTCTAGAGGCATGGTTGAGGGAGTCCTTCGAAAAATGAAATCAAAAAAGAGAATTTCACAGTGAGATAGTATACTCTGGATCAGCAACATACAAATTACAAAAAATCATGGATAAGGTGGTCGATGCGAATGAAAGAATTCTCAACATTCCAACCATGGAGAAGCAATGAGTAGTCTAACTTCTTTGTCTGGTACACCTCTTTGCTCTGCTAAGAACAGATCTATCAGTGTCTCTTGACGTCTCATCCTTGACTGTAATTCTTCATTCGAGCTCATTCGAGCTCCTCCGACTACACTCTCTTGAGTCCGTTGTCCTTAAGACCTTATTGGCAAAGAGGCCCATATCATAGGATTTATCACTTCATAGCAACGTCCCTGTTCGTCTAAGCGCTCTTAAACAAGAGCCGATTTTTGTAGTAAGTTTTATGCTGAACATTTTGTTTTTTGAAAATTATTTCGAAAATCAAATTGAAAAAACTGAAAAAATTCCCTTTGTTAGGACATTTCAACCCTCAGGCGCGAAGGGTGGGGTAATGGGTTTTTTCTTCGTGATGAGGAAATCATACCAAACCATTGACAGGCTCGAAGTCGAGGGTAGGAATTTGGTTTTCTTTTCAAAACCCTAAATTTCTCGTACTAATGTATCGAATGTGTACCTATAGCACAGAAAATAGATTTCAACGAGTGAAATCCGACGGTACCCTTCGAGAGCAGTAAATAAATCAACCGGAAGAGCAGAAGAGAGACAAGTCATAAAACATCTTTTGTGAGTTTCTTCCGACAACCCATGCACTTAATTAAAACGGAAAAAACGAGTAACTAGCACAGCGAATCTTTTCTTTTTTAACTTGCGAAAATAAAACGAGAATCTTTCGAAAAATTTTAAACTTTGTTTTTACAACGTAATTCTCGGTACATAAACATAATATTATGGAGATGCTACCGCGTATAAAAATATGGAGTTTGATGACTCCATATGTACACCGTGCAGCGATGTGCCAATATAAAGCCCTTAGAAAAGAAAAAAAAAAACAGTACGAGGTTTTACGTCGAACGTCCCATATTGCAAGAGCGCTCGTACATTGCAATTTTAAAATACAGTACTTAAAGTACGAAAGTACATACATGTGCACGTATCAACTTTATGTACTTCACATGTATATTATAGAAGCAATGGGGGATTCAGCGCGGTCGCCCGATTATAATTATCTTTCATAAGCTGCAGGTACGGCGGCGGCTCTTGGAGGACATTCCGATTCGGTACATCCGACATCCGATTGAGAATTGGCGGTAATTTTTCTCTTTCGTATTCAAACCGGTTATGCAAATAATTCCACGTTTGGTATAGGTTATAACTTCCTTCGAAAGAATGTCGTTCCAAACGCCGAGGAAAATTGCTGGGTATTGTGTATACATGTATATATGCATTCATATATAACTGTTTGACAATCATTTAATTATGACATTTGGAACGTATAGCTCGGCAGTATCTTCATGCGTGATACATCGCGTCAATAATGGAACGCAAAATTAGAGAAATATTTGTTTTTCGCGGGTTATTAGCATCGTGATCTCAAACTACGCGACGAGACCGTCGTGAAAAATTCCCATTCTGACAGCATTGCGACGTTATTCGATTATAACAATACTGTTTCAAGTTCAATGAAACTTGAAAATAGTGAAAAAGCTATCTATCATAAATGCAGTAGAAGTTATTAGCAGTATCGGCATAAACTGTTTGCTGAGTCAATTTTTGGCTTCACGCAGAACTACCCTGATCGACGAAGAAACGGATTAAGTTCAATGATGACAAACCGCAGATCAGACAGGAAACCTCGTAAACTTACTGTTATTTGTTGCAGTCCTTATGAAAAGCATATTTCGATACGCTTTACTAGACTAGGTTCCAACTATAAAATTGATACCTGCCTAGATCATAAACATAAATTTTCGATACATTCTCAAATTGACGTTTTTGCGCTCATTTTCAATTGCCCTTCCAATAAATCGAATTCAGGAAAAAGTTACCTTCCCAGCTTTCGTGTTTGAAAAACGTGTAATCTTCCCGTTCGACATTGATGCGATTTGATCGGATTCGTTCGGTAATTCAAAGTTATTAGACGTTTTTACGACTATGCAGCTCTGACGAAAGCAGTGTTGAAGTAATTGAAAAATAACCTTAGTTCTATCGAGGTGGGTGACTGTATATTGTTCAAGGTCGATGCGCTTCCAGGCTTTATAATTTCAATAAAAATATAAACTTACTACTTGAGCGTACGCTGGGTCGCTGTGTCATACTGCTTTTAGATTGTATTTGAATACTCTAAAGTACGGATATTTACAATTTTTTATTCGCCTTTCCCTGTCATTTTTTTAAATAGATATTTTTACAATCTCGGTTGTATTCATGTGATTCTGCATCTATGTATCGATATTATTCTCTTCAACGAGTACCTATTCTAAGTGGGATTATGAGAAAGAATATCAATCATCCATCGTCCATCTTCCTCTCAGGACTGTGGTTTTTGGGAGAGAGGAGGCTCTGGCCAACCATACGTTAGGCTCAATCACCACCATCCCTTAGCGAAAAAAATTGGTCAGAACGCATTGTAGAATCGCTTATTGTAATTCGTTCCACAAGATTTCACCGAAGTTGTCTCACGTTTTTGAAAACATGTGTGACCGATAGTAACGCTACAATAGGCATTTTTATCTTCTTATCGGGGTGTTGCAACCGGCCAAAAGTCGTATTTTTCTGGTCCTAAGCTTAAGCTTTTTTAAAGTTATAACTAATACATTCAGCTGTTAGCCCAAAGCTAAATTGAGCCGGGTTTTCTCGCCTCTTTTGATTAACAATGATTTCCAAATAAATTCTCATTCATGGTATCCAGATGAAGGTGACTGATGATTTCGATGGCCGTTGAGGTATGGAGAATGATGTGAATGCGTTGGGTGATATGATGAGGTTATTTGAATAAGGATCTCGTAGAGATGGGAGGAAGGAAGTGAGTCAAACTGTAGGATATAGTTGGGAGGACGTTCAGTAAGATTAAAAAGACACGGGTAAACAGCGCTAAACGTTCTTTCCTTGCGAATAGAAGACGCCTATAAAATAATTAATATAAAATCATGAAATAAATAAATTTTAATTATATAAATTAAATTTGGATTTCGAAAATTTAAATTTATTCATGATATAACTTTATTCAATTTTAGAAAATATATCATCTAAATACAATAATATGAAATTTTATTAAGATTAAATCTAATCTAATTTACATCGATCTGGACTCAAGTCATGGAATAAAATTTCAATCAAAAGTTCAAACTATCTCAAGACTTGAAAAAATAAATTCATAACTTATTAAAAATAAATCTTTAGTTTAAAAAAAAAAGAACATTATTTCAAAATAAATAGTTAATAATTTTAATGAGTATAATTTTAATAATCATCAGTACAATAAATCATGTTTAAAATGATATTTCTAATTTTATTGATAACAAAATAAATTTTGATTATATTAATTGAATTTGGATTTTGAAAATTTTAATTTGTTCATGATATAACTTTATTTAATTTTTATTAGAACTGAAATTAAAAAATGTATTATTTAAGAACAATAATATGAAATTTTATTAAGATTAAATCGAATCTCATTTACATGAATCTGAACTCAAATCATGTAATAAATTTTCAATCAAAAGTCCAAACTATCTCAAGACTTGAAAAAATAAATTCATAACTTATTAAAAATAAATCCTTGGTTTAAAAAAAAAAACATTGTTTCAAAATAACTGGTTAATAATTTTAATGAATATAATTTCAATAATCATCAGTACAATAAATTATGTTTAAAATGATATTTCTAATTTTATTGATAAAAAAATAAATTTTGATTATATTAATTGAATTTGGATTTTGAAAATTTTAATTTATTCATGATATAACTTTATTTAATTTTTAATAGAATTGAAATTAAAAAATGTATCATTTAAAAACAATAATATGAAATTTTATTAAGATTAAATCTAATCTCATTTACATTGATCTGAACTCCAATCATGTAATAGAATTTTAATCAAAAGTTCAAACTATCTCAAGATTTTAAAAAATAAATTTATAACTTATTGAAAACAAATCTTTAGTTTGAAAGAAAAAAAAAAAAAAAAAAAAAAACTTCATTTTAAAATGATTGGTTAATAATTTTAATGAATATAATTTCAATATAACTATCATCAGTACAATAAATTATATTTAAAATTATTAAATAATATTTCTAATTTTATTGATAAAAAAATGAATTTCAATTATAATAATTGAATTTGGATTTTGAGAATTTTAATTTATTCATGATATAACTTTATTCAAGTTTTATTAAAATTGAAATTAAAAAATGTATCATTTAAATATTATCCTTTTGTACAATAATATGAAATTTCATCTAGATTAAATCTAATCTAATTTGCATCGATCTAAACTCAAATCATGTAGTAGAATTTTAATCAAAAGTTCAAACTATCTCAAGATTTTAAAAAATGAATTTAGAACTTATTGAAAATAAATCTTTAGTTTAAAAAAAAAAAAAAAACATTATTTCAAAATAATTGGTTAATAATTTTAATAAATATAATTTCAATATAATTATCATCAGTACGATAAATTATATTTAAAATTAATAAATAAATATTTATCATTATTTCTTATTTTATTGATAAACAAATGAATTTAGATATTTGATTCAAAATGTAAATATTGATTATATTGACAATATTTATTGAAATTATAATTGGATTTCTTATTTCCATAAATTATTTTTCTTATTCAATTGATATATCTTTTATTATCACTATCAGAAATCATTCTAACATTTTTTTAGAATACAAATTATTAAGATACTTATTTTAATTTTAGCGAGGAACCCGCTATCCATTTGGAGAGCGCGCGCTTTGCGATGTCATCAATTTTGAAAAAGTGTCCTTAATGACGGTGATGGGAGAGGGACTTGGGAAAACTCGGACGTGCAAGCTTTATATGACGGGATGGGGACCTTGTAAGGCATTAGACCTTGAAGCTAGGAGAAAGATCTGGAAGAATTTCGACCTATTTTTAAAATTTTTCAAAATTCCTCCCCCCTCCCCCCCCCCCCCGCATAAAATAGGTTCCATGTTGACTTCCAAATTAGACATTGTTTTTTGACGTCATTAAATCGTGACGTCGGAGGAACTGATTTGTGACCTTGTTAGAACGGGGTGGGGCCGCCTTTAATCTATGTGGAGTGTACCTTCTGAGATACTGCGTGCGGATCAATGACCATATCAGCCCCTACTCCAACAAAAACCCGACCGAAGGCCAGTTTACAATGCAATACATCTTCTTGGAAACAATGAGAAAATACTCCATTACGAAAATACCTTACACCATGCCTACGATTTGAAAAACCGTGTGGTGCAGGCAGACCAGTTGGTGGCTAACTTTTTCTCAATCTCCACCTCGTTCTGAGAAGAGTTGCTTTGAAATGAAGTAAAGCTTTTCCGTATTCTAGCTTGTTGCTTCTTACTAACATCTAATTTTTGATCTGTTTGTGTTCTCACTCGTTTTCTCACGTGTCTGATGACATACTTTTGAATGCGCTCCTATTTTGATTTAATTAACTCACTTTTTTGTACTTGCGAATGTATCGCAAGCTAGAAACCACCCTCACAAATGCTCTGAAAACTGTTGATTGAACAGTGCCAGTGCAGTGTTTAGTGATTGAAGGGATGACTTCTCGGACTGGCAATAGATTGGGAAGCCGTAATCCTGTTAGAAGTGTGAGATAGTTTTAGGTTTTGTTTTGCGAGATAGACTGGTGTATTGTAATTATTACGATTGGATAAAAACAGAGAAAAAACAGATTTCAAATGACTATGCACCTGTGTATGTTTTATGCAGTGTCTCGCACGAATTAGAAGTTTCTAATTTCCTCAGAACATGCATCTCCGTACTTACTATAACTCTCTCACTACTCTCCAGTGAAAACTCCGTATCTATCTCTCGTTACTTCAGTATTGTCTGGGTTCAGTTGTTGCATTTTCCTATTTTTAGGAGAGAAAATTTCAGGCTTCTTTTTCCAATTACGATAAGGGTGTTACGAACGCGTAGACCTCATTCTAATGAAACCTTTCGTATAAGAGTTGAGTCATACGTGCGTCCATATTTCTTTAGTTCGCGTGCGATAAATTAGGTGCAGACAAACTGCACGATATCATTATGCTAACGTACTATCAACTAGACGCCGAGACATGGTCTGCTTAATTTTGTACATTGTCACGACGTGTGATAACGTGTACTACTGTTTGGTGCTCGCAAATCGCATTTGTGCCATGTGCCTGCATGTCTTAGAAACGTATGGGGCTCGTAGGAAAAGAGTGAGGGATCGCCTAGAATATTGTAATACTGGATCATTAATTTATGACTGTGTACGTTCTCGAGTGTTCGTCGTTTTGCGCGCGTTTTTTTTTTCTCTCTTCTTATCTATACCATCCCCTCTTCGGATGTTGAGTGTCGCGTTTGGAACAGTCTGCCGGAGTCCATCAGGGAGAATACGGATGGTACGGTCGACAATACGTACTCGTTCATAACCCGTTAGCTCGATGGATGAGGTGGGGCGTACTCATTCTCAATATTGCCGGTTTTTTGTGTGTGATCTAAAACGATACGTTTTTTCTTTTCCAAGTGTGAGTATGGTACCTACGTACGTTTGTGTATGTGCGTACGGGCACGGAAGAGGAGACCGAAAGGACGCGAAGTGAAGTGTACGAGAGGTTTCAAGGTCTGTCTGTTTTTTGTATGATGTTCATATCCTCTGTGATATATATGGCAGCGCCCATGTGTGTACGTATGTTGTAAATACTATAATGATGCTTTTTCGTTTCGTATTTGTTATCTGTTTTACGAGCGTTGGTTGTTTTAATTCATACAACGTTTAGTAGTATCGAATGAGAGCGCTGGCTGATGGACCTCTGTAGAGTGGCGTCCACATTCGTTTTCGGCTTCGAAATAATTTTCGCTATTTTCGTACTCGTATAATTTGCCTTAATTGTGGCCCTCCGTTCTCGCATCCCTTCTATCAGTATTATAGATCGTAAATTGTCATCTTTCCGGCGTATTATGATTTTCAGTTTTGTTGTTTTGTAGTGTCGCGCTTTTTTGTTGAATAATTTGTGTGGTTTCGTGAAGTGCCGGTGAATTTTTGAAAGATCGAACTGTACGAGATAAAAATCGTCGTTTTTCTTCTGCGAGTTCCGCTGAAGCGTAAGTCTTCATATTCGCCTTATCACTTTTTGCTTTTATTTTGTTTGTATTCGCGTGTTACCGGAGGGGGGCTTCTCGAACCCTATTTTCTGCTGTCGTACTTCGGTACTTAGAGATTGAGTCTTGTCTGCGCCTGCTCGTTGTGCACTGCATCCTTGTGATAAGAGTTCGCGGTCATTTACGTGCGTGAGCGAGAGGATGAAAAATTCTAGTGTACACGATACTGCTAATTAAACTTGCTCGAGTGTTGGTTATAAGAAAGAGAAGATAACAATTCAGACATCACCTGCCTTTTACCCGCCGTCTATTCGAGAGATGCAACAGATGATTTATATTGCACGTTCCAACTCGTTGACAGTTTGGAGACTGGCTCGCGTTGATTGATATGTAAAAATGATTTTGACCCGCGTTAAACCGACAGTTCATTTTCGTTCTCTATTGCACGTTTTTTGCGCACATGAAAGTACTTTTTTTCAAGAATAAATCGATGGCTTAGTGCGATAAGGTACTATCTACAGTTGGAGCATCGTTACCGTTTTACGGTCATCAGTGTTACTACTTTGAGACGTTTGATCAATCTTCAAACGCCTCACTGGAGATCGAGTTTCTTTAATAGCGAAACTGATCTTCGTGAACCGATTCAAATGCTTCGGAGTTATTTCCGAATGCAGAGAGTACCTTATCGCACTAAGCCATCGAAATAAGTCGCTCATTTTCCACACATCGTCATAATAGAAAAACTGAGAATTTCTGATACTTTAAGTGAGAACGAGCGAAAATGCAGGGAGCATTTGATGTGATATGATGAAGATGAGTCGGGAAAGAAACTGCAAACAAGAAGGAGACGCGAAAAAAGTGTATACATGTACGATAGTTTGGTTCATCTATAATTTTCTGTTGCATTAATTACGTACGAGACGCTCAGGTTCGCTGAATCGAATAATTAACGAAGCAAGGAGCACGTGAGAGTCGCTTTTAATCAAGACTCGTCGATCTGCTGGTCGTCGTTTTAGACGTGGGACATTGAATGAGCGAGGCGAGTCATCGGTCCACTTATAGATTACGAACGTGATGTGTAAGAGACGAGGAAGTTGACGAAAAAAATATTAGTTTTGTATGTAGGTAGAATTTCTGCTTCTGACGAGTTTGAATTGGTTGGTGTTGACTAAATTGTTTTTTCCTCAATTAATGCGCTGGAAGAGACAGCTGATCAGGCTCACGAAAGTTGATTAGAAAATTGTATTTAGTGGCGTTGACTTCGGGAAATTGCTGGGAGTAGGGTATGTTTTTCAATCATTAAAATGATGTATAGAATTAATTCAAACTTCGTATCAGTGATTAGCGAGGACTTCTGAGGGAGGATGGGAAGCAAAACACCCTTGAAGACGTCACTGATTGTATGTCTTTACGTTATGGGATTCAGACTAATTCGTTTTCCCTCTTCTACTTCGAGATGAGAAGGTTTGGTCTTGACGAACTCGAAGACCTAGAAATCGTATTAACATCTTGCACTCGGCGGAAAACATGAAATTTGAAAGATGGGAATCGCGATGGGGTGAATAAAGGACTATTTTGATTGCACTTCCGATTGGCCGTTAATTAATCATTGCGTTTAGCCGCTGACTTATTTCCAGGATTACCGTCCGCGTGTGCTGGCGTCCGTTTCGCACTACCTCGGGACTTGAAAAAATGTCAACCTTCGCGATGAATCCGAACTAGAATGGACTATGATAGAAGGGCTACATGACCTCCTGATGAAGGTAGCTCCCATTCGATTATCGTAGATGATGACTTTCTTCATTATCTACAACTTACCGAGGACTCGCGGATGACTTACTAGGAACTTCCTCTACATTTTATTCATTTTTTTGTCTGTGTAATCTGTCAATTCTTTTTCGTCCTTTTACTCTTTCTTATTTCTTCCTGCATTGTACAATCCTTTTTTCTAAGCCATTCAATTAAGCTTGGATAAAGTATTGAAATTGGATGGATTTGTAGTACAGGTAAAGTTGACTATGTTAAGTTGTTGGGGAGGGTGGAGGAGTCTTGAGAGGGAGCAAGGGATGATTTCTCGAGGTTTAGGAAGTTTCTCCTGAAGAAAAGATGGGAGACGGATGATTCCTCATGGTAAAATTGGCATGAGAGTGGAGCGGGGAGCCCAAGGAGAAGGAAGAAGTGGAATCGGTGGATGTGTCCTCTCCATGATATAAGTAGTATATTGAGAAGGACTAGGGGATCGGGAATTTTTTAACCAGTAAACGAAGTTCATAGTGGGATTGGGAGAGACCAAAAATTACTGATATAATCTGAACACGATGGTAAAATTTTAAATCATAGGTCAAAGGAGGGGGAGGGGTTGGTGATTGAGGTTGAGCGCAGGGGTTTCTTGTTTGCTAGGTTCACCGCGTCGTGCCCCGGGGGACCGATATGACCAGGAATCCAGAGGAAGCAATGACGTAGCCAGAATACTCTCCTGGGTAGGGCTTCGAAGAAAACCCGAAAGAAAAACTGCGTTACGAAAAAGTCTTGGAAAAATTGTTCAGAATAAAATGTAATATCTCATGGTTCTTAGAAAAGAAAGGGTAGTATTCGACCCCTTTCGTCACGTCACCCAGAGGAAAGCAAAGAGAATGTTTAGGTGTGCAGGAGGACGAGAATGCGATAGAGTTGGAAAAGTAGGGCCTTGCACGGCTTGGAGTGAGCGAAAAGAGAAGGAAAGAAGGAAGAATTTCCAGAAAGGGGGGAGAAGGGAGAGTTGAGTGAGGCAGAATATCCAGATTTTGAACCAAATCGGGAGGGGGAGGAATATATAGAGAAGAAGCAGATAGGGGGTATGGAAAAGAGTGAAGAGGAAAATATCACCCCTCATCTCTTCTCTCCCCATCTTTAACTTCCTTCCTCTCTCTCTCTCTCTCCGCGAAAAGGGGGGGGGGGTTATTCTCTGCCCTGACCCCTCTGTCCCCTCCCATATCCCTCCCCTGGGAGAGGAGAGTTGATCAGGGGGATGAGGAATGAGGGATGAAGGGAGAGAGGAGAAGGGGATTGCTAGGCTTCCATTCTCTTCAGGAGGAAAGAGAGATCTCAGAGGGGAGAGATCCCCATGCCCTCTCCTTCCAAAGATCGGGGGCTTTCGGGGGTGGAAAGGGGGACGGGGAAAGAGGAGGGAGAGTGCTGGATGGGGGTCGAGAAGAGGGTCTATATCTTCTTCTTCAAATCCTTTTCGTCTACTCTACGGAGGAGGGAAAAAGATAAGAATGGGAATCAGAGGGGATGCGCAACTTCCCGGCAGGGATCTCTTGTGGGTAAGGGTCATTCGAGAAAAAAGCACTCCCGCTCAGAGAGTGGGTGGCCTCTTTCATCCCCCTTCCAAATTCACAATTGAATTCTGAATTGAAAAATTGGCTTTCTCACTTACCTTCTTAGAGAGACCCCCTTCCCTCTCTAAGCTCTCTACCACGAGTGGAGGTTGGAAGAAAGAGTCAGCTTTCTCTCTCTCTTCTCGGATTATTTCGCTCTTCTCTCACTTCCCCCTTCTACATTGAGTCTCCCTCTCTCTCTCCAATCCAGGATTTCCCTCTCTTTCTATCTCTCTCTCCCTCTTCTTCTTCTTCAGATGAAAAGAGAGAATGAGATCAACAGGGAGAGATCCTTTCTTCTCTCTCACAATTTCCTCTTCTCGTCACTCAACATTTCTCTCCTTTCGAAACAACTTCCTCCACCCCTCCTACTTCCTCTTCTCCCGACCTCCCTCCTCTCCCAGAAACTCTTCTCCTTCTCGACACCCATCTATTGAGCACAGGTCGTGTGAGGAAAAATCATCAGCAATTGTGGCTTTCATGTGTCTGATGTATAGATTATGTTGGGCAATTTCGGTATAGTTAACCGAGTCGGGACGAATTTGAGGCGTCGGTAATGATCTGGGAAAGATGGATGGAGATGGGGAAACGGGCCGTACATTCGAGATAGTAGTCTCATGAGGATTTCAATGAAAGAAGTATTGAGTTTCTGAAGTGTAAGGAGGACTAGAAGATAGGGAGTTGAAGAAAGTGAATAAGAATGCCAGGAAATGGGCGGTAAGCGAGGATAAGTGGAATTGTTGAAAAGGAATATCAGCCTCATCGCATACGCTGAGCTTAGTGCTGGTGCGCGGGGCAGTAGATTATATTGCATCCGGTGATTTTAGGAAGGATTTGTTAGCCCATTTGGATATTGCGAAACCGAGTTGGAACCAGTTCGAAGGTGGATGATCAAGCGAATTTCATGTGTTCGAAATCGATTAACGAATTCATTGGAGTATGGTAGGCTGGTCTTAAAACCCAGACTTTTATAGACTGCAAGTAGAACGGGTCTTTCATCGGCAATCCGAAGCCCAGGAGATCTTATCGAGTATGAGTTGGAGTAGATGTGCGGCTCGTTTGTAATTTGTACAAGCGAAGGAGGCAAAATTGCATACGCAATCATTCGAACATTCTTCAAGATCACGAACGCCGTTGAATTCAAATTTATAAGGCGGACCACTTCTGCCGTACAAAATAGAATGGACGTATCTGCATACCCACAATCTGCGAAAAAGGATCCTTCATTTGTGGCACAAATACCTTTTTTTGCTGATCGTTGATATGATTTTGTACGGCAGACTAGTCGAATGAATTTCAGGCAGTAAGTATGTTGTCATTGTAGTGTATGCTCGAATATAATCACGCGCAGTTCTACGGAGAAATTCTTTCTTGGCAAGGAGTCGATCAACAGGATTGTCGAATCGTATTTTTGTCACATTCACAAAATCATTCAATTCACGAACCAACACGAACGAGTTTCTGACCAGTAGGTATCTTGTCGCGGGAGTTCATTCGAGTTCATCGGAGCAAGTTCGATACCGCGTTCTATTGTTGAACTTGTCAATCTATAATACAGAAATATTTTCATCCGCTCATTCGATTGCTCCTTACATATCTTTATTTTTCCTTATCTTCCTTCTGTGGAATCTCTTTTCCCTTATTCTTACCTCAAATATTTCTTGAAATTATTCATATTCTGTCGAGATTTTTCGTCTCAATTTCATTTTGTCAATATTATAGTGTATCCTCAGTGAATAATATATGATCGGCGAACTTTATTGTCCGTACAGAGGGGAAGTTATTTTCATTTCTACCTTCCCTTTGCCAAACAACTATCAATTCTTGGGTGTTTTACCTCGAAGCATCTATTGTACATTAAGTTGCCCTGTTGAGAGAATCCTTCCAACGTTATGGTTAATCTCGGCAAATAAATTTCATAAACTTTTAACAACGTGCGTAAAACAGACTGAAGACAATTAAAATATGTAGGTCGTTCTCATTAAACCAAACATTGACGGCTGGATCTGTCTCAAACTATACAAGAATTTTACAAAATTCTCAAAAATAAATAAACCCGTCGTTTGTTCCTCGCTGCACGCGTCTGACTATTTTTCATAAATGCAAGAAAGTCGTACATGCACAAGATAAAACTTATCAGCAACATTAACACTTGTCATCTTGATTACTGTAAAGGCTGGCAAACTACCAACGTTCCCGGTTCGTTTACTGTAGAAATATCGTTATGCGCTTGCACTCAAGTTTTCAAAGTTTTGACTATTTTACGTAAAAAAAAAAAAAAAAAAAAAACCAACGTGAAACAAGAAAAGTAAAGTAAAGAGAGGTAGGTCAAGTTAAAACAAATACCACTTCTCTCTGAAGCAAAGTGAACGAAAAAGTCACGAATTTGTAAAAAATTACGACACTGACAACTTCCTCAGATCGTATCCACGAAATTATAATTTGAATGAGATAAGTTTGCCAAATCTAGTTTCATTCACTTCGTGAATCTCATCGAAGACTGAAACTTTTCACGGAGGGTTGTGACAGGGGAAATGAAAGGGTTTCAAGGCGTACAAAATTTGTATCTTAATTCATTTCTCTAATTTAAAAATCCACAGCACAATGCTTGTTCTTCTTCGAATGAAGAAAAAGCCCTCTTTAAAATTACTATTTTCCGTAAGAGATGGATGTTCTTTTAGTTAGAAATGTAAAAAGGTATTCTGTAACCATAAACACATTCCTAACCAAGAAAATGACGGGAACAGCATTAAGCACTAAGACACTGCTGGCTGTCGAGAAATGTTGGTCCCATTTCCTAGATAATCAAAACTTCGTTCTCAAACCGTCACAACTTCATGCATTTTCTATTTATTAATTATTTTTTTGAACAAGCCCTAGCCGGACGTTGGGTTATTGGCTCGACGTTACAATTTAATTATAGTATAATATATGACATTCGAAAAAGAGTTGAGATGAACTACAGAAGTACTTCGTTAGAGAAGGATGCGGTAGATCAAATGCGAGTAAGTATTTGAGAAAACGTCAGAATCATTTTTGAGTGCTGTAGAGAGGGAGGGGAACCCCCCGTAGAGAAGCAAAAGTGTGATAGTAGAGAACGAAGAAAAGAAGTGATCGACACTTGGGTTTTTAACGTGTGATAAGCGTGTGGCCATTTCTTTGTCGAATACGGATAATTTCTTCACGTCTTGAGTTTCTGTTGGAGGATGACCAAAGGATGGGAGTAAGTTTCATGCGGAGAAGTTGTGTATTGATTTTTCCAAAGAGATGCCCATGTTTGGAGAATAAGTGGTTTTTGTAGTCAGAAGCAAGTAAGTGTTATCTGTTATTTTTGGAAGAGAAGTAAGTGTTTGATCGCTAGACCAACAGCGTCGTGTTCGGGGAAGTTGATGCGTCCAGGAATCCACATAAATTTAGTTGAGGGTGGGGAGAGTGAGTTTCGTAAGTTGTATGAGAGGGTTCGTGTTGTGTAGATCCGAGAGGGAATGAAGGGTAGACAGTGGATCAGTGAGGAGGATGAAGTTACCAGTAGGAGAGAATAGGGAAAGGGAAGCGAATGTGACCATCAGCTTAGCAGAGAATATGGATGCTATAGTATTGCGAAGGCGATGAGCGAATAATTCTTCGGCCGTTTCATTTGAAGACCTGATTTGCGATTCGTCCATAAGGGAAAGTGGAAAGTCAGGCAAGACAAGACTAGTTCATTCATCTCTTCTGTCATGTTTTTGATGTGTTGAATGAGGATGGGTGTTGTTGGATTTCGGAATGTGTGTAAGGTTCAGCCGTATATCAGGACAGAGTTTGAAGCTCAAGGCACTCTCAAGGCCATTCGGAGGGGTAAGTTTGGATAGTATCTAATGAAATGCGAACGGATTTGTGAGCTAAATTATTTACCGGGGCTCTGAAATTTGATCTAGAGCGAGGTCTATGTGCTTTTTCATTCGGTTTTATAGGTTTTTCTTGCATCCCTTGGACGAGTGAGATTTAAAATTTTTAATTTTGAAGCTCCAAATAAGTTTTTGATGAAAATGGGGGCGAAGAAGTTTTCTTTCATATTTTTTGAAGTGATATTGCAAAAAGTGTCGTTTATATCCTGCTCTAGTTGCACTATCGACTTGAAAAGTGAGAATCCAATAAGCCTGTCTTCGAGTTTAAATTTTAATTGTAATAGTCTAATTTTAAAAATCACTGAACCATGAATTTCGATTATGTGGTAGAGAATTTCATTTAAAGAATTGAAATTGATGGCGCTCCTTTGGTCACCTTTCTTCATTTCGATAGCAGTACATGACGTGTGAATTTTTTGTGCTTCAAATTTAAGGAGTAGTTTTTCTTTCCGACAGCTCCATTATCTGCTTAAATTATTCTTCGAGTCGTTCAAAAGTTGAGGGTTGACTTCTGATTCGAGTTTTTTATTGCAGCCTAAAATGGCAGCATTGCGTTTCCTTCTGTGCTTCTATACGAACTGGGTGAGCTCGCTAAAGTAGGGAACATTTTTAATTGATTTCGGAAATTTCGCCTTATTAGATTTTCATAGTCATCTTTCTTTATTACGTGTACGACATCGCATTAATTCAGATTCTTAATTTAGTTGTAACATTTCTCTTTAAAAACTCGTTAACTCGAACACTTTCAAAAAACAATTTTTCAAACAAATCTTTCGTTACCAGGTTTTGTACGCGATGACGGTGATTATACGCTTCATTAGCTGCTTTGTTTTCAGTATACCTTTTCTGGTGGCTGTAAGAGCTTATTCTTTGTGCTTTACTGTTATAACGTGGAAGCGGCCGCGGCATTGTGTTGTTTGATGAATCAAATTAGCCCACGATAGCTTGCAATAACAATATAGGAGTTTATCAGGTGCGGAAAATAGCTGAGAGTCGTTCTACATTCAATGATTTTTCCGGACGAGTCTTTGATTTGCAGTAATTTGGAATGGTATTCGATTTGTTCTGAGGAAGACGAGATATACAGAGGCACATAACTTTTCGAGGACTACGTAGAACATATTTAAGTTGTTCTTACATTTCTGGAAAAAATATATGGGTCTTACTCGAAAGTGAGGTGTGTAAACGTGAAGATGATTGGTTTTGTATCGATTAGAACGCTCATTGCCGTTTTATAATCTGACCGAGTCCATATTTTGAGAGTCGACTTTCGAGTAATCGGAAGAATCGATATTGTGTTCTGTTTCACCTGATTTCGATCTGTTCGTGTTCTTTTTCCATTTTTAGCATTCTTGTGACCGACTCCTACGTCTTCGAGATGTATCGCTCTAACGAATCCAAAAAATCCTATGAAGTCGGTCCGACAAAGGTTCAGTTCAATGAAACAAAGAATTCCAATTCCCTGATTGTGTAAACATTAAGATTTCGATTTGCATTTTCAGTGGATATGAAGGTATTATGACGAAAATTGCGAGAAAAGCAGTTTGCAGCTCGACCCCGCGTCTAGATTGCGGCCAAAAGAAGAAAATTCACGGGTTTCTTTAGAGGGGAGGCAGGGAATGTGTTGTATGGGATACCTTGGAAGAGGGTTCCGAGATTTATGGTGTTTGAAGCGTTGCATTACTGGCATATTGAATGTATGAAGCATTGCATATCTAGTTAACTAAAGGTGCTGCGCCGATTTCTGAGCTATAAATAATAGGAGAGCAACTTGGAAAATTGTAGCTTTGCCAGCCAGACGGCGGACGTTTTTTTACCGAAGAATCCTGTTGGAATTTGCGCCGGGTTGTGACCTGGATATTTCGACGTGTTTCAAGAATTCCGAAATTTACGAGTTCCCAACACTCCCGCGAATCACTTCTCCTCCTACCCCCGGAAAGAGACCCTGGACATAATTCTGAAGATCTGCGAGTTCCGCGATTCTTGAATCCTGGCCCCTCTTCACTTCTGATAATCCTTCATCCCTTTTATTCTTCTATAATGAACTAGACGTCATCAACCATGACCTCGAGGCACTTTCCAACTATCACGTTATCAGCTGGTGACGTCATCAACCGTAACCCCAAGTCTGATTCTGAAATATGCGCAGAGTGAACAGAGATCGTCCAAGAGAGTTTGAGGTACGGGATCGTCTAAATTCGTAGGTTAAGGTTCGCCTAACGCGATTAACCGAGCGGTGAATCTGCAACACTCAACAATTCATGTTGTGTACAACTATTTGCATAGCTTGACGCGCACTCAACACGTTAGGCGAACCTAAACTACGTGTATTAGTTAACGTTATAAGTACAGCAAAGACGACCTTCGTTTACTCTGTTGAGGCATGTGAATTCAATCCACCTCCCTTCATTCTTGTAATCTATGAGGAGTTTAGATCGACCTTTATACTGCAATATGTTAGGCGTGTGTCCCGCCTAGTTTCATGAAGGCTAATGGGAGTGCAAGTATACTCGAGTTTACAGTATATCCGAGGATTATGGAGGCAAAAGACTAGGAACCTGACTCTGAAATACAACGACGCGGACGCCTAGTATGAAGAAGACTGTTTTCCAGGCTCACGAGCAGAGTGAATGATCCCAAGAATAGAAGAGAGTGAAGAAGAGAGATAGAGAGTCCAAGCTGATCACGTCATTAGCTTGTGACGTCATAGCCATTGACGATGGCTGTCTGTGACGTCTTCAGCATCCATAGCGTCGCTTACGAGCGGAGTGAGTGATCCGAGAATAAGAGAGAGTAAGGAAGAGAGAGGCCAAGCTGATGACGTCACAAGCAGGTATCATGGATGGTTATGACGTCACGAACTAATGACATCATTTATGCTGATATCCATGTGGGACCAAACGGCCGAAGCGAGTGAGTCCCTCGTAAGCAAGACAGCCCTGCTGCCAGATGATGATTTCAAAAATCCGTATCCGCCATTTTTTTCCAAGACCTAAAACGGGTTTTTACGGACTTTTACTGATTTAACAATAGCGATCAAGAGAAACGTATATCTCATACTTGTAACTGAGGTACTTTTTCCTCGATCGGTTCAATGTACGGTAGTGGCTTTTAACGAACAAGAAAAAAGTGTCTTTCATCAGTGTGACTGAGGTACTTTTCTCTTGAGCACAAGCATCCGCATTCAACGCGAAATCCGTATTTTTTTTTTAAGGGCCGAAAATCCGTAGATTTGGCAATCCTGCAAGTCAGCTCAAAATGCAGTATACCAAGAACGTAGAGTGAACGGACGGAGTGAGTGAGAGCCCAAGAATGAGGCTACGCCTGTGCGAGAAAAATTCATAAGCTAGGCCATAATTTCATCAGGCGTGGCCTTGGAATGTAATTATTAGGAGATGCGAAACATGATCAGAAGACTTGTAATCAACGTCGGAGTTTAGTAAAAAAACTGATCAGGTTTTTGTTGATTTTTGGAATTAAATTTCACTAACGACTAAAAATCAACACCGACGTAGGGTGGACTGAACCCGTTGACTTACTTCACGGTTTTCTCTAGTGCCTCGGATCACTCGAACCGTCTGCTCAATTCATCGTAGAGATAGGAGGTCAATTGATCAATTTCGTGGATCTCGCAGTCCCCATGATGAAAATGAACTTTAATCCGATCGACATCAAGAAAGAAAGAGAGACAGAGCCAGAGTGACTTAGTTTTTGGCTGTGAATTATTTATCATCATATTTTCTGACCGTGAACTGGTTCCCTGGTGAGCCGCGATCTGGGTGTCCTTCAATTTTTTCTGCACCGCAATCTGGTTCCGTCTTGAACCATTCTTACAGTTTTCAAGTTTCGATAGGCATCTTGTTCTCGCGCAATGTAGGTGTATTTCTCTGTTATAAATACCCTCACAAACGTCATAAGGGTATCGGGAATTTTTCTGTAAAAATATATAGTTCCCGAGGACGTAGTGATTAGGCCAGTCGAAATCGTTTTGAGAACTACGTTTGTGTCGCTCGGAAATCAAAAAACTAGGTCAAATGCTCATTGCTCTTTTGTAACGATATTGTTCATTTGGAAGACAGGATTTCTCCCAAATGTCACCTCTTACGCTTGTAACTTTTCTGAAGCCTCTCCTCCCATACTTATTTACCTCTGAAGTCGATATTCTTCCAAGACCTCCTACTCTTGAATAAATTGAAAATTTTTTTGAGTCTTCCCTTTGCTCGCAGTGACTCGACGTTGGAAATTTCGGTACAAAAGTTTAAACTTCCCCCCCCCCCCCGCCTCTCCCCTCCCTTTTCAAGTCCTCATCTAAAGTCTCTTCCGTCTTTCTGAGGTATACATATCCCTTTTTTATTTTCACAGCTCGAAAGTCGTAAATTTTAGAAGTCACCCTCTCCTCGAAGTAAAGTTGTAGAGCCCCTATGTTTTTCACAAATATCGACGTATCGCCTCAAGCAATTCAGATCACAACTTGTTGCAAAATCGATTCCTATCTCTCGTAACATAAGAAGAATAAAAACCACGCTAGCAATCGTTCGTCTCTTCCTTTTCTGATTCATAAATTTTTTTCAGATGCGCATTTTTTTTTTCTTCTTCTTTCCTTGTGTATTAGGTCACGATTATAAAATAAAAATACAGATGCAATCTCCATACGCGATGTATAAATTTTGTCAAATAAACCATGAACTTTTCCAACATTCGATAATATTCGACCGGTATTAGAAGGTCATCCAGTTTTATGTGTCATAATTTGTGAATAACAGTAGGTTCCTTGTAACTGTCAAATAAATCTTTGAGAATATCAAAAATTAAGCTACAATTTTCGAAGGAAGAGCGAAGAAAAATATTACGAAGAGAAAAGTTGAACGGAACGAGATCAAAATGAAACAAGGAGACGCGCAAACTCGAAATGGTAGGTCTAGAATTTGTTGATTCATTCTCGTCAGGACTTGTGGTTAAGTCAACATTCAAAGAATAGAGCAAAAAAGCCAAGTTCATGTCCTCCATCAGCCAAGGGTTTGACGATACTCTCAAGAAATCTTTCTGACTTGGCTCAAGCATTATTGGTTGAGGTGATGATTCGACTAACCTCATCTCATTTGTGGCGAACATTTCAAGCCTTTTGAATGTTCTTAGTACGTGGTTTTCGATACACCTTACAGTAATCCATGGGGTTCAAAAAATACCGTATTTTCCTATTCTCGACTTTCAAAGCGAAAAACACCATACGCTACGAAGTATCTCTGTGTGTAGTTTTTAAATCTGTTTCTGATGTACCAACCTTTGGGGTGGTTTTGATTTTTTGTTTTTTTTACCCGCCGGAAATTTCACTTTTAGCTCGTTCTCGTCAACTGCAGATTTGTTTAAAGCGTTATTTTTATTTCTCCCCTCTGAAGTCAGATTTTATGATATTTTTTTAATATCTTCTTGCTACAGTTTCTGTTCAAAACAGTTCATTCTTTGTTTTCGTGCACGACGTTACACAAAAAATATATTCCAGCTTATCAAAAACGAATGATAGAATATTTTGCGTCTAGATTTTGATTTCCAAGATAACGTACGAAGCTGCCTGATCGATTCTGAAGGATTTGTTCAATTAGGTTGAGAACCATGCATCAAATGAACCTCATAGTTCAACTAATTCTGTTTCTGAAAACCGAAAATTCGTACGATCAGAAAGTGAGATACAATAAAATTAGGAAAATGTACATTTTCCATCAGCGATTTTGTAAGTTTCTGAAAAGAAAAAATTCGGGAATCAAGAGAGACTCGTCGAAATTTATTCAGCATCACGCTGCGCTTACGACCCGATTCGTATTTTGTGTACCATCTGGAAAAATCGAGCTCGATTCTTCGAGTTAACAAACAAAATATAAATACGAAATCTCCGATATACGCCCTGAACCAAGTACATATGAGGATAGGTACAGCGGTATCTTATTATTTACAATATCGGCGTGTCAAAAGAAAGTATGCCATCTTGAAACTCGCCATATCGAGCTTATAGGTCGACTTCCTAGACGTGAAAACCTTTTCGCGTAATACAAGATTTATATTTGATTTTTATTTATTTACCATTTTTCATTTCTGCCTTTAATCGCGCCACGATCGGATGGATGAGATTTGGTATCAATATCGTAAATAAATAAACGTGCAAAAATGTCCTATGTAGGTCTCCGAATCGCGTACATGAACGCCGCACATCTGAGCTCGGAATCCGCTTAGCGCGAGTTCCAAATCCCGCAGGATACCACCCTAACCTTGATCTAGTATATTACCATCGGTTACGTACGTGGATACATTTTTCAGTTTTGTTTTTTCCCCCTCATTCGCTCTTCGAATTCTTTGAACGGCCGAATAAATGCAAATATGTAAGATTTCAACTCGATGACAGGGTGAAAATGCAACTTTATAGCTGAAAGTTTTCGATGGCAGATACATCACTTCTACTTGCCGTCGTCAACAACACGTTTTTCTTACTTTCTCGTTCTCTCATCATCAGCACCGCGCCGCCGGAATTGAACCGATCCATAAACGTAGTCAGCTCGACAGCGAACCAATTAACGGAGTCGCTAATAGATATAATTGATACATCTACCAACTGGAAGATGGAATCGCGATAAAATGACCAATTAATTGATGATGTAATTAATTAACTTTACTTTTCTGCCAGCGATACCGTATAGCGATCGAGAACAATAGATACTTGAAAGATAGAATGAATCATCTGCCAGCAAAATATTTTTCAGTCAACCTTGGACCGAGAATAATAATTTGTGAGCAACCTAGAAAATTTTTTCAAAATTCAAAAATGTATACAAACTGAATCAAATTTGTTTTTTCAGATTGAGTGAACTCATTTTTGAACTGGTGACAAAAGATCGTTTATCTCATAATTGAATTTTTTCGAACAGTTTTCCATATTGTATTGTAAATATTTATTGAGACTGATTACCATACTTGAAAACATCGTAAATTGCTGATAGTGTTGCTAATTAGCCGATAGTTACTGTAAAATTGACGTATAGTGTTAAAAATGAATAGTATATAAAAACAGAGTTTTGGAGCTTCAAGGCCTGAATCCTACATCATGACAACGTTTAAGTCCCTTTTAGCCCATTTCAAGTTGCTTCTTCCGTCGACTTTTTTCCTATTCTCTTCCCCCTGTCATTTTGTGGAGTATACTGCTCTCAAATCTCTTTATAATTTGGATGTTGCTATTTATCCACCGTGACGTGTAAATCAGCCTTCTGCTTGTGAGTGATCTACCTAACTTGAGTTATACTCTCTTTTTCTGATCAGCTTAACTTGCTGTCCAAATGTAAACCTCTAGACAGGTTCATTATTGATGGTTGTTGGGCCATATTCATGGGCACTGAGTGCAAAGTCCACTCGTATTCTCTGCCCTGCGTTTATCTTGATTTTCCATCGGGTGGCTCAGTTGACTGTTTTGGTGACTGCCGGTTGTAGTCTGTTGGTGCCTAAGAGGTAATTGTAGTGCGGTATCATCTGCAAAAATGGGAAAAGTGATGAAGGAGGCACAACAGGGAACCAAGTACGCTTTTCGGTAGTACTTCTGCTGCGATTCGTTCGATCACGGCCTTGAGTTCTCCATAAAGGATATAGAATGCCCTATTACTGAGGTGGGACGTCAGGATCTGCCCATGCTGTATCTTGAGCAACATCCCTGATATCAAAACTCTATCAAAAACTTGACCAAAATCTAGGAGAAGAGGAGGACAAACCGTTTTCTTTTCAAGGTCTTGCCTTGTAGTGGCACCGCTTCAACTGCAGAAGGTTCGACTTTTGAATCCAAATTGGTAGTTGAAAATTAGTTGTTTGTCTTCGACAGTTTTCATGTGAAAAAGGGTGTCCAGTTCCTCAAGTAGCTTGCATATCATTGGAAGGAGTGATATAGGTCAGAATGAACTGGCTTCTTCTGGGGTTTTTTCCTGGTACGTCACAAACCACCAACTGCATCAAAACCTGGCCCTCGAAGCAGTATGGAGCAAGACGGTCTGGCTAAGATGAAATGTATGGTCGTCAGCCGAGAGGTGCTCTCACGGAAATCGAGATGTTCTTGAACCTAATACAAATGGGATTGGGGTCTTTCAATCAGTGTACAAAATGAGCTGCGGATAGTGTTTGGGTTGTAAAACGCCAGGTGAGAACGAAAGGATTGGAGGAGATGAATGATTTCAGAGGAAACCTTTTCACCGTAGAATACATGAAGCGATTTCTCTTTCCCTTTAGAGGGAGTCGAAAAGTGGTGGAGCCAAAGCTTCGGAATTGAGTTTTTCCCAGACCATATAGTCGACATCAAGATCCTAGCCGTTGAGATGAGCGAGGTACTTGAAAACGTTGCCTTCCTCAGAGAAAGCCTGAGGAGAAAGGGGGACAGGGAAGAGACGGCGGGACCTAATGTTCAGAGAAAGAGAGAAGTGATGGAGCCCAAAGCCCTAAAGTTGAGTTTTTCCCAAACCTCATGGTCGACATCAAGATTCTGGCCGTTTGAATGGGTGCGGTAATTTATAACATTTACTTCCTCAGAAAAAGCCTTGGGGGGGAGGGGGACCGGAGTTACCAGAATTAGACTGTGGGACTTTTCTCTTAGGGGGAGTCGTACTCCAAGGGAGAGAAGTAATGGAGTCTAAAGCTTTGAATTGAGTTTTTCCCAAACCATATAGTCGACTTCAAGATCCAAGCCGTTTGGATGGGCCAAGAACTTAATAACATCGACTTCCTCACCAAAAGCTTGAAAACTAGACGGTGGATGAAGCTATTGAGAGCAGCGAGCTTATGAAAAGGAGGACAAGAAAAAGAGGCAGGGATATTTTATATCCGTACAGGTTGTTTTTATATAAGTTTCAAATTAATGAAAATAGAGAGGTCCAGAAAACTAATGGGAGTTCTACGCACTGTAATAATGAACTCAATGATGACATACCGACTGTGGAGGAAGGTGAGAAGAGAGTGAAGGTTGATAACAGAGCCACTCTCAAGGTATCAAACTTTATCCATATATGAGTGCCAGGAAACAATTTAGGTAAAGGAGATGAAACATAGTGTGGAAGACTTCATTCTCAGAAAGTTTGAAGAAAACCTCGGAGACCCAAGTTCTGAGGGGTGATAGCGACACTAATATATTTATGGAATTCGTAGGTAAATTGGAAGAAAGACACGTTTTGAGGAGTGTTATCAAATCATCGAGAATTGGGATCGGAACATGAGCATCGTTCGGCAGAACCTTGAAATAATCGAGAGCGGAAAGGAGGGAGATAGATGGAAACATACTTCTAACATTGAATGAGAGAAGAATGGAGCTCAACAAACTTACAAGGGTTATTGATGGAAAACTGAAACTGATAACTCACCAACGACTTGTACCGTTAATCGAGGAATTTGGATAGTCTAAAAGTGGGAGGAAAGGTGAAAGACACCACCGACCTAATACTATAGGGATATGCTCCTTATGGTGCTTAGGGAGGCCATATAGCACAGACGGTAAGAGGTTAGGAATAAGGATATTTTCAGGTATTTTCAGTGAGGAGGCACACTTGTATCACGGACGTAATTGAAGAGATTAAAATCAGAATTGATACCTCTGACTATACGTACATTTAGTGTCTTTAAAAGAAAGTCAAAGACTTTTCTATCATACTCTTTCTCGTCGAGACGAACCACGAAAGTACCCTTAGCAGCTTAAGTCACAACCAATCGGTGATGGTGGATTTTTCTTTTCAAATCGTTGACAGAAATACGCGAGCTATTATTAGCTCCGGGGTCGAAGTGTTCAGGAGTTGATTGCAAAGATCGGAGACGGTATATTGCTAGAGCCAATGAAAATGTCAGCAATTAAGCTGGTAACGGCCTGTGCCTCATCCAAAGGTCGAAGGCTGTACTTTATGCCTTTCTGCAGGTGGTCCTTCTCAGGAGAGGAAAGACGAAAGACTGATTAGAGGAGGATGGAACGTGACCTTCAAGGTAATTTGCGACCCACTTTCTTTAAATTGCTGATTTTGAGGACTTTCCAAGAACGTAGCAGTGGCAAGGAGAGGAGTTAGGAGGGTTGACCCTCCTCCCCCCCCCCAAAAAAAAAAAAAAAAAAAAAATCTCAAGCATAGTGGTATGTGGCTTACAGTGGTCTTCGGTAACAAAGAGGAACTAATCGAACCGTAGGTGTCCATTGTGAGACAGGCGGAATCATTTTCTTTATCATACCTAATCCAAAGCTCAGTTTCGAATGGTTCTTGCGTCAACTCTCCTGTTACCAGTCCTAAGTGTATGTGAATGTTGTTATGACCGTTCATGTAATTATTTAGGAAAATGGAAGGCTCCTTTTCCCTTCCCCTAAATATATACCTCCCACTCAACATTTTCCTGTCTTATTTCCTTGTATACTGAGCTCAAAGAGTTTGGTAGCTTTGCTACTCGCAGATAAAGTATGTTTCGATCTCGAAACACACCCACTGATGTGAAATTGAGACGTCGAATAAACACTTTGCTGTTCTTTGTTCTTTATCTGATATTCTTTCTGACGAAAGTTAAACGCCGATCTTTTGTATTATCTATTTCTGAAACTCACGTCATTCGCTGTATTATAAGTTGCTGCGACGAAGTTTTCTCTTTAATGGACTCTAGTATGAAAATCTAATTACTGGAAGAATGCGAAAAGTTGAAAGATTCCCTTCATTCATGACGGTTTTAATTAACGTTAATTATGAGGAAGGAAATATAAGGTGTCGCCAAATAGAGACCTTATCGTCTCATTGTGTCAGAAAAACAATAGTAAAAGCATCGATTCTGCCTCTCTTCCTTCATCCCTACGTGTGTATCGCGTACCCGCGAATATTACGATCTTATTGAAATTTAAATGCAGTTGAGTATCAAAGCTGTGACATCTGCTTGTTTGTATACTATTCCACCTCATTTAATTGGTTGTTACGATTTTTGATGTGTCTGGCGTGTATCCAAAATTCATCACTTCATGGTTCAACGTTGAAAACGTTGGCTATATATGACGATGTATTCACTCCAGTCTACGTTTGTGTAGACCAACTGCGTAAATTGATTCCAATCTCATTCTTTAAATTCTGAAAAACTGCGTAATATGTAGAAATTTCGCGTATGCATCGCAAGGAATTTGGTCGAACCAGAAATAAAATTTAGAATGTGTAGTTTCGTCAATTGAATCATTCGGTAAATTACTAAGCAATTAAACACATTGTATGTGCTCGTGTCATCGTGTACACCAATATTGTGTAACATCGAGGCAACACGATCAATAAATTTTTCAATGTCTCTCGTGAATTGAGAAATGCAAATTTATTGCTGAAAAAAATTTCGACGCGGCGACTATTCTACGGCATCAGACTTCTTTAAAACTGTAGGAAGCGAATTATGCTGACATTTACCTGAAACCTTGATTTCGTGGGTGCTCCAACGAAGACATTTGTGGTCGACTTCTGTGTGTTAGTGTTTCTGTATCTTACGTTCATTGTTTTGTTTTGATGAAAGACGAATGAGAGTAATGTAGGTGCCGAGAACAATATCGTAATTTACAATCTGGGTCTGGAAAATAATGAATCCATTAAAGCGTAAGAGTATATCGCTCTTGGAGATGTTTTCTTTCAAAATGTTGTATTTTTGTTTCTTTTTAATGAATATCTATTATTTTCTGATTACAGGTAGGTGGCAATTACGAATTATGTTACTTAGTTGTGCTCCCGTGGTAGTACCACCATCAAGTTTGAGTATATTCGCCGCGGGTGCACCTCTAGCTGCAACCACTCGGACAACAGCTATCAAGGTAATGTTTCTTTTTTTTGTTTATATGAGAAGATCCGGTGTTTCGCTGTAACTCTACGATAATTCTGGATGCAACTTCGTTTATATTTGTAACATGGAAATATTTCTATCGTTTATGTCATATGAGTGATAGACGGAGTCATATCGAGCGTTGAATCGTAAAATATGTGATCCAAATATTTTATTCAGAAATGAACGATTCAAGTATAAGCGATTTCTCCAAGTTTCGTGGCGATTCTTCCAGTTCTCGTCTGCCTGAAGAGCGAGACCTTGTGCCATCCAAGTTTTCGTCCTTTGTATTTTGTATCTATTCTTGATCTTGGTACGCGTGGCATCTACTCTATGCGACCGTTTATCGAGTGAACATTTTTGATATTATGTCTGCCTTCAACCAAGAACTCTCTCTTTTTTTATTCTGTTTTATGGGAGGGGGGAGAAGGTGAATTAAGGAATCTGGAAAAGCGTTGGACTTCGGAAAATGTTGTCCTCCGAGCTGTTGGTGATAGGAAAGGGACTAACTTCAGAAAATTTTGACCATCGAGCTAGAGGGGTGGGAAAAGAAACTTGGAAAATTTTCGACTACTGAGCTACCTTTGTGTGATACGAGAGAACTTTGAAAATTTTTGACCTCTGAAGTTTGGCGGACGGCGGACGTTTTTTCCAGAAAGACACCACGACAAAACAAATTCCTTGGTTTGAAGCGATGCATATCTGGCTCATTGAAGGAGCGGTGTTTGAAGCATTGCATGAGGAGGCCAAGTCAGTTGTATAAAGCATTGCGTATCAAGTTTCTTGAAGGAGTTATTGTAATCAGGCTATTTGCATCGACCTCCAAGCTACATATTATGTGATAGAAGGGGACTTGAAAAAGTACGATACCATCAAAAGCTACAGTATTATAATAAGCTAATGCCTAACATAAAGTACACTGGACTTGAGCTGGGCTAGGGCCCTTCCTTGTATCATACCAGCTTTGTAAGTAGTATGTATGCTAGGAGGGACTGAGACTTTTTGACCTTCGAGGTCTGCCGAACGGTTGGACTGCGGTCGTTTTTTCCGGAAAGGCCCCTCGATAAAACAGGTTCCCTGTTAAAAGTAAAATATTAAGAAAGGTGTTTGAAGCATTGCGTATTTGGCTCACTGAAGGAACCAAACCGATTGTTGTATGGAGCACTGCATATCGAGTTACTTGAAGGAGCTATTTCAATCAGGCTATACAGGGTGCGCCGAAAAGATGTTAACAGTTGAACGAAAAATTCCGGGAGGACTCCGCGACTATTTCGTGGAGTTCCCCGGTTGACTGTTAACATCTTTTTTGTACCCCCTATATACACCGACCTCCAAGATTTGAAAAAGTATAATTGATCAACAAGTACAGTATTATAATAAGCTAATGCCTAACATGAAGTATACTGGACTTGAACCAGGCTAGGACCCTTCCTTGTATTACCCTAGCTTCATACTGGTATGTATGCTAGGAGAGGATTTGGAAAATTTTTGACCTCTGAAGTTTGCCGGACGGCCGGCCGGCGTTTTTTCCGAAAAGACACCCCCCTCTCTCTCTCTCTCTCTCTCTCTCTCTCTCTCTCTCTCTGTCTGATGAAGCGGTATCCCTGTCAATAGTTCCTCCAATTTATTAGATATGCAATGCTTCTTACACCAATTGACTTGACCCCTTCAATGAGCCAGCTATGCAAAACTTCAAACACCATGAGACTCAATGAGAGGTTCTTCCAAAATTCACCACAGAAAGTTGAGAAAGTCGTCTGATAGTGCCTCTGTGTGATTTTGAAGGGTTAAGGAATTGCGGAGTTGGGACAAATTGGGGCAGCAGAAGATGTGTTGAACGGATAGGGGAAAGGTGTTGGATTCGCAATAAGGGCATCAGAAAGGCATAAGATGGGAGATTAAATGGATGATTGTGAGTGTGAGTCTGGTGTGGCCGATTCTGAGACGGGTGATGATTATTTTGTCTCGGTGTGTCAACAGATTTGAAGAGTTCCATTGGATGGGAATATTTTTAATTTGGGCTAGCTTGTTCAAGTGTGATTTCAGATTATACCAATGAATGAACCGTACTTAAGTGATGAATTTGTTGATATGTTCGGAGAGATCAGAGCGTGAGGGGAGGAAAGAGCAATTGACTGGTGGGTATTGGGTAGCTAGTTTGTGTGAGATCTCTCCTTGCTTTTAGACGTCATGCAATAATTTTAGCTGTGTCTGTTTTATTAGGAAGGAGGAGGGGAGCGTTTTTTCACCTCTGTGTCCCACTTTTGCGACCTCGTCAATAATCTTAATTTAAGGGAAAAATTTTGAGCGTCGAGCCTCTCTAAAATGGGATTTTTGAAAAGTTCGCGCCAGAGTCTCTAAGAAGAAGATACTTTTTTTTTATAATTTTTTTTACATGAAGTGTAAGATAATATTACATTAACATGTACGAGTGACAGAAGATTAAGACATGTTACGATAAGTCGCGCAGTCGTCAACTTATCTTAGAAAAGCTTGAGTTTAGATGCACGAGTGAATTTTAACTAGTATGCACACAGTCGCCTGGATTTCTTCTTTTAAGTCGTATGATAGGTGGCTCTTCTAGTTGTTGAATCGCCAGGATGTGGAGTCGGCGTTCGTAGGAGTAGGCTAATTTGCCTACTACTTCTTTGACGGTTGGTATGTCCAAGTCCTGGTGTAGTGAATAGTTATGTATGAACCAGGGGGCTCCAGTAATCTTCCTCAGGATCAGGTTCTGAAGTCGTTGTGAAATAAGTAGGTTGGAAGCTGCTGCGCAATCCCAGATTGGAGCACCGTAAGACCACACCGGGCGTAAGACCATAATGTACTTCTGGCTCGAAGCAACCAGAACATTGTGCGGAGTCGAGCTTTGACTTCTTCTTTTTTCTTGTGGATATGTACTTTCCACGTCAATTTGGAGTCCAGATGGATGTCCAAGTACTTAGCGTGAATGTCAGTTGGTGTGAGCTGATTATCCAAATGAATTGGAGCTGGTGGGGGTGGTCGTACTGCGTAGTCTACTTTGACTGATTTGGTCGGATTCAACTGTATCTTCCAGCGTTTGGCCCAAGTTGTTACCTTGTTCTCTGCCTTCTGGAGTCGTTGATTCGCGGTATTATGGTCCGGATCAGTTGTCAAAATGGCTGTGTCGTCTGCAAAGGTCGCCATGGTAGTTCCTTTTTTTTGAGGGATGTTAGCCGTGTAGAGTGTGTATAGTAGTGGTCGTAGAACGCTGAATACCTGCAGAGATCGTACGGATTGTTGATGTGGCTTCTCCATATTGGACCTAGAATGTTCTATCACTAAGATGAGACTGGAGTAGCTTGACGTGTTGATAGGGAAGGTATTCGCTTATTTTATGGAGCAGTCCATCTATCCATACTCTATCGAATGCTTGGCTCACATCAAGGAATACAGCCGGGCAGAATTCCTTGGCTTCGAGGGCATTCCTGATTGTAGTAGTAACACGATTTACTTGCTCAATGGCGGCATGTTTGGCACGAAAGCCAAACTGGTGGTCGGGTACAATGTTAAGATACTTGAAACAAATTTCAACTTCTGAACCTCTGCAGAAGTGGAGAAATTTCAGACTTTAACTATCGAATCTTGGGTCAGGACGGAGTGTTCAGCTAAACTTGATTGTGCGAAACCTAGAGGAACTTTTTAGACCAAGATTACTTATCTCTATACTTTCGACCATGTTTTACGAAGACACGCCATATAATACTGAATTAATCGAATGCCGACAAAAAATACGAGTTAGAGAATCGCCTGATGTAATCAATGTACTCAAATGGTTAGAAAGAAGTAGAAAAGAGATTTGAAGACATTACAAGGAGTATTCGGGCGCGACATCATCAGGCCTGGACATTCATGCCAGCAGGAGATTTTGATGTCATGAAGAGAATTTCTGGTTTGAAACCTCAAAGGCTTTCGAAAATTGGTAGGAAGAACCTTTCGATAGTGGCGTAGAAGGGGGGGGGGGGTGTCCACTATGCTGTCGAAGAGAAACCTGTTCTGGGCGTAGCTCAAACTTATTTCCATTTTGGTAATGTTGTGAAGAACCAGGGAGTGAATTTTGGTAGCAAAATTGCGTGCCATAAAGTTAATCATCGGTGACGCCACAATGCGATGTTTGAAAACGATATTACGATCATTTTTTCCAGTAAAAATATCAAATCCCATAGAAATAGCATTGTTGACATTCGATCACACAACAATATTCCAAAATGAAGAATAAATAATTCTTAAATACCGGATAGCTTCTGGAATACGAATGTAAACTTTTTGCAAATATTTTTTTGGGAAATGATCTCTGCTGAAAGCTGCTGTACTGCATTTCTAATCTCTTATCTGCTGATGTGACGTCGTGGTGATGGCCGTCATTATGTTCAGACGTGAATTTCAGAATCCAAAATTAAAAAATGACCTCAAAGACTACTATTGTCACGCCATATCGCTCCGCAATCTCATGGTTGTAGTCCATTCACAAAAGTTTGAGCGAAATTATCACCTTTTAACACTGCTAAGATGATGTTAATCCTTTCTGCAGATTACTTCGCTTTGTAGAAAAAGATACCCGACGTACCCGCAGATTATTAACGAGCAAAAAATCATGATACGAAATACGTAAGCGCTGCATTTGAGAAGACGGATATAAAAATCGATTTGCACGCTAGTGTAATTATTTACATTACGTATTTATTTTCGCACGCATACTCGATAACTTTTCGTGGATTATATTAAATTAGGTAATTGCGAAAACAAACATACTGCACGTTGTATGTTCGACGCGATGTGTGGAGTAGCAAAAATTATAATTTATAACTATACAGATGCCAGTTCCGTTTAGTCTGATTGTTTATCAACCCGAATGGCCTGTATTTGCAGTATATAATTGATGCTCGCTCTGGAAATAGCGTTATCGAGACTAAATACATTTAAAAAATGTCTGAAACTGTTATTAAAAACCGCAGCTTCGTTACACTGAATAAGTAGCGCAAGGAATGCACGGAAAATAATGTACATAATTCGTACAGAAAAACTCGTATTTGTATTTACACGAATCATAAAACTTCAATACAACTATACTATCACGAGTGCCTCTGTTTATCGAGTTTTCACTCATTGTATTCAAATTTAATGATATTTGTATACGTAATGACGTGAAAGATATATCGGAAGAACTTCTAAAAAGTTGTCGAAACTGATACGTGAGCGATCGTTGACGAAATGCTCTATTCTTTTTGAAAATAGATTTGGAATGAGAGATGAAATCGTTCCCCGATATGAATACCGTTTAAAAGTTGAGAGGGCATTTCAAGTTCTTCCATTTACTCCCATATTTCGACGGAACGTTCGAGAAAAGTTAACAGAATTTTAAATGATCTTTTGACTTTCTAAAATTTTTGACGATTTTATCGATGTTTAGTGCAGGTGATGGTGGCGAAGGCCAGGTCAGATGAGCAGTCCTGCACCAGAAAGCAGTGCTAACTCGACTGGGATACATGTTAGTCCTTCTAAATCAGTTTTTTCGTAAAATTGAAGTACAAATTAGGAAAAACTGTCTCAGACGAAACATGTTTTACGTATCATTCGAAGTTTGGTAGAGGCCACCTAGTTAGCCAAGAAATGTCCTCCTAAGTAGGTAAATTCTGAAGATTTTATAAAAACTATCGAAATCGGAGTACAACACTAAAATGAGGCGCGAATTCTTAAAACTTGACTGTTGGCGAATCGTGTGGCCCTGCTTAATCACTCACTCAAATTTTTGCAGCAAGAGGTGAAAACATCCAACTATTACAAGCAGTAATGAAAAATATTTGCAACAAGGTCGATTTTGTTTTGTAGCCTGAGCATTTAAAACCTTTTTTCACTCTTAGGTTCCAAATATGACGCCCTACTAGCGTGCTTCAAACCTTAGAAACAAATGTCGGAACGCCAGAAGATGGGCGGCAAAATTCGACTCGTTCTTTAAGCATCCTCCTGCCCCTTGAGTGCAGTTTTCAGGGCCCGGCCTGAGTACCCTATCTAGATGAAGAGACTCTCATTGCACTCAGTAGGAGTGAGGTCTTTAGTACAGCAGAAGTTCTTAGTGGTGATCAAGTTATAGAAAGCTGGCTTCAAATGTAGAGGTTTGAGTAAATGATATGTATGGGAGGGGAAAGGGAGGCGGATTAGTTTTCTCTTTCTTAGGACACGTGTCTCGTGGATGAAAGGTGGTGGCATCGAGAGCTCTAGAAATGAATCTCTTATGAATTATTTTATCGGCATTCAATTTCTCATGATTTTTCTCCACTATGAGCTTGATATAGTATCTATTTCCTTCATAAATGCTTCAGTCATGAGGGGAGTAGACACTAACCGATGGATTATAGTTAGAAAAGCCGCTTGCTTGTGGGAAAGGGGACGGTAAGAGTAGCCATCTATTGCGACACCAGAAAAGGAAGATTTCAACTACAGTATGTATTTTCTTTAGAAATTTGATAAGATTTATCGTCGTCCTCGAAGGTGAATTTTATATTGGGATCTAGCCCGTTGAACATTTGATGTTCTCATGGCCAAAACACCCGTATTTTGTCCCCATTGTGTAGTAAAATATCCTCAAAATACCTGAAATGCCCCCATGGGCAATTTTGGGGACATGATGGGGGAGTTTTTGCCGTCCAATGTTCAACGATCTTCTTCTTCTTTTAAATGCTGTGCGCATCTACACTTCTCTTTCGAGGATATTCATAAAAGTTTCTGAAATTAGAGGTGATGAAGTTGAGTTTATTGGGAGACCATCTTGAAAGTCGTGTATATTATTTTTGAGTTGACAGATATTGGGGAAGAGACACGTTTTAGGGAGCAAAACAAATTCCTCGGCAGCAGGAGGCAAAATAAATGCTTCTTTCAGTATTTCATCTATACGTTCAAGAGTTGGAGTGAGAGGGATGTTTGCAAACAAACTGGCGACAGCGAACGAACAGATTATAGAGTCAAGAGGGAGCCGAGTTATGGACCAAAATAAGCCAAAAATTGACTATTATTTGCAAAGATTTTCAATATAAAAAATTGAAAAATCTTCCCTCTTTATGAGGATATTTGGGTATTTTTTTCCAAATCAGCGTTGAATTTCTTTTCAAATCAGATAAAATATGCAACAATTTTTAATGATTTTGGCAAATTAGTCAATTTTTGGCACATTTTGGTCCATAACTCGGCTCAGAAAAGTCGTAGGAACTTCGGGTGTGGCTAAAATTACAGATAAAATTGGCGTACAAATTTTGTACATTTAAACTACACCTCTAACGTTTTGCGTTTTCGCGCTACGACATATATTTAAGTGGTAACATCTTTCTGCCCCACCCTGAAGACATTACATGGCTAAAGACTCGGAGGCCAGGAAATGGTTCGGACGGTTTTTCGGTCTAGCCTATCTTCCACCTGAAGAAGTGTACGACGGGTTTGTAGATCTGCTGGCAGCCTGTATGATAGGATAATGACTTGGTAAGATTCCGAGAGTCGAGCTATAAATGATAGTAGAGGGACTTTGAGGAATTTCGACTCTTCGGTTGTGTAATTATGATATGATAGAAATTTATATTTTCCGCTAGGCATTAGGAGTTGTGGGTCCATGCTACCATTGCAACATTCACAGTGGCTTCTGAATTTTATTGTTTAGTCATTTCTGTTATCTGGTTGGGGTGGTGTCGGTGGTAATTGACCTAGAGACGGTCATCGACACCACCCAAAAAAATGAACCAAGAAAATGAATGAATAAATTATACGCAATCTGAATCAACCGTTGGAAAATATTGCGGGACATATTGACAGAATGTATTGTTGAGAATTATACGCAGTCAAAAATCATCAACTCCGCTCCTTGATCACTACTTGTCAACCTTTGTCCGTGTTTGGCATGACGAGATCATTAGTTGATTTCATTTTTCTAGCCAGACTCTTGGATACAATTTTTGATATGGCGTAGAATTGGTATTGGCGTAGACTTAATCACTTCACTGACCTCCTCGACCTCCTCCACGATGAACTCGATTTCAACATTCATCTGTAATTAGGTTAATGATAGCAGTTCCTTAATTGCGAGGGGGAGGGCAAATTTGAGCCCTTCTTTTTCTGATGATTTGAGATCTAGCCCATACAATAACAGCCTACCTGAACAACAGGACAGTCGAATATAGCTCTGCCAAGAGAAACCTGAATCGAGGAACCCCACAGGGTGGAGTGCTAAGCTCCTGGGGGCCTAAAGGAAATGGAAAAAAGATGCGTTTGCCATTTTTGCTATGCGGATGATACCCTCCTGTTACTTGCAGACAACAAAATCCCTGCGCTGGAGCTGAAAATAAAACAAGTACGGCTCTTGAAAGACGGCCCAAATCTTCCTCTGAACAAAAGCAAAACCGAGTGTCTTCTCTTTCAGAAAAAAGGAAGAGGATGTGAAAAGAGATATATACTAAGCATAGACTCCGAGATTAAACGCAGTAGTACAATGAAATACTTGGGGTTTGGTTAGACGAAAACCTATCATGGCTACCCCATTGCAAAGAAATGAGTAAAAAATCCACCCACACTGCAGCAAAAATCAGTGTAATCTGTAGAAACACCTTTGGGTACAGTACCCAGGCAAGAAAGGTTATGCTCGAGGGCACGGCTGGGGCAATGCTCAAGTATGCCTCAGCTGTGTTAGCACACCGAATGTGTATAAAAGCAATCAGCTACCATATAGACAAAGCCCATCGCCGAATGATACTATGCTACGGTAGGCTCTACAGGACAGTGTCCTACCTACCAGCAACGGTAATATGTGGTATCCGCCCATTACGGTACGACATAGAGATCCGAGCCCTGCAGCTAGAGAAGAAACATGAATGGCCCATAGGGAAAATAAGAACAAAACCTCCTTGCTCAAAAGATGCAAAGCCGAAAGAATACGCCATGCTTCTCGAAAGAGAGGCCAACAGTCGTTGGCAAAAAGAGTGGTCCCACTGCACCAAAGGAGCGTGGACCAAGACTCTCCTATCAAAAGTTGACCCAGACCGCCTCCCACCAACTTTTCGCTGGGACAAGGTCTGAGCGGGCACGGCTCGTTTGCTAAATACCTCAGAAAGGAAAATCTAAAGTACCGATGCAAAGAGAGTGACGAAACGCCCATCCACATTTTCACAGAATGCCGGTTATATGAAGAGAATAGACCACATCGTCCATTTTGATTGAGCGCCGAGGGCATTGACCATTCTCGGAAAGAGGCTTCTTCAAATTTACATTCATCAAGTTCACTCAGAAGAATTTGCTCGATGAAAAGAGTGTCGAGAGTGCGAGTAGCTCAAAAAGATGGTGTGCAAGCACTTTTTGGGAATGCAGATTCGGCTTTATATAGTCATCTTGATTCACTGAGTTGGTATAAACGTCAACCTCGACGTTATAAAAATTACGGTAGCCCCTTTCCTCTCACTAGACGACGTGGCTCCATTCATCCTATCGCACATGAATGAAACCGCCTATTTTGCGAGAGAAAAAAAAAAGTGATAATAAATCTAAAAAACGAATTTTATCACTGTCATCCTTCATTTCATTTCTACACATATTTCTTCAAAGAACTATTATTTATTATGGCTCATAAGTGAAGTATTTACTAACTGCATTGTTTCTAGTACGTAACATCCGTATTAATACTGCGCTTTCGACGCGGCGTCAATAAACATCAGTGTTACGTGTACCGATGCCCGCGTACTTACAAAATGATCTACGTATTCGTATCTCTCATATTCGTCATTCGACGTGAAAAATGCCCGAAAAGGCGTATACACACTGTAAACACAAAGCCACGAGAATAAATTTTTAATTAAAACTTGACGCTGAATAATCAACATGTTGAACATTCTTTCGCCACGGAACATCAAACTTGGGGATAATTAAATTGTGAACTTTAACGGGTGAATCGGTGAAACAAAACTTTTTAAGTTACAGCACACGTTCTTTTGACGATTACAATACTGTATCTACGCGAACCGTTCTCGATGTTCGCGCGTATAATGCCTCACTGTTGCTCATATTGGCACGCGTCGATCCATATTAAATGAACTTCGTGTAGACTTTATGTATTCGTATACCTTTAAGGTATAATTCGAAATTTCTTTTAGTCACGACAAACGCACGCATAGACGGTATACGTTAAAAGGCCTTTTAGACATTGTTGCATCGCTGGTCGAGAATCCAATTTTAGGCCTAATTTATTTATAGAACGGGGGGTTCAATTATAAATATTTCTGCGCATAATAATGTATATTTTCGCATGACAATTCCATATTTTTATTATATTCCTTGTCGAGCTGTACCGTCCGAATTTTCGACAAGGGTGGAAAAAGGTATACGTTGTATGCATATACGCGTAAATATACCTACATAATGTAATCCGTCAGTTAATCCGTTGTAAACCTATTTTATTGAGCGTTTGCAAGGTAATGTTCCGATTCTTACTGTGCTCCGGTTATAACGCGTTCAAAGGTTTACGATCGGTTAAGCTCCTGCACGTGTACATAGAGCATGTGTGTACTAATGTCGGACTGATGCTTCATCACCGTCGAAAGGGAACTGTATAGGTATTTTCTGTGTACATCGTATTAGAAGGAAGTAATATAGTACCGTACAATACGCGAATGGCGCGAACAAAAGGATCGCACCGGAGAACGATAATACTTCATTAAAATCTGAAATACAGTACTAATAATACGAGACATTATTATTATTTGTCGTTAATCACAAATTAAACAGCGAGTTTATAGGTTATTTGCTCATTCGGCTAAGTTGGCTTTCTGTTTTATGGTTACTGTATGCGCGTTCATCCGCTCTTATTAGCTGGAAGAAGCGGACGAAAAGAGTCGAATGAACCTATTGCCTTTGCTCAGGCTTTGACGGAGGGAAGGTGGAGGGGCTTGGAAGCTCGGCTCTTCGGAGGTGAATTAGGCTAGGAGGCTCGTCTTCAGCACTGTCGAGAAGTATCTTTTTGTAACGCTGAATTTTTTGCCAACACATCAGGTTTCTAAGTAAGGCGCTAGAGGTATTCTCGCTTCAGTTCTAGACCTAAGAAAGAATGACATGCACGATGAGAATTTAACTACAAATTCTTCCTCTTTTCATGAAATAATACTCACAATGCAGGCTCTACAAATGAATCATTCAAAATGAGCTTCTTTTCTATTTCTTCACCTGCACCTGTTTCAGGTTCTGCTTCTTCAAGAACAACAGGATGAATATTGTAGCTTGAATTTGAGCGAGAGGTTTGAATTCCAGGAACATTAAACTGACTGCTAGATGTTGAAAGTAAACTAACCTCAAGAATAGACCCTGATTATTGAAACTCATATTGAGTGGAAAAAGGGTGTAAGTAGAGCGTTTAAAATTGAAAAAGTCTTTTCAAATGTACAATTCTACTATATTAGTTGCTTTTACAAAAGTACTTTCGGGTGTTATCCCATCATTAGTTGTGTCGTAACTGAAGAAAAGGCCTTAAACAAGAGTTTTTATAGTATAACACTGTGATCTTATTGGCTGTAACAATGCTGTGCTGTGATTGGTTCACTCAGAGACTTATTCTTACACTATTTAGACAATGCGTTCTCATTGGCTAAAACATGCTGCTTAGTGCTTAGTGATTGGTTCTCATTCTAAAGCTAAATACGTTAATTAATAGGAGGTAAGGTACATAGACACGTAACAGTGTATAAAACCCGCGAATGATCAAAAAAGCAATTTAGAGATCAAAATTTTATTATAATAAAATTTTGATCTCTAAATTGCTTTTTTGATCATTTGCGGGTTTTATACACTGTTACGTGTCTATGTACCTTACCTCCTATTAATCATGCCGACTCGTAATTTTGAGGATTCGATTCTGCTAAATACGTTGTTCCTAATAGCTAACTGGTTTCCTGCCATCTTATTGGTCAACTCTGTTCTTCTTCTCTCGTCCAATCACCAGGCCGAATAATTTTTCGCTGTCGAATGTGACTACATTGTTAAAGAGGAAGGCTTTCCTTCTCTTGGCTTTTGCAATCTCCATTTGCTCCCAGAGTTTTCTTCTTTTCAAGCGATTCTCTACACGTATGATTTCAAATATCCCATCTCCATTGTGGTGTTCCTCATTACAGTGTTTGCCAAACAGTGATTTGCCATCTTCTTTCTCCTTTGACTTTTCGTGCTCCTTCTTCCTGATCTCAAACTTTCTACCAGTCTCACCAATGTATATGCCCTCGCACTGGTCACAACTGAGCTTGTAAACTCCACTCAAGCTCCCCTCGTCCTTGGCTTCCGTCTGGTCGTTGCTAATTCTTTTCACCATGGGTAAGTTATTCTGGATACCCACATTTACTTCATAGCCATTGAACGCCTTTATCACTTTATTTATATACTTTGATCCGGAGTACTTTCTCACCGTGCTCTCATGGCTTCTCTTTTTCACAGCACAGCATTGTTACAGCCAATAAGATCACAGTGTTATACTATAAAAACTCTTGTTTAAGGCCTTTTCTTCAGTTGCGACACAACTGATGATGGGATAACACCCAAAAGTACTTTTGTAAAAGCAACTATTAAAGTAGAATTGTACATTTGAAAAGACTTTTTCAATTTTAGACCCTGATGATGATGATCTACAAATAATTTAGCTTATGAAATCGAAACTACATAATTGAACAAACAATGCAATGAGAAAAGATGAAATCACTCACTCTACATCGTCCACATCACGCCAAGATAAATCCTTTTGACGGGTGGCAATGACTTCCCTCTTAATTACAAGACCTCGCATATATTTTGCTTTATGTTTTGTCTTGCAGTGTTCATTCCACTTATCGCTCCTTACCACAGCGTTACACAAAAGCTCTTTGCATTTGTATTTATGCAATAAATGTTTCGGCATTATTTTTCTTATTATTCTCCTTTCAACCGAACGAGAACCCACCAAGCGAGAATAACAGAACTTTCAACTAACAACATAATATTTGCAGGTGTAGCATGTAGGCTAACAGTAATTCGTTTCGGGTGAGTGAGTGAGTCAAATATAAACAGGTTCAATATGATATCAGTCATAAGGTCTAGAAGTAGAAAATTGGTTTTCCCCAGTACGTACTCATACAATCACTAGACGCGTGCGGGCGAGCCTTGACTCTCCAAATCTTATCGTTCGTGTTATAAATTTGTAGAAATATTTATATTTTTCAATTTCTAGGGGGGCCTTTCCTCAGTATCTTAGGGGGGTCACAGCACCCCTGTGTTGGGGGTACTCCCAGGAATTTTTTTGCGAGCGCGTCCGCGAAGGTTGATGACGTCACGGAGAGGAATCTCGACACTCTAGCCATATATGATACAAAGTGGACTTGGAAAAATTCCTACCTCCGAGCTATATATGAAAAAAGGGGGAGTTAGAAGAATTTCGAATCTCGAGTTCTCCCCCCAGGCTCGGGGCAGCGGGGATTTTTTTGCAGGACTTTTCAGTCTGCTCAAGTTGAGAATTTTAATCTTTTTTTGCAAAAATGAAGGACTTGGACAATGTTTTCCGTAAATTTCAGTTCTTTCCAGGACTTTCAGCACCTATTTCTAAAATTCTCAAGTTTTCGTTACTTGAAGGATTTTTCAATACCTGTAGACACCCTGTAGCTTGTATTAGACCAAGAAGGACCCTTGACAGTAAATTGGGCTTATCCGCCCGAAACTCTCGGATTCTTTAACGGAGTTGAACGAGGGGAGACAAGGAGCCTGTTTTATGGGGTATCTCCCAACTATGGAAAAATCTCTTCAAGATATTTACGAAAGAAGGGCGTTCCGAGTCTTACGGAGATTGAAGCGTTGCATATCTGGCTCATTGAAGGGGCTGAGCCGATTAGTGTATGAAGTATTGCATATCTAGTTACTTGCAGGAGTTATTTTAACTTTCAGGCTATCTACACACCGACCTCCGAGCTGTATGAAACAGGTTCTCTGGTAAAAAGAAACGCGAGATAGTCAATCTAGGCTCCGACCTGTAGAGACCATTTGAAAATATAACCTCGTTTACCTCTATATATCACAGAGCTTCTTTCTATAAGCCTCCAAGCTAGTCTAGAATTTCAACCTGTCATTAAATAGGGGTCATCTGGAACAAATACAAGTCATTTAAGTCGCGCACACGGCACATGAAGAGACCTGCAACTTGATCTTCATTTATTTGGCTCTGCCAGAATATTTACCCTAAAATTTTCAATTTGTTATTACGAGGAGAACAACGCGGACACTGGTCTGAGACGAAGGCCTTTCAATTCCTCCTTCACCTAATACCTTTGTCGTAGGTTGTCCTTTAATGATTGTTATTACCCTCACACCTTTCGGAATATTTGAAACTAAAAGCTATGCTACGATTTTTTATTTCTTTGCAATTGCGGTCACTCGTCGTTGACGCGACTCGGTTCTTCTGATCGAGGATAGATACATTTGCGCTTGACAACAAGCGGCGATGATTGAAAGTGAGCAACTTGATTTCGATGTCGTCGATTTCATTCATCAAGAATAGAAAAAAATTCCGAATATTGTTCAAAATTCATTTGCGTGCGACGAACAGGAATTCGGGTTGCTCTTTTTTCGTTTCTCATCTATTTTATTTCGCCCAAGTCTTGATAAAGTTGTAGCAATTAAAATCAACGTTCAGATTTCCGCATCTCGGTAACCAACGTATGTAATTATTAAAATGGTGCCAATCATCTTTTCGTTATTATTTGGGTTCGAGTTTGTAGCACTACGTACAATATTATGTAGCGTTACTCGACTAAATATCATCCAAATCAGGAACAATCATCAATATAATTATGAATTCTCGACATCGAACACGATTAACGGAATTCGTATACATAAAAATCGTCGACGAAAATCTGCGATGTTATTTCACGGTGCAACAGACGAAATTCCAGTTATTTATAAACTACATAATTTGTAGATTCTGTTCAATTTTATCGCGAGTACTTTGATTGGCTCGTAGAAAATGCCCGCAATTCTCATTTTTACCGCATTAAAATTATTTCGCGATATCAACAACCATTCAGAAACAAAATAATATTCAAATACCAACGAAGCGCGTCGTATATGTATCATAATACGAAGTACAGGAAAGTTAGTTCGATGAAAGTTCATTAGAATTATTTTCACTAAGCGATACGGATTCTAGTTCACGTACAGGGTGGATATTTTGTAATGTACGGTAAAACAAGGGATAAATATTTTCTATTAGATCGTAACGCTTTCCAAAATGTACAAAAATTTTGTTCGAATTTGCATGAACGAGTCTCGTACCTCAGGCGCGGATTCTTGGAGAAGAGGGAAAGGGTAAGCTCAAAAAAATAAGAACGGAAAAAAGTTTGAGGGAAAGAACAAAGAAAAGGTCGTACAGTTTAATTTTACCACTAATTCCACTCGCTCTTCCTTCCCCCATTCGTGAAAGAATGAAAAAGTGCGCGTAAAAAGATTGCGTCTCCTTCCCCGAAACACTTGGTGTAAATCATTTACACTGACAGTTCTAAATACATCTCATAATTGCATACATTAATTAGAGCTTGAGGTCATCCTCTGATGCCGACAAACGGATGAAATACGAAAAAAAGGACGCACGATGTCATTTTTCCCTGTATTTCACGGCTTCTTCGTGAGCGGTTGGACAATAAGATGAACCTCCGACAGTGATGTCTACGTTCGTCACCTTTCGGTCGACACATTGAGTTTCTTGTCATCGACCGCGATCCCGAGCCTGATTCTAACCGTTGACATTTCTCTCGTTGCTTCTTCCAGTTTTAACAGGGAACCTGTTGGGAGGGGGTAAATTGAAGAAAAATGATGGGTACCGAGCGCCGTCCGGCAGACTTGGGACTTGGAAAAGGGGGTCGTCTGGCAAAGCGTGGAACTTGGAGAAATTTTGACCTCGAAGCTATAGGTGATAGGAAAGGGACGTGGAAAAATTGTTTTATTTGGCTCCACATCACGAAGCTGGAAACAGGCTGGTTGATGCTGTAGTTACAATTTTCTTGGAGGTTTCGGCTGCTCATTTTCCCCCTTCAATCTCTAACGTTTTAGTGTTCCGCACCTTGGTGACTCGCAAACCCAGAGCAGCTATTGACAACTTTGAGCGTGCAGTCCTGAGAATCAACTCGTAGGGTATCTAGGCCTTTCTTGATTTTGACTTCTTTTTTTTCGAAAAGCTTTTCCTGCTTCCTTCCTCTGGCTTGTGGCAGGCTAGCCAAAAGCTCTTTTTTTTCCTTCTCTCCCCTCGTAAGTTACGTCCTTTATCGCGGTCTCACGCTGCCTGGTTCCAAATGACTGCTTTATCTCAGTCCTCGACTTCTGATGTTAAAGCAAGGGAATAGCCATGCCGCCTTATCTTCGAGTGACTTGGTTGCATCTGCTGGTGCTGTTGCTGCTTGCTGTTATTTGTTCCCTGCATTTGATGTTGCTTTACCTTCGGCTGGCTTATAAACTGCATTAATTGCCGGTGAAGACATTCTTCAAGCTTTTTTAGTTCTTTCTTCAGCGTCTCAATTTGATTTGTTTGCTCCATATACGTTGCTGCGTGAACAGTTCTTCAACCTGCGGTTCCTGCCAGGTTGTTGAATATTGTTGCTCGCTCTACTCACTTTTCTTTTTGATTTGTATGCGAGACTGATCAAGTAAATACGTTAGAAAAATCATTCACCCGGAAAAGTGCTGGATTTTAGTCCCCCTCTTTCACTGAAACTCGTTTCAGATACATTCAGGGTGAGATATGCGCGTGTAGGACGTCAGGAAGAACTTCGGCGATAGTTTGTGATGCTCCATCTAACAAGTTAGGTCTTCGACTTGGACTATTCAGGAAGTAGTGGTAGTACAAAACACGTCAAAACCTCGAAATCACGCATACTTGTCTGTGTCAAATTTCACTTCGGAGACGTATCGTGAAGGGTGAAACCAAGCGATTACTCATCCCACTTAGAAACTGAACCTAAATACTGCATAGAGAAAATAATGCAGTCGACCTAATTCCTATTTCAAATCATCTTAAAAGATCAAATTTGTTCACATCCAAACTAAGAATAGAATGAGCAATTTACGAGATCTCATTTCAATATACGTCTCTTCAAGGCGTGTAAGCTTTGACTTTGTTAGTTGAGTTTCTGTCTATTTTCTTCCACGTATTCGTATTACAAGAATCTAAATTACAAAGCTCACAAATATTTAATCATTAAACGATGAATACGTTGGACAACTATTTTTGATAAAATCATTAAGATTTTGTCAGCCTTGTCATATTTTCTACGTCGGTATGATGTTTTCAAAATCTGGATAATTTTCCTAGGTCAATCAGCGTTCATCCGAGAAACGCCGGTGAAACGGCGGTACACTTACTTCACAATAGAGATGTTGCTGATATTGCCTACGCTGTACGTTTTTTCTTTTCCGTTGTGAATTTCAAATGAAGAACGTGCGTTTAAAGACGGACGGTTTTAAGAAGAAAGCATTCATTGACTATCCTTTTTATTCATAAGAGCATGAAGTATTTTAAAATTATGTAAAAAAAGATTTCGGTGTGCATCGCTTGCATGGCTGGTCGCTGTTCGCTGAATCGTTAAATGTAATAACATTGAGAGTATATGGGGACTAAACGACGTACTCGGAGAAGCCGATGTAAAAAGCTATTACCTTTATTAGACTACGTATAAGTATCGGAGGAAGAGAATGCCTCTATACAGTAAATAATAAAAAGTTCAGAGGGGTTAAGGTAATTGGGTAAGGATTTGAAGAGCTCGCGCTATCCTGGGAACATACTTTGAGCCGAAACAAATTGATGTAATTGAGGTCGACTTATATCGTGAACCTATTCATGCGCACGTAATATTGTACTCATATTTTCTGCGTATTTAGAGATGTGATCTATGTATTTTTTGTCCTGTCGAGAAATTGAGGTTCGGACTGAGTATACGCGATTTGAAGACGTTTCCCTGTTGCGCAAAAGCTTCAAAAATTTATGATGTCGTATCCTTTGAATTTCATGTGCCCTGGGTGATGCTGTCCAAATCGAATACAGGAGTAAATGCTGAATTTATTCAACTATACCTTTCTCATCATAGCATCACCTTTTGAATAGGTATTTTTTCAAGGGATCTTCATGTTTGAGAATATTCCTACCCAATAAAAAGCAAAGCTGCTCACCCTGAAGAAGAAGGAGTTGACGACACTTTTGTTACACCATGCATCCGATTTCATTGCTTTTGCCACCAGTTTCTATTGTGACAGAAGGAAAAGCTTACATCTTTACAATTTTATTCACATTATTTACAGGTTCGAAACATAACTAGTGATTTGAATTCGAGTAGTGAGCGCGCTCTACAACAGTTTCTGAGGAGAATTTCAGCGAAAAACTCGTTTAAACGAAATCATTTTAGTAAGTTTTCGAATCCGTGATCCCATCTTGGGTAGTGGCGCTAAAATCATTTCCTGAGGATGGATGATACGATAATTTGAGCGCGCTAAAAGGAGAATATCGCGTTTGTGAAGAAGAATTTCAAAAACTCCGACGAAGGGACGATCGCGAGGCTTTTGTTGGAAACACCTATAATTATGAAGGAATTACGCATTACGTTCGTTTCGTTGTAAACTCGAAGCCGACATGAAATTTTCAACTTAGTTACGATTACGGACGATGAAATTCAAAATCTTGTTATTTTTCCACCATTTCTCGCCGAATACATTTTCATAGTCTGAAAAAGCAATCACAAGAAAGACGTAATAAGGCGGGTTTATCTCAGCTGTTGCGATGATACGGACGCGGAAATTAGAAAAGCTTCGTCATTTGCAAACACCGGATGACATTCCTACGGTATTACCGATGATATTTCTTTTGGTCTTTTTTTTTTTTGTTTTCTTCTCTCTTCCTCTTTCCGTTCTTGGTTTTGATTCCTTCATGCACAAGACACAATCCCATCAGTTTTCATCGTCTTTTTTTTCTTTCCTTCTTCCAATTTATGGTTAAATCCTCTTGAATAAAAACAAAATTGCATCGAATCGCATCTACGTGTATATGTAGCTTCCAGGTCAATTGACTTTCCATTAATAAGGTTATTTCTACGCGGCGTTTATACTGGTGTTTGGAAAGAAGAAAAAAAAAATTAAAAAGGACGACGTATAACTGAGAAAAACGAGTTTTAAAAGCGAAGAAGACTGCGAGTAAGACTGGCAATTACCAGCCTTATTACTTTATTTCAATCTTATGAGGGATTTAAAAGAGACACGATACCTGTAGAGAAAACATGGGAGGAGTTACTGTGAACAAGAGTGAGAAAAACGTTGAGAATATAAATGTGCAATTTACAGAAAGGTCCAAGGTTTTTAGTATCGATGTCGTCAGGGTGTTTACCCGTATATATTTAGTCTGAAACTCGCTTTGTTCTCTCTCCCTCTTTTAGGTTTTTCTTCAATCATTCCTACATCAAAAACATTAGTTTTATGTACTTTCGTCTACTATAGGCTTCGAAGATGTGAAAAAAAAACTCGCGGCGTAGAGGCGAGCAGGAAATCTGTTTCCGTGGAGACTCTTCCAATTTCGGTGACGATTACCTATACGTTGATTTACTTTTCGTACCTGTAATTATAACCATGATACGAGGATTTCGAAAATATTGCGGAAAAAAAAATCTTCTGGCGGAGCCAAATAGAAAAAGATCGAGTTTCATGTCAAGCCCAGTATAGATCTATACATATAATCAAGCAGCCTAGTTCAGGCCTAATACCTGCTCATTCGCGGTGATCAAATTTCACGCAACTCATAGACTTGACAGTACAAACAGAAATTATATATATCATGTCTTCGGGCGTTTGCGAGAAACTTCTAAGTAAAGATCACTTATATCAATCTCGATAATATCGATATATAAATTGATAATATCGATATTGATCGATAATATCAATATCGATCATATCGATGTATCGATCTCGATTATATCAATACATTGATATCGATTCTATATTTGGCTTTAACAACTAGTCTACCGTATATGAGGTCTAGTATAATGAAGGCTCACAGCTAGAATATAGCTATCATACAGCTAGTATAAACCTAGTACATAAACTGGGCAAGGTGAACTCGCGGGATGAACTGGCAAATTGGGACTTGTCACGAGAAAAAACCTTTAGTCTTCGAGGAACGGATCAGCAGGAACGGTTGAACGTACTTGCAGGCTTGCACTGATCAAACGCTAAACTGCTGATCCGTTCCTGGCTTGACGACTATGGGTTTTTCTCGTGACAAGTCACAATTTTCAAATCACCCACGGAGAGATGAGGGTGAAGAGGGGGGGGACCACGCGCGATGTAGGGTGAAGGGGGGGCACTTGGAAAATTTCAAATTAGGGTAGTGTCATGTGTAGGTAACCCGATCAACTTCCAAGAAAGCCAGAAATATGTCCTCATTTTTGCGCCGCATTTTCCAACAGTACCGCTATTGGAACGTAGAAGGGGTACTCATCTCTCGGATTTCATGATATAAATTTTTGCGTCCAGTGAGGATCGTTTAATTGCCTACGTATGTGCCCCGGTTTCAGGGTCAACATTATTTTGCTGATGGTTGACTGTTTCATAGTTGTAATCTTTGGTCACAAGGCATCGATAGGTCGGCTACTCATCAGAATGGATGTAGGATCCAGCTTCGCATTCTCTTTCAATTATAGGGCTAAGGGTCGCCTATTGAGGCGTAGTTTTGCTGCTCTTCGGCTGTCGGAAGTTCGAAGAGAGATACCAAAGTCATACACCGAGAGTCCTTGGAAGACACTCTTCTGTATGATTAGGTGGGAAGAGTATTGGTCTTGGATTCTCACCATTCAAGTTATATCCCGAGGGTGGTGTCTATGTCAGAGTCTCTCAACCTTTCTTACATCGCGGCACATTCTAGGGGTACAGCATTTCTGAAACTCCAAATTTTGTCCCAATCATTCTGCGTTTCGACACTTTCATATTTTCAATGATCACCTCTTCCTAATTTCAAGATTTGTGGCCATACAAGATGGTCATCTGAGACCTTGGCCCTCTTTTCCTATACTGTGGACTCTGCCACCAATATACATTTTTTGCATTTGCTAACGAATCCCTGGACTCTTGTGATTTCAAATTTTGTGGGAAAATCATGTAATACTGTCTGTATTTTGACATGTTTCATGTCTTTGCTCTGGTCTCATCCTCATGGGAATTTTCACTGTGGCAATTATTCTCAAATCTGCGAGTTCGCAAGTCCGACCCCCCCCCCACCCCCGAAAGGGACTTGCAAAAATTTCGAGATTTTCTCAGGAGTAATTCTGGAATCTGCGAGTCCGAGCCTTCCCCCCGCCCCCTACCTTATCCTAATATAATGAAAAGGCGTATGCTAGATTTATACTATAGGCTAAGAAAACGCTGAGAGCCATTATGTAGCCATGTGGCGCCTTTGACAACGTCTACTATCCTCACATCATTGAGAGCCTTGAGAAACTTGAAGTCTCAAAGTATTTAGTAGAAATGATGCATAACTACTCGTAAAGTTATAAGGAATGGTATAACACACCATCTAGAACGTGGATGCCCCCAGGGAAGCGTCATAGGCCCTCTCCTATGGAATATTAGTTATGACCATATCTTGACCAATTTGAGGAAGAGATGGGTTGAACACCGCGTACGCTGACGACACGCTATTATTAATTACGGCTGACTCACGGGAAGAAATGAACAAGAAAAGAAGAATGGGCATTGAAGATATCAATAAAGACCTAGCAAACTGTGGACTTCAACTCAACATCAGAAAGACCGAAGTCATTGTATTTGGTCGAGTAGAAAATGATGTACCATTTGTTGTGGGTGAGAATATCATCATACCCAAGACAGAAATTAAGTACCTGGGCGTTTGGCTTGACAGGAACATGTTGTGGGAAACTCACTTGAAGAAAATGTGGGAGATTCCAACAATCCAGGCAATAGCGAGGAACACGTATGGATACCATACAAAGGCGCGTAGAACTATGCTGGATGGGACAATTAGTGCCTACATAAGATATGCAAGCGCAGCATTTGCACATAGGCTTACAGTCAAAAGAGCTAGTGAGTATGTCGATAAAATTCATCGACGTATGCTACTCTGTTATGGGTGGCTTTAAAGAACAGGGACATATATGACCGTAAGCGCAGTATCCAACTGGGTGCCACTGAAGAACGAAATCACTGCACGTGCAATAGTGTATTCGGTAAAGAAGAAGACAAAATTACCGGGGGTAAATTTCCTGCTGAAACAGCCTCGCCAATTTGATACAATGAGCGAACTTTGGAAGGCATCTTGCGAGGAGTCTATGAAACTCTGGAAGGAAGAGTACATAAAAGACGCCGAAGGGAAGTGGAGGTCGCAGGTCATAAAAGAACCAGGAGTTCAACTGGAAGCAAACTCTTGGCTTAGCCAAGCAATAAGCGGTCATGGTGCATTTGGCACCTACCTAACAAAAATGAACCGCAGAAGTAATTCAATATTCTACTGTGGCAAAGAAGAGCAATCGCCCGAGCATGTCTATCTACACTATTGCTTGTACGCTGAGGACAGACCGAATCATTTGATTACAGAAGAAATGGAGACTCAGACTTACCTAATTAAAACAACGAAGGCGCTATGGGAGGATGAACGACAAGCAAAGAGAAGATTAATAGAATCTAATCTAGCATAAAAGATGTTTACATAGCCTTCCGCATAAGATTCCTTTCCTCCTCGTCACCCTCTTCGATGTGCACTAATTGCACGTAATTAGGGTGACGGGGTTGGTGAGTAAAACATGTCTTGAAATGTAATAAAGTTTATTGGTGAGAAAAAAGAAGAAGAAGAAAAAAAAAGCTTGTGACGTCATAAGTTGATGACGTCATAAGTCGGTGACGTCATAGGTCGGGAACGTCATAATTCGTGAATCCTGGTCCGTTTACAACATCTGAAACATACTAAAGCGGGACGAACGAGCGGAGCGAGTGAGGCCCCCTAATCTCATCAGCCTGAAATATACTAAATGAAATCTCATACTAGACCAAGAAGCGAGACAGATCAAGCGAGTGTGCCGCTCTAAAGCCGTGGCCTAGAATTCTAAAATATTTTTGTCTAGCATTATCCCCAACGTATCTGATTGGGCAAAATTTTGAGAAGACTATCTTTTTGGCTGCGCCAAGAAATCCAATACCCCTTAATCCTTCTCTCTCCCTCTCCCTCTCTGAGAGAGTAATGCAGTGAATGGTGTATCTAGCTTATTTTGCCACCTCGCAGAAAGTTTTCGATTTTTATGACATTTATTGCAGCTTTTGACTCAAGATTGACATTACTCAGGGCTTATGGTTCCTTTTTCGTTGAATTCGGACAGGAGGTAAACTCTAATTAAACTATTTTATGATAAAAATAACAGCCAACTCGCAGAAAATTCCGATCTAAATATCGACGAATACCGATTTTCGTTAGAATAAAGAAAAAAAAAAATATAGACGTAGTCTTCGATATGTCTTCGATAAGAAGAGGACTAAGAAAGAGTATGCTGCGCTGTGAGGAATGAAAAAGTAATTTGTCAAATTTACCTGTCGTTCTGACGGGAAGAATTTGTGACATGAAAAAAATTCTCCATCCTTCTCCGTTCGCTTATCGTGTTTTTTTCCTCCTATCTTTCTTTCTCCTTCAATATTATGTCTATTCTTCATTTCGCACTATTTTTCAACAGACTACAAAGATTATATTGGTAGAACGGAGCGTTATGTACGATATTTCTCGCGTCTTTTGAAATATGCCTATTGTGAAAACATACTATAACCCTATAATGGTCAAAGTATAACAGTTCAAGAGTAAAATTTTATGCTTAGTGAGAGAATAAAATAACGAAGTGTGAAATGCCGTTGATACCTTTATATTGCATACGAAGAAACGCGTTGGAATTTGGTTTGCTACAATGTTCCTGATTTTTTTTTTTTTTTTTTGAGTTCAATCGAGTCTGCGTTTTTTTCTCTCGCCTATCTTCAGGAGCAAGAATTGAATATTGTACAAAATGTGTTCTTCTTTTGAAAACTTTATTTCTATGATTTCATGTTGATAATTGCACCCTTTCGTATCATTCGTGTAATATTTCTTGACTCATATTAATACTTGTCATTTTATCGAAATGAGGGTGGAAAAAAGTGCAGCGCCACTATAACGTTTCACTGTCATAATACTCGGTACGATGTAGGGAATGAAATTTAGTTTGCGACTTCGCATTGGTACTTTCATCCGCAATCTAAAACGCCAGAGAGTTGTTTGGAAGAACTCTCCGCACACACCTTCGTACCGCGCCGTGTTAAAGGTAGATATTTATATTTTAATGGACTCCATAAAGTTTAATGATTCCGAAAGAAGATCGTGTATGTTCGTACTTTCCGCGAAGCGATTGAGTACGATGAAATGGAGGTAATGTGCCGTCAGTTGGAGGCATCCTCGTTGCGTGTACATTCTGTTTAAATGAAATGAAAGATTCCGTAATTGATAAGAAGGTTTCTTCTGATTTAGTTGAAGGTTCTATGTAACGAAGAACTGGATAAATCGAATGGAAATGAGTGTCTAAATTTTGAATGCAGCAACGGATTGAATTTTCGAGCTAAAGTTTCCGTCTCTGGACAATATCTCTTGGCACCTGGGTCTCATCAATTGATGCTTTTAAGGACAGCAGAGCCCCTAATATGTTTTGAGGAATTTTTCGAGTATCTTTGCGAGATTTTCCGCATCAAATTTCAGAACTGCTGAGATAACGACATGGCTCATTTTCATTTTTGGAAGTTTTAGTCCTTCCTTCGGACTTTCAGTTCCAATGAATTGTATCGACCCAGTTTTGACGTCAACGGAGTTCCGATCGTGGTGGACCGCAAACCGATCCTGAATGACAGTTTGAGTCAATCCATAGGTAGAAGATCATCGGCATCGATCGACCTCAAGAGTGAGTCGACTTTTGGTGTCAAATCCTGAAATCCACTTGAAATTGACGTCGTATTCATGTCGATTCCACCATTGCTGCTCTAGTCAAGCATAATCGAGATCCTTAAAGGCCCTGAATTTACTTACAATTATGACGTTCTGTCTGCGAGAAGCGATGTCACCAAACAGACAGAATGGTGCGAGAAGGAGGTGTCTGAAGGTACATAGAAATTCTTGAATGTCTCCCTCATCCCCTGAAATATTATTCGGTACGTGTTGACATTGACCAGATCGATAAAAGAATTTATGGAAGTCGATTTGAAATCGACTTCAGATTGATTTCAATTTAGTTGACCAGCGTGCGAAACCAAAGAAGTACAAATTGACGTAACAAAGCAATCAGTCTAAGGTCCATATGAAGTTTGGAAAAGAACTTGAAATCGACCTGAAATAGACGTAGCAAATGAGTTTGTCGACCTTATACCGACTTGATACCGAGTCGCCGTGAGCTCGATTCCGATAATATATCGGCGCGATTTCGACCAAGACTGTGAAGGAAGTGAATTTCTGGTCCGTTTGATATCAGAAGAAATACTCGAAGACTCTCAAAAACGTCTCAAAGCTCGGTCCAATGCAAATCAACCAAAAATTTACCTCGTGAAAGTCTTGGTCGAAATCGCGCCGATATATTGGCTTTCCCTCAGACGTAAGGAAATTTTCCAAAGGGATTCATGGCGTGCGAAAATTGATGGTCGGAATTTTCCTAAGCTCATCCCTTCCGCAAAGGTCAAAATTTTTGCAAGCCTTCCTGCTGATCTCTCTTCATAATATCGCTCAATGTTCAAAATTTACTAAGTTTGATCTACTCCACTGTGGTCAGAATTTTTTCCTACCCTCGAAGTTAGTCAAAGCCTCGTCCTTTCCCGATCCCTAATAATTTTTCAGATGGATGAGGGAAGTTAACCCCTCATAAAACAAGTTTCCTATTCAGACTCACGCAATATTGGGCTTTACGTCGATTCTTGGGCAAAACCGACCACTGCAGAAGCATGTACTTAAAAAATTCTTGAAACATCTCCAGAAGCTTTGGTATCCTATGTTAATGGTCAATTGGGTGGTTCGAAGCTGTCAACAAAAGAAGAGAAGTTGAATTTGTAGAGTCGCAGGCCTGTAACTGGGAAGGCAATTCCCCCCTGAACCTCGCCCTCCCTAGAAAATAGTATCGGCGAAGTATGCAGTCAATTTAAACGTTTAAGCTCATGAAAAAAACTATTTAAAGACTCTAATTAATTCGAGATTCTAAATTACGGCTATTCATTATGAAAAAATAGGTTGATACTTCCCTCCTTTCATTTTTTGAAATCATTTCATTCTTGCTCCCGTCTTGCCGCACCAAGAGAAATCGTTCGTTACGAGCTTGTAGAGTCAACATCCTCGATTCCCACAGAAAATCTGACGCAGTATTTAGAAAAAATAAACTAAAACTTCTCGAAGCCTTCTCGGAGACTCCAGTAAAGATCCAAGATGAAAACCAAAGTTTAGAGAATGTAAAAATGGGACAGTGCTCCTGGTTCTCAATAAGTTTTAAGGAGACGCCCTCTTCTGTACAACGGACAAAAACTCGAAAAATTCTCGAAGCCCTGCCGAGAGTCCAACTTGAAATTGAAAATAAAGCCACTTTGTTGACTGCAGAAGACAGAATCCAGGAGAAATACTCAAGAACTTTCCGAACCGTCGCAAACCCTAGCCCAAATGTCTCACCCCAAGAAACCATACCTAATCGACCTTCAAAGTCTTGGTCGAAATCGCGCCGATGTATTGTTGAAATCGAGCTCACGGCGACCCGATATGAAAACGATATAAGACCGACAAAATGTCGACTTCATTTCGACTCATTTTTCATGTCTATTTCGGGTCAACTTTCAAATTTTATATCGACCGAAAATCGACAGCTTTCTTGCGTCGATTTCAAGTTGATTTGTTTTTCTTTAATTGTGTACGCTGCGGTTTACTCTAAATCGACGTCGATCTGGAGTCTATTTCGAATCGATTTCCTTGCATCGACCTGGTCAATTTCAATCCGTACTGTATAATATTCTAAAGGAGGCGATCGATTTCTGCTATTTTCGGGCTTTTGAACATAGCTGTTTTACCTCACGGAGGTTTATAGCGTCTTTCTTAACGGTTTTAGAATAAATATTTTCAATGTTAAAAAATAGGCTTGATCGTCACTCCTCCGGCGCTTTTTATTTCTCATTCGACTTTTTTTTTTTTTTTTTCATGGTCTTCATGACTTATCGGAGAGCCTCGACTGCAGTTTTCCTTTAATGAGTATTTTGTGTGATATTCTGTCAGTCGGTTCGTACTCCATTTGGGATAATATATAATTTAGGCTGATATGATTAGGGTAACGTGCATGAATGTCATACCTTTTTCTTATTTAGTCATATTATGCCTCGTCGCTCTGTACGTTTTCTTAATCTTTCTATACATCGTCGCAGTTTCTTAATTTGTTCTGATCCGCTTAACTTCTGTCGTAATAATCCCGATGGATAGAGAGGAAAAGAGAGAGGCAAAACGCGAAAAGTAATCCTCGCGACTTACTGCGGACTTTCTTGTGAAATACTAAATTGGTGTTGAAAGTTTTCCAATGGTTTCGTCGTCAACCGAAAATAAAATGGAGGGAAAAAGTAATTCATTTTGCGAGAGTTTCTTCTTTTCTATACATTTTCTTTCTCTATTTTCTCTCTTTACGAAAAATATTCATTGTCTTTCTCTTTTGCTGATTAAGACTTTATTCATTGCGTGCGCAATCGTATCACCGTCTTACGATAATTACGTCTCCTTAATAATTATCAAATCTTTTTTCAGGTTGTCGGGTCTTTCATATTTCTAGGATGTGTGCGTAGTTTTTTAGAATCTTGGAATGTTGGTGCAACAAGGAGTACAAGTAAATCTTCGGATGCTCTGCTTAGCATAATTGGTTTCCCGATGGGTGAGGGCAGAAAGGGGGTAATTTTTGTAAGAATTTGCTTTCTCCTCAAAGAGTAGCTCAGCCCAACAGTTTTCTCTTTAAATCACGGTCTCGTGCTATAGCATTACTGTCTTCCTCTGCTTCGACTTTTTAAATTCGAATTTTCATGGGATGACTGATGCTTTTCTCCGTCCATCTGCATGAGGATGGGTTAAGTAAGCCACGCTCGAAAGGGATAAAAAAAACTGTGAAATGATGGATGGTACTGATCTTGTATCGGAAAGAAAATTCGGTCGTTCTCCGTGCATCAAACTTTACCCACTTTTCTCGGTACCTACCGTGAAATTTAATCCGCGTATACATATACAGTCTCTCCATTCGATAACGAAATTCAACTCTAAGTGACTAACCGAAGGGTATTTAATTAAGAGCAATTAATTACCTATTGCAAACGAGACGCGTCAAGAACAAGAACGTGGAGTGTTTCGAAGTATAGCGAGTAAATGAATATTTTTCGTTTTTAATTCTCGAGATACCGACGTAAAGCGTAATCGAATACTTCGTTTCGTTTTCTATCATCTAGCCAAGATAGCTTTTTCCGACCAAGAAACGTGTCATCATCGAATAGTTGCGCGGGTGAAGCAACAAGCAAATCAGCTCACGCAACAGGAAATAAAGTATGCAACAAGCTGTACGGAAAAGGTCTTCGTACTGGAACGTTAATCATTCAGTAGGTAAACTTTCCTGAATTCTATCACGCTAATATACAGCGTAACGTACTCAATCTGCTGCGCTGCGTTACAAGTAATTTAATCTTCGTTGTCGCCACAACCTTGACAGTGAGTGAACCGTAATAAAAGGAAATACCGTTGATGTGGAGTTTTCTTCCGTGCAAATTCTGCACTATCGGGTATTCCAAAGAATTTTGTACATCGCAGCTCGTATCTTTAGCGTATTTTCGAGACGAGGTATAACGTTGAAGAATTTGTATAATATTTTATGATACTTAACTTTGAAATTTCTAACGTTTCTTTTTAATCACGACACCAGAACGTTCGTCTATCTCATTGACGTCAAACGTGGAGGTTGAATAAAGGGGATAAAGAAACAAAGTGGTGAATGTTGGAACATCAAAATTAACTTTACGGTTGATTGAATCAAGCCATACATGTATTCTTGCGAGCAAGTCGAAAGTTTCCACTAATAAAGCTACAGAGAGGTGCAAGTACTTTGGAGAGGCCAGCATATTTGGACAAGTTCTTTGTTGGATTACCTCCAGTCTAGATTTCACAGTTTCACAAGAAGTGTTTACTGGTCAAGCATTCTTACTCGAGCCATACAGCAAGCCAAGGGTGAACACTTTGACACATGGGGCAAACAATAATAGTCACAGGAACTTTAATTTCCTCCAAGTTTTATTTTCTTTATCCTTTTCCTATCTTTTTTCAAAAGGAAATAGAATAGGTTTACCTTTTCTTCTTCTTATCACTGTAGCACGAGAGGATGTACGACCCAAAGTCATGAAATACTTCGAACAAATTCACATGAGAAGCTTCGTGTTTGCTGCTGTGAAACTCTGTAACAGATGATTGGATTCAATCTTGTGTACAATAAAGTTTGGAACTGTTGACTGCGTTTGCGTTCAAGTTCCGCTTTTTTTTGACGTAGAATGATGTTCTCAACTTACTGTGAGGTCACCAAGGTACCAAAAAAATGATACGCGACCAAGGATGAGAAAAGTGACCTTAGTGGGCAAAAAATCGATTTCTTAATTGATGATTGTTCCTTCCATAGTTTTTCACGCTCTTTCACATGATACAGTTGGGAAAAATTGATATATTTGTCCTTTAAAAAGTTGATCGGTTGCAGGCTCGAATTGTAAATATCTCTCGTTACACAAGGAACATATTAGCTGCAATAGTCAGAAAGTACAATCAGAAATCAATCCTATCAAGAAAGACGAAAAATTTCGAAGACATGTGCGAGGCTGAAAAGCTTGTTAGGGATGATTCCGATTCGAACATCCGGAGGTCAGAGAAACAAAAGATGTGTCCGGAGTTGCGTGAGGAGCCCCTTTTGAACCAGGTGATGAGAAAGTAGTTGTTCGTTCTGAGGTCGCAGAGAAGTTTCAAAGTCTACAATTCCGGCTGAAAGTGAAAAGACAAAGTCTTTTGAAACGTTCTCAGCGACAGCTAAGACCTTTCAATGGGAGTAGTGCTAAAAAAGAGGTCTCACGAGCGCTTCATCCGGGAAGAAAACTTCAGGCGACTGCGGTAGTACCAGGTCCAAAGAACCTTTATAGATAGGGTGGATTGAAGACAAGTAAGCTAACCTTGTGGTATCTTCTGGGTGACGCTAACTGGCTTACAATCACACTAAATGCATGTAGGGCGAGTAAAGTACAACAGCGGTATATAACCCCATTCATTCATAATTCTATATCAAATAGAAAAGAGCTTGTTTCAATTTCTTCGTTAGTAGATGGGTTTTTATGTAGCTGAAAATATTCATTTCCTCACAATGCATACATCTCGTAAAAGAGAACAAGTTTTCAAACACAAACGAGTACTTAATTGCAATTATGAAGTGTGGAGGCTCCTGCTAAAGAAAGCAAAGAAGGAAGAAACGAAGTACGAATGTTTTCTGTTATAGTATTTGCAGCATGAAGCAATGAAAGTAAATTTGTATCATTTTGGCAATTGAATGGAACTCTGGTGAGTCCTGTTTGAGTGTGACTTTCCAAAAAGGGATGAAAAAATTCGACATTATTTTGTTCCATGTATGAAGTTGATGATTAATGAGCATAAAATTTGTAAATTGTGATTAATTTTTTATAAATGATACAATTATGTGGAACTCAGAAGATGGCGTCTTATTCAGTTGATGCTTAAGTATGAGTAATTTCTTTGGAATTTAAATTTAATAATTGTTAATTTGAATGATTACGCCGAATTGAACTGTATTCAAATGAAAGAAATGGAAATGTCACTTGAATCTATCACTTGTTTGTAATATTGAAAAAGATTGTACTCCAAGAAATTAATGTAGATTTTCTTTTCTTATGTTTTAGGTGAGTTTTGTTGGTTACAATCAAGGATTTCCTGCGTAATGCGATTGAGGCGGAATTAGTGTGCCCGGTAATTTAACTATACTTGAGTTGGAGATTAATTGCAAGCACTTGAAAGTTAATTCCAAATTTTTTTCTGTAAAAAAATGTTTCTTGAAATAAAAACTAGATCGAGAAACCTTGTAATTCTCCCGATAAGAGCTGGCCAACCTCAGTGGTAAGTTGTGCACTTCTGTAATTAATTTACTTATCTTCACGCTCCGCTTTTCTTTACTCAGTTTCTAGAAAACGACTCTATAAGTAACGTTTGTAGGCTAAGCAATCACCAGCGCGCTACTGACCTGAACGTTGCCCTCGAAGGTCAGTGGATACAGATTTACATGGACGCTTAGTAGCTTTGCATTATGTAGGAGCACCCTTGAAAAAGAAAAAGAAAATCCGAATATCTTGTTTCTTACACAGTTAGGAAGGTATTTCCAAAGAAAATGGAGAGAAGATGATTTGAAGAATGTACAATTTTCTATTTTTTGAGTCTAATTTCAGTAAGATCTGTGCAGTAACAGGTGAGAAGAAAATTAAAAATACAATAGATGACAAAAAGCGGTACAACCTTGAAAATTCTCACCGCGCCGTTCAAACTCAAATGTCTATTGTGAACAAATACATTGCGCTGTTTCCTATTTTCTACATTCTGGCCTTATTTGAAGTAGGCCAAAAGTAGAAAGTTTCAAGATCACTGGCAGAGTCGCAATGATGAACTGGAAAATTAAGGATTGTTCCCGTTACTTAGCGCAGCATAAAAACAAGAAAAAATTTATTTCAATTTCCAGATTTAAAAATTCAGCCAATATCATCGATCTATTGGAAATTTAGCTCTCTTAATTTTTATCAAAGAATCAATATTAGTTTATTAGTTGAATTTGCCACAATCTTATGGCAGCGTACCACTGTGTACAGATCCAGTTTGTCCAGACCCCTAATAGCTAGACTGATAACAGGGTCGTGTTTAAAAATAAAATTTCGTTTTGTGACTGTATTTCCTTCTTTTACTATGTAGCCAAAATAATAACAGAAACGGGCCTAAAATATAAAAAACATAAAAAAATAGTAAAATAGTTTCAGTTGTCGTCCAAATACTGCCAACTCACTCTTTCTATGAATTACCATTAGCCCCATTTTGTTTCTTATGAGATTGATTCCCTGGCCATATTCAAGACTAACGGTAGCTTCTCTTCCAAAGTGTATTCCGCAGCCCCGACAACGAGTCGCAGATAAGCACAGTTTCTCCAATCCTGATGCCTTCACCCATCTTGATATTACCTGCTTGAATAGTATATAAAATCTTCTGGCGGAGCCCACTCATATCAATATCGATAGTATCGATATATCAATCTCGATAATATCGATTTATCAATATCGATAATATCAATTACTGATCTCGATTGTATCAAAATCTTGATATTATAAATATATCAATCTCGGTTTTATCGAAATATCGACATATCAATAATATCGATATATCAGTCTCGGTTGTATCGAAATATCGATAATATCGATTTATCAATCTCGATTATATCGGTTACTGATCGTGATTGTATCGAAATATTGATAATATCGATATATCAATCTCGATTATATCGGTTACTGATCTCGATTGTATCGAAATATTGATTCTATATGATTTGGCTTCAACAACTAGTATCCTGTATATTAGGTCAAGTAAAATGATGGCTCAAAGCTAGAATGTAGCGATCATAAAGCTAGTATAAAGCTAGTATATAAACTGGGCAAGGTGAACTCGCGGGGTGAACCACGGCCTGGGTGAACTCGCAAATTTTCGAATCACCCACGGAGAGATGAGGGTGAAGGGGGGGGGGCACTCGGAAAATTTCAAATTAGGGTCAGGTCAGAGTAAAATCATGAAATATGTCCAAAAAGTCGATTGATATAATCTTTCTAATTAATCAAAACTTGATGTTTTGAATTCAAATTTTTCTCGCGGCACTCCTGATGTAACCTCCTGAAACGGCTCCTCCTTTGCTTTTATCAATATGGCGACGGTCCTACCTATCATATAGCCTATAGTTTCTTACCTGAACCTACTCTACCTTTACTGTGTGCATTCGGACTTGACAGCGAAGTGGCTGACACCTAGCGGACGTTATTTCTAAGTATTGCTATTGGTCGTTCTTATCAATGTTGGGATGTATGTGAGGTGGCTTGGCTAGCGCGCCACTGCTCTGTCAAGTCCGAATACCTGAATTTAGTTCAGAATATTACCCTCTGGATTGGTGTACCGAAAAAAATTACAGAGAGTGACTCATCACTCAATGAGATCTAAAACATGAAACAAAAAATTATAGAATTGGTCTCAATTATAATCCTCGAAATTTACACATACATTAGTGAACGATTTTGTGAACATTTGTAAATTTTTCTGTTTTATGTCTTATTGTGCTAACAAATTGTGGCAGAAATGAAGCTCGGTTAGCAGAGATGAAATAAGAGGGTGAAATAAGGCGAGTTAATCCAGTTTAGAGGATGTAGTTGATTCGATTTTGAGAGGTTTTTGTTGAGGGACGTTGAAGGAACCAAAATTTTCTTTATTGACTAGAGTTTTTTTCGCGTATTTAGGAGGAAATAAAGAGAATCTAAATAGGAGTTGATAACATTGATTGTGTGATTTAAAAGGGTGCTATACTATACTGACTAATTAATAATCCCTCGCCCACAAGTAATTCTAGAATTGCATAATTGCTTCAAAACATCTTGATCGTCCAAATCTTATAGTCCAACTTTCTTATTCAATTGCGATAAAACAGGGTGGCCACTTTCTGGAAAAACTGGAAAACCGGGAAAAGTCAGGGAATATTAGAAGTTTCAAGAAAAGTCAGGAAAATTCATAATGGAAAAAAAGTGGTCACCCGGTAAAAAGAACGTTTTTCAGCAGGCAATCTATCATCTCATAATCTTGCGATCTCATTGCTGTGTTTACAAAATTAAAAGAATCGTATGGCACACGAGTACTTTGATTTACGACTTGATGTACTGGTACTTGCATAAATTACAGATTGTTATTAGTCTGTGTGCCATACTCTATGCTGTATTCATAATGAATTATTTTATCATTATCGTATGTACGTAAATATCAAATCCCTGTTCGCATGTTCTTTTCCTTCGTCAAATCTTTCGATTTTCACTACGGTTTTTTTCGGAAAAGAAGCTCCGCGAGTAGAAAACAAATGATGATGATAACCGCTTTTCCTCCCAAAGTACACGAGTATTCGGTGCCGAGCCATATGTATATAATATCGAAGAGGATATTTCATCTGTCGGTCGGGAAAATTTCTGTGCGCATTGGAGCATGCGCGTTTTTCCCATTTGGCACACATTCAAAAATATATTTATCCGTGTACTTGTGTGTGAAAGTAGACGTCGCGTTGCGTAAAGTATAATCGTGTCAGAAGGAAAAACTTTTTACTTGTTGCCTTACTCTTCGTTTCCTACGAGTCGTGGTTGCAGCCTTTCATCGTTCGCTCCCGATTTGTCGCGACCTCCGGTTATCGAACATTTACGGTTTTCTTTTTTTTTTCTTCTCTTTCTTTCTTTTCTTCTTCTTCCTTTTTCTCTCTGTTTGTTTTTCTTCTGAATGATAATTTCGGCGTGTTCAAAGCGCGAAAAAAAAATCCCATAATTGCTACAATGGATTAAGTGTGTAACCAAATATTCCTTCTTTCTTTTCTCTCCTCTTTTCTATCCTTGACAATCATTTTCAAGTCTGTATTGTAATTTTACTTCCTCGACACTGCGTCAATTATTTTAGAACTTTTCAATTTTTATAATATTTTCTCTTTTTTTCCTCTTATTTTTTTCCTACCTTTTTTCTCTTCAATTTCTGTATTTCGACAATCTTCCGTCTTTCATTGTGCGCCCGACATATCTCTCAAATCCTATAGTATTATTTTCTACATATCGTTCGACAACTGTGTATCTCTTACTTTAATTACTCGTCCTCGAGAATTTCATTTCTCAGATTCATTGTTTTTCTCCACTCGCATCGTTTCTAATACCAATAACCATTACGTATTATCAGTCTTGTTCCGCTGTTCCTTCAGCTCTCTATTCGTCTACTTCCTCTTCCGTTTTTTCGAACTCGTGCGTTAGACAAATACCTTTTTGCAATTCCTGCTGCCAAACTACCGGTTGCGGTCGTTTTCGGTGTCACCGTTTCGATAACAGAATTGAGCCGAACTCGTCCAGCACGTTGTTACCACCGCCGCCGACCCTATTTGTGAATCCGCATCTGTTCACCGGACCGGCGACAGCGCTTCCAGACCTGTCTACCCACTTTACCACCTTTGTTACGCCGCCGTCGCTGAGCACCGCCGGCTTTGGAAACGGTCTACCGTTGCAGGAGTTCGTCGACGAAGACTTCCGTACGGAGTTGCATCCGGCGACCGCATTATACTCGCACGCCTCCGAAATTCACTTGTTGAGTGGTCGGAATCCACAACTCCTGCAACCAGAGACCGGTCAGCAGTTACCTTATATCGTAGTGCCCAGCCCGGACGGGTTGTTGGGTGAGTTGACCATTGCGAAGAATAGTCCAGAAGCGGCCGCGTTACAATTAGTTCTTTTGAACCCGGAGAGTTCGACCAGTTCTTCGCCGCAGTCGTTGAACGCATCAGGCTTTGGACAGTTGCTGAACGCGGTGCCTACAAATTTCGAATTCCTACAAATGGTAAAGATGAAATTAGTTTGACGTTGGTTGAAATGCTTTGATTAGATTATCGCGCTTGTACTCTGTGTAGATACGATTAGAGGATTTACTTGAATGATTTAAGCTCTCGTACCATTAATTTCAATTCACGTGCAAACATACGTTTTCTCTCCTGATGGATATAGTTCCGGGTATTTTTGGGAGCTGTTGTGCTTAAGCTAGTTAGTAGGTTCTCTTGGGAATGCTTGGGTAAATTGGATGTACAAGAGCATATTCATTGTTGATGAATTATGCGAGGTTTTTTCAAGTATTTGAATCCCCATTTAGAAGTTAGAATCCATCACTAGTGTGCCAAATGTGGAATTCGAGAAGTGGGGAAAAGAAGATAAGGCTTACGAGAATTTGCGTGAAGTTTTCTCTCGTTTTTCATGATTTTCCTGAACCTTACGCGATCTTGAAATTCTAGCGAATAAATATCACGTTTCCGAAAAATCTCGTAGCTAAAAAATGTGAAAAATTTTGAAAAATTCTTCAATCTTGAAAATTTTCTCCAAAAAATAAAATTTCTGAAATAAAAATGCACAATATTCTCGTTATTTTTATGAGGGAATTCCTTATTTTCACTGTTCTTTATAACTGGGTCATGTGTGAAAAAAACGAAATCTCAAATGCTGGAAAAAGAACTTCGTACGATTTTCAATCTGGGATATTTTGTGCGAATAGTATCGTTTTTGATTATTTCTATTGATTTTTATCGCTGATATTTTAAAGTATAACTGTATCCAATATTTGTCAGAATTTTCGGAAGCCTGCCGGTCTATTTTAGGCTCAAGTCTTTTGAGATTCTATCTTTGACCGCAGACTTAAAAAATACCGCTTTTTCTCCTTTACAAGATATGGGTGCCGTGAAATTTTCATCTTTTTCCCTGAACAAAAATAATTACATATTTTTAAAAACGAAAACACCAACGTCGAAATCGTTTCACATACATTATCATCGGTTCTAAATTATTGCAATTTAATTACTAGTGGTCTCACTTTGGCAATCACGGACGAGAAAAACAGCTAGGGTAAAATCCTGGAAAACTGCCTCATTCATCAAAGTGGACCCGGAATACACCGGAATTTCTCCAGATAGCCCCGGGAAATGATCCTACAACCATAATCCTTGTGTGCAATAAAAAATAGAAGGAAAATTTATGTACCTGTGGGTAATTGTATATGTTTCTCGTTAGATTGTCAGAAGAGATAGGTGGACAGATATTTTCTTGGGATCCTAAGATAGACTTAGGTAGGACCTCGGAAAATTCCCAAAAAGTACCGGATTTTCTATTTAGACACCATGAAAACGTGTTAAGTATCGTTTAGAATTATTATGAGAGAGAATCTGTGTCATTAATAATTTTCTGATGATCATCCTTTTCATCTGAAAATATTTATGTACCTTCAATTTCTATTTTATGGTCGAACATAATTATATTGCTTTTAATTCATATCTTCCGCGTACGCTTGACAGGCTCATGAATGAGATAAAATTTGTTGAATTCTTTTTCCAAGTTGAGGTCCCTGAGGCTCGACAGAAAAATCATTCCAGCCAATTTTTGTAGCGTAGAACCTCGAGGAAGATTCTACGAGAATAATATGAAAAAATTTACCGTGTTATTTCCAAACTGAGTTTTTTCCCGAGGGTCGAAAGGCCTGGCAGTGTGAAGTCCAAGTAAGGCGGCGGTCAAGGGAGGTCTAAGAAGTGGGTTTCTTTTGGACCCGTAATAATTATTATTATTGGAGAAATTTTCTGGACGATCGGACTTGTTCGAAGTCTTTTTTCTGATCATGAATACAATGTAACTCGACAGTCAAAATTTTTCCTTAACCCTTCTTTCCTGATGTAGATATATTGGAGGGCAATTTTTTCTCATTAACTCTCCTCACGTGCATCGCTGTAGATGATGGTGATTTCTTCAAATCAACCTCTTAATCTACAAAGCTCGATTATCGTAATCTTTCTAAATTCTCCCTCTTCCCCTTTCTCACGTGTAGTTTGAACTTCGAAAGTTCCCAATCGTTCTCCCTCTATTCATACATTATGTTCAGTTACCGAATTTGGTCACCGACTGAAAAAAGTGCTCACGACGCGTATTCAAAATCACAATTTACTCAGTACCCACTATAGACAATTTTTTTTTCGCTCACTGGCCGAAATAAAATTCCCATTCTCTTTTCCACGATTCGACCACTTCAAAATTGCGTGTTGTGAGGAAGAGAAATGCTGAGTACGCATAATGAGAAATTTATCTTCGTACATTATGGGTTGGAGCTAATCGAATTTGGTCGCAGTCGAGTCCATATTTCTGATCATACACAGTCATTGATCATTATTCATCGCATTATTGACAAGTTTCTCACTCATTGGCATACGATGAAAAGTCACGGCATTTTGAATTGGGCGAGGCATTATTAGAAACGAGCATATTTCTCAGTTGTAAAATTTGCGCCTTGTCAGTACATTTTTCTCCTTCTATGTAGTCTTCAAACTTCAAAAATTCTGACCTACTTATCCGATATTCATTACAAGCGTATAATTCTCTCGAAATTTGCGTTACCAATTCTATAGAAATTACGTATCTCCTGCGAGCTATGTGCATACAAACATGATCAGCGATTCAGACCGTGAGTAATATCATTTTCTACTGTGTGAATGAAAATTTTTCATCAAGCTTACCGAATACTACTCATGACTCATAATATGAAATTCTGAAGTTCGATCGCGTCGTATTTGAGAGAATCTTCCATTAGGCGTTGTGTGCATTTCATTTCGGCCACTTGAAAAAAAAAAGGGAATTGTCTATGGTGCGCACTGAGAAAGCTGTAACTCGAGTACATTTTTCGGTCAGCAACCGAATTCGGTAATATCTCTTGCTCGAAAATCAATATTCATCCTATAACTCCACTGAAATTTTTTCTACGTTTTGAACAGTCCAGTGTTCTTGATTGCAGTATCCATCTTCTTTCTCCCTTGCTGTTCCGTATTCCTTTCTTCTGATGGCCAACTTCTTCCCAGTCTCACCTATGTAGATGCCTTCGGCTTGCACACTGTGCTCAAGCTTCCTTTTTCCTTTTCCTCCATCTAGTTGTTACTTACTCATGCGTAGGATTGTTATGGATGCCTACACTCACGTCATAATCTGTGGACGCCTCTATTACCTTGTTCGTGTGCTTTCTTATCTCAATGTATGGCACTGATCTCACTATGTTGTCATTGGTTCCCTTCTTCGCTTCTTTTCTTTCAAGTAATCTCTCAACCACGCCTCTAGAATAGCCGTTTGCTCCTCTTCTCTTCATTGTTCTTTGGGACAGATGTAGTAGTTGTTAGTTCTGAACTTTGCGAACTTGTGCCAAAGGTGGTGTCATCAGACGTTTAGGATGATGGTGTCAGTACGTCTTAGCTTCCTGTTGACTTTGTATTGTACCCTGTTGTTCACCACTGTGACTGTTCGGTTCGAAGAATTGATGGTCTCATTGCTCTTTTCCACCATTAATTTGATGCATACATTCATCGTATTCATTTTAGAAAGAATTGACCCACCTGTCAATACCTGACGACGTAATTAGGACATCGTCTACCTATTCAGCCCGGTGTTTGATCCAATTTCCGAACTTGCTAGATTTCAGTAACCTGTATTCCGTGTCCGCCAGTATCGTTGACAGCGGTGATACCATCGCTCGACAGTTGTTCTGTTCCATTATTTTGGCGTACTTCAGCTCGTCAGAGTTTCCATGTTATCTGTTCTTTGGAGAAGATAATTAAAAAATTACAGTTACGTGGAGTAATTGGAATAGAAATGCGACCGATTTTGAGTCGAGATGGTGAGTGAACTAACAAAAAATAACGAACTAGAAGCGTCTCAACGCAAAAGGAAGGAAGAAAAGAAGAAAATTAAGGCTCATAGATGAAGGAGAGTGACGTGTTAAGGTTGGGATACCGCGACTACCTCTAGTTTTTCAAGCTCGTTATGAGTCTATTGGCCTGATCCGTGCTGAGGCGAGAGTCCAATAAGTGCTCAGCGACATCAGAGAAACGGTCATGCTCTTTGAGTCTTATCTGGATGCCACGGGCTGTCTGGCCGATGTCGATAGATCTGTAGGAGCCACAGCTTACGCCGTAGACACCAGATTTGTCCCCAAGGGAGAGGTTATCTTTTAGAACGGAAGTGTGCCTCATGAACCACAGAGTGTAGAACGCAATGTTGAATCGATAGCGCTGTATAATAAGATCAAGCTGATAAGACTAGAGACTTGAGGAAGAGCATTCGTATCCACAGAAACCTCCTTAACGAAACTGGACTGATAAAAGGAGACAGTTGATTCCTTTCTTCTAATCATTTTGTCAATGTTCAGCTTCTGGTCGAATCGACTGGGTTTGAGGGGAGGCGCATTTGGTCTGTAGACCATTGAGGGAAAGGCGGTGCACTTGGGTTTGTGGTGGGAAGATTTCCTGAAGATTTGGAGTTGTATTGTCAGCAGTTTCTTGAGTTATGATGAGATTCAAGCACGTTAGAACGTTTCCTCCCTTCTTAATTGTGAACTCTATGGCCTGATGTGCGTTGTTGTGGTCTTTGAAGAAAGAATTTACTTTGGAGAAGGATTCTCCCCAAGACATCGTCTTCATATCGCGTTCAGTATTGAACGCAGGTTGACAGGTTGTGGTTGAGGAAGAAGTCGTTTCCGAAAAAGGACATGGAAACACCCGCGACCACCGGAGACGATGGGTTCCTCCCTGGTGGGCCGTCAGGAAATTGGTAGACTATCTCTCTAAAGACACAGATGTGCATTAGGCAGAGGGAAAAGAGTTATGGATGCCTTGCTTCCTCTATGAAAGTAACATGTGGTCAATGCCTTTGGAATCCGATTAAAGAATATGAGTTGTTCGCAGCAGGGTGAGAAGTTCCACCCTTAGTATTTTTTCATGTCCAAGGATACCAGTTTGTCGTTACTCTTGGTTTCCTCCTTGTCCAATTCTTCTAGCTCCCTGTTGTCTCCGATGCTTTGTTTAGGTGCGAGTATTGGTAGTTTCTGTTCAAGAATCTGGCAGTCATCTTTGCCATCACGTAACGTGGTGATCAGTTTTCGCATCCGTCTGTCGCTTTTCTTTGTTCTACAGCTTAATGGTCTAATTTTTTCAAAGTCTTCCTTTGACTCGAAAATGATTACCGTACAATTCCCCGAGAATCCATTTCCCGAGTGTCCACTTTCGCGAACATGTAATTTCCCGAACGTCTAATATCCTAAAATGTACTTTTTGAAATTTTTCCATGACTATTTTTTTTTTCTGAAGAAAGAAGCTTTACCCGCACATTTTTCCATTATAATTTCCAATAATTTTTGCAATTGCCGACGTTTCCGCCGCATGACGACCGTTTTCGAGGGACATGAAAATAATTTCTATGTATCTTGAAAAAACGGTCGTCATGCGACCGAAACGTCGGTAATTGTGAAAATTCTTTGAATTTATAATGAAAAAATGTGCGGGCAAGAGAAAAAAACAGTCTAATATACTGAAACCGATTTCTCGAAAGTTGAAATTCCCGAACGTCTAATTTCCGGTAGGTAAAATCATTCAGTACCGTTGAGTTTTGGACTGGTTAGTATCGCGAATTAGGTTGTCAATCTTCTGACAGGACCGGTAGTTTTCGTATATCAAAAACGTCAACATTCGGACAGCCAATAATTTTCACTTTTTATGATAATGTGAGGGAAAGTAAAGTGAGACCCTCCCGTCGGTTCGTGCAGAATGTTCATAGCGGAAATAGCAGAATTGAAACTACTGATCGACGGCCAGGTTTACCTGCGGTCCACGATGGCACAGGACCAGATATATCGTTTACGTTTATGAGCGAGATTCAGAAGGAAGAGGGAGATACGAAAATAAGTCTTGCCAAACTCTCGCTGGGCAAAAAAACGTAGCTGGAGTTTTGGAAGAAAATACGAGATGTACAGAATATAAGACGGACGATAACACCCTAAAGTAACTCAGTACTCCTTTACTACAATCTACACATAGCCTATAGAGAGGAAAAGTGTTGGGAAAAGAATTTTTTATCTGCAATTTTATTTTCAGGAAATTGGCTTGGGGAAAGATGACATTGGGGAACATGGATTCCAGGGTATTTAGGTTTGGGGCATTTCACTAGAGAAAACGGATTCGAGAGAGTAGGCGGTAACTCTCGGAAATTGAAAATTCCTAATCTCTCTCGATGTATGTAGGTTGTCAGGCCAGAATTTTTCGAACCTGTCTAGCTCCAGGGTCTTGAATTTTCAAATTAATTCATCCCGCCCCTCTCTACCCTTTAGTTGGGTCATCTTTTCTCTCTGGGATCGGAATTTTCGTAGCCGTTTGAGCAGCGGTAGTGGGTCAAAGTACAATTCTCTGGACGACTGATGTTTTTCCCGATTAACTTCTTCCCCTTCCCTTGATGAAACAGATTGGCTGTTGAAAATGTATCCGAAAACCATCCCCTCTTCCTGCGTATTTATTCCATCTGTTTGTAAATTCTTAAAGCGGTGCACGCGAATGCTGAGAAATAAAATTAAATGACCGGGTACTTCGCACATATTACCAAGATGGGCGAAACACATAAATGACTTTATCATAAAATGTATATACGACCCTATCATTTGCGAATACCGGTGTAATTTTTTCGAAGAGCTCGGCCGTACCCTTCTCGCGTATTAAAGTCCTATATACTTCGTTTCATTTATGTGTACCTTTCAAGTTTAAAAGGCGGCAATAAAAGTCAATTTGCTATCAATTTTAGTAATTTACGTTACGTAAATCATAAAAAAAAAAAAGAAAGTTGAATGAATCGTTGTACGCGTATTATTCATTATTTTGTGCGCGCGTATGTGTTAGTGTTTTTTTTTTCTCTCTTCGTTTCTCTAAATCCATTTTGCTGATTAAAATTTTAGTGGAGTATCGAATCATATTACCGAACACGCATGAAGACGGGGTGGAAAGAAAAAAGAATGAGTAGAAGAGAGAGAAAAGGAAAAAATATTCAACAAGTATAAAGAAGGTATGCAGTATAATGTTTCCGCAACAAGTACGCAACAAGCGAAAGCAACATTTCCTCGAACTGATCAATAAGGATAGCTTGTTGATAAGTTTCATGATTTTAAGCAACAATGTTTCGTCGTTTGGCGGAGAAAGAAAACGAAGGAAAAAACGTAGAAGGGTTGTCTTTCAAAAAACGTGAAATACTGTGTATCATTTGCGGAAGAGGGTCGCACGTTCTTAAAAGGCGCCCAACCAAGTTTTCAAAATCGCTGCTCGTTAGAGTGGTTCGCGTTTTACTTCTTGAGCGTCAGCGACGCGACAGGCGTATATTTTTTAGCGCGAGAAAATAATTCGACGTCGGGAGTCAAAGAAAGCGTGTGCTCGAGAAGGAAAATACGTTTAGCGCTCCAAATAGTGCGAATATACAAAAATGGGAGATTGTACAAACAACGCGACAGCATCAGCAAGGGTAACATTTAGCGAGGCTAAAATTATTAATTGCAAAATTGATTCTCGTATTTATTGCTGCCGCGTCTTCGCTATTGTTAGGATGAAAGCTTCTAATCTGAGAAGAAGATTAATCGTTCGGATGTCCTATTAACGCGATCGCGAATTCCTGCATCGTTGATTTTTTTGTTTCATTTCTGTATCTAATCTCAATTTAAACGCATAGAGGTGAGCATTGACCAAATTCGTTCTCGATGAATAAACAGCAGAGTAAAGAAACGAACGCGGATATTTCCCCCTACCCTCCTTTTCGGCGTCTAACTCTCAGAGAAATTAGAAATAATGATTACGTTTTTGGGTGGGTCGTTTTTCTTTTTATACTTCATCCTTGATGGTTTTTTTTTCTTCTCTTTTTCTTCTCTTTTCTTGCGAATTAAAAATAACAGTTTGTATGACTTGTATAACTTTTAATTAAGGTTTTTTTAAAAGTTTTCTCGTTAAGGGATGTTTTTTTTTTTCGTGAATTCGTTCATGTGCGGAGCTTTCTCTTTGCTCTCGCTTTCTTTATTCTTTTTTTCAACAAACGAATTACTAATAAAATTCGTATATTTAGCGACGAAAATAAGGTTAGCTTAATCTTGTAATATTTACAAAAGATTAATAAAGTATACTTTTCGAGAACGCTTAGCAGTCAAAGGTGAGCGGTTTTTTCTTTTACCTTTTTTTTTCGCCTTAATGCTGTGTTTTTGAGAAATGCACGAATATGAATTTTGTTAGACCGTTGAGGAACTTCTATCGCTTTGAAATTCGCTCGAATTGGTGTAAGTGATTTTAGTAAGTCTGAAATCGGCTTTTGAAATCGTTTTGATATTTGTTGTTGTGTGTTTTCCGAAGAAGAGAATAGTTATTTGTCAATAGAAGAAAATTTTTTGACATTGGACGACATACCTCACAAAGTTTGCAAACAGCGTGGAACCAACAACCAAGCAAACTCAAAACTTTCAAGAAGGACTTGTGAAATTGATTTTCTTTCATTGGAACCCTCTGTGCAACAGATCGCCTCCTCAAAACTGCTTCTCAGTCACACCAACACAACTCATCAATACATCGACGATAGTACATTACCTCTAATTTGTCCCCACTGTACCGACCAGCGCCCAACAGTACATCACCTACTCATTTGAATACGGAGGCTCCAGCGTAACCGAATTCTCACCCAAGGATCTACCAAATCTGTTGTCGTTCGTCATCCACCACCACCTTCAACGGGGCCTATAAACTTACATATCTAGTGTTGTAATAATCCTCTCTCATATGAATTTACTGTAGGGAGATAGCCATCGTAAGTTATGGCAATGAACCGCCCGCCCTTCGAAACAAAAATACTTGAGATCGTGGTGTCCCTTCTTTTCTTACATTGAAGTTCAACGTCAGCGGTGGATTAAGGCACAATCATCACATACAACTGCTTGCGTCCGCGCGCCAAAATGTTCGCGCGCGAAAAATTTTTTGTATAAATAAAAAGAAAAGGAAAGAAAATGGAGGCCATTGCAGGTTCGCCATTGCAGGTTCGCAATGGCAGCGGGGAACCTGCAACCTCGCCCGCCCGCGATCACATCGGCGCGAAAATTCCCCCTCAGAAAATGAGTTGGCTGGGCTCTTTTCAGTGTACTACATGCTAGGCCTGATATAATGAAAGCTGGAAATTGAAATTTTTCCAAGCCTCTGAAGTAGGTCAAGGTCATAAAGGTCATTGATGACGTCATGAAGCATCTCGGCTGGAGGTTGAAATTTTTTCAAGTCCATAAAGTAGGTCAAGGTCATTGATGACGTCATGAGGCGCCACACATCACGTCACGTCATGCAGTTCACAGAAACTCCCAGACGCGGACGCGGACGTTTTCTGAAAATGTAATCCTCCTAACAAAAAAAGCATCCCGGCTGGAAGTTGACATTTTTTCAAGTCCCTAAAGTAGGTCAAGGTCATTGATGACGTCATAGGCCGCCAGACGTCACGTCACGTCATGCAGTTCACAGAAACTCCCGGACGCGGACGTTTTCTGAGGATGTAATCCTCCTAACAAAAAAAAAGCGTCCCGGCTGGAAGTTGACATTTTTTTAGGTCCCTAAAGTAGATCAAGGTCATTGATGACGTCATAGGCCGCCACACGTCACGCAGTTCACAAAAACTCCCGGACGCGGACGTTTTCTGAGGATGTAATCCCACTAACATTACTAGGCCTGACATAATGAAGGCTGGAAGTTGAAATTTTTTCAAGTCCGTAAAGTAGGTCAAGGTCATTGATGACGTCATAGGCCGCCACACGTCACGTCACGTTACGAAGTTCACAGAAACTCCCGGACGCGGACGTTTTCTGAGGATGTAATCCCACTAACATTACTAGGCCTGATATAATGAAGGCTGGAAGTTGAAATTTTTCCAAGTCCCTAAAATAAGTCAAGGTCATTGCTGACGTCATAAAGCGCCACACCGTTCACAGAAACTCCCGGACGCGAACGTTTTCTGAGGATGTAATCCCCATAAGAAAATGGATAGCGGGTTCCCCGCTAGAAAAAGGTCAGCGCGTGAGTGTGCTTGTGTCCGCGCGACAGCTAAGTTCGTCGCTGTTGAACGTGGACAAGTAGCAGACCGGAACCGGAATTTAAGTTTGCCTCCTCCTCCAAGGACTAGAATTCTTAGTCTGAACCTGGTCAAGACGAAAAAATGTAGTGAACAAGAGAATAATTTGAAATGGGATTGGGTTCAGTATAAAACTTCAGATTGGGTGAAAACCTGAAAAGAAAAATAGCGGACTAAAAGAAGGAAGACGAGTTCGGAAGAAGATGTTATTGAATGAGTTCTAAATCTTCAAGTTTTCTGAAAATTAGTATGAATGATCGAGAGTGAAAGGAAGTCTGCATTCGTTAAGAAATTTTTCATTTAATGAAAGAGCCTTGCAAACGCACTTAGACATCTGGGTTTAGAGTGGGCGAGTACAGACTATGAGATAGTGTTGTACTCACACAAATAAATGGATCGTGGAAGTAGTTAGTTCATCATGCCACCTATTTCATCACGATTGATCGAGAGGGAGTTTTCAATGCAAGGAACGACAGAGAGATGAAGCCGTTTTTGTTTTTTCGAAAACGGTGTTGAACGATTAGCCCGTCATTGCATTGAAGTGCAGGCATGAAGGTCGTGAGAAGAGATGAGACAAGGATAGCCTGTTGTGAGTCGGCTTAAGATGCATTCTTCTCGTCGGGAAGGGTGGTTTGAAGTGGACCAAAGAATGGGTTACTATTGAATTATCGGTGTTTATTGAAGAATAAGGAGGGCCACTAATTGAGATCGCAACCGCTTTGCGGCGAGATCCGCAGCGTCATGTTCGTTGAAGTCAATGTATCCCGGCTCCATTGGGAAGTAAAATGAGGAAGAACCTCACGAGGATATAGAATGAGGATCTGTTAGACGCTAGGAAGTAAGTATAAGAGAAAATCAGTGTGAGGAATTTGCAGGGAGGAGAGAGGCGAAAAGGATAGACTGGTGCGAGTTCAGTTTCCTTTGTGAAGGAGTGAGATTTGCCCCTGAACAGAGGAGGTATATCCGGTTTTGGATTCCGATATCGACCTGTCTGTGCAGGGAGAGAAAAATTTTGAAAAAATCATTTTATCGTTATCTTGTTTGTGTATAAAGTTAGATGCTCTCTTAATTCGAGGTAGGTGTCAGAGAGAGTGATAACCAAGGAGAAGTAGATGGAAGATGATTATAAAATGAGGCTCTAAGTTTGAGATGGATGCATAGATAAGATTGAAACGACAGAAGCAGTGAATTACTTTCTATGAGAGTGAGTTTAGTGAGTGAAAGAGTGAGAGAGGAGGAACACCTGCCTCAGTGCACAGGCTGATTGAAAAGCTGGTAAGTAGTGCGCCCAGAACCAGTCGTATCCCGGACGATTTGAGGTTGTTGACATGTCTCATGTCTCTCCTGAAATCTCTTGAATCTTGGCCCTCAATTCCAAGATTTGTAAGTTAGGACCATCCCGCGAGTTGCTCTCTCCCACCCTCCAAGAAGGAACTCTAGACATGATTCTGAAAATCTACCAGTTTCTACACCCTCCCCCCCCCACCCCCTTCTCCACCTTTATAATAATCTAAGACGTCATTAGCTGGTGACGACATTAGCCATAATTATAAGGTCTCCTCTATCTATGACGTCATCAGCTGGTGATGTCATCAACCGTGACCCCGAGCCTAATTCTAGTATTTGCAAGTTCAATCCACCTTCCTCATAAGGGGTTTAGTATAGACTTTTACGCTGATGTACTATGTTGGGCTTGCGTTCGGCTCGGTTTCATGAAGGCTAATAGTGAGCCTTGTGTAGTCGAGTATACTGTATAGCCTAAAATAATGGAGGCTGAGGAGTAGTACCTTGGTTCTGAAATCTGCAAGAATGACGTCATCGGCCGTGACCTGGAGGGCTAGTATAAGGGAAACTCGAGCAGTTTTATGATTAAGCTCAGTATAATGGAGACTGTTGAGAGGCTCACTAGCGGAGTAAGTGATCCGTGAATGGAAGAGAGAGAGAGCTCAATCTGATGACATCACACAGCCACCATGCGGATGGTTATGACGTCACAAATGGAGTAAACCTCCCTTGAGCTACATAGCTAATCTTACAGTCTAGGAACGGGACAGAACGTGTGAGAGAAATTCAAAAATTAGGCCATGATTTCATCTGAGAGCCTCAAAATATAAATGAGGACATTCACTGGTAAATATGAAACATGATCTACCCGAAAATTTCTCTTTCAATGGTCGAGTAGGTGTGGATTAAGAAATCGTAATCAAGTTAGGAATTTATTAGACTGTTGTAAAGGAGTCAGCGGTTACAACTGGTACGGAGTTTCGATTGGTATTTAACCCTTTCATAGAATGAAATCATTTCAAATTCTTAAGCGCTTCAGAGCTGCTCAATTGGAAGATAGAACAAAAATTATTCTCAAGAGAAGACGAAGAGCCCGCAAAAGTACTCTCCGACGTATTTCTTGTGTTTTAGGAGAAAATTTTTCAAAATTGTCATCGCAAAAAATTGTGTCACTGTCGTAATTCCCTCCCTGAACGTTCGTAAATATCTCGTTGGTTTGTTTCCTTGTATACACCGTGTTTTCGATTCCTCTAATTTCATAATAACGGAGTAGACAACATTTACGAACTCTTTAATGTAATAAAACACGTCTCGAGTATAGTGCAACCCCGCTTGTTCGCGGAAGTCCATATGGAGGTTGATTTGTGTCATATTTTCTTCTGTCTACGCGCGCGTTCCGCAAATATAAGTCATTTTGTCGTTAACGTGTATTTTCTCTCTATGTAGAAGTAGAGAACTCGAATTGAGCAAAAAAAGCTGATGGTGTGTCATCTTTTGTACGGTAATGGATTTTAGACTCCGAAAACGACGCGTGAAAATTTTTCTAATCTTTCAAATTGCTCGAGAAATCTTGAGGAGGGGAAAAAGATGTTGATGAATGTGAACATTTTTGATGAGTTTTGGCCGTCGTCTGCCTTTACTTACTCGATGCGATAAAATTCAACGAAAGTCTGAAATGATTGATGATTGCACTGTGAAGATATGTCTGGAATGACATCTCTTTCGAAAAAACTGGGAAACTGAGATCCGTCAGGGAATATCGTGAGACCTGGGAAAGATGAGGAATTTCAATCTAGAGAAGAAGTGGCCTCCCTGATTGTGATTTGAGGAAATGGTATGAGAGATGGAACCAAAAGTATTGTGCGGAAAATGAAAGAAGTTGTCTTGTGTCTCACACTGACTTTGATGTTATCAACGATTGAGACGAATCATCTGGGGAACCTGTTTCATGAGGGGGGGGGGATGTCCAAAAACAATTTCCGCCGTCCGGCCGGCAAACCTCGGAGGTTGACAAGTTTCACAAGTTCCCTCCTATCATACGTGGTTCAGAGATCAACAATTTTTTGTCCTCCTCCTCTCATATATACTGATACTAATTTAGTGTGCGTTCTACCAGCATTTTTGTCCTTCGATGTGCGTCCAGCACAATATGTTCGAATATTTCATCTGCGTGTTATCATTAGTTGTGGGGAAGTAGGTATGAAATAATCGAGAAGTTACACACTACTTTGTATCGAATTTAAGACGAGAATTATCGATGTGTAGTTCTTGAAGAAATGACAGTATAAAACCGGTAGGAATTTCCCCGTTGTTCCTCCTCTGTAACCTAAGGTTAAATCGGGCACTGAGATAATTATTTCCTCAAAGTCTGCTTCTTTTAAAACTAAACTAATGAATGATTTTTTATTTCTATGTTTCAGGTAAGTTTTGATGATACCGATTTGTGTCTATTGGATGGTCGATAGTGAGCCTGAGCTAAGTTATGGGAACTATCTTGAGCATCCTGTTAGGATTGACAGTTCTTTCAAGAAATTGATTCAATATTATCGAAGCAACTTGTGTAATGTCTCTCGCAAATTTTGGTGAGAAAAATCTTTCCCATTCGTTCTTTATCGATATGGTTTTAATAGTTCACCTAATTATTTTCGTTATTCTGTACTGAGGTCGCGAGGTGACAGAGTGAGGCACATTTTGCACTATTGTTGCGCGTCGTCATATCATTTTCCTTAGTAAAAACAGTTCTTGATCTGTCCTGAAATTTCTCGGGGATGTTCGTAACAGAAGATGTAAAAATTAAGATAGATATGAAATTTCATCTCATTCGAATCCAATCGTTTTGCTCCAAAAGTGTACTTTGACTGGAATTGAGTACTTTGATTATAGGGATGATATGATGACCAAATTTTATAAAATATCTTCTACTTCAAGATATTCCTAAAGCTAAAAATTTCATTTGGTTGGAGTTGTGTACTTGTACAAATATGTGTGTAGTAGCGGGAGCTATAAGATGATGTAAATGTCGTAGGCCTTTTTCTAAGCTAAAGTAGCGTCACCGCATGTACTCAATTTTAATAGACTTAATCTCGTGCATCAATTTCGTACTTTTCGTAGAATTTCTTCCGATCCCAGTAGTGACGAATAATAATCACGATAATAATCATGCTCGACCATCAGCGCTCTGATAATCTTTCACCGCGTACATAATCGTAATGTCTGTACAAAATACAGCTTTGAACCCGTATCCGTAAATATAATACACCTTTTCGGATTTATTCTCTTACCGAAATTCCTCTTAAAATACAGGACCAGCTTTTGGTACCTCGATAATAAACCATCCCCGGTCATGAGTTGTAATTACGATGCGCGTCGATTCGGACAGGAAGGAAAGTTTTTGTCTCGTCGACTCTGTATGTACACGCGTCATTCGGTCGCTTTCTCTCTACACATATTGTACACATGGTCCTTTAATCCTACACATCGCCTTTATAGAGACCGAGCTGCGATACGTACGCAACTCTGGCACATTTGTAGCCTATCTGTACAATCGTAAAACGTACAGCAAATCGCATTCAAACGACGGACGATATTCTCGCAAATACGTATTTCGAATCGAAACAAGGTCTGAACCGCGTATATAAACTGCGCTATTAATGATTCCTGCGAGAACTGCACGCTATTAAATTGATTAAAATATTATTCTCCGACGCGTCCGGAGATTGAAAACGGTTTCGCACAATGGCCTACGTACTACCGAGGTACGTTTCAGGTATTGTGCGGATGAATTATTTCGAAAAAATGAGTTAACGATAATAAGATGTTAGATTATTGATGAAAAGTTAGTAGGGATACTTTTCTTCGGAAACTTGGAAATTCACTTTCACTCTATTTGACTTGTTTTTATGAGTGCTACAGGGGTCTTCTTTTTTTCGAGTTTGGCTAGTCTGACCGATGGAACGTCGGGTGGATCTCGACAAGTATCACTTCTTCGTTTGCTGGAATGTTTCTTTTAAAACAACCCTTGGTTTGATAGGTAATTCGTAGCATGGAAATGAAAAAGAAAATCTTCTGGCGGAGCCAAATAGAAAAAGATCATGTTTCATGTCAAGCCCAGTATAGACCTATATAAGAGGAAAAGAGTTTTTTCGTGGTAGGCAGAACTATCATTGAAATAAAATTTGGCATTGCTACCACACTGAAAACTATATATTTGAAAGCTCGACGTTTCGCAGTGCCCAGACTGCATTATCAAGAGCAAGAAAACGTACTGAATGAGATCACCAGTATCGTGTACATACGAGAGGAAAAAGATTACAGAGATTAAAATGAATCATGTAAATACAAGAAGTAACTAATTCTGATTACGTATTATAGAGGTGTACACGTTCGATAACCCGTTAGTATCTTTTAAAAAAATTGTTGTGTAAATTAGATAATAAGATGGGCATTTCTTTTAGCAATCATTGTACCAGTAGGGAAAAAGTTTTCTCAAAAGTAAAACAAAAAACGCCCAAAGAAAACCAATCAGGACTAGTTTATAAGATTCCTTGTACAAATTGTAATAATGTTTATATAGGGGAGACCAAACAACTGTTGAAGAACAGAGTCTCCCAGCATAAAAGTAGTATTAAGAACAATATGAAATCCTCTGGCCTTTCAGTTCATGCTCTAGAATCCGGCCACAACTTCAACTTCAAAAATGTCTCCATTCTGGGCTACGAATCAAATTCAAAGAAGAGGAAGATATTAGAAGTGACCCATATAATCGACCATCCAAATAATGTAAATTTCAAATCGGATACTAACGGGTTATCGAACGTGTACACCTCTATAATACGTAATCAGAATTAGTTACTTCTTGTATTTACATGATTCATTTTAATCTCTGTAATCTTTTTCCTCTCGTATGTACACGATACTGGTAATCTCATTCAGTACGTTTTCTTGCTCTTGATAATGCAGTCTGGGCACTGCGAAACGTCGAGCTTTCAAATATATAGTTTTCAGTGTGGTAGCAATGCCAAATTTTATTTCAATGATAGACCTATATAATCAAGCAGCCTAGTTTAGGCCTAATACCTCCTCATTACTTCACGCAACTCATAGACTCAGAGTACAAACAGAAATTATATAAGTCTTCGGGCGTTTGCGAGGAAATTCAATGTTAAGATCACTTATATCAATCTCGATTATATCGATGTATCAATCTCGATTGTATCGATGTATCAATCTCGATTATATCGATTTATCAATCTCGATTATATCGATTTATCAATCTCAATTATATCGATATATCAATCTCGATTATATCGATTTATCAATCTCGATTATATCGATATATCAATTTTGATTATATCGATGTATCAATCTCGATTATATCGATATATTGATATCGATTATATCGATTACTAATCTCGATTGTATCGAAATATCGATTCTGTATTTGGCTGGCCTTCCGCAGGTATTGAGGAGGAGTGATGATCTTGAGATTTCTCCCTCCTGGAAGAATTTTGGGGAAGCTGAGAACGCACCCGTAAAATAGCTACTTCAATTGAAAAATATGGTCCGTCAATGTTGACATATACCAGTGAGGAGAAGTGGTGGGATCCAAAGCTGTAGGAATAAGTTTCTCCCAAATCATACTATCAATATCTAGCTAGCTCAAATCCACCAGAAATGATGAGATACTTGATAACGGACACCTCCTCAAGAAACACCTGATCAGAAATAGGAATAGAAAGCGAGACGGCGATGAAGGTAATTTTTGGAGGTGGGACAGGACGAAAAGGCATGGACCGTGATTTAGTGCAAATATTTTTCAGAAGATACTAAAATTATGGGCGCTACCTCCTAATGGAAATAGAGAGGTCAAAGAAGTTGATAGAGGAGGACCTGGTGGTGGAGTAATTTCCATCGAGGAAAATGAGGAAAGCTCGAAACTCACAGATTGAACCAACCCAAAGACAGAGAACCTCATTCACATCGTGGTGCCAGTAAACCACTCGAAGGAGGAGGTGGAGTTTGATGATCTCGTCAATAATGGAAATAGGGACTTGTCCATTGATCCGTAAGATTTCGGAATACTCCAAGGGGTGAGAAGGGATGTTCGGAAACATACAAGGGACATCAAAAGAAATAAAAGCAGGATCAACAGAGGAGAGACAACCGACTTTCGCCACCAGTCTTGTGTGTTACTGATAGAAAATTTTGACAGAAAGTTCACCAACAACTTATGCCACTGCTGATCAAGCATGGACAATTTCAAACTAGGGTATGAGATGAGAGACACCGCACCGGCTTGATATGGATATTATCGGTGTGGAGTTTGGAGAGGCCATACACGCGGTGATGGACAGGATTAGAGACAAGGATAGATTTAGGCCCGCCTTACTCTTGTGAACATGTCCGATCTCATGAATCGAGGAGTTAATTGGCAAGAAATTTTAATCTCAATAAAATATCTTGTTCTCTTTGGCTTTCCTGTTTACTTATTTCGAGATAACTCAGCAAAATCATCTTGACCTTGTTTTCAATGTGGTCGACTGTAGCGCTCCTTGCGAATGACTGGCCCAAAATAGTGCTAGACTAACTGAGTTATAGTCTGTTCAACTCAAGATTTAAAAGATGACGTCACTGAACACTAGTTCTCATCATTCCTCTCACCTCCAAAACCGATGGTATCCGCACAAAGTAATCCGGAATTGAACGGTTATCTGCCTATGTATTCCCTAAACGTTCAGAGTCTCAGCCCAGCGTGTATGTGTACTTCTTACATGTGGCCGAAGTTCCCAAAATCTTGACCTACCTGTGGGATTAGAGAGGCTTCTTAACCGAGCATACACCATGAAGTGCTCTCTATATCAATAAGGTTTACAAGGTTGTACTAGATTAGAGATCGAAATTTTTCCGAGTTCCTGAAGTAGATCAAGCCCACGTCTACCCTAGTTTAAAGTCATCAGGAGGTTCAGAACTGTGGGTCGAAAATTTTTACTTCGCAAATCCTTGCTTAAGCTCTACTCCCAAACTGGTATGGATCCGTATCTGGTCTGATTCAGGATCCCATTCCAACTTGAACTGTTACAACGAGTAAAACTAGAAAAAGTCTAGGTGAAACGTATGTATAGCAAAAAATGGCCAGAGTCCATCTGAATGCTCAGTTGGTTGCCCTCAGCAAACTCCATAATATTTGTAATACGTACCCCTCATCGCCAGAAAAAGTTCTGATATGGGACTTTCAAACCAGCAATATCGAAGCCTGCACGAGTTTTGGCTGAGCATATTGAGTTGCGGTATTTTTTTCGTGCTCTTCATAATTTTGATCCAATATGCTGTGGCCTTCTGCTCTCACAGATACTGCGTAATTAATTTATCGTACTAAAATATTTGTACTTCGGTAGTATGAGAAATGTCGAACTTGTAAATTTTTTCATCTATGTCTGCGTTGCTGACCGTTAGACCATGATGGTGCGCACAGAGTGAGAAAAATGAGTTGAAAATCAGGGCTACGTTACAGGCGGCGTGCGGTGTTCAAACAGCAAATGACTATTAGTTCAGTTAATAATGTAACAAACCGCTGAAACAATACAGACAGTAATGTAATTAAGCAAAAGTTTTCCATAGTTGAGCGAAAATACTGATGTCGGTTTAGGGATGCTGGAGAGAAGATAGAGAAGGTGAGTGAAAAGTTTAGTTTGCGGCATCGCAAGTTTCCCGCCAAGAAATACAAATTACTGGATAGTTGAAAGGAGAGTCGATGGATAATATGAAGTTTATAAGCTTTCGGAATTACACGCAAAGGCTAAACTTGATTGATTGTTTAGTAAATACCATACCTACCTCGATACGCTCGTCGTTAGCTTTTCACGCGTTCAAACAATTCTCGTATTAACAAGAGCGACTGAAAGCTGATCTTGATCTCGTTGTAATTTCTCGGTGACATTTGAAACGGTTAGACATCAGGAGAGTAAGAGGAGAAATGCGATTCTAAAAATTGTGTTACGATGGACGGAATATAAGGTATATGATCGATGAAGGACATCGCGCGTCAATTTCGATTTTCATCTTGCACAAACAACTCGCATCGCAGTGTTGAAAAGAAAAAGAAATACTTGAGTACGTATACGCTAAAATTGAAGTGCCTCGCTTATCGAAGAACGTAATATTGAATTCGAGCTTTTCGCCGAAAACAACTCGTTAGCTTTGCGACGCGCTTGTAATTCTGTTCTCAGTTACAGGGAAAAATTCGAGCGCGACGGCTTTTCCAACCGTAATACTGTAAGTTTTATAAAATCCTGGTACGTTCTCGCTAATTCATTTTTAAACGGTGGCTAACGGCTACCTGTTCACCTACACTCCGGTTACACATACAGTCAGAATGATGGTCATTTTGAACCCTTCAGAGGAAACAGCATCGTTGCATGTACTCGTGTACGGTCGTTTTTATTAAAGTAACAGTACGGTGAATGAAAATGACCACTGACAGCGTTTGTCATTTTTTTAATTTCCGCTTTTTCCATTCTAGAGTACGTTTTTGGAAAAAAAAAAGAAGGAAAAAAGTTCATTTTGACGCACTGCCTGTATGAATACTATTTCGGGACGTCACCAGAAATTTACCTATTTTAGTGCACGAAGTCTACGTCGATCAATGGGTCTCAGTCATGGCTTTACAGTTTACAAACTTCTAGCATTTAATTTTTGTATCCTGGGAACGTAGATTTGCGGGTTTTGTCGAGACTTTTTGAAGTATTTTATCTTTTTAATTGTATTCGCCAATTGAAAAAATGTTCTGGCCGAGCCAAATAGAATAAAGATTATTTTCAATGTCTTTTTATAGTTACTCGATCTAGCTACCAGTTAAGACAAAGACAATATTATCGATTGTGTACTTGGCTGCTTTCGCTCGTTCGTCCCCATTGTTTGTTCAGTATAAGTCTAGTATACACATTTCAAGCTAACTAGCTTTCAGGGACTCGATCTTGGTCTAATATAATAAGCTAACTTTCTGGATCAGGTTAAAGATTCCTCCGAAACTTTTTGGGGAGGGCAGAAGATCAACTCGGATTTGCACTCGCAGATTTCCAATAGCGGTCAAGACATTGAAAAGGAGAAATCCAACTTGCGAATTTTCGGTAGCGGATAAAATCACAGTTCAAACCTCCTTGTGACGTCATCATTATCCGTGAAGTCATCAGTTTGTGTCGACATCAGCTTGAATTTGGCTGTGACGTTATCAGTTTGATACTGACTGTGACGTTATAAAGACTGTGACCTCGTCAACATCCGTTTCGTCGTTAGTTCATGACATTACCAACATTCCTCTCTTTTGACTGAGGCCTTGTATAGTCCAGCCCATTGTACGCTAAGCCCAAGCCTAGTATAGTCTAGTATTAGTGCAGCGTAGACAGTGTTTGTCAGATATTTTCAAAAATCCGTATCCGCTATTTTTTGTAAGACCTGAAAACAGATTTCTACGGACTTTGAACAGTCTACCAATAACGATCAGGAGGTGGGTATCTCTCATTGGAAAGACAGAGCTACTTTTCCCTTGATCGAATCTAACTAGTATGAGCCCAGGAGAAAAGTATCTCTGATACGAGTGTCTAAGGTTCGTTTCCCTTGAGCGCAAAAAATTCGTAGGAAACCCCGTATATTTTTCGAGGACCAAAAATCCGTAGAACTGGTAACGCCGTATAAAGCTTGTGACCTCGTCAACATCCGTTGCGTCGTTAGTTCATGACGTCATCGACATTACTCTCGTTTGACTGAGGCGTTGTATAGTCTAGTATATTGTATGCTCCAGGGCTCCGGCCCATTAAGGAAAGAAAAGCCTCAGCCTAGTAGCATGGGCCTACACTAGGCGTAGTTCAAAACTGTCCTAAGCCTAGTTTGTAGCTAGTGTAGCCTAATTGACTGTGTGCTAGGACTGGAAAACTCGAACTCAACCTAACACTAGTACAGCGCAGCATAGGCTTAGTTTTGGAACTAATGTAGTCTACTAAGGTGTATTCTATGCTTGGGGAACTCTAACTCTACTCCACAGATTTCTAAATCAGGTCAAGAGTGAGTCCATTTACCTGTGGGGGGGGGGAGCCTAGTGTAATCTAGTATATGCTAAGCTAAGTTTGAGCTTGGGATAGGCTAGAATTTGTATAGAATATGGCCTTGTTCAAGGCTAGTATTTTTTTTCAAATACCCTCCGAAATTCTTTCTGGCCCACGCCTTCATCGGATAATGTGCTCGCCCCTTACCATAAGGAATACAGAGTATAGGCGGAGGGCAATACGAAAGACTTGCTCGGGAATATTGGGGGCGGGTTACTATTTGAGGCTAATTCTGGTCTCTCTAATGTTGTTGTAGTTCGTATGCTGAAGGCTATTGCGTTGTAATAACCATGTCTGGCTTTCGCTTCTTAGGTCCATCTTCACCGTACCCTACTTGGTGTACTCCCCACTAGCAGTTGTCTCAGTGGTTGGCTCAGTGAAGATGGGTGATTGTCACTCCACGGCGGTCTTCTTCTTTTGCGAGCTCTCTGGATTTCGTTACTCCGCAGCTGCTCATTTTCTCTGGTTTGGTATGTCGCTCTACTCTTCTGGTCTGCCACCTGCATAAAATGAGCGCACTTTATATTCATGGCGGACATTCTGGATTTCTACCATACATTCGTTCGACGTGGATCTCGTTCTATATACAACCGAAGTACCATGTTCAAGTGATGCCTTGCCCAATGTAAAACTGACGGAGGTCCTGAATTCAATTGCAATGGGAAAAAGCTTTCCAGTTTATTTGCTGCTATCGCATCCCCCCCCCCCCGCCCAAGTTATTCCGCTTCCTAATGATTTTCTCATGTGGCCATTTGGTTGGGGATATTCTGATATAGATGGTCTTAGGAAAGTTTTTTCTTCTTCAGTGCACGGCTGGGGCGACGTTACAGACATTGAACGGAGGAAACCCAGTCCCAAACTTGCGAATTCTCGGAAACGGATGAAAGCACCTAAAAAGTATTGATCCTTTGTGACGTCACCATCATCCGTGACGTCATCAGTTTGAATTACCCTGTGACGTTATGGAGCTTGCAACCTCGTCAGTATCCGTGATGTCATCTTTGACGGAGATAGAGTATAATCTAGTACATTATATGCTAATTCTGAATGAAGTCTAGTATTAAATACTGGTCGACGTTTCGGTCACTTAGTGACCATTTTCAAGGGTCACGAAGTGACCGAAACGTCGACCAATAAAATATATTTCAAACGAGTGCGGGCAAAGCCTTTTGTATTTGTGTTTAAATTTATCAATCTTTGCACGAACAAAATTCCAATTTTTCAAAAAAATTAAATACTGGGCCTAGTCTGAAGCTATTATAGCCTAATTAAGGTGGTCAGGCCTCATATACTGTGGAAACTTGGACTCGGCCTAACAGATTCCCGGATTTGGTGTAGGGATCGAGATTCTATGGAAAAGGGGGACAAATCGGTCTCGCAGGGCCGATAAAGACATCAAAAATGTCAACTTCAGCTTCTTGGAACCGTCAAACTTCTTTCACTATCTCATTCTCATCGCCTCCTCTGAAGAATTTTTCGAGTTCTTAGAAATTGGGATGTCACGGAATATCCGTCTGAATGAATTTCCTCCTTCAATTTACTCGTCAACTACATTCGCAATACGCTTCTTTCACATTACTCCGTTGATATCTCGATATGTAGCAAAGTACCACGTGTTGCATATCCCTTTAGAAGCGATGGCGTCATCCGACGCGAGGTTGAACAAATCAAAGTACGTCTGTATTCGGGCTTAATCCGGTATAAACTCGTTGACCGTACACAATTACGCTTTCTGAAGCTCGCAACTTTCCGACGATTCATTTCTTCAAACTCGTATGCCTCGTTAATTGAATCATATTCCACGCGACTGTGTACGTCTTCGCTTTCCATTTCACCGTCATGTCTTTAAGATACCTTATATTTTGCAAAAATCCGCGTCAACTGAAATGCAAAATTATACGATTACTGCTTTCAAAGCGTCACCTCAGAAAACTACTCGTATTTCGCATTAATTCGATTTCGAGTAAAAATCAGAATGCCCCAATTCGTTCACTAGAACAAGGCGTAAACTTGAGCGAGTCTTCTTGATTGTTGAAACCTGCACCTGCTGCTTCTCGTTTATGCAATTTACGGTACAATAATGTTGTTAAAATAAGGTGTTCGAGTGCCGGAAAGTAACTCGTAGAGTGCACGATGCCGATCGTACATTATACGACGATGCGAGAGCATAACCGTGTGTTTACTACCGACAGAATTGGTCGTAATGAATTTGCTGTAGCGAAGAGCACCCTTTTTCTTCGCCGTTCCTCTAACGTGTAGCGGGAGCTTACCTATTAAAAGTGTGGCGCTATTTCGCATTAGTTCTTACAATTTTTATGTACTCGGAATGGAAACGCATAATAGATTATAAAAAAAAATGCGCGGGTCTGTAGTTTTACCATACGTACGATGTTCATCAATTTTCATTTTCAGACAGGTATATGCGTGTGCTGTTGTTTACTTTAGGAGGATCATGTTCGACGGGTGCGCGCGCACTGCGAACTCGTATTATCCGTAAATATTATTACCTAACGATGACTGTGTGTCAGTATCGACGGTTTGATAGAAATTACCTCATTAGTTCTCATACCGGCGCGGAAGACAATGGATGTTATACAGTCATTGATGACGATCATTTTATGGCACACGCTGCGCTCGACAGCGTCATGTACGACTTTTTTCATACACGAAAACCGTCAGCAGTGTGTCCGGGAAACAATATTTCGTCTCATTCAAGTCGCCTGGCAGAAAAGAAAAAAATTCCTCGAACTTTCTTACGCTCGAACCGCGCACTGATAATTATTGCTGTCGTTTCAGACATCGCTGATGGATCAACATAATACAATCGAAGGCTATATTTCACATCGTATTTTTAGAAACGTCTCACGATTTTTCTGCGTATACAATCGTGACCCAATTTATAATTCATGGAAGCGAAATTTAAATATGCACGGGTAGAATTATTCTCAGATTTTCTACTTATTTTCTGGTCAATTTGAAATTTTACGAGTGAGCGAGCACGAGCAGAGGGTATGTATTGACAATGCTGTATGTTCCACGAAAGTTTTTGATGGTCGTGGAAACTGTGAGAAGTCATGAGTTTTAGTGAGGAATCATGGTTTTTAATTTTTTCCCCCGTTGAAGAAGAAAAGATTGGCAATTGGCAGGTAGTATTTATTCGAATGATGTAATAAGGTGCTTAAATGTAAAACAGTACTCATATTTGTCTGGAATCCCGTTCGAGTTTTTACATATATTATCTGATCATGATCATCATGCTGAGAAAGTGTATGCGATGATAACGCTTTCGCGGTTTTTCGTCCAACTAACAGTAAACAATGTTTAAGGCGGTAAATCTCCTGAAAACTGATCTTTGACGGAAGGGAGCCCAGATTTTTCTGAATAGAAAGCACAGTTTTTATCGGATGTATCGCGTTTGTCAAAGTAAATATTATCAGTATGAGCCGACCAGTTTTCTTCTCATGCGTGCTTTTATGTTGGTGGTTGTATGACAGGTGACAGGGTGAATTGAATTTTGTTCTAAAGTTCTAAACCTTTGCTCGGAAATGTGGTAGAGTTACGTAATTCGACTCAGGAATGTGTCAAACTTCGATGAAAATAAGATCAAAATGAATGACTTCCAGTTTTGTAGAGTTCGAGACCTTGAAAGAATGGGACGATGGCAAGCCTATGAATTGTGGTGCGAATTTGTACTTGGTCCTGAAATAGTTATATATGAGAGGTATTAGCAAAATATGCGTACACTCAAATTTTGCACGGCTGAAACCTTCTGTAGGAACTTTCAGGTGTATTAGTCCAATATGGATCCAACATAATTTGCTTCTGTAATTCGAATTCTAGTTCTATAGAGGTCAAGGTCAATCCAGATCAAGTCGAAATGAGTGAATTTAGCGGAGGCTGAATGAAGAGAGGGGGAGGGTATGATTTGGATAACGATATATGTATACTCCCGCGCTAATGTCCATTTTAAGGAGTCTTTCCAGAACCGCGATCCGGCCGATCGGCAAACCTCAGAGGTTGAAAATCATCTAATTCCCCTCCTATCTTAATATATGCACTAGTATAAAGCTAGTACAATACGAGGAGCCTGATTAAGTGATTAGATATGCAATTTTTCAAACACCACCCCTCCAACGAGCCAGATATACAAAGCTTCAAACATCATGAGACTCAATGAAAGGATTTTGCAAAAAACCCCATAAAACAGGTTCCCTGCCTCACCTCATTCAACTCCGTTAAAGAATCTGTGAATTTTTTGGAATAGAATTATACTAAAATGATTTCCCAGACTATGACGTCATCAGTGTAGTTCCTTTTAGTCATGGGCGATAGTCAATAGTCTCGTGCTATCGATAATCCTGATAGTTTTTCCTGGAACTATCGATAATATCGATAGTTTGGATGAAAAACGTCGATCAGGAGAAAAGTACCTGTGCTACTTGTGAAATAGATACTTTTCTCCTGATCCTTAGTTTTTTGGAAAATCCCGTCAAGGAATGTATTCTATTGTTACCAGATGATAGACGCGACTAAGAAATACCTCAGAAACGTGGCCCCACACCCAAAAAGCACATATGTGACCAAAAGTGAACGCGGTGAACGGTCGACTATTTGACATTTCAGTTCCTTTCTCTTTCTTTCAAATGTGTTATCAGTAAATTCCCACCAATTTTGTGATTTTGATGAGAAGAAGAAAAATTTTTGAACTATAAACTATCGACGATAGAATATCGATAGTCTATCGATAGTTCCCATCACTAGTTCCTTCACAGGTTGTGAATCTGCGGATAAAGGTGCCACTAAGAGCGCTACTCGTTTTGCGAAAAAAGTGATCATGGTTTTTTCTACCGTAAGACGACATACTGATGAAATTGTAATTTCATCGTTTCAAATTGTATTTCATGAAAAATACAAAGGACAAAACTTGTTGCCCTTCCAATTTTTTTTCTGATGAATTTTTTAGATTTTTTCGATGACTTTTTTCACTTTATCACTTCTTTTGCAAGCTTCCTCAAATTGCCGCCATGGTGAATCTAGAGGGCGTTTACTTTGACTTTATTTACGACGCAACGTCAGGTCAAAGTTGATGAATTTATCAGAGGATGAAGGAGGACAGGAGGTATGATTCAGGTAACGTTTACTCTCGATGTTTCAGAATAACATTACACCTGCAATATCACAGACTATGACGTCACCAGGGTAATCCACTTGTAAATCAGGACCAGCGATGCGACGTCATATCAAGAACTTTGACTATCCTGGAGGGGGAAGGGGGAGATGACAATTTAAATTACATACCATCCACTTTCACGCTAATGCTAATTCTCGGACTTCTAGAGCGGCATATACGAATAATCTCCCAGACTATGACGTCATGAGGTCTTTCTCGTAGCCCAGTAGAATTACAGTCAAGTGCTTTGAAAAAAACAAAATGTCAATCAAAGCTTTTATTGCTGAAAAGTGTTGGCCTTGGTGTCCTTGTTATGGGGTAAAAACCCATCACCTCCACCCTTTGCGGAACCCCTTAAAAATAGGGCTCATTTGGCACATTTTTTGGTTTTTCGAATCTTCCTCGAAAAGTTTGACATTTAGAGCAAAAATACTTCAGTACAAAAAAATTCCCTATAAAATTTACCATCGAATAAAGTCATTACTTCTTCGGTTACGATAATTTGACGCTGTGTAACAATATCTGCAAATTTACTGTTTTTAAAAATTTTTGATTTTTCGAGTCTTTTCCTAACGTTTTTCTGATTTTAAACTTTAAGAAATTGTTGTATAGCTTCAAAATATTGTAACTGAGTGAATGATGAGGTCAGTCAGTAGAGAATTATACTGAGAATATTTTTGCAATTACGAATTTACCCTCTAAATCTCAAACTTTGTCAGGAAAATCAGAAAAACATACAGAAAAAACTTGAAAATCCGACAATTTCCAAAAACAGTAAATTTTCAGATATCGTTATATGGCTTCAAATTATCGTAACTGAGTGAGTGAGGCTTTACTTGATGGAAAATTTTATGGAGAATCTTTTTGTACTGAGATATTTTTCCTCTAAATCTCAAACTTTTTGAAAAGAATCAGAAAAACGTTGGGAAAAGACTTGAAAAATCGAAAATCCGAAAACAGTAAATTTGCAGATATTGTTACACAGCGTCAAATTATCGTAACCGAAAAAGTAATGACTCTAATCGATGGGAAATTTTATGGGAAATCTTTTTGTACTGAGGTATTTCTGCTCTAAATCTCAAACTTTTTGAAAAAAATCGGAAAAACGTTAAGAAAAGACTCGAAAAATGGAAAAATCAAAAATTTAAAAACAGTAAATTTGCAGATATTGTTATACAGCGTCAAATTATCGTTACCGAAGAAGTAATGACTCTATTCGATGGTAAATTTTATGGGAAATCTTTTTGTACTGAGGTATTTCTGCTCTAAATCTCATACTTTTTGAGAAAAATTTGAAAAACCAAAAAATGTGCCGAATGAGCCCTTTTTTTAAGGGGTTCCGCAAAGGGTGGGGTTAATGGGTTTTCACCACTTAACAAGAACACCAAGGCCAACACTTTTCAGCAATAAAAGCTTTGATGGACATTTTTTTTTTTTTCAAAACGGTAATTCTACTGGGCTACTCGATCGAAATCAGGGGTGTGATATCATGATGGCCACGCTTATTCGGCATCAGCACGGGATGCTTAGGCCAACAGATGATGTTAATAGAGATGAAATAGAGGTCAGGGCATACCATCTTATTGCCCAACAAACTAGAGCGGGAAGTATAGCTCCTTCTTCTACCGCCAATGCCCATTTTAGTCCTTTTGATGTATTCGTCATTTCTCGACCTACGAACTCATCAAAGTCAAGGTCAACCAAGATCAAGCTCGTGACGTCAAGGCCGAGTAAAATTCATACACATGGCAGTGTTAGTTCTGAAGGAGAAACGAGGACAGTTCAGTGAAAAAACGCGAACTGATGACAAAAAAGAAGAAGAGCGATGTCCAGCAGACCCTAGGAATAGAAAGGAATCACAATTACTTTTCCTATCACAAAACTTGTTAGACGTTCCCGGGTGTGTCCACATTAGAAGAATCGCTCCAGGTACACACTTGGGTCTTACTCTTCCTTTATTGTACAGTTGACATCAGTTTTGTTCAAACTTCATGTGAAGAAATGTCGATCATGGAGTCGCGACTAACTTTCCATTAGCTGAAAAATCAATCACTCTTGGAAAAATACGCTGTCCGCACCGCTGTACGTCACGTTCACGAAACTTGCGCGATTTTTACCGCGCAAAAAATGCAAACGCAGGAAAAAATAGGAATTTCGAAAGTCTTTACACGTGACGTAATTAACTCTACCCACCCCTGTATCGCAGGGCCAATTGCAGCGCAACTTCTGCCTACACCGCCGTTACCGAAAAGACGCGGCCACGGCTATCGAACACGTTTTGGGAGAGACCTAGGGGAGTGGGGGTGAAAAAAACTTCTGCACTTATTATTCGATTAAAGCGACATTTTTCGCAACCATCATTTTTAAATCTTTGAGAGCGCCCACTTCATTTGATTGCCGCGCCGATCCGACAAAATTCATACTAAACACCAACGGTTACATCAGTTTAATTAAATTTTCAAATTGCGCGACCGACTAAACGACCACATTTTCCGAATACTATTTCACTTTCACAGCAGTATAGTGAACTTCTTCATCGTGTGACCGTACATACATAGGATAAACACGCACACATACACGCATTGCACTCTACGTAAACGTCACATATACCAACATATTCTAACCGTATTTTATATAGTACACATACATAACAACGAAAATCTCACGTTGAAATTTAATTAACTCGCGATGATAAATGTGCAAGCGCGCATCGTACTTTTTGAAGACGCGATTTTCTAAACTCTTCTCCACCGCTTTGAGCCGCGTTTTCTTCTTCTTTTTTCCTGCCCCGTTGACTTGTCTCAATTTGATCGATACTCAGTCATAATATTAGGAGTATGATGTGGTGCGTTTACATACTATACGCTTCTGGTTAATGAGCATAGTTGTACCCTCCAGCTACCTAAATACGTACGTATAAACCACAGTAATGCTCCATTCAGAAAAGAGGATACACAATCCACGATCGTATACCGGTACCATTACGCGCGCGATAAAAGTAAAAATGTTTGCACGATTAGCTTTGTGATAACCTTCGTGAGAATGAATCAGAACTCTCGAGAAAGACAGCGTGCATTGCGTTCAATATACTGTCTATGTGCGCGTGTGTGTGTATACGAAAAGCGTATAAAGTATTCAATAATATAAAAAACGTTTCGGCGTTACACCTGACTGCTCTTCAAAAGATATTTTCAAGGACAAAATAAATGCATACAAATTGAACGGATAATTCAGCCACCATTAGTGAGAGGTCCGTCGTTACTTTCAAGACTAACGATTATGATCGTTCCGCGAATGTTTTATTATCCGAATCAACACACAACTACTGCATTTACGCCTCACCACGACAGTAACGAGACGATACGATACGAGAAAGCGATACACCAACACAATCATCTACACGTTGAGAAAACCAAGAAGTATCGCATATATTCACCTACCAGTAAACAAGCTGTGACGAAAAAAAGGAAGAGAGTGTTGCGGTTTTGTGAAGTAAGCAGGTACGTATTCGCGAATGAAGTACGCAAACGTATCTGGAGAAATGTATCTCACGCAAAAGCTTTGGTAAGTGGAATAGGAACTTATTTTGGAGTAGTTATAGACAATGAAATGAAGACATTGGAAATGGAAGCTGCAGAACCTTTGAGGACTCTCTTTCCCTACGTGGAGCTTTGCTTTCAGAAGGGGTTGTTTCAAAGTGGGCATTTGGTTTTGGCAAAATTTGGATTACTCTTGGAAAATTATCGCAAAAAATTGTCTCGAAACCTTGGGACTTGGAATTCAAGACTTGGATTACTCGTGGAAAATTGTCACAAAAATTGTGACGAAAAACCGTGACAATGTACTAGACTTTATTATACCAGGCTCCAATCAAACCTTTGGCCTTTAATATACAGTATATCAGCCTTCATTATACTACCCTAGTAAACGAGCCGTGGCCTTCATTATGTCAGCATTTCTTGCTTTATTCTAGAGCTAACTCACAGCATTCCAGACTATACTAGGCTTCCTCTGTAGTAGAGCTAATATGCAGAATGGTGACCCCTGCTTCTTTATAAGTTGGTCTTCAATATACTATTCAGAACGCGGCTCAGCTATGCTTGGACCAATATACTCCTAATAAATGTAGTGAAGTCGAGCTAAAGAGAGATGACGAGTGTTGTATGACCCTTTCAGGATATTAGGCTCATACTATGCCCACACGAGCCCGTTCAGGGAATCGAGCGGTACGAGAGAGCCTGTGAACTAATCATCCTAACCTACAGTATTCTAGACAGGCCACCGACCTAGTCCAACATACAGTATACTGGACCTATACAAGGCTAAGAATGAGGGCGAACGACAGAAGCGAGTGAGCCCGTCAGCTAGTTAGCCTAACATACTAAATTCATACCAGGCTTTTTTTAAAAATTATTTTACTCCTTACTTGTCCTCAACTAAGTTAACAAATGCAGTGCTCAGCGACGGACAAAGAGATATTTATATTGCTACCAGCACCCCATAATTGTATCAAGGATTATCAATGAGGGTACTTGAAATTGTCAAGCTCAAGGCTAAGTTTGGATATGGATGTTATCTGGGTGAAAAGTTGACTTATTGTCGGTAAGAGAGAGCTGAAGAGGTGGTAATAACGAATGCTTATGGCTGAGTGTAAGTGGTAAAATAGTGACTAAATATCAATGACGGCACTGCATCCCTCAGGGTTTGGGCTTACTCGACGTCTTTGATTCGCGCGAAGTCTACGTCTGGGTCATTCTGTATTGTACCTTTTGGTTCTTAGGCGTGTTTCTTCTCTTCGTCCTCGGTTTCCCACAGATTGGGCATTGTAGTTCGGAGGTATTGCATACTCTCACTGCTAGCCATGTCCACTTGGTTCAGACGTTCCACGTCATGTGTTTCGCACCTTACTCTTCTTCACCACCCCCACAGGCCAGACTGGCAATCTTGCCAATACGGTGAAGGTAATTTGCGAAGCTACCCTGACCACCGAGTGCCATACCATTCCTATCATGTAGCTCTCTTCCTTCCGGTGAACATCAGCAGTGGGTATCAGTTTTTTCGCCCACGCTCTCTTTACCTATGTGGCCCATTCCTTGTTCTAGAGAGATACCACTTTCCCGCTAGTTGAGCGCAAAGTTCTGAAAAGCTTCTTCTGTTGGGTAGATATATACTAGGCCTAACTTACAGCTTACTAGGCTATACCGGATCTCTAGTAGCAGAGGTGTACCCAGGATTTTTTCAGTGGAGGGGGGGGGTCCAAGTAGGGGGTCCAGAGAAAGAGAGGAGGCCTCTCGGCACATAAGTAGGTAAGAAATGAAAAACCCAAACAGGGCATAGTGCTATTTAGCAGAAAAGGCGAGAGGGAAATTCTGGAGATGATTTTTGATTTTGACAAGAACTACTTTCATGACTTTGTAGGTTGGGAAATTAGAATGGACATTGGCGGTAGAGGAAAAGCTGCGTCCCGCTTCCTATCATCAAACTGGTTCGGAGATGTACAATAATATTGTAAGAATAACCATTCTGAGTCATAAGTCAATGTAGCTTTTCTCACCTTTTTATACATGTATGTACAACTTTCTTTTAGTTCGTACCCTGATGATGTTGCGTGAGCAACGAAACGTCGGTTTCTCGTTCGTAAAAATAAAAATATAGTGATATTTAGAGCCAAAATTTTTTTTTTTTTTTTTTTTTTTTTTTTTTTTTCCTTTTATTCATTAAGTTTAATATCACGTATAAATTTCATTTTTTCGAATAATATTGTATGCATTGACCTCTGTCTCATCTCTATTAACACCATCCGTTATCGTACGCATACTAGACTTGTGCGGAAGTTGAATAAGCATGGCCACCTTGATGTCATATCAAACGCCTGATTCCAATTGAGGTAGACCTTATGACGTCATAGACCAACAAATTATTAGTATAATGCTACTCTAAAAGACCTGGAATTGGCATTAGCGTGAGGATGGATCCTGAATTGTCAAGTCCCCTCTCCGTTCGGTATAGGCAATGACCTTGGTCTGGTGTTATGTCGCTGGTCTGGACTGACCTCGTATAGCAAAAGGACTACCCTGATGACGTCATAGTTTGAAAAATTATCAGTGTAATGCTATCCCAAAATATGTTGGGCATACATCATCTGAATCATACCCCTCCCTCTCCTCCTTCATCCTCTCCTAAATTCACTCTATTCGACCTGATGGTCGTTTTCCTCGTCCGCATTGACTTTGACCAACAAAAGAACTACCCTGATGACGTCACAGTGATGGAAATTATCAATGTAATGCTTTCTCAAAATATGTAAACTTCACATTAGCGTGGTAGCCTGTTGTCTGAAACGTACCTCGTCCTCTTTTATCCGTCGCGTTCTTTGTCCGGATTAACCGTGACCTGCAAAAGGACTCCTTTGGTAACCTCGTAAGTTGGGGAAGTATTGAAAACAATGAGATATTACCCTTAATAAACACTGTATCCTATTTCAGACCCGTCCGTTTATCAGACAGGGTGGGAGGGTGATTCTTTGCTGAGGTATTTGTAAAGAAAGTTGAGCTGTTTTTGGACTTTCAGTATGATGGAGACGGATGTCACGGATAAAGGTTGAGCAAGGAGGAATTGGAAAAATAGGAAGTAAGGCCCAAGTTTGAGACCTTGTTGAGGTTAGAAAGACAGAAGAGGCGAATTACGTGGGCTGAGAGCACCTGAAAAGTTGAGAAGGCTGTTGTTGAGATCAGAAAGTTAGCAATGAGTGAGAGCATGGTAGTGCAGAGGAGGAACACCTGCCTGAGCGCATAGGCTGAGGGATTCTGAACAAGCCAATATTCTTCTTAAAAATTGTTTCAAGATTACAAAAATCTTCTAAAATCTATAAAAAAGATGTTCATAAGTATGATATCCTGTAAAAAGTGAACTATCTTCAGCTTTCTCAATGCCAGTATTATTTACATCCATTCAATCTGCATTCGTATACGTCGACAGCTTCGTCTCAATATTTACTCATTTTATTGCTGATTACAATGATATTTTTTTAATTCGAGTAACGAATCGAATTTATAACAATTAATTTATCGTTGTAATCAACTTTTCATTCTCCCCTCTCTAAATACGCGTGAAATTTCTTTTGAATATCATCGTCTAGAGTACCCAGGTATTACGATCGTTTTAACGTCCTTCAAGTTACTGTATGTACGCAGTCTGGGACGATGTACGTCTTTTGTATGCCCAGACATTGTTTCATTCATTCAACGTATATATTATTCTTGCGTGAATAAAACATTCCCAAGTGAATGAAATACCATCATGAGGCGAGACGAGCAAGATTTTTCATCCAGTGTCTCTCTGTATCATATACCATAAGTTTGAAACCACACATCATGTGCTTCATTAATGTTTCTTTGCATTTGGTTTCGTACGTTTACGCTTTCCCGGCGGGTATATGAAGTAAAAATGTCTTCAATCGAATTAGATGTTTAATTCCAATTTTGCATTATACTTTCAGTATAGGCTTAAAATTTCTTTTTCGAGATTCTGGATTGCCGGACAAGCTTTCTTTCTGATGAAAGATACGTTCACACTTATTCACCGGAATTGTGCTTCACACGGATTCCGAACAACAGACTGTGGAACTTTCTGGGACCCAGTGTTACGACAGTATTTTGGACAATGTTTAATAAATTTTTCGCGTAAAAAGCTGTGAGTAAATCTTCATGAGCGATATTTCTATCCGTGCGCATGATCACTCCTTCCTCATCAATCACGGCGACGTTTTCCGAATCACGATTTGCGAGCGCACCATCTAATCAGTTCCCACAATCGTGATATCTCAGTTTCAATTCCCTACGTTCGTCCTCGTTCTTGCTCGGATGCTTCCTTCGGTCTGGTGTCCGCCAGAAAGCTTGATCAAATATTTATCTCTTAATCTAGTCGTTGTCATGTTTGCTGTCGAGACGTGAAGCCATTTAATTGTATGCGACTGAAAAGACGAGCATTTACGAATGTGGGTCTGTAACACAGATGAGTGAATTTACATAGACTTCTGCAATATTGATATTCACGGAAGATGTACGCAGCGGGCGTCGATCGAGCCTGATCAGACTCTTGCGCATGAGGTTGAGATTTCAATTATTGCTTTCACATTTCTTGAAGATTAGTTTTATATACTGTATCATCTAGTGTGCGGTGTACATAAAGTATTATTCAACATACTCGTGGTACACTACGTAAGTAAATTAATTAGTTTTACGTTTCTATGCTCGTCCTGTCGCTTGTGTTCACTTAGCTTGTCTTGAAGCATCACCCTTCGTGTTTATTATTTTCATCATTCGTCGTTTCCATTCTTTACTCGACGTGTGTTCCGGAAAGATGCACGCGGTAACGGTATTTCGCTTCGAAAATTACCAGTTTTCGCGCAATAATCAAAATTACTCGTGTCAATTTTTGGAGTAAAAAACAAGAATGAATGAATATTACTTCGGATTGTGACGTGAAGAACTTGACCTCGTTTTGTATGAATTCCGGTGTTTAACAAGCCTTCGGAGTCTTGTCGCATTGGATTTTGCGTGTTAAAAATTTTCGACCGACCCTCTCCGTATGGAAAATTTTAATTCCCTCTCCAGAGGCTTGTGTACATTTGAAAGACATGAGCTTCAAATAGCTCATAGCGGTTGCCGGTAAAAATGCGCGGATTCCAACCAGCCAAACAATGAAATGATTCATCTGTTGATGTACCTAAAATGATCGAATCCGTGCTAGTTGTTGGAGCTTTTGAGGCAAAGAACGCGTAACCGAATTTCGAGGCACGAGAACGTGACAAAGACATGAAAAGCATTCAAATGAACCCTTCGTTTCTTTCAATGATATATTCCAGCTAGAAAGTCGTTCGGTTTGTCGAATTCCGCAGTATTTCCCATCTACCCTGCTGGTAGATGAGTTTATCGCGGACGCGTGCTAAAGTAATGCTGGTTCTAAACCAAAAGGGCTCATGTAGATGATCTCGAGCTTGACGGCTCTATAGAGTAAAATGTTGTAGTATAGTATTGTATCTTACCGCATGTATACGTATACACGAGTATAGATTATGAGGATGAGACCGGACGTTTCAGTTGTGGCGGTGAAAATAACAAATACCAGTAAATGATAATGAATGAGCGCCATCTACATAAACGTTAATTTGTCCCTTATTACGTACAAAATGTCAGATATAAATCAAATTTGTAAATCTCCGTCGAGATTGGCGCGCGGATTGTAAGTTAGTTGGGAACAACGACGGAGCAGCCGATTATTTCCCGTTCGAATATGCGGCGGAATGTGCCGTTATAGCCGAATAAATAATTGACTGACGAATGAAAATTTTGTTTACGTAATGATAGGTCTGCACCTATATGAACAGAATAGGGATATGCGTCCTATGTAAATCCTTTACACGTGAAAAAACATAAATTACTGTTTCGTTTTAACCGCGTTGTTATCACTGATATATCAACTTTCAACTCAGTGCATTACCAGAGTCTTACTAGAAAACGGAATTTTAAAATCAAAATAGTGTCAAAATTTGTTGGATGGAAAGTGGAACAATTTTGATATTAAAAATGAAATTATCAAAATTGCAATTTATTGTCTGTTGGTTCGTCAAGACTTCAACTTTTGATGATCTGGCTGAACTGTTTTACATACTTTGTCAGGATTAGATGTCTCACCCACATACAAATGATTTACACCGCAGAGCATCTCATTCCTAGGGTCATTAATTTCCAAGCTTTCCTCCTGTCGTATTTATCTTCATTCTTTTTACTACGCAGAGTTATTGCATCGCTTTTGTCCAGAATTTGAATTTTCCTTGCGAATATATACTCATTCTTGTAGTGTAACTTTTCTTTAAGAACTTTGGAAATCATTGACAGTGATCTAAAAAAAAATTACCTTGAAACTGTTTTTGAAATATAGCTGATGGACGAAATAAGTCATCATCATCATCATTAGGCTCAATGACCTGCCGGTGTCGCTTGTGGTAGTTGAGGTATCTATCAATTTCTTCGTTGGTCTTTCTCGACTTCTCCTTTTTGGGGTATATTCAAGAGTCTTTCGCGGTGATCTTTCAATGAGCATTCTTTTGAAGTGTTTCCGTCAGTCCTGGGCTCCACTCCTCGCTCTTTCAAAATGTCCTCGTCTCTTTTTCTGTCCGTACGTGTGTAGCCGGTTGTTTTTCTTGTTTCAGCTGTCAGATAAAACAATCAGGAGAATTGAAGCTTTGACTTGATAGCGGAAGACACATATTCTCCAAATTGTGTTCATCTACGTTGGACAGACTTCTTTGCTGAACGGCTGAATAGCTGAACTGAACCAGATTCAATCACCTTTCTTCACCTTATCAATTCTTTGGCAAAGCTAACCTGGCCTAGAGAGAGGCTGAACTTTATTTGAACACGTATTCGGACCATGCAAAGCGTATCGCGCTGGGGTCGAGCCCAAAGTGTTTGAAAAGAGGTGTGCTCAGTTAAATGTAAACAATAAGGCGCTACATCAGCTGATCCCCCCCCCCCTCCAGACCCCCGTAATATTTTCATTTTCACTTATGAAATACATGCGTCGCGCAACCACTTCTCATTATATTCATGTTGTGAAAAAAAGAACACCCCCCCCCCCCCCTCAAAGAAAACAAGTTGTAAGAACGGCACTGGGACGGACTAAAAATTACTAGAAAATGTCACTCTTTCATACGTTTTTTAGTAGCCTTGTTCGCTACTCTACTTTGGTGAGAGAGACGTAGAGGTGTGAATAATCTAGTTAGTTCGTGCACTGTCCGAATGAGCAGCGCATTTTCCTATTTTGCGGGAATCGGGAAAGCTAGAAAAAAGCTGAAAACATCTAACTTCAACTTATTCTGGCTTTCGGCTTTGCTCTTCTGAGCAAAAATTCAGTGACTTCAAACTTTTGGCTCTCAGCTGACTGCAATACTCTAAACAAATTAGATGGGATGACAAAACGTTCAATTCCGCTTCATTCACCCACATGCGGCCATAATTTTGATACCCCTTACAATTCTGATAGAAGTACCACTACTGTTGGACGAACTGCGCGCGTTGTTAACGATCCTGGCGGAGGCGTTATTGGACAATTCAGGGTTGCAATGTTTTAAACAAGGGACGTTTAAAACATGTTTTAACTTGTTCTAAACACACGAGAAGAACCAAATTCTGTTTTAACTATAAATATGTTTAAAACGTGCTTTTTTGTTCTGAACATGTTTTTTTTTCTCTATCTTTTAAAAACAAAAAAAAACGTGTTTTTTCCCTTTTTTACCAACTAAATATTTGAAATTATGGTAATCAATCATCAAGATGAATATCTCCAAGGTGAAAAAAAAAAAAAAAACATTGTTTTAAACGATGTTTAAAACATTTAGAACATAATAAACGGGAGAGAAAAACCCGCAGTTAAAACCTGTTTTAAACTGAAAAAAACGTGTTTTTGACTTTTCCATGTGGAAAAGTTTGAAACATTTAAAACATGTTTTAAACTGGAGAAAAAGACCCGCATTTGAAACTTGTATTAAACATAAAATCTGTTTTAAACTAAATGGAAAACATTTTTTTTGAAAAAAACTTTTTTTTTTTGAAGCCCTATTTGGATTATTATACATGTGACGCGTTGCAAAAGTAGGCTGCGTAACTTGGAGTTGGCAGTGTTGGTAGCCCTGCGTACAAAGGTGATCCTGGTTCAATTTGTATATCTCCAAAAAGTTTTTCAATCCAGTTTTCCACTTCAAATAATGAGCTTTGAAAAAATTTTTATCGCAAAAAATATTCGTTTTAGAATTCTATACAACTTTGATTCTCGCATTGTTCGTGATTAAAAGTCAAATAACTTCAGAAAATGCGTTTGAACTAACGCATGTATTTGGTCCATAAGAAAAAAATCCATGATCACCTTTGTAACTAGCGCTACCTAGTGCAGGTTACGCCGCCTATGCACAAGTAAAATTGGTCATTTTTTCAGACTAAAATGTATTTTATGCGCTCTAAATTTTCACCATCAACCAGACGTAAAGAGTGATGGGTAAAAACCGGTAGTTTGAAACAACCGGTAGACCGATAGTCGTCAAAGCTTTACTACCGGTAGACCGGTGGTTACTAGCAAAAATAACCGGTAGTACCGATAGTACCGGTTGTACTCCAAATTTTAGAAATTTTAAGGCGGAATTCAAGGCACTATTGATAGTACCGGTTGTAACTCCAGAGGTGACCAATTAAACTGCAGAAGTTGAACAGTCATTGATGTCCATTGTTCTGTAGTGAGTAGTCAGATTTAGCCACTAGTCACATTTTTGCAGCAAAAGTTGAACTTGGTCAAGATTGAGAACTTACAAAAAGCCTTCAATAAGCTACAAGCATCAGTTTGGGTGTGCCCAGGCTCTACACCCAATCAATAATTGAGAAGTTATGTGTCAAAAGGGCGGCGATCAATGTAATTCTTATGGAACGGACGCCCTTTTGACAGATAACTCCTCAATTATGAACTGTCAAGTGACATAAGCACCAATTCTCCAGATTTTCCCAAAATTTCAAACTATCGGTTTCTTTTCAGTTGTTGTCAATAATACCGGTTTTTCCTCCGATGGTTACACTACCGGTGGTTTGGTTACCGGAGGTGAGAAACAACCGATAGTACCGGTTGTTCCTCCGGAGGTGGCACATCACTAGACTAAAGGCGTTTGGGAAAATTCACCTAGCGATCGCATTCATTCATTCCCCTAAAATTGCTTTCGTTCATGTTCGCGAACGAACGAAAAACCCTCGTTCGCGTTCTTTGGTCTGTTTAATGATGGACAATGATTGATAGTCTCATGCTATCGATAAGTCCGATATTTTTTCCAAGGTACTATCGGGACTACCGATACTATCAATATCTTGAATGAACATCGATCTGGAGAAAAGTACCTATACTACCCGTTGAAAAGATACCTTTCTCCTTTTTCCGAAAAGCCTGTCAAAGAATGTATTTCAGTGTTATCAGATGATGGACTCGACTAGGAAACACCATAAAAACGTGGTGCCAAACTCATTGCACAATCTTAATTCATTGAATTAGCGCACATTTGTGATGGGCGATAGTCGATAGTTTCATGCTATCTATCGACAGCCTTGATAGTTTGGATGAAAAACGTCAATCAGGAAAAAAGTACCTGTACTACTGGTAGGATAGATACCGTTCTCCAAATCGTTATTTTCCCCGTAAAGCCCGTCAAGGAATGTTACCACCACTGCCCGAAGGTCAACGGTGACCGGTCGACTATTTTGACATTCCAGTTTCGTTCTCTTTCTTTCAAATGTGTTATCAGTAAATTTCCTCCAATTTTGTTATTTTGATAAGAAGAGGAGAAATCATTTTTGAAGGAAATATTTTTCTATAGAAGTGTACTACAGATATTTTTTTCTTCTTTCAATATCACCAAACCAAAAAGGATGAGACTTTTGCTTGAATTATAAGAATGCATCGACGAGATAAAACCTGCGAACGACTTTTTCTCCTTTGTTTTGTGGTCCAGCGATCGTTTCGTTGTTTCACCTCCCAATAAACAGTTTCGTTTTCTACCCTCGAATGTCGAATTCTCGTTCACAATTCAATCCATTGACCTGTGTCAAAAAAAAAAAAAAACGTTATTAGTGTTTTCTAGGGCACCTGGAGAATGGGTGCTCTGGTGTTTCTGTTTTCCGCGTTCTTCATAATAATCTTTACATTTTGCACACTAATAACGTTCTTTCGGCACAGGTCACCCGTCGATCCTTATTCACCACGCACACCGTACCCAACGTTCGTATTTTATAATCATCGTCAATGTTATCGCAATTGGAAAAATTTAGGGTTCCTGTACTCGTACGGGCTGTTTGGTATTCACGGATATTTCGCAGCGTTTACACACGTCTCACGACATCGACGAGTCTCTCACTAGCGATGATGAGACTACCGGTTAAGGCGATGCGCATGCGTCAACGACCTCAATATCCCTGACGAGGAACATCGCACACACCATCACTCCATTATTCGTTGAACACGGTGAATACGCATAAATACAGGTGTACGGCACACACAAAGGTGGTGTGGTGTCGGTGGTGGTGGTACCGATAATAAGAGCATTGTACGCACCGGTTGATCGCATTTCGTGGATAAACTACCTACCTCTACTCACTGATAATAGCATCAGCCAAGTTCAAAGTTACGCGAACGCTCATCTCTTTTTCTTTCAATTTATTATAACATCGTATAATGACGCGTTTAAATAGCAAATGTTCTCCGCTGGTTTTTGCGCGCGATAGCCGGTATTTTGAGATCAAGTCGTTCGTCGAAACTCTCCGATCAATGAATTCTACCGCCAAGAGTCGGGTCATCGATGATGAAGATAGGATCAGAGTCGAGCTATAGCCAGCATGTACCCAAAAATTGGCTTTGGTATAATCATTCCAAGAATTTGTCGTACAGCATATCGAGAGGACCATCAACATTGTAGTTTGCGTCTGTGTACCGCTAACGAATGTCTTCTAGATATAACCGAACGAGAGGGAAAAGAATAAAAAAACGAATAACGATGAAAGAAAGATGACGTCACCGCAGCAACATTTGCAAAGCGTGAGAACTTGAACCGAATTTTCATCACAATGAAGGAAATACTGAGCTAGAGGAACGACGAAGAAAATGATACCAGACAAGGAAGGCGTAAGTGAAGTGTCTGCCTGCATAATGTTGCGAGCATGCAATTCACCATAATGTACGACCCGGTACATAATCGTAATAAGTCACTCGCGAGGACTTGTCCGCGATAGATCTGTGGCACACACATACACGCACAACAGAAAACGTTATAGAACTCATTAAAAAGGAGACAAAAACGAAAAAAGATACACTATTATATCTGCACCGTATATGAAACCCAGTCTCCCCGCCACCTTAGATATGTAAAATAGTAAACTCGAGTACACGTGAAGAAGTAACGAGAGTAGAGTAAGGCAGATGAGAAAATGACTGTAGGTAATATCAAATCGTGACTGAGGTTACTCGACGAATTCGTATACAGCGCATCGGACTTCGTTCATCTGGCGAAAATACAATGATTTATGGAGGAGACCTGCACAATATATTTTTCGCGGTACATACTGAACAAGAGTTCCCTGGTCAATTGGCTAAATGTCGGAAAATCGTGCACCCGATGAAATTTTGTGATTCATTTCAAACAAAGTATACGCGTAAAAATGAGCTAGCGAAATAGTAAGAAAATTCAGCACGCACAGAAGCACGCTCGTCTATACCGAATCACGAATATTTTGACAGTAGTACATTTCGTATAATTATAATGCGTTTAAAATTTAACAATGCACTTTTGTCGTATCGAGGGAAAGAGAAGCAACCTTGTAACAGCCTCATATTCAGATACAAATGTTTTCAACAAGCATGTAGTCTACGAGTATTTCGAACTACCGTGTTACCAATATTTTGCTATTTTATTTTGATTCAAAGTGTGTTTGTGAATTTATTTTCGTTCTTGGTCTTTCGTTTGTTCTTCATCATCTGGGACTCGCAGGATGTACACTTCTTTCCTCAATCCTCCATCATCAGTCTATTCTTATGACCGCCTAGCTCATGGATTGGCAAAGCTCCACCAGCGCTGTATCAAGTTCGGCTCAGAGACAAATGCAGACGGAGAAATCCGATCAAACATTGAATTATATGAAAGTTCCGGATTGTACATGTTAAGTACAGTAATTCCATTGGTGTTGAGATGACGAATTACTTCTATAGGTTAGAGGGCGGTTAGTTTGCGATAGGAATTCTCTTAATGAAGACCCTTACGGAAACTGTGACCACTGTTGATCAAATTATCGGCGAAAGGTGATTCTCCCACCAGTCCCTTATTCCAAGACTTCAGGTGTTCAGCTATTCTCAACTTTATCTGGCGGCCGGTCTCACCGATATAAAAACCGCTATAATCTTCAATTCCGTCTTACGAACACCACTTTTCTCATCAACTGGTATCGGATCCTTCAACCTCACAAACAACCCTTTCACAGTGGTAGGACTGTAAAATGCTGGTCTGAAACCGAACGGGCGGAGGACCCGACCCAGTTGGAGGGAGAACTTTTCCAGGAAAGGGAGACTGATCCATTGATTGCGTCTTGGAGAGGGGGGGGGATCAAGAATTTTCCTCGTAGTATTCCTCCAAACCATCTCGTCGACGTCAACATCGACCCTATATTTACTTTGGCCAGGTGTTTTATTGTTAACAATTCTTTTTTGAAAACAACCTGACTGAAGGGAATACGAGTCAGTCTGTGAACTATGCTATTAAAAGCTGCTATCTTATGAGCTATAGGATAGAACGACGTTTCCTGCCCCAAGACATCAGTCGTCGTATCTTTCCTGTATATTACAAACTCGTGGATACCCGATCTTACAGACATCGATAAATCCAAAAAGTTAATGGATGTTTCCCCTATTTTCAAAGTAAATTTCATGGAAGGGTAGCAGGAATTGAGATACCTCAGAAACACACAAAGGACATCTGGAGGACGAGTCCAAGCATGCAGAACATCATCCACGTACCTGTGCCAGTGGTGAATATGACTCAGTAACACCTGGTTCGAGGAAAAGAGATCAAGTTCAAACTGGAATGTGAAAATTTCGGAGATGAAGGAGCCTAAAGGTGATCCAATAGGGATCCCTACTTCATCAGGGAGCTCAAAGAACTTCCCTTCAAATTTACAGTAGCTAGGCCACCAACAAATATTTAAAAGATCAAAGAATTCTTGAAGTTGGTTGTGAGGAACATTGGCCTTGACAAGTAGCTCCCCCATACGCTGCTTGGTAGTAGCTTTAGGAATATTCGGGAATAGACTAACGACATGTAACTGGACAGATGGTCGTGCCCGTGGGAAGACTTACATCCTTCAAACCATCCGTCAAAGTGGACAAGTTTGAGACTGAATGAGAAGATTAAAAATCGAAGCAAGACTTGAGCCAACGGTTCAAGAATTTAGCAAGGAGGTAGTTAGGGGAAAAATGAATGAAACCACAGGTCGCATCGGGGCATTATTCTTATGAATTTCAGTTATCCTGTAAAAGAGAGCTTTTTCCATTGCTGGAGTTTTGATAATAGGCTCAAACTTGTTGATGACTCAACTTGATTAGGAAAACTAAATTATCGCTCTCAGCACCCCATTTTTGGAGCACCTCATGGACCTTGGAAGCATAGGCGCATTTTTCCATCACCATTACAGCATTGCCCTGGTCAACCTTAGTGGCGATGAAATCTCCTTCCTTGATCTTCCTCTTCAGACCTTAAATCTTTCCTCCCAATGCATTGCTCATGCAATGGAGGGGGTGTATTACGGACTATTTCCGCGCATTCTTTTTGGGCATTAACACTAGACCAACTTGGCACGGTGAATATAATGTTACGACTGGATTGAACCTCTTGGTTCATTCAAAACTCTCTGATGTGCTCTCCCCCTGCAAATTTGATCAGTTTCCGAGAGAAGTCAATGAAAAGTGTCGCAAGTTTGAGAGGGTTTTGAAAGAGAAGAAAAATAGGAAGTCATCTTCCTTGATGAATGAACAGTCTTATGTGGCCAAGGAAGAGGATTGAAACGGCGTTGTTATTTAGGAATTCCACCCCCCCCCCCCTCATAATTGATAGTCAGGTAAAATTTAATTTAATAGTGATGAAACAGCATTCCTTGAGAAAAGTTTGAAATTTAGTCTACCTTCCCTTAAGAATGATGAAACTTCAGCAAAATATGTTGTTCCAAATCTCACTTGCAACTCTGAAATTTTTGGCTGGTGTAGTATAAGTCTAGTATACTGTGAAGATGAATAATAAATGAATCAAAGATCGACAAACACAGTTTAACCTGCATAGAAGGCTAAACTTACTATAGTAGCCTAGCGAGTATAGGCCCAGTATAGTTAAGGCTGAAGGTCAACATTTTTTCAGTCCCTGAAGTAGGTCAAGGTCGATGTACCGTAAACTTCAAGACCAGTTTAATAATATTGTCATTGATGACGTCATGAAGCGTCTCGTTACGCAGGTTTTCAGACCCTGAGCCGGTCTTCACAAAAACATACCTTGGGGTGAAAATTCTGATTTTTGGGATACTAGCGGATCTCTAAAGCTTTTGAGACGCAGAATCTAACAGATCATCTGCTGGTTGAGTCCATGAAAAATTGGGACAGAAACGATCATACCATGGAAATGTAACGACCTCTTTCTTTCGCTAATTTCTCAAAACCAAATTTCTCGCCTTAAGGTATATTTTTGCGAAACGCGTCACAATGTCAATTTCGACCTCCGAGCTATGCATGTTAGGAAGGAGACTTGCAAAATGTCGACCTCTTGAGCAGCTATATATGATGGAAGAGGGACTCGGAAGAAATTCGAATATTGACCTGTATTTGATGCGGGGAAACAGCTTCCCTGTTTTCCTCTATTAACATACTTAATGATCCCAAGCAGCTACAAGTTTTTTTGCTCGGACTCTTTCTGCTGTTATTTGGTAACAGTGTTTCTCATCTCAATTTTAGTCTTGCTTAATACTTACGCTTTTTTAGGACGTATCCTTCTTGCAGCTCGTCTACGTTGCGCACATTCGCACCGAGACCCTTGAATTCATTATTTGATTCCTAAACTCTTCTTTTGGTGAACGACTAGCATCACCGTTGAGGGTTGTACAAAATACATGACAGAAATCGAACAAAAATTTTCTTTCGAATTTGAAAAATCGTTGTTACTTTTTCGTCTCTGTTTACGCAGGCAATGTCCCACTCGTATGATTGGTATCATTCATTACCAACATTCTTGAATGTGGCACGAGGTAATTCAAGTGCACCTTTATCGCGTACTCCTTTCTCCTTACCTTTTCAGACCATAACGCGGAATAAAATTACCTCGAAGAACGAGGAAATCTCGGTTGTTCTCAGCGGCATTAAAAACGAACAAATTTTATCGCGGAGTAAAGAAGAGCTTTTTTTCTCCCCTTTTCAATTCTCGAAGTCACGATTTAGTTCAAATATTTGGGATACTTGACAACGTACGCCTCTGATCGCGATAGGCGGTAATTATTTATAATTATCACCCGTTCGTGAGTAGATTGCGAGCATTTTAATGACCGCGGTTCGAAAGACTTCTATGCTTGATTACTCTTGAAGAATGTATTGAGAAAAAGAACAATTCTAAGTCGTGTTATAATCGTGCAGTTAGGATAGGTTCTTGTTTCTTTTTTTTTTTCTTTTTTAATTCTTTAGCGTATGTTCAAGAAGAAGAGAGGAAAGAAAAAAAAAACTGTTGCAAAACAGAGGTCATACAAGAAGTGTACAGCGGTACGAGTTTATGTATATAAATAAATTCAAGAGCTTTTGAAAGCTACCAACTATAGCAGCGAATAACTCTATCTTAAGTTCAATTAGTCGTATAGATTGTTCTTAATCGTGTTGTATTGTTGTAATTTTGAATACAATCACGCATTATATTATTTTTATGCGCGTTGTAATATTGTAATCCATTCTGTCAAATGCCCCATGCCTGTGTTGGCTTCCCCTCTCTCTTTTTCTTGTTTAATAACGCGCTAGAGAATGATTTTCTAACTGGAGAAGAATATGGTGTTGCTTCAATTTTGATAAACTTTTTTCTCATTGTATCCTGAGACGGGGCAATGGATTATACGTGTTTGGTTCGTTAACCGACTTATTCGATCGAGTCGAAGCAAAAATATGTAGTAGCCTCCTGCTTTAAGATGATACCTCGAGTATATATTAAAGGATGTGCCTAGTCCTCTGTCTGATAATTGCATGTAAGAAATGATTACGTCTGACGTGCACGAAACCAGCGATGGAATATTAAAGTATAACTTTTTATTACGTATACGTCGTCGGTCATCTTTTCTGTGGCAGCGTTTTCGTTGATTTTTTTTCTTTTTCAAATAAAAAATAAAGCACGGTCCGTCAATTATTGTAACCTCGACTTGGAATTAATACCGTGCTACCACCGCTTCTTAGTTACGTTAATAGCTATCTGCGAATCCGTCACCTGTGACGGAGAGTACATCAGCTACAGGTATTTCACCCTTTGAAGAATTGTATAGTTGGCGGTTCGAGCTTATGTACCGCATTAATAGTGTACGTCGGTTCGTGATGTATGCTCTGTTTATATGTATGGAACAGAAACTCGAGTTCATGATGTTGTTCAACTTACGAGTATATCAAACAAAACACGATAATATTCTAAATGCTCCAGTGGTCTTTAGATTCTCCTACTTCTCCCAGTCTTGTGTATGGCTGTCTCGAGCGCGGAGGATGTTATAGTGTAAGGTTGAGTAATTCAAGAGGAAAAGTGAAACATGTATTATTAGAAATTAGAATATCCGTCAGCGTAATGCGGTCAATTTCTTCTCTGAGTCGCTGACTAGCTCGCAGAAAACATAATAATTTTACGATAATGTATGTATTGCACTTCCCCTCCGATTCTGAAGGTTTAGTCGAAACCGAGATTGTGATTTCTTACAATTTGCTTGACGTATTTGGCGTAAACATTTGTTGAATTTGAAAATGAATATGTGCTGACGAGAATGCCTTTTTTGTATCTAGAAAAAGGAAGCCCAGATACTAGATGATGCAAGTGAAATTTTGATCACTGGATGCTCTTCTAGTTACTGACCAGTTTGCCAAAGAATGGATTTGGTAAATCTGTGTCTTATCTCTGTTGTCTACGAGTGCACAAAAGAGGGGGAGGGTAAGATCTACAAACTGAAGGTAGTCAAGACAGAAGACAAAAATGATCATCGAAGAGTCATCTCACTAGTACTTACTTCCGGAGAAAAAATTTCTCATTATGAAACAACGATTTTATCCCTTTTTTTAGCGGAACTCGCTTTCGTTGGGGGGTGGGTGGGTGGGGGATCTCCTTGGAATTTCCGCGAGCGCCTGCGAGGTTGATGACATCATCAACCTAAGGTTACATGCCTTGAAAGAATTTTGACTTTCGAGCTATAAAAGGAGAACTGAAAAAAGTTCCCGTATCAGACTTTTAATTTTACCGCAGAGCACAGAACTGGCGGGTTCCCCGCTGCCATTCCGGATTTGCAACAGTATCTGCAGTCCAGGGGGTGGGGGGAATCGTAAAAAGGGTTAGAATGACTTCTTTGCAGTTGACCTAGAAGTTGGAACTTCATTAACAGATCAGAGCTTGTTTGAGGACTAAAAAATCGAGCCAAGAGGAGAAGATAAGTGAGTAAGTACAATTGGACTCGAGATTATAGGAGGAGAGGAATAAGTTATGAAGGTCCAAATTTCAAAAAAGTCACTTTCTGAAAGAAAAAAGTCTTAAATTGTGCTACCAACGCCTGGAACCAGCTCTGGAGCCGTTTTGAACCGTTACGGAGCCGCACGGAGCTGCTTTGGAGTTAAAATACGGCTCCGGAGCTGTTATTTACCGCTGGAAATGCAAAATTAGAGTACCACCAGGTCAGAAATGTGCCTAATGTGGCACCGCCTTGGCAACTTTGAGGTGAACCTAGTGACTATCTTACAGGAAGGTCTACGGCATCATTTTTCTAGAAGTCGATGTAACCTGGTATCCTCAGAAAAGAGATGATGGATGAGGTAGAGCTTGACAACTGCGGGAGAGTGAGAATTCTTGGGACGATGGGATTAGTAGATTGAGGGTCTTCGAGAGCAAATGAGGATGTGAGGGAGGAGGAAAGCGGCTAAGAAGGAAATAAGAAAGCGCAGTTTCTTATACAGAAGGATTAGATGTCACCTGGAGAGTGGCACCCGGTGTTCTCGAACGATGTGGACCCAGGAAATTCTGAAGAAATAATTATGTTGGTGTGTTGTTTCGAGACAAATGTCAGGGGTAGAGGTTTAATCAATGTTTAGGAAAAGGATGAGAGCCCAAGTTCGTGATGAGTACCTGGATAGGCTTCAAGCGACAGAGGGGGTGAATTACGTGGGCTGAAAGCTTTTGAATTGGTGGTAAGATTCGGATATTGGGCCGTCAAGGCCAGAAAGTTAGCATTAATGAGTGGAAGAACGCAATAATGGAGAAGAGGAACGCCGCATAGCCTGAGTGAAAAGCTGGCGCGTAGTGCGCCGAGGGCTATGTGACGTCCAGAAGATCGAATAGAGTCCACGAATTTTGGACATGTAGGGAGAGGATGAGAGATTGGGAAAGGAGTTTGAGGTCAAAGCCAATGAGTGGTATGACATGTATTGGAAAACGTTCGAGGAACTTCAGGTATTTTGCTCTTGAGATTTCGATATGGTAGGTACAGGAGGAAGACCAAGAATTTTTGCATACGATTGGATGCTGATTCTGAAATTCTGTAGACGCGGAGGAGGACGGATTGTGGGGCGTGAGCATCTTTCCTAGAACACTACCATGACTTTCTCTTTGTCTGGAAATTAATATCTACGATGATTTTATTTCATGAGATGAACATTGTTCAATACCTCTTTTACTTGAATATGAATGTTGAGTAGAGATCCAAAAGTTGATGGCAGTGCCAGGAAGTGAAGGCAATCGTCCTTGGTACGTGTCAATTGTCTGGAGATGGAAATAGACAAGAAACCTTGAAGATTCAACCCCCCCCCCCTCTCTCCCCTCCCGGCTGATTCCTCGAATCTTGAACAAATTCGAATGAGCTATCGCAATTTCCTATGATTCAATTCATCATGAAAAATAATCCAGGTTTGCGATTCAGTTTCGGGTGGCTAACCTTAAAATCGCCTTTTCCTATTTTCGTCCCCGCTTATTTGCCTTTGGTTCGATCTATTGAATCAATTTCAAGGTTCACTGATAGAGAAGCCTATAGCGAGGGGTTAAATCTGAGTCTCTCATCAAAAGTGCCTTTTGGTCACTTTAAATTTGGTCCAGGCAAACTTAGAACTGCAGTACGGTCTAAATTCCTTTCTTTCCTCAACTCGAACTTCAGAATGATCGGTTTCATAGAATGTGCTTCTAGATATTTCATATTATTCAATGAGGTACATGATCAACCTGTGTAAGCTTATTAGATCTTCTTGAGTTGTCGAAGGTCAAGTTCTGACGACGCTGTACCTACTCATAGCTGAGAAAGGAAGAAATTCTTGAATCATAAGTTGACGGAATATTCGTAGTACCGATGCCGAATTTTTTCTTTTTTGGTATAGAAGTGTTGTATCATAATGCTAATATCTACCTCTTCAATTTTTGTTACAGGTGAGTGACTGGCTACATTTTAACGTCATCAAAGTTTTAAAAAAGTATTCTTAGTATGCGCCTAAATTTTGGATGCAAAAAATTGCAGTACGTGGTACGTAAGTCTTATAATTTTTATAATAATTGACCATTCCGAGAGTGGCACAAAAGAGTGCATAATATTTATTATCACTCTCGTCAATTTGTGACATTATTCGAATACGTCGCGTCGTATTCTGACACGACCAGCCAGCAGCGAGCGTGAATAACGTCCGAAGAACTCTCGTCTTGTAGACGTGCTCGCAAAGTTTGGTACAAATTTCTTGGAAATACTTTCGGTGTAGTATAACGGTTATAAGAATCTGATTCAACGATATTGTGTAAACTTAAATACTTTCGAGAAAAGATTTATAGTTGTCGTAGCGCACAGTCAGTGGTGATCGGTAGAGTTTTACCGGATTTATGGCTCCCTCGTAAATGAGACGAGATATTTAAACGAATCCAAGAACGATTTACTTATGTAAACTTCGAGAACTGTTATTCAAAATCTTAATTCACGCGAAAATAAATTCCGTTCGTACTCTTTCCATTCAATCCTGTATTAAGGGAAAGTTATAGTGGCAGTGAGATTTTCGGCGTATAAGATCATGAGAAAATTTTTAAAAGCGTGCTCCTATTCTCTGATAATATGTTGCGTAGAAACCCTCTTAGGATCGTCAGGATGGGACGTAGAGACTTGCCAATAAATGATGGAGAGCTTAATTAAGGAATTTTAATTTATTTCACTTTCACTTCAAACTCCCTCCGTTCGTCTTTGGCTGATTTGCACTAATTCATTGTCAGCTCTTTAGCACTTAATCATGTTTACGAGTTTCTTCAAAATTGAGTTCGTTCTCGTGTGAACACGAATGACGGTTTGTAATGTTGATTATTGGTTGAAAATACTTCTACATCCTGTGAGTATCTCGTGCTCATTAGCTCGAGGTACTTGATGCGATTCACAAAACCGGTATCGTAACAATGCTGAATTTAGCTCCTCTTTTGACGTAAGGTATTTTATGGCATTTCAGACAAGCTTTGGATCTGATGCCTGCATGCAGTTTTGTTGAATCGTAGGGAAGATGGGATTTTGAACCTACTAGAAATATCATGTTCCTCTCAATTGTATTAAGTGCGAGGACTTTGCGATGTTTAATCTCAGCTGATTCTTTCTCTTTCGTTCTTGAGTTTACATCCCTTCTTTTCTATTGCATTAAACCAATCTCTCAAATAAGTTACCTCATGAGTGACGCGTTTTCTTGAACCCCCTGGTAACAGATTGAAGGATATTCTTCCTAAGTTCTTAAAGTAGGTCAAGGTCATTCGACTGATGCGGAATTCGCTAAGAATAGTATGAAAAATTTAGAGGCCGTTGCAGGTTTGCAATGGCAGCGAACCTATATTTTTAATGAGAGCCTGAAATTTGTCTAAGTCCTAGTTTCCAAGTCTTGAAAATGATGACGTAATAAGTTGAACGCGCTCACGATCACATTGGTGCGAAAATGCCTCCTCAGCAAATGAGTTGGCTGGGCTCTTCTCAGTATACTGTATACTAGGCCTGATATAATGAAGGCTGGAGGTTGAAATTCCACCAAGTCCCTGAAGTAGGTCAAGGTCATTGATGACGTCATAAATCATCCCGGCTGGAAGTTGAAATTTCTCCAAGTCCTTAAAGAAGGTCAAGGTCATTGATGACATCATGAAGCGCCTACGTCACATCACGTCACGTCACGCAGTTCACAGGAACCCTCCGACGCGGACGTTTTCTGAGGATGTAACCCCCTTAACAAAATGGAAAGTCCCTAAAGTAGGTCAAGGTCATTGATGATGTCATAGAGCGCCACACGTCACATCACGTCACGCAGTTCACAGAAACCCTGGGGTACAAACGTTCTGAGAATGTAATCCCCCTAACAAAATGGAAAGTCCCTAAAGTAGGTCAAGGTCGAGATCATTGATGACGTCATAGAGCACCTCACGTCACGCAGTTCACAGAAATGTAATCCCCCTAAGATATACTTACTTCCTTCTGAAAACGAGCTTGTTTTCATAATTTAATCTGGAATAATATTACCCAGTTTTCTCAATATTTTCATTGATAGGTACTCCTTTTGCAAGCCTTGAGTATGAAATACATTTCCCCTTCCCATTGAATCAACGAGCCTTGCAAGTATTATCAGAGTTACGGGTTCGGAGTTGGCAAATAAAGACAATAAAAATGAATACACATTTAGGTGTGGTTGTAAAAATAAGTAGCTTGGAGATAGTTCATCGTGCTAATGATTTCGAGAGGTAGTTTGTGATGCAGGGCGGGAAAAAATAATGACGCCTGATGTTTTCGAGAGCTGAGCGAGAGAAAAGAAGAATTGCTGAACATACTTACATGGGATGGGAAGCGACAGAAGGGGTAAACTACGTGTACTGAGAACATTTGGAAAGATGGTGAGATTTATGAAGCAGTCAGTGAAAAAGTGCGGTAATGTTGAGGAAAAACATCTGCTACCGCGCAGAGGGCAAGTCGAAGCCAGGAAGATTGGATTGAGTCAGCTATTGTGAGGTCGTTCCGTTGGGGTGGGTGTAAACTTGAGAATCGTAAGCAAGTGGGAGCGGAGTTGGAAGAGGAGTTCGTGATTACAGCTGGAGATAGATGAAGAATTCAGGCGCTTTGATCTTAAGATTTCGGGTTTTGTATTCGATGGTGAGGTCAAGGCACTTGACATTGTGAAATTCGGTAAGCGCAAAGAAGGGAGATCCGTAAGGGCGTCAGTATACGATAACTCTTTTCTTGTCAAAAAATCGAAATCCTCGGTCAGATGGTTGTCAACGGTCCACTGTAGTAGACTTGCTGCTCGTTGGAGGTCGCAGTAGGGAAATACTGACGTTGCCGCAAAGAGGCTGTTGGTAAGAGGAAAGCTTACTCTGCTTCATGGGTCATTTGTCGCGATTTGAAAGGGAGGAAGCTTCCACACTTCTTCCTATGGGACACTGTTTTGGACGGGTCAGCGGTTTTTATTTGGTGAAGACTTTGAATTTTGATGAGTACCGATCATCCGACAATGATCTTTCTGTACATTGGGTGCTTGTCTTACTCATGTTTACAAGACTGTAAAGTATTTTCTAACAATACTGCTGCGTTAAACCTCGCGATCCTTCGGTACTGTAGAATATTTTATAAAGCAAGCAGGTAAAGCAGAAAATTTTTTACTCGTTTGTTTCCGTCGAGTCGTCTTTGTATTCTTTATCGAGATTCTCATTTTCCAGTCTTGCTATTTAAGGTTCATTCTAGAATAAAATTTCGATCAACATTAGCGAATAATTTTGCTCGTCTGAAAATAGACCTATAATTGGAAGAAACGAACCTGGCAGATACGACAGGTGATAGAATACTACGATTTCATGGTTAACGCACCCATATCAAGGCCTCATTCGCGACTGTTCCAGAAAATTGTTTTACGAACACATCGAGAGTAAGAAAACGCACTTTCGATTGACTATTTTATAATTTCAACTGTTTATTTGCGTAGTAGCTCTTACTTTTAATTTCCCAGATGTCATTATTACTATTATCGCTGCAAGTTTAGACGTTCGATCTTGGCGAACGTCGAGTGTAATTTTCGGGAGGATACAGTGTTCGATAATCTCGATTTTTCCAAAAGCAGCGAGTTTTGAGCCTTTATCTGCGGTGTGTGAATGATGAACGCCAGTATTGGTAGGAAAAATATGAAAAACAAGCGTTCGGGGGTATTCTCATACTTTGCCTACGGATCTTCAAGTTTTCAGCCACTTTGGCCAATGTTCTCACCTTGCGACAGTCTGAGCTAATCAGTTTGTACACATCGTTTTTTTTCCAGGGGGGTAATGAGGAACATATCTTGGATTCTGTTGATCGAGTAATACACAGGACGTAGATTGATGTTTTTCAACACGAAAGATTCTACCAAAAAGGCGGCTTAAGAAGAGAATCCGCATCGTGTGATCGAGGAGAGATAGAGCGATACATTTTTCGACGTCAGTGTCTATATGGTTGACCTTGACGATGTATTTGATAACATTGGTCTCCTCGATCGCTCAATTAGAGAGAGGATGACATGAACCATTGAGAGGGTAGCCGCAAGTTTGTGCGAACTGGAGTGATAGGAGCTGCCGTGAGGTATCCGCAAATCTTTGAAGGTATGTCTGTGGCTGGAAACAAAAACATTGAGGCCATGATAATTGAGAGGCCGCTTATCGCGAGGGTGAATTGCATAGATTGGTTGGATCTGCAGCGCCAGTCCACAAACATAGAACGTCGTCTACCTACCGGTTGTTGAGTGAGAGAGGACCCTAAAGAAAAGATTTTGCCCTCGAGTCCGAGGAGCGTGGCTTGAGAAGAGCCGAATTTACAAACGTTGTGAGTCGGACAGGTTTCAGGATGCGTAAGAAATTTCTCGATCAAATTAAAAGGTATCTCGTAGTGAGGTACCAGAGGAACGTAAGTGTGCAAACTTTCAACGTCAAAGGAAACCAGAGCGAAATGGGGGGGAGGTTCAGTATTTTCCACACTGTTCTCAAGTTCACTGGTGTTACACTCAGAGAGATGAGAGCGAAACTGTGGAACTACTTTGAACCATCGCATCGGTCTACATACTAGCGAAGATTATAAGTAGGAGAGCCAGAGTCGTTGATGAAGTTCAAAACGTTTTTGTCATCAACAGCGCGGTCCATCACGACAATCTTTGGTTACAATGAGATTATTGTCTACGACCTTTTTCCCTGGCTATTTGACGACCGTACGCGTTTCTTGAGAATGCTGATTCAGTATTCCAGTGACTTCAACGGTAGCGAATTCATTGATACCCTACGACTCCACCAGTCTGAGCGCTTGACGTGAGGCAAGTAATAATTTGTTAAGGTTTTGCGAAGCGAAAGTACCTTACAGTGTTTGAGTTGGGACAATACAGCTTGAGAACGCTCATCCGAGACCATACAATTCTAATTGAAGCTTGTGTATCCTCTCCTTCCTCCCTCCGCCCCTCATCCGAAAGCGTGGATGGAATATTTTCAAAATTAGCGATATAGGAATCTTGTGGGGTAACGAGATGTAAGACGTTGATTGTAATGCATCGCTTACGGGCTGCATTAACCTGAGAAATGAAGTGTAGATGGCTAAAAAGTAACGCCTAATCTATGAAAAATTGATGATCCGTCTTTTCTGAATCCCATGAAGGAGATTGCAGAAGGTAGTAGCCGCTGATCCTCCATAGTGACCCGATTTACAAATTATTAATTCTATAACTGATATCGAATAGTACTGATTCGATTTTCTTGAATAGTGCTTTCATTGCGTTAGGATTTAATCATGAGTTGTTTGTGCGGGTGTTCCAAGTTCACGCTCTTCTGGTTATAAAAGGGTCAAAAAATACTGGACGCGATGCATAAAATTCTTTATAATTTAAATTATCCAATATTAGTGTCGTCGTTCGTCGTTTTGTCCGGGTTGAATGAAAAATATTGAATGAAAATAGATAGTAGGCAGCAAGGACGGACGAATTCCTATCTTATAATAGGAGCAAAAGATTTTTAATGAATTTTCGTGTGAAATTGAAAAGGGGGGAAAAAGCGCTACTGTTGCTGCTAGTGTCGCTGTTGACTACAATTGCCGACTGAGAAACTAGATACGAAGTATGTGTGTGTGCGTGTGTACTGACGGAGAGACATCGTAAATAGTTTCAGGTTGATTATCTTATAAGCAGAGGTAAGAGAGCTACCTGACTGGAACGTTTTCCATTTTTCGTGTTAGGAAGATATTGGTCACGGTAAACCGCGATGCATTGTTATGTCGAATTATTATGACAGACTGAAAAAGAGTAAAACGAAAAGAAAAGAAAAGAAGAAAAACTACAGGAATAAAACGATTGTGAAGTCGTTGGCTGGCAAATTAAGGAAGCTGTAAAAAAATTTCGAAGGTATTACAGTATAATTTTAAAGCAACCAGCATTGTATATGTTACGGTTAATAGCTCTACTCGTACATAGAAAATTGAACTGGCGATGTTGGCGTAAAGATTTAAAAATACCGCTTCGTGTTGTGGACAACCTTACTTGACCTAGCCTGCGGAGTTGTGAAACCCTCTTCCGTAGAATTTCCAACTCCTCCTTCTCTCTTCTGCCATGATACTGTGACATTTGCACTATTGTATGTACTGAACTGTTGAGGAAAAAAAACAAGGTCCGCAATATCGAAAGTTCAGCTCTTCTTTCTCGAGGAATTTAACCTTCAAAACGTAACAGAGGAATGTGAAAAAATTGATCAGTGAGCAGAGACAAGGGGTCGTATTTTTCTTGAAAGTTTGAACGCTCTTTCTCTTCCCTCTCGTTGAACCTTGTATAGGTCAAAGTCAGGAGAGCAGAAATGGTGAAAGAAGAGATGATTCTGCGTAAGTTGTCGAATTTCTAAGAATCAGAAAAATTCTACGTCAATTTGAATGAGGAATGTTCCCAGTAAATAAGTCGTGAAAGAAATAGAAATACTTTCTGTGGACAGAAAGAGCATGACTAAATGCACGAGCACGTAAATACAGAGTATCACAATATACCCATAATACAAATAATACGACCTTGAAGCGTTCGTTGAATTTTATTGCGTTAACGTATTCCGGTTGATTTCTTCCACTTATATATTTATTTTAGTTTTCATTTAGACACAATTAAAACACTGTTGCTTAATAATCCGATGTGCGTAAGAAGGCGTATAAACCGGCGAGCCGATTTGTAATATAGCAGCGAAATTTCTCACGCTCTCTCAGAATTTTTCATGTATGCGCGCGGTTGTGTCGACGACGAAAAAGAAGTTTCAGATTGAAATTTACGAACCTACCCTGTGCACCTTTTTTTTTTTTATTCTTGTAGAATGTCCAGAAAGAAGGGAAAAAAATGAACGAAGTAGACTATACAGTCGTATATGTGTTGTAAACTCGTTATTTAACGTTTGCGAGAGAAACAAGTTGATCGACTTCGAAAGAGGAAGACGATGGAAATGTGATAATAAATAGGACGGAGTGCATTATGACGGACGATGTTGTCTAGATTTTTTATACAGCGCAAAAATAAATAATACATTTCATAGTCTACGCGTGCAATATGTATCGCAAATAGAATAATGGTTTTTAAAGAATGGCCGCAATTTTCGGAATAAATTGACAAAATATTAGTCTTCTGCGTTGAAGTTGGATTCTGTTCTAACATCTGAATGATTATTCACACATTGTTGGAATTTGAAAAGAAAATATCATATTTCATGTGAGATAAACGAATGTAATTAGCCGCTCAAATAGTATTTCTAAGATATATTACAGCTGTAAACTGAATTATAATGCTACAAATAACAATAAAATGGAAGTCTTATATCATACGAAAGTACTAAATTTAGAAGACTGTTACATAATGTAGAAATGGAAAGGCAGAGAGTGAAACTCTTTTTAATTGGGTTTTGTCACTATCTTAATTTGATAATGTGGTGTAGTCAGGGCTGGATTTGAATGTTCTAGTGGGGTTTTGGATTTTATTGCAATTTTGTGGTGAGGACCCCTTCAAATCCATGCTGCTACCAAAATCCAGTTGCAAAAGCTCTGAAAGGCAACAGCATTCTCTTTCTATTTGCGAGTAAGAGCCGATTCGAATTCATAACTTCGTGAAAGTTCTGCTCATTTTTTCTCTTTGGTCGATGTTCAGTGTGAAAATTTTGAGGTATAGTTTGACCTGATCTATTCTATTCTTGTCGACCTGATGAGGCTCGTTGACGTAATTAATCGCTTCTTGAAGGTCTGAGGATGTTTTCCCGAATTCGTGTGCAATACAGTAAGACATATTGAATAATGAAAACTTTCGAAAGCGCTTCCTACAAGACATCTACGACGGACGAATACTAGATCATTAAAACACTCTGTGACGTAATTGCGATCATTTTCTGAAAACTGAGATGAGAAAATTTTGTCGGGAATCGATAAACCCCAATGACTGAGAGATAATTTTCCCTGTTCAAGACTAACATCATTTCTTGAATGCTTTTTCTTTTTGAATTAACGAGCCTTGCACCTTCACGAGTGGGACGATGAAGAAGAATATGAATGGGATCGGGTGTAGAGAAAGACAGATGGGAGGTATTTTGTCATACTAGAGAGGAATTGTGATGCTGGGAGAGACACAATGGCGGAGCCTGATGATGTCAAGAGCGAAGGATAGATGAACCAAGAGGGTGAGATGCGTGACGACCTCCCATCATCTTTACAGAACATAATCTCATACCTTCACGAAGCCAACTATATCCAACGAATCTAATCTCACAGGCCCGCCAAACTCATAACCCGAGAGCAGTTATAGAGTTTCTACAAAAATAAATAAATAAATAGATGAAAAACGGGGGAATGGTTTATCCTGTGCTGGGTGAGGATGACCACTACTATCGGGAAAGATGGTTTCAAGTAGACCAAGGAATTAAAATAGATAGGTGCTTATTGAGGAAAAGAAATCATACCAGGAGGAGAGGATGAAGGAGCAGTAATAGTATTCGAGACTATGAAAGGAGGACGGGAATGGATCAGTAACGGAAGGTTAAAGCAATGACTGTTTGGGGGCAAAGTCCATTGCATCATGTTTCAAAATCGATGTGTGAATATCCATAGAAAAGAGATGGTGATGATGAAGATCTTGACGAGTGTATAAGAATAAGGATGGTAAAATGAGGGGCGAACGGATGAGAGAGAATTAGACAGTATAAGGAATTTGCGGGGAAAGGGGAAGCCGATGATGAGGGAGTGGTGGGTGAACATAAGAACAGCGGAGTTTCTCATCCGGAAGTGAAGATGTTGCCCTGAGTGAAGACTGCATATCTGTTCTGGGTCTCGGTTGGAACCCATCCGCGTAGCAGAGAGGGTGCGATTTCGAGAATTTTAGTTATATCGAGACCGATATCAGGGATAAGGGTGAACCAAGAAGAAGTGTATGACGAAATAGGAAGTAAAGACCTGAGCTTACGATGAATGTCTGGATGGGATTGAAGCGACAGAAGGGGTGAATTACGTAGGACATGGGAGGAAAGATTCGGTTATCGGACTGTTGAGACCAGAAAGTCAGCAGTGTAACGCTCGAAGAGGGCCGCTTATTGAAATTCCAACGTTCATCATTGTAGACAATTCAATTATACTTCATCCAACCTATTATCGATTGTTTATTCTTTTTTTCTGTGTCCCTCAATTTTCGAATTTCCAGTATCAACTTTTCGTAGAATACTCGATTCTTCAAATTGACGCTCTTCAGGTGCGGATCCAGAAGAGTATTTTGGGAGAAAAACACCTAACAATTTTGCTCTTTTGAATACATGTTGTCTTAGGGTGAGGTCTGTCCGAGTCCCTCCACTCTCATAAGTCTACCTCGACTCCTTGAAATAATTTCATACATAAGGGATGAAGGTGAGAGATGAATCATACAGTACTAAAATGATCTGTACTTGACCGTAGGGAGGAACTTTTCGTTTGGTCGAAGAAGAATCCATCAAAGATGCAAAGCCACTTATATTCAGACCTTGAGCTCGAGATATGTTGGTCGACTTTTAATTTTTTGTTTTTTCATTCGAAATTGTACTTCGCACTCAAGCTTAGGTCTAAATTCATATTAATGAATCACTGTTTTTTGAAGAAAAAAAATCACTTTTGTCGAAAATTTTTGGATTTAATTAATCCTGACTTCGGATCCCTCTTTGCTTCCTGAATAAATAATTCCGAATATTTTTATCATCATCGTCGAAATTTTGAGAATTTTCATTAGTGTCATTACCAGAGAAACCGATTTGTATTGAAACTTACTTCTTGTGAAACGTTATTGTTGTCCTAACTTCTCGGAGCTGGTGCTCTTCCTGAAGGTTCTCTTCACAACCTTGTATGATTTACATCTCGAAGGAGATTCTTGAAACATTAACTGTGAATAATTGCCCTGGGTCCGATCCCATAATTTTTGCGAGCCCGTCCTCTTCTGGGCGGAAGGATCAGAAACAGTCATAAATCAGGATGCTCTGGATCTCTTTCGGAAGAAACTAAATCGATTCATAATAAATTATTCGAACAGAAGGTCTTGATTCTCTCTGATCTGTTATTGAAAGCTTCACATGAGGTGGGGAAAGGAGTGATCAATTGCCAATTCATCTGCTTATCGTAAAGGATTTCCGTAGAATGAAACTGAATTTTATTTTCGAACCTTATCAAATTGTAACCAACGTCAAATTCGGAGGTAGGAGTTTTAAAAACGAGGAATAAGCAAAAATAAGACTGGTATCAAGTCCTCCAAGCAAGCTGACACCATTCTCGCTGGCCCTATAGTTTCGGGTATCTTGGATGAACAAAAAGTTTCCTTTCTCCCAGCGGCTAAATCGGAGAGAATGGGCGAACCAAGAAAGCCATCTTGTGCGGATCTCTAAATCGCTCGCGTTGTTTCGATAAGATTATGGATCCTAGTGCTCAACCGTGCTTCTCCTCGCCCTTTCGCTTGCCATCCACAATCTTGCAAATTTTGCGTTCTCTGACTTTGGAAATAGCTACAAATATCTCGGTTCTATTTGATCGTTTTTAAACTCCCCATAATACGTATTGCACTGTTTTTATTCACACATTTCTGCCTTTACGAAACATTTTCATCAGTATGAAATTTCACTTGTCTAAAACTTGCATCTTTTGAATACCACGTGAGTCATCTTATTGTGGAAAATTTTGAGGTAAATGAGAATATCTTCGACCCTGTTGTTGAGAAGACGTGCAACATCGATTTTAAAAGTCTCACTTGTGTGATACCGAGAAATGGTACACCAAAATTCTTACCTCCTCGTTCTACCTTTTAGCCGCTTGAGACACTTCATACTAGCATTTTTCTAACGAAAAGCATTATACGTGAGATCGCTCGTTCGTTTGATGTTTTCATCCTAACGTAAAAGGAAAAAACCCAGATTTATAATCCGATGAAACGATGAAATTCGAGGACCCGCGCTAAAGAAAGAAAAACTCGACTCAGAAGTACCTGAAAATTATCCACTGCATTTAGTGAGAGCTGTTGTCTGAATATGGAAAAAGACCAAGACCATAGAGAGGGAAAGAGTCGAAGACGACCAAACCTCGCGTGATATCGAAGAACTACGTACAGAAAATCGCTCCTAGATGAATTTCTACGCTATATTATTACTCTCAAGATGAGTGTTTGATGCCCGCTTAACACTTTGAATGTTTCATGAAAAACGTGGCTGCGCTTCCCTCTCGAAGGCCAAAGTTCTCAAATGAATGCAAGAATTCTCTATTCAAAGATTAGAATTCCAAAAATGTGATTCTTTGTCATCGCTTTACAGGTTCCCCGTTTATGAGAAAGTCATCTTAAGGAAAATTTTACGAGGAATATTTTTATGAAAAATTCTTTGCTTCTTGAGGGGAGTCTGGAACATGTTCTTTAGGGCTATAATCAGTATCGCTATTTTCTCGATATCCTATTCTGCCTAGCAATCCTGACGGAGTAACTATTTCGTATGGTAATTAATGCTCGTATTACTTGAAATCTCTAAGCGGGTAATGTGAGTCACAGCGCATTATTTAAACCTCATACACCGGAAGAACTTATCTACTATACGCATTTTAACAATATACGAGTACATATACTCAACTTAATAATACAACTAAAGTTACATTATTCGGGAACTGATTTCACGTTGCAAACCGATAATTCTTTCGGAACCACAAAATATCAACTTTGACGTATATCTGTAATTTTCTTTTTCCTCATTTCTTTCGGGTCACGATTTTAATTCAAGCAAAGAGTGAGCGAGAGAGAGAAAAAGAACACCATTCAAACTGAATGAATACCTCTTGAGAATACTATACAATTTTGTATCGTTCGTGCTGATTGATTTGAACTTATTGTAGGCTGACTGACATCTACAACTGTATTATCGTTTGCAACGTGATCACATCGAAGGTACATCAAACTATCTTCATTTTATACAGCGATGATCACGAGCTCAATTTTATACGTATATACGGGCTTACCTTGTTGAAGAATTTTACCGGTACACTTTTTATATTTTACCTTTATATTTCAGCACTACTATGCGGTATGTACACGCGTCGGTTATTACGAAAACGGATGAAAAAAAAAAAATTACAACAGCACATTGATCGTTGAGATGCGAATCCGCGATGGATGTTGACAATATACGAAACACCACGAATGGCCTGAGAGAATCACGGCGATTTTAAAATGATTCCGTGATTTCTTCCAGTGCCATTAGCAGATATTCGTGTTCGGCTTGGTTTGTAGACTCTTTCGGCTGCGGGCATCATCCGACAATTTTGAAGATCACCGAATCACTAGAAGTGAAAAAAAAAAACAGTTCGGTAAAAATTGCGTAAAAAAAAAACGAAATATCTCAATTTAAAACTTTTCCGAAGGGAGAAAAACCGAATCACAATTTTATTCTGTATCTCGAGTAACACGTCTTCGAAAGGTAAAAATAGAAACGTTTGTAAAAGCTTTCGCGAGCAACAGGTAGTACCTGCTGTAAAGAAAACACTATTTTTATAAAGACACTGCGCTAGACAACCGCACAGCCGGTACAACAATACTCGTTAACCACTAACAACAACGGACAGGTGTTAGCACATCCGTATGCTGCCTCGATTGAAGACTACTTTCATGGTAATAACATGAAGGTACCCAGGCTGATGTACCGTTCCCTCGAACGCTACGTTTTTCTTCTTATTCGTTTTTTTTTTTTTTTCCACCGTTTGGTAACAATAAATGGGGGACACCGTTTGGTAGGGGCACATCAGGTGAGAGAGTGAGAAGAGAATATAGCGTGATTGGAGTGTGGAGAGGGAGAGAGAACGAAATGAAACAAAGATAACTACGGTGAAAGAGTTATAAGAGTAGTTACGGTATAACGAACCGTGATGCGTTCATTCGTTCGTCCCGGTTTCCTCCTGGGGGGCTCGCAGGCCGCCGGGGATGTGCTTCGTTGCGCATGACATTCGCTTGCGCCCGGTTGCTGTACTCTGCACTCGAAGAGAGTTTTGGAGTGGAACCGGCGAACAACATGATCGGCTTGGAGGAAGTAAGGTGGAGAGAGACAGAATTAAAAAAGAGGAGAAAAAGAGTGTGAATCATTGTCTTTTTTCGTACATTTATACTGTGCATATATCGGCTCAACCATACGGCAATAGTGTACGTTTATGAAAATTTCGTGTACAGTATTGACAAATCACGAAAATTGCCGCTGCGTGGCAGCGTGCTGGAGAGCACAGGGAAAAGGAAACGAATTTTCGTAAACTTCGTGAGTGGGGGTCGGAGGGAGTTTTTTCCGCGGTACGTATTAGGAAATCGGTCGATACGATGATCTCTTTTTCACATCTTCCGAGAGTTGTCGTCGGTTATTTTTATTTCTTACACATTTTCTGCTTGAATAAATCATCGAACTATACCAGAACGAATTCCGACCAATCTGCGGCGAGGGAACTTTACTCAATCTCTGGCGTTCAACCGGATGAACGCCGTCATGGAAATTATTACCAGAGAGTGCGGAGAAAGAAACTTTTATAAGATTCGTTTAATAATGAAAGGAAAAAAACTATAAAAGAGAGCGAGAAAACGAAAAAAAAAAAAAGAAGAAGAAACGGAGAGAAAGAAAAGTACGTCGAAGAGGTGAATGTACTTATTGCTCAGTATATCTGCGGTACATGTACCGAGGTAAGTGGTTATAATTTTGAATGGCGTCAGGTGAGGTTAGGACTACTGAAGAGGGGCTGTCCTGTGCGAATTCAAAATCACGGGAAAAGAGTCGTGAACAGCGCCGAGTTCATTTGAATACGTACGACTCCATCACTCTTACGAGCTGGTCCGTTTGTACAAACCAAAAAGAAAATTACAGATCACTCCGTATGACAGGGTAGTCATTCAGCTCGTCTTCGACTCGTTTTTGGAAAATTTCTGTAGTAACTTACGCGCGAGTTTTGACTTAATTTTCGCTTTACCTCAGCCTTAGTTCGAAGGAGTCGAATTGCCATGCCGCCTATTGCTGCTAATTTATGTAGCCGAGTATATAGGGTGAAGAGAGAAAAGAAAGAAACAGCTCGAGGTTAAACGGAGAAACAAAGCACCTGAATACGATTACTGCACTAATAAACTTATTTTATCAGCTGTATTCGTATAGTTAAAGGTTATACGCCTACAAACAACTTGTAACCCGCATGTCTTTTTTATCATTAGCAATAGACGTTATTTTATTTGCTTTTTTTCTCCTATTTTATTCTCTTTTCTATCTTTCTCCCCGTCCCATGGCTAAATGTTCCCCAGACAAATAATGTTTGATCGATCTTGTACAGACCTTCTTTTCCGACTTGTCGATATTCCCTAAAACGAGCGCTTGCGGGCGACGAATATTATTTCATATGTACCTTTGCCAAAGTTCCTCTTACCGGATGCACTTTTCTAAGAGCTCTGTTAACCTCTTATGTGTACAGAAGCGAGGCATTGCAGAAGTTTTTTTTTCTTCTCTTCCTCTTTGAATAGGATCGTTCGCCTCATTATAGTCGCGCATGTGGAATGAGTTCGCAAACACATCTCTCCTCTCTACGATCTCGAGATGAATTCAACTCGGAGTTACGATGTTTCTCTAGATGCGTTTATCATTTGAGAGTTATATAATTGTATAGATATTTACCGTCTCTCGTGCTTAGGTAAGGTGGAAGGATAAAATATTTTCGAGGAATTCAATCTCACAAGAAATGTACCAGATCTCTTGGATACATAAGATCAAGAAATCATGAGTGATCCCTGATTGTCGTGATCTTAAACTGATTTGGATTAGCGCTCACATTTTTATCAAAGACGACATCAATCGAAGTCTGCATAAGTATGCATCCTCCATTCGCGGATTTGGAATCGAATAGGAGCGCTAGTGACGATATCTAGTACTAAGAAATGAACATTCAAACCGGGCAGCGCTAGCATCGCGGAGCTCGTAAGGAAAACTTGTGAAAATTATTTTTGTAGAATTGAGTCTCCGTACTGGTGTTCAAAGTTTCATTTGAAGGAAATAATCACATATACGAAGAGAAGTCTATCAATTTACATACGTTTTTCTGAAAAATTGAAACATTACACATACTTTTTCCAAAAAACCTTTTATTATCATTTTTATCGATCGCTGCGATCCTAGCGGATGCCCGGTGCGAATTGTGTCTCTGACCGTGAGAAGTTATCACCCTGAATATTGTCTCTTGGATACACAAGGTTGAGAATGCTGATCCCCAACTGTTGTTAACTCAAGTTGGCGGTCTTATTTTTATCGAAGACGATATCAATCAAAGTCTGCATACCTATGCATCCTCCATTCGCAATTTTGGAATCGAATAGGAGCGCTAGTGGCGATATCTATAGTATATTCTAGCTCCCCTCTTATCTTATATTTTTAGTACAAAGCTAGGAGTCCTAATCTAGTTCAAGTCCAATATACTGCATGTTGGATCCGCCTCTTCAATGAGCTAGATATGCAACGCTTCAGAGGGATGGACTATCGGGGTGAGTGAGTTTTCCAAAAGCCATTAGCCTAACTTAATCCAAAGAAGACTTATTCTAGACCAAGAAGAGGGGCGAACGAGCGGAACATGCTACCTCATAGAAGACATGAAACATGATCTTTATTCATTTGGCTATACCAGAAAATTTTATTTTAGGACTACAAATATTTGTCTACAGTCTCGTCCTCTTATGAGCTCCGATCTATTTTGATAATCTACCACGAATTCGTTCTCTACTTTACAGACATAGATTGTCGACGAAGGAAACTTGGAAAAATTTCAATTTTCGAGCTATATTTGGGAAGAAGGAGAGAAGGGTAATACACTAGTAAGGTATTTGTTGAAGACTCTACGAGGGAAATTAATGAGAAATAAGCAAAAAACATAATTCTCTCACGAAGAAGGCCTTGCTTTTATATCGAAATTTTTCAAAAATTATAATGTAGGTCAAATTCTTCGTGGTCAAGATCATCAGACTCTCTCTTTCCACCACAAATAAGGCCAATTTCGAAGTAATCCCTCGGTCAATTCAGGATGTGGGGTGTGACATCGTTCCGTTTAGGAACAGAAAATTTTTCCAAATCTTCTTTCTCGGCATTTTATCGTCTCACTCTAAAACAATACGCAGGTGTGAATAACCTCTTGAGACTCAGTATTTTGTGTGAATTTCAGTCATGGCGCCACGGTCGAAACTTCTTAGGATCTTCACGATAGAAGAAAACCTGAAATATTTCTTCTGACCCATAATTTGTATTTATCCCCATATAATTCTTGCCACTAAATTCTTCCTTCCCCATAGAATACCCAAACAATTTATTGGATATTTGGGGGGTGCAGAGGTCGATAAGCCTCAAAAACGAAGTAGAGTTGAAATGAATAATCCAATAAACTTTCACGGTTTTTTATGCTAAATTTTCTCGAGAACTCGGAAAAATATTTCAAACTATTTCACGATCTTCTAGAGACATTGAGGTTACAAACGCCCAAATTCGAGGAGAAAAATTAGTAATTTTGAAAAAGTGCGCTGAAAAAATTCTTTCGGCCATAGAGAAGGTTAGTGGATTTGGACTGTTAAAACTGATGATGAGAAAGGGGCAAAAATGCGCAATTAATTTTGACGCGACCAGAAAATTTCTCATCCATTCATCCGAGTTCATTAGATAATACTGTCAAATTCATGTTAATGGCGTTTATTTTACACAGCCAATTGCTTCATCGGTATTCTTCCTGAGCTGAGCAACTTCTCCGATCTTTATTATCATGCATGGACATTAAGTAAGATTCGGAGTACGGATTTATCTTTGTATCCTAAATTTCCTTGAATATATGTATTGTACGCGATTAAAGAGGCGTGGGCCACAGATGCACAGTTTCTCACACTGCCTTTGCATGGACGTAATCGGGCATTCTCACTCGCGTGAACGGTACCCTACTCAATGATTTTTATCAATAAGTAGAGATACACAGTGCTCAATGAACACTGTGATCCCATGTCAAAAATCACCCTTCAACAAGAAGATAGCGAAACAACGAGGCTCTACTATATGTACTCCCAGCAGCAAACTTTGTATGTGAGTTTCTTTGCAACGTCCGCGTGATCTTCTGTTGAACTGGTACAGAACAGACGTACTCATCGGTGTTCCGTAGTCTCTACAGCCTAGTACAAGTGTGAAGGAGGTTGTCAGGTTGCGCGGTGTTCACACACACACACACACATCATTCAAACCGATTTGAAATTATTGTATCGATCACGCTGCGACGAGTTCGTGTTCGCTCACAACGTCGTCAACAACACCATTGAAAAGGTGGTCACCATGTTTTTCACCATGACACAACCCATTGATAAAATCGACTGTACCTTCTCAAATATCATTTTTCGTGAATAATGTATGGAACAAAATTGCAGTCCTCTTAATTTCCTGTCAAGTGAATATAATTTCAAATTTCTGGGATGAATTTTTATCTATTTATTTCTTTAATCAACGAGCTACAAGCTGCTCTAAGGGCTATGAGCTCGGATTATTGATATCATTTCTCGTATTGCGTCAAACATTGAATCATTTTTGATAACAAATATATTTTTCTGACGAAAATTCACGTGAGGAAGGAGAAAGGGTTCGAAGAAAGAAAGAACACGAATTGATAACTGGACCAACGTAGAAATTTATACTTTTGATCTTAAGTGATTAAATTTACTAGGACGAATGAATGATGAACACAGAGCTCGCAAAAAATAGACTACTGATGTCGATCAGAAGTCGATTTTGAATCGATTCAGTTCTACCCAATTTTGACCGCAAGACTGGAAGTTGACTCAAAATCGAGGTCGATTTCAAGTCCACAGCGTACCTCACCAGAGAGAACTGCAAATCGACGATAGATTTGTGGACGTCGACTCCAAATTATCCTGAAATCGAACCCGTCGCGTAAGATAGATTTCTACAATGATTTTGGAAGAAGTGAATTTGTGGTCGATTTGGATGGTCGACTTTCGTCACGATGTGAAAAATTGTAAGCGACAATATACTCCTGAATTCCATCTTTTTGACGCAATTTTTCGAATATTTGACTTATAATTCATTCAATCATTTCATAATCATAACCACATTGGCCCAATTTCCACACCGTTTCAACTAATCAATCCTAGGCACGGTTGAATCCACCAGATACATTCCTATTTATAACTGTGGGAGTTTTTCAGTTTCCACAAGTCGATTATTCGTACTAGAAAACTTCATCTTCTTCCTACCCCTTTAGTTTGATGTTATAACTGAGCTCATCGAATACAAGTGAAAAAATTTCTGACAAAAACTTGAATTTTTTCTCGATACCGATGTGCGAAGTATTTTCAGTTCGAGTGTCGCGGTCAGATAATTATGATTCATTAATTACTAATACTTCCTTCGATAGAAATTTCATTCGAAAAAATGAATTCCTCTGGCATGCGGGTACGATTAATTTCGATACAGTATTTTTTGTAGAAGAAATTCTCGGAAACGAAGGATTGCGTTGTTAATTTTTCTTTCGTTTCCTATCACCCTCATTTACACAGTCGTCACAAAATTCTCTTACTCAGTACATAAATGGTCTATTACAAACTACTTCGTCCCGGGACGCCACGAAAGAGTGCTCGTAAAAATTCGTCTTCACTTGTTTTTCCATGAGAAATTATTTTACAATCGTCAGATGGTGTATCACATTACACGCTGCATCTAGGGTGGAAAATGATTTCAAGAGCTAAAAATTTGAATTTTTGAATTTTTAGGAAGTCGCAGCGTTTTTTGAGGAAGTTCTAATGAGCCTTTGTCGTGACTTTTTTTAATGTAAATTCCAAATTGAGCCTCCGATGGAATTGAATTTATAGGAATTATAAAACTGTCTAAGAATCTCTATTCGTTATTTGTAATTAATTTCGATGAAACGTTGTTGTATGCCTCTTATATGACTTTTTTCGTCATTTCGAAGTGTGAACGTTACAAGAATGATTATTACAGCTTTCAATGAACGTCCGCAGTATGCGTGAGAAAGCAAAATTTTTGGACTCGAAAACATAGAATAATTTTGCCAAGTTGTCGCGGGTTTTTTCAGGTTAGTAGTCACGAATCTATAGTGGTACCACTTTCTTACGTACCGACAATTCAATTTTATGATTCAGAGGGTTTCCACACTAAGCTCACATTTTATCATATTTATTTACACAACTACTAGAGAATGTGTACTCGTATATATGCGGGAGTATCAAAAATTTTATTGAATAAGGTGAAAGCAGCCGTGAATTTTTTTCTTCGGAAAGAATACGTCTTTTTTAGATTATTTTGATGCGTCTACCTCTTTTGCACTAATTATGGCTCGTACCCTGATTGTCTGTCTTCACTCCCACAACTTGGTGAGTTTTTTCGAAAAAATTCTCTTTTACATCGACTTTGGTAGGAAGTTTTCTTTCACCTGTCTCAGTTCATACTCTATTTCCATTAGAATGAACATCACTGAAATTCATAGCGTTTACGTCAAGATACTTTTATGCCCATCAGTAATTATCAAAAAGAATATCCGTTAGTATACTGTTTTTAAAATAACTCATTTCATTTTTACTCTTTTTATAGACATGCGAGACCATTACTACAATAACTTCCTTTCGTGTACGGAATCTTATACATACGATGCGATGGAAGGTATATTCCTATCGTTGAAATTTTCTTAATTAAGTTTCGCCTTTGTCGTGAATGAACCATAAATTGCTATAGTAATGGTGAAAATCGTAAAATATCAACTTCATCGGAGTACGAGCTGGAGCATTGATTATTTTCTGTGCGTTTCTCGAAAAGTACCGCGCTCATATACATGAAGAACTTATCCTTATTCTGTACCTAAGTTATAAACGAAGTTACTCTGTCTGTATTACATACGGGTACTGCATGATGGATAAAAGAAAAATAGAAACTCCGCGAGAATAATATTTATTAATAAAATATAATTTTATAGTTACGCGCGTATATTCAAAGAGAAGGTTAAGAGTAGAAATGAGTCATTCACGAAGAGTGAATTGAGCTTGCGGTAGAACGGGGGTCAGAAAGCATGAACCTGCGGGATAATGTGCCCCGAGGACTTATCACAATATTACTGTACATCGGTACAGAAATTGTAAAATTCTAACTCGCCAAGTTGAAATTGCACGAAGAAATTCTAGCCGCGGTCTTTAAGATGTTTGAGAAAAATGTTGCGAAATGAATTGCGTGAAAATAAGAATATCATCTCTCGAATGAAGATTTCTCGATTGAGCTTTTCAAAATATCGAAGATGACGCGAAAGAAAACAAATTTCCAAGGGGGCTATTCGTCAATTGAGAACGGGTGAGTGTTGGGTTTGTTGCGCTCTCCGTAACTAACGATGCCTCTGACTTCTCCCGCTTCGAATTCCTTTCTCGATTGGGGAAAACTTTAATTTTGCCAAATCAGCACCAGTACAATTTCAATATTGTTCATGCTTGGATATAAATTCTATTCATAGGTAAGAAAACACTAATTTTAGTAATGCACTTCTATCAATTTCTAGACTTGGTAGCCCTTTAGAAAACCCTCACTTTTCATTCCGTTGACCCAAAATCGCGACATTGAAACGACGCACTAGCCAATGCCAAACCCGGAAAACTTTCTGGAAGGGTGAGTTGAAGGTGTATCTCACAGTCAGAGTTAGTTTCCCTACTCAGTTTGTTCGTAACATATGATCAAACTACATGATTAGCACCTTTTCCGGAGGTTTGAGATAAAAGAGGGAGAATATAACCCCCATTTCTTCCCGACAATCCACTCCTGTCGACCCTCGTCTCGAGGAAACGAATTCAAGATTCTAGTTTCTTCACTCGCTGCTAACTTTCTGGCCTCAACAGCCCAACACCCAAGTCTTACCATCTTTTCAAATTCTTACCACTTCTGTTACTTCAATTTCATGCAGACATCTCGAACTTCACATTTTTGTGCATCAATTTCTTTCATTTCAATGTTTGACCTATAAAAGACTCCATACTCGCTCAAATTATTTGGTTTTTGTTGTGGAAATTTCTAGACATCTGCATATGGATACAAAATCATAAATAGTACTTTCAAATGTTTCTTATCGTGAAAATTTGTTAATGAAATTCACCTGGAACTCGCTCGAATCCTTCACACGTTCCTCAAGTGGGAACACTGATTCTGACATGGAACGCCTTGGATATGAATCATTTTATTAATGGTTGGCTGTATGAGTCAGTGTGACTAGTATGATCCTCACGGATTCAAAAATTTATCTTCCATCATGAATTGACTCCCAGAACACTTTAGGCGTGCCCACTCAATTTGACGAGACACTTGAGTTGGTGCCGTCGCAGAATAAATTTATAAGTCTGCTTCTGCAAGTTCAATGAGTTTCAATTCTTATGAAGGAACAGGAAAGTGTTAAAAGGATGAGTAACATCAACTTAGCTTGTACTAGATTTAACTCAACATCAGGTTTTATCAATTCTCTGCTGATAGACCTAGCTGAACTATTTTAGAAATATCGGAATATCAATTCAGTAAAGATCCATTGAAGTTTGGAGTGGAGATTCCATTGAATCCGAGCTGCACTGGTAGATATGATCATGAGGCATTCAGCACTTTCTCTTAAAATTTAAAATTGAAAAATGGAGGGTCGAGTAGACTTATGGTGGTCGAGGCAGCGAATTTGTGAAACTCGTTTGACTCTTCAACTCCAATTTGCGGTTTGAATTTTTAGAAAAATATGATACAAAAATTCATCCCAGACATTTGAAATTATATTCACTTGATAGGAAATTAAGAGGACTGCAACTTTTGTTCCATACATTATTCACAACAAATAATAATTTGAAAAGGTACAGTCGATTTTATCAATGGGTTGTGTCATGGTGACCACCTTTTCAATGGTGTTGTTGACGACGTTGTGAGCGAACACGAACTCGTCGCAGCATGATCGATACAATAATTTCAAATCGGTTTGAATGATGTGTGTGTGTGTGTGTGTGTGTGTGTGTGTGTGTGTGTGTGTGTGAACACCGCGCAACCTGACAACCTCCTTCACACTTGTACTAGGCTGTACAGACTACGGAGCACCGATGAGTACGTCTCTTCTGTACCAGTTCAACAGAAGATCACGCGGACGTTGCAAAGAAACTCACATACAAAGTTTGCTGCTGGGAGTACATATAGTAGAGCCTCGTTGATTCGCTATCTTCTTGTTGAAGGGCGATTTTTGACATGGGATCACAGTGTTCATTGAGCACTGTGTATCTCTACTTATAGATAAACATCATTGAATAGGGCACCGTTCACACGAGTGAGAATGCCCGATTACGTCCATGCGAAGGCAGCGTGAGAAACTGCGCATCGGTGGCCCACGCCTCTTTAATCGCGTACAATATATTCAAGGAAATATAGGACTACAAAGATACATCCGTACTTCGAATCTTACTTAATGTTCATGCATGATAATAAAGATCAGAGAAGTTGCTCAGCTCAGGAAGAATACCGATGAAGCAATTGGCTGTGTAAAATGAACGCCATTAACATGAATTTGATAGGATTATCTAATGAACTCGGATGAATGGATGAGAAATTTTCTGGTCGCTTCAAAATTAATAGCGCTTTTTTGCCCCTTTCTCGGCGCCATGACCGAAAATCTCTACCAAATTTCATACTTTCCACACAAAATACTGAGTCTCATGAGCTTATTCACACCTGCGTATTGCTTTAGAGTGAGACGATAAAATCCCGAGAAAGAACGTAGGAATTGGCTTTCTGACTACCCCCCTCCCTCCCTCTAAAGATCCTTATGTAATTATTTTCCAATCGTGATGTTTGGAAATGAGCCTGGGAAAATGTCTACCATCTAGTACATGAAAGGCAGGGCTTCGAAACGTTCAGATTCTCGAACTGTATATTGGAGGAGGGGGGCGGAAGAATTGAAGAGGGCTTTGAGAAGGGGGGCCTATAGGAGGATCTGGGAAATTTGCGCTCTCGAGCTACTTATGAGAGAAGTGGGACTAATGAGAGTTTCGACACTTGAGTTCTACATCTCAGGAGTAAAACGTGAGAGAATATCAACTCTTAAGTTTTATTGATGAGTACGACTTGGGAAAATTTTGGAAATTTGTTTGCCAGGGTCGTCGCGACCACGAGTTGACAAAGTTCCCTCTCCAAATAGAGTTAGCAGATTATGTGGAAAATTTAGGTGGTTAGCTGTAGCCAATAAGAACCCAGTATCATATTATTGTGAGAATAAATCTCTGAGAGTGAACCAATCACTAGACAGCATGGTTACTGCCTATGAGATCGCAGTGTTATACTATTAAAACTTATGCTTAAGGCCTTCTTCTCCAGTTGCGATGCAAATGATGATGGGGTAGCGCCCGAAAGTAAGTAGAATTTTACTTTTGAAAAACTTTTTCAATGTTAGTGCACTACTTACACCTCTTTTACTCATTATGAGTTCCAGTAATCACTAATTATGTCTGTTTTGTAGGAGTTTCTTTGCTTATACTTTCTCTAAAGCTCAGTTCCTCACCAACTCTCATTTCTCAAAATTTTTCTTCAATACAGTTTGATATTCCGATTGTTTCCAAGTTCCTGTCCCATTATGTATAGTTTGAAAGTCAGAATTTTCCTAGGCCCCGCTCCGATCACCTATAGCTCCGAAGTCAAAATTTTTCCAAGTCTTTTTCTCATCACATACAGCTTGAAAGTCAAATCTACTTTTTGCCGGATGGCGTCCGTCTTCTTTCTTCAATTAACTCCCCGATGAAACAGGTCCCCGTTGAAAGAATTTAGTTTTCTAGTTTCGATAATTTCTGCTCAATAGAGTGATGAATTTGTGTCCTGATCGAGGAAATTTGTTGTGATTATACTTCATCCTTGAGGACTAAGGGTTCATTTACCCTAAATTGGTTTGGCGAAACCAGCAAGGAGGCACTTCACGTTCGCGATCGTCTTCGAAGAGACAGTAATGCTGAAACTCTCCGTGTTTCTGAAAGCAGTGTATCTCGATATAAATTCTTCATTTCACCCAAAGCTTGAGACAAAGCCATTGGATGTATACGTACTACATAGCAGAGACTCAACAAACTTAGTAGTATTTGCTGATGTTACGTTTTTGAATAGTGAGGTAGATTTTTAGGTTTGACGAGAGGATGGTAACTATGTGTGCACTTAGAATTTCACCACAGCACTTATACCAGAGGACACACACGATCCCGCGAAATAAAATTAATTAAACGCTCAATTTAAAATGCCTTCATTAGCAGAAAGCAAAAAGAGGAAAACAAACACATCACCTTTCTAAAATAAGACGCGAAAAGTCGAGTGTTTGTTGTTTACATCCTATAAAAGATAAATCCCGAAATGATAAAATGAACGCCGTTCTGTTTCGCGTGTGTGCGTTACAATATAGTAGGAATGCCCCCCATTATCGTTTGATTAGAAAAGCTCTTGATGGTGTCGCTTTTGCGAGGACGCATCGCACCGCCCGAGAAAGCGACGACGACGTTCGACCAAAAAACGAAGAATGACTCGCAGGCAAAAAGGGAAGGAATTAACGCGACGATCGTTCAAAATGTTATAATAACGCTTTTATCCGCGAAAACAACCTGTATACTTGTGGTCTTTTCATCGGGTCGTATTAAGTGGGATTACAAAGAAATGTATATACAGCGGCAGCATCTAATTCCTTATGATATTGTCGTTTCATTACTCCGCGATTGTAAAGTCCGTCTTTCTATCTCAATTTGTCTGTTGCTCTCAGATTACATTTAACTTTAAGACGTCCGAAGAAGTGCAGCGAATTGGGCGGGTTAAAAACCGCACTACACTCGATGTAATAAGAACATAAAATATCCCTTAAAACAGTTCGAGTCGCCTCTGCACCTTTGTATTTTGAGACGAGCTTACCCTTCGGTGACCGCTACGAGGAAATTTTAAGCAGATTATTTACCGACTCAGTCCAAATATTTATAATTAACTCGCGAAGCTGAGGTACCGTCCTCTCGTAAAGGTTTTCTAATGCAGAGCGAAGACGTACGCGTAGATATTATTCACAAAGGAAAGAAGAAAAAATATATATGTAGACACGAAAAGGTAATTTTACTCAAACTGCAATTAGCACATGGTTCTCGGGTGCGGTTTTCGAATCAACTGCATTATTGTGTGTACTTATGCAAGCAAAACAATTCCGAAGGCAGGAGAAGAAGAAAAAGAAGAAAAAAAATGAAGCACTGAAAACCAACTGCGAGAAGCCGCAGCTGATCTACTCACCCGCGTTAGAAACAGGTTTTTTGACTGACATCGCGAACGCTACCAGAACCGTCAATTCCAAATGATAATTATACACCAATATAGGATATACACGAAGATTATACGAACATTTTTTTTATTATTATCATTTCTTTTTTTCTTTTTTAATTGACAATTCAGTGGCTGACTGAGACGAATGCCATCGCTATAATAATATTTAAAAACTCACCGCTGACGAGTTTTAAAGATCGTTTTCATCTGAAGAAGTGTACTCAGTGGTAGGGGAAGGACACGCTTCTGTGAACGTAATCGGTTCATCAGCTGACGCGCGATGATGAATTTATAAATCGCGGCTTGTCGGTTGCTATACGATACGTGTATTACTAAATTCGAAGTTATTCCGGCGAAATGAATCACTATTTTCTCGAAGCTCTACTTTGTCGACGTTTTCACACATTAGAACGGTGCACGAGTACAGTCGAGAGGGGCGTGAATGACCCATTTAAATAGGGAAAAGAGAGGGCAGGAAAAAGAATCCTAATCATTCCGATATTCTGCCTTTTACGAATCCGAATTTATTCACGTGAAATAAAAATCATTTCGAATTGTTTCACCGTAGGGTGGTGCGTGTTGGATGCAGAAGTATGGCAGGTGGCTAGTTAGGGGCACATGTTACTCGTCCGTTCAGACTTCCGACGAGGAGAAGCGTGGAACGTGACTTTTCTGTATTATTTTTAAAATGCGTATCTAGCGAAAGAAAAATGTAATTATGGCCAATTAGCTCGAAATCAATAGCGCGTATTGTGAAAACTCGAGTTCAAAAACTATTTTCAGCGAATTCTCATCGGTGATATAGAATTGAGACGGTCGTTATTTTCCTCGTTCTTCGTGAGAACTTGGATATTGTTGCTGAGGGTTATGAAAATGAGTAGCATTGATGCGAACAAGATCATTTTGGGACCACCCTCGTATGATTGCTGACCCAACTTTTAGTCCAATTTTCCGATTATCGTAAGACTTTGGATGGAGTAAAAATGCCAAACATTAGTGCTTGGAAAAAAAAATTGATATAGGCTTTGATTCTTCATCTTGAATGCGACGAAAATGTTCAAAAAAAGTATTTTGAATCAAGAATTTTACTTGTTTCAATGTGAGATACAGAGTTACCGAAGAAATTCTTTGAGATTTTGTAAAGATCGTATGCTGTTCTAGTGAGAAAGTTCTACTGGCTCTCCAAGACTTCTATAAACCAAAAATGAGTAGTCATTCTTTTATCAGAAAAAGTGAATTTCTTTCTAAAATACAGTTGATTGCCGAAATTTAATTTTCTTAACCTAAGGATAAAAATTCTTCCGTTCAACTTGGAAAAATTATGAAGGCGGATGAGAACTTCACAGACTTACTTTGAATTCTATTTGAAAGCACGTCTAGGATTGGAACTTGAGTATCGCCGGACGATCGTACTTTTTCCAAGTCATTTTCCTCTTAACTTATGAAGTTCGGAAGTCGAAATTTCCATAAGCCTCCCCCCTCCTCCCCACCCCATGAACCCTATCGACTCGCTATTTTGAGCAAAAGTCGTCTCGGAATTGACCTTGATCTGGAATCGATTCATCTCCGCCCAATATTAACCGCAAATCGACCCAAAATCAATTTTCTATTTCGAACGAAAATTGTCTCGGAATTGACCTAATTTATTTCTGCCTAATGTTGACCGCAAATTGACTCCAATTTGATTCACTGTTTTGAACAGAATTTGTCTCGATTGACTCCAAATTAATTCGCTTTCTTGAAAGAAATTTGGCTCGGAATGGACGTCAATTTTGAGTCTCACCTCCGCCCAATATTGGCCATGCAAATCAAACCAAAACCATTAAAAATCGACTGTAAATTGATTCACTATTTTGAACAGAAGTTGTCTTGGAATTGACGTTGATTTTGAGTCAATTTATCGTCGCCCAATATCGACCACAAATCGATCCTAAATCACTAGAAATCGACTTCGAAGTGATTCGCCATTTTGAAGAAAAGCTGTCTCGGAATTGACCTTGATTTTAAATCGATTTACCTCTTCCTATTGACCGCAAATCGACCCAAAATTACTGGAAGTCGACTCGAAATCGACCGCTCTTTTTTGCCATCGATCCGCATGGTCGATTCCCGGCACTATAGATTGATGTCACCTGGAAATCGGACGTCGGTTTTGAATCAATCATACGTCACTCATTGGCAAAAGACTTGTAATCGACGTCGAAATTTCCTTGACTTTGTGTGCGAAATTTGCTGGAGTGAATGAAGTCAGAAATGACTTGACGAATGATTTTCGACTTGAATATGTATTGACTGAAAATCGACGTCGACGTTGCGTCAATTCAAACCATCGCATTCTCTGGTCTAGCACAATTAAGATCCACGATTATGTCAAGAAGGTGACTGTATATCGACTCCAGACCGATTTTGAATTGAGGTTGATTCAAACTCAACCAGCATACATTCCCTGATAACGAAGAATCGTTGGTTAATTCAAAGCAGCTGATTTTAAGTCAGTAAACTCATTTTGAAAAATCCACTCGAAATCGATTTTAGATCGACGTTGATTTATGACCGATTTGAAGTCGACTCGGTACATCACCAAGGAAGTGCAAAGTGAATTGAAATCGACCAACTGAGCAGTCGATTTTAGGTTTGTAGAAAAATGTGGAGAATTCGACTCGATATTGATTCTAGATCGATGTTGATTTGAGATCGATTTGAATTCGACATCACCGTACATTACCCGAGAACTACAAAACAACTTGGAATCGACTTACTGAGCAGTCGGTTTCCCGTCGGTAGAAGAATTTGTAGAAGTCGACTCGAAATCGATCTGAAATCGAAGTTGACGTGAGGTCAATTTCTTTAATTTGAAAGGAGTAAATTTCCAGTCACTTTGACGTCCGATTGTTTGTCGATGCTGGGTTTCGACTAAAATTGACGTCAAACTGATGGTCGACATGGTTCATATACGTGGATCGGAGATGGAAATTTGTCGAAGTCTTCCCCCTAATCGGCATAGCAAAGAAGTTAGACCGAACGGAGGCATACTCGAAATGGTAAAACGAGGAGTAAAATTGCTTTAGCCACATCCCGCTCGGTGTGTCTGGCCGTAACTTGACCAATAGTACCAATTTTAAAGAAGTTGGAATTTGTCCAGTCCACCCTCTCTCATTCAGAGCTTGATTAAAAACATTTCTCTACATCATCCTTCTTTTTATATATGCATCGCTAGATCATGGAAAATTTTCCAACTCCTTCTCCTGATCAAACAGTAAACATTTCCCCAAATCCTCGCCCCATATATTTATAGCTCGATGGTGAAATTTCCTTACCTACCTCTCTTCCATGTACAAAGAGCTGGACAGTAGGGCTTTTTCAGTATTTCAAACTGCATACTTATTCTCCTACGTGATATCAAGTCGGTATTGTCTTCAACATTGATCTTATGAGTGTTGCTGGATTGCATACTCATTTTCGTTCAGGAGCGGTTTGTCAAGAGAGAGCAATGTTAGAAACACTACCAACTTGATAACACGTAGGAGAATAAGTATGCAATTTGAAATACTGGAAACGCCCGATTGATCGGGAATTTTCGAACATTCCCCTCTCGTAGACCAGTTCGAAGGTTCAAATTCTTCCTAGTCCTCCTTCTAATCTATACATATAGCAATGGCACATGTACAGCTCGATGGTTGAAATTTCTCTCGAGGTCCTCATCTCAATATTTTCCGAGACTGCTCTCGAAAACTCAAACGTTTTGAAAAATTGGAACAATATTATTTCTAAGTTTACTAGATTTAACTATCTTTGTCCTCTGTTATCTATCATGATTTTTGTGTCTGATCTCTTTGTATTTTTTTTTCATTTTGCAGGTAAGTTCCAGAGATGGAAATTTATTTCGTCTGCATTATCATTTTCTGCTTGGAACAGCCCTCAGGAAAGATGATGTTCATCTACTGGTCGATTCTTAAGTCGAAGAGTGGTTCAAGAGGCTTCAACTAATCAGGTTTTACGAAATCCTCTTCATTATTACAACCATTTGCAGAGAGGGTGAATGAAAGAAAATAATTGGAAATTAGCCTGGAAAATTGAATGAGGGTACGATTGATTCTATTTCGTTGACAGAAAACTCAGAACTGAGCTACTTCTTTACGTCCTATGTGGCTGCGGACAATTGAATCACATTTCTAGTCTCGCCGGAAACCTCGAATCCATTTCGTAAAACAGGCGCAGATTCACAACAGAGTTCTTCTGAAGAATGTGGCAGAAAGTTCGGTCGGCGTTAAAAATCCCCAAATAAGGTCTAAGATAGGTGGTAACAGAGGAGAAGGGATGACGAAAATATTTTCATGCCTTGCTTCTTTTGTTGAAGGCTGAAAATGAGGTCGCATTTTCTCCGAGTAATTTTTGCAAGCCTCCTACCATTTTCTCTTCTACATGCTTTAAAAGTAGGTCAAAGCCATTGCCCCTGCAAAATTTTCCTCATAAAAAGCAGTCCTCAAAATTCCAATAAGTTTCAACATAAGACTGGAACCATTCTGGAGAAACCGTCACAAGAACCAGCACGTTTTTTTGACTGGGACTACTCTTGAAGAAACCGTCACTCCTCATCAGTGACCATAACCTACTTTAGAGACTAGGAAAAATTTCGACTTTTGCTACTTTGGGACTCATATCCTTAGCTTTTATTATATCAGGCTTAAAACAGAAAACGTAAGCAATCCCAATAGCTTGGGTGTACTCAAAGTTCAACACCAAAACTACTCTTGGAAAGACCGTCTCACTAGGCTTTCTCCATCTTCGAACAGAAACTAGGCTAAAATATGCTTAGCTACTCAGCCCAACATTTTCGATCCTAATACTCAGTAACGTGGAGCCAAAGAGGGAGAAAGCAGGGCGTAGTATGACGACATAGGCTTTCATACGTAAGCTGCAGTTGATTTAGAAAAAAATCAAAAATTCTCGCGACAAAAAAGTGGATCAAAGTTAATTCAATTTTTACGGCGAGCAAAACGTCGTCGCATCAACGATTAGTGAACACGTTCTATATAATTTTATACGATAATAGATGCCTTGTAGCGATACTGCGGATACATGCAGCACTTGACTGGCACAAAGGCATGCATATTATAAACCTACTGTTTATGACATTTGACTCAAGTTGAGTTATATTACTCTTGGTTTCTCGCGATTTACCTACTGTGCACTTCGGATAACGAATTGAATTCTTTTTTTTTTTCTCTCATTCATTTTTTTACAACACAATCTGCGCGTGAGTGCACTCGTAAATAAGTGGAACATAAACGCTGTAATATGGCTACTGCAATGCATATTCGTACACGGGTTGCATCGCTTTTTTTTTCAGCCAAACATTACAAATACATAAAACGATTAAGCCTACCCATAATCTATAAGAAAGTCTTTTGTTCGTGTACAATTTCACGGAATTGAATCCGAAAATAAGAATCTGTAGGTAATGCCGACGATTATTCGGTCATCATTTGCATACATATACTACTCGCATATATACGCCGGGTAAATCTACATCTTATTTACGTTCAACGTACTTTCCGTTTAAGTGTAGCACGACTCGACAGAATATTGTAGACGGAGAGGTAAATCATGAGCGAGACGGAGTGATCAAGACGAGGAAAAGGAAAAGAAAATTACGACAGACGAGCCAGCATTTTGTTTACAAATACACGAATACGCGAGTTGGGCATTCGTGAACCGTAGAAAAAGCATTACGTTTGTAATGCAGTAATTAGTGAAGACAGCATCAATTTCGTATTTCCACCATTGCCGCCACTCTGACAGGGATATACACCAAGAACTTCTATTATTTCTATCTTTCGCCGTAAAATCAACTCGGAACTCGTCATTAAATTTACTTGAAGGTAAACATATTTCAGACGACGAAATAAGAAGATTAATACGAGTATACACAAAAATTATTAAAAGTACGATAAACAAAATCGACGAATGCTAACAAACTCGTTTCTACCCGAAATTTTCTGCTCAGAGTTGTACACAGCATTCGACGGAGCTATACAGAAATTAAGTGCAGAAAACGGTATACCACATTCTTTTCACTTCGTTATACTCGCGTGATTCAGAAGACGTAGCAATCCATAATTTTAAAAAGAATAATTGCGCAGTAGGATAGTAACCCAAGAAAACCGATTTTATACTTTAGACCTGTGTACAAAAGCAGAAGAGACGATATCCCAAGTTTTCTTTGAGTGCGAGCAACTTTCCGTTCTTCGTTTGCCAAATTTTGCTAATCACGAGTTTAGAGTTCGATACTTTTTCCCGGATGTTTTACAATCCTTAAGAGATTCTCATCCAAAGTGTCCATAGAAACAGATTTGCAGTATACCAAACAAAAGTTCAAAAAGCACGTGTTCTTCTTGACTTGCCTGATCAATGGGTAATCGATCTGAAAAGTTTCATGGTTTTATGGGATGCATTCTAGCTTTTTCTAATTTTCAGTGAGTTTGTTTTATGGAAGGATTTTTTGGAGAAATGTGTGCTATCCTTCCGGAGAGTTGTATTTCGAGGAGTTGAAGGCTGTAACCTAGCTTAGGAGGCAATAGGTATTCAAGGACTTGAAGAAGAGAAAAACGAAAGGAAGAATATGAGAAGAAGAACTGGAAAAAATTGAGGTCGACTTTTGAGAAGTATGTCTACGTTAGATTAGGGAGGCCAAGGTGGGGCGAGAAGATGGACGGTCCATTTAGCCGAACGATGGGGTATCAAAAGTTTGAAGACTACGCGGACATAGAAACGAGACAGCATTCTATAGTGAAAATTTTGAATGACCAGGTGGTTTAGGTTAAACCAAGGGACTTGACACTAGGTATTTTTGTTAGAAAGTCAGTATTTATCAAGATCATAGCGAAAAACAGCGACACTCACATTACCAACTACCCAAGTGTCCTCCTCTAATGAAATATACTGTAAAATTTGATTTCATTTTATCTATAGCCACCCTGTCCATTGCACATTTAGAGATATTTCACGTCATACATGAGACCTATACCTGTTATTCCATGATCTGCGTCCGAAAGTTCGTGAGGTCATAATATTGGGACTTGGAAAATTTCGTCCTTTGCCGGATTACTTAGTTTTTCATTAGATTGTCTTTGCTCAGGCTCCCTTTTTGTATGCTACGAGGCCTGTGTCTCCGTTAGTGATTAGTTATGGTCTAAATAGTAGAACGTAGTTGCAAATTATAACTTGAAGGTCATTCGAGTAGTGCAGTGTTTCTCAACCTTTCCATGAGACGATATTACTACGGTACAGCATTTTCAAAACTTCAAATTTCAACCAGAATCTTCTAACGTTTTGATATTTTCATATCTCTATTGCTTTTCTATGAAGATTCCAAGATTCTTGGCTGCACAAAGTATTCATATAAGACCTCAGCCCTCTTTCCCTACATTCCGGTTCTGGGAAACGAGAGCTTCGACCTTCTGCCAGGACTGAAGAAAATTTCGAGTTCTACGATCAACATAGACGTAAAGATGTTTCTCGTATTTACTGGAAAGCCCTTTTGTACTGTCCTCATTATGATTTTTGTGGAGACGTATGCAATGCGACCTGTATTTTTGGTCACCGGCAGAAAGTCTGACTTAGGTTTATAAGAAATTTTAAAGAGAATTGACATCATTCAAAGGTTGGAACATAGCGGTCAGATAGTTTTTGGGGTCAATTTTTTGAGTTAATAGAAGAACTTGACAATTGTGACCTGCTCCAAGATGAGGGCTATTAGCATCAAGTCCCTGTTCCAGGGAAAGGGTAGCAATGCTTTCAAAAATCCGTATCCGTCATTTTTCGATCTTGAAACAGATTCCGACGAACTTCGATCGATTTATCAATACCGATCAGGAGAAAGGTATCTCTCATACTAGTAACTGAGGTACTTTTCCCTTGATCGACTCAATGTTACGGAAGACTGTAGCATCAGTCTATAACGACCAGGAGAGAAGTACCTCTCATACTTTTCTCTCGAGCGCGAAAATCCGTATTTTATGCAAAATTCTTACTTTTGAGGACAAAAAATCCATAGATCTGGCAGCACTGAAGGGTAGAAATAGAACGTTTTCGCCCACTTGGGAGATTTGCGGTTTGCTGCTAGTTGCCCTTATCTTGGAACAGGTCACAATTGTTTCGAGTGGGGAAGCCGCTATCCATTTTCCTAGGGGGACTACATCCTCAGAAAAGTCCGCGTCCGGGAGTTTCTGTGAATTGCGTGACGACGTGTGGCGCCTAATGACGTCATCGATGACCTTGACCTTGACCTACTTTGGGGGCATGGAAAAATTTCAATTTCCAGCCTTCATTATATTAGGCCTAGCATGCAGTATACTGAGAAGAGCCCAGCCAACTCATTTTCTGAGGGGGAATTTTCGCGCCAACGTGATCGCGAGCGCGGGAGGTTTCTAATTTTTTTTTTCTGTTTTTGATAAAATCTTGCAGCTAACCGAAGGTGGGCTCAAGGCGAAGGGGTTTGCTGCAGCGCAAGAAACACCGGAGTAGTTGGAAGGAAAAGTGGGGTGTAATTAAAGGTTTCCGAGAATACATGTAAGAGAAGATGATGAATTATTGAATTGAAATAATGATCTATGGGATAAACATAGAACGGAGGAAGTGACGACTTGGGAGAAGATGAGACAGCGAGAACCAATTCGGCGACGGCGAAGAAAGACCTAGAAATTGCTCCTTTTTCCTGTTTCATATCTTTGCTCTGGTCTCATTCTTATGGGAATTTTCACTGTGGCAGTGATTCTCAAATCTGCGAGTTCGCGAGTCCCCCCCTCCCTCGAAAGGGACTTAAAAGAATTTCGAGATTTTTTCAGGAGAGATTCTGAAATCTGCCCGATTCCGAGTCCGAAGGCCCACTTCCCCTCTGTAGTTTCTAGCTTATCCTAATATAATGAAAAGGCGTATGCTAGATTTATACTAGGCTTTCTCAGGAGTGATTTTGAAATATGCGACTCCGAGCACGAGCCCTCCCCCCCCCCTCCCTCCGTAGTTTTTAGCTTATCCTAACGAGAAGGCCCATGCTAGGTTTATAGTTTATACTAGGCTAAGAAAACGCTGAGAGCCATTATGAAGCTATTAGCTTGTGACGTCATAGTTCGGTGACGACATGAGTCGATGACGTCATAAGTCGGTGACGTCATAAGTCGTTAATCCTGGTCCGCTCACAACAGCTGAAACATACTAAAGCGGGACGAACGGGCGGAGCGAGTGAGGCCCAGTAATCTCATCAGCCCGAAATAAACTAAAGTAGACTTATACTAGACCAAGAAGCGAGACAGATCGCAAGCGAGTGTGCCGCTCTAAAGCCTCAGCCTAGAATTCTAAAATATTTTTGTCTCGCATTATCTACTACATTTCTGATTGGGCAAAATTTTGAAAGGACATGAAACATGATCTTTATCTTTTTGGCTGCGCCAAGAAATCCAATACCCCTTAATCATTCTCTCTCCCTCTCCCTTTTTTCTACCATGTTTTGGTGTATCAACTGACCCCAATTACAGCATTCTGTGAAAAAGATCTTATGAATGTTGTACCAACTTTCAAAGTCACACGAATGACCTTGATTACAATGTTCTGCAGAGAATTTCTCGAGAGTGTAAACCGAACTGTCGTATTTCATCAAAATTTTTTAAAAAATTGAGAGGTCTGCTCGAAGCCCTCGAATAATGTGAATTTCATTGATGGTAATGACGAGAACGGACGATCACGCGGTAATTCAGTATAATAATTGTGGTGTGGTATTGTACCGCTCGACTTCGTCAAAGTTTCTTCGGATTCGATGACAGCGACAGTTTGTTAACCTCCGTCAGAAAGATACGTAACTGTGAATTAGATTCGAGCTTCTTCACTTCCATCTTTTTCCAATTTTCGTATATGCGTACTATTCAGTAATAACTTTCTAATTACCTCCTCGAATCCAAGAATCGGATGAAGAAGAAGCAGAAAGAAAAAAAAAACGAACAATGAAACGTACCTATGTTTTACCGGAACTGCGGTGCTGTGACATGACTAGTCTGGTTTTTCTCATCTTGCGCGCACAAATTTAGATAGGTTAAAATAGAAGAAAAGAAGTTACCGAAATAGAAGACAAAATCGGAATACGAAACGAGGCGAAACAAATTAATTAGGCTATGTTTTTCTTTCTTTCTACGTTTTCTGTGTATGCATTGAAGACGATCTATTCAAATTTGTCCGCGATTGACACTCGTGTACTATATTCCGAGCCTTGGAAAAATTGTGGTTATACGAAGAGGTATTTGGTTCGGCCTCTGCTATCAATCTTGTATATCTTGATAGCGTTGTTTGATTGATATCAATTGAAAGTAGTGCAGATCGTTTAAACGTCTTGATAATCTATCGCATTACTCGAAGGGCTTCAAAACTTGTTTGCATTCTTCCAGCCTTCGATTGTAGTTTCTTTTGGTAATTTGTCGATCCTTTAAAAATACTACTTCTGACCTTTCCGTATGTTGGGAAAAATACTTCACAGTACTCAAAGAGTAAACTGGACGTATATTTTAATACGATTACTTCTTCCTCACTGAACAGTCGGTCGTCGTTCTTCAGAACTTCTACTGGGTGTTGTTTTCTGAACATTAGCTTCACTCTACTTTTTTGCGAACCTCATGCTTTGTACTACGAGGTTTCATTCATGCTATTTTGTTGATAGTGCTGATGAAATTTTTGTGACATAGATTTAAGGATGTACAAAATCAAAATTTCCCCGCGGTTACGCAACTACAGATTTTGAGAAGCATTCGTACGCCCCTCGTGTGGTTATGTCAAAATGACCAACTGAAAAATCGCCTTTGACATCGCATTCGACGAGGATGTACGCGTGTACAGTACAACATCCATCGTCGTATACAAGCTGAAAACTTTCGCTCCCCGTATTTTGGTAAACAAAGTCCTGCAAAAGTGGCCGCGGCTTTATGGGGTTGAAAAGTTTCGTATATTATATCGTACAAAATAGAAGGTCTTTACGACCGAAGGATGCGCGAAATAACTTCCTCGAAAGGTTCAACTTTTATTCATTATATTGTATACACATACACTATTAAAATATCAGGATTCTAGGGAGATGAGCAAACGTTATAGATTTATTTAGTATCTCAAAAGTCTGTATCCGCGACCACAATTCGGCTGTACGTGCGAGTTATATAGAAGGCGGCAGATGTTTTTAAATGAAATATTCAATCTGCTCTATCGTCGCGGTTATCAGCCATCATCAGCGTCAATCAACACCTGAAAAAAAAAAAAGAATCAGAACTTCACCTCTGTCAGCGAAACATTATTATGCTCTAATAAATCACACGCAAATTAATTCAAGAGAATATTCGTCGTTGATCAGCGAGCATTACTCGTTTTTGAAACGACAAGAAACGGAATTAATGACAATTCGACGAAAATGCTACACTCGACGAGCCCGCAATGATGCGGGAAATATTGGTTTTCTATCGTTATATTATACAGTATATACCGTACACTTTGGCGTATAGCCTGACTCTTCTTGAACAAAAAAATAAGAGAATCAGAGCAAGTCATTTTTTCCGTACAGTAATTTTTGATCAATTCACTTCGTCAGTGATCAATACCGTGAAACGAAATTCACTCGTTTAACGGTATATAGATACTCGTACCAAACTCTAAAATACGAGATACCGATGTCTTGGCTTTTCTTTTTGCCCTCGCAAGTTTTCTTCCCTATTACTTTCTTCCTCTTCTGTACAGAACTAATTCACCCATGAAATGGTACACACTATAACGAAATTAGAAAGGCTGGGCTTTTTAATTATAGAAGTAAAGCTAATGTGTGGCAACGAGAGAGCAAAGGAAAAATGCAAGATTTTTTTTTTTTTTGAAAGAGAGAAAAATCGTAACGTCTACACTTTATTCGAAAAAGACCGCAGATACGCGTAAATGCTCGCGCCTTTACTAAAAGGTAACCTAAACGCGTTCTTCAGAAAAGGTAGTAGTATTTGAAGCTTTTTCCGCTATTTTTGTGTATTCAGTCCGCGTGTAACGCGGGACGAAATGTCATTCTCTCTACCGTAATTCTCAACGTGCAAGAAGGCTCACGTTGTTCTGCAATTATTTATTCATTTATTTCTCTCTTCTTATTTATAATTTAACGAGCCACTAACTTTACAAGCGGCGACGGACTCTAATGTAGTATATATTTCATGATCGGTGGATAGGTAAAAGGAGCGTGAGAAAAAGGAAAGCTTGCGGTTATAAAGTTCTTCAATTATGTCGATTGAGGATTGTACGGAACGTGTTCCATTGGTGTAGAGCGCTCGATGTTCATGATTTGAAAATTTTTCAATTTAAACATGACACATTTTGTATTTTCCTGTCGTAGAACTCGCTGATAATGTGACGAGTAGCGGGTGATGTTGGATTCTTTCTTTTGTCGTTACAATTTTTAACGGAGTATGGTGGTCGAACGGAGATCTTGAAGTATCTTGGGAAATTAGTGGATGGTTTAATCGAGACCCGGGTTGTACCTTATTCTGATGTCGAAAAAGTTTACTACTGTTGTAGTGTAATGTACAGGAGACCATGATATTTCTTGGATAGGTGACGTGGAATGCTTAGAGAAGGGAATAGGAAGAACGTCTTTAGTAATTTCATTGAAGTATCCTACAACGGACGAAAGAAGAAACAATTTTTTAATATTCTCGTGTTGATCATTTCTGTATGAATGTTCAGTTGTTTATAATGGAGAAGAAGGAAAACAGTATTGCCACGGTTGTTCTCCAGGTTCAACTGGCTGCTGAGCCGAGTTTCAGAATAATTCGTGGGTTAAGAAAATTTCTGATAACTTTTGGATTTCAAAGTCTCATGCTCTGACAGTTGACCAGAAATCTGATGAAGTATCCTTTGACGGACATAGGAGGAAGAAATTTTCTCAATATTCTCAAAAAAGTTGATCATTTCTGTATGTTTAGTTGTCTGTAATGAAGAAGGAAGTTAAAAGTATTGCCGTGGTCTTGGACCATAGAGTAACATAGACCGCCGATACAATGTGTAAACGACGTTATCAAGACTGGAGGCTAGAAATAAGACGGTGGGTTTTCAAGTAGACATTTCGGTAACCCGCGGGGTAAGAGGATGACATAGCCACGCCCATCGCTACATTTAACGCCGTTAAACCCACCGTCTTATTTCTGCCTCCAGTGTTCCGACGCACTTCTTATCGCAACCGGCGGTCTATGTTACTATATGGTCTAAGGCCGTGGTTCTCCAAGTGCAATAATTCCAGAATACTTCACAAGTTTGGCAAAAATTACTGATAAATTTTGGATTTCAAAATCTCATATCCTGACAGAAGGTCATCCTCGCTAAAATGTCTTCTTCTAAGAGTTACAACTCAGGCAGTTTTCATTTGATTTGTTTGAAGAATGTATGTTTTCAGGATGTGAATTTCGATAAATTTTTCGCCCATATTTCTTGTCGAAACGCCCGTTCAATTCTTCACTATGTTGCTATGTTTCTCCTTTGAGGTAAAATCTCAGTTCAACCTTCGAGCCATGCGTTTGTGGTTTTAGCCGTTGAAGGATTTGTATGCCATGGGGAGGGGTAAGCGGATGATCCAACCAGGAAAGAAGATTTGGAAACATGTCATCATCTGAGCCATGTTATGTACGAGAGGAAACTTGTGGGAAATTGGGCCAGAGAATAGACTGGTTGTCAAAATTGAAAAATCCTCCTTCGTCAAAATTTTCTGAGGAGTGTTTTACAATATTTTGGAGGAGGGGGGAGTAAACAAAATTTGAAGGTAGATCGAAGCAAATGTTTTGTTTTTTTTGGTAGGTCACTTAGTGCCCTGCCCACGTTAATTAACACACTTGATGAAGAAGAGACCCTGCGGGCTACGTCTGAAGCGAGCTGCGAGTGTTTTTCCAATAAATACTGATTAGAAAACGAGATAAAGTTTTTCTACTTGAAAAAATTTGTATATGACTTTAGTTTTGAGAGTTTATTGAGCTCCTGTCTGAGAAGAAGACACGTTAACTTGTTCTAGAATGCATTTACGAGGAGGAGCGCCCCTTCAGCTCCTCACCTTACTTGTCTCATCCTTAGATAGAGCAGAATAAGGCAAAACATGGACTCATTTTGAATATCAGGACTGGGTGCCAGTTGTGAATGTACGTCGCGAAAATAACGTTACAAGGTGATGACATAATCAGTAACCGTGACCTAATTTAGACCCTTGAGCAAACATTAAAATCTCGATACATTGAAGTTCCGAAGACATATCTTTCTTTTTTTTTGGGGGGGGGGGGGTCTCCAGAAAACGGACTCGAACGGACTTTTGTAACGTCATCATTTTCGAAAAAATGTCCTCGATGATGATGATAGGAAAGGGACTCGAAAAAACTTCGACCTGCAAGCTAGATAATATGATGGGAGAGGGACTTGGAAAAATTTGGATCTGTCTCTGGACTATTTTTGCCCCAGGAACTTGAAGGGTGCTGGACTTGGAACATTTCCTCCGATTTCGTTTTTTTTTTTTTTTTTGCTGAAGACTTTAATTCACTCACCCAAAAGAATAGGTTTCATGTTGAAATATTGTCTTCCGAGCCAGAAATCGTTGTATGACGTCATCATATGTGACCTGCGATGAGAAAAGCGAGCTCATTGCCCACTGGCAGGAACACCATTTCTCTCTGATTAGATACCACCTCAAAGGTTTAACGGGTCTAACGCTTATGGGCAATGAGCTCCCTTTTCTCATCGCAGGTCACATATTGTGATTTCTCAGGAACTGGTTCATGACGTCAACAAATGATGACGTCACAGCGAGTAATCTATGACGTTATCAGATCAAGACGTTAAAAAGACTGATTTATGACGATATCTGATTGTGACTTCAGAGGGACCAATCTATGCTGCTATCAGATTGTGACGTCACACGCTTCGATCTATGACGTAAAGTAAAATGCAGAAGTTGAAATAGTTTTTATATTTGTGAGAATTTTGGCAAATTGGTCAATTTTTGGCACATTTTTGTCCATAACTCGAATCAAAAATGTAGAAAGTTGAGTAGGTGCGCAAATTGAAGGTAAAATTGAGATACAAGAAAAGAAAGAAACAGAGGCTTTTCCCGCACAATTTTCTATATTAATAAGGTACTCCATGAAGACCACCACTGGTCGAAACGTCGTCTCTTATTAGTGGAAAAATTGTGCGGAAAAGCCTCTGTTTCTTTCTTTTTTAAAAATTTATGTCTCCTTGCCCGCAAAAGATAAATCTTTGATCTTGAGATACAAAGTTCGTCGATTCATGTACGTTAACCAGTCTTGTTTCAAATCATGACTCTTCGCTTTCAGCTGAAAAAACGTCTGCCGGCAATGCTCGGAGGTCGAAAATTTTCCATGTCTCCCTCCTATCATAATATATAGTTCGCCGGTCGATGTAGCCCCTTCAGTTAACTACAAATGCCCTTCAATGACCTAGATATGCAACGCTGCAAACACCCTACCCTCTATCCATATAATAGCTTGAAGATTTTTCCTAATCCCCATCATAGCTCGGAGATTCATGTAGCTCCTTCAGTTGACTAGATATGCAATACTTCTTACATCAATTGGTTTAGCCCCTTCAACGAGCCAGATGAGCAACCCTGCAAACACCATATGACTCAGAACGTCCCTCTATCACGTATAGCTTGAAGACTTTTCGTAGCCCCCCTCCTATCATGTATAGTTTGGTGGTACCCCATGAAACTGGTCCCCTACCTCCCCTTCTTCAACTTCGATAAAGAATCAGTGAGATTTTTCTAGAGAAGCAATTTTCTGACAACTTTTCCTGATAAGAGACCTTCCATTTGCCAATTTAGCTCTCGGCAGTCTTTCAGACTCTACCCGTATCTGCATGGAGCGTTTTTGCGAGTGCACTTAAGTGTGAAGATGTGACAAATCAATACTGATTTCTGCGGTGAAGAAATGTCCGAAGATGAAAATCGTAATCCAAATTTTAGGATTGAGTGTTTCTTTTCGTCTCACTAGCCCTCACACTTGATGTTTGCCCTGATTTACTGTCGGACAATCGATTTTTCGGTTTATCTCGCATATAACTCGGAAATCAAAAATTTGGGTTCCGCAAATTTTCAACATGGTTTGTTTCAAAATCTCGCGAGAAACAGTAAATCAAAAGAAGATTTTTAAAAAATACCGCTCTATTACGAGGTCTCCCGGCTCAAACTTTAAACGCGTTTTTCCTCTACAAGGAGTATTTTTCTCTTACGTAACATTAAAACGATAAGCTAGGTGTAAAATATTTCAATTACGCGCGCCTCAGATATTGTAAATTACTGCTCTGTATGCCTCGACTATTTTATTGAGAAGAAATTTCCTACCGTACAGCCCCCGAAACGCTGGCGCAGATATTGCGGATTAATGTATCCATCTTTCGTACATACGCATTAATTGCTTGAAGAAACAATAGATGAACGTTTCAAACTAACGCTACAACATCAGCGTGAACATGACATAATTTCATTACTCGGCGAAGTAGACTCGTCAGGTCCACAGTTCCCGTCTTATTCCTTTCATCCGCGAGGGCGAGCTTGTAAATGCCATCGTTAAAGGTAGCGTCGATGCCGCCAGACAACAGCTACGGACATTCTTCGGCAATAAAAATAGGTCCGAATCCTAGTAAAAGAAGGACGCGGTGAGATTCTGCCGGAAAACTTGGAAGCTCTAAAGGTATACCGCTTAAAGGATCAAATTACTTTAAAAGCATTACAATGAAATGTAATTTAGTTGAACACGACGTGGTAGTAGGAGACGTATACGAAACGCGTCATACTTGGGAATGGGTTTTATGTTGAAGCAACAAGGTACGCGTACTCCGGTTAGGTCTTTACCCAAATGACGGAGGCGGCGAGCATGATATTATAATACTGTGTGTTCGGTTGTTATACGTTCTGTATGTTTATATTTTGCTTGCTCGTTACACTGTCAAAAAGTCGTAACGTATAATACGCAGAACTGTTGCACGGTCGTACTTCTCTCTCGGGTTTAAAAAAATAACACACATATCTCTCGATCATGATGGGGTTCTATTTGGTTTGCGCGTGCTAACATACGTGTTTATATTATTGTGAAAATAAGCGGCCTGTCGGAACAATTAACAATCGTAGATGGTGATAGTCGAGTGGGAAAGAGCAGTATAGCTGGAGGATTGTCGGGAATGACCGCCGGGTACGTTTGAAAAACAGTGGGCCAATTGATAATCATTTTTCTCGAATTGAAAATCAGACTATCTCTATCCAAATTGTACGTGCATTACCTAATTACAGTGGAGGAAGAGAAAATGAATTATGCCGAGAAAAATGTATATATTACCCTAATGTGTGTGTATCGTCGTGATACCTGTGTGTGGAATACCTAGGATTTTTCCAAATTATTGTTCGCATGTAGCTCGGTTATCGCGTGACTGGCCGATAAACACACCGCTCTTCGTCTAGAGTCGATGTCATTGTCGTCGGTGGTACGCTGAGTGAAATATTATCGCCACGCACGATGAAAACTAATACGTATCACAAAACATTTTGAACAGAAATCGTGAAAAGGAACAAATTGTGCCGCGCCCCGTGCTTTGTAAGTTTCAAAATCGAGGCAAAAGCTCGCATCGTGAAGCTCCCACCTTGAATTTTGTTACCCACGATGCGTTAATGGGTCTATCCTAGATTGTGTGCTCTAGAATTTCCTCTCTGGTCTTGGCTTGAAAATCCCATAAATCAAATTATTGGTGATGTAGTTTCTGAATTCATCTCACAAGCGTTGATATTCCCAAAATCAAGAAGATTCTCTTAGATTGCGCCCAAAAGTTTTGGATCGTTCAAGTAGCATATTCAAAATACAAGCTCGTGGTGCTTCAAGTCCAAGCAGTTTCACTTTGTGTCTGTTTTTTGATTGGTCAGAACATTGATCTTCACCTGCGAGCAGCCACCGACCTTTGTAAAAGTCCGTGTTGGAGGCTCAATCATGAAAAAGAGATGTGAAGAGATTTTGACTTTGGAGATGTGTACATGTTGCAAGATTTGGAAAAATGTTGTCTTCTTGTAGAAATGGAGCTCAGAGGATACCGCCCACCTTGGGTTTTAGGAAGGTGAAAGAAACCGGAAAATTTTTTCTCCTTAATCTTTTTTGACGCACCTCAATGTCCTTTGGATTCAAAAGCAGGTATTTCAAGGCTTGAAAGAGACCTGATATAGTTTGTATATTGTTCCCTCTTGGCTTTTCTGTACACTATGTCATCTTGTCTTCCCATTGTAAAGCAGCCACGTTTTGAGAGGCATAATCATTTGTGACCCTGTCTAAAAAAAAACACAGTTAAGCAATTTTGCAGGTCAACCTTATTTCCTGATGAAGAAAGGTTTCTTTTTAGTAGAGTGGGAGAACTCCAAAACCGTCTAATTGGGCTTCTGTAGACAGGGCCGCATTTGTTCAAGGTCGAGTTTGTCAACTTGTAAAACCAAAGGTTGGGTTACCATCTGAAGTACAAGTGAAGCTATTAAGAGTTATATTGATTGTAACCACGCTCTGCTACCCTGTTGAAAAGTTGAGTTTGTGTCCTTGCAACAACAAAGGTCTGGTTAGCTTCTGAAGTACAAGTGAACTTTCACACCACCCGACCTTTGTCCCATTAAGGGGATAAAGTCGACAGCTACATCATGAATTATACACGTATTAGACAAATATGTTCTTGCATTGTTGAAAAATTAATGTATTTTTTTAGATACTACCACAAGAGTGCGCTGTGTGTTGACCAACATAGTGGAAGAGAGAGAACATCTTTCCCGCTATGTTACATCAATGTCTTCATACACAACACACTCTTGTGTTAGTACCCAACATATTGACTTATTTTTAAGGTCGGCTTGTGGCGCAAAGGCCGACTGTATTGCAATCACCATTTTCTTTCTTTTGGCTTATTTGAGTCGCTGACGTCATGGTCAAACAAGCTGTAAGTTGTTTAGTCTTGTGTCTTTGGCTCTTTCTGTTTTGCGTTTTAATTGTGTTTGATTCATCATTTGATGGCGTCTTTGAAAATTTGCGTAATTGTTGTGGTATTTACATCAATAAAATGAAACAATGATTTATGGTATTCTCTCCAAAGTTCTGTTCTGTATTATTTGAGTTTATGTTGTTGAATACTTCAGTATCATAAATAACGTTTATGTATTGAAAAATCCGATCTAATCTTCAAATTGTGAATTCATTTTCTATCAATGAAGGATTTTTGAAAGCAGTCCAAACAATTTGAATGAAAGTGAAGTATTGAAGCGGTATAACTGAATAAAATAATGAATGACTGTTGAGTATTGCGTTATAAAAATATTGGTATATCGAGCTACAATGATTCTATTTAGTGCACATTGCAGCTTGTGTTTTCATTCTAGTTTCTATGATCTGAGTTTGCAATTCTCCTATTTTCTTCCTTCTTCAACAATAGAACACATCATATTAAACTGAAAGACAATTATCTCTGACATTGTGGCTTGTATTAGTATCCTTATCTCATGTCAAGAGAGACAAACGTGGGAAGTTAGTTTTTGCCTAAATGAGTGAATCATGTTTGACGGAAAGTGAATAAGTAGAAAATATTTAGGCATGATAATAGTACTCTCATAAGTAAACAAGCCGACCCTGCTACTATGTCGCCTGCGACATAGCTCGTTTAACCCTGCAAGTATTTGTCTCAGTCAATTGCTATCTAAAATAAGGATGACAGAAAAATGAGATGAAGAATTTGGAGGGCGGGCTGCGCGAGGCTGAGAACCGTTGTAATTGTTTCACACTATTTCCCGATTTATGTTCGATGTATGAACTTCACTTTCATTTTCTTTGAGTGGGAAGTTTTTTCGATTTAAGCATTCACAGATTTGGATACCAAACAAACAGAGTTGAGGTTAAAATTTAAAAATATGGAATAATGTTGATTTTAATGTCGTACGTACTGTTGATATAATACTTTCATTTACTATGTCAATGAGATCATGGAATGGCGAAGTGACAAACGCACTCGCATTGTCTATAATCAAACACGACCTTATTTTTCTCGTTCATGATTGGAAAAACGATAATAATAACTAAGCATAGCTCGACAACTTTATTATTTTTATGCTATATCGATATTGTGAATGTAGAATTTGTTGCGTCGGCAAACGTATCTTCTTTAGCAAAGTTGAATGCGTCATACGTTACATTATTTAGCGAGAGTGAATAATACTTAAGGGATAAAAATTTCTATTCGTTATTGGAATAACTTTTCATTTTTTGAAAGATTGAAATTTCACTTTTCCTCAACATTAGATTTACTTTTCAGCTTCGGTCCTTCTAATACCACTTTTATCACGTTATTACTCCCACCTGTCAACTGAAACGCAAATACATTTGTTTCAATTTGGTGGGACAATTAATGGCGACGTGAGTTTCTTTATAGACGGTATGATCAAATTCGTAGACTTTTGGCACATCTGCAACAGAATTCACCATTTTGTAATCCTCGAGAACAGTTGGATGAATGTAATTTGTCGCGTGTTTGCACAAAGCCAAACGATCCTCCACTTCCATGAAAATGAAACGATGTCCCGAGAGCATTGCATTTCGAAGAGCATCATTGTGTACTTCAGAAAGAATGAAAGAAAAGATTTATCAATAAAAATAGTGTCGGTAGTTCTCAGTATGCTTGTGTCGGGAAAACTTACCAACAGTAGATCGTTCAACAGTTTCCAATTCAAAAATATAGAATTCGTCAGATGGGAGAAAAGCGTATGCCTTTGATATCACGTCTGGTTTGATTGTGAAGAAACTTGACTTGGGCACTGAGGACTCCCCAATCACAACTTGAAATTCGTTGCCAGCACCTTCCAAATGAGTTATATAAATTGCTGGTACCGTGGGGCAACGGATCCCACAAAAAAACGCTTGAATCGGAATAGTATCAAATGATTCTGCGACAAAACACAATGTTTTTGGTACATAGTAATTGTCTTCATTTAGCGAAACCATGAGGATTTGGTGTACATTAGAATTTCGTTGGGCATCGAGGCACAAATCTCTTCGACTTTCATCTTTGTTATCGAACTGAGAAAGCGATTGGTATGACGTGTCCTCGGTAGTTCTAACTCTGAAAATTAAAAACAAAATAATACAATTGTGAAACTTTTCCTTCTCATATAAAATGAAAATTGATGAATTTACTTAGCCGCACGATATCATAAGTATAGGGTGTAAAATTCTTCTGGGCTTCGCTGTACTCTATGAAACCAAAAATTATGATGAACTGCGATAAAAAACAGAATTTTACCATCGTTTCAATTGGTGCTAGAAGTACTTTGAAGCTATGAATTGGAGAATGGTTTTAACTAATGCTGCGAACTGTTTTTTGTTGGAAGAAAACGTTAACGATCGAAAATTTAGCTGCGTTTATTTATTCAAATGTTCTAGACTTGAATAGTGTTTTTTGATTTTTCATTAAAAAAAAAAAAAAAACACGAATCATTTAGACAGTTGAGATTGAACTCAGACATCTTACGCGTTTTGAACTTTTTGAAATTGATGTCAATGCCTGTATGAAGATGTGACTCCAGACTTTTATACATTTTTTTTTTCAACACAGCAGTCATACCTGAAAAACTGTCCTGTGGTTTTCAGAGTTTGATTTTAGAAAAGTTTTCGATGTTGAGGATAGAGTTTATGAGTGAGTCTAGTTCTCGTCCAAATTTAAAGGATAATTATTTATTATTTTGATGAGCACTTTTTACCTACTATTCTGGAGTCATATAATTTTGACAACATGGAAATTGCCAAGAGCATTGACTATACACGTATTAGACAAATACTTGTATTGTTGAAAAATTGCTCACTTTGTTGGATACTACCGCAAGAGTTCGTCTTAACCAGCAAGAGAGAGAATATCGTTCCTTCTCTTTCCTACCCAAGTCTTGACACGCAATGCACTCTTGTGGTTGTATAATATGATTAATTTTTTGTACAGTCAATGCAAGGAGTAAGAATACTCCGTAATTCGACCTCCATGAGGCCTATCTACGGGTCTGAAGACACCTCATCTTCGCTAAACTCCACGAAATTGGCCTCCGAGGTCACCTCCCAATTATAAACGACAGAACCCTTTCACTAAGAATCCATGACATAACCTCCCCTCCCCTCTCAGTTCACAATGGAGTCCCTCAAGGTGAAGTCTTTAGTGTTTTACTATTCCTACTACTAGCCATTAATGATATGACCACCTATGTCAAACCCCCTCTCACCCAACGTCTTTTCGCCGACGACTTTAACATCTCTATTTCCTCCGCTTATCCCCAAAGAGCGCACAGATTCCTACAGGAAACCCCAAAATCAATCACCTCATGGACGTGAAAAACCGGATTCAGATTTTCTTCCTCAAAGACCTATTCAGTCATCTTCAAAAAAAGAAGCCCTATCCCTTCCATCCCTCCCCTAATTTCACAAAACTTCCAAATTCCATCCCGTAACCTCGGTATACTTCTTGGCTTACAGTTTGACCAAAAACTTACCTGGGTCCCTCAGATTAAATCCATCAAAGCCAAATTCACTCGCGCACTCGACATTTTAAAATATACATCTATCCTTCGAAAGATTGCAACAAAAAACTACTCCTACAACTGTACAAAAACCTTATTCGCTCAAAACTAGACTGTGGCTCTCCAATTTATAACTCAGCTAACAAAACTGTCCTCGCTCTACAAGACCCCATCCAAACTTCTTCTCTCAAAATCGCCCAAAGAGCTTCTCGCAGCAGCCCTAAATTCAGCCTATGTGCAGAAGCCTCTGTTCCTTCCCTCCATATTCGCGGACTCACACTTACCGTTAACTTTTCATCTTCTGTCTCACAATTTCCGGACCTCCCTATCTTCGACCGCATTTTCCGACGAAATACTAATCAATCCTCAAATAAACATATCCGCCTTCAATTCAAATACTACATTCATAAATCATTTGTGGCTAATCCTCTCAAAGCCATTCACTTACCCCCCCCCCCTCCATAGATTCTCCCCCAACCTGAAATACGTCTCGATCTGCGATAAATTAACTTACGTACATCAAACCAAAAAATTACTTCAAGACTACTCCCACCACACTCTCTGCCTCTGTAACGGATCTGAAACAATCAAAAAAACAGCTTATGCATACTCCATCGATGGAAAAATCACTTCACACCGAATCCGCAACATTGCCTCCATTATTTACAGCTGAACTCATGGCCATACATTAGGGTGGGGCAGAAAGATGTTACCAGTCAACCGGGGAACTCCACGAAATTCTCGCGGAATCCTCGCGGAGTTTTTCGTTCGAGTGGTAACATCTTTCTGCCCCACCCTAAACCCCTACATAGGAGACGGGAATCATCAGATCAAGTATAAGACAGGCGTGAAACAAAATGAAACGCAACAGCGCGCGGCGTTTGGAGGGGGAAATTAATAAATAACTTGGAAAATGAGCTTTGGCGGGTAAAAACGATGAGGATATAATTTATTCGACTTAAAATTTCTTTTCTCACGAGGGTAATTTCGAAAAAAATCCATCAAGCCATTCTCAAGTAATCCTTTCTTGCAAATCACAAATTTAACATGGGCTCTGACGGCAGTAGGTTCTTTCTAGGAGTCAAAATGACGCGTGTCAATACTCTTTTATTCATTCGATATCTGAGATTGACTACTTTATGAAATTCCATTGAACAGAAATTGGAGAAATACACTTCTGTATGACTGTAGTCTTCTAGCCCTTGTATTTTTGTTTCGCGGAACTTTCTCAATTAAGGTCAGCTAATTCTGTGAATCAACTAAAATTTCTCAGGAACCAGATAGTCCGTGGTGCAGAATGGAAAAGCATGAAACCTACAAGACGCTCATATTCTCGAGTTTGCTTCAAGAGTCAGCGACCAAGGATCCTATAGCAGAACATTATTCAAATTTTTTGTGAATGATAGATTTTACCACGACGAGGAAGGAATAAAAAATTGTGATACATCGGCGAGAGTATACTGCGCAACAGCTACATCATTAACTTAAAATTTATAATTTTTTCATAAAAATTTTCATTCATTTCTGTAATGGTTATGAATAGATAGGTGAAGTAACTTTAGCCATAATAGTAAAAAACGGGAAAAAATTAAAGTGTGATATATTTCGTACTTAAAAATAACATGTTCTTTTTTAAGAGGCGCGCGGTTGAGAGGGACCACCAAGACTGTCTACCATCATTTTGGAAAAATATTATCAGCGTTCCGCTATAATGTAGCGAATTAGGTCTGAATGTGAAAATGCGAACGAGCGAAACAGACTGCTAAAAATTAGTTGAATATACGATACGCGAAAAGTTATAGCTTTTTTCTCTCGTAACTTTCGGAAAACTTTATAAAAGTATAACTTTCGCATGTACGCATAGGTGCACTCGTCGACGATTTTCAATGTCTAATATACTCGTATAGGGTAGAAGAGTATTCATTCGAGCGTTCGTTACTGCGCTTATTACGAAGTGGATTCGATGGTTATAATAATAAGTTTGTTCGAAAGAAGCTGCGCAATTATGCACCTTGAAAATGTACGACGAAGTGATACAATTATATAGATTTGAAGAAAGCTTTTCGAAGGTACACATAGAACAACAAATAGTGAAACAAGTAATGATCAAACCATTGGTATTTGATCGTAAGACGGAGTCGAGTGACTTCCAAATCGCCTATAAATTGAAACAACGAAGATCTTCGCATCCGTAGCTCCGAGTTGAAGGAATGGTGGTACTTATTAGCCCCACATAATAGATTATTTAGGTGACATATTAGCAAGGGAAAGAACTGGAAAAAAACCTCCCAGGATTTAATGAGTACAACGACAGAGAAGAGTTTCCATGGTACGATACCGAAGGATAAAAGTGGACGCACCATTTCCTTCACTATGAATCCCTATTATCATTTTATCCAACTCAATATTACGCCATCATTTTTACGTATTACTTGTCTGTGCTCAGTTTGCTCCAAAAAAACCCATTACCTAAAAGTAACTCTTAAACTACGGACACAACAGTTGGTCGCAACATTCCTCATCATCGTGATTATACACAAAATGCCATCATTCTACAAAGGTAAGATAAAATTTTATGTCGGCGTCGTATCCGCGATACACCAATAAAACTTACCACCGTACAAAGGAGAAGTTTTTTTGTTCCATCCCTTCTTCGGCACCCGTACTGAACCAGCTCTTTATCTATGCGCCGGTAATTATTCATGGATTTTGCAACAGAACGGTGCAGAAATATTATTGAATATTTCGAGTGAACTGTATGCGGTATACGGTGTATATACATACAGATAGCCTACAAGATTTTCCAAGAAAAATACGTGGACATTGAAATTCTCTTAATGCTCGATAGAATTCAATGCCCTCGCGGCGGTGTTTCTTTACAAAGTCTATGAAAAATCTCAACGGTATTTTCGGTGTGTCGACGTGATGTGAAATGGTCGAAGTTTCAGACGCGCTGTCTGTAACTAATTCGATGATGATAATTTATTCTTGGCTGTCGGTTGGTTGCTCGTCGCTCTATAGCGTCGAAAGAGTATCAAAAAGTTGCTAAAAAACAAAAGGAAATTACTCTCTGGGCTAATTTAAACGTTTAATACGCCTGGAAAGATTGAGCAGCAAAGAAGAAAGAATAAGAGGAAGAGAGAGAGAGAGATAAGAAAAAAAAAAAAAAAAGGATACCAACACAGATGCGGAGGACGCGAAAGAATGAATCAGAATGATGTTACAAGACCAAATTGGTGATGAAGAGAATACGATTTCTCGATTCGTAATGGAAAACGTCTAATTAATCGATATCTATGTATAAAAGGTGTTTTTCCTCCATGATTCGTTACTTTGTATTATTGTTTTCGATGTGGTTTGATTTTTTCCTTCTTTTTTTCCATCGTGATTCCGTAGGAAATGAGTTTTCATTTCACTGGGCTCATGTCGTCACTTCTCTTTGTTGAAGAAATTGATGAAACGTTGAAATCGATTGACTGGAAAGATAGATTTGATTTGGAAAATCGGAAAAGTACTAACGCATTGTAAACGTGGGATCAACATGTAAGAAAGAAAGAAGCAAAGAGAGGAATTGAGTAAACAGCCACTAAAGAATATTTTGATAGGATTGCACCAAAACAAATGATCTGCTGATAAAAACTGATGCTGGTCAACAGGGCGAATTTTCAGGTATGACATTCACATATAGGCACTTTCTCATGCTCAACAAATTTTTCGCGAAACGGAAGTATATTGTTGAGCACTGAGGTGTTTGTGTTGGGTGTCTTTGGTTGAGAGATGGGATGAAAGGAACCATTGCCTGTGAGTTTCTTTATATCCTAGATGAAATGCAGACTCACAAAAGCAATTCTGAGATAGTGACAAGTATTACAGCTACAAACACATTTATTGAAATTTCTGTACGTATGCTGGCAACCATTCATCATTTAATTGATTTGATCATAAACTGCAATTTTTTCTCTCCCAATTTTCTTTTCTACCTATTTATGACAGGATACTAGTAGTCCTACTGCTTGCGTTTGGTGTCTTTGCAAACTCTAGTACACTATGGTGTAAAAAATTAATGACTCTTTCGCTACAAGGTATGTGGCTCAAGAACTAAAGAAATCAGTACAATTGGAAATTAATTTATAACACTGCGCGACTGCGAACATTCATTTTTATTTCTCCCTTGTTAGTCTCCGACTTCTCTCTCTTCTACCTTCTCCACCCTTCACTCTGCTTCTGTTTATTTTCGTCAACAAGATCAACTACTAATGGAATATTGCCGAATAAACGTAATTTTTTCCTCGAAAGCACAATGCGCTGAGACGTGTGAAAAACGTAAGAACATAACGATGTGCTTTTTTTCTTTTCCTCGTATTTCTTGACCCCGCGATTTCGACGTATGGAATCAATTTTCGTTAGATTCCTCTTTCCAACTATGTACGTTCACAGAGGATTGTCTTCTTCGTTCTTTTCTAGCATTTTTCCTGTCCCTTTTTCTCTTATTTTGCTTCTTCTTCTTCGAGCTCTATATCTCTAGCTTATCATGTTCTTCGTTTTCCGCGGGTACACACTATATGCATCAGTCTTTGAATTTAAATCCCGGTAGTAAGCGCCTAGGATACGAAAGCTCGCGTTTATGTAGGTATACGTGTATAATGTAAGTAGTCCAAACCTCGTATCCCGCGACCTTTATTCTCTGGAGACGGAGCCGAACTGATTTATAATAAGTATATATGCGCGAGTATAAGCCGCAGAGTACACTTTGTTCGCCTTTAAAAAAGAGAAATAGGTACACTTTTACACACTTTTCTGAATTTCTTCAGTAGTTGTAAGACAAAGAGGGAAGGAATGAAGAAACTGAAATGAAAAAAACGGAAAGGCTTAAACAAATAGAAAAAAAGGGCGACGAACGAAAATAACGAAAAGACAATATGTATTGCGAACGGTGAAAGTAATCTTAATTCGTACTTTTTTTTTCTCTCATTGTTTTCCTATTCACCGCATTGTGAATTAAAATTTAGAATGAAACCGTGGTTTAAGTACGAGAAATATCATTCGTGATACCGAACGCGTACATTAACACTTGTTGCGTTACGCATATTGGAGTAGATAGGGTTGAAGTTCGAATGACTTTCTATCAACTTTCACGACCAAATCAATCATCTTTGGTTTTCTTCTTCTCACTTGGAAATTTTTAATCTCACGGTCTAATACTCGTAAGTGCACTCAGGCAAATGAAAATCGGTATTGCGTTACGTGATATTTTTGCCGTTTTGTCTCCGGCCTTTGGTAGCGTAGGCTGTGCGTAGCAAGAGAGTCCATCATAATTTTGATTGCATGCAGACAATATATAATATATCGGAGGCCGTAGAGTGAGAATTTTCTCAACGAGATGCAGTCGATTTCCAGGTATCAACTAGAAATTGACTGATCAAAATGACTTTTGTCGATTAGAATCAACTCAGCGCCGACGAAGTCGTTCACAAATTGTCATACGGTTGGAAACTGTGGACAATACTTCTTCAATTAGCGCAATCTTGTAGTTGTAACCAGCAGAAAGACAACCTCTCTTCAAGCGCAGTCACTCTCTGTATGTTGACCTCTTGCATCTCATTGCTATAGCTTGACAGGTATATGGCTGAAATTACCCATCTTAATTTTTGATGCCAACAAAGTTATTTTATTTTGTTCAATAGTCCCCGTATTGCAAAAACATGGTGAACAAAAACATAGACTTGACTCAAAATTTGTGATAGATTGATCCCCTGATCTCATCTTTGTAAATTAACGAGGATAATTTCGTTCAATGCAGAGTTGCGCACTGCAAGCTGTCTCCCTGAGAAATGTTAAGAAACTTCTTCACAGGTGAATCTCCATAAGAATAAATATGACTTTGCTAAAATTGAGATATTTTGACATGTTTCATGTCTTTACTCTGCCCTGACACCTAATTTAAAATTTTCCGAGTTCTCCCCACCCCTTCATCCTCGTCTCTGCGTGGGTGATTTAAAAATTTGCGAGTTCATCCCGCGAGTTCACCTTGCCCAGTTTATATACTAGCTTTATGCTAGCTTTTTGATCGCTATATTCTAGCTTTGAGCCTTCATTATACTAGACCTAGTAAACAGAATACTAGTTGTTGAAGCGGAAGGCCAGCCAAATATAGAATCGATATTTCGATACAATCGAGATCAGTAATCGATATTATGGAGATCGATAGATTGATATATCGATATTATCGAAATTGATAGATTGATATATCAATATTATCGAGATCGATAGATTGATACTATCGATATTGATAGATTGATATATCGATATTATCGAGATTGATAGATTGATACATCGATATTATCAAGATCGATAGATTGATAATATCGATATTATCGAGATTGATAATATCAATATTATCGAGATTGATAGATTGATATTATCGAGATTGATAGATTGATAATATCGATATTGATAGATTGATAATATCGATATTGATAGATTGATGTATCGATATTATCGAAATTGATAGATTGATAGATTGATATATCGAGATTATCGAGATCGATAGATTGATAATATCGATATTATCGTGATTGATAGATTGATACATCGATATTATCGTGATTGATAGATTGATATATCGATATTATCGAGATCGATAGATTGATAATATCGATATTATCGTGATTGATAGATTGATATATCGATATTATCGTGATTGATAGATTGATATATCGATATTATTGAGACTGATATATCGATATTGTCGAGATTGATATAAGTGATCTTTCCTTTCAATCTCCTTGCAAACGCCCGAAGACATATATAATTTCTGCTTGTACTGTGAGTCTATGAGTTGCATGAAATTTGACCATTGCAAATGAGCAGGTATCAGGCCTGAACTAGGCTGCTTGATTATACTGTCTTAATTTAATGGTTAGTTCAGGAGTTTGATGATTTGAGTATTAGCTGAAAGTCTCTACTTTCATATTCTGAACCACAAGTACCTAAGAAATTTTTTATTCATGTAATATTTGTATTTTAATAAAGTTTATTGTTTCCAAAAGGGAATTAATTACCACTTGAGAAAGTTTGTTTACATGCTGCAGGGAGGCAGCAACCTTGCAATAGATTTATGCATAAATGCCTCTTTGACGTTCTATTGAACATTTGCAGCGTATAGCGGATTTGTGAGAAAATTTTGGAGAGATGATCCCTTCCTAAGCTCTTGTTTCTTTGTTTGTTTTAGTTCATTGCACTTAGAACTTTCATGAGAGTCATCTTGTTCACTATATTCCATAAGTTAGATGGCTTTTCAACGCCTAACCTGAGTTTTCTGTTATTACATAGTTCCAACTTTTCAGTTCCTCAAGATTCTTCATCTTGCAATGTATCAAAACCTTCATCACAATCAAATTTTAAGAATCTTTCTATGGAATCATTACAATCTCAAGAAACATGATACTGTTATTACTGATGGTCAGGGGCTTGGTGTAAACAAGTAAATCAATCGTCGGCCTAGTTCAAAAGCATTGTGACTCCATTCGACCTTGTCTGGAGAATCAGCTGTTTAAAAATTCTGAAAATTTCTTTAAGAATGATACTTCTACATTACTACGCCACTAAAGCTGGAGGACTATACCAGCTTTGCTTTCAACTGTGAATAACGCAATCTCTTCCCAACTTTTTGCTCTGTGGAATTTTTAGATTCTCCAGACAAGGTCGAATGGAGTTACAATGGTTTGGAACTATAGGCCGACGCAATGTGACCAAGTTGTGTTTTGCACATTTTGATGTTATAGAACCAACTAAAAAGAAATAACTTCCATAAAAACTTGAATATTTCTAATTGAAACTTCTAGAATTCCAGAAAGAACAGAAAAGTTTTTGACTGTCTTGATGTTGCATTGATGTCATCTGCTTCCTCAAGCTTAAAGAATTGATTTATACAATTGATTGAATAAAGATGAAAAGAGGAATAATCACATCCTTAACATCGGAATTCACCACACATGCGCCAGACAAATACTCGCATTGTTAAAAAATTGTTCACTTTGTTATGTACGACCACAAGAGTGCGCTGCATGTTGAATCGTGGGTGTATCAGAGAGGGAACGTGTCTTCTCCCGTTTATTCAGTTGGTAAATACGCCGCTCAATCTCGTGGTAGTATCCAACAATGTGAATTATCTTTCAATATTTCAAGTGTTATGTTTGTCTGGCACGTGTATAGTCAATGGCATGAGTAATAGAGCAAGGCCAGGCACGGATCGGAATGCGGATCACAAACCATGGAGTGAGCTATGTTTTGCCACTTGTTAACCGAATTTCTGCGCATCTGTTTACTGTCCTGCTTTCGAGACATTTGCCATAACTTTTGCAAGAAATTGGTAGGAGAGGAGATGTTGTGGATCGGAGACATTTAGTATGGATGAGAGGAGTTTATACTTTTTCAACGTGTTAGCTCAACCTTGTCGAGAGCTTCTGTGGGCTCAGACCTAATGAAGACAGGAAGGATTCACTAGCCTGGATTAGTAATCGATGCAGTTTGAGGAACATAAATCAAAAGGCCTGCTATCTTAGCCTTCTTTCTTTCCTTTCATTTCTCTTTGTGAGAACCGTATTTAAAATTACACAAACGCGGCAATTTTCATAACACTGACTTTCGTAATCTCTCACGCATCGAAATTACTTGACTCAACCGCCACCGCGAGAAAGAATTAGGAATTTCGTGCAAATTTCTCGTCAAAAAGGATTTACCTCGGGATAATGACTGGTGGTGTAAAAATTACTGTTGATTTTTCAAACAAAATTATCGATATGCTGTGCTAATTTTTCGGATTAATCCTTCAAACTGTATTAATATTTTTTTTTCGGTATACGCTGGATACGTGATTGTATAATATTTCACAATAATTCCGAGTTCGTACGATATTACGGTATAAATATTGTACCGGTATTCGTTGATCGAATACGGGTGCATGTACCTGAATTAATTTACATTATAAACTATTGGGAAACAAAGGTTGCCAGTCTCTCATTAAATCCGGTAACGCGAAGCCGCGAATCAAAGCCTGCTGTCCGGAAACAACGTGACACGTAGAAAATCAATGGTTTTGTTGCGGAAGTCAAATAGGTTGCATACAGAACGCCTGGAACCGCAGTACGGAACAAAAATTGAAATCCTTCGGGCCGCATGTCTGTCTGTCGATCTGTGCGAAGCGCCCCCATTATAGTACGTGGTATGTTGTGTGTATAGAATAGGTAGATGAAATATGATGGAGTAAGCAATATATGTACGCGTATGTACCTCCATTTGTTGCGTGTTGGCTTCGTAATGAAGTAGAATATTCCGCGTGCGACGTTGACGGGAAGGCGGACTCGAAAAATCTGTTACCTACATTATATATAGTTGCGAGAAATAATAATCGTAGTCCATATAGCGCGTACATTCGAGGTGCGAAGCTGCGGAGTTTGTACAATAATTTCGCTTGGCCCTGTATTCTTTCTTCCAACCTATGAATTCCGCCGCGCGATTCTTTATCACCTTTTGAGGAAACTAGAAAGAGAGGGGGTGAACTAAGTCTACATATTAGAAAGTATCGTATAAATTGAGGTTGCACGTCAAACAGAGGGGAGAGGGCATACACGGTGTTTAAGTTATAAGTTTACTGTCTTATTTGTCTTGAATACTTTTCTACCGGCGAAACGTTTTCCTCGACAACGAAAAAGCTGATGCTTTTCGAAGAAAATAGAAGATGAGAAACTAGGAAGGGCAACGCAAAAGCTTGTTCCAATAAGTCCTAAAAGGAGCTTAAACGGGAAAACTTATGCGACTGTTTTCGTTACGCTTATTCGGCATTCGGTATAACGGAGCGTTGAAATTGGTACCACACTTTCCACTTGGGCGATGCGACTTGAGCCTCTGCCGCCTTGGAGAAAAGCGGGTACAAGAAGAAGAAGAAGTTAGGCTAAACTCCCGTGAGAAAAGCGTTCTTACGTCCCTCTTGTTTAATTTCAGACGCTAATTTGTGCTGTTCCGACTACATGCCGATAAGTTTTTATTTTCCTTCTTTTATATAAAATAATTCTCTTGACCGGAATTTTGGTTTCTTGAGCCGCGTGTTCATTAACAAATCCGCGACGTAAATTTAAAGAAGAGAGAAGAAGAAAAAGAAATTGTGAAGAGCCTATTATGCTAAATCTTTTTTTTTTTCGTTCTCTTGTTGCAGCGTGGTTCTGAAGACTTGCTGTCTCACGGCAATGGACCAGCCGTTAATAACGGGAATACCTTGAATTCTCATGCCGGACTTGTTGATAACAATAACGATGCGAAAAAGGTGAGTTCAATTTATTTCTTTCAAATTTTCCAGATACTCTAATACTGTTGTTTCACTATGTGAAACTGAATGAGTAGTCTTTTATTATGATTTTTCTTTTCATTTTCTTTGAAGTCATAAAATAATAAATCTGAGAAATGAAAGTATATTTGATGTAGCAGAAACCTAGTCGGAAATATTTTCAAGTAGAGAAACTAAAATTTTTTTTTTTCCTGTCTTCCCTTTTTCAATAATCATGGATCTTTTTCCTTATGGACTAAATAGTTCAAACGCTTTTCGTGAAGCTAAATGAAGTGTGAATCAAATTTGTGAAAAATTCTCGAAAGAATATGTTTTGTATCAAACATTTCCCCCAAATCATGAATGAACTGGCTTACCGACAATAATTGAAAAACTATTTGGGGGTGCACAAATTTAACCATGAGTGCTACTCACACTGGGAATTCCAAGTTCCGACGCTCATTCTTTGATGGTTTGTCGACGGTGACTGATTTGGTCAATGCCCAGGTTTGTGCACCGTATGTGAATAGTGGTATTACACAGGAATCGAGAGTGCCATTAACTACTTATTATTAATGTACTCTTTTTTTTTTCTATTTTATTACCATTTTCTTATTATCATAGTTTTGCCCCGTAATTGGTCTTACTTGATAGTGAGTTTCGGAAGCGACCTCAGGAAATCATTCTTAATTTCGTCTTGTCTGGTTTTTTCTATAATTTAGAAGAGAATGGTCTTCACCAGATGAGTTTTGATGGTTTCTGATTTCTCTTACATCAATTTTATCAATGAAAATTAGGAAGTTTTCCTCCTCTCATCAATTGTTCGATATGAAAAAATTTTGAAAGTTCTTGTACATTGTCGTGCGATAATATCGATCTGTGCGTACTTGTCACTCCAACGGAAATCACGCGAGGCTAAGATGACTGAACATTTCCCTTTTCGAATCGATACCTATAATGAAATGAGATGGAACAGTCGAACGAAGGAATCTTATCATTCATTTCATATTGTAAACGAGTTAATTGACGAATGAACCGGGCGTTATTTCGTAGGTTTCCGCGTGGAAAATTAATTCGTTGATACTCTTGTCACCGTCTCTCGCTAATTAAGAACGATTTGTTTAATTAATGACCGATGCAACGCTGTTTATTCAGCTTTTGTTTTGTGCAACGATGAACGAAGTTGAATATACTTCCGACCTCTAAATGCTGCGCGTATTTTTTCCTAACGAATACGTACATCTACAAAAGATGAGGAAAAGTGATCATTTATGTTTTCTCTTTTGTTGAAAAAGCGAATAAAAATAAAAATCGGATTCGCATAGGTTTACCGTTTTGAATCGAATACTTTCGTCTTAGGTTATTAGAAGCAATTTTTCACGCTTAAAAGAAGAAGGATTTTCGTATAACTTCGATGCTAAAAGCAGAAAGTACTTCCGAGAAGACTGATGATGTTCTATGTACAATTTTAATTGAGTGCAAATCGATCGACTATGAAAGAAGTACGAGCTTAAAGTTACATTTTCGACAGTCTCATTCCTTCAAACGGCTTATTTGTGCTAGAATCAACTACATAATCTCATCTTTTTGTGTTTAGCCGTTACCACAAAGAGTGAATGGCGTGGCCTTTCAAGAGAGTTAAAACGAAAAATACTCGTTCAGAATCTTTTATAGTACAGTACTTCGTTATCCGAAACAAAAGTATTATATAACATTGTTTTAATATTTTTGTTGAGCGTCTGTACGTACGTACAAGAAAGAAGCTGTCTGAGAATGTTTGAAGAGATACTCGAAGATAGAAACGACATTTCAAAAACAATAAGGGGAAGATTGTGTGAACTGTCTTATCTACTTACGTGTTTAAGAGGTTCGCGGTTTCGATGATTTTCATTTTCATGCTTCGCTCTCTATTTCTCTTTGAAAATTATGCGATTGAAATTACAGTGGTGGGAAGATCAAAACTAAATAATATACTTTCGATTTGAAAAATTTGGAATATTTCTCGAAAATGGTGTTTTGAGAACGTTACCAAATATTTTTGGATGAAAAGTTCGATACTTTGAGAAACCCTTTTCGGCAAAGTACGTACAACCAGCCAGAATTTCATTTCATAGAAAAGTTGTAACGCGAGACAAACAACGAGTTCACTTTATTTTGCTTGCTACAGTAAACTTGTACTTGTTTTACATTTGTTCTTAAAGAGAAGTCTCCGTTACAGGCCATTTTCTCTGAAAATTGAGATTTTCATGGAAAATTGATGAGAAACTAATTTAAAGTGTATACATTTTTCTTCATATTTGACACTTACAGTTTATCTTTGAAATGCTCAGTCTTTGAGATGATTGCATGTGAAGAGTTAATCTCCATAAGAGCCTATTCGTTTGTGTCGCATTTGCAACACCACCCGTCTTCTACATTGGAGTGGGTGCGGGTTGCGTATGTACATATTTGATTTTGTTTCTTCCAGTACCGGAATCGACCCTTTCGGGTATAACTTCAGTGTTGGAAGAATCTCCTTGACCTACCCCCTCTTCTGCTTGGCAACCGCTAAGCTGCAGTGCCCCCCTGGCACGCAGATAACACAAGAACACACAACAACAACATCACCTTAAGATATGGTAAATTGATGTTGGGGTTTCTTTACCTTTTTCTATCTTCAGGGAAGATCGTCGTCCTCTTCTTCCTGCAAATCTGGGTGTTGATGGTACACAGGTGTCGAGTAGGCCATGGTGTGGTTCTGCATTTGCCTATTCCATTCCTGGTCCATCTTCCTCTTCATGACGGTGGCCGCAAATGCAGACACCCGGTTCCATGCTTCTTCGGAACCTAGCATGGTGGATACCAGGCTACTCGGGTCAAGCGCTTCACCTGCCCCAATCTCTTGAAGGGACCGACTAAGATTGTCCCTTTCACGCCTCCACGCCTCGCTTTCAAATGAGGTGTGCTGCGGTCCATCATCCCACCCTTGATCGCAGTGCGAATACATTGCCTGCTCAACTTCCCTTGGCTTCTCATGAAGGTACTTGTCAAAGCTGCCATGACCGCTCAACTCCTGCGTCAGGTGAAAGTTCAGCTGACCATGGTCCCGGTTCATCCACTCATCAAGGTCGCATATTAGCACACGGGTCGTCCATTTGCCCAGCTCACTCTGGGCAATTCTCGCTTTCCATTTTACAAGCAAGAAGCGCCTGGCCTCCTGCTTGACCCGTAAAGCTTCTTGGTTGGTCGTCGTTGTCTTCTTTGCTTTGAACACCACCGCTCTCTCCTCAGCAAGGAGCTCAAGTGGCGGTGAACGTAAGGCGGTGCTCATCATGATCCTTCTTCTTGCTTCCCTCGGTCCTCCTAGGTTCCTCATCAGGCGGCTTAAGTATCCAACTACTTACCCGCCTTTTCCGCTGCCATCAGGAAATGGTGCCTGAAGCTCAGCGTCGAGTCAAACCAGATGCCCAGGTACTTCATCTTCTTCTTAGGCTCGATTTCCACACCTTGCAGGCGAAAGGCGGGTGGACTGAACTTTCGACGGGTCGTGAATAAAATGGCCTCCATCGTATTAGATGCAAGTTCGAGTCCAGCCGACTCTATCCAACGCGTCACTACCTCTAAAGCCCGGTTTACCCTACTCTTCACCGCTGCAGTTGTATCAGAGGTACATACTACTAGGGTGTCATCCGCATAGCAGATAAGCCCATCGCCCGGTGGCAGCCTCACCTTAAATATCCCGTTAAATGCAACGCACCACAAAAGCGGCCCAAGGACCGACCCCTGCGGCACCCCGCAAGTAACCGAGTGCTTTACTGTACCAGCAGACGTCTCTGCTTGGATTTCACGACAGCTAAGATAGCTGTTGATCATCCTGAGCAGGTATGCGGGCACTTCTGCGTCCTTGAGGGCTTCCAAGGTCCTCTCCCAAGGAATCGAATTGAACGCATTTCTTATGTCGAGGCTGACGGCTGCGCAAAACTGACGCGTAGCAATCGCTGACTCGGCTATACTCTTCAGCCGGATCCAAGCATCTGATGTGCAGCGTCCAGTTTGAAAACCGTACTGGCTATTAGAGATTATATCTCTTTCCTTCAGATAGCTCCCCAGTCGATTGGCCATCACCCTTTCCAGGAGGTTTCCCAACATTGTCCAGCAGACAAAGTGGACGGTAAGAGGATGGTAGACAAGGTGGTTTATCCTTCTTATCGATCAGCGTTAGACTGGCTTTTTTCCATCGCACAGGGAGCAGACCCCCAACAACTACCGCATTGAATGTATCAACAAGCAGTGCTGGGTCAACTGAGTGTATGACGCTCAAGACTGGATTTGGAATCTTATCCGGGCCTGGAGCCTTCCAATACTTCCCTCGCATTCTATTGACTGCTGCATCCACCTCCTCGGTACCTAGGAGGAATACACCATCCTCTTTGTCGTGGCTGCTGTGGGAACAAGCCGTCAATGATTTGACCCACAACATCCGGCTCCATACAGCTCAATGCTGGGAGGCTCTTTAGTTTCTTCAACACTATCGTATAAGGCTTTCCAGACGGGTTATCCTCTGCCATCTCACATAGCTCTTGCCATACAGCACTCTTACTATCTTTGATGGCCTTCTTCAGCCTTTTGCGAACCAGCTGGTATTCATGTGCAACCACCCGCGCCCTTTCGCGGCCTCTACTACACTGGTATATCCGGCGCTGACGCTTGCATTCTTTTCTTGATTCGGCAATCTAGTTGGTCCACCAGTAAACGGCTCTCCTCTTCTTTGGTGGACCTTGCCTGGGTATGGCTACATCGCATGCTTTGGTGACAGTCTTAATCATTCTTGCTGCTGCCACCTCCGCGTTGCCTTCTTGCTCTTCTCTTTGGTCCCATGTGAGAGCAAGGTAAGTAGCTTTCATGCGGTCGCTATTTAGCTTCTCAACCACCCATTTTCTCACCAGCTTTTGTGGAGCAGCGACCTCAACTTCTCGGCGGATGGAGAAGTTGATATACCGATGATCGCTCGCAGAAAGCACCTTATTCAGTGACGCCCAGCCTTCTATTCTTCGGGCTAGGCTCTTTGAAGCAAAGGTGACGTCAATAATGGATCCGTATTCTTGATGCACTCGGGTAGGAGTGTTGCCCACGTTGACCGTTTCCAGTCGATTCCACTCCCCCAAGGCATACCCACGGATGTCAGTTCGGCCAGAACGCCATTTCTCTGACCAGGTATTAAAATCGCCTGCCACGATGAACTTCTCACCTCGCCGTCTGAACAAGTTTTCTTCCAGCATGCTTAGAAAGTCCTCGAACTCCGGTAAGGGGTGATTTGGTGAGAAGTAGTAATTGTAGCCATGGAAAAGTAGTACAACGTTTTTAACTCAGGAAAGTGTTCCACTAGGGTTTGGAGAATCGTTTTGAATTAATCGAAGTGCCGTCTCGGTTTCGCTCGAGTGATCTAACTATCTCTTCTAGGTGACTGTAGTTTCACGGTACTGAAGTATGCCTATATTCTAACATGTCTTCAAGTTCCATTTCTCTGCAATCCTTATTGTCTGAGACAGTGATTCGGATTTTAGGCTTGAAAATGGATATTGGTGGACGGATGGTCCAATTTTCTGGATTTCGAGTTTTCTCATAAGGGAGATTTCAACGCAAATTTTTTCGACCAAGGCTGTTTCCCCCTCTCACCCGGCTCAAGCCTTTTCAGTTGATTCTTGGTTGACCGAAGAACCACGTGAAATCGACGGTCGACACGCGGTGTTTCATGGACGTAAAATAATATTTTTGTGTATTGTTTTCTTTGGTTTTAAGGAGCTGAAATTAGAAAAGTACTATTACTGTGTGAAATATTTCAACCCTCAAACGTTTTGAATCGAGGGTATATATCTGGGCCGATACCTGTGAGGTTGGTCTAGCAGTACACCCCAATAATGAAGTTATTATTGTGCTGTAATTGCGAACATCAATCAGCGATGTGAATTCCTCCAAAGATGGAGAGGAACGCATACCTCCCTTTTTGTTTGTACATTGAGTCCGTTCGTTCATATTTGTCGCGGAAAGGCTTACGTATAATTTAGTGTAAACAAAGGAGCGCGCCGTGTGAGTTTGCATTTCTGACGATAATGTATGTTAAATTTCCGCGTGTAAGCCGCCTGTTGGTCCTGTGTACGCAGAAGTCGATTGAATTTCCAACCTTGTGTCTGCGTACTGTTTTTCCGAAGTCCTAGGAACGTACTGGGCCACCTGAGCGAGAAAGTTTCATTCTTCACCGACACCCACGTATGACGTCGTTTTTTGAGGTATAAACTTTTCGTCCCAATTCAAATGCACGCGAAATGATGGTTCCTTAAAAACGAACTTTCTTGTTGTTAAGAGTAAACGATACGTACGTAAATAGGGTGTAGAAAAAGGTATTCGTGTTTTTAAGACAAACGTAAATTATTACGCGTCGTGTTCCCCGGCATCGCCCGCCATTCGTTTCCCCTCAATTATCAAAATTTATGTTCATCGAAACGATTGCCGCGCGATTTTCCTTGGCAGACAAGTAAAACGCGCTAGATTTGATAGTTTTCAAACAATCGAGAAGAGTAACACGGTGTGTATCCGGAGTACCGATATCCCGGCGATGTGAGCCATACATTAACTTTAATTAAGTATATTTTCGTAACTGTGATGTAGATGCAAGAGGTTTGTGTATACGTACCTGTATTCTCTGCTTGTGGCGAATGCTGTGGAGGGTGCGTGGAAGGGCGTTCTTCTCGCTTTCTCTCTTTCCCCGTGTCAATTTATCTGGTAAATTGGATTTAACGAACTTTTAAGCGAATCCCAAAGTACGCTGTCTGGCCACCCTCTTCATTCAAAGACGAACTTTTTCGTGTGGTAACTTGCCCGTAAGAACAATTTTACGTGTTTTCTCATGCCTTGTATCGTAGTCGAGCGCTGTTGGTCACTTCGATTTTCGTATTGACGTTTGCGGAAGGAAGATTTGATACTTTTAGTAAATGAAATGTCGATGTCGTTTTGGACTCGCGCGAATTGTCACGTGCGATGACTGATAATAATTCTTGATGGTCATTAACGAGAATTAAACTACAATTAGCGAATTCGTTGTTTATTTTCAGGCGAAACTGGATAAATCAGCGAGTAGACCGTCAAAAGTAATCCACCTCCGAAATATACCGACGGAAGTCAGCGAAGCCGAAATCATCCATCTGGGTATTCCATTCGGGCGTGTAACCAATGTACTCGTATTAAAAGGGAAGAACCAGGTAAGCTCTCGTTCTCTTCAACTTCTTTTAGTTAAGCTTGAGTGGATGAATGTAAATACATTCTTTAAGGGGACGAAAATTTGTTTGCGGACAAGTTTTCCATTCAGACTTTGTACCCATGTTTGAAGAATGTCACTTTGTGAAGGAAATCATGAAGTGGCGTATTCTTTATTTCAACGTTTTTGATGATGAGCGGCTGTTTTCTTTGGTATGAAATCGGATACCGTATGATTTTAAAACTTGAATCACATCCAAACGAATATCTGTGCGTACAACCGCATACTTTTTTTTTTGGTCAAATCAACAGTTACACTCTGGGTTACGAAATGCGCAGATGGGTACAAGGGGGAAGAATACGAATTGGATAGTTTGCATCGAAGGTACTTTATCGTGCTCCGGATGTTTTCGCCGGCACGAGAAGCAGCGTGGTACGGATAGACCATCAGCAATGCTGTGTAAGCATGAACGGGTGAGGGACGTAAAAAGAGAAGAGAGTGGGTGGAAGATTATGGTTTATGTTTGCCTTCGTCGCTTGGTTTAGATACTCAAAACTGATGTACTGTATGTTCTTGTCAAGCTACTTGGCTCTCAGGGGCTTACACACTCTTCTCGTTTGTCTTCAATCTTGGTCTACTGTAAGTTAGGTGCTCGTATACAGTACTATTTATTGAGCTAAATAATATAGGCGGGATAGTTCTCAGAGGCTCACTCGCGGTCGCTCTGCTCGTTCGCCTAGGTCTGGGTCTAGTGTAACTGTGCCATCAATCAATTTTAACATCGAATACGGTGGGAAGAAAAGCCTATATCGGCATCATTGAAGGTGTCAAGTCAATTGGTGTGTGAAGCATTGCATGTCTAGTTAACTGAAGAAACTACACCGATCTCTAAGCTATATATGATAGGAGGATTAAATCATACATATGTCTTTCCTTGAGACTCCATACGCTAACCACGAGGAGGTAATGAAGGTTCTTCTAGTATACTCTATGTTGGGCTTGTGTCAGGATTGCTGAGGTCATTGTTAGGCCTAATAGACCCTAATATACTAGGTCTAGTATAATGGGGGCTAAGAACACAGGTCCCAAAGTAGCGAAGATCGAAATTTTCTCGTGTCTTCATGGCGTCATCAGCTCTTGACACCAAATCCATATAAAAAAAATTTACAGGCCCTTGCTCAGGGAGCAAGAATTGCGGGAGATCCGCGACTCATGGCTGAGGGTTCAAGGTTATTACGAGTAATTTACGTAGAATGTAAGCCTATAATTTATTTTCAAAGTAGGTTACAATTTATCCTTTCTCGGTAGTAAATACAGAAAAATATACTGGTTTCTATGTGTTTAGCTTCCATTTTCCTTTTCTCCAAGTCCCAGCGTTAAGGGTCAAGGGGGTCACAAATTTTTTCAAGTCCCATAGACGGCTATAGAGGAGCCAGGAATTTCTCTGTCCCAGCGTTAAGGGTCAAGAAGGTCACAAATCTTTCCAAGTCCCATAGAGAACTATAGAAGAGCTAGGAATTTCTCTAAGTCCCTATACTAGCCCATAGAAGAGGCAGGAATTTTTCCAAGTCCCTACACTAGCCCGTAGAAGAGCCTGGAATTTTTCCAAGTCACTGTACTAGCGAATAGAGGGTTCTAGAAGAGCCAGTGTTGCCAGATGGATTTCTCGAAAATGTGTCATTTCTTGAATAATGAATAAGTCACTTGAGCCACCACCTGGAAGTTACCTGGAAGTTGTTTAGATATTTAAAAAAAGACTCAGAAGCGGCTTTGGGACGACTCCGGAACGACGGAATGTGCACTGCTACACAAACCGATCAGGGAAATGGTACTTCTTGATATTGCAAGAAGTACCCTTTTCCCTGACTCTGTCCGGCTTTCCACAGGGAGCTTTTAAAAGGGTTTTTGGGGGGTTTTTCATTCTATTATTGCCACACTGATTGAAAATCTTCAATTTTGCTCACATTGAGCCACACATGAGTGCGTCGACCTAAAAATGAGCTACATCTGGCAACACTGAGAAGAGCCCGGAATTCTCCGAGTCCCTATACTAGCCCATATAGGGGTATAAGATGGGTATAGAAGAGTCCGGAATTTTTCCAAGTCCCAGCGTTATGCGTACGCGGACAGAATTCCTCTGAGGGCCCCCAGTAACTAAACGGATGGCGGGTCTCCCGCCAACAGTTGGAGTCAATTTCTCCGCTCCATGGAAAACTCGGCGATGGAAACATTATATGTTAGGAGAGGGACATCTCTAAGCCATATGATGATAGAAGGGCGTTCTGAGTCTTGTGGTGCGTGAAGCGTTGCACGTCCAAATCATTGAAGGGGCTAAGTCAATTGTATATGAAGCATTGCTTATCTAGATTATTACAGGTGTTTATTTAGGGTTTCAGGAGTTTAATTACAAAGTGGAAGACACTAGGCACTACTTAATTTACGTATACCATGAAAAAATGACGACTTTTCAACGCCCAAGCGTCATGTTCAGCTCGACGGACAGTTACCAAAGGGACTACATCGACCTCCGAACTGCATATTGTAGAGAGGGAGGGGGAAATACGAGGAAAATTTTCGACGTCCGAGTTTTGTCGGCCAGCCAGATGGCGGACGTTTCAACAGGGAACCTGTTTTATCGTTGATATGCAGTGCCTTTAGCCCCTTCAATAAACCAGAGATACAATGCTTCAAATACCGCCCCTTCGATGAGTCCGATATGCAACGTTTCGAACATCTTGAGATTTCATTAAAGGTTTATCCAATTCCCCGCCTCCTCATTCTATCGTGAGTTTACTCTCTCTGATTTCATCCTAGCTTTATATTAGGCCTACACAAGTCCTAACCTTCCCCTGGACAGGAACACCAGACATGATTCCAAAATGTGCGAGTTCAGCGAGTTGGCTCTGTCTCCCCGAGTTTCTCCTCCCTCTCTGATGCCATGTACATCTCTGTAGTTGTAATACTTGCTGTAAACTGGGATGCCTTCTTATTTCCTCCATGCAGTATACCTTTCGTTTACTAACAGGATATCATACTCGCTTACACTAGGAGGTCTGTATTAGTCTATACCAGTTTTATATTCCATGCGGTAAGCTTTTCCAAGTCCCCCTCCTATCATATATTAAGGCTCGAGAGTCTAAATTTTTTCTAAATGCCTCTGACATCATATTATATAGCCCGGAGATCGAAATTTTTCCAACTCCAATCCGAGCTAATTATTATTGCGGGGTTTTGCCTGGAACTATTTTTGTTTCGGCCAGATGGCGCTAGAAGAAACCTCGTTGAAAAAAGTCATTAGTTGGCGAGGTCTCCCTTCGACCTCTCTGAGAAGTTTTTATGCATTATTAATTTTCATATAGCAAGATCAGCGTTCCATCCACGGAGGTTGCCTTCAAGTGTTCGAAAGTCGTCTTTGCAATCATCCACCATCTTCCCACCCTGAGTCATACCCTACTTATTGTATTTACCGTTACTAATTCTCATCTACCGTTCTTACTTGCTTTTGAACTAAACTTCGGTGATCCTTTCTCTAACCCTTCATTTACTTGATTGACTTCTCCAATCACGATGCAGTTGACTAACCTGCGAAAAAATTTGTTTTCAAGTGAAAAGAACATCATTACTTAATGTCATATTAGCAACGACTGCGAGTTAGGGTGGACGTCTCGAGAATCACGTAAATTATTTGGTTCAGTGAGAAAGGAGATCATCCTTCTTGGTAAAAGATGGGGAAGGGTATTCCGAAGCAATCTGGAGAATATGCTTTGAATAGGAAAATCTGATATCTGTTTACGCAACTCTTTTCTCCTATTAATCGTACTTACAATATTAGTGTATCGGATGTTCATGTAACATCCTTAGCTAACATAAAAACACGGAACATACAAGAATACACTCCAAAATTCGCATGGGCCAAGAGGTGATTCTTCCCTGTACACGTGGAAAAATTATGCCGCATCAACAGTCCCAAGAACTCAAAACAAAAGGAAAGTTTGAAAATAATGAATCAAAAATCATCGTAGCGTGAAAAGAACGAAAGAGAAATTCCCTCGAAACACGACTGCGTCGTATTTGATGTAAAATTGTGGAACTTTTAAAAAGAAATCTATTTTTGAATTTTTTTCGCAAAACACCACACGTGTCAAAGGTTTGGGACAACAATAATACGACGGTCAGTCAGTCAAGAAAACGCATTCACGACGTAGCGTATTTACGTGAAAAACGTGCTCAAATAGCGGCGATACACTTCCTAACGACGTTTTAAATTCGCAATAATAATAATAATGATGATGCACGGTATGATATAGCGTCAGTTTTATTGGTAGAACAATTTTAATTGGAACCTGTCACATGTACGACATTTTTATGTACACAGTATAGTTCGACGTTCTTATTTTGTCTCTCGTCAGAAACTGAGAGAAACAAAAACAAACAAGGAAGAAATAAAGACAAAAAAAAAGTAACTAACTGAAAAAGCAGGATTAAAAAGTAAAGAAAGAGATGAGGGGAAAAAAGTAGAAGAGGAGGACGAGAGTCCTAGGACTGGTCACAGGTGACGTAAGAATTGACGGATGAGTTTGTTACGAAGAAGATTATCCACGCTTTTGATATCCCCTGTGTCTATACAAAACGGACAAGTTTGTCTTTCTATTATAGTTCTTTTTTTTCTTTTTTTTTCGCTTTTCGCGTTTTCTCTCACATTTTTACCCCTGACGACGTGTCAGCCATCTCAGTATTTTTATACTTGAGCAAACAAGTGAGGTATCGAGCTTGATATTAAATCGAAATACGCTGAGCTTTTATTATTCTTTCGGTTCGATCTTTTTTTTTTTTTCACTTCCTTTTTTTTTCACGCTTTCGCCTTTTTCCTTCGTCATAATTACGTATTATTTCGGCTATCGAGTAACGCGTTCGCAAATATTTCGCCGTTTTGGGCTTGATTAGTACCGTACAGTTTGACGGTATAATTGAATCATAAAAAATAAGCAGAAAATAAAGAACTGAAATAAAAACAAATAATACGCCATATTTTTTTGTTTTTCTCGCGAGGAAATTTTTAATATTCTGGAGAAAGATTCGACGTGAATTACGGTAATTTTTATAATTACGAGATAGACTTTTATTGAGGGCGCGAGCAGATTCTTCTAGAGATGGAAATAACGAAAGTTTCGAAATCTGAGGAAATAGAAGTAGGAAGCGCGCAGTGTTACGCTTTGATTAAGTGATCATGTTCAAAGTGATTGTTTTTTCTATCAAAAACAATCTGCATACTCTCTTCTCCCCTCCTAGGAATGAAAGAAGTTCGCGAAATCCCCGCTTTTCTTCGTATGTAGTTGAAATTTTTGAAATCCTAAAAGTCATCTTCCTCCAGGTGACTGTCCTAATTTTCTCGACATCTTGGTGTGATACACATGAAGCGGATGGCTGCCTACTGATCTTTTATGGTTTCTTTGGTAGACGTTTTTTCCAGTAAGTGTGTTCGTTCGCTGCCTTCGAGGCGTTCGCTATTGCTACACGCAGTTTGCTGTAGAGAAATGGGGCGAACACATCTACTGGAGAAGGCGTCTATCAAAGAAACCATAAAAGATCAGTAGGTAGCCATCCGGTTTATGTGTATCAGACCAAGATGACCATCGAAGCATTGTACAAAAACATAAAAGCTAGAATAAAGACAGATGTCACGGGAGAGTACTTTGAAATAAAGAGGGAATGGCCCAGGGTGATCCCTCATCACCGGTATTTTCCAATTGCGCTCAGGAACCTGGACTGGGAGGATAAGGGGATAAACATCAATGGGAAAAAATTGTCAAACCTCAGGTTTGCAGACGACGTGATCCTCCTGGCGAACTCTGAAATAGAACTTAGGGGCATGATCAACGATCTGACCAAAAGGCCTCGAGATGAGCACATCAAAAACAGTGAAGTCGGGTAGCCCTGATATCAAACAGAAATTACGATTGGGGGGACCGAAATAGAAACAGTTGTGGTGACCATCTATTTATATATCGCCTCTAGTTCAGATAGAGGAGGGGCTGATAGGCAAAATAATTTGAATCCAGTTTCATAACAAGAATTGCTACATCGTCCTGTTTGAGATAAGCCGAGAGCAAAACTGATCTCGTTTTGTGAACTCACTTTGGGAGTGAGATCGTAGAAATCATCACAAGTAAAATGGTAAAATAAGGAAATACAGTCATCACGTAACAAAATTTTATTTTAACACGACCGGTTTCGTGTCATCGCATCAACACATCATCATGTTGTGAACGTACGGACAAACGAAACATGTGCGGTCGAGATCGAAGGAGGAAAGGAGAAACAAGAAGATGACGATATAGCTATGATTCATTATAAAACTTGTAGATGGTGTGATTTGTGATAGTGAAGCGGGTGTCCTTCAAAAGAGATTCGCCTGAAGTGGATGAGGCAGCAACAATTTCGACTTCCTCTAAGCGGTTGAGAAGGCGTACCTTGGTGGCTTTGTGAAGCAGTTCGAACTTGATGGAGGTGTAAGGATGACCACTTTCGAGACAGTGCTTGGCAATAGCGGATTTACCGGGCTCCCGGCGACGAAAATGCTCACCGTGATCTGAACATCGCTCACTCAGAGATCGACCGGTCTGTCTTATGTAAAAAGCGGAGCAATCAGGGGTGGTGCAATTCGCTTGATAAACACCGCAACATTCGTCAGGGGAGAGTTTAACCTTAAGAACGGGTAAGTGGCCTAAAGTGAGAATGGAGTAGAAAGCGCACCGGTCATAATAGGTTTCGGAAGCTTTGGCTATTTTATAAGAGTACAGACCCTTGAGAAGGAGGCGGATCCAACGCTTACGCCGGGGGAGGGGGGATCAACTCGCAAAGAAGAGTGATTAGAAGACATGGCTCGTTGAAGAGATTTATGAAATAAATTAGATGCCATTGCAGAAATCCTGCTGCCCTGAGCCCGGGGGGAGAACTCGAGATTCGAAATTCTTCCAAGTCCCCCTTCTATCATATATAGCCGAATTTTTCCAACTCCATTTCATGTCACATAATATGGTAGAGTGTTGAAATTTTTTCAAGTCCCTCTCCGTGACGTCATCAACCTTCGCGGACGCGCTCGCGTAAGTCCACTTCATATCATTTATGGCCCGAGTGTCGAAATTTTTCCAAGTCCCTTTCCGTGACATCATCAACCTCTCTGTGACGTCATCAACTTCTCTGTGACGTCATCAACCTTCGCGGACGCGCTCGCGTACGTCCACTTCATATCATTTATGGCCCAAGTGTCAAAATTTTTCCAAGTCCCTTTCCGTGACGTCATCAACCTCTCTGTGACGTGATCAACCTTCGCGGACGCGCTCGCGTAAGTCCACTCCATATCATTTATGGCTAGAGTGTGGAAATGTTTCCAAGTCCCTCTCCGTGATGTCATCAACCTCTCTGTGACGTCATCAACTTCTCTGTGACGTCATCAACCTTTGCGGACGCGTTCGCGTAAGTCCACTCCATGTCATTTATGGCTAGAGTGTGGAAATGTTTCCAAGTCCCTCTCCGTGACGTCATCAACCTCTCTGTGATGTCATCAACTTCTCTGTGACGTCATCAACCTTTGCAGACGCGTTCGCGTAAGTCCACTCCATGTCATTTATGGCTAGAGTGTGGAAATGTTTCCAAGTCCCTCTCCGTGACGTCATCAACCTCTCTGTGATGTCATCAACTTCTCTGTGACGTCATCAACCTTCGCGGACGCGCTCGCGTAAGTCCACTTCATATCATTTATGGCGAGAGTGTCGAAATGTTTCCAAGTCTCTCTCCATGACGTCATCAACTTCTCTGTGACGTCATCAACCTTCGCGGACGCGCTCGCGTAAGTCCACTTCATATCATTTATGGCCCAAGTGTTGAAATTTTTCCAAGTCCCTCTCCATGACGTCATCAACCTCTCTGTGACGTCATCAACTTCTCTGTGACGTCATCAACTTCTCTGTGACGTCATCAACCTTCGCGGACGCGCTTGCGTAAGTCCACTTCATATCATTTATAGCCAGAGTGTCGAAATTTTTCCAAGTCCCTCTCCGTGACGTCATCAACCTTTGCGGACGCGCTCGCGCTCGCAAAAAAATTCCTGGGAGTACCCCCAACGAAAGGGATAGCGGGTTCTTCGCTAATAGGAGTGTCAATGTTGTGAGGTAGGTTATTGAGACGAGCAAAATGAAAGATGTGCGTTTTTTCGATGAGGAAGTTACAAGGAGAAAGAGGAATAGTGAGGAGGCGGTGAATGGAGGCTAGCAAAGTAGCAGATTTGTGAGAATGATGATGAAGAGATGAGCTATTAATGAGGACGCCGGTATTGGAAGGCTTCCGGTAGATAGCGGAATGAGGAATGAGATATTCTGCATCAAGCTGGAGAGAGATGGTGAGATCGAGAAAATTGATAGAAGAGCCTCCTATTTCGAGAGTGAAGGTTGATAGTAGAGTGAAGAGAGTTGAGGAAGGTGAGGAGTGATTCTAGCTCAAGTACGGAAACATTCAGAATACAAAGAATGTCGTCTACGTATCTTAGCCAGGTGAGAATATGAGGTTGAGGAAGAAGGGAGTCAGACAGTAATTTAGATTCGAGCTGATCCATGAAGATGTCGACCACTAGCGAGGAAAGGGGAGCGCCCATAGGTAGGCCGCCGGGGAATTCGTGAATAGTGGCCTGATAGAGACAACTGTTGTGAGATGAGTGAAATGTTTGGGCTCTTGCCCTCTTTTATGTCGACAAGGGTTGAAGCTGATCTCTCCGTGAGTAGAATTTCGAGTAACGAGCTTCTCAGTGCATTTGTGTATTTGTGTCGTTGACAACGAGAATTTTTACACTTTCACATGCTAGATCAAAAGCGGAGCCTTGGTTGACCTGTCTCCCCGGGGTTTTTAACAGAAGACCAACATCTCGGTATCATACTCTCCTTCGCCAGACGCAACCAGAGTTTTCACGCTTTCACCCGCTTTGATCATGAGCAGGACCTTAGTCTATCCACCACCGCGGGCACGTCTAGAACAATACAAAGTTCCGTAGATTTGCCCGCTGTGACCGAACACTGTACCTCAGCCGAACCCTCACAAAGTAGATACCGTCACTGCAAATCACGCCTGCCTATTTTGAAACCAAAACTTGAGACAGCAGAAAACTGATTCAGTTTTCTCGGTACTTTGTAAATTGTAGGCCGAGTGTAGAATTTGATTTCAAGAGAATTAATCCTCTCTAAAGATTTTCAGTTTCTACGAGCTGCGTCCGAAACCGAAAACGGTGAATATGGAAGCAGCTGTAGAAAAAAAGAAGAGAAAGTAGACTTTTTAAGGGAAAGGTTAGAAAAAAAGCGAAAATTTTATTTATGGAACGAAATGTAAAAATATACGAGAAGCAACAACAACGTATAACGATAACGACGTTGATATGTGTAAGAGGAAATTCAATAAAACGTCTTTTTTATTCGCGGGGAAAAAATGGCTGGTATCGGCGTTAAGATGTAGCCTAATACAGAAAAAAATACTCTTTTTTTTCTTCTCTTTCTCTCGCGGAGCAACACGGTAGATTGAAAATTGATCCTATGTATACTGTGTGTATTGTATTTGCTGTATTCGCCCATAGGCGTTTATGGGTAAATAAAAAGGAAGAAAGGGGGAGGAAAAAAAAAAAAAAAAAAAAGACTAGCGGAGTTATGCGTTGAACGTAATTATTATACTGTGTACACTTTTAGTCGAGTCAGAAAAATAAAATAGCGAAACCGTTTTCCATCATCATCTCTTGTCGCTTACAGACTTTCTATACATAGCTAGACGATATAATGCCGAGAGTGTAATGAAACACGCGCGCGATTTCGTGTAAAATGCGATGCTATGGCACGTGGTGTATGAAAAATTGAATTCAAAAGACCGAATTTGTCGAACGCACTAACAAACCGTCTATCATTTAGGAATACACTAGCATAACTTGTTAACCAAAAACGCCACAAACATTACGCGATCATACAGTCAGTGCTGAGAGAGGGTGAAACTTTCGAATCGTGCCATCAGGCTGTATAGTATGTATAATTTGCCGAATGGATTCGAAGCTCGGGGGATGGGTGGATAGAAAAAACAAAAACGAATAGAAAATTAAATGTGTTTTCTGGGTTTATCATAAAAACAAACGAATCTGAGTGCAAACAAAGCGGAGAGACGTAATTACAATTGCAAGAGAACGTGTGACAGCGCTAACGATGAGATGATAATTTTTACGCGCGTACACCAACGTGAAATACGAATTTACGGAAATGAAAATAATTGCTGCCCTAATTCGTCGCTCTCGTTAATCCTCTATGATTATCAATTTAATATTTGCTCGCGTTGACATTTTTTCTAATTTTTCTCCAAAGCTTGTCCTCTTGTGTAGTGGAGTGGGGGCAAAAGAACTCGAAAAAATACCTTGAAAGTGAAAGCAACAAGTCCTCTTCTTATATCGATGGTCAAAATGTTTTTGAGACTACCCAACCATTAGTTTGACGTCGATTTTTGGTCGACCTTCGTCGTTGACCAAAAATTAACTAAAAATGACTTCTGAAGACCAGGTTGGAGTCGTTGGGTGAGGTCGAAAAATGTGGATTTCATTTCGACTTATACGTCAAAAAGATTTCAAGTCGGCTTCTTCAAAAATGTTATCAATTTCGTTCATCAGTCAATATCTCATTTGTTTTAGATGATACTCTATTCTCTTCTTCTTCGCTCTTCGTCTTCTTTTGCGTCAATGCGTACAGCCAGTACACAATTTTTAATGAGGGCTGCGATCTAAAATTTTCATCCGTGGCTCAGGAGTTCCAGAGAAACGCAAATAAATCCAGAAAGTTTAAAAAATATCGATTGAGTGGTTTTTGAGATCCATATAAGAGGACAGACAGACAGACAGACCGGCGTTGCCAACATGGAAAGTCAAAAAATGTCATATGCCAACATTTCAATTAAACTGCGTTATGGAAAAGCCGTCCAAGCGACAATTTTTTAATCAGGGGAACTTCACCCAACGCATTTAGAGAATCCTTCTGCAGAATGACAGAGTGTCACTTGAACGGCTTTTGCATAACGCAGCTCAATTGTGCCACTGTGCAAGATTTCCGCGCTAAGCCAGAATAACCCATTTTGGGAAAAAAGAATCATGAGAATTGGGGCTTTCCTAAAGTAACAAGTACCCCGTTTCTCTGGGTTGTTATATTAGTTTACAGTCAGGAGAATCTCAGGATCTCAAAAGCGGGTATTATGAACAGCCATCTTGTTTTCTTCAGTAACCCTCACCGCTGACGACTTTTAAGGTAGAAGGTTACTTTTTGATGTAAGGGTATGTAATAGTGATGGTAACTGTCGACAGATTATCGATACTATCGATAGTTTTGAAAAAAAAAAAAAAAACTATGGGGAAAAACGATAGTTTTGTGAAAAACCAACTATCGTCAATAGTTTCAGGAACTACCAATTATTGGAAAAATTTTCTTTTTCTTATCAAAATCACCAAATTGATGGGAATTTTTCTGATAACACATTTGAAAGAAAGAGAAAGGCACTGGAATGTCAAATAGTCGACCGTTCACTTTTGGGGGAACACGTTTTTATGGTATTTCTTTGTCGCGTCTATCATCTGGTGACACTAAAATACATTCCTTGACAGGATTTTCCCAAAAAATAACGATCAGGAGAAAAGTATCTATCCCACAAGTAGCGCAGGTACTTTTCTCCTGATCGGTGTTAATCATCCAAACTATCAATAGTATCGATGGTTGCAGGAAAAACTGTCGAGACTATCGACTATCGCCCATCGCTAGTATGTAAACATACGAGGGGGGGGGGGGTACATACAAGAAGCAGACTTGCAGCCTAACAGCTGTCCGCGCTGAGGATCACTGCAAGAGAAATTGTAGTCAATAATTTTTTACACCTGTTCTTGAGTTCCTTGAAGAGTGTAAAAAACCGCTTCATTTCAACGTTTTATCAGACAAAAGACCAAAAAAATTAGGTCAATAAAGTTGTATAGCCAGGAAGGCAAAACTACTTCTAAAGATAGAACAAGAAAGGAAAGAATACATTTGGAACGAGATCCATTAGCTAATCGACAGAAGCACCAAAATATATCACTATGTGCCACTTATTTTCAATGTGCCACAAAAAGAGCCAACAGAATTGAAAAGCGACTTGTAGCCCAAATATGCCATGGTTGGCAACACTGAGATCATGAGAGAAATTTTTCCTTCTATACTACCTCTTCTATATGTACCATGTAAATGGAAGTCCATATTTTGAACCCGCTTGGTAAAGTAAAATTTGTTATGTGGTCTGTACCTCTTTCTCACCCTCAGCACTCAGATAGACTTGTTGCTTTTATAATTTGGATGACTACGCACTCTGTCTACGAGCAGCAAAGTTATTAAAAGCAGAGCAAAACGCTTCAAGGGTGACTGTACATCAACTCCACATTGATGATGATTGAACATCAACCCAGAGTTGACTAGTACACATTCTCAAAAAAACTAAAAATGAACTGCTAATCAACACAACAGAGGAATTTGAATCCATATCAACGTCAATCAATGCACGCCTTGCTGTAATCTATGTCCTCGAGAGCGCTTTCTCGGAATCAAACAGAATTGGAGTTCAGAATTAGGTAAAATGAGAAACGCCCTGTTGTTCAATCTGTTGTAGTGGGTTTTGATACTGAGATCTCTAATGTGCAGCTCCTCTCCGGATTCTCCTCTAGACCATTGCACAAAGCTGCAATTTCCCATTTATTGTGTTAAAATGGCTGAAACTTGAAAGAGTGATGCGATCAAAGCGCGCCAGTGGCTGCTTGGCCCAAATTCACCTGCGCGTGATTACGTGTTATGATAGCCCAAAAGTACCCATATTTTTATTGTAGAATTGATTTGCTACCATAAGAATAACACAGAGAGATAAGATTGTTATGAGTTGGAGGGATTCCTCATAACTATAAGACAGTATTTAATTTTAATTAATAAAAAAATACAGTCCCGTAACAATTTTTTTTTATATTTTTTATTTATTAATTTTGTTATGTGACTGTATTTCTTTTATTAATTAAGATTGTTGTGTTACCATTTGAGGATGAATAATTTCTTAACCATCGGATATTATATAAAATTATATGCTAAGTGACTTCTTGATACCACGGTACATTATAGAGGTATTGACACGAACGTATAGTAGCCGTGTTTGTTACTGTCGCCTGAGTTGTGTCAGTTGATACAATCTACGCTAGGATCGTTGCAAGGTAAAACTAAACAGGAGAACTACACGAATACTACGTAGTGTAAATTCACCAATTTTCAAAAATTTGTACAAGAGTCAGGTATTGACCTAAAAATCTGAAACTTGGTACAAATGGACTATTTACTATGCTCTTCATATTTAAGAAAAAAAAATCTTCCTATCTGAATTTCTTCATCTTCTACAACCCTTGGAAATTTTGGCAACATTAGGGTACCTCCGGTAAGCTTCCGTCACAGGTGAGGTGTGGAAGGTCTTTGAACGATCGCCGCGAGCGTAGCGGAATTCTGTATGAATTAGCACAACTCGGGCGACAGAAATTTTGCCTTGTGTCAATACCTCTATAATGTACCATGCTTGATACTGATTGGATTGTTGAAAGCTAAGAAAATGTTCATTTTCAATTGTTAACATAACAATCTTGGCTCCCTGTGTTATTCTTGGAGGAGCAAATCACTTTTACAAAACAACAATCAATACTTTTGTGTACAGTCTCTCGCTATTATCAGTGTTGGAATGTCATTGGGTAAATTGGTCTGTCCCATATGAAATCTGTTGTTTACATTTTGTTTGTTCATAGTATATCATTATAGTGTGGAGATAAGAGAAAGAAGGAATGCAGCAAGAACGATGTTATGTGACGATACTGGTATGAAAGTTCTGATTATAAAAACAATTCTGGCTGGAATACTCATACATCTTTGTAAATATAACCCCAAACACCTTTTAATGAATGGATAGTTTCTCTTTGAAATGCTACCTTTAACTTTCTTTTGGATTAAAATCATTTTCAGAAAAAATAATGTCTCCATGTCAATTTGAATAGATCTATTTTTTATGACGTCATACAGCAGACTGAAGCTTCCAGAGCACAAGTCAGCTGTCTCAGCTTCATTTTACTCGTACTGTTCTCTTATGTGAGAAAATTAATCCCTTCATTGAGAATCTTGAGATATGATGTAAAACAAAGCTGAGATTCTCGGCTTCACGGCAATCAACTCTTTATTCTGAAAAATTCTTTTGTGTTTGAATTTTTCAAAGCTCTTCATGCTCTCTTTATGGGTTAACGTGTGCTCTAGAAGCTTTGTCTGCAATACGACGTCACAGAAAAATCGATTCTCTACGTCAGTGATCATTTTTTCCAACAAACTGCTGATGGTCCCTGTTCCTGACGAAAACTTGCTCGCAGGAGGAAATTCTGTGAGCCCTTAATTGTAGGACCGAGTAGCAGCTGCAAGCTGTAAGCCGGTTTCTATCGCAATCATTCTCATCTTCGTCATTTTCTAGACGCTCCATGGACGATGTTTGTACAATTGGCTGTCAGTTACAAGTTTAGTAATTATATTTTCTTCCTCGTATTACATCGACTACCCACTTATCTTGTTTCTACCAGAATTTCGATTCAATGCTGGTTTGTAATTCTGAACAGGAAATCGCTCTTCTGCAGGGTGAATACGAATGCGCAGAATTAGAGCTTAATCGACGTTGACAAGTGACGACCTAACTCATGTCTGTTTATTCGTTGGTTTCGACACTCGCGACTTATGATTAAGTTTCGAAGATTCGACTGAATTCTTTTAGTAATTCGAAATTAAGAGAACAAGAGAAGATCGTGCGATAAACTCGACAAAAAAGGATTTCCATTAATGAGGAAAATTGAAAACGCCTGAATCGAGCCGAGCTCTACCCTGCGTGTGCCTATATACGCTATACACGAGGAAAATTAAGAAAATGACGTTAATTTCCGCGGCATTTTGATGAAAACAACAAAACTTGAAGAACGAACGAAAATGTCCCGATTTCAACGTTGCAAAGGCTTCGTAATACGACGGCAGCGTGTAGTAAAAGGCTAAGCCTAACGATTCCTACGGAGTGATTTACATTTCATCAGTTTCGTTGTCTAGACAAAATTACTTGTACATTATCAAAGATAGAATAACACGGCCCGTATACAACGACGGTGCAAAACTTTTATTTATTGGATTAGGCTGCGAAATTTAATTTTCCAACCACCGACGTCTTCGGTAATCCGCCTATTAGAAATCAGATAAAACAAAAGGAACTCGGCGTATACGAAGTAACTTTAATTTGGTGACGAACTCCGATGAAGTTACTCCATCTCTGTACCGGTGTGTTATTAAGAAGTTCATTCGAAAGTCGTGAGATTAAATATTATGAAAATATTCGCATCGCAAGCGATAGAGGGACCATCATCATCTCGACGTGGAAAAGACGTCGCTCGAACGAATTTTCAAGTTTTTACTTTTTAGCTTCGCTTTTCACATGTATACTCTATTCACGTGACACGTGACTAAAATAATAGAATCTTCCGAACGCATCTATTGCAGAGTATATTGTATTAAATATGGACGATTTTCTTCCCGAAGGACCAGCGTAGACCTTTCTGTCTTATTACGTAGCGTACAGCATTCAGCGCGACGATCTCGTATTAAATCAGTTGACTCGTAAACGAGATAACCTGAACGCGATCCGCCTTTACCGTGTGACATTTATTGTAGAAGTGTCGTCTGCGTTACAAAATGTGGGACGGTAACCGCCCGTAAATTGATTCACAATTCAATAACTTTTTCATAAGTTTTGTTCAAAACTTTTACTAAGATGTCAAAAAAGTATTCCTAAATTATTTGTTCTTTTTTATTTTCATAATCATTTGACATTATACACCGCGGCGTGATTTTGCCTTCGTCTGAAATTGAACTTCCGGGAATGAACGAAAAAAGCGCGTAGTACACCTTCGCGTATCGCACTTTGATTTATTCATTCGAAAACTTCGCGTTTCGAACTCCTCCTACCTCTCGGGGGACAACCCGAGAGAGGTTGAAAGATGCGAGCAAAAATTTTTGATATTGTCGTGTGGCAAAAAACGAGACTCGACGTACTTCAAGATTATTTGAAAGACGATAATGAACCTCCTACCGGTAGCCTTGCAAGCCTATACGATGTATTTAAGTGAATAATAAAACGTGCAATATGAGCGTAACAAGATAAAACATTTCGAGCAAACAGTAGGTACCAGAAAACGGTAACAATAATTCTAGTTAGGGGGAATCGGCATACGACAACTCTTTCTGTATCTGATACGAAAAGTTTCTGTGTGAAGAACACGATTCTAGACGAACCAACAAAGATGAGAAAACCGGAAACTCCGACGCATCCAACATTAATGAAAAGACTCGGGTCAATTGAGGTAAATAAACGCGATAGGGTCACAATCATTTTGATGAAGCAAAAGGTTTTCGCATTTCACGCTTTCCTCGCCCAGTCACATTCGCCTTTTGTCTTTTGACGCGAGCGTATATATACGCGAAAAAAGCGATCATTCTTTTCCCTCCGTCTTTTTCGGTCTGTATACGCGCGCCCACACACTTTTAGGAAATGTTGCGGCGTCAGAGTGGAGAGAGGATTTTCTTTTGTAGTTTTATCCCGTTTGTACATCTTCCACCTGTCCGATTTCTCATACGATGGTAGGCTGTGTACACTTGTAGCCAAGTGGGCCTTTTCGAGTGGCATCCATCAGTCTTCAGTTCAGCGGATAGAAAATTGTCTACTGTACGCTTTACAGCAGATTAAAGTCTTGTAATACTCGCGGTCTTGCACTCAACGTATTGGCGAAAAATGAAGAATTATTAGCGAACTGCTGAGGTAAAAAATTGATGACGAGGTCCGTGCTACTTAACAGGTCATCAATATCTCAGAGGGTAAAGATATCAACTTCGCAACGATGTTTTTGCTAAGGATTATTGGCTTGTGTAAGTGCAACCCGGAACGCATGAAGCCTTTCACGGATTGCAGAAATTCTTGTTCGTTAGCAATCTTATTGTCTGTACCAGGAGTGAGCGCAAATCTTCAGAAACTGAAAATGAATCGAATTGCGAATCAGTGTCGAAAAATCGACTTCGACTAGTCGAATTATGCAAATATATCAATTATCGAATATTCATAATTCATAAAGTTATGAAATATGACAATAATTTATAAATTAATAGCGGTTATGATATCTGGGAATTCACGGCGGTATGGAATCTCTTTGAGACCTTCTGCCTGACCCTTTTTCAAAATAGATCGTTTGCGGACAAAAGACTCAACTCTTGCGAGAAAGTTTCCTTTGTCTGGACGACCATCCAATCAAATCGCTCGACTATTAAGTAGATTTCTCTCGTAGAGGATCTCAAAATCGAAAAAAAGATCATACCAGTTCTGATCGCGCTTATGATCGCATCCATAATATCAATTCGTATTCGTTGCCTTTAAGGCCATCTATATAATTTAATTCCGTTCGTTACTTACAAGTGTTATATCGATTTCCAAATATTATTTCGAAATCCATTTCCGCTTTACGCATAATTGTGCTTTTCCTACGTCGTGTGTGCCGTTGTATATTTTCTACTTTAAAGAATTCAGGTCAGTAAACCATTGGTCAATAATCATTAAGTTACTGTGCGGACTCTCTTCTCCCTCCCCCTCCGTTACAATGATAAGCCCTCGTAGGGCAAAAAGCATGGGGGCAAATCTCCGTGAGCTTTTGCCCCTGTAATATGCAAGGTACGGTTACCTATATATATTTCTGATATTGGTCAATCCAATCCTCGATGGGAACTCTATGACAAGTCTCTTTATAGAGCTTGCTTAGGACTTTTCCGTAGTTGCTCAACGCACCGGAGTTCAAAGTCTGACGGTCTGTTATTTTCTTCCGTCAGCAGATCCAAAGCAAGGCGAAGCGTAATCATGGATCCCTGAGAAGAATCTTGAGTTTTCAGAAGAACCTTAATGATTTGCAGAATTGCATTTATTTATATGCTCGACCTATGTGTTCTATGTCTTCCACTGCGATATTGTTCTCTTTGAAATTTCATACTCTGAATAATCATTCATATTTTTATGATTGATAGGCTGGATTAAATTTGCATGGAGTTATTAATAATCGTATTAATTAACAGCCGTATACATTTTTTAATCCATAAATGGCATCCCAACATTACAAGAATCCGTATGATTTAGAAAAAGCGAAAGAAAAATTTATTCTGATCCAGCATGCCTTCGAAGTCCTGAAAGATCCACGAGAGCTAGCAGGGTATGACCTATCAATTACGTCAGTAAAATGTCAAAATTTCCGATGTTATCCAGGTGACTGATTAAACCTTTTGAGATGCTTCTATTCTTAGTGCTTTAGTGGTTTCAACGACACCAAGAATGGTTTTTATTCAGTGTACCGCAGAGTTTTCGATAAACTGAGCGAAGAAGAAAAAAATAGTCTAGTGCGGACAAAGAAGAAAAAGGTTGCGTTTTTTTGCATGTCAACTGCATTTCTTGAGACATTATGCCAACAGACGTTTTGTGGGGTTAAATTTATCACTGAATCCGAATTTCGATGTTGGAAAGCTGAATTTTGCCCCCTAGGGGCGTAAATTAAATATGGCGCCTGATAAAAGCAGAAAATCTATGATAGTTCTTGTACAAACAAAGTACCGTTATGCCAACAGACGTTTTTAGGGGTAAAATTTACCGCTGAATCCGAATTTTGATGTTGGCAAGCCGAATTTTGCCCCCTAGGGACGTAAATTCAAGATGGCGCCCGATAAAAACAGAAAATCTATAATTATTCTCCCGTAAACAAAGTGCCCTAAATTATTGTAAACGTTTCCAAGGGTTCAAAACGTGATAAGATTGTCAGTATTCACTAAGATAAAATGTAAATGTTGAAAAAATAACGGCCAAATTTTTGTCAATGTTGCGATCAAAATTGATGAATTTGGACAATCGCGCGGTAGAAGGTTGTGAGATATTGTTTCCATGGTCTTTTAGGTCAAGAAGTTCAAAAATTGATGTCTGGGAAGCATTAGGGTAATTGGAAGTCATCATTTCATTGCTTGGAAATCCGGATTGAGTGTCGATTGATGGCCGCGTAGAATTTTTATCGGTTTATGGACATATACGTATTGTATTAATTAGATATTATAAAAATTTTGAAAAAAAAAAAAAAAAATGGGAAAACAGTATCTGCTTCAGAATTCTATTCCTTAAAAAGGTGGGGGGGGGGGGGGTGGTGGTGAGGGCAAGAAAGGAAAAGAAAGGAAAGCGGTTTGAGTACGTAGGTCTGGGAATCATGTTGATGTCATCAACAAGTGTTGGCAAGTGAGCGGACGTGAAAAGGAGGTTCTTACTGCTTAAGCCCAAAGGCTGAGATGAGAGCTAGTGCGGAATGTTCCAAGGGTCATTCTGTGTGCTGATGATGGGACAGTGTATACGCGGCCATCAATCAACACTCGATTCGGATTTCCAAGCAATTTTGTCAATCCCACAAAAGTAAAAAACTTGATTTACACCAATAGACTGCATAATGAAGAGATACAGCCAATGACATCTATAACTTTCATCCCTAGCCGTGGCTTTAAAAGGAGTTGTTCCGTTTTTTAAACCCTCCTATGAGAATTTGAACACTCATACAAAGCTGCATTCCAAGTCCAATCAAAATTGGGGGAATTGACATTTTTTTGTGTCAAATAGGCTCGGCAACTATTGACCCAATTTTGATGGGACTTGGAATGCAGCTTTTTATGAGTTCTCAAATTGTCATAGGAGGGGGGGGGGTGTTGTAAAACGAAAGAACCCTTTTTAAAGCCTTGGCGAGGGATGAAAGTAGGACGTTATTGACTGTATCTCTTCATCATGCAGTTTATTGGTGTAAATCAAAGTTTTTTACTTTCACGGAATTGACGGAATTGCTTGGAAATCCGGATCAAGTGTTGGTTAATGGCCGCGTATAATTTCGAACGGTATACGGAAAATGTGTTGATGATTCACCAACTTATCATAATGCGTGAATTGTATGGTAGTTGCTACCGTATTTTCTACAGAAACGTCGAGACTAGAATGGAGGACTTAATTAGAGACTCACACACAATTGATATTGGGGAGAGACTCTTAAAAGATGCTATATTTGCATTTTGTACTTCTTTATGATCCTTTTAGATGTTTAACTTTATTGACAGCAAGAAGGAGAAAAGAAATCCTGAACTGGAGAGGAACTTGAAAATTCATCCGATTCAATGTTACATAAAATGCTTATAACTTTTTTACAGGATCAGCAGAGGTAAAGAAATCCCTTAATTCCGAAATGATGACTTTCAATTACCCTAATGCTTCCCAGACATCAATTTTTGAACTTCTCGACCTAAAAAACCATGGAAACGATATCTCACAACCTTCTATTGCGCGATTGTCCAAGCAAAATTGACAAAAATTTGGCCGCCATTTTGTTTTTTCAGTCGTTTCCAACAGTTATATTTTATCTTGGTGAATACTGATAATCTTATCACGTTTTGAACCCTTCAAAACGTTTACAATAATTTAGGGCACTTTGTTTATGGGAGATTTATTATAGATTTTCTGCTTTTATCGGGCGCCATCTTGAATTTACGTCCCTAGGGGGCGAAATTCGGCTTGCCAACATCAATATTCGGATTCAGCGGTAAATTTTACCCCTACAAACGTCTGTTGGCACAACGGTACTTTGTTTGTACAATAACTATCATAGATTTTCTGCTTTTATCAGGCGCCATATTGAATTTACACCCCTAGGAGGCAAAATTCAGCATGCCAACACCGAAATTTGGATTCAGTGGTGAATTTTACTCCAAAATATGTCTGTTGGCGTAATGTCTCAAGAAATACAGTTGACATAAAAAAATAAATCATTGTCCAAAATTGTTGAAATCTTAAATTTTCCTTCTTTCAGGTTCTTCTATATGTATGAAAATGATGAAAAAATAATCCGACCACTTTTCTGTACTATTCAATTTTGACAAAGATACAGCCCATTCGAGCTTCATACGTTTTTATGCCATTTTTGCCGCAACACTTTTTTTCAGGTACGACACTAGTGCTACCTACATTTGCGTCCTCGTGCCGATTTTCCCAGGACGAAAATGATAAACTTACCAGGGTTTGGCATCAATGTAACGAAGGTGCGTCCTGTGGTTTGATCTCACGCATCCTGTAGCATTGTCACATGTGCCGATAATTTTCATTATTTCTTTCTATAATTCATTTGAGAAATTGTACCAATCATTCAAGTTGTTGTTCAGCAAATATGAGACGAATAATCGCGAAACGTAGTTTGTACGAAGTTCTCGAAGTGGCCAAGGAAGCAACCGACGAAGAATTGAGAAAATCGTATCATCGATTGATCTTAAAATGGCATCCCGACAAGAATCCGTATGATTTAGAAAAAGCGAAAGAAGAGTTTATTCTGATCCAGCATGCCTTCGAAGTCCTGAAAGATCCACAAGAGCGAGCAGAGTATGATCTATCAATCACGTCGTCAATACGATGTGAAAATTGCCGATGTTATCCAGATGACGGTTTAAACCTTTCGAGATACTTCTCTCCTCGTTGCTTCAAAGGTTTCAACGACACCAAGAATAGTTTTTACGCAGTGTACCGCAGAGTTTTCGATAAACTGAGCGAAGAAGAAAAAAATTATTGTTCCGACGATGAACCTTCACCGCCGAGTTTCGGTAACTCGAAGAGTCCTTACGAAGCAGTCAACAATTTTTACAATTACTGGCTTAGTTTTTACACGAAGAAATCGTATTCCTGGGTGGATGAGTGGGATTTATCTGAAGCTGAAAACCGGCAACAGTATCGTTTCATGCGGCAAGCTAACAGAAAACGACGGGATAAGGGTAAGAAAAAATATAATGTGTTGGTCAGAGCACTGGTGGAGTTTGTACAAAAAAAGGACGAACGAGTTCAGATCCGTTCAACGTATTTGAAAATAAAGGCCGAAGAAAATCGCCGGAAAACTGAGGAGTATCGCAGAAAAATTATCGCCAAAAATCGTGGAGATATCGAATCGTGTAAAGTGGCTGAATGGAGTATGATTTCGAAATTGGAAAACCAACTCGTGGAAATCGAGTGCTTTATTGCGTCTGAATTCAATGATCACAACGATCCGGACCGGTCGAAGAATGAGAGAATATTGTGCGTCGTTTGTAACAAAAAATTCAGAACGAAAAAAACGCTCGTAAATCACGAAAAATCGAAGAAACATAAAGGAAACGTTGCGAAGAAACGATGACCGGGAGAGCAGAGCTAAAAAGTGGCTTTGCCCTCAAAATGTAAATTTATTTTTTAGTTCTTCATGTTGTCGATTAATTGTAAATGTATTTCATTGTAAAGTATTATCATCGTTCATTGAATTGTTTTGTGTTAATATTTCTATTACACAGAAATCGTGTCTGTATATATTTTCGATGTCATTATTACAAGTTTTCAAGCCAGCTATTTGATTTCTACAACTTTGTCTCCCGAAAATTTCGAATTCTTTGTGTATCCCACCCTGTACATTTTATTACAAGTCACAATTTGATTCTATTCCGCAAGAAAGGAGGTTTTTAGTACTGTCTATCAGGAAGGAAGTGTGATGCTAAAAAAAAAATGAAAAAGTACATAGAAAATATTTGTTCTAGTTTGGAATCACGAGTTTTTTTCTCTAGAAAACGAATTAAATAAAATTAACTAATATTGCAAGAAAATTTATCAGTAATGGAGTTGAAAATTGCTCGATGCTCTTGTCTAAATATTTTATCGGTAGCGTACCCTGATAATGAGTCAGAAGAAAATTACTTCAATCTCTTTGATACATGGTCTTGAAAATTTTGTCACGTATCGTCATAGCATCATGAAAAATTGAAACTTTTTTATTTATTCAGCCGTATAATCCGTGACCATGAGAACCGGGCGAGTCGCGGGTGAGTTTCAATTTGATGAGAAATCAAAATGATGCTGTCTCGAGCAATTCATCGACGAATGATTTCTTCTAGCATGGGTGATTTTGTCATTTTCTATGATTACAATTTGCGATGTCAAGATTAATGGAGCATTAATTGTCTTGAATTCAATTTTGGAGTACATACAGCCCCGATACTTTTTTCCCCCTTCTTCACTTCATAATGTACCGTGCCGTCCGTCTCTTATTCAATGACAAAAGCTATGTGTTCGAATTATTTTTCAAAATGGCAATTTTTGTTGGCGAAGATGATTTACGGTGTCGACCGAAGTTTAATATCAATCTTGAGGCTTTGTGAGCTCGCTGGACACCGGAGACCTGTAAAAGATTATTTTCTTTTTACGTCGAAGGCGAGTTGAAAGAAAAAATACGAAGACGCGCGGTGAAAAAGGAAGAAGAAACGCGAGAAAAGAATCGTCAAAATTTTACTTTTTTCCTCGACTTTTTGTCGTGCTGGTAGGGCGAAAGTTCTAGATGGACCAAGAACATGAAGCGTTGTGTACCGAGTAGTCGTTCGTTGCTTGAGAAGATTCTTTCGACGTGGGTACGCGTTGAAAATAATATTTATTTTACAAAATAAAAGGTGAAAAATATAGCGCGAGGAAAATTGATGGAGTTTCCGTTATTAAGAACTGTTTTTTATTCCCTCTAATCTTCCCCCGCGGTCTGTTCCACAGGGTGCGTTTATTTATTATCCGTATTTTTTCTTCTTCGTCGAAAATTATTTTTTATACTCCATATCGGAAGCATTCCTAGTCGTCTCTTTGGTTCTCTTCCTTCCCTTTGTAATCGTTTTGCAATCTCTGATAAGATTAACCACTTTTCAATTTCACGTTTGGACACTGCTATCCAGTCATTAAATAGAAGTATTTTCAACGCTGATTCCAAATCGGTTTTTCGCTGGCACGTTGAGTTTTTTAGTGACCTTGCAGAAAATGAAAAATTATCATATTTTATGAACATCGGTGATTGCACTTTTTGAAACTTGTTACGTCCCTGTATTCATCTTACCTATTACAAGAAAAACATTTGAATGAAAAACATCACAAAAATGAAGTCGTGACCATAGAAGGGAACCATTCCGAATCTGAAACAGTACCAAAGTTTTACTTCGCTGCCTTTTTGTCGCTATAAATTTTAAATAGAGAAAAAAAATGTTCTATCTTCACTTATAATAATAGAAAAATATGTAAGAACGCACGCATTCTCTACTTGCCAGGTTTCTTTTCGCTTATCGACTTTATAAATTATTTCAATAGCTATCAGGTTATCTTCCGAGAGCAGTCAGCTGACCTGCATTTCCTACGGGACTCTCGACTTTTTGTTTCGATTCTGTGGTTTCACTGCATCGACATGATTTGTTAAGACCTCACAATCTTACATATAATGAACCCATTATTTCTGGACGTACGATTTCGGAACCCAAGCCAAAAGAAACCAATTTCCAGATTCAGGTTCTAGACTCAGGACCAAACAGTACCGGATTCCGCAATGGGATTCTGGAACCAGAACCAAAAGAAATCAAATCTTGAATTAAGCTTCTAGACTCAGAACTAAGCAGAACTGGATCAGCGATCGAGTTCTAGAACCGGAACTCAAAGGAACCAGATCCAACGATTTATTCCAAGAACCTGTATAACAGGAACGGCCAAAAAAATCGTCCTCAGCCATGCCTTTTCACAAACAAATCAACAAATAAAGAAAAACTCATTCATCATTATCGATAGATAATCTTCGATCAAGCGTTCCTACTTGGATCACAAATATTCACAAAATAATTGGAATTAAACAAATCCTTATCACTCGTTTTGAGTGGATAACTCTACCACGTGAAACGTGGAGTGCTATGCAACTGAGAACTGGAAGAAATATTATAATCAATACCTCTATCCTCTATGCTAATTGGTGCTCCCGTCTTTTTAGGGCTCTAAAATCAGAAGCAAAAGAAACTGGATCAGATTTGGGTTCTAGAACTGTAACAGAAAAGAACCGGACCCCAGATTTGAGTTCTTGAACCAGAACGAAACAGATAACAGCACCAGATCCCGGACTTGGATTTCGGATTATGATTCCTGAACTGAAAATTGAATGAACCAGAAACAGAAGAACCAAAAGGAACCGAATCCTGAATTCGGGTTCTAGATCGGGAACCGGACAAAACCAATTCCTTTATCAGATAGGTGAACCAGTGGATAGATCTAGATTCAATGATTGATAGCAAATAGGTTCAGTAAAGGCTAGTAAGGTTAAGTCGACGCAATTTTGACGTCATGTTCAATCAAAATCAAACGCAATTGACCTCAAATATGAAACCCTGTCAGATTGTCCATCCAAAATCTACGCAATGACGGCTTATCGCTGATTTTTTGTCGGGTATGCAGCTGACTTTTGGCTGGCTGATGATTTTGTTGTCGTTTTGTTGCAGCCAGGGTATGAAAAACGTAACGAAAATCTGAATCTGTGTTCTGTGGATTGAGTGACAAACTGACAAACGAAGCAGATAGCCGAAAACGTGGCAAGCTACGAGAAGCGTATCACACGTCATTTCGCGTGTATAATATAATATGAGAAATAAGCCAAAAATTAGCCGAAAAAATTTGGCTGAATTCAGCTCTTGGCTTCCAAGAGTAAACATAAAGCTGACTTGTGGTTTTTGGATTAATGGCCAAAAATTCGGCTGAATTCGGCTTTCGGCTTTCGGCTGGCTGCAATATTCTGTTTTTGAGAGATTTTTTTGTTTAAAATCGAAAATTTTTGCGCGACGCTAGCGCTGCCCTGTTCAAATAGTCTACACAACCCAATTGAACCGGGCAGCGCTAGCATCGCGGAGGTTATAAGAGGTATCATGGAATACTTGTGAAAATTATTTTTGTCAAGTTGAGTCTCCGTACTGGTGAACTGGAGTTCAAAGTTTCATTTGACGGAAACAATCTTGTGCGTTTCTCTGAAAAATCTAAATTTTATTACACATACTTTCACCAAAAGCCGCCTTAAAACCTCTTACGTATATCATCATTTTTATTGATCGCTGCGATCGTAGCGGATGTCCGGTTTGGATTGTTGTTCCTGGGAACTCAAACGTAAAATCTGTTGTTTCCGTTTTGCCTATTCACTCGGCTTGGAGCCAGGAGAAAGGGGCACTGCAGCAACAGCAAGGCAGCAGTGTTACGTGACGTCACTGAGAAAAAGGTCTGTAACATATTTTTTACCAATGAATGACCGATTTTCTTCTGAGTGGACAGTAGTGATGGGCGATAGTCGATAGTTTGGATGAAAAACGTCGATCAGGAGAAAAGTACCTGTGCTACTCGTAAAATAAATACTTTTCTTCTGATCCTTAGTTTTTTGGAAAATCCCGTCAAGGAATGTATTCTAGTGTTACCAGATGATAGACGCGACTATGAAATACCTCAAAAACGTGGACCCTAAAAGCACATAATGTGACCAAAAATAAACGGTGAACTGTCGACTATTTGACATTCCAGTTCCTTTCTCTTACTTTCAAATGTGTTATCAGTAAATTCCCACCAATTTTGTGATTTTGATAAGAAGAAGAAAAATTTTTGAACTATCGATAGTTTCTCAAACCATCAACGGTACTATTCTTTTTTGAAATATTTTGGTTGTTCACTTGGCTTGATGCCAGGGGAAAAGCGAAACTGCAGCAATAGGGCTTTTCCAGTACTCCATATTGCATACTCATTTGCCTGCCCTGTTATCAATCTGGTAGTGTTTGATAACGATTTAACATTGGTCTTATGGGTGTTGCTGGATTGCATACTCATTTTCATTCCGGAGCGTTTTGTCATGAGAGCAATGTTAAATCGTTATCAAACACTACCAGATTGATAACAGGGCAGGCAAATGAGTATGCAATATGGAGTACTGGAAAAGCAGAAGTCAGCAATGTTATGTGACGTCTTTTGGAAATCGGTCTATAGACTAGAGTCGATGTTGATTTTGGCAAAACTGGTTGAGATCAAGAATCGATACTGCTTGCTTGCTAAAAATCTACGTCCACCGATATTATCAGACATTCTTTAATTTTGTTTCGTGGTTGATGAAGTGTCTCATTTTTCTTGTAAGTGGAAACCGAAACAAAGTGACAATAATGACAGAGAATAACGACCCAGAAGTACGAACATGAGTAAAAGATTCAGAGAGTTGACGTTCTTATCATCATCGAACCACTTGCTTCTTCACCAAATTGTAAAACCACTTGACCCGTCATACTTGTTTGACTATTGGCCAGAATGCATTTTCAAGTCCTTGTAGAGAATGGTGATGGTAAAAATTGTCTGGACCAATCTTCAATATTTTAAGTCTTTTTATTCATTCTCGTATGCGTTATCAATCTGGTAGCGTTTCTTTGATTGTTCAAATATACAATCCAAGAACACCCATGGGATCCACCACCAGATTTATAACATGTAGGAAAATAAGTGAGCATTATTATGGAATATTGGGTAAGCTTTGCAACTCGTTAGGATTCCTACCGAACTGAAACTTGGATTACATCAATCTTAGATCAGTGAAATTGAGTATCCAATAATAACATATCTCTTTCCTCGTTTGATGTTGATAAACCGTGATACATCAGAATTATGGATGTTTGAATACAGATGTGATTAATATACTACAGGCACGCAGTATGAGAATTGATATGAAGAATTGTCCTTCATTTGCGATAGTTTGGTATCGCATCCCTTGAATGATCGCACCAATTTTTAGATTCGGCGAGCGAGGAAAGTGCAAATGTTTCGGTCCCGCGAATAGTTCCAAATTTGAGAGCTTGAGAAAAGCTAAAGAGACGTAGAAAGTGGAATAATTAATCACCCGTAAAAGGGTGTTTCTTAGAATACGCACCCTCCTTCCATTCGAACTTTCATTTTATATTCGTCGTAGGCTGAATAATTTAATTTTTTCAAAGTTCCTTTGTACATTGTTATACGTCATTTTGATCATTTACACCGAATTTGGTTTCAGGCCTTCTTGGAAATGGCAGACGAGTCGGCAGCCACATCGATGGTCAATTATTTCACGACCTGTGCCGCTCAATTACGTGGTAGAGCTGTGTATGTACAGTTTTCAAATCATAAAGAATTAAAAACAGACCAGACGCACAGTAATTCGGTGAGTATCACGCTTTTGATATTCGTCGTGTGTCGATTCGAATTTTTGGGCTCGGCACCGTTGTCAACACTTCTGTTCTAGAAGAGATTTTCTGGAATGACGTGATAGTTCGCAACCACGTAATAAATATTGACTCGAAGAGCATTTTACTTCTCGTCGAGCCTATCAAATTTTCAAGTCCAATTTTTCAGAAAATGTTACTCGCGAGACGTAATTAGGATAAACTCGTTCCATCTTATCCCATTCTGTACGAATTTCCCTCGGATATATCGGTATGCCGATATGCGATTTTATCCGTGAATAATTTGGTACGCCGGTTTATTATTCTTTCAAATTTCCCGCGGTCATCGAAGCGCGTTTTTTTCTAGCCTGTGTTTGCAGAAACTTTCAATTTTCATTCTCCTTCTTCCTCTCGTTTATAAACTGTACACTTTATGTGTGAAATGTGAAAGAAAGTTAACAGAAAATTGGTATCATTTTTACCGAAATATATATTCGAAGTGAAGTGGTATTGTTACCGACGAGACGCGAGCTGAAAAAAAAAAACAAGAATTTATTTTTATTTCGCGAGAACGCAATGTTATATAGAGGGAAAAAAAAGAAAGAGAGAGGAAAAAGAATAAAGGTTTTATCACTGGGGGAAACGATATGAATTCGGTTGAAGTAGATTGAATTTTAAATTTTTATTAAAAAGGGAAATGAAAACATATCCGAAAGTAAGGAGAGATGATGTGGTTCAAAATTGGTTGTGAATGACAAAAGAATGGATCGCTTTCTTATTATTACCTGTTGTGTTTATCGTAGCGATCGAATATTTTCGACTAATTAAATTTACAGCTGCGCGAAACCGGGAAATATCGACTGAGAAAAAATTTTTCACGTGAATTAGAGAAACGATAATCTGCGTTTATTCGTTCATCGATATTTCTTATCTGACCAAGAAGAATTATATTTTTCTTTCAGGCTTATCTCGTCATCGTAGGACAAAAGTGATCCCCACTCCTCGCGATGTCAATTTTTCTTAATTTCTTACTTTTATTACACTTCATTGATTCTTAGAGGTGAGAGAAGTAATCTTGTTTGTTTCATCGAGTGATGTTTTTGCAGCTGGAGTATTTTTTGTGACGATTCATGTGTATATCTTTTCCAGTAATGAAAACGTAATATTTTTAGTACAATTTCTGTTGCTGAAACGCGCAAAATACCGCCAGACGTGAGTCAAAGGCGAGTTGAAGAAATTAGTGATTTACCCACTTTAATTTTATTCTACTTGTCTGATGAAGAACAGTGTCTGTTTGAATCGCTTAGCGTTTAAGTACAATAAGATAAAATGTGGGTAAAAAACTGAAAAAAGCCGTTGTAGTTTTTTGTTTTTAGTGTTAGAAGTGCTCACGAAAAAATTATAGTCAATGGAATGAGTGATGTGATTGGTATAATGTTTATATATGATACCTAGAGTCCTGGAGGATCTTTGTTGTTTTGTCAGCTACCGCCCGATGACATCTTGAAGTTTGGTGCGAAAGCCCTGTCTAGTTGGTTACAGTTTTCGCCAACTAAGAGCGGTTGCCCAAGAACGGAGATCGTCGTCTTCTTCTTCCTGCAAATCTGGGTGTTGATGGTACACAGGTGTCGAATAGGCCATAGCGTGGTTCTGAAGAGACCGACTAAGCTTGTCCCGCTCACGCATCCACGCCTCGCACTCAAATAAGGTGTGCTGCGGTCCATCATCCCGCCCTTGATCGCAGTGCGAACACGTTGCCATTTCCTTAGCTTCTCATGAAGGTACTTCTTGAAGCAGCCATGGCCGTTTAACACCTGCATCAGGTGAAAGTTTAGTTGGCCATGGTGTCGGTCCATCCACCCATCAAGGTCACGTATTAGCACACAGGTTGTTCGCTTTCCACTTTACAAGCAAGGAGCGCCTGGCCTCCTGCTTGACCCGTAAAGCTTCTTAGTTGGTTGTTGTCGTCTTTTTTGCTTTCAACACCACCGCTCTCTACTCAGCAAGGAGGTGAACGTGCTAATACACAAAGAGCCTCCGTCGAGACAGTGCAGTAGGCACTAACACACCTCAGCGCAGCTCTTCGTTGGATCTTTACCATCTCTCTTCTTCTGTCTGGTATCTTCATGGAGTCGGCCCATATTGGCGCACCATATAGGAGGATCGACAAGGCGGTGCTCATCATGATCCTTCTTCTTCCTTCCTTTGGTCCTCCTAGGTTTTTCATCAGGCGGCTTAGGTATCCAACTACCTTACCCGCCTTTTCCGCTGCCATCAGGAAATGGTGCCTGAAGCTCAGCGTCGAGTCAAACCAGATGCCTAGGTACTTCATCTTCTTCTTAGGCTCGATTTCCACACCTTGCAGGCGAAGGGCGGGTGGACTGAACTTCCGACGGGCCGTGAATAATATGGCCTCCGTCTCACTAGCTGCAAGTTCGAGTCCAGCCGACTCGATCCAACGCGTCACTACCTCTAAAGCCCGGTTTACTCTGCTCTCCACCGCTGCAGTTGTATCAGAGGTACCACCGAGGTGTCATCCGCATAGCAGATAAGCCTAGCCCCCGGTGGCAGCCTCATCTTAAATATCTGCTGATCATCCTGGGCAGGTATACGGGCACTTCTGCGTCTATGAGGGCTTCCAGTATCCTCTCCCTTCCTCAGGTTGGCATGTGGACACCGATTTTCAACCTTGGTTGCACTTAAGGGTCGCCCTATTGATGCCCCGCGGGCTCGTTCAACCAGACGACCGATCCATGTTATTGTTCAAACAAATGAAGCTAGTTATTTGTTGAACAAGGGCCTTCAATGTGTCTCAGTGCAGTATTAGTGCGTCTTGTAGTACTTTTGGCACACTGTGTAGAGATGCATTCGTTTCAGCAGCGCCAGCACAATCTACTAGTACATTGGAAGTGGAGTACTCTACCAGCTACCGTCAATTACTGTTTCATTATACTGGGGTACTGTCTTTGGGACGTCATTGTCTTGTTCTACTGCTATTTGTCATGGTGTCCTGCGCTGATGCTCTCCTCATGCAGATCCTGACTGTGTTTTACCAACACAATTTAATGATTCTGGGACTCGCTCTGTGGTTCTACACAGCTCAAGCGCTAGAACAGATCATCATGACAGGGTTTATGGGAGATTGTAGGAAATCCGAGTGTTAGTCATCTGTTTCCTCGATCTAGGCATTTGTGTGTGACTTTGCATTGTTGAAGCCACTGCTTTCCAAATTCATACTGAGGCTGGTTTTCAATTTCTGCAGCACCGCACATCGGTTTTTCAGGGAAGTGTGTCAATCGAGACCAGGCTTTCATTAACGAGACAGGATTCTTGTCTTGTCTGTGGGTATGGACCATTTGTGGAGGGATTCTTTTAATCGGACTAGAACGTTGCGTTTCGTTCCTACAGAAGGGGCCCACCCTTGTGTAGGATTGGGGTACATAATAGTGAGATCGTGGTGAGCTGGAGGGGGGATATAGTCTTCATTTTTCCCACCCATCTTACCTACTTGGTGACAAGATTTTAGACGCGCTCATTTCAGGACTCGAGTCCTAGACCTATTTTAAATAAAGCTGTTTGGCCTATCATGTGCTGTTGCTCTCTGGTTTTATTTGTAGTCCAGTGGTAGGGTGTTTAGAGGTGAGTGTAGGACTGTCATCGAGTATGCCACAACACCCAGTTCAGGCTGGTCACCAGCAAGCAGTGAATGTATCGACTTTCCCGGACTAAGTCCTTTTATTAGGTACTGGATTCTATATCTACTGGTTTTGTCAAGTCTCTTCTGTTCCAGATGTTAGGAAACTCCTTAGCGTTGGGTTGTCGTTTAGTACATTCTATCCATGGAGCATAGGAGTAATTATCATTGCCTTTCAGCATATTCAGCCTCACCTTCACTGCATTACTTCCTACCTTGTACAGCGATAATTCAATCATGTCATAGGCCCATCCAATATGAATACCGCGTATGTCTTTACTGCACCCATTTCTATCTTCATTTTTTTTACTGATTTTATAGTGTTAATTTTGTGTAATACTTGGTACTATGGTATTACTTTCATATCATACTTCTATTTGATGTTGTTTGAAAACGTTGTTAGAAGAATAATGAGTCAACTCCCCATGTTTGCATGTTGATTGACTGCGCAACGTGAATATGCACAAAATGTGCGAACTTGAGCGCGCTAGCGGCGTTATTTTCAATTCTACACAAATTTTACAAGAAACCTTTTTTACGTGAAATTTAATGAGAAACAACTTTTGTTTCAAACATTTTTCCCTATAACGGTTTTTCGTACGAGATTTTTGCCAAAAAATTGATTTTGGGGCCTTTGAAGCCCTCTGGGGGACGGAGCTCCACCGGAATCGCTGTGGACTTTCAGTACGTTAATAAGGGAGCCATTCTTTAAAGTCTATGATTAGATTCATGTCCAGAATAAAGTCTAATTTTCCTGGACTATGACCTCTCGATTACTTGTAGGTGTAGTAGTGGACTGGCTTCAAGCACGCTAGTGACTTGGTTGCTAACGTCCTTGTAGCCATCCAATTCCTCATCCTTTCTTCCTTACACGAACACCAGAGATTGACACAGACATTGACTCACTCATATGTTCTCAGAATTTTTCATCACATTCTTCACGTATACAATGCCTCCTTCAGAATTTCTGCTGTCTTTTGCAGTGGGGAAGAACACTGGTTTCATCGTACAATGATACCGTTTACTATCCGGGGTGACGTGCGTAAAGTTCAATCTCGTAAACGCATACACGTTCGTTACTTTGATATTGCCTTCAATTAAAATGTTACGCATGTGGCTTACAATATTAGGTATTACTCGCACTAATGTTCTTTTTATTCTTCGTGTTCCCGTTATTAATTATTTCTCCTCTTTTTCGTTCATCGTACCAGGACAGGTTATCCAAAGATACGAGTTTCGATAGCGCGTACACTTTCGAAATTATATTCCTCCGGAAATAACATAATCTTAATCTATCTTATTTCCGTTCAAAATCTATCTCGACAAATGCCTGTTTCACTTCCCCTTAGATTGAATACGCTTCATATTCGCCACTTCTTCCTCTCGATATGTGCAATTTATTTGTCGAGATCGAGAGTTCGCGTCACGAATTCTTGAATTTTCTTCATCAATTATCGTCTTACGATTGCGCGGTAAGAAATTCGTTTTGGTTTTCGGAACCACCTACACAGAGTTTATGATACGGAAAAAATTTCTCGCGGGGTTCTTACTCGTAATTTTATATATTAATTAAGCGAAGTTTTGTCTCTCGACCAACATTATGCTCCGAACCATCATCGGGGCTTCACATCCGAACGGGTTTAGTTAGCAACCAGAGCACGATAATGCTGTGTGCATCCACAATCAGTGTCTCGATAAACAATATTATTTTCGTATTGCAGCCGAATTAAACAAACGATCGTCTTCCCGTAATGCGGTACGCGGTGTGCCCTAGGATGTACGAAGTACATTCATCAATTAAAACGGCATACGGGATGTGATAAAGGGTGCATAATTAACCAGCAGCCGGATAATTACCGAAATTGTCATTTTATACATATCTTTTATTCGTTTTCTTCTTGCTCTCGTTTTTGTTTTCGTCAACTGAACACGAGTTTTCAATTTGGCTTGCTTACTCGTCATGCGAGTCCGTTCGATTCGTGCGACGAATCCGAGTGAGACAGATGCGTTCTAAATGACGCTAATTAAAGAAAAATATATTGTGTGTATATTATTTCGTATCAAAATGAGTATCCAAAAGTAAGCACCGTATTGGATTGATAGATTCGCATCGGTAAATCTATTGCGGTGAAGTAATTTGTGATCACGAATATTTTGCAATCACGAAACTGGGTCAGTTTGGCGAATGTATTTTTGGAAAGATATTTCATTATATCTTGTTGGTCTATGCAACCACGTGCAACACCATATCGATGACTACCATAAACAAGTTTCAACGATTCATCGACTGCTCTGCTCCTCTGGATTTTTGTCTCCCCACCTCCTCATCTACTGTGGCAAAAGTCTCTGATTAGTTGGGCTACAATGACCTCCAGTCAATTTGAGTCTATTGCTTCGATTTCTTGAGTGCCGCGTAGACACAAAGAAGAGAAAAGCGTTGGAAAAAATGATTGCCAACGACATTCTAATGAAGAATTTATTTTTGAATTTCATCACGACGCCTATTCGCGCAATTTTGATTCTCGAGCTGTGTAAAAATTTAGACTATCCGTCTGTAAGTATGAGGGAGCGAAATGAGGCAATTGTGATTAGTAATGGTGAATTCGATACTAAAGAAAGATATGAGGCTATTGTGATTTTGAGGAAAGTATTCGATTGTGGCTACAGACGATGTGAAGAGTCGGAGCATGCGATCAATTTTTGACATGTTTCATGTCTTTACTCTGCCCTGACCCCTAATTTGAAATTTTTCGAGTGCCTCCCCTTCACCCTACCTCGCGCGTGCCCCCCTCACCCTCGTCTCTCCGTGGGTAATTTGAAAATTTGCGAGTTCATCCCGCGAGTTCACCTTGCCCAGTTTATATACTAGGTTTATACAAGCTTTATGATCGCTATATTCTAGCTTTGAGCCTTCATTGTACCAGACCTAATATTATTATAGTAGACTAGTTGTTGAAGTGGAAGGCTAGCCAAATATAGAATCGATATTTCGATACAATCGAGATCATTGATCGATATAGTCGATATCATGTAATGATATCGATCGAGATTGATATATCGATAGAATTTAAATCGATATATCGATACAATTAAGCGAAAAAATTAAATTTTTACGTGATATTGTTTGAATTAAAAAAGAGGAAAAATTCGGCTCTAAATATATAGAATCGATATTTCGATACAATCGAGATCATTGATCGATATAGTCGATATCATGTAATGATATCGATCGAGATTGATATATCGATAGAATTTAAATCGATATATCGATACAATCAAGCGAAAAAATTGAATTTATTCGTGATATTGTTTGAATTAAAAAAGAGGAAAAATTCGGCTCTAAATATCACTAATTTACTGACGACGAAGAGAGGTCCTCGTCGTCAATAAATTGGTGATATTTAGAGCCGAATTTTTCCTCTTTTTAGATACAATCAAGATTGATATATCGATATTATCGAGATTGGTATATTGATGTAATCGAGATTGATATATCATTACTATCGAAATTGATGTATCGATATTATCTAAATCAATACATCGATACTATCGATATTGATATATTGATATTACCAAAATTAATAGATCATTGTTATCAAGACTGGTATATCGATGTAATTGAGATTGATATATCATTACTATTGAAATTGATATATCGATACTATCGAAATCGATACATCGATATTATCGATATTACCGAAATTGATATATCGATGTTATTGAGATTGGTATATCGATGTAATCGAGATTGATATATCATTACTATCAAAATTGATATCGATATTATCGATATTACCGGAATTGATATATCGATGTTATCGAGATTGATATGAATGATCTTTACGTTCAATTTCCTTGCAAACACCCAAAGACATATTATATAATTTTTGTTTGTACTGTGAGTCTATGAGTTGCATGAAATTTGACCATTGCGCATGAGCAGTTATTAGGCCTAAACTAAGCTGCTTGATTATATAGGTCTATACTGGGCTTGAGATGAAACATGATCTTCTTCTATTTGGCTCCGCCAGAAGATTTTTATTCCTGTATGGCTTTCAGAAAAATAAGCTAGTTCTGGGGAAAATCGCGATGATGAGAATTTTTTGGATCCTTCTGAAGAGATATTCTTGTTTCAGGAAATTGAACGTAGAATATCTCTTATATCTCAATTCTTTCCCTCAGGCTCATTTGAATAGGCGACTCTACTTATCGCACGAAAACCAAATTTGGTTTTCTTTGAACCCCTCCTTAGGGTGAAGCTCTACGCGAGTTGCTGACGGTTCTCTAGGGAAGACACGGAAGAGGATCCTAAACACTCTGCCAAATTAAAAAATTCTACGGCTTTCAGTTCCGTCTGAATGTCTTTATTGCCTGGTCTAATACACATATTACCATCCTCGTCAATGTATTTACAATATTTTTCTGTTTAAATCATGATTTTCTCGATTTTATCAGAGATTTACGTTGCAAAATTACTCCTCAATCTGACTTCATACGCCTTACGACTGTACTTCGTAATAAGGAGGAGGAAAAATGATGAATTTTCCTATAACCGTAAAAAGAGGATGTTGCGACAACCAACATTCAAAATAACGCGAATAGGATGATTTTATGCATTAGTTTGGAGGACTTCGAAATAGATTATTTTTCCATGAACGAGTGAATAAAAAATAAAAAATAAAAATAACTACATTTCACCGGGTATTCGCGAGAATTTCGTAGTTCAGCATGTAAATGACAGTATCTGAGATTTATAGTACGAGTACATACAACTTTTCGATTCGTACGATACACACACGATTAACCTAGGCAGACTGTTAAGTTCGGGAACAGAAAACTTTCGACGCATACGTTCCCTCTCTTCTTTCCTTACAAACGTTCGACTCCACCATTTCTTTTTAAGAGACTGTTTCGTTTACTGTCCATTAAATTCCTGTATTAGCACGCGTTATACGCGGTTACGGCGTCAAATAAAGCGATACAAGGGTAAGAATGCCTTTTGCGGAAATAAAATCTTACAACGCTTGAAAGATTCCATCTTCAAGAGAAAAAAAAACACACATTCGCTTCAACATGTTTTTTCAGGAGTGTAAGCTTTTATACAGCTTAATTGACAGTTTGCGAGGAGAATTAAAGCGGTTTTACTTTCTTTCGCGATTGATCAACGTGATATAATAAGTGTTAAGTTTTACGACTTTGTTAAGTTTGTATAGTATGGGATTCATGACTCGTGAGGCTGAATTTCGAAAAATTTAGACTTAAAATCCACGTCAAGAGTTCCCTCTGCTGCTTTAATTGGAAAAATTCAAGGATTTTACAGGTATGAGCATAAAACGGGTACAGTAGATTGGCTTTATCCCATTTACAAAGAAAGTTTCAGCTGCGGATTATATTCATGATTCAACTGTTCAAAGGTTCACCCTCGAGAAATTTTATTGATTTGAAATTCACCCACAGTGACTCGTACATTAGTGGATAGGATCTCCAAGTCAATTTATTCGCTCCCATTAACTAAAGCCACGAAGGCCAGCAAGGAGCTTCCAGGCGCGTGCTATCGCATCAAGATAATCTTTCACAATCATTCTCCCGCTGACACCCACCTGAGTTCGTTTTCTCTGGATAACTGGGATAATCAACTCGACTCTCATCAAAAATAGAAAAGGAACTTTTCAAGAGAACTATCTATAAATCAAAACGCGAGTCAAGATTGGAGTGTCGACGGATTTCATTCTCTGAACGTCCACAACGAAAACAAAACAACGAGGGCTACCAAAAGTTGATGTTGTGGAAAAACTAACGGGTTTTCCGGTAAATGGCGTCCTAGAGTTTTGATGGAACTCGTCGTAAAAACATTTATTGCACACAAAGCTGTAAAGTTCGCTTTACGATCCTGTTCTCTACCGTAAAATATCTTATAAATCGAGGAATAAGGTGACTAATTTACTACTCGCGCGTTTACTCAGCTTCCTCTTTAACTTGGTTCGTATAAAATTTTTCATTCATTTACAAAATTCTCACTTAGCAGTCATCTACGCGAGTTCTTTGTCGTTCGCTTATCTTCGTTCGTTATTTTCCTTCTTAAGTGGGGCGATATACGTACTATTGTGCTTCGAGACAATTTCGATTTGCCGCGGATTAGAAGGAGTCACCGTTGTTGGTATCTTAGCCTCAGGAAACCCTGAATGGATGAAGGACGTCGACGTGATGATTTTATGAGCCAATTGTGACCCCGAGAGAGAGAGAGAGAGAGAGAGAGAGAGAGAGAGAGAGAAAGGGGCTTGGTGAAGATTTTTAAAGATACTTTAAGTATTTCAAGGGCGTGGGGGCAGTGATTAGTAATGGTGGATTCAATACCAAAGAACGTCACGAGACAATCGTGATTTTGAGATGGGTATTTTCACGGTGGCTGCAGATGCCGTGAGGATGTGATATATCTAGAGCCCGGATATCTGGCGCTAAAAAACTGTTTTCGCCATAAAAATTGAAGCATCCCGCAGTATACGGCATTTCAAAAAAAAAAAAAAAAACGTGGAAAATTGCTCAATTTTTGATTTTACAAAAATTTTCTGTCCCTCTTTATATCTTTGAATTCAGAAGAAGTGCGTTTCAAATCGTTAGATGTGAGAAGAGCGTACGTAACCAAACCGAGCACGATTGGATTAGTAGAAATACCAGACTCTAAAGAATAGCTGTATCAAATGAGCGGGCAAGTTAGTGTAATTGTAGAAGACCGCGATTCTTGTTGAAAATATATTCAAATTTTGTTCTTAGGACAGTGGCTTTGGAGCCATTTTACTCAAAAACGACAATGTCGGCACCATCCCGGTATTTTCGTCAATTTCGGCATTCATTCTCATTCCGGCAATTTTCAGCAAAATAAAATTTTTTTCCCTGGTCCTCCTTGCAATGAATCGCGTTCATCTTTGATTAGAACGTTCCTGTCCTTTAGCTAGCGCGAGAAGGTACGTTTAAGGCCGCGGTGGCCCGCGGTTTTTTGCCCCGCGGGTTCAACGTACTCCACATTCTACAAAGCTGCTTCTGCGTCGATTTCAAACTCCTTTCTCTAGGTTGTAAGAGGAGGAAGACGACGAAGGCGCCTATCAGTGGAATGGCAAGAGAAGAAAGACACGCCCCAAATGATTGATTCTGAGCCTGTAGTATATCACTGTTATCGTCTTCAGTAGACTGCAAGAGAGTTGATAAGATGGCAGATTGATCATCCAAGGCTGGGTCACGCCAGTACCGAGTTTTAATGCGGCAGCCTAACGCACGTTGTAGGTTAGTTGATCCTTTGAGAAGGTACCACCCCCCCCCTTATGGTGTCACCAGTTATAATCAGACCTTTAGCCCCAGTACTGATAAAGAACAGTCAGTCTTTTTTGCTCACTTTGATGTTAGTTTTATAGGACTAGAGACAGGGCTGGGAACACTTATTTTATTTGCCGTTCCGGTTGTAATGGTTCTTGGACTGAATTGTGGGATCCGGTTCCTCTCGGTTTCGGTTCCAGAATCCGAATCGAAGATCTGGTTCCAGTATCTCAATCTGGGATCCGGTTCCTTTTGGATCAAGTTCCAGAATGTGAATCTAGCATTCGGTTGCTTTTGGTTCAGGTTCTAGAACCCAATTTTCAGATCCGGTTCCTTTCAGTTCTGGTTCCAGAACTCGGATCTGGCATCCAGTTCCTTTGGGTTCCGGTTCCAGACACCTGAAAACACAAGAGGAGAACCGCTTCCTGTAGTGGTATTTGGTTCCGGTTCTCAGGCCAGTAGAAAAAATAGCGAACGTCTGAGGTGGAAGATCCGACAGTCCCACCACGACCCCCCTCCCCACTAAAAATCCATATGTCTCTAGGTATAGGGCGTTTCTGGGCGCTGCCACTACAGCCAAAAGCAAAGTCAGAATACTTTTTAAAGTTATGGCGCATTTTGTCTTCAAGATGGTTCCGCAGAACCCAAATCCCAGATCCGTTTCCTTTTGGTTCTGGTTCCAGAAGGCAAATCTGGGGTTTGATTCCTTTCGGTTCTGGTTCCAAGGGCCTGAAAATACAGGAGGAGAACCGCTTTCTGTACCGGTATTTGGCTCCGATTCTCAGCCTTGACTAGAGAGAGAACTTGGCTGAGCTCTCTATCCGTGTATTTGAGAACTATGAAAGAATTGTATGAGAAGAAGTGGCCTCAAAGGAATCTACTGCAAGATCAACATCCCTCGATTGCTCTCCACTCCAGTTCAACATTCTACAAAATGATGAATGTTAATCGGAATTTCGAGCTTTGAGAATTAATTTTTGAAAGTCATTCCTGACAGGGACTACGCACGTATACCAACACACACCCGACAAGCGTCGCGTAGTGACCGGTGGTAGATTGAACGTTGTAGGGTATTAGGGAATTGATGGGCAACCCATTCTACACGAATTTGGAGTTCGCCAATGAGTAAAGCACACCCTTAAACCATTCTTTTCTCTTCTCTAACTGTCACCTGAGGTTACGGTTTAGACTGATTCAGGCCAGCCGGGGAAGATGACTAATAGCCGTAGTGGGATATGGGGACCGTTCAGTGCACAGATGACCTTGGTAATTGTTTCTAGTGTTTCCGCCCTCTGTGATCTTTTTTCTGGTTGAGGCTAGGTGTTGTTTACCGACCCCCTCCCCCCTCACACTTTTCCTATCTATAACTCTGAATTTATAAATAAAAAATGAACATGTGTGTAGAAACCGTTTATTGGCTAAATACTTTCTTTCTTGTATACCTCATTCTGTCTCCGTTGAACTTTTTTAAAGTAGAAACCTATTTTATGAGATGTTCATCGTTCAAAATTTCTTACCCTCCCCCTTGTCGCTATTCGTTTGGCGCCAAGACCAACAAAAAGAAATTTTTCCAAGCCCATAAAGTAGGTCAAGGTCATTGATGACGGCATAAAGCATCTTGGCTGAAAGTTGAAAGTTTCAAAGTCCCTTAAGTAGGTCAAGGTCATTGATGACGTCATAATGCGCCACACGTCACGTCATGCAGTTCACAGAAACTTCCGGACGCGGACGTTTTCTGAGGATGTAATCCCTCTAACAAAGTGGATAGCGGGTTCCCGACTAGAAACTACATTTAAGATCTACTTATACACGAGTGGTTCATCTGTGAAGATTTGTGCTCCGGACTTTGTGGGACGTCTGTGCTTATATTTTCAGACTCTCCTTTTATGGTCGTCTTGGACGCGAATATTTGTAGACCGATCGTATTCCTCTTTTCTCTGACTGATTATTTTTTCGATTTTGTCATTTCCAGAATGCTTCAGCTCAAGCCGCCCTCCAAGCCGCTCAAGCTCTCAGTGGCAGCTCAGACACTCAGGGAGGTCCGAATACAGTGCTCAGAGTCATCATCGAACACATGTTGTATCCGATTACGTTAGACGTGTTACATCAGGTAAGTCCTATACACTCATATTTCGTACAATGAGTATTCGAGCAGATGCGAATGTAAAAATTCACGGTAGCTTGAAACAAATCTGATGACGGGAAACCTGGAGTTCGTAATTAAGTTATACCTTATGGAACTGTTGTATAACGGTCTGAAAAAGTTTTTATTATGTTTTCGTCGGAGTTTTTAATGTTGTATGAAGTACTGTAATGTGTACTGCTACTATTGGTTATTTACGCGAAGGAAAAAAAAAAAGAGAAAGAGAGAGAGAGAGAGAGAGGAGAAAAAAAATAGTAAGTTTGGAAAAGTAAGCTGTGTGTGCAGTATAGATATACACGTTACGTTTTTTCCCTCGTTTAGAGTTTTCGCGCTCGTTGATTTATTAGCCTGATGGGTCGATGGGTACATATGTGTGAAAGTAATAGGATGATATAATAGGCTATCATGTGAATTTCGGTTAATTATCTAGAAAAGGGATTAACGAAATACCGTCGGCGGTGTGCTGTTCTTACCCTTTTTATGTGCTCATCCATCAATTAGACTGTCAGTGTGTTGGAAAAATCATTCAAGAAACCGAAGCGATAGCGATACGTACACAATATCTATAGTCTGAGGGTTCGAGAAATATTAAAATTTAGCAACCTCCTCACTTTCGGGTAAACAAAAATTTTTATCCGCCTATATACCGAATATATTCTGTGTTGTGTCTATATTACTTTCTCGTACAGTCGTTTGAAAAATGGTTCAGTTGTATTCGGTCCTCGAATCGCTTTTATGGTGAAGTAATTCCTCTTTTTTTTTTAATTTCGTAACTAAAGACGTCCGCCAATCGACGCATTTCGACTGCTGGAAAAACAAATTGATTTGCACTATTTTCATTGACGAAAATCTGTACACAAAATGTTTCTCTTCCAGCTTTTTTTCTTTCTTTTCTCTCCTTCCGACTGGAAAACGCTTTTGCCGGTGCTCGTTCGAGATTTTCTTCTTTTCTTCGCCTCGCTTTTCTTTATTTTTCTTCTACGTCGATTAAAGGACGTTATCACGAGTAAACTCTACTCTAGAATGAAAGTGTTTTACGTGGATAATCTTCGAAGAAAATGAATTCACTCGAGTGACATCGTATCAAAGACTCGAGACTATATTCGTGTCTCATTCTTTTCTCTTTTCATTTTCTCGGTTCCCCTCTCCTTTACGTACACTCGTTCTAGGAATTCTTTTTTTTTTTTTCTTCTTCGCACTTTCGTTCGATTCCGTACCGTTCAGAAAAACAACTTGTTGATACCAAAAAGCACATTTTACGTTCGCTAACTTCATTCGGAAGCGTCTTTATGGTTTTGTTCCTGTATACTTACTTTTTGGTTATTCTCGCGTAATCTTGAAGAAACCGCTTACGGCATACTCAGTGCTAATCCTGTTCGAATTTTTCTTTTATTGTTCTGTACAAACGCATGTACGTATTTTATGGGAGGAGGGTTCGTGTGTGTTGGTTTTCGCACACGTACACATCTTGAGTAATTTCTATTGTTCCTGGGAACGTATGGTTGGAGTACGTTGTTACTCTATTCTATGTCACAAGTCGGTGAGAAGTACTGCAGTTGAGGACGCCCAAACTGTCTCGAAAGACTTGTATAAAAGTTGGAGAACGAGCTTGCAGTCACCTCTTCGTTCGTTTGTCCGTTTCTTTGTGTTTGGATTTCTTCCGGGGCTTTCTAGATCTGTATAGACACACTCTGTGGGTACTATCATGAAGTTCTTGTCGCTGATTTTTTCTACTTAGTTCACAATTGAAACTCACGAAGGTGGGACCTTGAAACGATTTTGACTCGTTAAGAACCTCAGATGAATATGTTTTCAAATTCAACTATATGTCGTCAATCTCTATTCCCTTCCATAGTTATCATATTTGTTGATTGACCCTTGCAGCATCTTTACTTCTGAGTTTCGTTTCTAGAACAAAAAATTTATCGAGGGACTCGGAAATAGTTGAGGATACAACGTGGGCAAAGCGAGTGGCGAAATTCGGAAGTTGTCCGAAAATTGTGATCATTATAGAATAGCCATCCGAGCGCATGGTGATGAAAATCTTTTTACGTCCTCTAAAACAATCTTTTGGCAACTAGTCGTAAGAATTTTTCTTGCTTACAATGATAAGTGAGAGAGAATTATAAGTTCGAAGTATTATGATAAATTTCCTAGTGTACAAAAGTGCCCCACATGGTGCAAGTATTGGCGCTTGTAGTATGTAAGAAATTCGGGACGGTCATCGCTAGAGCACTGCTGTCGACAAAATTGAAAACAATATCACAGGATTGTGGGAGCTTGAAAAAAATATCAAGGGAGTTTAACCTTCAAACTAGGAAACTCGGATCAATTATCCGTGAGGAGCGCTATAATCAACCAAATTGAAAACAGAATCAGAGACTTGAAAAAAATGAAGAGCTCGACCTTTGAGCTACAGGTATATGAGGAATTTGGCCCGTTCATCCGCCGTACTAGATTGGAAATGGGATTAGAATCTTTGGAGACAAAAAGTATTCAAGTATATCAGGTGACTGGTAAAGAGTTTGACCTTTAAGCTAATATGCCTGTGAGGAATTTGAGCTGGTCATTTGGTAGGAGCTTCATCATCGAAAAAGTTAAAAACTGGATCAGAAAATCGGAAGAAAGTATCAAAGGAATGGAAAAAGTTTGACCTTTGAACTGAGGATGGACGATAGACAATAGCCTCAAAATTTTTTGCCAAGGTACTATCGAAAATCCAAATAATAAATATCGATCAAGAGAAAAGTATCTATACTACATGTAAAATAGATCCTTTTTCCCTGATCGTTATTTTCAGAAAAGTCCGTCAAGGAATGCATTTCAGTGTGATCAGATGATAGACGCGTTTAGGAAAACTGGTGCCGCCTAACTGATCTTAATTTGAAGAAGTGGCCCACATTTTCAATCTTCTTTTGCTAATGATTTTGACGAGGAAAGGAAACATTTTCAAAACTTCAATTTCTTAAACTTTTGACGATATTATTGATGTTTTTTTCTTTGAACAAACCTATCTTTAGTCCCAATTTGGACTCAACAGAGCAGTGGCGCGCTAGCGTCGCTCTTTAATTTTGCGTTATCAGTGTTAGAATAAAAACAATAATTGTCCCAGAAAAAAAAACTTGAGTGCATTTTTCTCTCTAAGTATCGATTTTCATAGATTAAACCTTAGCATTAATTTTGTAGTGTTTGAAATCTTTTCCAAATAAGTCCTGTTTTATTGGAATTGCAGGGATTCAAAAAAATTATGCAGAATTCTTAGGTAAAGTTGGAAAAAGTGATTTCTGGCTCCGGCTCCAGCTCCTGGCTCCTCGAAAATCAAAGAGCGAAGCGGAGCCAGGAGGCTGGACCTTTGGAGCGGTGCCGGAGCTGAAGCTCTCGATCTTGAGAGCGGAGCCAGAAGAAAAAAATGAGCTGGCTCCAGCTCCAGCTCCTGGCTCCAGTTTCTCAAAGAGCGGAGTGGAGCCAAATGGCTGGATTTTTGCAGCGGAGCCTCAAGGAGAAAAAAAAACAAGCAGATCTGATGTTATTAATTTCGAATCTCTAGTCGGGTTGTCTTTACTTCAAGCTTCAAGCCTTAGGGCTTTGGATTTTGAAATTTGTCCAATTTTTCCTTTTGACTGAGGAGCAGCTCCTGAGCTCCTTGAAGAGGAAACAGCAGAGTTTTTGGCTCTTTTCAAGTTCAAATTATGGCTCCAGCTCCTAGCTCCGGCTCTCCAGGCTTGCCAACTCTGATAACCTCTCTCCATAGCGCACCTCAAAAATCCTACTCAATTTCTCTAGTTTGGACAACGTCTATCAGATATCGGCCACTCCGTTGGCGAGTTGGATTAGTTTTTTTTCGAAAACTATCGACAGCTCCCAACCCTATTTTGAGCTCCAAAATGTGTATAAGGACTTCGAGCCGGTCATCAGCTAGGAGCGCCACTGTCAACAAGGCTGAAAACAGGATCATAATCTTTGGAAACGAATATTCTGGACTTTGACTGTATACCTCTTATGGATTAAGCTTTGCCCATATACCGCAATTCGGACCGGGCATATTTTAGATTCGCTAGCGTCGCCTATGTAAAATACATAGAAACTACTGATAAGCGAACGGTGATCAACCGATGATTGTGATTTGAAACTAAGGGTGATTTTTTAGTTTTCCTTAAATTTCTCCAAAAATAATGAATTTAGGTGTGTACTTGTAAGGAACGAAATTGAAATATTTTTGAAAGATTTTAAAAATTCGAAAATTTTCGCGCGAGGCTAGCGCTGCCCGGTCCGAATGTTGAACGAGCGTGAAACATGTATAGCGTGCGGAGGACTCCAACGTAGGCAGTGCGGGTGAACGCGCGGATGAGTAACAGCTTCCTTTCCCTCCGCGATCATACGCGTCGCCTACTTTTAGTCTTCTGCATCTTATTTCTTATCATCTTTCTACGGTAAACGCCGTCTTAGCTCAGTCCATAAGAAGTATATAGTCAAAGAAAGGAATTGAAAAGCGAAAATTTTAAAATAAAAAGCGAGGATATTTTTGGAAGCAAAGAACGGAATGAATGTTGAAAAAGCTAAAAAAAAAATTGTTTCTATTTTGCGCTTTTCGGTTAAAGAAACAACGATCAGGATTGATAACTTGTTTTCTTCTGTTTTTTTTTTTTTTTTTTTTTTTTTTTTTTTTTAAGTGGAAGCAAAAAGTATTGAATCAAAAAGCGACGAAATTTTTGGAAGCGAAGAGCAGAAGCAAAAAACAAAACAAAGGTTGATGAAAAAGCGAAAAGCAAAACTTCTATTTTTGAAGGTTAGAAGCGAAATTGAAAAGCGGAAGCGTTATTGAACAGCTCTCCATTTCTGCTTGGGAAGAGTTTGACATTTGAGCTATCCGCTAGGGGCGCTACTGTCAACAAAGTTGATAACAGGATCAAAATCTTTGGAGACTTGAACAAAATAGCATTGGATTGAGTGGAGTAGTTGGGGGGGAGGGCTACCCTCTGAAATTTAAGAAAAAGAAGGAAAAACGTATTCTTTTTCAACCTCTTCCCCCCCCCCCCCCCTCCCCGTAATCTTGGTGTAACTACGCCATTGCTATTAGTGTGTTAGGCGTTCAGCCCGTTCATCCGCTAGGAGCGCTACCATCGATAAATTGAAACCAGATTAACACTAGAGACTTTGAATAGGATTAGAGGACTTGAAGAGAGTATGACTTTTATTGTGTTTTCAAGGAGTGAAATGTGGCCGTTTGAGGAGAAATATTTGGGAATATCTACGCAAACTTCTGCTTTCGGAACTGGGCTTCAGTGACCTAAAATGATATCAACCGTCGAGTTATATGCGGGATAGATTTTGGCTCCGGAGGGGGAGCGCAGGAAAGTAACTTTGAGAAAAGTTTTTTGGAAACCTCTGACTTTGTTCGAAGAATGGAAGAAGAGAAAGAAACAACCTCCGAGCTATTCATAAGATTAGAAGAGTTGCTGAGAAGAATCCTGACTATCGAGTTTTCAAAAAGTGTTTGACGTTTGAGTCCTATGTATGAGAGATCGTGGTTCTGAGAAAACGGTTGCTAGGGAAATTCTTTTGGGACTGGCTGGCCGAGTTGATTTACTTTCAAGCTACTTATGAGTGAATGGAGACTGAGCTACCAACTCATAATGCTCCTGTTATTTTCAGAATCGCATTGACTTTTTTTCCTCGAGCTCGGAGAAAACAATTTTTCCAGAACAAACAAAACTTATTCTCGTATCATACGTTCGCCTTATCCTCTCTACTCTAACTTGACATGTTGAATTTCACACTTCATGTTTATTTGCCCCGAGTGCACGGAAGATAGAAAATAGTTGAACGAGCTCGAGATCAAAAAGAATGAACGAGTGTTGTGTATTCTGTAATATTTAGCTTCGACAACACATTGCCCGCAATTTTGGTCGAAGTTCGAGTCCTTTGTGTTATGTGAAACCGATATACCGAACTCGGAATCTCGTGAAAGACGTGGTTCTGAAAGACCCAAGCGTACGAGTACGTAATGGAAGAAGCTTTGTCTGGAAAACGTTGCCTTTACATCCGATCGAGAATGCGCTGTCGAAATAGCTAAAAAAAAAGAGGAAATTGATAGATTGTCTTGGTAGAGTATATATACGAACCCATTAAACGGCAAAATATTTCGTTGAATCTTGGTAAAGATGAACAACGAGCACGTACAAATACATAACTTCGGTACAAATTGACCGTATTTACGCGCGTTCACGGTGTCGACGAATTGATTTTGTTGAGAATACTCTCGAGCATCGGGGATAAGAAAAAAACAAAATTTGAGGGTTTCAAATTAACCCTTTTAAGTATCGTACTTTTGTACGAGATCTCGAAACACTTTTGAGTAGTGTACGTAAAACTTTGTTCTTTGTCCTGTGTAGCCGACATTAATTTGGTTGATCGCTAATTGAAAATTCCTTTCCGTCGGTTACTCTTTGCATAAATTATCAAAACTCCGCTAAGTACTTCGGGTAAATGTACACCGTTTCCATATGGGGATGTCATCGTATATATTTCCTCTAAAAGGCACCCTATTAGGACGAAACACTTGTAAGTTGTTCTTATAGGCTAGTCATTAAAATAAAGTTTGTCTTGTAAAATTTTCCGTTAGAATTTAATGAAACTCGATATTGATAGACAGCTCGATTTATGTATAAGTTCGTATTGTTCATTACGTTCCACCAACTTCGATCAGTAACATCGGTTTATGTAGAAGAGCCCACTTTGGGACGTGCTATATCATCGTTAATAAATTGTGTGTCAGTATCCGCATCATCGATTATAATTGATTGCGATTATTTTTGTCTAAAACGTATGGAAAAAAAATTCCAGAGTTCGATAGAGCTAAATTTCGGATAATTGACCGATACCGCTCTTTTATGGTGAAAATAATATCCGCTTGACAGTATAGTGAGAAATTTTGTCGGAAAACGAGAGTGTTACGAATTTCTGATTCCAAAGTCTCATGAGGCATGTGAGGTCTCTTGAATGTATGTACTGAGTAAGAAAAAGTTTTGCGTTCACATTGACGCTGTATTTACAGGAAATTTACTGAGAGGGCGATTGTTGAAGGATTAAATATGGGTCAGCAAATTTTCATGAATGATGACCATCGAGATCAATCATTTTGAAGGTATGTATATGAAGGTGATTAGAGCTTACCTGATCTCGTTCGCGTCTCGAGTACGAAACTGCGGAGGCAGGAAAAAGGATGGGATAAAGGTGAATAAGGCTAGTGCCACCTATTCCAAAGTAACGAGTCCATCTTTTATCAGATCGTGCACTTGAAATCTACGCAATATCGAAGTCGATTTCAAGTCTACCAGAGATCGATTTCGATAGTAAATCGACACAGTGTCGACCCAGACGTCGAAAGAAGTCAACTCGAGGTCGAAAAGGGGACTCCATTTTGACTCATTTGCCACGTCGACTTCTTCCAATTTTTTAATCGACTTGAAATCGACTGCTCAGTTGCGTCGATTGAACTCAAGAAATGTATATTGGTCCACCTTAGATCGATCTCAATTCAACGTCGGAACGGCTGGTTAATCAATTTTTGACGTTTCATGTCTTTACTCCGACCCGACCCTAATTTGCCCCCCCCCTAACCTCGTCTCTTCGTGGGTGATTCGAAAACTTGCGAGTTCACCCCGGGAGTTCACCTTGCCCAGTTCATATACCAGGTTTATATACTAGCTTCATTATACTAGCTTCATCTTTCAAATGTCTGACTTCCTCTTTCCCTGTTTATATACTAGGATCATACTGGCTGTATGATAGTTATATACTGTCTTTCCGAGTGCCCCCCTTCGTCTCTCCTCGGGTGATTCGAAAATTTGCGAGTTCATCCCGCGAGTTTAACCCGCGAGTTCACCTTGCCCAGTTTATATACCAGGTTTATATACTACCTTCATCTCTCAAACTAGACATTTGAGACACAGAAAAGGCCCTCTTTTTCCCCCCTGTTTTATATACTAGGTTTATACTAGCTTCATGATAGCTATATACTGTCCTTCCGAGTGCTCCCCCCCCTCCCCATTCACTCTAGGTAGACTTATACTAGACCAAGAAGCGGGACGAACGAGCGGAGCGAGTGAGTCCCAGAAAGCAGTCAGCCTAAAATACTCTAAAGTAGACTTACACTAGAAGAAGAAGCGGGACCCCCGTTCACGAATTTGACTTGATGTTTCGTAACCTAATCCGTCGTCAACTGTTAGGTACCTAAACTACCTAAACGCAATGGAAGGTGTGTTACCAAAACTAGAAATTTTATCTTTGAACGATTCGATATAATCGAGATTGATATATCGATATAATTGAGATCGATATATATCAAGATAATCGAGATCAGTATATTGATATAATTGAGATCGATATATATCAAGATAATTGAGATCGATGTATATATGTTACACCGAATTCACGCAATCAAGGGATGCGCGCAGTAAGCAGAAATTTTGATGAAAGCGCGCACTCAGCAACCTCTTTGCTGAGTGCGCGCAATCAGAGACAAGGTTACTGAATGCGCGCTATCAGAAGGAAGTAAATCATTTTTGACACGTATTCGGCAACCTTTTTTTGCTAAGTGCGCGCCTTCAGCGACGGGGTAATAGGCAAATATTTGTCCCTTGATTGACTCACCGCTATCCGGAAGGGTTGATTTTATCATTTAGTTCACGTTTTAGAATACTGAAGGTACGGGATAATCCTCTATTTCGAGTGCCGAAATTCGATCAGGTTTGGAGTGATGCTAGGAATTTGGTCGTTGTCGTGCTCAGCGTAGAAGGCGACAAGTTTGTAGTGGGGAACAAATATGGTCGACTTGATCACCGCCTCGAAAGAAACGCCTTGGATGCGACAAAATATACAGAATTGTCACTCGCTGACGTGCCTGATAGCGTACATTCAGTGCGTGAGTTAGTGCGGTTGGATTCCGTGGGGGGTGGACAGGGATACCGCCGCTGCAATTGTCGCCAGCAATGCGCGACAAAAAGGTGCGCGTACGTGAAGGCCGGGTTGGGCTGTAATTCAGCTTGTCACGGTGGGCGAACGTGTGAGAATAATGAAAAGTAGGCCCATACATTTTTAAACAGAATTTTAAATAAAAACGTTGATCAATTGAATTAAATAATAAAAAAATTCGTAAAATAATATTCATTAATCATATTTTAATTATTGATCATTTAAAATTAAATATCAGTATAAGTGGAATAGAAATAAAATTAAAAATAATAATATAAAATTGAAATTTTAAATTTCCGTTTCTTTTTTCTTACACTTCGAATCACAAATCAGATGCTCACTCATCATGATTCATCTATGTATTATTTTAATCCTGTTCGACTAAGATTTCTTGCATTTTGTTTTCTTTTTCAAGTTCTATATTTCTTAAATCGTTACAAACTGCGAAAAATACAACCACTTTGCTGTATTACAAAGGCTGTTATTTTTATGCTGAAATAAACAAGCTGAATATTTCTACCTCACAACTTTGTATTGAGTACCTGGTGCTAGAATTTGGCAACATGACTTCTTAGTAGTGCACGCATTCGGCGACTGCACGAAACCAGTGTATCACCAAAACTGTTCAAGTGCCGAATGCGCGCAATCGGCTGTAATCTGCCGCCGATTGTGCGCATTCGGCAATTTTGGGCACGGATTCCGCAACTTTCTTGCAGACTGCGCGCACTCAGCAAAGAGGTTGCTGAGTGCGCGCTTTCATCAAAATTCCTGCTTACTGCGCGCATTCCTCGATTGCGTGAATTCGGTGTAACATATATATCGATATAATCGAGATTGATATATATCAAGATAATCGAGATTAGTATATCGATATAATCGAGATCGATATATCGAGATAATTGAGATCGATATATATCAAGATAATCGAGATCAGTATATCGATATAATCGAGATCGATATATCGATATAATTGAGATCGATATATATCAAGATAATCGAGATTGATATATATCAAGATAATCGAGATTAGTATATCGATATAATTGAGATCGATATATATCAAGATAATTGAGATCGATGTATATATATCGATATAATCGAGATTGATATATATCAAGATAATCGAGATTAGTATATCGATATATCGATATAATTGAGATCGATATATATCAAGATAATCGAGATCGATATATATATCGATATAATCGAGATCAATATATCGATATAATCGAGATTGATATAAGTGATCTTTACTTTGAATTTCCTTGCAAACGCCCGAAGGCGTATAATTTCTGTTTGTACTCTGAGTCTGTGAGTTGCATTCACGATAATTTTTTTGTGAGGACTTTTGTGGGTAAAAAACTGAAAAAAGCTGTTGTAGTTTTTTGTTTTTTCTATGAGTTGCGTGGAATTTGACCACCGCGAATGAGCAGGTATTAGGCCAAAACTAGGCTGCTTGATTATATAGGTCTATATGTACTGGGCTTGACATGAAACATGATCTTTTTCTATTTGGCACCACCAGAAGATTTTGTGACTGGTCCAGCCATTCCTTCGGTGAAGGGGCTGGTATTTTTTTAGCCTTCATTAGATCATTTTTCTTTTAGTACATACTTAATATGACTCATTTCATTTCGTACTACCAGTGAAGAGAATGTGAACTTGTATTTCGCTAATGAAGACCAACTTCAACATCCAGTACAACTATTCTACGATTCAGGTTTATAATCATCGTATAGCATCACAAAGCTACGATAGATGTATCCAACCCCACATAAAATCAACATTTAAAGCTTAATACACTCTGAAATGGGAATATAACTTTTTCAGCGTACGAGAAGTTTATTTCTGCAATATTTGACGTTTGTTCTGCGGGCAAAAAAAAAAAAAAAAAAGGAAGTGCACTGATGGATGAATATTGGCGAGTGGACAAGTTTACTTTCGAGATAGAGGCACGGTAATCCGAACACCATCGTTGATGCCTATTAAAAAGTACCACTGCTCATGAATAATTCTTTTGGATTATTGGATGGCGTTTTATGACGTATTCTGAAAATGAATGTCAGCGAATATACTTTTAGAAACGTATACCAGCACATCGAAATGACGAATAGAGGATTATTTTTATTCTGAAGTATCTCTCGATAATTTAAAAAAAAAAAGTGATGATGATAATGTAGCGCCTAAAATAAAGGATTATACTCGCAAATTAGAAAATACAATAAAAGAAAAAAAAAAAAAAGATTAATTGTCAAGTACGGATGTGTAGGTAGGCGAAACATTCACCCCTTGTTGATTTTGCACGAACTGGTGACCGAGAAACGCTTATATTGTGTAACACTTTTGTCGGCTCGTTTGAAAAGGCCTAAAATTTGAAGAGTATTTTATAATTAATTTCATTTATTCCTCAAGATACGAATATCCGAGGCCTCGAAGTATAATTAGAGGTACCAGCCTGAGTGAACTTGGTCTCTTCCTCCTCTCTCCCACTGTATCCTTTTTTCCCCTCGCAGAATAAAGAGTTTTTGCGGGAAAACGCGCAAGCCTTCAAATGAATTTATTCTTCATAATGGCGAATTTGGACGCCAGAAAATGAGCGTAATGAAAGAAAAAAAAGCATTTCGAATATTAGGCGCGGACGAGATTCTTCTACAGAAATATTCGCTTTAATTTGAATTTAATGCAGAATTTAAAAAGAAAATAGCGAGTAATAAAACACGGCGAAATCCGCGCGCGTGGGCGCGAAATACACTCTTCTTCATTAGACATGTTATTGTCAGTTTAAAGTACTATAGCCAAGGTTTTGATAATACATTTCGCGACCGCGACGACTTCAAAAGTCGACTGGCGAGATTTTCCGACAATATTGCTGAACATAAAAACCTATTACCTACTAGTTATAACACGCGCGCGAAGTGAAAAGATGTTAAAATTTCGTTTTGCGACAGAGCTCGAGTATATAATACACGTAGCCAAGTTTTTATATAACGATCCTTCTAGCATATATAATTTTTTCCCCATCCGCTCCCTAAACGTAAATTTGTAGAGCGATCTCGCGACGCTAGACTATAGAGCGCATTTTATAAGCTTAAGAGGTCCACAGAGAAATGGTGTGTTATGTTTTGGGCAAACTTCGGGCCCATTAATTACCTTGTGAGGCATTCTCTGCGTTTCTACGTCGCGTGAAAGAGGAATTATTTTTGAAGGGACCGGCGACCAGCTTCTGCCCACCTATAGATCAGATGATTATTGCGAAAGAATCTTCGCGGAGGATAAAATACTGCATCGAAGTGTGCGAGTTCAATATAAGAAAGAGTTACCAAGGGTGAGTAAATGCTGAGGTTAGAAAAAGAGGTATGGTAGAAACTTTGAATAATTGTGATGACATTGAAATGCGAAATCGGGTCATCTAAAATAAAGAGTGAAAAGAATAAATATGATGAAATTAAAATTCCAAATCGTGAGCCACGCCACAAAGATACTCTATTGATTCGTCGTCTCTTTGAGCACTTTTTTCAGCAGGTAGTTGGCCTCCAATTACAGCTTGGGGGATTGTGACTTCATTGAGTGCCTGCTCTTTAGGTACATTTTTTATAGTCTTCTATATATTTTCGTGGTAGGCACTGACCAGGTCTCAAAATCACGGTGTCAGGCCTCAATATTTTTATTTCATCCATTAATTGGTCATTTCAACGCAAGAGTATCTTAGTACAGCAATGACTGAGGCCCAGACTCTTGGTGTTCTATCGAACCTTTTTTTCTTAAACGACAAGTTTTTATTTTCACAAAAATCAAAGAGAATTTTTTTAAAATTATTTCTCCTGAAGATGAATTTTCCTAGACCCCCTTTAACTACTCTGTTGCGACAATTTAAAGTCAATTTGTAGTTGGTAATGTGCGCTGATCGATTTTGAATAGCCATCAATCTAGAGTCAATTTCTCCGTATAGTTTATCGACCTTTGGTTACTCTGTTGCGTCACTTTGAAGTCGATGTTGGTGATGTTCGCTGATTGATTTTAATTTTTTCGTTGAAAAGTCGATTTGTAGTCGGTAATGTTCGCTGATTGATTTCAAATCAACGTTGATCTGGGGTCGATTTCTCCTAATTGTTTGTCGACCTTTGACTGCTATGTTGCCCTCATTTAAAATCGAGTTGTAATTGGTAATGTTGACTTAGAGTCAATTTTGAGTTGACATCTCCTAATTTTTCCATCGACTTGGAATTGGTAAGTCTGTGTTTCAATCGACAGTTGATTTTCAGTTTTCTTGGAATGTATGCTGGTCGATTTTAATCTTGTAGCTTTCAGTCTGTTTGATGATTTTGCTACTCGCAGAGAGCGTAGCGTATTCCTAATTACATCATTGAGGCTATTGAGAACCTCCATTATGCTTTACTAGTAGAGGAATGGTCGAATCGACGCGACGCTTTCTGTGCTTGAATATGAAACTTCATCAGATAGTGCACATGGAATTTACGAACATTTCGCATTTTTTCTGATAAGTGACATATTATTGACCCAGAACTGTCGTCGATTTTTGGTCGACACCAATCTACGATACCGGGAGTTGGGTCCATTTCGTTGTTGACGATAGGTTGATGGTTAGACAGTGCAGTTGATTTTGAGTAGACTGGAAATCTTTTTGGGTCGATTTGCTGTCGGTATCGGATAAATTCAAGATCAACATTGATTTTGAGTCGACTCGTGTCTACCGGTCCGGAAACCTCGGAATACGCCGGAATTCAGTTTGGTCAACCCGGAAAAATTCTGAGCCTAATGAGAAGATTATGAAAAATCTTCTGGCGGAACCAAATAGAAAAAGATCATGTTTCATGTCAAGCCCAGACTGCCGTCCAAAGTTGAATTGTCGTATATGCAAGAACAACGATCATGGAAAAGTATCAAAATAGATTGAAAAATATGTTCGGAAGAAAATCAGATCACTTCATGTAGCTCTTCATTATCAGTTTTTAACGTAGAATTTAACTATATTAATCATTTCCTTCAACAAGCTCTCGATTCTCAGATACGGCACTTCGTATTGCATATACGACAAAAAAATTGTCGTATATGCATTCGATCATCATAGTAGTAGCGTGTGAATACAAATCTTCGTCACTAACACACACGCAACAAATGCTCGAAATACCCAGTTTCGGGGATCGTTGGTCTTGCGTGTACGACAATTTAACTTTGGACGGCATCAGTATAGAACTATATAATCAAGCAGCCTAGTTTAGTAGGCCTAGCACCTGCTCATTCGCGGTGGTCAAATTTCACGCAACTCATAGAATTAGAGTACAAACAGAAATTATATATGTCTCCGGGCGTTTGCAAGGAAATTCAAAGTAAAACTAACTTATATCAATCTCAATAATATCGATGTATCAATCTCGATAATATCGTTATATCAATCTCGATAATATCGATATATCAATCTCGATAATATCAATATATCAATCTCGATAATATCGATGTATCAATCTCGATAATATCGATGTATCAGTCTCGATAATATCGATATTTCAATCTCGATAATATCGATGTATCAATCTCGATAATATCGATGTATCAATCTCGATAATATCGATATATCAGTCTCGATAATATCGTTATATCAATCTCGATAATATCGATGTATCGATCTTGATTGTGTCGATGTATCAATCTCGATAATATCGATATATCAATCTCAATTGTATCGAATTATCGATTCTATGTTTGGCTTCAACAACTAGTATACTGCATATTAGGTCTATTATAATGAAGGCTCAAAGCTAGAATATAGCGATCATAAAGCTAGTATATAAACTGGGCAAGGTGAACTCGCGGGGTGAACTCGCAAATTTTCGAATCACCCACGGAGAGACGAGGGTGAAGGAGCGGGGGGGGGGGACAATCGGAAAATTTCAAATTAGGGTCAGGTCAGAGTAAAGACATGAAACATGTCAAATAATTATTTTACAAAAACTGAATATAATTTTCAATGTCCCCTAAAGAAGAGAAAAACTCGCATCCCTCCGACTGAGCTGCTCGGGGTTGGCGTCATTAACGCTGTTAATTGAGACAAACAGGGAACCTTTTCTATGGGAGACATGAGCGTGCAGGGATAACCTTGTTATGTTTATTTAATGAAGCTTGAACTTTGTTCCTCACCACACTTCGAAATCTTTCAAAATCCCCCCCCCCCCCATCATCACCTACAGATCGAAGGTTGAAATTTTTGTAAGTTCTTCTTTTATCACCTACGACTCGAAGGTTGAAATTTTAAGTGTGGCCCTCCCCCCTCCTCCTAGCACCTATCGCTCGGAGGTCAGAATTTTTCGAAGTCCCATTTTCTGCTATACCAATGCCTTTTTTTGAGTCCCAAGTCTGCCGAATGGTGTCCGGCGCCCGTCATTTTTCCTCGATTCCCCCCCCCCTCCCCTCAATAAAACAGCTTCCCTGTTGAAAAATGTCGTGGAAAGGTCCCGAAATAATCCCGGTCAAGTCCCCAAAAGATTTCGGAAAGTCACGGATTTCCATATTTTGGTTCTGGTAGACACTCGGGTTCAATTTCAACAATATGTCTCAATTTCATCCTAGTCTTTGAAAGGAGTGAATTGTCCAGTCAATTTAAGTCGACGCTGGGTCACGATCGAGAATCAAGGTCGAATCGGTCAATAAGGTTGATGATTGAATGTACTCCATGTGAGGCGGGTAGAGAACCTCTCTCATAGGAGGATTTTCGAAGTCGAAGCTTCGCCCCTTCCTCTGTACTTCGCTAACTCCCTCTCCTAGCTCCGTAAATTAGGAAAACTTATGGAGTTTTTCTTGGTAACAGACCAACTTACCTTCATTCTTATCAATCGAGAGGAACTTAACGAGAATTTCTCAGGCTTTACTCGAAGTTCTTCGAAATAAGTTCAACTGAAACTTGTACTCGAACAAGATTACTGACCAAATTAACGCACAATGAAAAATGTCAGATTGACAGATAAAGGTTATATTTACGCTTGTATTATCTTCTTTACGTTTGATTGGCATACAGTACTTCTTTCCTCTTTGTACACCTAGCAGCGTTTTCAAAAATTAGAGAAATACGAAACTGTGCATAATCTTCGCTTTTTGTCAGAGTACGTTGATCCGTATTGTTGATCGTCATAGAATACGCGTGGATAGAGATGCGTTTCCGTCAAATAAAATTTCGTTTTGAAAGCGTGTACATATATTTTCATAAAGCGGGTCATATTTTCGGCCACAATACCAGCTCAAAGAGCAGATTGCATGGTAATTCAACGCTGTACGGTAAACCTGTCTTTCTGCCTTTGCGTTCTAAATCTCTGCGTGAAAACCGTACGCTGCATTCATTTGACGGCGTATAGCATCCCTTCACCGTGCTCGGCAATGTATGCATGAAGTATTTATAAAATAGTCCCGTAGTAATCTAATTTTGGTAAAAAGAAGTGCAATGCGGTCACCGCGTCTATATATAATAGAACGAGCGTACGGATTGGGGAACGAGAAGGAGGGGAAAAAAGAATGGAGCATTATGACCGAGCCGTAACTGTTGATGAAGCCGTAAATTTTTCGCGCTATCTTAATCCTCTATATACTAATATTGTGCATTATAGACGTGTAGCCGCGGCAACTTGAAGAAAAAAAAAGTCGTCCTAGCACGTAAATTATTCGTATCAAATCTGCATGACAAACAAGCAAATTAGACGCGTTAGCAACGTTCTCCCATCTTCTACGAGAATTCCTCGATGTAGTTTTCTTCCTTCCATCTTCGCGCCGCGTTTACGGACTTACGTTCTCTCGGATACGGAAGTGATTTTAAAATTGCATACCTAGTCGCCGTTAATTTGAATTCACTATCGAACGCAGTTGTCACCATGGTACAACATACTAAGGCTGCATGTTTTCTTCTTCTGTCCGCTTTCTTCCTCTCTCTCTCTCTCTCTACTCGTATTCCTAAGAATAAATTCAAGAAATGAAGCGACAAAAAAAGAGAACGGAGAATACGGAAAAAGACAGCGAAAAAAGTGTGAAAGAAGACATTTTTATATCGGTATGCTGAGTGCTATTTAATTATTCAAATATCAGACGCGCAAAATTTCACGGAAGTTGGCAAGAATACGGCCGAAGGGCTGTATTTTCGATAACTGTTTATAGGCTTTCGTAAGCATAATAATGAAAATTATACGAGTTAGTGTCAAAAGTTGAGTGTTGCGAATGAAAAAAAAAAAAAATTAATGAATAAATAATGGTTATGCCCAATAAATTCGAAATGTGTGACCCCGCTCGTCTGGTAGTCTCTTTGCTGACGAATCTAAAATGGAGTTTTGTGAAATTGCTCGAATGTAATGGAAAGCTCTCTCTCTTTTTTTAATTTTGTTTTCTGCCTCCTTCGTTACCGCTTTTCAGAACAAAACGATCACGTCTAGCTAACATCGTACAGCAACAGCACAGGGTGATGTACAGAAGTGATGTTTTTTTTTGTCATGTATCATTAACTTCATTCCTCCCCCTTATTATGCGATAGTGTATAACGGGCACTTATAAGGAAAAATCGAACGTTCGAACCACGTTCCGTATTGTGCTCGAGTATTATTAAAAGATATACAATCTCGTGTTCGATAATCATGGGCTCGTTAAGTGTACAGTTTGAAATAGGTTCCATACACCCTACCTGTGCACGATTTCCAACTTGCCGTCGGTCAATTAATTCTACATTTTTTTCCCTGCGTACGCGTCTGCAAATAATAATAAATGTCGTCTACAAATTAGCTATCGCAAAATAATGCTAACGACAACGTATTAGGTTATTCCAATTCAGTTGATTTTTCTCTCTCGTCTATTCAGATCGGTTATTCAGTTTTTTTCTGCTTTTCCTCTTCTTTTTTTTCACAGCTTTCCTTTAACCGAGCTCGTGTAACGGAAGTACAGTATTCTCATCAGCCCGTCCGGAGTTGTCTTTCTTTTTTTCTCGTTTTCTTCGAACCAACCGGTGTTTTATTTCGATTTGCTTTTAACGCGTTTATAGCGTAAAATGCAGTCGATTATGATAATGCGATGTTACTTCGTCACCTCTGAATAACTCGGCTCGTACACGCGTTTTACGTGTAAACGAACTGATCTCATTTCACTTTGATGATTAGTATCTCACTTGAGCATGGGACGAGATGATAAGCTACCTGTTGTGCGTATAATTTTACGCCGTATTCCGGTCGTAGCCATTAAATTCACTAGTATTCGTCGCTGGTTGCGCGAGAGGGTAATTATCATCATTTTTGAGGATACGGTTATTAAAAAAAACGGGGAATTACTCGACGCCTTCGACGAAATTTATAATTTAGAAGGGGGAGAGGAAGCGAAGAGGAAAAAGAAGTGTATAAGATGGCAGAGAGAAAGAGACGATAATGAACGAAGGAATCGCGACGTCCTATACTGGCGGAGTGAAATTTTACGAGGGATTTCCTCTATCTGTGTGATACTTGTCGACTCTCGCGTGCAACGCGATAGAGTAAAAGAGGTATATTTACTTTTGTGTAATGATCTGACCGTCTAATTGCTGGTACGGTTCTCGTTTTACCGAATTTCACTGATTTGGCGCGTTGTGAAATGGTCGAAGTCCTTAACTCGCGTCATCGTATTTCATTCATGATGCTATTAAAGTGCGATGTTCTATACTTTTGAGTCGTTCTCGTTAGTTGGTGCCGGTTGAGGTGGTTTAGATATAAACAATAATTTCTGGGAGACTGCTATTGAAGTTTTTATATGAAGGCTGTTTAATGGGAGGGCATTTGGTGGTAATATCTTTTGCCTCTGACCTGAGGACTCAGCAATACGACATCTTCAGTGACGAAGTTAAACGAAGATTGTGAGGAATGTGTTCAATCGGACTAATTTGGTTTAGGCGTGGAAAATAGAATAAAGAAGCGTACGTAGGAGATTTCCCTAAGCCTCTCATCTCATATCATAGAAGCTAGCCCTACAATTGAAATTCTTCGGGTCTCTATCCTGATGTAATATTTTTCTAATTCTCCTCCTCTTATATATTTTAGCTCGAAAGTCAAGATTTTCATGTACAATTTTTTCAATTTCCCCTCCTCATATCTGAAGCTTGATAGTCGAAAATATTCCAGGAGTCTGAGTCCAAATGATGAAAAAGTGGAAACGAAAAGAAAGGAAAAGGAGGTTAGTTTGCTTCCGCAGGGATTTGGAACGAACCACGCCCACCAGGCCGCTTCGATATTTTTCTTTACAAAGTTTAGGACTAAACAAATCTTCCCATCTTACAATTGCCAACTACTCCATCCCACAACTTAATACCGCAAAAGTTTTTGGCCTCAATTTCCACAAACGTCCTTCAAATCAAAATAACGAATTCGGAATGCATTCGAGCACTCAACGTCCTAAAATTTGTTTTGCGCTTTAAAGATGGCTCCAAAAAATCCTCCTAATTCTCTTCCTTTTGACATGTTTCATGTCTTTATTCTGACCTGACCCTAATTTGAAATTTTCCAAGTGCCCCCCCCCCCCTTCATCCTCGTCTCTCCGTGGGTGATTCGAAAATTTGCGAGTTCATCCCGCGAGTTCACTTTTCCCAGTTTATATACTAGCTTTATGATCGCTGTATTCTAGCTTTGAGCCTTCATTATACTAGACCTAATAATAATACAGTATACTAGTTGTTGAAGCCAAATATAGAATCGATATTCTGACACAATCGAGATCAGTAATCGATATAATCAAGATTGATATAATATCGATGTTATCGAGATTTCGATTTGATCAACATTGGCATATCAATATAATCGAGATTGATATATCGACATTATCGAGATTGATATGTTGATATTATCGAGATTGATATATCGATATTATCGAGATTGATGTATCGATACAATCGAGATTGATGTATCGATACAATCGAGATTGGTGTATCGATACAATCGAGATTGATATTATCGAAATTGACATAAGTGATCTTTACTTTGTATTTCCGTGCAAACGCCCGAAGATATATAATTTCTGTTCGTACTCTGAGTTTATGAGTTGCGTGAAGTTTGACCACCGTGAATGAGCAGGTATTAGGCCTAAACTAGGCTGCTTGATTAGATAGTTCTATACTGGGCTTGACTCCGCCAGAAGATTTTTTTCACCAGAGCTTAATCCGATCCATTCTCGATTACTGCTCGCCCATTTACAGCCTCGCTCCCCTCCCCCTCTCACGTAAAACCACTCCACGCTCTCTAGAATTTTGCACTCAGAATAGCTACTGAGCATTTCGGTCCAGTCCCGCTGAAAGTATCTGTGTAGATACTGGCTTCCCGCCTCTATTATCGACGCCTCAAACTAACAAGCAACTTCCTTACGACTATCCTGCAATATTCTCAAATCCCCGTGTCGCATATACCACCCTAACCACTACTATAACTCTGTGATCAATTTACGTTCCAGTCTCGAACTTCAATTCACACGCTCCTTCAAGTTCCACTGTCTCAGCCAGATCGTTTCCTCAACTCCTCCGTGGCTCTTTATTCCGCCCGAAATGATTCGCGATCTCACACGCCTCCCTCGTCTATCAACTTTCTCCGCAGAATACCAGACACAGTTCAACACCATTCTCAACGCTATGTTTCACCAATGGTTCTGAATATCCAAATAAAACCGGCTTCGCATACTCAATAGGTCACATCATAGTCTCTCACCGACACCGCAACGGCGCATCAGTCTTCACCACTAAATTGCAAGCAATCTTTAGTGGTCTAGAGCACATCCTCGCCAACCTACCCTCCTCTCTTCCTCTCGATTCATTCTTGGTCATTTCCAATTCCGTTTCATCTTTTAACGCCATCGCCAGCTGCACCTTTCTAAATCGTACACACACTCTCGTTGCCACCTCTCACACCATCTTCATACATTGTTTTTCATCTGGGTACGTGGTCCTAAGTGTATCCTAACAGCCAAACTAGCTATCCAACGGCCATCAGTCAACCGCTCTCTCCGCCCCTCACGCTCCGATCTCTCCAAACATATCAACAAATTCTTCACTCAAGCTTGGTTCACTCATATCTCAAATCACTCTTGAATAAGGTAGCCCAAATTGAAAACATTCCTATGCCGTGGCACTCTTCAAATCTGTCGACACGCAGAAAAGAAATAGTCATCACCCGTCTCAGGATCGGCCACATCAGACTCACACCCATCTCATCTCTCATCTTATGCCTCTCTCATTCTCTCATTGTGAATCTGACCCCTCTTTCCTATCCGTTCAACCCAACTCCGCAATTCCTTAATCATCCCTCACAATCACACAGAGGGACTATCAGACGACTTCCCCTCCCTCCTCAATATACTCAACTTCCTACATCAAGCCAACTTCCTCTCATGCATCTGAACACAATTTTGCCGAGCTCATAGCCCCGAAGGCAGGCTGCTAGCAGCTCGTAAATTAAAATGTGGGGAATAAGATCTTGTTTGATGACCGATGAAGTTTCCAATCAATGGGGAACCTTGTTTGTACAATATCAAATTCCTGTTCGATCAATATCGATTTTCAAATTGAAGAACCCTGCAGTCACTCTTATCGGTGGATCTACAAGCTGAAATTGAACTCCTACGTGAGGTAAAACCACAAAATTCAATTCAGTGTGGCCCAAAAACATCATCTCACGAGATTCCAACTGGTTCAGCCTGCAGCAGCACCACCTCGAATGGAAATCAGGTCCATCAACACCCACCGGCTAATCCCAGCCACCAGTCATTACGAAGGTCTCAGAAAACAGTAAGGATTCTGCGCATTCCGTAAAACTCAACCACTCTGTTGTGGCAAACTGACGGTATCGTGAGTTTGTCTTGAAAGTCAGGAAATGAATCCATCCTCTAAGTATAAGTTCTAGTTAAAGGCTTCGATCTTCACGTGAAAAGATCGAAAAGTCGAGTGATGAACATTGAGCTAAATAAGACCGAGACACGTCAAAATTGCGAACTCAATTTTTGAGCCTCAAATTCTTTACAAGTCCATGGTAAACGTTCCCGTAATTACTCTATATAAACGTTGATAGAGGAGATGAATCGACGAGAGCAACGATGCGAGTAAGTTGCCACAGATGCGGCATAGAGAAAATTTTTTGGAGTTTTGAAAACGCCATTCTGAAAATATCATATAGTTTTCAAACTGTGACCTGCATTCGAGCCGACAACACGTAATGTTTCCCACCATTCGCTCAACATGCGATGCGAGAAGACTCCGCTGAAAAAATTTTCAATAACGCTTCATTTTATTTTTAGAGCCGCAATTTAATCGCCTTATAACGATACTTCAAATCCGCTTTTCCACGAGTAACTTCTATGCGGTTAAGTTGGCACCTGTTGAGTAGAGTCTGCTTGCTCCGACCGACGCCACGAAGCGTCGTTCGAATACGTAATATTATAATCGCGTCGTGGCTGTCGTTTTTAATCCAGATCTCAGAAGGTTTATTATTGGAAATATTTGCTCGAAAAGATATTTTTCGGAGAGACATTACCGAGTTTATCAGTATTAGAAATCATTTCGAAAAAGTAAAACAAAAGAACAGGAGGGAAAAAAGTGTTCAACCTATTGAAGCGAATTGTGATTGTAAGGAGCTTTGGCCAGGGAGTTGGCGAAATAGTGACTTTCGAGCGTATCTGGAGAGGGTTTTTAAAAATTTCTACTATTGAGCTGTATGATGGAATGAGCTTCCCAAAGGCTATTTGTTTGAAATATTCTAAAGTAGACTACTAATTGAGGTACTTTTCCCTCGAACAACTCAATGTTACAGAAGAGTAGTATTAGCCTGTAATGCGCCCCGGAGAAAAGTATTCCTCTTATAAGCGACTGCGGTACTTTTCCCTCGAGCCCAAGAAATCCGCATTTTACGCAGAATCCGTAGAAAAATCACAATTTTTTTCGGGGATTGAAAATTTGTAGATCTGGCAGCACTGATAGCCCGATTGAAATGCCTCCTTCAAGTAAATAGATACGCAATACTCCATTCACCAATTGGCCTAGCCCCTTCAACACGCCAGATATACAACATTTCAAACGCCGCAGGACTCATAAAAACAGGTTCCCTGCCTCCTCTCATTTTATTCCGCTGAAGAACCCGTGAGTTTTGTTCCTCTCTCGTCCAATCACCAGGCTGAACAATTTTTTGCTGTCAATTGTGATTACATTGTTCAAGAGGAAAGGATAGCTTTCTTCTTCTCGCTTTTGCAATCTCCATTTCATCCTAGAGCTTTTTTCTTTTTGTGCGATTCTCTACATGTATGACGTCAAATATTCCGTCTCTGTTGTGATGTTCTTTGTTACAGTGTTTGCCAAACAGTGACTTGCCATCTTCTTTCTCTTTTGACTTTTCGTGTTCCTTCTTCCTGATCTCGAACTGTCTCCCAGTCTCGCCAATGTAGATGCCTCGCACTGCTTACAACGGAGCTTGTACACTCCGCTCTAGCTCTCCTTGCCCTTTGTTTCCGTCTGGTCATTGCTGATTCTCTTCACCATGGGTGGGTTATTCTGAATACCCACATTTACATCATAGCCATTGAGCGCCCTTATCATTTTGTTTGTGTACTTTCCTGTGTATGGTGTCGATCCGGAGTACGTTCTCATCGTGCTATCATTGGTTCCCTTTTTAGTTTCCATTTTCCCAAAAACTCCCTTCACCACACCTCTATGGTAACCATTGGCTTCTGCGATCTGCATCACTATCTCGATTTCTTTCCTCTTCTCTTCATCATTCTTTCGTACAGAAATAGCTCGATAGCAGTAGTTCTGAATTTCCGCTAACTTGGTTGGGGGCGGTAGAAGTCGTTTGGGATGATGGTGTCTATGTGCGTTGGCTTCCTGTAGATTTTGTATTCTATCCTGTTGTTATCCAGAGAGAGTGAAAGGTCCAAATAGCTGATGGTCTCATTGCCTTCTTCCACTGTGAATTTGATGCTCTCATTCATCGCCTTCATTTCCAAAAGCAATAGATCCACCTGTCTATTAGTGCCTGTCCACACGATCTGGATATCATCTAGTTTCTGAACTTGTTGCCCTTCAATATCTTGTTTTCCATATCATTCATGAATACCTCTGCCAGGATTGGTGACAGCGGTGATCCCATCGCAAGTGCCCTCTCCTGGCTGTAGAACTTGTCATTGAAGCGGCAGTTGTTCTGACTGTTGGCGTACTTTCTATTCTTTGAGCATGGTGAGAAGATCTTCCTTCGGTATGGTATCAAACATGTTTGTCACATCAATGGATATCAGCTTGTCGTCTTTCTTGATTTCCAGTTGCTCCATTAGCTCATCGTTGTTTCTGATGCTTTTTCTCGGTGCAAACTGGTAGTTTTTCTCAAGAATGTGGCTACGATCTTTGCTATCTTGTAGCGTGGTGATAGGATGCCGCTGACCAGGGATCTCATCGGACGGTTTGCTTTGTGAAGTTTTGCCAGCCCCTCGCGTTTTGGTCCTACCGGATTCATCTCAAGCGTCCTTCCACTGCCAGGTACATTGTTCTGTTTCAACACAGCTTTCAAGTGTTCTTGGTATTTCTGTGTTGGGTCCTTTTTCAGCTCTTGGTGTCCATTAACTGCGATGTACGACTCCACATTTTGGGTGTAGTTCTCGTTATCCATCAACGCTACCGTGTTGCCTTTGTCCGACTTTGTTAAAATCTGAAGATCTGTAACCTTCCTCTACATTACTTGATATAAAAACTCATGTTTAATGCTTTGTTCTCCAGTTGCGACACAACTGATGATGGGATAATACCAGAAAGTACTCTTGTCAAAGTACTAATAAAGTACTTTTTCAATATTAGTGCTCTACCTACACCTCTCCTACTCAATATGAGTCTCAATAACGACTTATGCTAGGCCAAGGAGTGAGCTTCTCAAAAGCTATTACTGTAGCTTGAAATATTCTAAACACTAGACCAAAAGACAAGTGCAATCACCCTAGTCTGTACAGAACTACAGAGGTATAGTATAGAATCTACAGATGATACCATTCCTTCTATATATTCCATTCACACGGCCACACTAACACTACTTGTATTCTGAGAAAGAGAAAGACCTGAATTTATTCATTTGGCTCCATCAAAGCATTTCTTTCAGTCTAATTCGACTGAACTATTACTTTTTCGTTATTCACCAATGGTGCCAGTAACTCATAGTGAGTTCGTTGAAGTCTCGTAAACATCGTGAAAATTGTATTTTATAACTCGGAAAACAATTACCTTGTACAGCATTTTAAATCATTGAATTATCGTTTTAGTGAGCTTTGCTCGCGTAACTTGTGTAGCTGCTTCTACGAGATCATTACAACCTAGTTGGTGTAATGGGATTTTCCCTAATAAGTTTGCGAGAAGGAGAGAAACGAAGCACGGTCGACTGTACTTTCGTCGAGATTGTAACACGGAGCGAGAAGAAGCTAAAACCTGTCTTTATGATTTTTCGTTTCGACGATGGAGTTTCGCCCCAAAATTTCAGCTTCTTTCCTCATTTTTTTCTTCTTCTTTTTTTTTAACCGCCGAAATGAATATTAATAATGCTGTCTCAATGAATGGGAAGACGTGGGGGAAAGTGAAAATTAATTGTTTCGCGGGTTTTCGGAGCGCAGGCAGAGAGGAAGCCTCCGTGCGCCGGTCCATAATATTATTTTGTCGTCGAGTTTTGTTCTTCATTGTTCGTGCTCACTTTTAACGTGTAAATGCGTTTATCTTCCTCAATGTCGCTTCTCATTTGAACTGCCCCCCTTCTCTTGCTCGCTCTCCGCTGCATCTTTTATTCGTTGTAATTTTTCGTCTTCTTCAGCAGCCGCAGACTCCCGCACTCGCCAACCATCGGGCGAATATTATTTTTATTCATCGTCGGCATTTCGTGGGTAATGAGGCCGATCATTTTCGTGTCAAAGGGAATGGAATGGAATGCGGAAAGTGCGCCGCGCAGAAAAAGAGAAGCTCAAGTAAAAAGAATTACGCGAGAACGTGTATTTTACCAAAAACATTCAGAGAAAATCGTGGGAAACAAAAACGAAATGAAAAAAGGCTCAATAATAGATTAGTAACGAATAAACGGATAATTACGACGATGCAACTGACAGATGAGCGATTAATACGACAGGAGGCCGAAAAAAAAAAGGTGTCGTCCAAAGAAGAGAAGGAAGGATAAATGTAAAATGACAATAACAGATGAAAGACGAATAAAAGACAGAATGAACGAGGAAAAAAATACCCGTTTTCAAGAGTATTACGACAAAATCTATATTACTATCCTCAGTGACATCGAGTTCCAAATGACTTGTCTTTCGATTGACTTTGTTTACGCTAAACGGCAACTAAGCTGTTCTCTGTTCATTATTGTTATATAATACCGTACACACACCCCGATATTGCTAACACACAGTATGGAGTTGACACGTATAAGTGTGTATAAGTATTTGCTCGCGTCAAAATTGGAAAACAATAATGTTCGTCCTTCGAATAAAAGTGTCAACGTTCTCGAACGACGAATTAAATATTTATTTATACACAAGAGGCTTTTGTACAACAAGGCAAGGCTGGTCAACACGATCCTCGAAGACAAAAGCGTGTTCGCCGGTTCGGTTATGTGTTTTTTTATTCGTACCCATAAATCGAAAATACATCTTCTTTTTTCCTTGTCCCGCTTCCCTGTCTGTATCTGTCGGCGTTCGCTTCGCACTCCTCCGCTCTACCGTCCATACGTCTGTCTCCCTTACCTGAGCCACCGTACGTAACGAAATAGAACATTATCATAAGTCGAGAGAAAATCGCTTTTTCGCGTGTGCAACTAATTTCTATGAGCCAAAGAGAGCTTCGTCGCTTTTTCTCGTCTATGGAAGAGATTTTTCACACAATCGTACACATGGTATATAATGTAGTCTTCTATACCGGTGCGCTCTATCAATTTTTACGCCTTACAAAATCCGCAAACCTCCGATGACGTTGTTCACTTTTTGCGCATACTGCACGCTTACCTACACCTTCCGACGTTTTGCTATTCGCATTTTATCGAAATCACGTTTCTAGAGTAAGTTGGCGCTCTCTCTTTCGCTTCTTCTTCTTCTTCTTCTATTTCTATATCTTTACTACCCTCGTCGCGCAACACTTCTTCGAAAAATGCTGTTTTCTTCGCCATAAAATCATTGTATAAAACTCAACTTTTATATTGCTCGTATTTCGCGAAAGAATGATAACGCAAAATGTGTTTTCTTACATAAACTTTTTGGTTTATTTTTCATTTTGTCTTTTATATAGATCACTATATACTCTCCTGCGCTCCGCTCTTCGCCTTGCTCGCGTGCACGCACGGGCTCTGTTGAACGTTTTCACCTGACTCTTCTTCCGCCGTATACTTTTTGTTCACTTCGCTTTCGCATCTCTCATTCCTGGCGTCCCTTTAGCGAGGAGGATCTCGAGAGAGGAACAGCCGAAACTTTTATTATTTTCCATTTTCGTCGTTTCAATTTTCATCCGCCACATATCACGGTCGTCTTTGTCAACTTTCTTTTGTATACGTCGCTTACGAGTTCAACATCAACTCTTCTTTTTTTGTTCTTTTTCGATGCTACAGGTAAACTCGGTAACATTCTTCGAGAATGGATTTTCAATATAATCCTCTCGTGATCTAGATTAAAAAACAATTGTCACGAAGGAATTGTATTAGGTTTTTCAACGAAGCAACCGGGAACTGCTGCTCAACATGCTCGTGGAGGAGACGATCTGGAGTCAGCGAGGAACCCGCCGTTCTCCTCGGGGAACGTTCGCACCAAACCTCTCTGGCGTTATCAATGACCTTGATTTTACTTGAGAACCTACCAAAATTTTTAGCTGAAATTCTCTGTCAAGGAAGTTCAAATTATGAAACTTTGAAAAGGACGAATTCTGGAAAATTCAACCCCCGTAGAGATGAAGAACTTTAGAGCTGTAGGCCCAAACATAAGCTAAGCCCAGAAAAGTATTGCGAACTTATTTTGAGTACAGGTTTACATCCTTTGAAAGTTTCTGTATCCAATCTTTGTGACGTCATCTATGGTCTTCATCTAATTCAAGAATATCGAGAAGAAATACTCAAAAAGGAGAGTAAGAAGGTGCAAAAACCGCAGTAGAAATTAGACGAGCGCTTTCAGTTCACAGACCATCATCCGGAACGTTCTTTTCGATATCATGGGAAACCGTTTGATTAATAACGCTAATGCTTTTATTTTTGAAATTTCGTGAGCCATGTACTTCGTTTTCTTCTCATATTTGGTTTCTGAGTCGGTGTTCGGTGTTGAATTTGAGACCTAAGCTCGTAAAATTCACGACTGAGAAGCTAGAAAACTATATGAGGGTAAAGTGGATAAGAACGGAGTTAAGGAGATGTCACGGTAAATACAATATTACGACCAGATCAAACCTTTTGGTCCATTCAAGACTCACCGGTGTGCTCTCCTCTTTCGAGTTTGATCAGTTTTTGAGAGAGGTCTACGAAAAGTGTCGCGAGTCCGAGAGGAGTTTGAAGGAGATGAAATACAGGAAGTTATCCTCCTCAATGAATGAACGGGCTGATGTGGCCAAAGAAGGAGATATACTCAGGAATTTTATCTGCCCCCCTCCCTCATAAATAATAGTTGGGTAATATTTAATAGTGATGAAACAGCTCTCCTCAAGAATTATGAAACTTTGGCAAATGTTGTTGCGGATCTCACCGTGCGAATTGGCTCTGGTGTTAGTACCAAAAAAGTATATGCCAAAACAGTCCGCAATACCCTCCCTCCCTCGCAAGAGTAGTGAACTGGGAGGAGTGATCCAATGTCTAAAGAGAAAGATCTAGGAGGGAGATTTAATCGTCACTAAGGCTGACAAAGGCAATGCTGTTGTGGTGATGGAGAAATGCGCCTATGCTTCTAAGGTCATGAGGTGCTTCAGCAACGTGGTGCTACAGAGAGCGAGAATTTCAGTTTCCCTAATCAAATTGAAGAAGTTGGGAGAATCATGAACAAGTGTGAGGCTATTGTCAAAATTCCAGCGATGAAAAAAGCCCTCCTTATTCCTTACCCCCACCCCCTCCTTCCTTAACGGGTTGCCTCAAAAATATGAGAATAATACCCCGATGCAATCTGTGATTTCTTTCATTTATTCTCCCACCTACCTCCTTGCCAAATTCTCGGACCGTTGGTTCAAGTCTTGCGTTGATTTCGAATCTCCTCGTTCAGTCTCGAACCCGGCCTCTTCGGCGGATGTTCTGGAGGGCGTAACTCTTCCCGCGGGCACGATCATCTGTTCGTTCGACGTCGTTGGTCTTTTCCCGAATATTTCAGAAGCTACTCCTAGGCAGCGTATGGGCGAGCAACTTGTCAATACCAATATTCCTCACATGATCTTTCAAATATCTGTTGGTGCCCTCACTCTTGTAAATTCGAAGGGAAGTTCTTTGAATTTCTTGATGAAATAGGGATCTCTATTGGATCACCTTTAGGCCACTCATTTCCAAAATTTTCATGTCGAAGTTTGAAGTTGATCTCTTAACCAGGTGTTACTGAGTCATATTTCCCATTGGCACAGGTACGTGGATAATGTTATGTGTACTTGGACTGGTCCTCCAGACCTCATTGGTGAGTTTCCGAGGTATCTAATTCCTCTTACCCCTGCATCAAATTTTCCTTGGTAATAGGGGGAAACTTTGACATGTTTCATGTCTTTTCTCTGCCCTGATCCCCTAATTTGAAATTTTCCGAGTGCCCCCCCCCCCCCTGCCTTCACCCTCGACTCTCCGTGGGTGATTTGAAAATTTGCGAGTTCATTCACCCCGCGAGTTTACCTTCCGAGTTTATGTACTAGGTTTATACTAGCTTTATGATCGCTCTATTCTAGCTTTGAGCCTTCATTATACTAGACCTAATATACAGTATACTAATTGTTGAAACGGAAGGCCAGCCAAATATAGAATCGATATTTCGATATAATCGAGATTGGTAATCGATATCAAGGTATTGATATAATCAAGATTGATATATCGATATTATCGAGATGAATATATTGATATTATCGAGATTGATATATCGATATTATTGAGATTGATATATCGATATTATCGAGATTAATATATCGATATTATCGAGATTGATATAGCAATATTATCGAGATTGATATATTGGCATTATCGAGATTGTTATGTCGATATTATCGATAGTGATATATCGATATTATCGAGATTTCAATACAATCGAGATCAAAAATCGATATAATCGAGATTGATATATCGATGTTAACGAGATTGATACATCGATACTATTGAGATTGATATATTAATACTATCAAGATTGATATATCGATACTATCAAGATTGATATATCGATATTATCGAGATTTCAATACAATCGAGATCAAAAATCGATATAATCGAGATTGATATAGCGATATTAACGAGATTGATATAAGTGATTTTTACTTTGAATTTCTTTGCAAACGCCCGGAGACATAGCTATATAATTTCTGTTTGTACTCCGAGTCTATGAGTTGCGAGCAATTTAACCATTGCGAATGAGCAGGTATTAGGCCTAAAGCATTTGAAGTCTTGGAATAAGGGGTCACCTGGGAAATCAGCCTTCGCCGATCATTTGATCAACAGTGGTCACAGTTTCCGTGAACGGTCGGTCGGAAAGGCTCTTTCATAATGAGAATTCCTACCGCAAACGTACCGCCCTCCAACATAAAAGTATTTCGTCATCTCAACACCGATGGAATTACAGTACTAAACACGTACGTTCTGGAAGATGATTCACACCACGACTTCTTGTTTGACTAATCTTTATGATCTTATCCCCTCCTCTGTCTTGTCAGTTGCTTTCATTTCGTTCTTGATAATGGTTTCTCGTCGTCCAACCTTTTCTGCGGTTTTTGCATCTTTTTACTCTCCCTTTCGAGTAATATGAATAACCGTAACTTAGAAGAACTTATTTGTTTGACCTTGACTTTACTTGAGAACCTTTCAAAATTTTCATCTTCGATTCTCTGTGAAGGAGGCTTGAATGAAGTTCAAATTATAAAACATGGAAAAGGATGAATTCGGGAAAATTCGATCTCTATAGAGGTGAAGAACTCCAGAGCTGTAGACCCAAACATAAGCTGCATTTGCGGCTAAGACTCTTTATGTTTGCGAACTCTTTTCGAGCACAGTTTTACATCCTCGGAAAACTTCTGTATCCAATCTTTGTGACGTCATCTGTAGCTTTAACCTAATTCAAGAACTTGAAAAAATTTTGACGTCCGATTTCAAGAAAGTATGGATCTATAAACCTCTGCAAAGGTGGACCCAGAGAAAGACTGAGCTCTAAAACGACCTTTGTCACGTCATTAGTGGTCTTAATTAAGTTGAGGAACTTCGAAAAATTTCAGGTTCCGATCCTTTGTAGAAAAAGAATTTAGGTAAATGGAGAACTAGGAATCTCTGTAGAGGTAAACTCAGAGAATGGTTGAGCTTTGAAAACGTCCATGTCCAACTGTTATGCCCTTGACCTAATTTCAGAACTCGAGGAAAATGTAGAGTTATGAGCCTCTGCAAAGATGAACCCAAAGAAAGGTCGAGTTCTCAAAACGTACAAGTCCAATATTTGTGACGTCATCAGTGGTCTTGATTAAAATCAGGAACTTGAAGGAAACTCGAGTTCCGATTCCTTATAGGAATAAAATCTGAGTAAATGTGGAGCTTGAAATCTTTGTAGAGAGGTGAACCCAAAGAAAGGTTGAGCTCTGAAAACGCCTATATCCTACCATCGTGATGTCTTCCATATCCATGTAAGAATGGGTGATCGTTTACTGTATAAAGCATTCCGTTTGCCCATCTTAACTGCACGTATTAAACGTGAATCAACTGACACTCGCTATATCTTATCTTTCGCTTATATCATCGTGACTACCAATTCTGTCTGCGAGTGCCAGCGTGCAAGAATATGAAATATTCTTACATCCATACGGCTTTTATCTCAAAGATCAAAATTTTTTGAAACCCTCCAAGTCGGAGTCTCCATCCTCTCAGTGCCTGTAATTTACCCCTCTCCTTCTAGGTCGTCTGACGTTAGTGAACGTATTGAGGTTTGATGAGCTGCTTGGGTGGCTGCGTCGACTATTTCATTGCCCAGTACCCAGAAGAATGCTATCTCGAAGCCTGTCGTGTGGAGTTGGTATAGTATAAGATGGGGCTACTTAGATCGTCAATGAGGAATTTTCGGAATAATTTGCCAAGAACCCTGAAGAGGGCTATAGGTTTGTAGGAGGCAAGGTGGAGTGGTTAGCTTTGGGTTTTAGTATGGGAAGGATGATAATATTGTTTAAAAGTGGGGTGTTTTGTACAAAGATGGAGGTGTATAAGGAAATGGTGGAATTTTCTGATCTTGACTGAGTGCATGTTGTCAAATGCGGTCGAGACGCTTCTCGTGATTTTGTTTGTAGAAATAAGGAGGTCGTAGGGACGACGTGAAAATCAATACAGAAACATTTTCCCCCGTCATCCTCATATAATGAGTTTTATTTATGAGAACGTGTTTTTTCCTGTTCCCCAGATTCACTCTATAGCTTCCATCGAAGATGAAGAAAACTAAACGAATTGCGTGAGTGTGCAATTAATTCCACAATTTTGTCGGGAATTAAAATTGAATCACCGAGCAAACAGCAGCGGTGTTCCCCATCGCAACCTTACTTCTATTTGTATATGAGTAACGAATATTTCTCAAAATTTCAACATTTAAGTGCACGTTGAAATTTGTCCGGTCGTTCTTACTCTCGGGAAAGTTATTCCATTAAGAGAAATGAAAACAAGGAGGAAACGCGCGAACGTCAAGACCGAGTATTATGATACGGGTGACTTCGAATTTCGTGTCCTCTTATTCATTTCAAAATGTAATGTACGCCATGAACAAATAACGAAAAGATTGAAAGAAGGGAAACGTTCAGTTAGAATATCAAAATGTATAACCCTTTCCCTCTTCCCGGTGTAGTTTTACTTTGTTTTTTGTTTTTTAATATTGTGTAATACGATTTACTTTTATTATTTTGCTATTTTCGAGTCTTCAATGGTATACGGCGTTCAGTCCGTAAAGAGAGGATGATTTAATTAATTTTTTGTTTCGCAATTCCCCGGAAATAATAGAAATTCGTGTTGATCCTTTTTTTTCTCCTCCTCTTTTCTGTCGTCACTTTTCTTTGAAGTTATATATACTTTTACATAAAAACGAAACTTCCATGTCCTTCGTCTCTTAGATGTGAAAAGGAAAAATTTTTTCGGAAACGTTGAAATTGCAATTTCTCTTTCTCTCAACCGAGGAAAAAAGAAATAAGATATTCGGAATACTTTTGTGGTTTGAATGCGTGCATGTCTGTGTGTCGGCGGATATTTCAGTTCGTTTTTGTGTCATTTTTCGAGTAAGACAGGAAGAGGGAAAAAAAAGGAAAGCTTGAACTTAACGAAGTTTTGTTGGTACCTGTTGTATAGCTGTCCTATTATTATAAGTACCGAAACGTCCGTGTTTTAGGGTGAAAATACGAGCGCGAGGGTCGATTAATCGATGACGCGAAAGTATAAACTGAAAATGAACACAATAATGTTTCGGCCTACAAAATGTACAAAAATGCTTCCTCGAAATGATTTGCCATTACTTTATTCGTATTTTCGTGAATATTTATGAAAAGTTGTAATATTTTATTCAAGGTGTCGCGTTTTATTGCCTTCGTTGTCAGAAATATCATACGCAATATGTCCATTTCGGCATTTTTACAAAACGCAATTTGATATTCTCTCCTTCGAGAATTTCCGATAAGCGTCTGTCGGTAACTACAACAAGAGAGAGTGTTTAGAGCGCGTTGGAAAAAACTCAAATTCTATTCTCATAAGAAATCGAATTAGTTATGACATCTTAAGCGGGTATTTACTTACAATTTGTTGACAATCTCGCCAAACTACCCTCAAAAATTACAGACTTTGTCGATACAATTTCCCTTTCGAGGAACACTTCTTCGGGGACAAAATAGACGGACGTGGATGCGAGACGCGTCGTTTTTCTATTACCTCTCTATCTGTTAAGCCGGGACCGAAAACTTTTTACGTTCTTGGTCTGTCGCTTTACTGTTTTGTTTTTTTTTTTTCCTTCTCATTCTTTTCCTTACTTTTTCTTCTTTATAAAAATGAAAGCTGTGTATAAAACAGCGAACAGTGTGCAATTTTTTTCTCCCCTTTTTTTTTTTTTGTGGAATACTCGAATCAATATGGAAATACGAATCGCTTACTTTCCTGTTACTTTTTTTTTTCTTACGGACTCTAGCAACGTTTATTCCCCGAATCGAGCCGCATTAACATCAGCATCGTAGCGAACTCCAAATTATAACTTTATTTTTATTATAACTTTTTTTTTTTTTTTTGTGTTACAGATTTTCTCGCGCTATGGAAATGTTTTGAAAATTGTTACTTTCACGAAAAACAGTAAGTAATTGTTTTGCGTCTGAGACGAAAGAAAGAAAGAGAGAGACGAATTTTTTCGCTTATGAAAATTTTCCGTTGATTTAATCGCGCTTTTTGTATATTTTTATTTACTATTCCGCTATATATTTCTTGTTGCAGATACTTTCCAAGTTCTCATTCAGTATCCAGATGTTGTTTCGGCGCAGTCAGCGAAACTTGTACGTACAAATAACAATAATAATAGGCTGGCATTTTAAGTTTCTCAAGTTTTTGTTTATTTTTATTTCTTCTTTTATTATTGAATATCTGTCCACGCGTAGATGGCCTAATTGAGATGAACGCCGTGTTTGTAGATTTTTTTTCTCCCCTCATTCAGGCGTTTCCTGTATTTAGATCTCCGAAAAGGCCAGAAAGGAAAGAAGAAGAATGCTAATGTTGAGACAAGAGAAAAAATAAAAATGATAGGGATAACAATAATGTAAATGAAACCTTGATATTCGATCAATTACTCTGGATTTCTTTTGTCTTATTTTTCATAAAATAGTAGCAGTTAGAAATATCTTCTATAACTGAGCGTCACCTACTTTCATAGACCTTATATTCGATAGAGAGAATAAACAGTATTCCTTATGCATGATCGTAAGCCTTTTTTGACACTGCTTTAGCCCATTTAATCTCATGTGAAAACTATCACCATCCATAACTCTCTATGTTACCATCAATAGAGAAGCTAATTTACGAGGTATTCTTATCTCAGTCTATATCGAGTATACGGTTTATGCCTACTCTTGTCTCTTTTCCTGACCAATAGTCGACTCTTGATCGATTTAGTTCCACTCAATGATGACCGCTAATTGAGCCAAAATGACTAAGAGTCAAATAAAAATCGACCGGTCAACATTGCGATACAACTGATGATGGGGTGACACCCAGAAGTTCTCTCGTTAGCTAACTAATGAAGTCGATTTTTTTAATATCCACTGCTCTGCTTACACCTCACCGCACTCAATATGGAGTTTCAATGTTTGTTTGACAACAAAATAATTGGCCTGATTCCAAGAAAGAAACTTGAGCGTCCAAATATCAAGCTGGAGATAAGGGTCTTCCACAAGATGCAAGAAGACCCGTATCTCCAGCTTGATATTTGTGTAAATAACGAGAGCAGAAGGAAGGCTTCGAGAGTTGTTTACTGGTCTGTACCATTCAACATAATCACAATATCGTACCGTGCGTACTGAAGTATCTTACATATGATACAGATCGCTAGGCATATCAATATTCCTGTTACACGGCCATACTGACATTCAACGGCGTCCCGACGTTGCAGTCCAAAATTTCCTTTACAACTTGAATACTTAGATCAACTTTCTTGCGGCATCATCGGATTATTCAGATCGAGTAGAACTTTACGTTGTATTCAGTCGATTATTGTCCTTTACACGGTTATCTTGACTCACGATGACGTCCTCGTCATTGAGAAAAATGTATCACTATAATCAGAGTCTAACGTTTCCTGAAATAAACACTCGGTCATACTGACTTGGATTCAATACGCTTATACACAATACTTGTCTAAATTTCAAAGCTTAGACGCAGTTTCTCATTCTATACTTGCTCTGTCGAGCGCCCAGTTTCATTCTCTGGCTAGCGGGTTGGCTCAGTCTCTATACTACTTGCCGAACTAGTACATGATTACACATCTGTGGCTCAGTCTCATCTACTTGCCAGTTGCATAGCGCAGTTCTAGTACTTGCTACCAACTTCACGTTTGTCGTATCTTTCAACGACCACTTTGATTCACATGTTCACAGTTACTTGTTTAACACACCCTCACGGTTCATCATAGAACTTACAATATAATACAACTTTCATTAAAACGCAAAAAATTTGTCAAATTCCATGGCTGTATCTTCGGTGCTCTCAACTAGGTTTCAATTGTCAGAACTTAGTAACATTCTCGGACACCCTGTTTTCATCCCAGTAGCGATTTCTTGTGTTGTATTGACTTCTCGGAAAGCCTCATTGCACAGTTGAGTGGCATGTTCATGAGTTCGAGCGCGTTGACTTGTTTCATCCTTGGGACTTTGGCGTTTGAAGCTTTTTGTATCTCCTGGAGCTTATTCAACACCATTGGCAATGTGCCTCCACGTGGATATCACCGCATAATAATTACACTACGCAACAAAAAAAAAAATTGAAAAATGCAAGAACGAGATAATACGATTCTAGAAGTATTTTCGACGCTGATCACGATGCCGTTGTCCGTTTCTTGAAATTGGCTCCGGTTTTCGAGAAATGATCGAATCAAATTCCCGCGATTTTTTGCGACGCGCAGTGTATGTTAGCCAGCTATTGAATTTCGCGAGTACGGGAACTTACACTGCGCGTCGCAACGAATCGCGGGAATTTGATTCGATCATTTCTCGAAAACCGGAGCCAATTTCAAGAAACGGACAACGGCATCGTGATCAGCGTCGAAAATACTTCTAGAATCGTATTATCTCGTTCTTGCATTTTTCAATTTTTTTTTTTGTTGCGTAGTGTTATCGACGTTGAATTGGTTTACAAGTTGCAATACCCGGATTAGCTCTATTACAAATTGCGACAGGTACAGGTTGACCTTGTCAGATTCTTCTTGGTTTCTTGCTTGACGTCGTTGTAGGTACTTGTATTTCAGCCATTGATTTGCGCAATGTAGGTACTAACTCTTGTGACTTGTTTGTACATTTCACTGTTGGCAATTCGGGTCGAGCACTTGGTTTTTCATTTGTGTAGGTGTTAACGCTGATGGTATTGTTGAGAACATTATTGAGTCCAACTTGAATTTGAGGCTCTGTGACTATGGACGGCGCTGCGGTACCTTATCTAGCATATGGAGGTATTGCGCTGGCTTCGGTACGGTCTTGGGTTGCCGCTTCTCAATTAGAACTTGCATGTTGTCCTGGAAGCCGTTACAGATCGTCTCAATGAGTTGACTATCTCCGATAAATTGTTATTTGAACGTTGCCTCGAGTCAATTCGGTTTGGTCTGTCCATGAGTACCTATCCATTTTTCGACTTTTGACCTTCCTGGATTACACAGCGGAGTTTGTTCACAACCAAAATTTAGTTGGTTTCACAGGAACAACAGCTTGTGACGTTGATGAAATCGGTGTAATGATCGCCAGACAAAGTAAGGATAACAGATTGCGCGTCTCGGTTGAATTGACAAAAGATATCTCCTATGACGTCTCTTTTCTTCCTGCCGCACAATTATTTGATTACGTCGTGTTCTACGGGTTGGTAACCCTTCATCATCAGTCGATATTTCTTGATTAGCGCTTCAAAAAGTTCTTCTTCTTTGCGGAATCTCGTCCTCTGCTTCTAGTGTTGGCACGTTTGAGAGGTAATCCCACTTCTGATGTAAATAACGAGATCAGAAGGAAGGCTTCAAGAGGTGTTTACTGGTCTGTACCATTCAACATAATCACAATATCGTACCGTGCGTACTGAAGTATCTTACTTATAATACAGATTGCTAGGCATATCAATATTCCTGTTACATTTGGACGCCCAAGTCCCTTCCTTGGAACCAGGTCATGCCGGTGAATGTTGAAGAAACAAACAAAGTTTTGTAGCCAGCCAAAAGCCAAAAGCTGTTTCCAGTCGTATTTCTAGGCACTGGGCTTCAGCCTTCTTAAAAACTGTATACATTCAACTGTCATCCAAAATCTGAATTGAGTCTCTTTTGTGGAGGCTTCTTTCGACTAATGATGATTTTCCAAAAATTTCAACTCATTATGCTTCTTTTGGCGTGTAAACTGTAAGCCAAATTACAGTTTTTGAATAAGGTACTAGAATTGATCAATTCATGAACAGAATGTGTTTTTTTCTTTTAAGCGCTCAAGAACCAATGGAAGGAGTGGGAAACATATGTGTTTAGCAAGGAGACGTGTTCCATTCAAGTTCCATTTATTAATTGATGAGTCAAAAAATAGTGCTTTTAGTGAATTGAAGAGAGGATAATTGATTGTCTATGAAATTTCCTTTCTAACCTGATTAAGTTCAAAGAAATCCATCAAGCATCTTCCTCTAAAAAACACAATTCAACATGGACTCTTGTGGGGGAAAATTATTGTTGTTTACAAAATGGCAGATGCAAATACCGTGCAATGTAGAGCTTTTACTTTGTCGGATAGAGCAACAAGAGTGCGCTGCATATTGAAGTGTGGGTGTTACAGAAAAGGAACAATGTTAGGGCTCTGTATTGTAATGGATATTTGCAGACGCCATTTTGTGTGCAAAAAGCATTCCTCCCCATGAGAGCTCACGTTAAATTTGTGTTCAAGAACGGATTGATGAATTTTTTGCGTCGAAAAAGAAATTTTATGGGCAATACACAATCTTCTCTTCAATATTTCTCTTGATTAATAAATGGAATGCGTTTTTCATGCAAGCGCTTAAAAACCAATATGACAAAAAGGGGCAAATGTACGTGTTCAGGCAAAAGGACGGTTTTATCCATCTTTTATTGAGTCAGGAAGTAATGCTTATTTCCTTTCCAACGCCAGTCAGTTTCAAAATTCCATTCAGCCGCTCTTGAAGTATCATTATTCATTGAAAAACACAAATAGATGATAACACTACACAACAAAAAAAAAAAATTGAAAACCACATGAACGAAATTATACAATTCTAAAAGTATTTTCGACGCTGATCACGATGCCGTTGTCCGTTTTTCAAGTTTTGGCCCGGTTTTCGAGAAATGATCAAATCAAATTCCCGCGCTTCGTTGCGACGCGCAGTGTATGTTCCCGTTCTCGCGAAATGAAATTCGATAGCTGGGTAACATACGCCGCGCGTCGCAACAAAGCGCGGGAATTTGATTTGATCATTTCTCGAAAACTGGGCCAAAACTTGAAAAACGGACAACGGCATCGTGATCAGCGTCGAAAATACTTTTAAAATTGTATAATTTCATTCATGTGGTTTTCAATTTTTTTTTTTTGTTGTGTAGTGTAATCAGCTGACGTCATTAATGGAAGGAAATCGCAAACGTCCTATGAAATGTAGACTGCAAAAATCAATGATTTCAGCCGGCTTGATGTTTACACACAATTTTCCATATGAGGATTCTGGTTGCCTTTTGTTGACAAATAAATATCAAACATTATGCAAGAATATTGATGTATTATGGCTCAAAAGAAAGGTTGAAATCTCTATTTCATCATTAACAGTATCTCATTCCTGAGATATTCATGATTTTTGATATATTCAACAACAAAAGTCTCCCGGGTTGTGTGTAAAAATCAGCCTGGCTGAAATCACTGATCTCTGTGGTCTGCATTTCATGGGGCGATTGCAATTGTGACCTGCGATGAGAAAAGGGAGCTCATTGCCCATAAGCGTTAGACCCGTTAAACCTTTGAGGTGGTATCTAATCAGAGAGAAATGGTGTTCCTGCCAGTGGGCAATGAGCTCCCTTTTCTCATCGCAGGTCACAATTCCCTTTCATGAATGACGTCACGCTGATGATCATCTATTTAATATGGGCTCTTACAGGGAAAATTTGTTCACCCAAAATGGTGTCTGCCAATACTTATCACAATATAGAGCCGTAATATTTACAATTCTCTGTTTTACTCTGCGGCAGCGCACCCTTGTGGTTGTACCCAGCAAAACAATAATTTTCTCACAATGCGTGTAAAAAGGATGATTCATGTATGGTCCATTGACTACATACAAGTATACATAGTTGAAAAAGTAGAGCATCTTAAACACCCAAAAATTTACACGCGCCATTTTGACTCCTATGTCCTCTTCATTTTTACTTGCCCAAGCTCATTTCATTAGTTATCAATTGATGAGTGGAACTTGGTTTTTTGTGCAACTATGTATTTAAGAGTCTTATGTCTATTCTAATGGAAATTTCCTTTTCAACGAGGATAATTGTAAAAAAAATTCATTGAGCCGTATTTGAGTAATCCTTGTTTGAAAATCAAGAATTTTACATGCGCTCTTAAAGGATTAGGTTCTTTCTAGGAATCAATATGGCGCGTGTCAACACTTTGGTGTTTTAGAAGCTTTAGAAAAAGTAGTCGGTTTGTTGAATACTACCACAAGGGTGCGCTGCATGTTGACCAGCAGAGCTTCCTTTGTCACACCATTAACTATACACGTACCAGACAATGACTCGCATTGTTAAAAAATTTGTCACTTTGCTGGATACTGACGCCAGAGTGTGCTGCGTGTTGAGACGTTGGTGTAAGAGAGAAGGGAAGATGTTTTGTCTCTTTCACTCTGCTGGTTAACATGCAGCACACTCTGGTATTAGTATCCACCAAAGTGACAACTTTTTTCAACAATGCGAGTATTTGTCTGGTACCTCTACAGTCAATGGTCACACCTACGTCTTGACACGCAGCGCAATCTGGTGGTAGTACTCAATAAACTATTCACTTTTCCAACCTTGCAAGTATTTGTCTGGTACGTGTGCACTCAATGTACAGTCAATGGTAACACACAGCGCATTGCTATTTGTGCCGTGCATCCGTCAGAGAGCGCGACCATCGAGTCAAAGTTATCAAAGGATGGAAGATGAACCATGTAATGATGAACAGGGGAAAAAATCTTCAAATTAGGATTTTTCAAAAATAGCTTGTTGAGAATGATTTCTTTTTGTACTATACTATAATAATCAAACCCTCTAAAATAATTATGAAAGCAAAACCACCAAACCTTTATAAGCCTAACTTAATTTTATAAGAATTTTCGAAAAATCATTCCTATACAAATGCAGAAGTTGACCTTTTGCCTTGCGTGCGTGGTGCGTACATGAACTTGTGTGCGTGTGATAAGCTAGCGCATATGGCGTAATTAGTGCTGACCGGCACAAATGGCTGTATAGCTGCACAATTGTGATGACTGTAAACCACCTTTGATTATATAGTACTTTGTAAAGGGCTTTTCCAATATTTCATATTGCATACTTCATTCTCCTACTTGTTATCAAGTTGGTGGTGTTTTTAACATTGATCTTATGGGTGTTGCTGGATTGCATATTCATTTTTGTTCAGGAGCGGCCTGCCATAAGAGCAATGTTAGAAACACTACCACCCGGATAACACGTAGGAGAATAAGTATGCAATTTGAAATACTGGAAAAGCCCTATGGACTAATGGGGCAAGTTTTTTATCGATACAATAGAGCAATATTTTGATATCGATACTTCCTAGAAAAAAGTAAACACTTTCTTTTTATATAGGGTTTTCCATAAGGAAAAAACAGTACTCGGTTCCAAGATAATTATCTTCAAAAATAACAAATAAATAAGAACATTGATGTGCGGAAATATCAAGAGGAGACTTCGAGCTTTTTTTCAAGCCATTAACCAGCTGCCTATGTTTTGTATTTGTCGAGAAAATTCAAAATACAACTGAGAATAATGATGAAACATTAAGACGCCTGAACGATGCAACCCTTCAACACTTTTAGCCTTGGATTCCCTTTACTTCTTCACCGCACATGACTTCTTCATTTTACCCACCCGCAGACGCCTTGTTATATCAGCCCATTTGAAGTACTATGTAGCATCAAAGTATCCCACAAAACGCTTAATTTTTCAACAGTATTTGGACTGGGCAGCCACCTGCGCGCTGCAATCAAATTGATAGTGAATGAGTGATCTGTGCATTTGTCTTAAGGATATATTGTAGAAATAAGGTAATTTCCAAAAAATTATTTTTAATTCAGTGTTGGTTCAAAAACAGTGGATATTTTGTATGCTAATTTTTAAAACTCCAATGAAAATAATCAGTGAAAAAGAATAGTTTCACAAGTTACAAGCTTTCAAAAAAAATTGTTTTCTCCATTACACGCACCGCAGCAATTACTCATTTGGCAGTGAATTAGTATACGTGTAGTAGTGTTTTTGTTGACTTATTTGGTGGATAGCAATTGCAGTGCCTCAGTAGCTGCCCGACTGATATAATATGTAGAGTATAGTCATTAATTTCTGCTTACAATTTTGGAAAATTTACCTACTTTTTTACAAAGAATATTCGCATCATTTTCTTGTTACCATGTTCGTACGTCATTTGTGTTTGAATCAGTGTTCTTATGTTTTAAAAAATGTTTCTTCGGGGTAAACAAACCATTTTTTTTTTTTTTTTTTTTGAAGTAGTTTTTTCACATATTTATCAACGGTGTCAGTGCCCTGAACTTTATTTTTGTATTATTTAAAGCGTACTGTCAGAATTAAAATTCTAGTATTACAGATTTTATATTTAAAATGAGGCATACTTTACTTATGGCCTGCAAAAGCTCTCCATCCAGCCCTTGAAGACCCTGTTGAATAAGTAGACACATTAATAAATAGATACAAGAAAATTTCTTAATCATTAAAAATTAGAGAAATTGGCCTCCTCCCTTCATATCATACTCAAAGTGATCCGCTAGCTGGAAAATTGTTTTAAATGGTGAATTCAATTTCAACCTCTTGTTCAAAATTTGCAGGATTTTTAAATGTTTCAAAATCATTGTTCAAACTGTTTCAAATAATTTAATTATTCAAGACATCCTCGAAAAGTTTTCATTACTGCTTTAAACTTGTTTTAATCATTGGTTATAAACATTGTGTTCAAAACAGAAGTTCTTATTTTTAGGGTCGGCGCTTCGCTATGCGACCTTGTTCATGACAAGCCACGTACATCACAATATTGTTTGAATAGTCTTGATGGTTCTTGAATCTCACGGACTCTCGATTATCCAATTCTTTTTGCGGTGTTTGCCACTCAAATTTACTATTTGAAGTATCCCCCTCAAAAAAATTTCAATTATGGAAGAGCTATGGGGAATACGGGGTAAAACTCGTGATAAATGATTCTCTCTTCCGAGTTTCGATACTAGTAGCGTAACTAAAGCTCCCCCTTCCCCACAACTGATAGTTTTTCCTTAAAATATGAAAATTGCGGAAAGGCCTCCTGTTTGATACAATTTTGTTTGATCCCCCTCAAAACTGTCTCATACAGTTCGTACACGAGTTCAGTAAAACTCAAGATTTTTGATGTTTTTTTATTTTTTTATTTTACAGTCATTAGACGGCCAGAATATCTACAATTCGTGTTGCACGTTGCGTATCGAATTTTCAAAATTAACGAGCTTGAATGTAAAATACAACAACGATAAATCGAGAGATTATACGAATCCTACATTACCGAACGGGGAAACGTCTTCGACCGGTATGGATGCGTTAGCGTTATCGGATCAGATTTTACCTCAAATATTTTTAGCCGGCAATCCCGCTACCCTACAACTAACAAGCGGTAGACGCTCTTTAACGCAAAGTGATCGCATGGGTGGAGGTGAGTTTATTTTGTAGTACTTTGTATAATAATTTTGTGTACTTTAATCGTATTTTCGTATACTGCAGAATGGGTGGGATGTTGTTGTCGGTGTTATACATTTAGCGAAGTACCTAAAGTAATTAGGATGCGTTCGAGTGCAAAATGATTTCTCCCTCTCGTGTATAATCAAATAATTGTTCGAGCTTTTAAACATTTTCTGATTCGTATACTACGTAGGTACTATCCTCGGTAAAACTGTGTACGAGTATTATTATAGTCTATAATTTTCAACTATTTTCGTATATATTTACTCTCGAGTAGAGGTGATGAATGCGGTATGTGCTCGAGTCTCTTATAACGCGTTAACAAATAAGTTTATCTCGCGAAATTGGAACGTTTATTCGTCGATATTAAGTTGTCGTAATAAACTAGCGGATTTAGTGGGGAAAAGGAGATAGAGCTTAGTGCCAGCAGTTAAAAAAGAAGGAAGAAAAAAGGAGAGTGAGAGCATTATGTACCGGGCGTGTATATACGTGTATATATATAAACCATGTATACTCGTATTGTGTAAGCTTTCCTTTATAACTTAAGTACGTGTAAACAACGTGTATTAATGAGTTTACCTTAAATGAAAGATACGCGTACCTACCGGTAGCTAAAAGTGTAATTTACTCCGCGAAATTAGTCGACGACTGTATACGAGAGAATGCGCTCGCGTGAATATACGAGAGTACTACGAGTGTATAGGTGCTGTACTATAGCGAGCTTATGCATCTGGCTAAAAGACATTACAAGAATACTCAACTATGCCTTTTAAATATTTGATTTGTGTGCGGTAATTACCACCATCGTGCATTTTGGCGGATGAAAATTTATTTAGGCCGGTCTTTTAATTTCACTTCGTCGTCGTCGTCCTTCTGTGGCCTCTCGTTACGAGAGCACATTTCGTTCCTGTTGAATTGAAATGAATTGCTGATCCATTATTTTCTTCTTTTTTTTTTTTTTTTTCTAGGTTGCTCCAATCTTCCGTCATTATTTTCCTCTTTGTCTAGTATCAGCTCACAAATGAATAGTAATCCTTTCCCAGGATCTCCTACCGGAGGTAAGATTCCTCGATGCGTTTTTCTCTCCTTTTTGTCCTTTCGCTTTCGATACTTGATTTTAACTTTACGATCGCCGCAGTGTGACAGAAACTTGGGAACTTCTTTCCAGACCGTAATCCTAATCGGAAACTGGGGAAAATGAAATATTTAAAGCCGAAATCGACTTTCCTCGAAGGATGATAAGAATATTTTGAGTGTGTTCAAGAATATGTCGACGCTAGATCACTTCTTGATACGCTTAGCTGGGAAGCCAATATTTTCGACATCACAATCTACGTCGTCGGAATTTTTCCAAGGCTCGTGCCCTCCTCCCACATAGATAGCTCGTTGATCGTAATTTTTTCAAGCCCGTCTTTCCTCCTGATTGATAGCTCAATGGTGAAAGATTCTCAAAGTCTCTTTCGTAGTGTTTATGGCATGGTGGTTAAAATTTTTTCAAGGCTATCTGCTATAGAAAATAGGAAAAAACTCTCCCGAAAAACACCTTTCCGGGTAGCCTCCACCCCTCTCGGAACCAAAAAGTGTTGGAGAGCGGTGAATACCAGACGTTTTCCTCGACCAACATCCCCCCCCCCCTCCCTTATAAAACAGGTTTCCTTTTCAAGGACCATAACCTAATTTTCAATAAAATTCTTCAGGAGGAGGGACTTGAAAAATTGTCAACTCGTATCTGGACGCTTACAAAGGTCGGAAAAATCTTCGTTCAAATCACTCTGCCTTGAGAAAATTTTGGGCTCGGATTGTGGGACTTGGGAAAATCTTAAGCTCTAACCTCTGAGACGGAGAAGAGACTCAAGCTTTTTTACCGATGATGAAAATGTTATAGCTTCGAGACCGACCGAGAGTAGATGAATGGATAAAATTTCGAGTCGAGCTGCAGATTCTGAAGTAAGAAAGGAGGTCTAGAAATGAGAATCTAACGAGACTGGCATAGCGGAAAAGTACATTATCATTTTTCCAGAGGGAAGAGGGCGGACTTTTCTGAACCAAAGATCATGAAGCTACTTAGAGCATAAAAATAGAAATTTTCCGGCGTAGCCAAGTAAAATAATGCAGATCTTGTTTCATGTCTACATATTGAACTTAGTTTTGAACTTTGGCCTAGGTCGGGAGGCTTACTAGTCCCGAAGGCTTAGCCTAGTGTACAGTATGCTGTATATTGCGAAACTGAGCTCTGTTAGTATAGACCTAATCAGCCTACTTTTCTAGTCTAGTATAAGTCTGATACATGTATATTAAGCCTGTATGATGAAGGCTATACCAACTACAGCAACCTGATTCAGGCGTAGTATGATGAAAGCTTTAGCCTAGTGTAGTCTAGTATATTAGGTAATTTGGCCGGATGGACGGACGCGCGCAAATTTCGGAATCAGGGTTGGGGTCAGAGCAAAGACATGAAACATCGACAGATGAGTCAGATTATGATAATTTTAATATCACGCTTCACCAGGCTCTTAGCCAAGAGGTAAGAAGGGTAAGGGCTCAGGCTCTCTTCCCTGGGAAAGTTTTCAGCGTTGAAGTCGAAAATACAATCCTACAAAATCAGTAGATTATTAGGCTGGACAATGAGAGCTCGTCTTTCCCGAAGTTTCATGGAGCGTAAACTACAAATTGACTCTAGCAGTAGCTGTGGCCCGCTTTTTACCATCAGTGGTTGCAGAGTATTCCAAGGTTAGAGAAAGACCATTGCCAGCCAAAAGCAGATTAGGTGCGATAATGCGTTCCAGGTTCTTCTCCAATCCGAAAGTCCTGTTCTCGAGGCTTGTCTTATAAGTATCGATTGCATTTGGGAACGATACTTGATTCTGAGGGTCTCTCAAATGTCTAAATCTACTTAGGTAGCGAGTAGGTATTAATTGGAATTTCTTCTCATTTTTGGAACTTCGTTACGTTCTTTACTCGTGAGAGAAAGATTATCACGTCAGTCATCCATAGCCTTCTTGAGCTGTCTCTTGACGAAAAAATGACTATAATTTTTGAGATTTTGTATGAAATACGAATGAATCTATGGGTCAAATTTCATGTTGAACTACAAAATTCTCTTCATCCCGAGGAAAGTGCGGCTTCTGTCTTCTTTCTTAAAGAGTTTTCGAAAGCAATACTCAAAAATAAAAGAACTAATTAGGAAAATACCTTTTTGCTGGACTTTGAATATAATGTGTAAAGAAGTTCCTGAGATGTTTAAAAATTTAGGTACCTTTCACTGCGTAAATCTTGTACTTTTTCTACGCTCTTTCCTCTTTTGCTTCCTTTTTTTTTCTATCTTTTCATTTTGTGCGTTCTTTGCATGTAGTTGAAATACTTTACCCGCCTATTTGTCCGTACCAATGCTTTTTACTAATTAGGTTGTTTCTCATTTATTTTGCAATATAAGGATAGGTATTATATTCTAGCAGTATCCCGGTCAAAAGAGAGATTTGACTGTCCAGTTATATTTTTAGGAGTGACTTACTCTGTTTTAAAAATACATTGTCGTTCCGGTGGGAGGGAAGGAAAAAAACGATACATTATGACGATATTTTTGTATCGAGTGCGAGAGAGAGAACTAGTACAAGCAAATACACTAAACGACCAATACCGGAAACTCCATAAGAAATACATTGAGCGCTATTGTTCGTCGTTGTTTTTCATCGACCGCAATGTTAGTGCTCAAGTTTTCTTCTCACCTCTTCAACCCTAGAACGAAGGTATGAGAAGCTGACCAAAAGAGCGGAGTTTTTGGCTCTTTTCAAGATCAAATTACGACTCCAGCTCCTAGTTCCGGCTCCCCAAGCTTGCTTTGGAGTAAACTGATCAATTTTGCCTAGGGTTTTGCAACCCTCACCTGCAGTTTGTGTTGCAAACTATACTGCGTGAGAATCATTCACTTTACTCACATGTAATGAAAATAGCTATTTGGTGAAGCATGAAAATAGGGGAAAAAACCAAAGTTTCATTTTTTTGATGTATTGAAAAAAACAATTTTGAAATAGGAAAAAACATGTTTTAAACGTTTGAAACACAATCTTGACTCTTTTGTGTGTTTTAAGTATGTTTCAAACACATGTTTTAAACATTGTTTGTTTGAAACATTGCAACTCTGAAATACTTGCATTCTTAGGGCCAGTTTTACCAACCGGAAAATCAACGATTAATTGGCGCAAAAATCATAAGGTTCTACTAAATGACAAATAGGTAATTGAAAAAATCAGTTCTACTAACCATTAGAATCTTCGATTAATCAATATTCTGGCCAATATTGGCCAGTAAAAGAAATCGGAGATTAATCAATTATCCCAGTTTGAAACCCATTAATCTGAGTTTAATCGCTAATTTTGGTAAAACCAAAAGTTAGACTAATTGTCGATTTTTATTAATTGTTGCTTTTACTCAATTTTACTCAAGTTGGTAAAACTGGCCCTTAAGAAATGTGTCACTTTGCTGATACAAGAGTGCGCTTGGATGTTGACTAGCGGAGTAAATCCTGTGTGCAGCGCTAGTATTGACTACTCCTATCAGTAACAAAAAGGTGAAAGCGGCATTCACACCCAATAGTGATGGGCGGTTATAGGTTATTTCAATATACCGGTTAAACGGTTAATTAAAGATCATCATAACCGGTTAATTGGTTAACCGGCAATTATTTGGATTGCTTTTAGTTCTCAAAAAATTCCGCTAGGAGCGCCAAAGTCTTCCACGTTTTTCGCCCTCAAAATTGCAAAAATTGGAAAAAAAAAGGAGAGGAGAGGTCTCTTGGACTCTGAGGTGCCGTGATATTGATTAAGAAATACCTTCAATTCTAAAAGCTTTCGGTAATCGGCTGCTTGATGCTTTGAAAAAATCAAATTTGTCAAATTATCACTAAGGCTAGTAGCGAAACTAGCGGTAATTTATGATTTTGGCGATTAATCAGTTATTGCGCTCTATTAACCGATTATTTGTTCATCACAAATAAACCGGTTATTCGGTTAAATTTTACCAGAATAAACCGATTAATAGGCTATAGAACTGATAACCGCCCATCACTAACACTCAAGCGTTTCAGAAGCGTTTTGAGCTAATGTGAAACGCTAGCGGCGCCGCTAAAAAGTTGAACATGTTCAACTTGATGGCGGCGTTCATTGCGTTTTGTTGAAACACCTCTCTACTGCAAACATGGGGGAAAGTTCGTTTGCGAACGTGCGCAAGGAACAAACAAACGACCGCAAACGACAAGCAAAAATTTCTATGGAATAAACGCAAACTGAACAAACGACTAAAATTTGCAAAGAAACGAGATGTACAACTTGTTTGTTGCTTTTTGTGTTTAACTGTAGATGACGCCACTGAGGTGAAGGAAAATTCCCTTTCTCCTGATCGGTATTGCTCCGGAGCCGGTTCATTGCGCTCCGGAGCCGATATTTGTCATTCCGCAGTTCACAGTTGCATTTCATAGGTTTGCTAAAATCGCAACAAACGGAACAAACAAACGCAAATGAAGGTTTTCTGTTTGTTTGCAAACGCAAATGGAGGCAATCTCATGAAGGAACGCAAACAAACGCGAACGTTTTTCTTTTAAGAAGTGAAGGGGAACAAACGCAAACAAAATTTTTGCGAACGCCCCCAAGTTTGTTCTCTAGTTGCCAGTGAAACGCTGCCGTGTGAAAGCCGCTCAAGGTCAGACTCTGTGCAACTGGAAGTCTGAAGTCTGGAGAAAACGGTTCCTTTTTTGGGTTGAATGGATCTTCTTTTCTAGTTCAGAATCCAGATAATAAATTACAGTAATGTTGATATAAATGAGGATATTGAATTTTAATATGTATAGTGCTACAAATCTAATTATAGACAGAATTCTGATGATGTTAAACTACACCAAATCCGCGCCATCTCCGGAGCATGTGATTGATTTTGGTGGCAAAACTACCCAATGTATGGCAGCATAAAAATTGACTCCTGTAAGAATAACATAGGGAGCAAAGACTGAATATTACCTGAGACCACTGACTATACACGGACCAGACAAATACTGGCATTAGTGATGGGCGATCAGGATAAAAGTACCTGTACTACTTGTGAAATAGATACTTTTCTTCTGATCCTTAGTTTTTTAGAAAATCTTGTCAAGGAATGTATTCTAGTATTACCAGATGATGGGTGGGACTACAAAATACCTCAAAAACGTGGTCCCACACTCAAAAAACACCTATGTGACCAAAAGTGAACAGTGAACTGTCGACTAGTTGACATTCCAGTTCCTTTCTCTCTCTTTCAAATGTGTTATTAGTAGAGCTTGGATTTCTCGGTTTTTCTCGAATCATTTCCTGAAAAGACAGATGTCTAAAAACCAGATACAAGTTCATTTTGTAGCATGGGCGATTCTTGAAAAAAAATTTATTTCAACGAAAATCACCAAAAAGGGAATAAATACCAAAAGTGGGTAAAATAACCAAATAGTACCAAAATAAAGACAGGATGCTTTAAAACGTACTTTTTCACACAAAAATGTACGTTTGATGGCTTTAGAAAAATTTTTGAACTATCAATTATAGTTTCTCAAACTATCAACAATACTATTGTCAATGGTTTTTCACAAAACTATTGTTCTTCTCAATAGTATCAATAGTCTATCAATAGTTCCTATCACTAACTCGCATTGTTAGAAAAGTTTTCACTTTGCTGGATACTGACACCAAAAGGTGCTGCGTGTTAAGACATTGATGTAAGAGAGAGGGAAAGATGTTTTGTCTCTTTCACTCTGCTGGTTAACACGCAGCACACTCTGGTGTCAGTATCCAGCAAAGTAGCAACTTTTTTAATCATGCGAGTATTTGTCTAGTATGTGTTCAGTCACGGCCTACTTTATACAAGGCCGTAATGTAGAAAATGACAACAGCGCGCAGTGGATTCTCATCAGTTACGTTTTGGGGCGGTTCACCTTCATTGGTGCGATGTAACCACAGTGAAACTGTACCGCACTTTGTCCCCTATCCGATTTTTAATTTTAAAACGATGATAACTTTTTCAGTACTGCACCAATTTTACTTGAGTAGGGCTTAAAAAATAGAAAATTGTTTGCTCTTCAAGTTATATTCTCTTCATTTTTTCCAAAAACACCGTTTTATTTGCGTACAAATCAAAATTCCTGTTTTCTCCCATAAGCGTCCGTGTAAATCTGTATCCGCTTCTTTTCAAGTGCGACGTTGTGACATCGCTGCATTACGGCCTTGTCGTGAGCTATGCAACACTCTGTAGGTTATAAGCTTGATAAAGTATTTGCACAAAATGTACTTACAAAATGAAAATCTTAGGTGTAATTTTAAGGATACTGGTGAACAAGAATAGTACCCATTTCTGTTGATTACCTATATTTGTAATGAAAAAGGGAGATATGAGCTTTTGTAAAATTGAGTGAAATTTAAGCGCAGGAGCATTTCTGTTATGTTGTCAGAGTTGTTACTAAAAACATCTTGAGTATATGAAGGAATTTTGAGGCAAAGATCTAGTGGATTGTGATGTGAACAGGAGAAAAAATGTTCTTTGAGTTTATTTGAGTTTTAAAATTGATGCCTTTTTTAAATATTCTTTTTTTCAAAAGTGTCTTGTATTACTCCACCCAAGTTTTTTTTTTTGGCTATTAGTCCAAATTTTTAAATTTGATAAATATCGCTCTTAGATTTAAGGATTGTGTTTGTTTCTTATCTATCCACATTGATTCTCAACATTGAACCTCCTTTAAGTAAAATTAGGAATCAGTTTTTATCATAGACGGACTTCAGGGCTGTATGTACTAGCGACTGTGCTAAGTTAAATGGGTGAAATTTTATGTGCGATCTAGGAAAGTGATTGCTTCAGGACAAGTAGTCTACGTTCCTTGAGACATTTCTTGAAAAATTGAAAAGAAAATGGTCTTTGTTGTAGAAGACGTATCAAGATAGGACAAGGTGAGTGAAGGAAAAGTGCATAGACTCCTAATATAGCTCATTTGTTCCAAACGATGTGCGAAATTCTATAAAATCATCATCTCAGATTTTTCAAGATTATTTAATCAGTCAACGGTGATAAGGAAATCATATGCAATTTGCGTCACAGTCCCTGGAAAAATTTTGAGAAATTACACATTTTCAAACCTCTTTTAAAAGATGAAATACTAACCTTTATTCCTGGAAATATTCACATTTTCAAATCAGGTTTCCATACATCCAGAAAAAAAAAAAACACTTTTTACGTTTATTGGTCAGGACGTTTGAGCGCCGAACAACAAAAAATGTTGTATCTTGTTGAATTTGAAAAAAGATTAAAACTAAATCCAGTTTACCTGTTGACATTTTTGTATTTACCAACGTAAAAAAAGAAGAGAGAGATTTTCTTCTTTTTTCCATTCATTTCGTTCAATTTTTTTTCCCTCGTGTCGGATGTACTTTTTCTGTTATAAAAATGAAGACATCATGTTGCGCTTGTGTATTATCTGAGGGTATATAAATATTATTTACTTGAAAATATTCATAAAGAGAAAACATTTTCGTTATTTATAACCGTATGCAACCATTGAAAAAATCTACAGTATTACTCGCCGACGAGCATAAACTAATATTCGAAGTATTAAAATTTGTGTTTCGTTTCGGTTCTTTTTTTTTTTTTTTTATTCTGTTTGAAAAATCCGCAGCTGATGTGGTTTTTGCCGTTCTACGCAGTTTGAAAATTTAATTAAACTTTGGGTTTTTCCTCGATTCTCTTATATTTTTGGGTTAGGTCTGGTATCATTCGTACATTTATATATATGAGTATATGATACAGAAGTTGCGACGTACTGTACGTGCAGTTTATTTTTTACTTTTTGCATAAATTCAATTCGAATATGCGTTTTAAGTTTGCTCTGTGAACGCTAAATATACTCCTCTCTCTTCTTTAAATACATGGATAGATTTATGAACTCGATTACATTTTTCGTTCCTGTTCGGACGAAAGCAATATACTTTAAAAGAATAATCACCACTTGTGAAAATGGAGCATGAAGGTATCTAGCTCTAAAGGGTTTTAAGTCTATAGCCTTTGCTGCTCATTAAGGTTGTATACCTCTGTTCTGTTACTAAAATATGAAGAAAGAATGATACTTGTTGACTTCAAAATGACTCTTGAGAAATAAATCAAGTTTGGAAGGGGACAACTGTGTATAGGCGTTTTGCCCGAGAAAAGTACAAAGATTTTCATCTCTTCATGCTTTTATTATGTGACACAACGTAGAAAACTGTGTCCCACATTTTTTGAAGTCCCTTTCCTGCCCTATATAAAGGCAAAAGACAGTGAAAAATCTCCCTGATTCATGACATCATACCTTGACGTCACAGGGTCCCGAGTCAACATTTTTTCAACTATAGCTCAAAAGTTCAAATTTTTCGTCCTTTTTCAAAATATGATAAAGCAAGGGTATTGAAAAAATTTCTTCGACCTATGACGTCATCAGATCGTGACGTCACAGTGTAAAAAGTCAACTTTTTTCCAAGTCTCTTTCCTATCATAATATGTGACGTGTTCCAAAATGAGGGCTATTAGCATCAAGTACCTGTTCTAGGGAAAGGGTAGCAGTGCAGCCATATATTTTCAAAAATCCATATCCTTCATTTTATGTAAGACCTGTAAACTGATTTTGATGGACTTTATCAATACCGATCAGGAGAAAGGTATCTCTCATAGGAGTGACTGAGGTACTTTTTCCTTGATCGACTCGATGTTCTTGGAAGACTGCAGTATCAGCCTATAACGACCAGGAGAAAAGGGTCTCTCATTCAACTGCCTGAGGTACTTTTCCCCCTGAGCGCAAGAGATTCGTCTTTTACGCAAAATTCTCACTTCTGTGGACCAAAAATCCGTAGATCTGGCGGCACCGAAGCGTAGCAATTGAACTCCGTTTTCGCCCTCCTGGGAGATTTGCGTTTTGCCGCTAGTTGCTCTTATCTTGGAACAGGTCCCCTATGTGGCTCAAAATTTCAAATTTTTCCTTGTTCCTTTCCTTTCATATCGTATTACAAGAGATTGGGAAAAATTTCCTCTGGCCTATGACGTCGTCGGATTGTGACATCATAAGGTCGGAATATTCCCTCGTCATAGTTCCGAATTTCAATTTTTCGAATCCTTTCTAAACATTTGATATCGCCAGAGACTTGAGAAATATTACTTCCACAGGGTCGACAGTCGGAATTTTTCAAAGGTCCCTTCCTCATTCTATAATATGGCTAGAGGCTGGGGAAAATCTCACTGATCTATGATGTCATCAGATCATGACGTCACAAGGTCGAAAGTCCCAATATTTCCCCGTTACTCTCGTATCTTACGATAAAGTTCAGAATTTCAATTATTTGAGTCTTTCCTGATCATAGTGAGGCAAGGGGCTCGGAAACATTTCAACGACCTGTGACGTCACGTGTTCCGAAGTCCAAAGTTTTTCAAGTCCCTTTCCCATCCTATAATACGGTAAGAGAGTAGGAAAAGTCATCAGCTGATCTTTACATTACATGGTCAAAAGTCTAAATTTCGACATGTTTCATGTCTTTTCTGAAAATTCGCGAGCACCAACCCCTCCCCCCTCCCCCCTAATAATGGACTTGAAAAATTTTTGTGAATTACCTGGGAGGTCATTGAGAAATCTGCGAGTACCACCCTGTTTCGAAAAAATAAAAAAATAAAAATAAAAATAAAATAAAATAAAATAAATTTGAAAATGAAAAATACGAGGGAAGTGATTATAAAATCTGCGAGTACTACCCTCTTTTGAAGAAAAAAAAATTAAATAAAAATAGAATAAAATGGAATAAAATTAAAATAATATTAAAAAGAAAAAATACCTGGGAGGTGATTGAGAAATCTGTGAGTACCACCCTCTTTCGAAAAAAAAAGAAAAAAAATGAGATGAAAAAAAAAAATAATAAAATGAAAATAAAATAAAATGAAAATAAAATAAAATGAAATTTAAATTTAAATTAAATTAAAATAAAAAGTACCACCCTCTTTCGAAAAAAAAAGAAAAAAATAAGATGAAAAAAAAATAAAATGAAAATAAAATAAAATAGAATGAAAATAAAATAAAATTAAATTAAATTAAAAATAAAAAATACGTGGGAGGTAATTGTGAAATCTGTGAGTACCACCCTCTATTGAAAAAACAAAATGAAATAAAAATAAAATAAAAATTAAATTAAATTAAATAAAAATTAAATTAAATTAAAAATAAAAAGTACCTGGGAGGTGATAGAGAAATCTGCGAGTATTACCCTCCCTCTTTTAATAATGATAATAATAATAAATAAAATGAAAATAAAAATAAGATAAAAATAAAAGATACCTGGGAGGTGATTGAGAACCATCCTTGTTATACTATCTGTAGTATAATGTATAATGGAGAAGCGGGACAAACAAGCGGAGCGAGTGAGGCTTAGTAATCTCATCAGCCTGAAATATACTAAAGTAGACTTGTACTAGACCAAGAAGCGGGACGAACAAGCGGAGCGAATGAGGCCCAGTAATCTCGTCGGCCTGAAATATACTGCAGTAGACTTACACTAGACCAAGAAGGCTCATTTGGGGTTTAAACCTGCACTAGATGGCGCTGCAAAATTACCTGCGCGGGTGAAACTGAGTGAGTGATCGCGGATAGTTTTAAACGGAAATACTGTCAACTTCAGGAGGGTAAAAAATAATGGAAAATTGTTTTGCGTAGTTAAATTGATTATGATTGAATTTTTTAACGACAGTGCAATAAAATGTAGGGTAAGTTTTCCTTTAAAATGAAGTTCTAATTCGTAGAAAAATGTTTAAATTTTGCCGTAGTCCAATGGTGAAATCATCATGATCACTCACTCAGTAATCGATAACACGCAGGGTGCCAACCTTTGAAACTCTAAGTTTAAATCCCATTAGCCTAAAATATTCCAAAGTAGCCTTACTCGTATACTTCATCAAGCGAGTGTGCCACTCAAAAGCCTTAGCCTAGATCTCTCAAATATTTATGTCTCGCATTATCCACAAGATTTCTGATTGGGCAAAATTTTGAGTACTTTTTTTTCCTTGTTTATATACTAGGTTTAATACTGGCTTTATATGATAGCTATATACTATCTTTTGATCGCAAAAACACCTCCTTCTAAGACATGAAACATGATCTTTATTCATTTGGCTACGCCAGAACATTCTATTTTATTTTTTTCAAGTCCTTTGCCTATCATACAACATGGCTAAAAGTTCAAATTTTTTTTTCGACCGTCCCTTTTCATATCTTATGGCATGGGACTTGGAAAATTTTCACTGACCTATGACGTCATCAGATTGTGACGTCACAGGGTCGGAAAACACAATTTTCCTACGTCCTTCTCCTATCATACAATATGGCCTAAAAGTTCAAATTTTTTCAAGTCCTTTCTAATCATAATTAAATGGCCTAGAAATTGATCAGAAGAACGGTTTCGTTCCAGATTCTCAAGATCTCCTTATAAGATCTGTTTTTCATGATCGGTTTGTTGAACGCTTAGGGGGGTTTTCTTGTGACAGGCCACAAATTTTCACTGACCTATGACGTCATCAGATCGTGCCGTCGCAGGGTCGAAAGTCACAATATTTATATGTCATTCTCCTACCATACAATATAGCTCAGAATTTCAATTTTCCGAGTCCTTTCTAATTGTATAATGTGTCAAGGGACTTGAAAACATTTCACTGACCTATGACGTCATAGTGTCAGAAGTCGAATTTTTTTCAAGTTATCTTCCCATTTCGCTATGTTTCTGAAAAGTTAAAATTTTTCCTAGTCATTTTTTCTTATCATATAATATAGCAAGAGATTGAAAAAATTTTTACTGACCTATCACGTTCTCGAATATTGACGTCGCAGTCGAAATTTTTTCAAATCTCTTCCCTATCATACATGTATAATATGGCAAAGGACTTTGAAAAATTTCAATGATCTATGACGTCATTAGATCGTGACCATACAGGATCTACTTTCGAGCCATATTATATGATTGGAAATGGTCTTCCTCTAATTTCGATATTTGAGCTATAATATATGAGAGCAGATGAACTTGGGAAAATTTCGACTTTCAACTAAGTATATTATGATTGGAGTGGGACGTTGAAAAATTGGAAAAACCAATTCGACCCACAGAACAGATTCCTGCGCTCCTTGTCCAATTTCATTACTTTTGTCCTCAGTATCACTCCAAACCTCATTCAAGTACTCTTTGTTATTGCTGGGGAAGTTTTTGACTTGTCTCATCGAAAATTATTTATCAGTTTGCGATATTACAATTTATTGAGCGCCGCTCAACTATCGAGTAAAGTTGAGCTATTAAATTTTGTATGATCGTGATTTACATTTGTGGCTGATGAAAATTTCTTTCCATTATTCATTCATCTACATTTGAATACAAGTATTATATTTTCTTGTTTTTGTGTTCAAAACAGGTCTTCCAATGGGAAATTTTCCGCTTTCGAATGCCTCGTCGAATCTACGTATACCTGGGCAGCTGGGCAGTACTTCTTGTGTTCTTCTGATTAGTAATTTGAATGAAGACGTGAGTATACCATCATTTTTGTTTTCCAATAGATCCCCAAAACGTGCGTGAAATTTATCCGCGCTCGCGGACTAGGCATCATAATGTAGCCAGAAAAATGTCGAAGGACAATACATTTTTTCAAATCAACATCCCAGTCAAATGGCTGATTTGAAGACATACACTAGAACAAAATGAAGAAGATAGAAAAACTTAATAGTTTTCGAGGAACTCTCTTCGCCCAGATATTTTCCAGGCTACCGAGACAACATGGACCAGCCTAATACGGTCGGTCGCTAAGACCGCTGAAAATTCCTATTATGTGTGTATCGAGAACCATCATTTTATTTTCTCGTAATGAAAAAGTAAAGCGATCTAAATTGAAATAGAAACGTGGTGAGTGTGGCTTTGGAGGAAAAAAAAAAGAGGGCTAAAAGTGTAACATAGCCGCGTCTTCGATTATAATAAATGTCAGCGCGTAAGGTAAAATCGAAAAAATGTTTGCGGCGTATTTATTTTCATTATTTTGAAATCCGGTGTTGTGTGGGCTCCTTCATAATTTCTGAACATCTTGGGAGAAATTGTTTCTTTTTAAAATGAAAGCAAGATAATTACCTATATTCCAGTCTTTCCGAACATTATTTCGTATCATTGTAGAGCTTCCCGAAGGTTGATTACCTAGAAAAGAAAACAAAAGTCTTACAAAAAAATATTCGCCGTCATCGTAAATGTCATGTGAAAACTACATAATTTTATCTTATTAAAATAGACAAAACGCTACATGCAAGAGTCTTCCTGATCAATTTTAACCTGAGTCAAACTTGTGCCTTTTTGATGTCGCGAACGGATATCATTTTGTCGTTCCTTCCGCAGTTTTTGTCGGGCCGAAAAATAACACCCTTTTCAGTCCCTGCCTGAGATGGAACCATGATCAAGCCTGTCAACATGACGTACAACAACTTCGTAGATACCATAAAACGCGCTAAATGGACTGCTGAGGAATTCAAGTGGTAGAGATAACATCTGTGAGAGGTTGTACGACGCAAACCTGGTAAATCTTACAACAACTGAGACAGAAAGCTTTGTCACGCCAACCTAACTCAATATGGTCTAGTTCCATACACTGAGCAGAAAAAGTCACAATTTTTTTAAAATGGTAATCGTTTTCAGTTTTTTGGTTGTTCATTTAGCGAGCAAACCATAGCACAATCATTGTAAAATTTGTGTTGCCTTAATACCAATTTCCACCATTGTAGTACCCAACTAAAAATAAAAGAGTCACCTTCTTGTATCATGCATGCGTGTATTATGAACGACGCACCCATTTCAAATTTGATTCACTTTTCCCAAAACATGCGAAAAAGTTTAACAGATGATGCAGGTATCTTACATGTTGTCCAGACAGCTTTTATTATACGGACAACTGTTTTTAGTGATTTAGTAACTCGCCCTTGTTTGACGGATGTCGAAGATTCCGAAGATTCCAACGATTCCAATGATTTCTTCTCTGCCGATGAGGAACTCGTGGAACTGTCATTTGGCGGTGATTTGTTTCTGCCACCTGTCGTGTGGAAGTGCTTAATTTTAATGTTCACAGGACCGACATTAAAGAAGCCGCCTCGAATGTTTTTGTAAGGAACTTTCTTGCTCCGAGAGGTGATGATCTCATCGTCCATGATTTTTGCTGCTCAGTGTATGGACTTAGACCATATTGAGTTAGGTTGACGTTAACAAAGCTCTCAACCTCAACTGTTGTCAGATTTTCCAGGTTTGTGCTGTACAACCTCTCATAGATGTTATCTTGAATTCCTCATCAGTCCACTTAGCGCGTATCATGGTGCCTACAAAGTTGTCGTAAATCATGTCGACAGGCTCCGGCAGAGACTGAAAATAATTGAAAACCACAAATGTGAGTAATTTACACAAGTTAATACAGCATCGTGGATTGTCAAATTGAATTCCAATTTCTTACCAAACGCTATTGCGATGCAGATTATCAAATACTCTCCATTTTGACGTGGGTTGATCGAATACCTACTGAAATAGACACTGCACTGTACAGAATGTTTTATCTTTAAAAAATTTCAATTCCATTTTACTTATCCTTACGCTTCTTACAAATAATTAATGCTAATCTTATCTCACCGATAATATACGCACATACCACTCGTATCTGTGTGTATTATTCGTTGTATATCAATTTGCGAGTTCTCTATACTCGTGTTCTTGATTGTAGCCGAAACTGTTTTACCAAATTTTTTTTTTTTTTTGTGTTCTTTTAATATGACGGATGATGGTTTGTCACAATTGGTATGCACGCTCACGTACTCGCTTTTTTCATTGACTGGATACAGTGCTCTCTCGCTCTCAACGAACATATCCCTGTGGGATGCGTGTAAAATCATCGGATCCTTTACTCTACAAAAATTTTACACATGCTGCAACTGATCATGACGAAACTAATTATGGTTGAATGAACGCTTCACACTACAAGCCTATGGTTGATAGTGTGTAAAACAAGTGGAGAAAGGATTTACTAAATTTAAAATTATTGCTCTTTTTCTCATAACGTCAGGGCAAGTTATCCCAGATTATCTTCAACTTCTCTAATGAACGCGTGCGTAAAAAAGGCACACGTTTGACTCGGATTAAAATTGATACAAAAAACTCTGGAATTTCATATTTTGCATGTAGCATTTCGTCTATTTTAATAGGATGAAATTATGTACAGTAGAAATCGCGATTAACGATATCGCTTTTAGCGATTTACCGTTTACTACGATCAAATTAGGAGTTCCGGCTGTTAAGAAAAAAGTTTAATTCCCATCTAGTCCAGTCATTATCCGGATTTTGTAAGGAAATAATTCCTACCCAGAATCTTATTGATGGAAGTTCATGAGCATGATCCCAAGTAATACCAAAACAAACCCATGCCCCCTAACCCCATTCCCCTCGGTGGGGGGTCAAAATGTGGACCCAAAATCAGTATTTCTCAATTTTCTCGCTAAATTTGCATTTTTCAGAAAAATATTAAGAGATCAAAAGTATTTTGCATAAAATTCCCCACAGAAATGGTTCTCATGGAAATTTTCGTAGCGATCATATTTACAAACTTAGAGAGCTTTGAAAGTAGGGCAAATTTGAAGAAAATGTACTATGCCGCGGTACAGGTTAACATACATTGAAATACATTACCGCCGTACGCGTCAACGCTGCACTCACTCCCAAACAGTGCATGTCTCGCCCACACAGTGTTCCTTTCCTCAATTATGAGAAGACAAAATAGAATTTAGCATCCTTGTGCGTCGTTAACATACGCGTCGGTAATGTATTTCAATGTATGTTGACCTGTACAGCGGCATAGTACACTTTCTTCATATTTGCCCTACTTTCAAAGCTTATGAAGTCCATAAAAATGATCGCTGCGAAAATTTTTATGAGAACCATTTCTATGGGGAATTTTATGCTAAACATTTTTGATCTCTTGACATTTTTCTGAAAAATGCAAATTTAGCGAGAAAATTGAGAAAAACTGATTTTGGGTCTACTTTTTGACCTCCCCCCCCCCACGAAGGGGAATGGGGTAAGAGGGCATGGGTTTTCTTTGGTATTACTTGGGATCATGCTTAAGAACTTCCATCAAAAAAATTCTGGGTAGGAATTATTTCCTTAGTGGTCACCCTTTTGACCGGATAATGACTGGACTAATCGCTTTTAACAATATTCTTGATTCAATGATTGAAATTTTGATCCCTTGGACATCGCTTTATCCAATTTCTACTGAAGTTTTCACATGACATTTATGATGATGATTCAGGGGTGATCATTATCACCCCTTTTTATTAGCTCTATGAACTTCATCATCTTTTTCATACTAAAGGTGCTAACGTCTATTTATCAAATCTAACAGGTCCCTTTTTTCTTGCGGACATGTTAGGTAGAATTCAGGGGTGTGTGATGGTACATCCTGACTTCAAAGCTCAACAGAGTTACTTCAGCTTGAATAGTTCGATAAAAACTTTAAAATTTTCAAACTATATTCAGTAAAAAACTTGAGGAAAAATGACATGACAAATGAGTCGAAATAGTGTCGAAGAATTTGACGTCGTCGTTGTGAGATCTCTTTTCCAATTATTTTGACGCAAACAGGTGAATTCCTAGTTGAGTTGATGTCAAGTTCTGGGTGACGCTGATTGACTGTATCTAGTATCAGGCACCCCCTTGTAGTATTCTGTCTGTGTGGTAGCTTTGCTACTCGCAGAAAGAATGCGTTGTCATAATGAGGTTCCGCTTGTCGCGGAGCGAGCAGACTATGTATTGCAACTACTCGCAGACAAAGTTGCGTGGTCAAAACGTTATATAACATTTTGTATGCTCTACCATTCCAGAGAGAGAGATTAGACAGCCAGTAATGATAAGTCGTTTGTCTGTTTGTATGTAATTTTCTTAAATGGTAGAATATACAAAATGATATATGAGGTTTCAACCTCACAACTTTGTCTGCAAGTAGTCGTAATACATAGTTTGCTCGCTTCGCGACACAGCATGACCAGTGCGACAATAGTCAAACTGAAGGAATGCCGACTTTAAATTCTTCTATCAGTTGTTAACTCATTTTTGACTTTGATTTTGAAACTCGACCCAATGTTGACGTTGATACCCAGCAGTGGCGTATTCACAGCGGGGTGGGTTCAGGGACACCATCGTCAAGAAGCCTCCAAAAACCTCTAGACTCATCAATTTTCAACTGACGGACCTTTTTCTTCTTCAATAGGGAACCTGTTTTGAATTTTGGGTTCCATCCGGCAAAACGTGGGACTCGAAAAAAATTTTGATCTTGGAGTTATAAGATGGTATGGAAACTATTGCTGCCAGATGGTACTTTCCTAAATCCATTTCCTCTATTTTTTCGAAGACTTCGGACTTCCACTGACTTTTACTGATTCAACAATGACGATCAGGAGAAACGTATCTCTCATGTAAGTAACTGAGGTACTGTTTCCTTGATCGAATCAATGTTACGGAGGGCTGCGATATCCATTTTATAACGACTAAGGGAAAAGTGAGTTGGAGGGATTCCTCATATTTACGAGACATTTCAATGGTAAATAAGAAAAATACAGTCACGTAACAAATTGTTACGTGACTGTATTTTTCTTATTTACTAAGGGAAAAGTATTTCTCATTTGATTGACTGAGGCACTTTTCTCTTGATTAAGCAAAATCCGTGGGAAATTTGTATTTTTTTTTCGAGGGCTAAAAATCCGTAGATCTGGCAGTACTAAGGGAGACTTGGACTTTCAAGCAATGTATGATACCCGTTAAACAATTTGTGTCTCTTCTGAAGCCTTGGGAAAAACTATCCATATTTTTCCCATGTGAAGCCCCATCTGAATACCTCGTTCTTCCTCCTGGAAGCCCCTGTCAGAAAGGGAATCAACAGGGCTCCAACCGGGGCCTTGTTGATTCTCTAGGACTGACCTTTGAAGCCTTGGTTGAAGCCCTGCTGATTCCCCCTTCTGATGATGGGCTTCAGAAAGAAGCCCTGTTGATCCTTTCTTTTGATGGTTGGATTGAAATCGGGCTTCAAATGGGGAAAGTATGATTAGTTCGTCCCAGGCCTTCAACTGGGAACAATGTTCACCGGGTAGGAGAGGAACTTTGGAAAAATTCTGCTGCGGAGGAACTTGGAAAGCTATGGAATTTCGAGCTTAAACTCCCAAGCTGGCAAGGAACAAAATTCTGTCTTTATTTAGAAAAAGTATAAACCAGGAAACCCCCTATGAAACAGATTCCTTATTTGCCTCGTTTAACACAGTTGAAGAAGACGATCCCGAGCAGCTGATGATTTGAAAATATGGTCCTCAAAAATTCAGGGAGAATTTCCAAGTACGCCACTGCCCAAAATCGACGTCAATCATCGGCCAGTATTAAGAATCGACTCAATGTAAACGTCGGCATCCGTCGATGATTACTTGTGGTCGAAAGAACGAGTCCGTATGGTTCATCGGGCACCAATGGGGAAGGAAAGTGAGAAATTGTCAAAATTGCCTCACGTGATTGATGGATGCCCGCTTGGATTCGTCTAGAAATCCTGTAAAGTTTCTTACTAAATGTAGTAATGTACAAAAAGGCCATGTTGTCTCAGTCGTGGAAAAATATACGATGCGATACACTGAAATCCCATCAGTTTCCTCAACGATCATTTCGGTGTACTTATGGCTTTGCATAATCGATGTGTGTAATTAATTAAAATACCACCGCGATCTTGAACACTTTTCTTTGTCTTACTCTATTTTTCGCCTTTTTTCTATCTTGTGTATCTTTTTATCTTTTCCCGTAACACTGTCTTGCTCTGTCTTTCATCGATTACGTTTCCTATTTGCACGTAAAATTTACTCTTGTGTACACGTTTTCTTATGTCTCAATAAGATGGATTTATGTGTAAAATGAATTAAACTACGTGTCCCCCGTACATTAAATTTAGGCTCAGTGGGTAAAATAGGGGAAAATGTACGATTATCCTGTCTTCGGCTCTTTTTTTTTTTCTATTTTCTAATAATTTCAAAACAGCTCAAATACGTGTATATTTTCAACAAAATAAAAATTTATTATTTGAGCTGTTTTTTTTTTTTTTTTTTTTTTTGTATCATATTTATATCAATTCTTCGTTAGCTTATTTTATCTACCTAATTATTATCTTTATGAATTTTATTCACTACTTTATTTTTCAATCTTATATGTCTTCAAGAAAAGATACCTAATTTTGTTAACACTGTTTTCTTTTCTTTTACTGTCTTTCTTTACTTATATCTGTCATCTGGACATGAAATCAAATCATCGGTGTGAATGTAACATTACTTCGTTTGTCGCTTCGTAGATGGTCTCGCCTGATGCTCTGTTTACCTTATTCGGTACGTGCAGTTTTTTCTCAATTCTTTTAATATCTGTACTTTTTCTAAAAAAAAAAAAAAAGGTTATATTTTTATTTTATTTTTTCCGTCTGTATCTGTATCTATACCTATTCTTACTACCAACGTATGTATCTTCCGTAATTTTATTTTCTCTATACGTTCGTTTCTCTCTTATCTGCGTTTAGCTTTCATCAAATTTTGCAGAACCGGTTTACTATTTTAGCTCTAATTTCTGCTCCAGTGTGTGCGTTATTCCATTCTTGAAAGAGATCTTGTCTTTGTGATATATCCTTCAGATTTCCCTAGGTGCTACCAAATAACGAAAATTTGTGTTGGAAATAGTGTAAATGAAAAATCTTTGCAGATCTTGGTCCAGCGGATTCTCTCGCTGATCTGAGTATCTTATGGGAACTCAAGCAATTGTCAGATATTATGATTAGATACCAGGTCGATGCTTGTATAACAGGCCTTATGTGATCCCATAACAACGATAAATGGGACTGAATTGAGGGGGCCTCTGTAATTGCAATCAGGGTTGTACAATGAAAAATTACAATATGTTCTGGAGATCGTGCTCAAAGACCATGAGAAGGATAATGCTTTTGCCCAAGGGTAATCCTTTGATTCATTAATTGAAGTTAGATGTAGTCGGTGAGATCGGATATAGTCTGGAGAATTCAGGGGCAGCTTTTACGGCTGGTAACCCAGATGATGGTTACGGAGTAGAAGTTAATTATGGATGGAGTAAACTTTGTCAATTCTTGTTAAGATGAACAGGAAGTGAGAGAAGCATCAAGAAAGGTAGATCATGAAGGAAGAGGGTAAGGCATTCTTGCAAGATACCTTAGTTCTCGGCTGTTAGAATTTTGGCGGAGTTGCCGATGACAGTAAGGAAAAATTTTGTTGTCATGTACAATTATCATTGAATTTTGAATTGTCTAAGAAGCAAGAGGCGAGGAGGTGCCGGTATGTGACCAGGAGGCAGGAGTAGTCGAGTTTCTGGATAATTCACACATTAGTTGCTGGGGTGTCTACCATGGAAGTACGGTAGGTAAAATGGAAAGGAGACAGTGAAATTCGATTTTTTCGATGAGGAATGCTTAAAGAGGAAGTGAGTCAACGCTAACTAGAGCTAATGAGTGCCCTCAAAAAAATTTGGCTGCGGAGATGTTAACATATAGAAGTTCTTCGCCTTGACTTTTTAGAGAGGGAGACTTCTATGCTCCTAGTGGTTTTCTTTGGAAACTAAAAGCAATTTGAATGGCCGACAGTCAACCGGTTACAATGATCTTCCAAGCACCGTTCAACCGGTACTTGAAAATCATTGATAACCGTCCATCACTGAACTCCATTCATGTACCGTTTGAAAGTCAAGGTTTCTACAAGTCCCCTCCAGACTTATTTCGTTCGATGTCGTCCGATCAAGGGTTGAAATTTGTCCTCCCTTCTATAGTAAATGCTCTGAAGTCAAAATTTTAACAAGGAACCCGTTCAATACAGGGTTTTTTGAAAAAATTTTCTGGCGGAGCCAAATAGAAAAAGATCATGTTCCATGTCAAGCCCAGTCTAGAACTATATTATCAAGCAGCCTAGTTTAGGCCTAATACCTGCTCATTCGCGGTGGTCAAATTTCACGCAACACATAGACTCAGAGTACAAACAGAAATTACCTATATGTCTTCAGGTGTGGAAATTCAAATTAGAAATCACTTACATCAATCTCGATAATATCGATATATCGATCTCAATAATATCGATTTCTCGATGGTATCGATTTCTCGATCTCGATGGTATCGATTTCTCAATTTCTCGATCTCGATGATTTCGATACATCGATCTGGATAATATCGATATATCGATCTCGATTATATCGAATTATCAATCTCGATCATATCGACTTATCAATCTCGATTACATCGATGACTGATCTCGATTGTATCGAAATATCGATTCTATATTTGGTTTCAACAACTAGTATACTGTATATTAGGTCTAGTATAATGAAGGCTATAGCGATCATAAAGCTAGCATAAACCTAGTATAAAAACTGGGCAAGGTGAACTCGTGGGATGAACTCGCAAATTTTCGAATTACCCACAGAGAGAAGAGGGTGAGGGGGGGGGGCAACCGGGAAATTTCAAATTAGGGTCAGGTCAGAGTGAAGACATGAAACATGTCAAAAATTGCCGTGTGCCGTGCGACGTCCGGCCCAAAAAAAGAATGGTTGCTAAAAAGTTGGACTTGGAAAAATTCCGACTTTCGAACAATCATAAATGACGGGCGAGGGTCTCCAAGTTCTTCTCCTATCATATATTTTGGCAAGGGACTTGGTAAAATTCGACTGTCGAGCTCTATTATATAATCGGAGGGGGACGGAAAATTTGTATTTTTTGACCCAATCAGGCCTGAGATTAGGAATAATATTTGCCCTGGCCCAGCCTGGCCTGAGCATGGCTGGAAACTCTTTAACCCTGGCACGGCCTGGACCCAATGATGTCATGATCTGAGGCCATCAAAATAATCTTTGTTACACCTCGTTAAAAACGTTCCAAGCATCTCTCCTCTTATATGGCTGGGAGATGGAACTTGAAAAAATATCAACTTTTGACCCTAACGGACGTCACAGATTTTTCAAATTTCTTTCCATAATGTATGATGGCATTCCTGCCAGACGATATTTTTGAAAATCTGAATCCGCCATGTTTCGAAGACCTGAAAACGAGGTTTCTTGGAACTATCAATAACAATCAGAGGAAAGGTATCTCTCACACGAGTAACTAAGGTACTTTTCTCTTGATCGATTCGATATGAAATGGTCGCTGCGATATCGATTAATAACGATTGAAAGAAAAGTATCTCTCATATAAAGAACTAAGGTACTTTTCCCTTGATGTTATATGAATGACAGCTGCTGTATCAGGCAATAACGGTCAGGGAAAAAACTTCCTAATTTTTCAGCAAGCCTGGGGAGCCGGAGCTAGGAGCTGGAGCCATAATTTGATCTTGAAAAGAACCGAAAACTCAGCTCTTTGGGAGCTGCTCCGCTCTTTCCTTTTCAAGGAGCTCAGGAGCTGCTCTTCAGTCAAAATGACAAGAAAAAAAAAGGAAAAATTCGACAAATTTCAAAATCCAAAGCCCTAAGGCTTCAAAGCTTGAAGTAAAGACAACCCGACTAAAGATAGAGAGAAGAACCGTCAAGCAAAGAACCATTGAGGAACCCTATGAAAGCCCACACCAAGTGAAAAAAAACTTCATATTAGCTCAGCTTGTTTTTTTTTTCTCCTTGAGGCTCCGCTCAAAGGATCAAGAGCTTCAGCTAGCTCCAGCTCCGCTGCAAAAATCCAGCTCTTTGGCTCCGCTCCGCTCCATGAGAAACTGGAGCCAGGGGCTGGAGACGGAGCTGGCTCGGTGCCAGCTCTTCTTGTTCTTCTGGCTCCGCTCTCAAGATCGAGAGCTTCGACTCCGGCTTCGCTCCGAAGGTCCAGCCTTCTGACTCCGCTCCGCTCTTTGATTTTTGAGGAGCCAGAAATCACTGGCTCCCCAGGCTTGTCTTTCAGCGAACTTACATTAAAACAGTGGAATATTTTGGAGAGAAGCTGATTCTTCGGAAAAATTTGGGATTTTTGGTATTCATGCATAAGAAATCCGTATTTCACGCAAAAGCCGTAGAAAAAGCCATATTTTTTTCCAGGGACAAAAATCCCATATCTTTGCGGATAAATCAATAGATCTGGCAGCACTATGACAAAAAGGGGGACTTAATTTCGACTTTCATGACCTGACACCATCAAAATGGTCCAAGTTTTAGCTTTATAAAAATATGTCAAGTCTCCCTCCTATCATACAGCTCGCGGATTCAACTTGGAAAAATGTCGATTTTTCACTCTGTGACGTCACGATTTCAGGACTTCATAGGTTTTCCATGTCCCTTGCCATAATATATGACGTAAGAGAGACTTGGAAAATCTACAAAAATTCACGGGTTCTTTAACGAAGTTGAATGAAGGAAGGTAGGGAAGCTGTTTCATGGAATATTTCAGAAAGGCCCTTCGAGTCCTATGGCGTTTGGAGCGTTGCATATCTGGGTTATTGAAGGGGCTAAGCCAATTTATGTATGAAGTATTGCATGTCAAGTTACCTGAAGCGGCTATTTTCATCGGGAGAGAGACTTACAAAAGTGTAATACTACCAAAAACTTACTTGTGCGTGTCTTTAACGTTTATTTCCACCCTACTGTATTACAAAGTATAATAAGATAATGCCTAACACACAGTATGCTGGACTTGAACTAGGCTAGGACCCTCTCTGTGTTATACTAGCTTTATAGTAGTATATATGATAGGAGGGATCTCCGAGGTGTACATGGTAGAAGGGGACTTGGAAAATTTTCGACCTCTGAGGTTTGGCGGCCAGCCGGACGGCGTATACTAGACACCAAACGGTGGAGGTAACAACTCTTTCTACGTCGTCTTCGTGTAAATCCGATGGAAGTTCAGAAAACCTGTTTTATGGTGGATGGGGGGGGGGGGGTAAATTGAAGAAAAATGACGAGCGCCGTCCGGTGGACTTGGGACTCAGAAAGAGGCACTGTCTGGCAGGAAGTGGGACCTGAAAAAATTTTGTGGTGGTGGGAGGGAAACGTGGAAAAATTCGACTTGCAAGCTATAGCATATATGAGCGAGTTTTCTTCTCAACGCCCAATGAAATTGGTTTGCAATTGGAAAAAATATAACTTTAGATGTCCATTCCAAAACTCTTCTGAGGTCAAGTTTCTTTTTCTTCATCAATTTCTAAGTCTCGCCTAATTCGTCTGTTAAGCATGGAGCGGCTGTTTTTGTAATCTATTTCTAGTGTAGACCTCGGACCGGTCAGTATAATTCTAAGTCGCCTGTCTAAGTGATTTTCTCAAGTTTTTATGGGGGTCACTTGATAAGCTGGCGATCACAACTCGTTCAATGAGAAGAGATGACATGAAACGAAAGAGAGGCCTGACAAGCATCTTTCCCTAAGTCGTCAAGATGAAGTTCATATGCTCTACTTTTTATTCCATACAACATCTGTGTACTGCTTTTTCAATGGGAATAGTGGGATCTTCTCCGCTTTTATTTTTAAGTGCATGTCGTTTCTGTGAGAAAAGACTTTCAAAATGAAATTTGATTGGTAGCATTGACAAGCCACTTTCGAACACAAATTAGCACCCGTTATCTTGATTTTATTAAATGAAACGCATTTCCTTTTTTTCTACAATATTCTTTCAGTTTTTCCTATGATTTTTTCGTCATTGCCTTTTTTTGTAAGAGTAGATTTTTTGATCGTTTCTTCCCATGTATTGTTGATCAATTTGAAAAACCTTTTAAACAAAACCCGTTTTAATATTTGTTTTTATTTTATGAACCGCATAGGTGTGTACGGAGATGTGCTACGCGTAAAAATTTTATACAATAAGAAGGATTGCGCATTAATTCAAATGGCTGAACCACAACAAGCTCAACTCGGTAATTATTATGACTTAAGCATAATCGTAGTTAGAAGTCTTGCAAATTATGGCCCCGTTATCGTAAGAGAGATTTGATTAGATACCCAGCATAATTTTATTACATCCTCTGAAAGCTTGATTGATATTTTTCCTTTTTGGAGTCAAGAAAAACCAATCTGTACGTAAATAATAAGAATGCAGTTCATAAGATCTGAGTTTTTGATCCCAAGATGCGACTCGTGAAATGTAGGCCCACCCCGCACTCATCAATACACCTTATCAATTTGTTACTCTAAATTCTGTGTCTTTTCTCGCCAGCCATGTTACATATGGACAAACTACGTTTATTTGGCAAAGAAATACGCGTGATGCAATCGAAATATACGACCGTTCAGTTGCCTAAGGAAGGTCAGCCCGATGCTGGTCTAACCAAAGACTACAGCTTATCACCGCTACATCGTTTCAAGAAACCAGGCTCGAAAAACTATCAGAATATTTACTCGCCCTCGGCTACTCTTCATCTATCGAACATTCCGTAAGTTGTATTTTTCTTCGGGCGTTCGGTCCCTTCTATACGTCGTTCTAATATTCATTGTTTATTCTCCTTCTTTCTTTTGCAGGCAAAATGTATCGGAAGAAGAACTGAAAGCCGCATTCCAGCAGAATGGATTTGAAGTTCGTGATTTTCGATTTTTCCCGTACGTATCTTCGTGAAATGTGATAGTTTAAGTTAAACTTGCGTGATGTATCCTCTCTAGCCTAGGGGATGTAATTCTTGATGTGTAATTTATTCAATCTTAGGACCTAGCTATTTTGAAAATCATGAGAAATGATTTTTTTTTTCTCTGAATTTTAGGAAAGACAGAAGGATGGCTTTATTGCAGCTGAATTCAGTGGACGACGCTGTTGCAGCTTTGATCGTAAGTTGATGACTTCGTAATATTTTATGGTATAACCTGTATCACTGAAAAGAAGGATGGGTCCAGCAAACTATATCGATTTGGAATTAACTCAAATTCGGCCCAGAATCGACGAGCCAACTGCGTCCCGCCCTTTTGTCGGCCGCAAATTCATCCATAAAGACCGGAAGTTGATTCGAAATCAAACGTTAATTCTGTCCTTTTGGCTCTTCTTTGACTTTGAAAATGAGTCGACTCCGGGTATTGGATTAATGTTGAGACGTCGATTCCGAGTCGACCATACGGCAAGCCTTACAATTTGAAAGTTGAAAAGTTTCTAGCCTCAAACGTCAGAAGCCAAAATTGGGCGAGCAACCAAAAGCTAGAAGCTTTATCAACTAGGCTCTCTTCCTAGTGTTAGCTGCTGGCTTCATAGCAACCCGTTTTTGGCTCGCTCGTTTTGAAAAAATGTTAGCCGATAGTTCAATACTGAAAAGTCAGAAATCGGAGGAAGTCACTCAGACGCCATAAGCCATCCAAAGTCGAAAATCTAATTTGGCTCATAACTCACAATCTGATAGGAATTTCAGGATTAAAATAAAGAAGAATTAGATTTTGATATTGCTTGAAAATTAACGTTGAAATTTGCAGATGAAGGTTCCGCTAGAAGCGCTACCTGTTCTGCAGAAAAAGTACAAAACGTGTGGTCCTATCACTTTTCTTTTGAATGAGTGTAATTTTAGACTTTTTGGATGATTTTTTTCACTTCATCATTTTTTTGACATGTTTCATGTCTTTTTTGACACCCTATACATTATTGAAAATTCGCGAGTACCAACCCTTCCCCCCCACCTCCCCCTAATATTGGACTTATAAAATTTTCGTGAATTACCTGAGAGGTCATTGAGAAATCTGCAAGAACCATCCTTTTTCGAAAAAAAAAAAGAAAAAATTGAATAAAAATAAAAAAATGAAAAATGAAATAGAAAATAAAATTAAAATTAAATTAAAAATGAAAATATATACCTGTGAGGTCATTGAGAAATCTGCGAGTACCACCCTCTTTCGAAAAAAAAAAAGAAAAAATTAAATAAAAATAAAATAAAAAATGATATAAAATTAAATTAAAATAAAATTTAAATAAAATTAAAATTAAATTAAATACTTAATATAAAACAAAAAATATAATGAAAAATGAAATAGATAATAAAATGAAACAAAATAAAAATATATACCTGGGAGGTGATTGAAAAATCTTTGAGTACCACCCTCTTTCGAAAAAAAATTGAATAGAATAAAAATTAAATGAAAATTAAATAAAATGAAAATTAAATTATATTAAATTAAAATACAATGAAAAATAAAATGAAATGAAAGAGAAAAAAAAATAAAATAGAAATAAAATGAAAAAAATGAAATAAAATGAAAAATATACCTGAGAGGTCATTGAGAAATCTGCGAGTACCATCCTCTTTCGAAAAAAAAAAGAAAAAAATTGAAATAAAAATAGCATGAAATAAAAAAAAAAAAAGAAATAATATAATAAGAAATAAGTAAATAAAAATAAAAATGATAATAGATTAAAAATAAAACCAAGAAGCGGGACAAATGACCGGAGCGAATGAGGCCCAGTCATCTCATCAGCTTGAAATATACTAAAGTGAACTCGCACTGGACCAAGAAGCGGGACGAACGAGCGGAGGGAGTGAGGCCCAGTAATCTTATCAGCCTGAAATATACTGAAGTAGACTCACACTAAACGAAGAAGGCTCATTAGCCTGAAATATTCCTATGTAGACTTATTTTACATCAAGCTAGTGTGCCGCTCTAAAGCCTTAGCCTAGAACTCTCTAATATAACTTTTGCGAGTGAGTCCCAGAAAGCAGTCAGCCTAAAATACTCCAAAGTTGACTTCTACTAGAACAAGAAGCCGGAAATTTAGGAAATTTTTGAACGATGAAGAGCTTAAGACGACTGGCAAAAAGACATGAAACATTATCTTTATATTTTTGGCAACGCCAAGAAATCCTTCCCTTTTTTTTTTTGCAAGCTCCCTCAAATTTCCGCCGAATCTAGAGGGCGCCTTCTTTGCCTTGATTCGCAAATTGCGTCAATTTGACCTTCACTACATTGGTCAAGCGTAATTTGAGTCGGCCATCCGTTTGAATCGCTAGAATACCCACCTAATAGGACTTTTTTGATCACATGATCGGAATTCAAAGTAAACTCCTCTCGTTTCATTCCACAAAGTATCAGAAGTGGCTGACTTACAACAGAAAAATGTAGACCCATAGTAAAATATTACCCACTTGTTCTCCAAACTCAATTTTTCTTTAAAATTATTACGTGTTTAAGGACATTGGGTGTTAAATTCTTATCCCCTTCTAAATTTTCATTCCTTCAACATATTTAGAATTTACTAGGAAACTCGAATCATAAACATACCTAATACCCTTTTTTCTTCTACTTTTTAGAAAATGCACAATTACCAGCTAGGTGAAACCAACCATCTGCGCGTTTCCTTTTCGAAAACAAATATTCAACAAGAAGCAAAATAACAAGATGTGGATTTCTCTATACAATAAAGAGAATCAAACAACGACTGATGATACCATTTCTTGTGTATAAGTATTTATCTTTAGGTTATATTGTATCCCAGTTCCATTAATAATTATGTTAATTTTATTGGTTCGACGTTTAAGTTACAGTATTAGCACGGTACCGTGTATATTAATATAATTAATTCAGGTACTTGGAAGCAATAACCAAGGAATACATTGCTACTCACGTGTACATCGGAAAAAAAAAGAAATCAGGGCAAATTTTTGATCACTTTATTACTCCATTGTTTCACGATAATTCTGAATTTTCCTTATTACTCTACAAATTGTGATCTCCTTTAAAGATTAAACTCCAAAAGAGAAAAGTAATTCAATATTATTGCCTGTTGATATTTTATTCTAATTTACCACTGCGTTCTAAGAACGATTTTATTTCGATCAGCTAAAAATTTTTCAATTATCAAAAAGATGAAAGATTTTTTCTGAAGTAATTTATTAATCTAATTTTAAAGTATTAATTTGTCATTTTATTTTTATCAACTACGTCAAAAACTCTTTTAATTAATTTCGTGATAATGATCCTCGATATTTAAAGAGTAGATAAGTATTATTTTTAAGAAAAAGTAATCAATACTTTATTTCATTTTTGTTGTGCGTCATTGATGGGTACATGAAAGTAGGCCTATAAGAAATCTTCTATATCTACAATGATATATGTCTTTATGTTGGCTTGTATCTAGTCTGTGATTAAGGGCATTGTATCATCTTTTAAATACTTTTCACAGAAGTTCAATATTAATTTTTATCAACTCTGAAACTGGAATATAAATGACTAAAAAATTTGTTTGTATCATCCAATAGGAAAATTTTTAGGATCACAATCATGTACCCATCTGTTTGTGTTTTTTGAGATAATGATTTTTGTTTGTTTTGTTAAAAGAACACAAATTTCATACAAATATTAAGTTTTCAAGGTTGTTCCTTTGTGAGTTCATCAAGTATCTCTTCACAGTTCTGACTTTGAATGTAAGATATTCCTACTTGATGAAACAAGACATTTTTAATGTGTATATCATTAAGTATCACTGAGATTATTTTAGTATAATTGTATATAATATTTAAACCTCCCAAGGTCGTAAATGAAAAGTCAATTTATATAGCATTTATTTATAAGTTTCAAATATTACTCAATTCATGTACAGCAAAAAAAAAATTTTTGATTTTATTTTTCTATTGGACCTTTATCATTTATTTGCCTGACAGAATTACATTCATTTTGCCAAATTTGCAATATTCTCAAATAGGTAATTTATTATCCTGACGATTGGAAATTGATATCTTCTGAATTTGGTATTAATATTACCAATTATTCCCTCTTTTCTCCCTTGTCTGTCTCTTTTTTCTTATTGTAAACATTTCCAAAATTTTACCTATAATTTCTTGAATAATTTCTGTTCAACTGTCTGTTATTTAGATCCTAAATTGATCATTCAATTTGTTGAGATTATACCAGTAGAAATTTTTATCAACTCATTTCCATAAAGAGATTAAAAGGTAAATTATTCTACGTCTTATTCTTGTAACCTAAAAACTCTACTAGGCTATTGAATTTTGTAAGGCTTTATGTTGTTGTCAGAAATGCTGAAAACTATGAGAACCAAGTAATAATGACTACAACTATTTGAGTTTACTCTTACTAAAGGGTGTTCTGATTTCTTTTTTAATGCAATCAAAAGTTGAATGTTAATGAAGCATCTTAATCTATTATTGATAAAACACTCATAATCGTTATCATTATTATTATTATTATTATTACTATGGGAATTATTATTAGATATCTACTATTATAATTATTGTTTATTATTATCAATGATAATATAGTGAAATAATCCCCAGCTGTTGACATTGTTGAAGTTGTTGACTCAGTAAATTTTGTTTTGTTTTATTATGTTTCTGTTACATATTTTTAAATAGATACTTGTTAATATTATGAGAAATCTTTTTGAAATAGCAGTATTCCGAGTATAAAAGGTATTATAAAAGTTTATTCCTATTTTTTGCGGAATATTTTATAAGATCAGACATTTCAAAATGTATGCATTTATATTAGTATAGAAAAGTGATATTTTCATTATATAGGCATAGATCTGAAAATTCCCCTCTTCTGTTATTTTGTTCTCTTGTTTGTTCTCTTTATCTCTTTTCAGTTGGTACAAACATTTGTGATTTATTTTTGTAAGCTTTCAAAGTTGCATGAAAATTATTGTTAAAAAACTTTGAATTTTGCACTTTTTAATTTCTTCAATTTTTCTTCTACATATTCTCTTATTTTTTCTGAATCCTCATTAATTTCTTCAACATTCAAAAAATGTACTGATACACACTCCAAATCTTTTTTGTTGTGGTTTCATTTTTATCAGCGGGTACTATCATTGATAGCACATTACTCTTCATTTAATCAGCAATATCCTCTATTATTAAATTTTTTCTCTCTTTTCTACTGTCTCTTCAACATTTCTATCATTCCCCTTTCTATTTTTTCTTCTTTTTTGTTTTTCTCGCTTCCACTCTTCACAGCTAAAATATGGTTATTGTTTTGTTTTTGCAGTATTATTGATTTTGAAGTATCATGATGTTACAGTAGTTATTATTACTTTTAGTATTATTATTACTATTATTATCATTATTATTACCTATAGCATTATTATCATTATCATTATTACTATTATTATTCTTATTAAGTTATTATTATTAATGGTGAAAATGTAATATTATGTTGAATGTCCAGGCCAGTTGAGATAAATATAATGATTTATTTTTTTATTTGGCTTCTTTTCTGTTTTTTTTTCTCTCTTCTCATCTGTAGTCTTCATCTTTCTGTTTTTTTTTCTCTCTTCTTTTCTTTTGATTACCGCATGTTTTTGTAGCTCATTGACGCAAAATGTAACTTAGATCCCATTGAAACTCATCTGAGGGAAGTTTTTCCATTGTGAAAATCAAAGTGCTTGGCAGAGACCATCTATCATTTAAAGGATCTATCATACAATTTAATTTAAGTGAGTTGATCATCAATATTGATATTTCATACTTATTTTACTTATTTATAGGTAATAATTGCGCGACAATCATATCTTTTGATGTGCATAATGTAAAATGCACATTCTATACTTTTGCTATCTCGACCTGTTGCAGTTTACTATAGTTTCTTTTCTCATCTTCACCCCCTCCTCTCTCTCTCTCTCTCTCTCTCTCTCTCTCTCTTGTAGGTTCTGTGATAATTTCTTACAATCATCTTGACAGAATTTTATTTGAAATCATAATTTATGGGTAAGTATTCAATAATTGATTTATTTGATGAAAGCTTAACTTGATTCTGAGTTTGACTTTTGAGCTAGTTGAAGAACAAACTTCCTATCATTGTTCATCTAACAAAGCCAATTCATAATAGATGTTTTTCATCAAATCTTCAAATTTTTGTTGTTTTTTTTATCAAGAAAAGATATAATCAGACCAAATTTCTTGGATTTTTGTATCAACAATCATATTATGGACTTGATTATCATGAAATTGTGTCAAAAATATGTTCACAATCATTTTTGTACAGTAAAATTACACTTTAGAGCAATATGAATTATGCTTTTCAAAAGCTATAAAAGTGACAATCAAATAATCAAATGATTCAATTATTGCTCTATTTTTCTAAGTGCGCGCTATTTTCAATTTTTCATATCACAATCTATCAACATAAGTTAGTTTTGTACAAATCAATCTACTTCATTTATATAAGATGGTATACTCCTGGAAGTATGTTCATGAAAAGGATTTTTAGTTGTTCATCTTTCCTTCACTGCCTCCGATATCACGGATTGGAAGTCAATTAATTAAGAATTTGAAAAATGACTTCAAATGTTCACATTCTGAGGAAACTTGATAATAAAAATCAATTACTGGCATCATAATATTATGGCTATCACAGAAAAATGGAAACAGTAAAACTTGAAAATTTGTGGGTGAGTACTGTTGTATGAAAAAGTGGAACATTTTCTTTCCAGTTCTTACATAATAATTAATGAGCAGGAGTGCGAAGTAGCCTAGTTGGATTTTGTAGTTGCTCAATACCTAGTCATTTTTGGAGAATAAATCAATTTTTATTATGAACAATAATTTTATTCAATTTTTCTGTTAAATTTGAAAACAATATTACGCTAATTTCTTCCTGCAGTGAATAATCAATTTCCATAAGAAGAGCATTGGTAACACTCAATCATACATCAGTATTTCAAAATAAAGAATAAATAAGGAATGAAAAGTTCATTCTCAAGTACCCGATAGCTTCTGGATTACAAATATAAACCTTTTATTGCTTATTTATTCTTCATTTTGGAATACTGATGAATGATCAAATGTTACTAATGCTATTCTTATGGGAATCAGTGCCTGCTGAAAGCTCTGCCATACAAAGTAGAACGGACGTATCTGCAAAATAACGATTAGGACAAAAGGGATACCTGCAGCTCCTCCACCCATGATAGTTTTTCATGGTTGCAAAATTGGAAAATTTTTATTCCCACTTTTTGGAGACAATTCTAATGCTAGAGGTGGCCGCAAGAGAATGTTTGGGTTGAGCCAAAGGTAACATTGATAACACTTTTTCATGTAAACATTGCATATACCTCCTAATTTGGACAATAGCCCAGTTTTCTGTGACGTCAATCAGCGAATAAACGCTAGCAGGCCTTGAGTTGCTTAAGAGCTTTGCTCCAGCTGGCATGTTGACTCTCATAAGAATAACACAGTGAGCTAAGATCAACGTGTTCCTAATTAAAAATAAGGAATTTCTTAAATATTACAAGTTGATGAATAGACGCTGAGAACATAATAGATTTTTAATATATATCTCTGATTTCTTATTTATTTCTAATTTTGAATTATTTATGTAATGATCTTTGCTCCCAATGTTATTCATATGGGAGTCAACAAGTCAGTTGGAGCAACGTTGGGTAGTTTTGCTACAGTTATTCGATAGAAACCTAATCTGTTTGTGATATTTCGCAATACTATCGAATGAGTATCAATATGTGATGTCATAGGAAAACAGTCCTATTTGGATGTATATCTACACAAGATATATTTTTACGGGATTCCTTTGAAATATGAAATACATGTCTGTATAAAGAAACTATCATTACCATTGTATTTCTCGTTGAAAATTGTTCAAGATTCTCCCCTTTCATCCTCTGTTCTCTCATTTTGAAAATAGAAATCTTTTTCTCCTGATCGTTATTTTGTAGATACATCCGTTCTACTCTACTTTGTACAGCAGCGCTGCTGTATGCATTTTGTTATCAGTTGATGTGACATCAGGGTGATGAACTTTATGTACCTACAACTTTTTTTTCCTTCTGGTTCTCAGAGAAAAAATGACCTTTGGTAATGAGATTAGGTTCATGTATATTTCCAGGAAATTGTCAATTTTAATCAGCAGACTTCATCTGTCTTTCATTGTAGTTTTGTAAATTGCAACAGGATTTTCTTTTCAATTTTGATTTAGGTAATTATTTTTATTGAATTTAAAATAGGGTTTAAAATTATATTCAATTAGTTTTTCTTTTGTTTTGTACTTACGAATTTCATTGGTCATCTGCCAGCATTAGTCCAGCCAAAACACATTTCTTTCTTTCTTGTTGATACAACTCAGATTGCTCTTATTCAAGTAATATATGTATTTTTGCTTTTCTTTTAATACCAATGTTGCCACTTTACTTGAGCTCTCTATATTTTTCTGAATAGCTAGTGGTTACAGTTATATGGGGTTTTCTTCTTACAAATGTGATAATATACTGACTGCATACAATTTGGAATTGAAGATCATTGATCAAATTTTGCAGTTGAGAACCCCCTCTTGTCAGATAGCCATCAGTCTAAAGATCTCATAATTGTTTATACAAGGTAGAAATGGAATGATGGATGGCGCCTCAGATTTTTATATATCTATCAACCTATTTTTGTACTTTCATCAGAATTTTTGCACTATCCAGTATGTAGATGAAGATTGACTTCTGACAAAACTTCCTAATGGAATTGATGTAAAAGAAAGAATCATGTGGTGAGTACCTATGCAATGAAACCAGCACAAGAGCTCACAACTGCATGTGGAAGTTATTTCCCTCCAGCTTTCTACAAATCTGAGTGGTATTTATCATAATGTTTCCTCTACTGCTGTATTCATTTTTCTAACATTTTTTCTTTTTTTACTTCCTAGGTAGATGTCTTTTTTTTTTTTTTTCATTCATCGAATTCAAATATGCAAGTTGACTTGACTTCAAGAATGCACCTAAGGCTTTATCATTCTTTCTTTATATTTTATGTCTCGCAAAATATGTGCTAGTCTTAGATTCTATAAAGCCTTCTCAGTTGCTTCATAATTGAAATCTGGCAGAAAGTTGTTATTAGGTACTTGACAAATTTTAATTTGTTACATATAATTATGATGGTAAATCATAGAACATTGTATATCTATCATTGTACAGTTGAAAACATACAAAAGTGAAATTCATCATAGAACCATTACCTAATTATTGTGTAAGCTTTTGTCAAATTATATTGTATGGAATATGGATTTGCAGCTGCCTATGTATTGAATATTACATTATACTTGGCAACATTAACAATCAACATAAAAGAGTTTGTTTTTAAATTCAATTTATTTTCAATTGTAATTTACAAAATAGAATTCCCAATTACAAATATTTGCTTTTTCTTAATTTTCTTGTTACCATAAATGGAAAAGCAAAGTTGCAGTTTTGTATTCAGCTGACATTGTGTCTAAAGTTTAGCAATAACTAATTTTTTGAATTAAGATGTATGTTATGTAGTATATGGTTAGCAATTGTTGTGTTTATTTATTTATTTATTGAAATAAATGTTTAAAAAAACAAAATAATTTTTTTGTCATAATTTTGTTGATCCTTTTGCGTTGTTAAAATTTTTATTTGCTTTTGTAGAATACCTACACAATCAACAAAAACACTTGTCATATTTCAATGACCAATAATCTAGGTACCTATCAGGAGTTATCTGAATAGAATGAAGTCTGTAAGTACAAGGCAAGTAGCGTTGATCAAATATTCTCTCTTATCCCTGATTACAAAAGCAAATGAGAGACAATTGCCTGCCTAAATGAGCTTTACTAAAGGACTATTGAATATTTAGTGACGTCAATTCAATTTAGGGCTCTTTTTTCAATTTTTGGTGATTCAAGTTTAGCACCCTTATCTCTTTGTCAGGTAAGAATTTTAAATCATTCAAAAAACTGTGTCAAATGTAGCGTCTACCATGATTGATAGTTGTAAGAATATAAAATGGTGGTTTTTTCTTCAATCTGGGCACTAAAGGCAGGGCCGCATTAAGACAAAGGCTGACAAGGCTGTAGCCTAGGGCGCAAAATTCTATATAAAAAAAAAAGAAAAAATATAAGTAGGTTACAATTTATCTCTTCTCGGTTGTAAACACAGTAAAATAAACTGGTTTCTATGTGTTCAGCTTCCCTTTTCCTTGTCTTCAAGTCCCAGCGTTAAGTCAAGAGGATCACGAATTTTTTCAAGTCCCATAGAGGGCTATAGAACAGCCAGGAATTTCTTCAAGTCCCATAGACGGCTATAGAGGAGCCAGGAATTTTCTCAAGTCCCAAAGTTACGCCTCCCATTGTTACGCGTACGCGGACAGAATTCCTCTGTGGGCCCCCATCAGTAACTAAATGGATGGAGGGTCTCCCGCCAAAACTTGATAAAAACAAAAAATAACAAAAACAAAGATTTTAGTTTGAAAAATTGCAGGTCTGCAATGGCAGCGGGAACCCGTAACCTCCCGCGCTTGTGATCACGTTGGCGCGAAAATACCCCCTCAGAAAATAAGTTTGCTGGGTTCTTCTCAGTATACTGTATACTAGGACTGATATAATGAAGGCCGGAAGTTGAAATTTTCCAAGTCCTTAAAGTAGGTCAAGGTCATTGTCATTGATGACGTCATAAAGCACTGCATATCACGTCACGCAGTTCACAGAAACTCCTGGACGCGGACGTTTTCTGAGGATGTAATCCCCCTAACAAAATGCAAAGTGAGTTCCCCTAAAGAAAAAATTCAGAGGCCATTGTAGGTTTGCAATGGCAGCGGAGAATCCGCAACTTCCCTGATTTATCTAGCTTCTATCATCTATAGCTTAGACCTTAGAGCCTGAAATTTGTCTGAGTCCTCTTCCTATCATATATAGCCTAGTTTCCGAGTCTTGAAAATGATGACGTGATAAGTTGAACGCTCTTTCAATCACGTTGGCGCAAAAATGCCCCCTCAGCAAATGAGTTGGTGGGGCTCTTCTCAGTATACTGTATACCTTGATATAATGAAGGCTGGAAGTTGAAATTTGTTCAAGTCCCTAAAGTAGGTCAAGGTCATTGATGATGTCATAAAGCGTCACACGTCATGTCGCGTCACGTTCTGTTACTTAGTTCAGATAAACTTCCGGACGTGAACGTTTCCTGAGGATGTAATCCCACTAACCAAATGGATAGCGGGTTCCCCGCTGAAAACAAAAAAATCCTGTAAAGTAGCAACTTGTAATTTAAAATGTAAATATAATATAGTTTGTAATAGCTTATCTACATAACATCTTTTTTAGAGTTTGGAGTTCTTCAAAAAGTTGTTGTGTGTACAGGGTTGCCAGTCTCTGGAAAATTTGGAAAACCTGGAAAAGTCAGGGAATTCAACTAGTCATGGAAAAGTCATGAAAGGCACTAGCCGGGTAAGATGGGGTAAATGGCCTTGACCGGAAAATGTACCGAATGTGGGTGAAAATGTTGGCCCCAATGAGAAACTACAAAATCCAAAAAATTGGACCCATCCGTTCACCCATTGGGGCTGCAGAGCCATTTTTAGGCCAAAAATTCAAATGGCTGTATCTCGGGTAATAATGATCGCAGAGCGATGAAACTTCTAGACATTTTAGAAGATGTAGACGTGCATCTATGATATTTTTTCCAAAAAAATTCATTCATATTTTCCCCACTTTATCGCAATAACAAAACTTCAAGCTTAATTATAAAAAAAAAATGGGGGGGAGGCACCTGGGGATTTTCATTCATTTGACGCGTCATACCCTCCACTAAAACATACTTGAGTACCATAGCCCTTGGTGGGGTGGAACAGTCCCAAAAAATCAATATCTGATGAATTCCTACGATTTTTTCATCAATAGCGGGGTAAGCTATCACTGCTACCGCAATAGACCGCGTAACATCAATAGCCAATGTTCGGGCTGCAAAATACGCACTACACTTTGTGGAATGATACAAATATCTAGCTAGACAAAAATCTATTTTCTGTATTTCATCTATCCATTGGATCGACTCTCGTCGAATTACATCTTTCAAGCTTGAAAAAAATTGTTGACAGATTCTCCAGTGGCTGGAACAGTCTTGAAATGGTAAATAATCAAGGAAATATAATTTTTTAACCTGGAGAACGGTGACTATTGATGTTTCGTTCATCAATTAGGCCAATTCTTATGTGAATACATCCACCGAGTACGAAAAAAATAGTGAAAAAATTCTCCAGTTGTTGGGGGCTCTGGAAATAGTAAAAAATCCAGAAAATTCCCGTTTCACTACTAGAGAACCGTGATTATTGATATTTCATTCATCAATTAGGCCAATTCGGATGTGAATACGTCCGCCGAGTACGAGAACAATAGTTCCCAAATCCTCCAGTCGTTGGTGGCTCTGGAAATAGTGAAAAATCCAGAAAACTCCAATTTTACTACTGGAGAACCGTGATGATTGATATTTCATTCATCAATTAGGCCAATTCGTATGTGAACACGTCCGCTGAGTTCGAAAAAAATAGTAAAAATATTCTCCAGTTACTGTGACGCTTTGAAATAGTAGAAAATCAAAGGTACAAACTCACTTCTTACATTTACTTTCTTTACTTCATTCATCTTTTTACTTGAGTCGCTGTGACACAAACTGTGTTACTAACATTCCTGCACTTGCATCGAATAGAGGAATCCTTTCTCGAGATGAGGTGACAAACCTTCTGAAATTGGCATTCATGTGTAAGGCAATACAAGGGAGGGGATTGTCTTCTATAGTGATCTCGCGTTAAGAGATCGGTGATCGTCCGGTGTTTGATTAAAGCGTGAAAATTCGCTAAAATTCTCGTTTTCTCATACAAATGGAAGGAAAAGATGACAAAGAGGTCTCGTGAACTCCCAATAAGAAGACGGCGATTATTTGCCTTCGATCGAAACAGGAGAATACGCTAACATTCTTGTCGTCTTATGCCGAAGGGAGGAGATGGAAAGGATTGTTTTTGTTGTGGGCCCGCGGTGAGAGAATGACGATTGCCGCGCGTTCAATGTGAGCAGTAGGGATAGTGCGGAAATTCTCGTTGTGGTGCCAATGGAAACAAATGGTACGGAAAAAGATTCTTTCTGTTGTGAGTTTGTTAAGAGAAGACGGCTAAAACTCTGCATTTGATCGGGTCGGGAATTACGTGAAAATTCCTTTCGTGGGCGAGTCTTTCTATTCTGAGCTCTCGGTGAGAATATGGCAATCACCCCGTGTGTGATTGAACCGGTAGAATATGTTACAATTCTTGTAGTGTTGTACCGATGGACTGTTGTGTGTTCACAATGAGAGTACGATTATAACCCCGCGTTTTATCGTAACGGGGTAATATGCGAAACTTCTAGTGCTCTGCTGATGTAAGGACTGATACCATGAGGTTTGTCTCTGTTGTAGAGTCGCGGTGAGAAAACGAAAGAATAGATGGCTGGGCGGTACTGGATAAGGTGCTTTCTGGGAACGACCATCGGTATATCATCTTTTCCATCCACTAGGAAGATGAGGTTGCTACTCCACAGAAGCTGTTCAGAAAATTGGCAGTTAGGAAGCTGAATAACGACCGTTTAAAGGCTAGCTACTTTGCTCTCACATGGGACCAAGGAGAAGAGCAAGAAGAGAACGTGGAGGGGGCAGCAGAGAGAATAATAAAGACTGTCACCAAAGCATGCGATGCAGCCATACCCAGGCAAGGTCAACCAAAGAAGAGGAGAGCTGTTTACTGGTGGACCAATAATATTGCCGAGTTGAGACAGAAGTGCAACCGTCAGTGCCGAATATACCACGGTAGTAGTGGCTGTAAAGGGGCACGGGTGGTTGCACCTGAATACCAGCTGGCTTGTAAAAGGCTGAAGAATGTCATTGAAGACAGCAAGAGTGCTGCCTGAAAAGAGCTTTGCGAAATTGCCGAGGAAGACCCATTTGGCAAGCCTTACAAGAATGTGCTGAAGAAGCTGAAGAGCCTCTTAGCAGTGAGCCAAATGGAGCCGGTTGTCGTGGGACAAATCATTGACGGTTTGTTCCCGCAAAACCCACCACCAATGGTGACGCTACAACAGGATGGTATATCCCTACTAGGTACCGAGGAAGTGGATGCGGCAGTCAATAGACTGCGGGATAAGTATTGGAAGGCTTCATGCCCGGATGAGATTCCCAATCCAGTCTGGAGCGCCATACACTCAGTTGACCCAGCACTGCTTGTCGATAGTTGTTGGGGGACTGTTCCTTGTGCGATAGAAGAAAGCCAGGCTAGCGCTGATTGATAAGAAGGATGGACCACCTGGCCTACCATCCTTTTATTGTCCACTTTATCTGCTGAACAATGTTGGGAAACTCCTGGAAAGAGTGATAGCCAATCGACTGGAGAGCTATCTGAAGGAAAGAGATGTAATCTCTAGTAGCCGGTACGCTTTTCAAACTGGACACTGCACATTCGATGCTTTGATCTGACTGAAGAGGATATCCGAGTCAGCGATAGCTACGCGTCAGTTTTGTGCAGCCGTTAGCCTCGATATAAGAAATGCGTTCAACTCGATCTCATGGGAGAGGATACTAGCAGCCCTCATGGACGCAGAAGTGCCCGCATACCTGCTCAGGATGATCAGCACCTATCTTAGCTGCCGAGAAACCCAAGGAGAGACTTCTGCTGGTTTATTGAAGCGCCCAGTTACTTGTGGGGTGCCGTGAGGGTTGGTCCTTGGACCGCTGTTGTGGTGCGTCGCATTTAACGGGATATTGAAGGTGAAGCTGACGCCGGGTGTTGAACTTATGTGCTATGCGGATGACACCCTGGGCCTAGAGGTAGTGACGCGTTGGATCGAACCGGCTGGACCCAAACTTGCAGCAGATGAGATGGAGGCCATATTATTCACGACCCGTCGAAAGTTCTATCGACCCACCTTTTGCCTGCAAGGTGTGGAAATTGAAACCAAGAAGACAATGAAATATCTGGTGGTTTGACTCAACGCTGAGCTTCAGGCACCATTTCCTGATGACAGCGGAAAAGGCGGGTAGAGTAGTTGCATACTTAAGCCGCCTGATGAGTAACCTAGGAGGGCCAAGAGAAGCCAGAAGAAAGATCACGATGAGCACCGCCTTGTCGATCCTCCTATATGGTACCCCAGTATGGGCCGACTCAATGAAAATACTTTATCAAAGGAGAGAAATGGTAAAGATCCAACAAAAAGCTGCGCTGAGGTGTGTTAGTGCCTATCGCACAATCTCGACGGAGGCTGTTTGCGTATTAGCACGTTCATCACCAATCAAGCTCCTTGCTGAGGAGAGAGCGGTGGTGTTCAGAGCAGAAAAGACGACAACGGCCGACAGTGAGACTCTACGGGTTAAGCAGGAGGCCAAGCGCTCCTTGCTTAAGACATGGAAAGCAAGAATTGCCGAGAACGAGCTGGGCACATGGACAAACCGTGTGTTGAGACGCGACCTGAATGAGTGGGTGAACCGACACCGTGGTCAGCTAAAGTTTCACCTGATGCAGGTGTTTAGCGAGCATGACTCCTTCAACAAGCACCTTTACGAGAAGTTAAGGGAAGTTGGGCAGGCAACTTGTTTCCACTGCGACCAAGGGCGGGATAGTGAACCAGAGCATACCTTATTCAAGTGCGAGGCGTGGAGGCGTGAGTAGAACAAGTTTAGTCGGTCTCTTCAATAGATCGGGGTAGATGAAGTGCTTGTTCCAAGTAGCCTGGTACCCACCATGCTAGGCTCCGAAGAAGCATGGAACCAGGTGTCTGCATTTGCAGCCACCGTCATGAAGAAGAAGATGGACCAGGAATGGAATAGGCAAATGCAGAACCACGCTGTGGCCTACTCGACACCTGTGTACCATCAACATCCGGATCTGCAGGAAGAAGAAGACTAAGATCATCCTTGAAGAGAGACGAAGATGAAGAAACTCCAACAGCAATCTGCTAAATTGTGTAATGTGATGGTGTTGTTTTTGTGTGTGTTCTTATGCTTTTTGTGTGCAAGGGGGGCATCGCAACTTGGCAATTGCCAAAGCAGTTTGGCGGTTGGCGAGTAGAAGAGGAAGTTTTCCGAGGTGATTCTTCCAACACTGAAGTTATACCCGAAAGGGTCGATTCCGGTATTGGAAGAAACAAAATCAAATGCATAAGCAACCCGCACTCACTCTACCTTGGAGGACGGGGTGGCGCTGCACATGTGACATAAGCGAGTATTTAGGTTATCGATTGGATCAATACTTATTAAAACTTCCGTCCAAAAAAAAAAAAATCATTAAAGAATTATCCAGTTGATGGAACAATGTGGAAGTAAGTACTATAAACTCGAAACGATCCACTTTTTTGAGCTGGTGAACCGTGAATTTTGATATTTTGTTCATCGTTTAGGCCAATTCTTATGTAAACACGTACGTCGAGTTTGAAAAAAATAGTAAAACAAATCTGAGTCGCCGTGTAGCTCTAGAAATAGGGAAAAATTGAACAAACTCACTTTTTCATCCTGGAGAACGTGCATGCTGAGTATGAAAACAATTGCCAATTCTCCAGTCGCTGGAACGGTCTAGTAGTAGGAAAAATCCAGCAAATCCACTTTTTCAAACTGGTGTACAGTGATTTATTACGTTCATTAATAAGGTAAATTCTTATATAGCCACGTACGCCGAGTACAATAAAAAAGTTGGAAAATTCTCCAGTCGCTGGAAGGCCCTAGAATTGGTGAAAAATTAAGAAAATCCACTTTTCGACCTGGAGAACTGTTATTGTAGGTATTTTGTTCATCGATTAGGTCAATTTTGCGTAGAATATATTAAAAATAATCAGAAAATTCTCGAGTCGTATACCTACCGTGATTTTTGGTTGGTATTTTGGTTATCGATTTGAACACGCACGCGAAGTTTGAAGAAGATAATCAAAAAATTCTACAGTTGTTGGAATAGTTTACAAATAGTAGAACCTGGAGAAAGCTCACTTTTTTAAGCTGGAGATCCGTGATCTTTGCTATATTTTGGTTAACAATTAAGTCAATGTGTATGTAAACACGACCGACAAGTTTGAAAAAAATGATCAGTAACTTCTCCAGTCGCTGGAAGTAGTGAAAAATCCAGAAGATCCCTTCCTTGAACTTGGATAATTGTGATTTTTGGTATTTTTGTTATCTATTGGGTCAATTCTCATGTAAACACGTACGTCACGACCTAATCAAAAGATTCTTCAGTCTATGAAATGGCTTGGAAATGTTGAAAGATTAATGATCTCGTACGTACTCGTATGCCCATTTTTTCAATCATTTTCTTTATTTTACGATTTTTTTATTTATCTTTTTCCCCAAGTCGCAACGGTAACAATTGTATCTTTGGTTGGCTTGCATCTCTTTGGAGTGGAGGAGACTCCTCCGCTATGAGGGGAAAATATATCAATAATTGGTGATTTTGAGCAAGGCAATAGAGGGAGAAGATTGACTTCAGTCGCGAGCTTGCGATCAGAGAACGGGTACGGAACGCCTTTTGTCAATGCTAGAATACACGTTGAAGTTCTCGTTGTGTAATGCGGGTGAAAGGGAATGATACTGAAGACTTTTTCTGTTCTGAACCCACCTGTAGAAAACGTGTATACCCCATAATTTGGTCAAAGTGGGAAAATCTGTCTGTCTCATGCCGATGAAATGGAATGATGGCTAAAACGACTTTTTCTGTTGTGAGATCGCAATGAACAAATGGCTTCCCCTCCACGTTTGATCGAATCGGGGAATACGCGAAAATTTTTCCTGTCCCAGAAGATGATTATAATGCAAGAATCGGTACGGTGATGTTTTAATTTCCTAAACCGAGTGTTATAAATCTTCATAAAAAGTTATTTGCAAATCTCAAAAAATAATAAATTATAACTTTCTTCAGCACAGAGTAGCCCTGGAAAGCGTGAAAGCTTGACCTTGGTCATCTGGCACCCGCGTCCCATTGGCTGCAGATCCACAAACTTGACACCTGTGCCAACGACGTCTTCCCTATCCGCGGATTTTTCCATTCCCAGGATCAGCACTCTAGTCTGTCACTGTGGCGTCCTAACTGTTGCCATATCTCTAATGAACTCAAGCAGTTTCCCCCAGAATGTCTACATCAGCGTCGCTCCTTCTTCTTTCACTTCTAGGAGCAGCTTTCGACAGCTTCAATCTAGCTGTCTCGAGGTTGATCTCATAGGGTACATCCTCACTTTTCCGACTAATAATTATCGCTGCCAATCTTGGCTTCCTCTTCTCCAGCAGCTTCTTCAGCCATTGTACTTGGGACCGTGGTATGCTGGTAGGGTTATTCCTCCTGGTGGGCTGGGAAACCACCTGGAGGGTACTGCCTTTGAAGTAGCTGCCTGCACAGGCTCTTGCTGCTTGTCTTTCCCTTTGCTGCTGTTGTTGTTGCTGCACTTCTGCCGTCGTTCAAGTTCCCGCTGTTTTTGGCACGACTTCTAGAAGTTTCGCATAATACCCCGTTACAATAAAACGCGGAGTTACAGTCGTTCTCTCATTGTAATCGCATAACAGTCCCTTGGTACAACTTGTGGCTTATTCTACCGGTTCAATGAAATGCTGGGTGATGGCCATATTTTCACCGAGAGCTCAGAACAGAAAGACTCGCCCACAAAAAGAATTTTCACGTAATTCCCGACCCGATCAAATTCAGAGTTTTAGTCGTCCTCTCACAACAAACTCACAACAGAAAGCATCTTTTTCCGTACCATTTGCTTCCATTGGCACCACAACGAGAATTTCTGCACTATCCCTACTTCTCGGATTGAACGCGCGGCAATCGTCATTCTCTCACCGCGGGCCCTCAACAGAAACAATCCTTTCCATCTCCTCTCTTCGGCATAAGACAAATGAAGTAAAGAAAGTAAATGTAAGAAGTGAGTTTGTACCTTTGATTTTCTACTATTTCAAAGCGTCACAGTAACTGGAGAATATTTTTACTATTTTTTTCGAACTCAGCGGACGTGTTCACATACGAATTGGCCTAATTGATGAATGAAATATCAATCATCACGGTTCTCCAGTAGTAAAATTGGAGTTTTCTGGATTTTTCACTATTTCCAGAGCCACCAACGACTGGAGGATTTGGGAACTATTGTTCTCGTACTCGGCGGACGTATTCACATCCGAATTGGCCTAATTGATGAATGAAATATCAATAATCACGGTTCTCTAGTAGTGAAACGGGAATTTTCTGGATTTTTTACTATTTCCAGAGCCCCCAACAACTGGAGAATTTTTTCACTATTTTTTTCGTACTCGGTGGATGTATTCACATAAGAATTGGCCTAATTGATGAACGAAACATCAATAGTCACCGTTCTCCAGGTTAAAAAATTATATTTCCTTGATTATTTACCATTTCAAGACTGTTCCAGCCACTGGAGAATCTGTCAACAATTTTTTTCAAGCTTGAAAGATGTAATTCGACGAGAGTCGATCCAATGGATAGATGAAATACAGAAAATAGATTTTTGTCTAGCTAGATATTTGTATCATTCCACAAAGTGTAGTGCGTATTTTGCAGCCCGAACATTGGCTATTGATGTTACGCGGTCTATTGCGGTAGCAGTGATAGCTTACCCCGCTATTGATGAAAAAATCGTAGGAATTCATCAGATATTGATTTTTTGGGACTGTTCCACCCCACCAAGGGCTATGGTACTCAAGTATGTTTTAGTGGAGGGTATGACGCGTCAAATGAATGAAAATCCCCAGGTGCCTCCCCCCCATTTTTTTTTTATAATTAAGCTTGAAGTTTTGTTATTGCGATAAAGTGGGGAAAATATGAATGAATTTTTTTGGAAAAAATATCATAGATGCACGTCTACATCTTCTAAAATGTCTAGAAGTTTCATCGCTCTGCGATCATTATTACCCGAGATACAGCCATTTGAATTTTTGGCCTAAAAATGGCTCTGCAGCCCCAATGGGTGAACGGATGGGTCCAATTTTTTGGATTTTGTAGTTTCTCATTGGGGCCAACATTTTCACCCACATTCGGTACATTTTCCGGTCAAGGCCATTTACCCCATCTTACCCGGCTAGTGCCTTTCCGTCCAAATCATGGAATTTTAATTTCTTAAGCAAGAAACTATTTCTTACAAATATTTAGAAAAATTTTGCCGTATATTTGTGATCTAGTAAATTTTCTAAAATTGGTATTTGCAAAAAAGGCAATTAGAGAACAAATTAACTTTGTTGCGCTGATCAAAATTTTGTTCATTTACTGGTTTAGATGAAGAAAAATCATGGAAAAATTGAAAAATTTACCTGGAAATCCTGGAAAAGTCATGGAAAATGACTTTTGTAAAAAAAACTGGCAACCCTGGTGTAGCTTCACGTTGAAATTGAAGTCAACTCATAAAAAAATATTGTCCAGGGCGCGAAGGGCGCAAAAAAGCTTGATGCGGCTCTGACTAAAGGAGTGAAAGATAGTGGTATACATTCTGTCAAGTTGAAATCACGTTAGCTGTTAGCTTAGCCGCGTTAGCCATTCAAATTGAAATTGCTAATGGCTAATATTTTCCCCTCCCCATTCCTCCCCTATTTTAAGTTGTTATCTTTTAGTTCTCAGCCATCCATTAGTCATTCTATTTTAGCCAAAATTAGCTAGCTGTTGGCTGGCCAATCAGACTTGGTTAGCCATTAGCTTACTAGCCAAAGCCAATCAATTTGGAGGGTAAGCTTTTAGCCAAGTTTTTAGCTGATAAGCAATTAGCTAAGCAGCCCTGGAATTTTGGCGGCAATTGTGTCCTTGAAACAAATAAATTCATCTTTCCCTGCTTCTGTCTTTTGTCCTTGGTACATACCTTACCAAATTATCACTCAGAGAGGGAATTTTCTCTCTCAAGCTTATGCGTTACTAGAGTACTGCATGAAAAGGGTTCTACGAAAATTTATCGCATGAAAATTTATAGCAGACGAAAATTAATCGCAGACGAAAATTTATAGTACATTTATCGCAGAAAAATTGATCGCATGGAAAAAAAATCGTCACAAGTAATTCGGGGGAAAAAAATTCATCGTCAATACTTTGAAAAAAAATTCATAGTGTGCGTGCGAAAAATCGTGACGTGAATGTGATGTTGTGGGCGATGCCTCTAAGATATATACGAGCATGGATGTTTCCTCAGACACACCGTCATCATCATCATTAATGAAAGGATCCTCAGTCATGTCGACATATCGCGCAACCAAACCCTTCAGTCTACGAGCACTATCGAGATCTTCTTTGGAAGGGGAGTACCTGCGATAACTTGTTGGGAAGTCGTCTCAATGAGGTTTTGTTCACGATGTATGACTTCGAGGAACTTGAAAATGTTCGGATGAACACGATCAAGTGTGGCTTCGAAGCCTGTATGTCAACCCTCGACGCTGTTATTATAGTTTTCGGCATAGACTTCATTGTGTTCTCATAACAGTTCCACATCGCAAGAGGGAACTTCGGATTACAGTAGATATATCGTAGTACAAGAACAATACAGTCAGCTGAAAAAGAAGAAGTTCATCTACATGGGAGCTTCGATTGTAAATCTCACCTACTGCAGCAGATATACTCAAAAAATTGGGTGTAACCAAAAATTGAGCGGAAAATTTTTGTGCGATTAATTTTCGGTGCTATAAATTTTCATTCGATAAATTTGTGTCTGCTATAAATTTTCATGCGATAAATTTTCTGCTATAAATTTTCGTGCGATAAATTTTCATTCGATAAATTTTTGGGACACCCATGAAAAGGGCATTCTGAATATAATTTAAAGATTCCTGATGCAGCATGAATCCTACCTACTCAAATTCTACAATCTTCCAAAGATTCCTAAGGTTGATATCGACATGTTTTGACATGTTTCATGTCTTTGCTCTGACCCCTACCCTGGTTTCAAAATTCGCGTGCGTCTGTACTAGGCTGAAGCCTCTTATGCTAGTCTTTAATCAGGCTGATGTAGGCAAACAAGCGGAGCGAGTGAGCCCTTCAAAAGCCATTAGCCTAAGATATTTTAAAGTAGACTTATACTAGACCAAGAACGAGAGTGAAGAAAAACAGCATACTACCTTATAAAAGATATGAAATATGATCTTTATTTATTTGGCTAAGCCGGAAAATCTTTCTTTGGAATTCTTATTGAACTCCCATGATGTTGTATATTTTGAGGCCTCCTCTGTATGTTCTGTAAATTCTTGGATAGTTGGTTCAAGGTGTGCAATAACTACCTGCCCATACAATCTACCTAAGAGAAAGTCAATGCCTCCTCTCAACCCATCCCTTAGGTTTATTCTTTGATACCACAAACACAACCTTATGATCCCTGAAATTATGGTATTACATTTCCTAATGTGACCAGTTCATTGAAAACTGCACAATGAATATTTTCATTGATTGGGCCTATTTACAGACAAGAAAAAGTTTCCTGGGAATTGAATAAAATTAAGGATTCTGAGTTACCTACGTACAATAGTTGACACAGAAAGCAGTGGGATCAATTTTTAATGCACAAGTTTATTTTCAAAATATCAACACAATTTTTGTGATATTTTACTTTGTAGTTGATACCTATTGCAAATTTTCATTTACAAAATTGTACTGTGAAAGATAAGTACCTAGTCATAGTTTTTATAAAATTTAAAAGAGCTACTTCAATGAGATGTCTAGTAACTACAGAGTAGAGAACGCTATGAATGTTTTATAGAAACAAATTGATCTTACATAGATCATTCCTATGATTGAGACTGAACTTGGTAATAAGGACTATGAGATTTTCCAGGTTTAGGATACCAATCAGGGTACTCTGAGTTGGGGTAGGAGGAACATGGGTATTCAGAACTTGGGTATGAAGGAGGGTACTCTGAACACGGATAGGACCCGCTAGATCCTTGTTGTTGTTGTTGTTGAGAACTTGAAGAGGAAGATGCGGCTGCAGCAGCTGAACTTGGTGCAGGTCCAGATTGGTAAGTGGGTCCATGGTTCACTATAGTAGTACTACTTGGTTTAGGTTGCTGCTGCTGTTGCTGCTGCTGTTGCTGACTTGAAGAAGAAGATGATGAAGCAGCAGCTGCTGATGAGCTTGGTGCTGGTCCTGATTGGTAGGTGGGTCCCTTATTTACATAAGTGGTACTGCTTGGTGCTTGTTGTTGCTGCTGCTGACTTGAAGAAGATGATGATGATGCTGCAGCTGCTGATGATGATGATGGAGAGCTTGGTGAAGGGCAGTATTCACTGCTAGGGTATTCACTGTACGGGTATTCACTACAGGGATATTCACTTGATGGATATTCACAAGACTCTTGCCCTTGTTGTTGTTGTTGTTGTTGCTGACTTGAGGAAGATGATGACGAGGCTGCTGCTGCTGATGATGATGAGCTTGGTGCCGACCCTGATTGGGAGGTGGGTCCACTGCTTGATCCCTGTTGTTGTTGTTGCTGACTTGATGAAGATGATGATGATGATGCTGCTGCTGCTGATGATGATGATGATGGAGAGCTTGGTGAAGGGCAGTACTCACTGTTGGGGTATTCACTGTAAGGGTATTCACTGCAAGGATATTCACTAGAGGGATATTGACTTGAACCCTGTTGTTGTTGCTGCTGTTGTTGAGAACTTGATGATGATGAGGCTGCTGCTGCTGATGATGATGAGCTTGGTGCTGAACCTGATTGGGAGGTAGGTCCACTGCTTGATCCCTGTTGTTGTTGTTGTTGCTGACTTGAAGAAGATGAAGATGACGATGCTGCAGCTGCTGATGATGATGATGGAGAGCTTGGTGAAGGACAGTATTCACTGTTGGGGTATTCACTGTAAGGGTATTCACTGCAAGGATATTCACTAGAGGGATATTGACTTGAACCCTGTTGTTGTTGCTGCTGTTGTTGAGAACTTGATGATGATGAGGCTGCTGCTGCTGATGATGATGAGCTTGGTGCTGAACCTGATTGGGAGGTAGGTCCACTGCTTGATCCCTGTTGTTGTTGTTGTTGCTGACTTGAAGAAGATGAAGATGACGATGCTGCAGCTGCTGATGATGATGATGGAGAGCTTGGTGAAGGACAGTATTCACTGTTGGGGTATTCACTGTAAGGGTATTCACTGCAAGGATATTCACTAGAGGGATATTGACTTGAACCCTGTTGTTGTTGCTGCTGTTGTTGAGAACTTGATGATGATGAGGCTGCTGCTGATGATGATGATGAGCTGGGTGCTGAACCTGATTGGGAGGTGGGTCCACTGCTTGATCCCTGTTGTTGTTGCTGCTGCTGACTTGATGATGATGAAGAAGCTGCTGCTGCAGATGAGCTTGGTGCATATCCTGGTTGATAGCTACCTCCATAATTAACATAGGTGGTACTGCTTGGTCCTTGTTGCTGTTGCTGTTGCTGACTTGATGAAGATGATGAAGAAGCTGCTGCTGCTGATGAGCTTGGTGCATATCCAGGTTGGTAACTAGGCCCATAATTTATATATGTTGTACTGCTTGATCCTTGTTGTTGTTGCTGCTGCTGACTGGAGGATGATGAAGAAGCTGCCGCTGCTGATGAGCTTGGTGCATATCCTGGTTGATAACTACCTCCATAATTAACATAGGTGGTACTGCTTGGTCCTTGTTCTTGTTGCTGTTGCTGACTTGATGAAGATGATGAAGAAGCTGCTGCTGCTGATGAGCTTGGTGCATATCCAGGTTGGTAACTGGGTCCATAATTTATATATGTTGTACTGCTTGATCCTTGTTGTTGTTGCTGCTGCTGACTTGATGAAGATGATGATGAAGCTGCAGCTGCTGATGAGCTTGGTGCATATCCTGGTTGATAACTACCTCCATAGTTAACATAGGTGGTACTACTTGATCCCTGTTGTTGTTGCTGCTGCTGACTTGAAGAAGATGATGATGAAGCTGCTGCTGCTGATGAACTAGGGGAATATCCAGGTTGATAACTGGGTTCATAATTGATATATGTTGAACTGCTTGAGCCTTGTTGTTGTTGTTGCTGCTGCTGACTGGAGGATGATGAAGAAGCTGCCGCTGCTGATGAGCTTGGTGCATATCCTGGTTGATAACTACCTCCATAGTTAACATAGGTGGTACTACTTGATCCCTGTTGTTGTTGCTGCTGCTGACTTGAAGAAGATGATGATGAAGCTGCAGCTGCTGATGAACTAGGGGAATATCCAGGTTGATAACTGGGTTCATAATTGATATATGTTGAACTGCTTGAGCCTTGTTGTTGTTGTTGCTGCTGCTGACTGGAGGATGATGAAGAAGCTGCCGCTGCTGATGAGCTTGGTGCATATCCTGGTTGATAACTACCTCCATAGTTAACATAGGTGGTACTACTTGATCCCTGTTGTTGTTGCTGCTGCTGACTTGAAGAAGATGATGATGAAGCTGCAGCTGCTGATGAACTAGGGGAATATCCAGGTTGATAACTGGGTCCATAGCTAACATAGGTGGTACTGCTCGGTCCTTGTTGTTGTTGCTGTTGCTGACTTGATGAAGATGATGATGAAGCTGCAGCTGCTGATGAGCTTGGTGATGAGCCTGATTGGTAAGATGGTCCATAGTTAACATATGTGGTGCTACTAGATCCTTGTTGTTGTTGCTGCTGTTGACTTGATGAAGATGACGAGGAAGCTGCTGCTGCAGATGAACTTGGTGCACTTCCAGATTGGTAACTAGAACCACTTGAACCTTGTTGTTGTTGCTGCTGCTGACTTGAGGAAGATGATGAGGAAGCTGCTGCTGCTGCAGATGAGCTTGGTGAGTATCCAGGTTGATATTCAGGGCAGTAGTCCCCATAAGTGGAGCTGCCTGATCCTTGTTGTTGTTGCTGTTGCTGACTTGAGGAAGAGGTTGAGGAAGCTGCTGCTGCAGCAGATGAGCTGGGGGAGCTAGGTGCATATCCAGGTTGGTAACTACTTCCGCTTGATTCTTGTTGCTGTTGCTGCTGCTGACTTCCAGAAGAGGATGACGAAGCTGCCGCTGCTGATGATGAAGAGCTTGGCGCATTTACATAAGTTGTGCTGCTTGATCCTTGTTGTTGTTGTTGCTGTTGCTGACTTGATGAAGATGATGATGATGCTGCAGCTGCTGCAGATGAACTTGGCGCATATCCTGGTTCATAACTAGGAACATAGTTTATATATGTTGTACTGCTTGATCCTTGTTGTTGTTGCTGCTGCTGACTTGAAGAAGATGATGAAGAAGCTGCTGCTGCTGATGAGCTTGGTGATGAGCCTGATTGGTAAGATGGTCCATAGTTAACATATGTGGTGCTACTAGATCCTTGTTGTTGTTGCTGCTGTTGACTTGATGAAGATGACGAGGAAGCTGCTGCTGCAGCTGAGCTTGGTGCGTATCCTGGTTGATAACTTCCTCCATAATTAACATATGTGTTACTGCTAGGTCCTTGTTGTTGTTGCTGCTGCTGACTTGATGAAGATGATGATGATGCTGCAGCTGATGATGAGCTTGGTGCTGAGCCTGATTGGTAGGATGGTCCATAGTTAACATAAGTGGTGCTGCTAGATCCTTGTTGTTGTTGCTGTTGTTGACTAGATGAAGATGATGAGGAAGCCGCTGCTCCAGATGAACTTGGTGCACTTCCAGATTGGTAACTAGATCCTGTTGACCCTTGTTGTTGTTGCTGCTGCAGACTTGAGGAAGATGATGAGGAAGCTGCTGCTGCTGCAGATGAGCTTGGTGAGTACCCAGGTTGATATTCAGGGCAGTAGTCCCCATAAGTAGGGCTGCTTGATCCTTGTTGTTGTTGCTGTTGCTGGCTTGAGGAAGATGATGAGGAAGCTGCTGCGGCAGATGAGCTGGACGAGCTAGGTGCATATCCAGGTTGGTAACTACCTCCGCTTGATTCTTGTTGCTGTTGCTGCTGTTGACTTCCAGAGGAGGATGATGATGCTGCTGATGATGATGATGAGCTTGGAGCATTTACATAAGTTGTGCTGCTGGTCCCTTGTTGTTGTTGTTGCTGCTGCTGACTTGAAGAAGATGATGAAGAAGCAGCTGCTGCTGATGAGCTTGGTGCATATCCCGGCTGATAATTACCTCCATAGCTAACATAGGTGGTACTGCTTGGTCCTTGTTGTTGTTGTTGCTGCTGCTGACTTGATGAAGATGACGATGAAGCTGCAGCTGCTGAAGAGCTTGGTGCTGAGTCGGATTGGTAAGATGGTCCATAGTTAACATAAGTGGTGCTACTAGACCCTTGTTGTTGTTGCTGTTGCTGACTTGAAGAAGATGATGATGAAGCAGCTGCTGCTGATGAGCTTGGTGAAGATCCTGATTGGTAGGTAGGTCCGTAGTTTACGTAGGTAGTACTACTGGATCCTTGTTGTTGTTGCTGCTGCTGACTTGATGAAGATGATGATGAAGCGGCGGCTGCTGCTGAAGAGCTAGGTGTAGATCCAGATTGGTTACTAGAACCACTTGATCCTTGCTGTTGTTGCTGCTGGCTTGATGAAGATGATGATGAAGCTGCAGCTGCTGACGAGCTGGGTGAGTATCCAGGTTGTGAACTAGAACTGCTAGAACCTTGTTGTTGCTGTTGCTGCTGTTGACTTGATGAAGATGATGATGCTGCTGCTGCTGCTGCTCCTCCTCCTGCAGAACCTGATTCATATGATTCTTCACAGGATTCTTCATCCGATTCATAGTCGGAGCATGGATATTCAGAAGATTCATTTGATTCTTCCTGTTCCTGCTCTTGCTGTTGACTTGAAGATGCTGATGAAGATGCAGATGCTGCGGCTGAGCCTGAATTTCCATGTTGATAGTTGGGTCCGGAAATAACAGTAGTGGCGCCTTTAGATCCCTGCTGTTGTTGCTGTTGAGAACCAGAGGAAGATGAGGAAGCTGCAGCTGCAGAGCTTCCAGATCCTGATTGGGAACTAGGTGCATAGCTTGGACTTGATTGTTGTTGCTGCTGCTGTTGACTAGAAGAGGATGATGATGAAGACGAGGCTGCAGCGGCTCCACCTCCTGATTCGTTAGATTCTTCTGAGCATTCCTCAGAAGATTCATAAGATGAACAAGGATATTCCTCACTAGACCCAACTTCTCCTTGTTGTTGTTGCTGTTGTTGTGACCCCGAGGATGAGGAAGAAGCAGCTGCTGCGGCTGATGATCCTGGCGCATAGTTTGCAGAAGTACCTCCAGATTGTTGTTGCTGTTGTTGTTGAGAGCCAGATGAAGATGAGGAAGCTGCGGCTGCGGAGCTTGCAGAACCTGGTTGGGAACTAGTTCCATAGCTTCCACTTGATTGTTGTTGCTGCTGCTGTTGACTAGATGAGGATGATGATGAAGACGAGGCTGCTGCAGCTCCACCTCCTGATTCATCTGAACATTCCTCAGAAGATTCATAAGATGAATAAGGATATTCCTCACTGGACCCACCTTCTCCTTGTTGTTGTTGTTGCTGCTGTTGTGACCCCGAGGATGAGGAAGACGCGGCTGCTGCGGCTGATGATCCTGGTGCATAGCTTGGGCCATAGTTCACAGAACTACCTCCAGATTCTTGTTGCTGTTGTTGTTGTTGTGACCCAGAGGATGAAGAAGAGGCAGACGATGCAGCTGATGATCCTGGTGCATAGCTTGGTCCATAGTTCACAGAACTACCTCCAGATTCCTGCTGTTGCTGTTGTTGTTGTGACCCAGAGGATGAGGAAGAGGCGGCTGCTGCAGCTGATGATCCAGGTGCATAGCTTGGACCATAGTTCACAGAACTACCTCCAGATTGTTGTTGCTGTTGTTGTTGTTGTGACCCAGAGGATGAGGAAGAAGCGGCTGCTGCAGCTGACGATCCTGGCGCATAGCTTGGACCATAGTTCACCGAACTACCTCCAGATTCTTGTTCCTGTTGTTGTTGTTGTGACCCAGAAGATGAGGAAGAAGCGGCTGCTGCAGCTGACGATCCTGGCGCATAGCTTGGACCATAGTTCACCGAACTACCTCCAGATTCTTGTTCCTGTTGTTGTTGTTGTGACCCAGAGGATGAGGAAGATGCGGCTGCTGCAGCTGACGATCCTGGCGCATAGCTTGGACCATAGTTCACCGAACTACCTCCAGATTCTTGTTCCTGTTGTTGTTGTTGTGACCCAGAGGATGAGGAAGATGCGGCTGCTGCAGCTGATGATCCTGGCGCATAGCTTGGGCCATAGTTTACAGAAGTACCACCAGATTGTTGTTGCTGTTGTTGTTGGGACCCAGAAGATGACGAAGAAGCGGCTGCTGTAGCTGACGATCCTGGCGCATAACTTGGACCATAGTTCACCGAACTACCTCCAGATTCTTGTTCCTGTTGTTGTTGTTGTGACCCAGAGGATGAGGAAGATGCGGCTGCTGCAGCTGATGATCCTGGCGCATAGCTTGGGCCATAGTTTACAGAACTACCTCCAGATTCTTGTTGCTGTTGTTGTTGTTGTGACCCAGAGGATGAAGAAGAGGCAGACGATGCAGCTGATGATCCTGGTGCATAGCTTGGGCCATAGTTCACAGAACTACCTCCAGATTCTTGTTGCTGTTGTTGTTGTTGTGACCCAGAGGATGAAGAAGAGGCAGACGATGCAGCTGATGATCCTGGTGCATAGCTTGGGCCATAGTTCACAGAACTACCTCCAGATTGTTGTTGCTGTTGTTGTTGTGACCCAGAGGATGAGGAAGAGGCAGACGATGCAGCTGATGATCCTGGCGCAGAGCTTGAGCCATAGTTCACAGAATTACCTCCGGATTCTTGTTGCTGTTGTTGTTGTTGAGACCCAGAAGATGATGAGGATGAGGCGGCGGCTGCGGCCGGTGATCCTGGTGCATAGCTTGGGCCATAGTTCACAGAACTACCTCCAGATTGTTGTTGCTGTTGTTGTTGTTGTGACCCAGAGGATGAGGAAGAGGCCGACGATGCAGCTGATGATGCTGGCGCAGAGCTTGAGCCATAGTTCACAGAACTACCTCCGGATTCTTGTTGCTGTTGTTGTTGTTGAGAACCAGAAGATGATGAGGATGAGGCGGCGGCTGCGGCCGGTGATCCTGGCGCATAGTTTGGTCCATTGTTCACAGAACTACCTCCAGATTGTTGTTGCTGTTGTTGTTGTGACCCAGAGGATGAGGAAGAGGCCGACGATGCAGCTGATGATCCTGGCGCAGAGCTTGAGCCATAGTTCACAGAACTACCTCCGGATTCTTGTTGCTGTTGTTGTTGTTGAGAACCAGAAGATGATGAGGATGAGGCGGCGGCGGCGGCCGGTGATCCTGGCGCATAGTTTGGTCCATTGTTCACAGAAGAACCTCCAGATTGTTGTTGCTGTTGTTGTTGTTGTGACCCGGAAGATGAGGAAGAGGCAGACGATGCAGCTGATGATCCTGGTGCATTGTTGACATAGTTAGTACTGCCTCCTGTTTGCTGTTGTTGTTGTTGTTGTTGTTGTTGTTGTTGTTGGGAGCTGGATGAAGATGCTGCGGATGCTGCTGAGGCTCCTCCCGCAGACCCAGTGCCTGCATTGTTACCACAAGTTTCTCCCCCACTTCCTCCTGTTCCACTTGTTTGTTGTTGTTGTTGCTGTTGTTGTTGAGAAGTCGATGATGACGCTGCGGAGGCAGCTGATGCGGCACTTCCTTGGCCACCGGACTTACTTGATTTCCCACTTTGCTGCTGCTGCTGCTGTTGTTGTTGTTGTTGTGAAGTAGAGCTAGATGACGCTGATGCGGAGCTTCCATCTTGGCATTGTTCTTGGTTCTGATTTGATGTTCCTCCACCTGGAACGCTAGGTATACCTGGTACACCCGCACCATTCAGTATTCCATTACTATTACCTTCGTTACTTCCGTAGCCTTCACCTCCAGCATATGACCCGGCTCCTGAGCCGGCACCTGCACCGGCATTTGCGCCTGCTCCTGCACCGGCATTTGCGCCTGCTCCCGCTCCGTAGCCCTCAGCAACGTTGGAGCTACCCACAGGATTTCCTCCTGCTCCAATTCCTCCATTTCCGATTCCATTATTATTTCCGTCATTGCTACCATACCCACCATAATCTTCGGAGCTGGGTCTACCTTGTACACTAGCTAAAATGCAGAGGCAGCCTATCAGAGATAAGGACAATTTAACCATTTCTTCCGTCGAGCTGTGAAAAATAAACAGAAAAATAAGTTTTTAAATTCCATTTTTTTTTTTTTTTCCCAGAAATAAATATGAATGTAAGTTTGTCAAGGAAGAGAAAAGGTTCATTAATAAAAACTCGAGAAGCATAATTTTTTAGTGGCGTAGAACATAGGTAAGTAAATAGATAATTCGAGAAAGTATGTATTTTTCTGAAAACAATGAACTGTGAAGGAAAAATTAAGACTTGGACACTTAATCATTATACTTACATCAGTATTTCTTACAGACAGAAAGTCTCAGCGGCTATTGGAAGAAAAACTACTTCGTATACTGATGTATACAGAGAAAAGTAGGTACCGTCAAACTTTCATTAAAATACCTTATATGTACATGAATACTCGTACTAAAAATTATTTTGTACGGTAGATAAACTGAATTCAAACCCAAAATTCTACTTCAATTTATACTCTTTCGGTTGTCCCTTCCATTGGGTATTTCTCCCCAAGCCCGGATACCTATCGCAGTTTAACGTAGTTTTTGGAAGCGCGTTACGTTCTTATCTTCTCGATAAATCGTTTTTAATTCTTATCAAAAGACAATAGAATAGTGTATGATGATAAAACCTTTGGCTTCAGTCATAAAATGTATTATAACGATTTTATTTTTCACCTGATATCGAATGAGGAAGCTCCGAAACAAAGTCATACTTGTGCATTGTACGTACCAAGTCCAGCTGCAATGACATAAACAAATTTGCTTTCAGTTTCTACCGGTTAGTTTATTCACTGAAAAATTGGAGATTCTACGCATGAAGTAGTAACGATCTCGGCCATTTGTAATTCAGTCTGAATGAAATATATTAGTGGATAGCTTGCGAACCCGAAGAAAAAGGCTCGATTCTTTTTCTTCTGCGAAAAACTAGATTTTTCCCTGGGATCGATGAACGCAATTTTTGATACGTTTTTGTTCCCCTTCCTGTAGCCTCGTTTTGTAGACTGATCAAATGATTAAGTCGTAGAGCTCGACTGGATAAATGCGATTTTCGTGAGTACTTGATATGTTCTTAATTAGTAGATAAAAATTACATATTTTCCAGCATCAAAACGTTAGCAACTTTCACAGTTGGGGTGTACCTCCTCAGGAGGTCTTATAAAATTCCTCCGGGCTATAAACGTCTTCGATTTACGAAGTCTTAACATGCATCATTTGATAGCACAATTTTAAATTGAAATAGTTGATTGAGAGTTTTGCAGGAGTGATACTGTTACAATAAATAATGCATTGAGATAGCACTCAGGATGGTGCAAATGGCTAATGCACTTTAATGTCTTTAGCGTCCAATCAGGTATAAAATTAGCGTTCGATTGCATCCATTTTCGTTTCATTAATATCCATAAATTTCAGGCGAAGGACGATGTAGTCATTTAATGAGATATGTACCGCGCTTTTGAGCTGGCCATTGAATTATACTCGAAAAGTTTGCGAGTTACCAAAATATTGAATCTTCAACTGTGAAGCTTGAGGTGAGTGGTCTTGTGATTCTAAAGAGAAAAAAGTGAAAACGAATTACTCGAAATGAGAAATTGATTGAAGAGTCTGATTACGTTGAAATGGTGCTCGATTAATAGAGTTTTGAAAATACTCTTAGAGGTAGGCTAGGTAAATTATTTAAAAAAGTTGGTCGTCGTTTATTGGACTAGATTAGATTTCCAGATGAGACAAGGTAATGTCCACTTGATGTATTGAAACTCATTTTTCAAGCATAATTTTGTCTTAATCGCATTTTTTTCTGGATCCTCATTAGATGTGCAACGACTAAAAATAAAAAACTAATAACTCACTGCGTCACATGGTTCGAAAGTCAAAATCTTTTCATGTTCCATGGTATAGCTCAGTACCCTCTCCACTTTCTATGGTTTGGAGGTCGAAATTTCTTACTGGGAGAGGGGGGAATGCAATGGAAATCGTTTTGCCCAGGTGCCATTTGCTGACTGTAAGGTTTTTTGGGAAAATGTCCAAACTGTTCGATCTTAACCTGAACCTACAGAAGATTTTTCCACGTTTTCTGTCTTTTTTGAACTTTTCTAACTATCGGGTATTTGTTTTCATAAGTGGGAGACTTAGAAGAGTTATGATTTTTGAATACGAAACGCTTTCGGAGTATTTTTGACCATCAGACGAGCTAAGTTCACATATATGAAGCGAGATACGTGAGAAATTCTCAATTTCAAGCTATTTATGATAGTAAGAATAATTGAATCCTCAGATTAATGTACAAATCATATTGATACAAAGGAGTGGTCGCGGTACAAGGCACGTAAGTATGGACCCCGTGCCTTGTGCCTCTTCCTCCTTTGTAAGTAAAATATTTCGAACCCATGAGAGGACTCGGAAAAATTTCAAATTTTGAGCTCTATCGATGGGACAGAGACCCCGACCAACGAGCTGCATTAAAGTTGAAGACTTGGAAAAACAAAACTCGCGGGTTCTTTAACAGAGTTGAATGAGAGGTGAAGGAAATCTGTTGGGTGAGAAACATATAAAAGACTTGAAATTTCGACTTTCAAACTTTTATATACGATAAGAGGGGGGCTCAAAGAAAGGACTAGTTCCTCTAAAATCAAAATTACGGTCCTGAAAAGTTCACCCATTAAAGGAGTTGAGCTTCGAAAAATTTCTAACGCCTAGCTATGACAGGAGAGGGACTTGGGAATAGACCGATATTCCAAAATTTTCCGAGTCTAACCTTCTTTTGAGCAGGTAAATTTCATAAACAGCTCAGTAGTCAAAATTTTTCCAAGTCCAATGCCTTTACCGGGTTAGATCAGGTTCAACGTCTCTTTCTATCAAATATGTATACTACGTATATCGATACGGCTTGGAAGTCGGAATTTCAATTTCTAATTCCCCTTCTGTCTTACGTCGAGCTCCATACTCGAAATTCTTTTCAAGTCCCACTCTTTCGATAAATGAAATTTTCCAAGTCCTCCTCCAATTATATATAGGTAGCTCAATATCCAACCTTTATTAGGGCAGGTCAGTTTCTGCGGGATGGCAGACTGCGGATCGCCAAAATTTTTGAAAGTTTTTGAACAGGTTACCGGAGAAAATTTGATTTTCGTGCTGTATATGATAGGAGAGAAACGTGGAAAGGTGTCGATTTCGAAGTTTGAAATGATATGAGGGAGGGGGGGGGGATTTGTAGAAATCCGATAATTTCAACTCTAGATTATCGAAACTTTTTCTAAAAGCGAATATGGCACAAAAGTTGGATTTTTACCAGTCCCCCGCTTGTTGTATATAGCTCGAAATTCAACACTTTGACATATTTCATGTCTTTGCTCTGGTCTCATCCTTATGGGAACAAATCTGCGAGTCCGTGTTCGTGAGTCCGAGCCCCCCCCCCCCCCTCTCGAAAGGGACCTAGAAAAATTCCGAGATTTTCTCAGGAGTGATTCTGAAATCTGTGAGTCCGAGCCCCCCCCCTCTCTGTTGTTTCTAGCTTATCCTAACATAATGAAAAGGCGTAGGCTAGATTTATACTAGGCTAAGAAAACGCTGAGAGCCATTATGAAGCTATTAGCTTGTGACGTCATAGGTTCGGTGACGTCATAAGTCGGTGACGTCATAAGTCGTTAATCCTGGTCCGCTTACATACATCTGAAACATACTAAAGCGGGACGAACGAGTGGAGCGAGTGAGGCCCCCTAATCTCAGCCGCTCTGAAGCCTTAGCCTAGAATTCTAAAATATTTTTGTCTCGCAATATCCACAACATATCTGATTGAGCAAAATTTCGAAAAGATATGAAACATGTTCGTTATCTTTTCGGCTGCGCCAAGAAATCCAATACCCCTTAATCATTCTCTCTCCCTCTCCCTGCTGATTCTTTCACTCACCTACCGTTAGACTATTCATCTTTTTCCATGACCCTTTTTACCAAGGTAGGTTAAGTTACCGACCGGCTGCCGCAGCACACCCGACATTCTTCCCAAATCTTGATAGGAAACCTGTTCGTTGGGCGGGAAGAAGATGCGCTTTGAAGTTTTTGACGTCCCACCGTGCACTGTCCGACGTCTGGCAAGAACTGACTTACCGTAATAAGAGACTTGAATAACCTCAGCTTATTTGTACTTCGGCCCAAATTTTCTCAAGTTCCAAGGTCATAGTCGTACCTCATTTTTCGCCTAATACAGCCTAGTATGAAACTTAACCCAGACCTACTTTGTACTCCAGTCATGGGCAAACTACGGCCCGCGGGCCAAATCCGGCCCGTGACACGATTCTGAAATTTTGAATTACAGATGTAAAGTAGCTTGTCAAGGTTGAGTAGACAGTCATATCTTCTGTTCTTTGTATGAAGGAGTCTTAAATCGCGCTTTGTATAATATCAGGTCTTGCCATATTGCTAGTGTAGCTAGAGTCAGTTCGCAGTTCACTTCAACCGTAGTCTGTGTCTTATGCTCATTTCGCTATCTCAAGTTTTCGCTTTTGTAATCTTTGTTAAATTTTGATCTCCACAATAATGAGCAAAAAGCGTAAAATTGATTCTGAGTGCCGTACTTTTAAAAATGAGTGGACTTGGAAATATTTTTTCACGCCCCTTAAAGATAAACCTGTATGCCTCATTTGCAATGAAGCTGTAGCTGTGAACAAGAAATTCAACATTTCGCGACACTTTCTGACAATACATAACAGCTCCACTTATGAAGCCATGACTGGAGAAGATAGAAAGCGCAAAGCCAGTGGTTTACGAAGACAAATGTCAGGTCAGCAACATATTTTGCGAGCAGGTGTTTTCCGCAATGAAGCTCCGCAAAAACAGCGTCAGAAATAGACTGACAGACCAGCATTTAGCTGAGCTACAGAGAATCAGCTCATTCCAGTTCGAACCCGATTATGAAAAACTTTTAGGAGCACAGTCGCAGTTTCACTTGTCGCACACCCTCTTTTCATCCAATTAACCAGTTTGTATTTATTTGGCATGCGTTTTTCGGAATAGAAGTTTGTTTGATTTAAATTTTAGAAAAAAAAGTTCATTATTTATAACTAGTTTTGTAACTGAAAAAATGTACCTTTTTTCATTTTTTTTTCATACGGCCCGCGTACTTTCCGTTTTTTTGCATCCGGCCCGTCCTCGAAAAAGATTGCCCGCCACTGGCCTAGTATATGAAAAATTAGTGCACCGAGTTCGCGGATGACACTTATATGGGATTTGGAGTTTTTGTTCTAGCGCAAAAGCATAATACGTTAGATGTATCCTTCGGAAGTATGAGAGTTGTATCTTACTTCTAGCCTAAACCCAAATTTTTTACGACTTTTCTGAGTTGCGTAGTATCTTCGTGTTTCTTTTCTCAGCGCGGTGTTTGGTTTCTCTCTCTTCGGATTATAGTTTTGATTAGGGAGGTCTGAGGAAATTAGTAGAGGGATTAGCCCCATCTTACCTTTCCCTCGGCTACGTGTCCACCGCTTCCTCTTTTGGTATCTAATCGTATTGCTCTCTTAGTCTGTTCAGTAATTCTCTTAGTCTGTTTAGTAATACTTGGTTTGAAGTCAGTTTGATTTTCTACCAATCATTAGGTGGTTTTGATTTCCAAGTATATCATCCCATCATTGCGTAGGATTGGTTACCAATGAAACTGCCTGAGAACTTGAATATATCAGCATTTTATAGGCTTAGAAGACTGAGATACTCTCGAAAAAACCGTCACGGTATTTTGTTATGCTTGATGACGTTATCAGCGACTCGACAGAAGAATTAAAGAACAGAAAAATTTCGATCTTCGCTACTTTGGGACTGTATTTTAGCTTTCATTATAGCAGGCACAACATTACTGCTATAGTCTCCATACAGTATAGGCTAAATTAATGACTGTTTCTCAAAAAGAAAATGTTTTATTGGTTTATTATAAGAAGGAAAGACTTTTTTCTCCATCAGAAAACAAATTTTATTATGCCGACGTTTTGACCGACCTAGCGGCCTTCTTCAGGAGTTCTTATAATACATGGCTGTTACTTTTGGTCCTGTTTCCTTAGCCTTTATTATACTAGGCCTAACACAAAGCATACTAGAGTTCATCCTACCCCTAATATTGGGTTCTGTAACGATATCCTAGGCTTCACTTTATAGACTTAGAAAAATTTCAACCTTTGCTACTTTATAAGTTAGCCTTAGCCGGTTTAACCGAGATCATTTAGGATCGCTTAGAATGATTTCCCCTAGAGTTAGTTTGGCAGTGAAGGTTTCGCTTCAATATAGATAGTCAGTAATATCATTGGTATCGAATTTCCTTGCTGATAAGTTCGAGTACACCTCGAAGTTATGGCCCAACTGACCTTGTCAAAGATTCATGAATGCCGACCAAGTATTATTTTCCTTGCAGAATTTGTCAAAGTTTTCCATGATCGGCTCAAAGATGATAGTTTGAGAGTTAATAACTTACTTGGTAACTTCTTTGTCCTAAGTTTATTAATTTTATTTTTGTCAATTGAAACCATCTCAAATTAGCGAAACTTTCACACATCGTTTTATTCGTTTGTGCCCAAATCGTCGAGGTGTGAAAGTATCGCGCAATTGGAGATTTTCACCGTGCTTCAGCTGTCATCGCGGGAAAATATAATGGATTATTTTCCATATTCTCAGAATTCAGAAATGTTAAACAATATTGTCGGTATTCTTCGTTGAAAAACTTGTTGTTCGACCGTTGACGTATGGCGGAGGATAATTTGAAAGAAGAACTCTATATCGTTTTTACGCTCGTGCGATGCATTGTAAAATTTATGACCTTTGGTAAAATTTCGACGTACTGTATAACGACATGGCACACCCTGCAAAGATACTGTATTTTTAACTCCGTAATCACCTTGCACGGTGGCACGATTTTTTTGTCGCATCATTGAACTTGCTCATTGATGAAGTCATCTACACAAATGCATTCTTGAAAAATATTCTTTCTTGAAAACGTCGAAAGGTAATTTTCAACACTTTTTGGAACTTTTACAAAATTTTTATAAAATCTATTTCTATTGATAATTGGTGCCCGATAAAAATTTCATTTATAGATTTTGAAGAAACTACGCAAAAGTTGACTTCTCGTTTTTACTCGTAGATACGAACACGTTAATGCATTTTACTCAAACTCACTCGAATGATTCACTCGAACTTTCTGAAATTAGGCGTCCAACAATTAATATTCTCTAACATGAATCTAAACTACTTTATGAGTTAGCCTTTAATACCTCAGCCGCAGAGCCCGACATACTCCTGATACATAATACGCCAGGGCCGGTGAGAGAGACAGCCATAAACCTGTACTAGGTAGTTCAAGCGAAACTAGGCTAAAAATAAAGGCGAAGTAACAGAGGAAGTGAGTTTGCCTAATATACCGCAACTAGGTATCTACAGATACACGGGGACGTTACTACAACGTTATCATGATCGAGATAGACGCATCAAATAATACCGACATATTTCATCCAATTGTAGTCCACAGTACTAGGGAAGAGAAAAGCGATGGGGTGAGCTAGTTAGCCTTTGAGATGGAAGAACCGAGGAGACATGTGATAGTGTGTTACGATTTCATGGCAAAATATTCGGTCACTGCCCGGCCTCTAGAGACTTACGACCTTGAATTGGATTTTCAATAGAAATTTCCACCGATCGACCGTGCGCAAATCTCATCCAACTTTAACTAAAGACTTACGAAAATTTGAAACTTGGGAAATTTTGGACTGTGGTTACCTATCGATGTACGACATGAAAAAATTCCAACCTTTAAGAGAGGGACTTGATAAATGTAGAGTTCTGTATTTCTACAGTTGTGGGACGACGTTTAACTCAGATTTATGATTAAAGGATCTTGAAATAATTTCACTATGGCCGACTTGGACGAATCTCCAACTATGAACACACATAGCCGGGCCATTTACCTACACGACGAGTGGGACTCGTAGTGCCAAGCTCATAACCCTCATAGAAACATGGGATTTGAAACATCTCACAATTGAGAGGAGGGTGGTTCATTCAATGTATCTCACATGGGACGGACGCTCTTCTTCCAGATACGTCCTCAAATTGTAGTTTGACCTAATGTCTTGCTTCACACGTCATAAATACACGCTGCTTGTATTGTTTTCCGCGATATTTTCCGAGAACCATAAAAGCCAATTCATTTTATGGATTATCGTTCGAAAAAATAAATAAATAAATATTGTCGAGTTTTAAGAAAACTGAGTTTTATTGCAGCCAGACAAGGTAACGCGCTTCGTGGTGCAATTTTCCGCGTAAATATTCGTTCATGTGGTTGTTCGGCTTTAATGAGCATCTAGTGCTCCATGAAATTCTTTTTAGGGCATTGGCGAACTCTTTAGTAATCAGAGAGCTATAAGGAACGGCTGTTATTACCTTTTTCGTCTCAGATTTCAACTGTCTTTTTTGAACGTGCGCATTCACGTGAAAGAAATTAAAAACAGATCAGTATCAGAGTCCATCATTCGGAATTGTGGGAAATAAAATTCATGACTCTAATCCCTTCGGGGCCTACGAAATTATTTTAATTCACTATATCATGTCGTTTGTGTATTGAGAATAGGAGTCACATTTTGTGATCTGTTTTTTTTCCAGCCTTTCCATTGTGCATTTTGGCGGGAGACCCGCCATCCGTTTAGTTACTGGGGGCCTTCAGAGGAATTCTGTCCGCGTAGGCCTAACGTTGGGGGGCATAACGCTGGGACTTGAAAAAATTCGTGACCTTCTATGGGCTAGTATATGGACTTTGAGAAATTTTGAGCTCTTCTATACCCTTTATTAGCTAGTATAGGGATTTAGAAAAATTTCGAGCTCTTCTATGGGCTATTATAGGGACTTGAAAAAAATTCCAGGCTCTTCTATACACTCAGCTTTCCATCATCAGCCGCGGGTCTCCCGCAACTCTTGAACCCTGAGCAAGAGCCTGTAAATTTCTATTTGTATGAAGTACTATTCATCGTTTGCTCACACAGAAACATTCTTTCTTTCTATCTTCAGAGAAGATGGAACCATTGCGGCCCCACATTGTATTCTCAACGGTCATGTAAATCACATTCCTCCTATATCATAAACGTACTGAAGATACAATGTCCTCTATTTGGCATGCGTTTTATCATCATCTTCCTTACTCGACTATTGAATCTTTTTACTTTTCGAAGTATCTGATGTTCCAGATCTAGAACTCCAACTCTTTGGAGGTGATCACTTGGGCTTTTTCCTTAGAGTCAGTTTATGATGAACTATTGCACTCTTTCAGATGGAAAAATAGAGTTTGGGCCCACTCCACATGAAGACATCTCCTGAGGTACTATCTCTCTTTACATGGCGGTTAGTCTCAAACAACGTCCCAATGCTCAGTCAATGAGGCTCTTTTTGGCTGACAAGCTCGAAGTTCAAAATTTTTGAAAATCCCATGTTTCATGTCTTTGCTCTGGTCTCATCCTTGGGAATTTTCACTGTGGCAGTGATTCTCAAATCTGCGAGTCCGAGTCCGTACTAGGCTTAGATAGCGTTGAGAGCCATTATGAAGCTTTTAGCTTGTGACGTCATAAGCCATTAATCCTGACCCGCTTACGACATCTCAAACATACTAAAGCAGACTTACACTAAGCCAAGGAGCGAGTGAGGCCCCCTAATCTCATCAGTCTTGAATATACTAAAGTAGACTTGTACTGGACCAAGAAGCGGGACGAACGAGCGGAGCGAGTGATGAGGCCTCCTAATCTCATCAGTTTGAAATATACTTACTAAAGTAGACTTACACTAGACCAAGAAGGCTCATTAGCCTAAAATATTCCGAAGTAGACTTATACTTGATCAAGAGAGTGTGCCGCTCTAAAGCCTTAGCCTAGAACTCCCAAATATTTTTGCCTCGCATTATCCACAACGTATCTGATTGGGCAAAATTTCGAAAAGACAACAAGGAACATAATCTTTATCTTTTTGGCTGCGCCAAGAAATCCAATACCCACGTGAACTTTGACTCTGATGTAGATATGTAGCATTATTTTTAAGGGGGAGGGGACAACTCTCGGGGGTGATGCCCGCAAATTTTGAAATCAGGGGTTAAAGTTCAGGAAACACCCGGGAAGACATATTCCGGGGTAGGGTTCAACTCGCAAGAATGGTGCGACCTCGCAAATTTAGGATTTAGGCGCTAGGACTCACGAATCTTCTTTTGACTATATATTTGAACAGCTCTATAGTTACAATATATTACATATTTGAATGAAAGCTCGAGGTCTAAAATGTTCAAAAATCGTTTTCGACTCTTTGAGATATGAAATTTTGGCGGGAAACCTGCCATCGTTGTTTGTGTAGATACATCCGGGCTCAAGTGACCAGGACCTAATTTCAGAAATTTTTCAATAAGGAACCTGTTATTCATCTAAAAAATACATATGAGAGCTACAATTTTCATCATCTGCATTTTTCTGCATAAGAGTTGGTTTTGCATGCGTAATGCCTATGGGCAAGAATTCCATACCTTTTAGAGCATTCTAGCACGGCCGTGATTCTAGCAATCGCCACTAGCACTTCTACTGGGTTCCGGATTTGCAAATTCAGAATGCAGCCGCAGCACGGAGAGAACACCTAGTGTTGGGAACTATCGACAGACTATCGATATTATTGATAATTTTTGGAAAAAATTATTGATAAAAACTATAGTTTGAGAAACTATAATATCGATAGTTTGAAAATTTTTCTTATTCTTACCAAAATCACAAAATTGGCGGGAATTTTACTAAAAACAGAATATTTGAAAGAAAGAGAAACTGCGCCAAATCAATGACTGAAGGTCAGTCAGGCGGCACCAGTTGTGCAATGGGTGTGACACAACGTTTTTATGGTATTTCTTAGTCACTCCCATCATCTGGTAATACTGAAATGCATTCCTCGACAGGTTCTTTAAAAAAAAAAACAACGATCATGAGAAAGGTATCTATCCTATGACTGGTATAGGTATTTTTCTCCTGATCGATCGATAGTTTTAAGAAAAACTATCGGGACTATCGATAGCATGAAACTCTCGCCCATCACTACAACACAAAACTGATTGTATTCCAGTGTAGGGTGCTGCTTTTATGTACCTATATTAGGCTGTTGACTGCATCCATTCATCTTGTGAGATTTTTCTGATATTTTATTTTCTGAATGATCTAATTAGTACGTGGAATTTTCTTGTATTGACACGTGACAGTAATGAAACCACTGGTCTATTTTCAATATCAATGTCAATAATCAATTCCTAAAAATCGATTAAAATATCGATATTAAATACCAATATTAGACATCCATGTTTGATATCGATATTAGATTGATGTTTGATAATGTTATTGAATTCTTTTCCACCTCCAAGATGTAGAAAGGCAATGAATAGGGTTGTAGTGTTACGCGCATGCGCGTGCGTTGAAAATGCGGAACGTATTAGTGAGCGACGAGTGAACGCGACTGTCCAGCGCCAGCTGGGTCTTCGATGACAACGTAAGTTAAATGAAAGTGTCTCATTAAAAAACCCCAGTTGCCAAAATGTTTTTGCTAATTTGGATGTAGAAAATGACTCGAGGTAAAAGCCAATGAAAATCAATCAGCTGTGAAATCTTATTGCAAAACCTCTGTATCCTTCCAATTTTTACAGTTTTCCTTGTGAAAGAATAGTCCCTTTTTTATTTAGTTTCCCTCAAATCTCCGTTATTGTCTTGGATACTACTGTGTTGTTCTATGTGTATGAAGACAGAGAACAACAAATGAGGACAAACGAAGACAAACAATTAAGATGAATAGAATGGACATGGCAGTTCATGGGGTTCCTGGAATGAGACTTCAAATTCTATCATGGCGAGCCATTGTACTGTGAAAGAAAAATTAAAGGGTTTAGGAGTCCTGGGAATCAAAATATTAGGATCCTACAAATTGACGATTGAAAGAATCGAGTTTTTGCCCTGGAACACTCACCGGTGGTGTGCAACACCGAAAGAAGAGAGACACGCGCACCCAGAAGAGGGGTGAGGGAACTTGGACTCGATACTATGAGAAGAAAGAGGACTCAAACATATTTTGACCTTCGAGCAATAGTTAAGAATTCCAAACATCGTGCTGTATCATGAGGTAGAATAAATTTCGACCCTACATATATCGAGGGGGGGGGGGGGCTTCGAAATATTTCAACCATTGAACTGCACAGAAGGGAGTTACGAATTTCGGCCCTAAGACGGGGAGAAATTATACTCAGACTCACTTGAAAACCTTGATGTTTGAACAGCAAATCTTTGGAAGGGAGATTTTGTGCTGTATACGAAGGATACGAGGAGGGATTCAAAAAAACTACGACTGTTCAGCCATATATGTATCAGGAGGGGGTTTGAAAAAGTCGATTGAGATACAGAAACAGTTCGTTTGAGTAATAAAAAATGATTAAATACTAGAAAAGTGTGCTTGTAAAGTTCGATGAACCTTCAAGCATTCGACTTTTCCTTTTTCTACTATCATTGTACAAGTTATAAAATGAACGTTCAACCCGGGCTCACTTTCTCCAATTCTGTTTTACGTGCGCTAATATTATTCTACGATTTACTGCGTCTTTTAGTCGCGTGCACTACTTCCCTTTTTTTCCCTCAAGGACACCCAAAGTCTTCAATAGTACGTAAAAATTTGTGTTAATCGTCGAACTTTGCTTATCGTGTGCACTATCGAGATTATTCATTTCTTCACTCTTCGTCGTTATAGGTCCCTATATTTTTATTTCCAATCAACGAAAGTATGTCGCGTTCGCGTCCTATTGGTTGGAATACGATGGGGTAGATAAACTTCGTGAAAAAATTTTTTTAATATATTTTTCAATTAGAGCTTAATGTTGAAACGCTTTTACACACCTGAATGCCAAAAAGGTTGGTTAATGGTCTCACAACTTTATTGAGTACTAAATTTTAGTTGTACGCTTAAATTGTGTGTAGAATGTATAGTACTCAATAAGGTTGTCATAACTTGATTAAACTGTTTCACTTGCACGTCGTCAGATTTTCTTAATATCCTCATCATTAAATTCCGTTTTTCAATGAAGTAATCGTCGCAGGTGATGAATTCTAGTTGCACTCCCGCACCAAAGAAGTGGCAACTCGAGAATATTTTTAAAACATTCAAGAGAATGTACTAATATAGAATGTCATTTGATTAAATCTCGTCTACAAAGAGGATATTTTATGAGTTTTTCATAAACCCTCTATTTCTTTTCCAATTGCAGGGACCTTTAGTTCCTTTTATCAATATATCAGTTACAGCTGAAGGGAGCATGAACTGTTAGACCACGTCCATACAGCTTTTCATATTATTCACCGTCTCACCAGAAGTAATTTTGTCTTTCTTCAGGAGCTTCTTTTTTGCACTGATTTATCGCAAACTGCTTTGGTAATCTGTCTTTAGACGTACAAATCTTGTTCAGTTTTATCCTCAGAAGTCTCTTTACTTTTCTCGACTTTCTTTCATGTTTCACTTCAACTATTCCAGTGCGAGTATTCAAAATGTGTGAGGGAGGTGAATCCTGAGACACATTTTGGAGAGAGAGAGAAGTCTTTTCCCGATCTCTCCTCCAAATCCAATAGTCATTTTCTCCTCGAACTCAAATCGCATCCATATTCTCTTGTAATTTTTCAATAGAAAAGATACCAAGTCTCGTGGTGGAAGAATGACCGACGCCCCCACGAAGGGAATTATGTAGAAAGTAGAACTAGAGGTAGAGAATTTGAAATTATTTATAGATTGTATGGCGGGGCTATAAGTTTATGACGATCATTCGAAGAGAAATGCGCTCTTATCATTACACCTTACTTTGCTGAATTACAAAACACGGAAATACGACGTTGGTCAAAAAAATCATACCACCTTCACTTGACCGCCACGATTGTCGCGAAAAAATTGTTTAGGAAAGTTCTGAGCTTTCCGAAGGATACCATCAGAGTCAAAGTTCACGTGAGTATTGGATTTCTTGGCGCAGTCAAAAAGATAAAGATCATGTTTCATGTCTTTTCAAAATTTCGCCCAATCGGATATGTTGTGGATAATGCGAGACAAAAATATTTGAGAGTTCTAGGCTAAGGCTTTAGAACGGCACACTCGCTTGATCTAGTTCAAGTCTACTTTGGAATATTTTAGGCTGATGAGCCTTCTTGGTCTAGTGTAAATCTACATTAGTATATTTCAAGCTGATGAGATTACTGGGCCTCGCTCGCTCCGCTCGTTCGTCCCGCTTCTTGGTCCAGTACAAGTCTACTTTAGTATAATTCAGGCTGATGAGATTAGGGGGCCTCACTCGCTCCGCTTGTTCGTCCCGCTTCTTGGTCTAGTACAGTCATGGGCAAACGAGTCCAATCCGGCCCGTGACACGATTCTGAAATTTTGAATTACAGATGTAAAGTAGCTTGTCAAGGTTGAGTAGACAGTCATATCTTCTGTTCTTTGTATGAAGGAGTCCTAAATCGCGCTTTGTATAATATCAGGTCTTGCCATATTGCTAGTGTAGCTAGAGTCAGTTCGCAGTTCACTTCAACAGTAGTCTGTGTCTTATGCTCGTTTCGCTATCTCAAGTTTTCGCTTTTGTAATCTTTGTTAAATTTTGATCTCCACAATAATGAGCAAGAAGCGTAAAATTGATTCTGAGTGCCGTACTTTTAAAAATGAGTGGACTTGGAAATATTTTTTCACGCCCCTTAAAGATAAACCTGTATGCCTCATTTGCAATGAAGCTGTAGCTGTGAACAAGAAATTCAACATTTCGCGACACTTTCTGACAAAACATAACAGCTCCACTTATGAAGCCATGACTGAAGAAGATAGAAAGCGCAAAGCCAGTGGTTTACGAAGACAAATGTCAGGTCAGCAACATATTTTGCGAGCAGGTGTTTTCCGCAATGAAGCTCCGCAAAAACAGCGTCAGAAATAGACTGACAGACCAGCATTTAGCTGAGCTACAGAGAATCAGCTCATTCCAGTTCGAACCCGATTATGAAAAACTTTTAGGAGCACAGTCGCAGTTTCACTTGTCGCACACCCTCTTTTCATCCAATTAACCAGTTTGTATTTATTTGGCATGCGTTTTTCGGAATAGAAGTTTGTTTGATTTAAATTTTAGAAAAAAAAGTTCATTATTTATAACTAGTTTTGTAACTGAAAAAATGTACCTTTTTTCATTTTTTTTTCATACGGCCCGCGTACTTTCCGTTTTTTTGCATCCGGCCCGTCCTCGAAAAAGATTGCCCACCACTGGTCTAGTATAAGTCTACTTTGGTATGTTTCAGATGTTGTAAGTGGACTAGGATTAACGACTTATGACGTCACAAGCTACTAGCTTCATAATGGCTCCCAACGTTTTCTCAGCCTAGAGTATAAATCTAGCCTAAGCCTTTTCATTATATTAGGATAACCTAGAAACTACAGAGAGAGGGGGCTCGGACTCGGACTCACAGATTTCAGAATCACTCCTGAGAAAGCCTAGTATATATTACCATTGCGCGTTCTTTAATTGAAGATGTCCTAACTCTTCAATCTATATCAAATGCAAAACTTATGGTGTGACAACAATTTTTTAGTCACTGAATTTGGGGTAGCCAATCATACGCATGCTATCAAATCTTGGAGTAGTCAACTACCATAATTTCAAATTTTGTTATTTATCATGCAGACTTTTTTCTTCTTTTCAGATTCACTCTACAAGGCAACGAGACCAAAAAAGAAGATGAGAATTTGGAACGCGTATCCCGAAGAAATTACCTTCTTCCCTGTACGTTTATGATACTTCCTATACTTGACGGTATAAATATAGCTGTCAAGTGAATACGTGTGTAGATGATTATTATTTCTGACAAAGAAGTAACCGAAATTTCTAGAATTTTCAAGTGATATTCGAAAAAGGGTGTGTGTAAAAGGCGGGAAAAGTATCGATAACAATGATTAGACTACATAATTATCCTAAGCAGGGTATTCGGTAATAATTTCTAGTACTCTATATCGAAGGAAAATGTTAACAACATGCTTCATTTGAGACAAAAAAAATTATTTACCGGAAATACTTTATTTTCATCTTACTGATAACAGTTCTGAAAACTATTATTCTTGCAGTCGAACTTAATTTATGCTAGGTACTCTACGAATATATTAATTTTTCTATGGATATAAGAGTGATTCTACCAGGAAAGGAGGGCGCAGATAGTTAAATATGAAATGGTCCCAGAAATAGTATATTTCTATACAAGGCGGTAAAAGAAACGTTAAACCTTTCGATACCGCCTTGTATTAGGAAGATGGTTTTTCTAATAAATGATGTTAAAATCTTCAAAAAACAAAATTAAAACGGAGAAGCAATAACGCAAAAACAATTGAACAAAACTACGCTGAACAAACAATCGTTCTTTAACGAATCATTGTCAGCTGATACTCGAACGCTATTGGCTAATTCATTTTTTCTTCACACTTTCCTAGTCGATGGTAAAAATCAATTTTACCTGCATGTATTCGATGATCAAAACGGCGTTTTAACATCATGTATTAGGAAAAGAACTTTCTTTTTTTTCGCCTTTTTTTCTGCACCTGGAAAAGTCAGGGAATTACATCTTGAAAAAACTTGGCCACCTCGCCCTCTAGTCCAAGCCTATTTCAGAGTATCCAGACAATAGACAAGCATTCTTACAGCTAAATTAGTAGTATCGATACTCGTATAAGTTTCAAAGGGAAACGATCCTTTTTCATGGAAGAGCAAAAATTTTGAGATAGTGAATTAAAAAAAAAAAAACTCACGGGTTCTTTGACGGAGTTAAATGAGGGGAGGCAGGGAACCTGTTTTATGAATCTTATGGTGTTTGGAACGTTGTATATCTCGCTTTTGAAGGGGCTATGTCAATTGGTGAAAGGAGTATAGCATATCTAGTTACTTGAAGGAACTATTTTAATCGGGCTATCAGGGCTGCCAGATCTACGGATTTTCAATCCCCGAAAAAAAAAACTTTGATTGCTTGTTTGTCGTCATTTTGTGAGATTATCGCCCATAAGGTCGAGTCAATCTAGATATTTTGGGTATTGGATTTCTTCGCGCAGCCAAAAAGATAAAGATCATGTTTCATGTCTTTTCAAAATTTTGCCCAATCTGATATGTAGTGGATAATGCGAGACAAAAATATTTGGGAGTTCTAGGCTAAGGCTTCAGAGCGGCACACTCGCTTGATCTCCTACTTTGTAATATTTTAGGCTAATGAGCCTTCTTGGTCTAGTGTAAGTCTATTTTAGTATATTTCAGGCTGATGAGATTAGGAGACTTCACTCGCTCCGCTCGTTCATCCCGCTTCTTGGTCCAGTATAAGTCTACTTTAGTATATTTCAGGCTGATGAGATTACTGGGCCACACTCGCTTCGCTCGTTCGTCCCGCTTCTTGGTCCAGTATAAGTCTTTAATTTAGTATATTTCAGGCTGATGAGATTAGGAGACTTCGTTTGCTCCGCTTGTTCATCCCGCTTCAGAATGTTTCAGATGTTGTAAGCGGACCAGGTTTCCCGACTTATGAAGTCGCCGAGCTATGACGTCACAAGCTCCTAAACTAATAGCTACGTAATGGCTCTCAGCGTCTTCTTAGCCTATTATAAATCTATTCATTATATGTATTAGGATAAACTACTGCTTCGAACTCGCGAACTCGGACTCGCAGATTTCAGAATCACTCCCCTGAGAAAACCTCGAAATTTTTCTAAGTGCCTTTCGAGGGAGAGGGGGGGGGCTAGGACTCGCAGATTTGAGAATCACTGCCACAATGAAAATTTCCATAAGGATAAGACCAGAGCAAAGACATGAACATGACAAAATTGGGATTTTTCTGAGGGTTTTGCGTAAAATGTGGATTTATTGGGCTCGAGGGAAAAGTGCCGCGGTCGCTCGTATGAGAAATACTTTTCTCCGGGTCATTACAGGCTAATACTGCTTTTCTGTAACATTGAGTCGTTCAAGGGAAAAGTACCTCTGTCAAGAGTATGAGACATACCATTCTTATGATCGTTATTGAGAAATAATCAACAACGTACAGTATACCGGACTTGAACTAGGCTTGGACTTCTCCTTGTATTATACTAGGCCGAGCTATTGGAGAGAGATTTAGAAAAATTCACGGGTTCTTTAACGAAGTTAAATGAGGGGATGCAGGGAACCTGTTTTATGAGTTTCACTGTAGGAAAATAATTTTATTTTATCGATTTATCTGGACCAATCAAATATGATTTTCTGTCTCAAAATCATGTGCAAGGGGTACTGGTCGGTTTGTATTGTGTTTTAGTCTGATGAATCTATGTGCCATTTGATATACTTCCTCTATACTTCTTCTGGAGAAGTGTTGTTTGTAATTTGCAATTTGAAAGTATAGCTGGGACCCCTCTTCAATCACTTTTGCAATGATGGTCTACGGGCAGGATATGGCGAATGTAAGGAGCCCCTTGATGGTTGGGGTCTCCATGACATGAGATGATCAATGCATCTTGGACGGGCACGGTTTGGGGAGATGGCTCCCAGCGAGAGTTTTTAACACATCATGGCAATACTATTATAAACTGCGACATTTCACGCAGCACATAGAGTTTGAAACTTCAATCAAAAGAGAATCATTTGCAAAATTAATTATACGGTAAAGGAATGAAACTCCTTGCGTCGACAAATGAAAATTCATCAGAGTTCTAAGTCACAGCGATCAAGTGCATGCGCACAAGAGAAAAAGGTTGGCATTATTAGGCCAAAGGCCTTAGCCCCAAAAAAGTACAATGCAATTAGCAAGTTATCATAGATTTAAAAAGTTTCAACTAGCCGGTAAGAGAGAAGTAAGAGGATTGGATAGCAATAAAAAATAGTTTAGATAGAGATGCAAGAGCAACAAAGGGAAGTCAGACATCTGAAATAGACAAAAAGAGTGAAAGCGTCCACTAAAAGGCTTTGGAGAAAAGAGAAGTAATGTTAGGACAGACTAGGACAACAAAAAATGAACCTGAACAAAGAATATTAAAAAAGTAACTCTTCCAACCTGGAAGAAACAAAAAAAATAAAAACACAACAATTGCCTAGTGGCGACAATTGATTGACAATTGATTGCGATTGATTGACGATTGATTGCGTAGTGGCGACGATTGATTGCTTAGTGGCGACGTTAGTTTAGTTTGAAAAAGACAAAGAGGAAGATGGAGAAATAGAGAAAGAGAGACAAGAATATGAGTTGTCGGAGTGCCGGTTCAATAAGACAAAAATAGTGCCTACAAGGAATAGCGCCAAGTAGAAAGGTGGTGAAAACATCACAACGCGCGCCAAACAATGCAAATAGAGGAATAGGTAAAATCGGCAACAGAGGCTGGTCTACGCACACATACACACACACTCAACGTCAACGAGCAAAGTCTCGCTTGTATTTGATGGTAACAGTGCCTACAAGTATATGCCTTGCAATTTCTATTATCTTTAGTATAGCTGGGACCCCTCCTTGTAGTATAGTAGCTTTATACAAATATATGCCTAGCAATCTGTATTATCTTTAATATAAGCTAGAAGTTCTCCTTTATTATACTAGCTTCATGCTAGTATAACTGGAATATGCCTAGCAATTTCTATTATCTTCAGTATAATTGAGACCCCTCCTTGTAGTATAGTAGCTTTATACGAGTAAATGCCTAGCAATCTGTATTATCTTTAATATAAGCTAAAAGTCCTCCTTTATTATACTAGCTATATACTAGTATAACTGGAATCTTTGAGCTATAGATGATAGGAGGGGGAACTCAAAAATTTTCCTAGTCCCAAGGTCATAGGTAATTATGGCTGTATAACTGGAAAATATTGATATACCTAGCAATTTGTATTATCTCTAGTATAAGCTAGGACCCTTCCTTGAAGCACAGTAGCTTTATACTAGTATATGATTAAATAGGAGGGTCTTGGGGGGGGGTAGAGGGGATGAAAAGGATGAGGTCACAAATTTTCCAAGTCCCAAGGTCATTCTCAAGGTCATAGTTAGGTAAGGAAGTTGCCTCCCAGACGCCAGATGCCGGACATCAGACGCCGGATGCCGGACACCGGATACCGGACACTTTTTCTTGAAAGACCCCCTGATAAAACAGGTTCCCTGTTAAAAGGAGGGGAAGTCGAGAAGAATTTTGACCTTTGAACTTAGGTAGTAGGTGGGCGACAGAAAATTCTTCCTAGTCCCAAGGTCATCGTTAAGTTAGATTAGGCGAGAGACCCCCGATAAACCAGGTTCCTTGTTAAAAATTGTTAACAGACAAGATTTACATTTTGACTGGTATTGTATCAGAAGAAATTCAACTTCTCTAAAATTTAGGCTGTTATTGACGAATTTTTTGAATGCTTCGATGAATATGAATCGCTTTTTTCGCATGTGCAGCACCACCCGCTCTCCATTGTGGAGAGGGTGCGGGTTGCATATGCATTAATTTTGTTTCCTTCAACACTGTGATAACTCAATGTTGGAAGAACCTCCTTGGCAAACCCCCTTTTCTTCTTGGCAACCGCCTAGCTACAGTGCCTGTAGGCACGCAAAACTTCAGAACACACATCAACAACACCACCCTAGATATAGTGTTGGTGTCTCTTCTTCTTCTTCTTCTTCTTCCTGTATGTGGATGGTACACAGGTGTTGAGTAGATCATAGCGTGGTTCTGCATTTGCCTATTCCATTCTAGGTCCATCTTCTCCTTCATGACTACGGCTACAAATGCAGACATCTAGTTCTATGATTCTTTGGCACCTAGTATGGTGACTACCAGGCTTCTCGGAGCAAGCTTTTCATCGCCTGCATGATGAATATGAAGAGAACAGACGCAAATAAAAGGAAAAATACCAAATTGCGATTTCAATTCATAATTCTACAACTCATTTTACTGTAGCCAAACAAGCCACCAGATCAGCCGATTCATTCTTGGGATATTCACGGGACCATACAATCTCCTTAGAATGACGTGTCTTTGAGGGTAATATGTGGGATCGATGCGAGTTTCACTCACCCAAAAGAGTAGAGGATCTCAAAACAACAAAAAGAAGAGCACAAATTTTTACTCTTTTTCAGTTGGGTTTACACCTAAGCTGTCTTGCTCACAGCGTATAGAGTGGTTTCAGAAATTTGTTGCGATATTTTGTTGCTTTACAATCCCATCTTCCTTCATCGAATGATATAGCAGTTATGAAAATGTGGAAGTGGTGGATCTTTTGATTTGAAAATCGCCTGTAAACGGAAATAAGCGCGGCTGCGAGTCTCATGGAAAATATTGGATAGCAATTTTATTGTCAGGAAAAATGATTTTGCTGTTGACAGAATACAAGCAGGCTGCTTGTCGGTTGCTTTTTAAGGTATGATATTTCAAAAGCTTTTTCTCTCTTATTTTTTCACGTTATGTACCTAAACCTACGAAATTTTTGTAAATATGCCCAATGTACAAACTAGATCTAAGTCCTTTAGATTAAGTCACTTACACTCGTGCTTGACGCTTTAGTTATTGAAATAAAATTAAAGGGGTACTTCATTGAAAAATATTTGCAAAATTTATGACATAATATGCATATTATATCGTCATCGAGATTGAAAATACTACTCACGAGTACACGCTGAAAGACTCTTTTCCGGGACCATATATTATTTTATTTATTTATTAACGAGCTACAAACTGCACTCGGGTTATTAGCTTGATGGCTCTACATTACCTACGTTTTAATGATGGTTATGCATATTCTTTAGAAAATAATAACAATAATAAACAATGGTTTACGATTTATATACATGGAGACGGGACCATACGAGTAGATCAAGTCTATTGTAAGGAATTTCAAGGTCGTTTTATATCATGCTCAAAATCATTCAGCTTAGTGCCCGACCATAGGCTAACTTTTCATAAGGAACTTTTTTCAAATCCCTGATCTAGGTCAAGTTCCTTCAAAATGAAGGGGCGTGACGCAAGAGTTTTTTAGGTTTATTTCACGGAAACCCTATTCTAACACCAACTCTTCATCTCAAATTACTCCATCATACTCTCATCTCCAAACTTTGGGATAAAAAGAGGAAATTAATCGAGCAAAAAGCCGAGGAGAATCAAGAAAAAACTTCAAATCTGGATATTATTTTCCCTATCAAATAGACTGGAGAAAAATTTGCTAATCTGCCTCAGAAGACTCACTCATTTTACCCATTCTCTTATCTCCTATTGTCATAAAGGAAACGTAGCTCTTAGACATCTTTTTTCATACCCGACCTCTAGAATGTTCGTAACTTCGTTTCTTCCTACCATTTCCAATAAACCAAATCGGCAACCTCAACCTCAACGTCACCTTCTTATCTCTAAGCTACCCTCTGATCTTTTCTAGCAGACAAATGGAATTTATACAAATTTTAAAATAGAAAGTTTGAATTTCAAAGTAAAAAGAGACACGGCTTCCCAAGAATAATAATGAATATCAACATTCAACAATGTAATTTAGAAGACCTCTCTCTATTTCGGCACAAGTAAAGAAAATTTATCAGACCTACACTTCAGCACCCCAACATAATTCAACTTACAAATTCCCTAATTATTTCAGAATCAAGAAGCCTGAATTTTTGCTATTTTCTGTCTTCTTTTTTTCTTTCATTGCTCTGGCGAATTGCATTGTCCCACGTTTTACACTGTTCCGCATTTTGTGCTCGAAAATAAAATATTTTTAGTCAGACTGCGAAAGAGCGATAGAACCATACTTATCTCAAAAATTGCTTTTATCGTCATTATTATCAATTTAACCGCACGACACGTACCTGTAAATCATCACTGGGGAACGTCTTCAGGTTATCGGTTTTGGAAAAGAGCAATGAAACTTCGGTGCAATATTGCGAATGCCATGAATGTATGTATTTTCCGATTCCGCGTTTTAGACTTGGAATCACTATAATATTTATTGTGTGTTCTGAAGATGCCTTTTCAGACTAAAAGTCTCAATCATAAGTTTTTATTGCAGAGTGTAACTTCATCATAACACTCATCTCATGAACTTGGTGACAAAAATGGAGTAAAAAGTCAGCGCTATCGCTCCTATTTTGAAGACACACTCTAGACAGGGATTAAATGAAGTAAAGCCAACAATGTGACTAGGGAATCATACCTTCTCCGAATATTGTACGCACCTCCCACCCCTCTCTCTTCTTGAATTGAGATTTTTAAAAGTCTCCTTTCTCTGTATTGCTTGGGACGACGCGACATTTTTATAGATCCCTAGGTCCACATGATGTCATGTCCTGTTCAAGCTTGTAAGTTTTCCGGAACTTATGCCCTGATTTGTGTAAATCTTTCCTTGATCCATTTACTCAATTTGCAACCTGCAATAGACGTTGTGCCGTGAATAGGTTGTGCTCTCAAAAAGACCAGAATTAGAGTTTAAAAGGACCCGAGTCAAAAATCATTCTCTATAACGTCATTTCCTGATGTCAAGCTCTCCTCCAGCTTGTAACTTTTGTAAGTTGCTAATAATGTCAAATTTTCTTTTTGTAATACTACTATGAGATGGATATGCGCGTATGATAAGAATAGGACCGTCACCATATTGTTGATGAAGTCAGAGAATTTCAAACATCTCTATATCAAATACCTACTTCAAAACTTACTTGGATCACTTGCGCAGACATATCTTACAGCATTATATAATTTTTACAGGGCTGCTTAGCAAATTGTGTTAGCTAAAAGCTAATCCTTCAAATTGGGCCCAAAATAGAGTGGCTGAGGGCTAAATTGTGAAACCTAACGGCCTGAAGTACGGGAGGCGGTCATTCTGTGGAGGGGTGAGGAGGAGAGAAAATATTGGCCGTCAGCAATTCCAATTTGAATGACTGACGGCTAAGCTAATGGCTCATATGAGTTCATTAACTAGTTAATGGCTAGCTAATGTTAGATCAAAATTTTCTCAACCAAGATCGGCAGCCCTATTTTTTATCATTTGGACCGGGCAAATTGTAAGGTTGCTATTGCGAACGTTGAAACAAGAGTCGCTCTCTGGTGGTATTACCAAAGTTCCGAGGATCTGTGTATTTTTGTAAACAGAAAAAGATGGAACTTTGCCCGCTCTGTGTAAAATTGAGAGTGAATTAATAAAAAAATTTTGAATGAGCAATTGATTTTCCCAACTTTCATCTATTGGTAAAATAAGTTATTGTATCGCAGGCGCGGATTTAGCTGTACATTTTTTTTGGGAGTGGGGGGATTTTCTATTGTCTACTATGGTCTATCTGCGTTATTTCAACCCGTTTTTGAAGGTTTGGAGGGGGATATATCCCCTATATCCCTCGTATCCTCCCGTAAATCCGCGCCTAGTATCATAATAATGTCATAACTCATAATGAGAACAATTTCTGCTAAAAAAGTTACCTCTTTTTTGTGCGAGTTTCTTGCTCCCTGAATTTTGAGAAGCCAGAGCTAGGAGCTGGAGCCATAATTTGATTTTGAAAAGAGCCTAAAACCAGCAAAAACTCCGCTCTTTTTTGAAGCTTGAAGTGAAGACAACCCGACTAGAGACTCGAAATTAATAATATTAGCTCTGTTTGTTTTTTTTTCTCCTTGAGGCTCCGCTCAGAAGATCAAGAGCTTCAGCTAGCTCCGGCTCCACTACAAAAATCCAGCTCTTTGGCTCCGCTCCGCTCTTTGAGAAACTGGAGCAAGGAGCTGGAGCCGGAGCTGGCTCAGAGCCAACTCTCTTTTTTCTTCTGGCTCTGCTCTCAAGATCGAAAGCTTCAGCTCCAGAAGGTCCAGCCTCCTGGCTCCGCTCCGCTCTTCGATTTTCGAGGAACCAGAAGCTGGAGCCGGAGCCAAAAGTCATTGGCTCCCCAGGCTTGAAGTAAAGTTACGGTATAGAATTTGAAGATATTACTATAATGTCATCAAGATACAGGTTATTGACCTTAATAACATTGACCATCTGGGAGGCGCTTCAGCGGTCCTCAAATTAGAAAATTAGGCTGAAAATCCCTTTCCAGACTATACTTTATCCTCTGAAACAGTGTATTGCAGCTAAAAGATTCAGCTTTGGCTTTTGGCTTCAACTTTTGACCTTGAAAAATATAGCTTTGGCTCAGGCTTTTGGCTGTTCAAAAAAAATTTTGGCAAGGTTTAGGCTTTTCTTCCGCTGGCTTTTGGCTTTTCAATCATTGGGAAAATCAGACATAATCAGGAGAAAAGGATCTCTGTTAAGGGGGATAGAAGTCAAGCTGTTGAATTACAAATCACAAAAAAAAAATAAAACTTCGACCAGGAGAAAGGTATCTATGACTCTCATGATAAAGATACTTTTCTCCTGATCGAAGTTTTTTTCTTAAGGTGGGTTTCTGTAGACAGGGTCACATATATATATGAGGACCGTTTTTCCAAAACTCGTTATAAGTCCATTTAGCAAATTTTCCTGGAGGAATAAAAAACTACCTCTATTTGTCACAGTGAGAGATAATGGCAATGTGTGAATGGTTATAGTAGGAGTAGATGGTCATACATGAGTACAAAAATTGGCATCCACGTGCATTGGCTCATTAGCTGTGAGGCTGCGCCAAAGATTACAAATTTTGGACCCTAACGAGTTCTGGAAAACTAATTTATCTTGGTACTTGTATTGATGTCCAAAGAATATTGAATTATTTGACATTCTTATATAATGTAATACTTGTATAAGACGCTAAAAACGCTAATATCTCAATTTTGATTAAAATGGACTTAACGAGTTTTGGAAAAACGGTCCTCATATATTTCTAGATTTTTGTACTATTCAAATAATATTGATTTTTTTGAAACTGTATTGTGTTTTTCTTTCTCAGTTTCTCTCCTCAGAAAAAAAAAAAAAAAAAAAAAACAGCTGCTTCACTGTTTTTTGTTTTTTTTTTTCAAATAAGACAAAAATGTAGTTTTTTACGAACTTTTTGAAATTCAGAGGAAACCAAAAGCTAGTCAAAAAAATTTAGCTGAATAAAGCTTTTGGTTTCTCAAGGCAGGGCTGCTTAGCCGATTGCAATGGCTAAAAGCTAAGCTAATAGCTGATTTTTTTTTTCTGATCAGCTTAAACTAAAGCTAATGGCTAATGTGCCCCAATTGGCTAGCTAAAAGCTTAGCTAATTTTAGGCAAAATTGATAAACTAACGGCTAAAAGCTGAAGCTAATAGCTAAATTTTGTGGGGGGGGGTTTAACCAAGGGGAAAATCAGGAGAGAGGGGAGGGAATTGAGGGGAAAGTCAGGAGAGGGTATAGGAAAAAAATTCGCCGTTAGCTTATTTGATTTCAAAGGCTAACGGCTAAGCTAATGGCTAATGTAATTTCTTTAGCTAGCTAATGGCTAACTAATTTCGAGTGAAAATTGTCCAGTTTACGGCTAACGGCTTCGGCTTAGATGAGCAGCCCTGTCTCAAGGTGCGCTTAAAGCTGGCTTTTAGCTTTTGTCTCATCAGTAGAGATTTGGCTGAATTTGGCTTTCAGCTTTTGGCTGGATGCAATACACTGCTCTGAAGCAGGGCCAACTTTAATTACAGGCTTCACTGGTGATTTACTTCGCGGGAGCCTAATCAATAGGACTCCAATTCTTAATTCATTTTGATCGTCAATTTTTTCATTTGAACGGTTGATTATTCCATGAAGTAGATGGTGCATAAAACAACTTTGTTCATTCATTAAAGCACTAGTACGCTTTTTCATAATTACTTTTCAAGTACCTAAATGAAAGTAAAGCATGCTACTTTACTTTATAATTAAGGACCACGTTCTCTGAAGAAAGACCTCAAAGTGATTTGGCATAGATAAACAAGAAATAAGCGAATGAAATCTCTTTTAAAATATTGGCTTTGAATTGACAGATAGTTGTACTAAGATGATGCATTTCATCTTTTATAAAATATTTTTTCAGAAGCAAACGTGCGAGTAACAGTTACCTACCAGTAATTTAAGAACTCTCATAGATTAAAATATTTTATTTAAAAAACAAGAAGATTGAATTTTAATTCTTTAAAAGATCAAACAAACAAGGAAAAAATAACGAGTACAATTGGCATCACATACAGATGAACAATTCACTGAATAGATAGGCATCACATACAGGTTATTAATTTGAAATTATGTACAAAAATGAAAACAAAAAAAAAAAATCAAAAAAACTATAGTTAATTCATGGTGAACTTTATAAATGATAATGAACAACATTTTTGGTATGGAGAGCAAAAAAGAGCAATCATATTCATCGTCGCAAATGAAGTTCAAATTAATAATTTTCCAACAATAATAACGAATTGTACTAATTCGAAGACGGCGGAATTTGAATTTTTCCAAAGAAAAAGAGATCATGGGTCTGGCATTCTCCTTCAAATTAATAATAAAGAACTTCTAAATTCAACTTACTCACATCAAATGACAACACAATACTCAACGTTAACGCGAAGCGTGTAAGTTTTAACAACTGATTTTTCCAGTATTTAGAACTCTCATTTCAAAACACAATACTTATAACACGTTTCTAACATTCTATCTAGACACCGATTCATCTCATTGTCATCTTCCTCTGTAATAATTGATGAAGAAATGCTTCGATAAATTAATACCAAATCCTCAATCTTTGAAGCTGTGGTGGATTTAGTAGTATCGGCGCAAGGTACGACCCCTTCTTTCGGCAATTCGTTATTACCAGCTTTTGTATCATTCTGAGCATCTTCTCTACCATCACTGTCAGCGTATTCGTTAATCTCGATTTCGTTAACAAGACACATATCATCTGCGATCAAATTTTCAGTCTTCATTGAAGTCTGGAAAGCGACTATCGCGTGTATATGCTCACATATATTAATAGCAATGGTGCTATCGTAGCATGAACATTTATACGCATGAATACATACTTTACACACTTCGCAAGCTATATGACAGTTGCATTTTTCGATTTTTTCTCCATTTTTTTCAATGGTGTACGTTTCACTGTCCGCACTTTCAAAACTCACCTCCCATTTCGACTCGTTTAGTTCCCAAATTGAAGAGAGAACGATAGAATAACTGGAGTTATGACTCTCTTGAATTCGTCGGACAAAATACGCTCGCATTTCTTCGGTAATCTCATTTCTGTGACCGTAAACTGAGTCTCTAATAACGGCGATCAAGGCGTCGAGAGTTGGATTCAGCTCCGCTTTCATAGCGCCCGCCAAATACGCTTGCCTCAATATTTTATGCATCGATTCCAAATTATTGTTTGTATTCAATCCAAAAATATCACGGTAACACAGAGCCCAACATTGCGGTCGATCACCATACGAACTAATGAAGAAATCAAGAAATTTTTTCATATCAGGTTCCGAATGCAGCTCCTCAACAAAATTCTCTAAAGCCTTTTCGAATTCTTCAACGTTTTTTTTTCGTAGCAACGCGCGTAGAATTCTAGAAACCTCTGACCTCTTCTCCACTGAGCAAGGACACTTGGATAGATTATTCTTCCAGTTATCGAGAACACGCCAAGCGTACACGAATTGGTAACGTGGCTTTTCTTCCATAATTTCGCACCAAATCTTATAAGATGTTGGATCGTCATTTGACATAAAAACCTTACAATTAATACTATCCAGGTGTTCTCTCATAGTACGAAAAAATAGCGAATAAACGAACGATGTTTTTCTATTAGCAAAACAGAAGGCGAATGGGAACACTTTTCCGGCTACGTCCACCGTTAGAAGTGTAATCAATTGAAAACTGTAACAATGAGTGCCCAATGTTTCGTCTACACAGATTTGATCATTTCCAATTGATAACAGCATCCTCTTCTGAAAATCAGTCATTATGATTATGGCGAAATCATCATCGTCTAACAAACCTTTATAGTCAAGATCTCCTGGCTGTTTGAAGAATAGGACGGGGTTCTCTTTGTCCTCGAACTTCTCTTGAACCCACAAACAGAGATTCATCATATCTGTCACAAGATTTTGTGCATGACTTTCGATCTTATAATCACGGGCGATGTTCAACAAATCTTTTCTACCGAGTATAGAGATTCGGTCAATTACATCTATATTTTGCGAGGACGAGTCACGAAGGTGGCTTAAAATCTGCTGCCTAGTCATCCCTTCTTTCAGTTTAGCTAAAATAGGATGGAATAATGATATGATTAATCGGAGATCATTTCAAACATAGACCAGACAACAATATTCTCTCTACCTGCAATCTCATCTTTCACTTGCTTTTGTATTCGCAAATGTCGTGGTTCCATAGAATGATTATGCATCAAGACAAATTCAGCTACCACTGTTCCCGAAATATCAATCTTGATGGTTATGTAAGCCGGACATGTTCCGTTTATTTTTCCAGTACCTTGATGCAATACAGAGGACAAAAGTACAGGTTTAGTTATTTTGACTTTATTAAGGTCAATTTAGTCCGCAGTATTTCGAATACCTTGCGATTTTAGGCGTCGTTTTCGATGTTTTACACGCTCTCTAAAGAACCCAGATCGATTACAGATGAAATATTTGGTTAAACTGGTTTTAGTTCTGTAATTTCCTCTCTTTGGTACGAACAAGGAACACGTCTTCCTTTCTACGTCCAATTTCCATGTTTCGAATTCTACTTAAGAAAAGGACTATTAGAGAATACGAAAAGATAACAGAAATGTAAGAACGCGATTCTCACCGGTTTCTGATTCAAAAAGTAGGCGCTCTGATTCGAAGTCACTCGGTTTGGAAGAACGAGGACGACGATGCGGAACGCAATTTTTATTACTAAAAACTCTGAGATGACGGACCAGATTTTCACGGTACTTGAATATTGTTCCGCAATTGTCACATTCCATCTTTTCGAATTAATTATTCAGCACTTGTCGATTGAAAGGCGAGAAAGAATTAAGAGGATACGGGTACATTGTAATATATTAATTCGGGCAAAACCGAAGAAATTTGTCGAAAAAATTGGATAATGAATTCGGAATTTGAAGTTTCCTGCTTCCTCTTATCATTATTAACCTCAAGCGCCTTCCAAAAATCATATGATCGCTTTCGATTTTCACTCGATCATGGCCGGGACTCGATCTCCAATCGAGTCGATACTCCGATACCAGCGCTTGCCTGAATCCGCCTAGATCGACCTATGACCAAAATGAAAATCTTGAGAAATGGGTTCTTTGACCCGTTGACGCGGCCTTCAGAGATACTTTTTTCCTGATTCTGGTTCTACGTATAGACAACTCGACCTTTGAACTGAGTTTGAACATGGCGTCAATCATAGTATCGATTCCTCATTAATTTGTATCGAATTTTGAAAGTCAGCATTATCACGATCATCAATTCTTATCACCGATTACCGAGCGTGAGTTTTCGATCATTCTGTTGTCAATAATGAAATGGATTAGATCATCACACAGAATGTTCCTTTCGCGTTCTTTTTATTCGAAAAAAAAATAGAAAAGTGGACAGAGCGACGAATAATTTTTTCTACTGATGGTCTAAATTTCAACCAAAAATCTTGAAATCCTCAATTCAACAACTCAGCTGAAAAAATATGATTTTTCTAAATAAATTTCATTCCGGTTTCCAAGTTTGAGTACGGACTCGATCAGATTTCTCAAAGCCGGCGTTTTTCTCCAGACGACGACCATGAAGACTTCTCTGCTGTGTGATTCTTATCGATACCTGGTGTGTCATCGTTTTATGGAAAACTGTTATAAAAATGCTAGAAAAGTGTGCTCGGTAATTACTCTTCATGATTTCAATTCAGTTTCTGGTTTTGAAAATTGATAAAAATTTCTTACATTTTAGATTAGGAACTATTCCGAATTGTCTCCGCCAGAAAAAGTCCGTCAGTATGATGTAGGAGATTTTTCAAACGATTTAAAACCATACTTGATACACCAGAGGAAGTCACGAGTCAATAGATATCTACAAGAGAGATTTCGAAATGAAGTGAGTACTTTTTTCACAGATTGCCGAATGCCTGTGATTCCCTCTGATCATGTTTGTGATCATAGTTTGTTCTCAGTCAATTACTTCTAATGAGGGAATGAAGAAATAATGAACTCCGTAGTATATGATATTTCGGAAAGAGAGATATTCGTTTTAGATTTATAAAAGAATTCATGATCTTCTTTACCATCTTTTTTTCAATTTAGTTTTTTATTCTGTTTCAAGTTTTTCATTGCTGTTAACTAATGGTTTAGTTTCCAATTCTCTACAAGAATATCATTCATATAGGTATTTTCATCCCAAGAAAGACCTCATGACGTGATACGTTGTTGTTAATTTCAGCATCCGATCATAAAATGCAAAGATCCCCGGTTAAACCATTACCAGGGACAAACGTATGAAAAATTTTCTGCTGTGCCGTTAGCTTCTGAACATTGGAGAGGTCATAAATCAGTTGGAGATACGTTCACCATCAAGATTCATCCGGGCGTAAGTTGAATACATTCTCGTCTCGTATATCTTGACGGTTATTGACGAATAATTGTTTCCAGGGGTACAAAGATAAATATAACTATGTATCGAAAGATTTCATTGACTCAGATTTGCATCCGAGTATCGTCGATTCGCTAAAGAAGAATGGAATCGAAATGATGTCAGAAATACAAGTCAGTAAAGGGAGTGGTGATTTGTGCTCGTCAAATATGAAGTGCGAATAATTTTCCAACTTTTTCTACCAGGAATTAGCTATTCCACCCTTACTGGAGGGACGTGATTGTGTGATAGCCGCGGAAACAGGTTGCGGAAAAACTCTCGCCTATTTACCGCCCATCATTCATCAAGTGCTGGAATATAAAAGAGAAAACAGCAAACGAACGCATAATTCTCCATATGTTGTTATAGTCACTCCAAATCGCGAATTAACGGAGCAAGTTCGAGTATGTGTGCTACTCTTTCAATCTAAATAGATGCACGTATGAATGCTATTTGTATTTGAATTTTTTCTCGTAGGAAGTGGTTCAGTGGTTTAAAGATCTAGATATTGCAAGTCAAAAAGCCCTCGGTGGTAATGTGAAGAAAAAAATTATGAATCCCGTCGTTGCCGAAACGGATATTTTAGTAACCACGCCGATAGTGATACACAAACTGCTTGAAGCGGGTATGTGATACGATGTAATGTACAGCTTGAAGGTAAACTTTCAGACTCACATGATTCATTTTTCTTAGGTATTTTCTCGCTCGATCATGTCCGCCATATCGTTTTAGACGAAGCTGACACGTTAATGGATGACAGTTTTAGTGAATATGTCGTAAAGCTCTTGCATGCTGTTCGGGTATTTACCTTCAATTATTTTTACCGTCGCATATTCCTCAAATATCTGAATTACGGTTTACTCTTGTAGTTTTCTAATCCAGAGGACGGTAGAAAAGTTCAACTTTGTTTGGTTAGCGCGACTATGCCCACGAGTTTACCAGAAGTTCTTGGGGAAGTGATGGATGTGAGTGATAGGTCTTGATTGTAATACCGTCAAGTTCATGAAGAATGTTTCTATGGAATTGGTTAATTTTATTTTTTTGAATAGACGGAAAAACTACTCAAAATTACGACCAAAGAGTTGCACCTGGTTATGCCTCATGTGAAACAAAAATTCATACGTGTTTTGAGATCAACCAAACCAGCGTATTTACTTCGGCTTGTCAAGCAAAACTACGAAGATAGAAATCCTGTGATTGTTTTTTGGTAAAAACATTTTCTTAAAATGTTCTGATTAAAGCGTAACGAACTTTTTGGATTTCAAAATTTCAGTGTGAGGCTTTTCCAGATCTTTTGTTATCTGCTTTCGTTTTGAGTATCCATACAAACAACCCTTCTGTGGTGATTTGAATAAAATTACCTTTATGACAGATTGAAATCGTCTGAGATAATTTCCTCGAATTTTCAGTAACCATGCAGATACTTGCACTTGGGTTTCTGAGTTCCTTCGGGAATCTGGTGTCAGCAACATCAACTTGAGCGGTACAAACTTATTGCGACAGCGAAAAGGTAAATTCAAAATATTCCAACAGGGTGGAGAAATAGTATTGGTCAGTACGGATGTAGCATCTCGAGGGCTAGATACTAAGCAGGTAAAATGATACTGTGAAATTTGGGAGCAGTCAGTTCAAATTGTGCACTATTCTTTATGAATACGATTTCTTCTTCGCAGGTGAGACACGTTCTGAATTACGATTTTCCTCTGTTCATCGCCGATTATATTCATCGAAGCGGGCGAACGGGCAGACTGGGTAGCAATGCAAACGGTCGAGTTACCAACCTAATTTCGGGTAAAAATGAAATTCACTTGGTTCAAAAAATAGAGGTAAATGCGTTTGTATCGTGTTCTCTCTTCCAACATTTCTTGGTTGCTCTTCTAACAGGCCGGTATTATTTGTACAGCTTGCGGTCCGATGCAACGTCAAACTGGAAAATGTTAACGCTAACATTAAGCGAATAATCAAATTCAGGAACGCTTCTACAGTCGAAAAGAAGCTAGGTGCGTGGTGAAAATTTTTCTTGTCATCAAGCATTAAATATACAAAATTTTTTAAATTCTGTTTTCCGTGGATCTTTGTGATATTAATACTTAAAACTTCTCGTTAATAACCCCGAAAGAAGACAAAGCAATCATTTCGAGTGTAAATAGATTAGGATTATTTCTTCAGGATATTGCGTGAAAAGCGAAGTAGGTACTCATAAATATTTCCATCCGAAAATCATTCTCACAAATTTTCATCAAGTAATAACCATGATTAAAAATTATGAAAAATTTATTGATATTTACATCAGATCTGTACTTCAAGTTTTCGCGTCGTCTTCGAGAAGTTAAAATAATTTCCTTTCGAAGACAAAAATACAGAATTAAGAAACATACGAACAAAATAAATGCAAGAAATGTCACCATATTCTATGCTGTAACTGAGCAGCTAATATTCAGGAGTTCCCTAAGGGCTTAATTTCTTTTCAATTGGATGAGAAAAATACAATTAACCCCCAAAATAAATAAATACAGGTGATGTACAAATAACAAGTTACGAACATATGGTCTAGTAGTTTAAAATGTTTCACAATATCAGACTTTGAAATGGTAACAACACAAAAGTGATGGGAAAAATCTACCCTCATACTGAGAGAGAAATGATTGTACTATATTAAATACTTCAATTCACTGGATACGAGCCGCATACTAAAATAACGAAGAGCTCGATTCTAGAATCACAGATTCAGGAAGTTTTTCGACTAGCACGATATTCAGAAAAGGAACGTGCCTCGATAAACAATACTTATTTGGACAAATGAGATCAAGTTTGACTGCGGAGACTTCTTTCATCTGAACTCGCGTTTTCGTAGTATCGTCTTCCTCTTGATAACGCCTCTATCGGGCCTCGAGATCACTTTAAACAACTGACAGAAAGAGTTCACGTCTTCGACTGCTGCTTTATTGTGACTGGAAAATGATACGGCAGAATTGCCAAATGTGTCGGTCTTATTCTCGCGAATAAACGTCAGACGATTATTCCGCAGCTCTTCAATTCCTCGATCGTCGCTGACAGTTGATGAAGCAGATGTAGAAACAGAGCGTACATACTGCCGAATAATCCGTACCCGCACGAGGGCGTATTCATTTCCATTGGATAACTCCAACATATTTTCTAAATCTCGCTCATCGGAAACAGTCGGATAATTGACGTCACGTTCGCATTTACCTCCAATATTAACTCCGCCAAACCAGGTCCAAAAATTTAATTTCGTACCCAGAGCAGCGATGCTAAAGAAGAACAACGCACAGAGTGAAGTCATGTACACAATTGGTAGAAATAGTAGATTTAGAGGAAAGGGTGCAGCACCTGTAAATACAATGCATACAAAAATCATCACATCCTTACAAAAAGGATAATGCGATTTCTCCACAATCAACACATACCATTGATGCCTTTTAAAAAATCTCCAACCCCGGAACCTAAAGATTTCAATGGATGGATCAACATCATACTCAATGTTTCCGAAAGCACAACGGATGGAGAAACTTGAGAAAATGGATCAACTTGGAACGCTTTATGATACTGCTTACATTCTTCTGCGTAATTAACAAAAGCAATTTTGAATTAGAAAATCTAAACGAATACCGACACATTTAGCAATAAACAAATAATTTACCGTCGACCGATCCGAAGAGATAATTCCAGAATGAATTCCGTCTTGGACTACAAACGTCCGGAATATTTGATAGCTTCTTCATTTGGGCAAATCTGTCAGCCACGGCTTCCTATAAAACAGTCCTATGAGCGAGTGACTTTAGAGCAAGGGGGCTTATTGTATTCATACAAACCTGGTACATTTTCCACCAATTCATGGCTAAGCCACCAATAAAGAATATCAAATACAAAAATACCGAAATCCTTTTCATACTCTTGCCGACTGCAAACATCCACAAAACGACTCCGAATGTGACTAAGGTTGTCATAATCGCAATTTTCTGTACATCAAACATAATTTTACCATAAATTTGGAGACGTTAGTACGAGCCTAGGCTCCGTTTGTACTCACTTCCAACGACATATGATGAAATAATTGTCCGATAGGATTCAAGTACGGGGTTAATAAATTAAAACTGTAATCGCGATCAGCACTCAAAACAGCCGACAAGATTTCATCAAGCTCCGTTAATTTTGAAGAGGAAATACTACGTCCAAGCACGGTCAAACGAGACAATTCATCTGCTGTGATGAGAACCGGTATTTCTGTTTCGATTTTGGTGCCAGGTTCGAGAATTTTATCCTGAATCAAACGAAGGAGAGGATTAGCGGGATTAATCTGAATCGCTCACCTTGTCTTTGATCAACGGACAAACCTTTAAGTCTGCAGATTGAAGGAATCGATTGATGAATCTTTCAATGAATATCGCGTACTTTTTAATTTCTTCATTATCGTACTCGTTGCGTTTCTTGCTTGCATTCCCATCAGTAGCGTCAGCTGGAACTCTCATGCTTTTCGTGTTCCTATCGTAATGTCTCAAGTCGGTAGGATCGACCCAATCGCTGGGCATGTAATCATGGTCGGAGGCGCAGACAAAGCTGAACCAACACAGAATAATGAGAATCATACTAACCAGACATTGAGGAGTTGTGATCTAGATTGTATTCTCGGTGCAAAAAAATTATAGCATTGAACTTGATTTTAGCTCGAGTATCTCGAGACAGGATGTCAATGATAGATTGTGAGCTATGACAATATGGCAGTCATGAATAGCGTAGAATTTTGTGGCGAATTACGATAATTTCTGTGGTTTCATTACCTAAGAAATCGTCAATTTTTTTACCGTTATCAAAATCTCTTCTGCTTATCACAAGACGATAGAATGTTTAAAAATAGATTTTATCTCATGGAATCTGGAGAAAAGTATCTCCTCTATTGGTAACAAAGATACTTTTGTCTGAATTGCAAAATCGAATAATGCGTATCTCTCCATTTCGAAGCTTCATTCGTTCTTTGAGTGAAGTACTAGTAGCGCTGCTACTTTAATAAATAATAAGCATCCCCAGGTTATTAGAATCAGGGATGTTGCACGAAAACCACACGAAAACGAAAACGAATCACGAAAGTAACGAAATTTTTCAGGCTGAAATAACGTAACGAAAATACCGAAACGAAAGTAAAACAATTTCGTTATTTCAGAAAATTCTAGAACGAAAAACGAAAGTCAAAAATTTTGCGTAAAGTTACCCCAAATTATGCAAAGTTGCCCCAAAAATGCCCAAATTCACTAAATTTTACGGAAACGGAAACGAAAATAACGGAAATAACGAAACTTTTGCGCTGAAAAAAGGAACAAAATTAGAACGAAACGAAATCAAAATAATTTTTCGTTATGATGAGAAATCTCCAAATAACGAAACAAAATACCGTAACGAAAGTTTTGACTTTCGTGATAACATCCCTGGTATCCAGGTTAGTTAGAATTTAGAAATGGTTTGAAATTTTTGGATTTCGAAGAAAGAAAATTGAAATGCTGCGTGGAAACAGGCCTCTGTATAATGTTTCTCCTACAGACCAGAGGCCCCTCTTCCATGCAGCGCTAAATTGGCTGCAATTTCAAGGTACAATAAGGTTAATGAGTCGATTTTACACTTTCCCTCAAAGGAGTTACAGAATTTTACAAAGATTCTGAAATTTCTAACTTCAGACTTTTGATGCCCATGAAACATAATAGTGGAAATAGTCTTGTTCCATAGGGAAAATTTGAATCAATTAAATTAACCCTCTTGATCCAACTGTATGATCTCAAAAGAAATTGATTTGCCTCTAATCGCCCTCTTTGTTGTTTTCCAAAAAGAAAAAAATCAACAATTAAGAATCAAGTTTATGGGATCTTAGAATCTCCGCCAGAAACAGCTGCAAAGCACGGGGCGACAAACTAGTGCAGTTGGTAAATTAAAAGAACTTATCTTCGAAAAGAGTTGGTCCCAATGAACCGGCTGCGTCTTCTATAGTATTTGCTGCACCACTCAATCCGTGTAAGCGATTTCATCTTCTAGATAGTTCAAAAAGCTGCCTCTTTTGTAATTGAAAACCCTAATAACTATTTAAAATTTGAAAATAAAAAACAATCCTGGGCTAATTTTTTAAAAATTTGAAGGATTTTGAATGCTTTTCCGATTTGGAGATTCTTCGATTTTTCAAAGTTGAATAGAAGGAATGTTTAGAGATGGAAATTATTGTACATTCCTTTGGGGCCAAGGAAAAGAAAAAGAAATAATAAAAAATAAGTGTCATCTATCATTTCCAGGTTCCATACAGCCTGGAAATCAAAATTTTAATATCACTATTTATTGGCTAGTATACGACGTTTCATAAAAATATATAATTTTGATTCAGTAGGCCTACAGTAATGATTAAAAAATCCTTTAAACTGATTCTCAAGTTGTCGGTCGAATCCTCACAATATGGAGAATATTTCGTTAATTAATTCAAATTCATGTTGTAATGCGATCTTGAAATTGAAATGCTGGGTAAGTTCTTGAAACGAATTAAAACACAACAATTTGATATTCTTTTCGTTGATCTTAAATGAGGTCAAGATTTTCATCTCATTCTTTTTTCTCGACTCAGCTGATCCTGGCTAGATATGGCGCATCAAAATTAGACATAGTGAGGCAACTTACTCAAGATGCAGCTTTAGATGAATTCCAAACCAGACTGTACTTGAAAAACCGATTTTCATTGGTATCCGATAAATTCACGTACTTTATGCGAAGTGTGTTCGATAAAACGATGAAATATGTTTCGGATTACATTTGCTCACCTGATTGGTCAATTTTCCTTGAAAACGGTAAATGACATTTTTTTTTTCTCCCTTCAGATGGAGAACGCTCTTTTTTTCCTACCTTCATTCCCTTGGAACGATTACGTCAGTAGCTGTTTTATAGAAAAAAAACTTCCATTTCTGAAGTGCATGAGATCATGCAAAATCTATTGCTCAATAATAAATGATTGTTGAACTCACACACATTTAAGGAGAGGAAAAAGGTGCCTAATCCCAATAGGTAGGTAATAAGTTACTTTTTCACCAAATCGATTCTCGCTTCCAAAGATGATCATAAAAAAATTCTTTAGTAAAAATTTCAACATTGTTGATCATTTTAAGCCTGGAATATTTTTCTTAAAAAAATCAAAAATCGAGCTTCGTATCATTTTCCACAAGATTGGTAGGAAATAGGAAATATACTGCTATTGAATCTGGTAATCTGGTTGGGCAAGCATTAGTTGCACTCTATTAAACTATCCTATCCGTACAACTCAAAACAAATGAATCGTTCTTTCTAATGAACGTCAAAAGAATTTTTATCTGCAGAGTTAATGCTCGATGTTTAAAACTCATTCTAGGTAACGATTCTTTATGGCTCCTCAATAACGTCATCAGGGATGAAATTTTAATGGCATCATCCTTATTTACATCGGCTAGTCATACAGACTGTTCGGCGGCATTTTGTGACGTAAAAAATGAGGTTTGTTAAACCATCAATATCAATCTGACGCTCGAGTCGATCATCACTACTTCGGTATTGTTATTTTCAGATATTTTCTGTCATCGATTCTTGGTCTGACGCGATTACGTTTTCTTACTCAAATTTCATCTCGGCCACTCTATCGAACATCTTCGTGCACAGAATGAAAGATCTCATTACAAAATACGAGTGTATACCCCAGAGTGTAGACACGCGTTGGCTGTACGAAGATATAATTAAACTAAATTGCCCTTCCAAATCATCTGGAACTGCATTTCCCGAAGACGACAATTCTTTATGGTTTATAAATTGTTCGTTCGGTTTGCAGTACTTCGATGACAGTAGCGATATGGACGATTTCTACTTTTACACAGAAAATGAATTGTCTCAAAAGTTGGCCGACTGGTTGTTCGTCGAATGTATGAACGAATTCCGATCCACAACGGAACGCGTTCTTCAACGGGAAAACGACAATAAATACGGCGCTCGTATTTACGGCAAAGAAAAACTTTCAACCCTGCTCGATTTGCCCGTTTCCGATTTGGAATTCCAGCTGATGATGTCGGAGGATCAATTTCGCACCGATATGAATGTAGCCGAAGGACCTCACTATTACGTGCCGGTGCCCGATCTGACCGAGTTGCAAATGTGCAAACGGGAAGAGAGCGAAACGACGGAAGCGAGCGCGGAATTGACGATGAAAAATGGTTTCGATTTGCTGGATTCAGTTCTCCAAGAGTACGGAGATTCGGAATTGAACAACAAAATAACGGATATTAAAATGGAACTGAACGAATTCTGCGCTGGTGACGGTTTAATAAACGGCTGCGACGAGGCCAAGGAGATGGGCGAGGGAGAATACAGCGACAGATCTACAATTAAACTGTACAATTACGAGGAAATCGATACGTTGCCGAAATTACAAGTGATCGGAAAACACCAAGCTCAGGAAGAAGCGGAGAACGGACGCGCCTATCCGACAGTTCAACAAAAGAGAAGAGGTCGACCAAGAAAGTAAGTTTTGAGACGAAAATTTTGGTACATATTTGTAAACGCTTTTTCAACCCTCTCAATTACTCTGTTCAGGATCGACGAATTCAATCACGCTTCCGTGAAGAATGGACAACACAAATATTCTCAAGAAAATGTTCTGGTAAGCTCCTGTTCGAGAACACGAAACGTTTTTTGAGGCGGCAATAAAATCGATTACATTTACAGGACTGCAGTAATTGGATAAGCGATAATTTTTTCGAAGTGGCAGGAAACAAACCAGCCATCGATCGCGCCCGCTTATACGAATTATACACCAATTATTGCTTATTGAAACTATGCACTCCTGTTGACAGAGCGCTTTTCGGAAAAATTATTCGAAAAGTTTTTCCAAAATTACGATCACGTAGATTAATACAGAAGTGAGTGTTTCAACTTTCGCATAAATTTCGGTTTTGACTTGTATACAAAAATTTTACACGCTCTTTTTCAGCCAAGTATTGAAATACCACTACGTGGGACTGAAACCAAAATTCGCCGAGTTAGAACAAGCATTATTGTACGCCGACTCGTCGATGAATCCTCAAGAAATATTTCTTTCCTACGTTCCGGTAGATACTTAAAAACGTAACAATAATGTTTTAGTGTCATTTTAATCTTGTATTCTCATAGTTTTTTTATTATTATATCTGCACACTTTCGAGTGTCACTTACACGTGATATTTTTAAATTATTTTTACTCTTTGTAACCCTCTAAATTTATAGTTCATACACGTTTCTTTCTTCCGATTAGTATATTGACAAGATATTCTTCAGTGATCGTCACATCTTACAAGGTCGAGCGATACGAGGAAAATAAGAGCACGGCTACGACGTAACTACGTTTATTTTTACTCACTAGAACAATAATCATACGCAGTATGAGTAAGAGAACAATATTACTGTATAGTTTGGCAGGACGACTATCAATATTGATCGTTTATTCTGATTCCGACTGCGTTGAAGAAGGAGGAGAGTACCTCCAACGCCAGTAAGTGACCTGAAATATTAACGATTAAAAAAATGTTTTCAACACGATAAAATCAGCGAAGTAAACTTCCTTACTTTCATTCTATCCCACATATTTCCGATGGAGTCTAAAGCAGGTCTCACGTCTAAAATTGCAAATGTGTAGTTCTGTTTCACATCTCCACCACTGTAATAATCAATTACATATCGTACATCTTTACCACAACGATCAACAATCCAGTCGTGCCTATCAAATGGTAACTCGTATCTACAAAAACAGATACGGAACAGAATTACAATTCTGATAACGTGATTCAGAAAAATTAGGATAATAAGTATTTTCTACCAACCCCATCCAATTTCTGATTCTGGCTCTTGGGCTGTAATCTTGCGCTTTACCACCAAAACTCTTGAGCTGCGGTGTCATACACTCACTCGCGTGCAGAGCCTCCCATTTCAATACCTTTTAGGAATCACAAAAATAATTTAGAAGTCTACATACCGAAGATGAAAATTTCATTTTCAGGTTCGATGGAAAAAAAAAAACATTTAATTGAAAAAGAAGCCCTCCAAATTCTCAACTTCTCATGGGTTTCTATCGAATGTAGATCAAATATTCTTTCGATTTTAGCTCATTATCGATAAAATAGTGTCAATTACACAGAAACCAAATACTCAAGGTACGACATCAAACGACAGGCAAATAATAACACGTAATTTTCAGAAAATTAATTTCAAACTATAGTCGACGTAACTATCATCGATAATACAAGATCTGGGACAAATTGTACGGAAATTCAAACCATTGACCATCATTATATTCATTTTACCTCTTTCCACGCTTCTTCGTTGTTGGCATTGTGTATTTTGATAATGACATCCATGTCTTTAGGCGATAAATCGTCATCTTTCCATCGCCATCCTTTCCTCAGCATCGCGTTCCAGAACATCTGAAAGGTATCACAAGTTATTTAAAAATCGGTATATTCTCTTGAACCATTTAATCAATCCATATATATACGTACCTGAGCCGAAGGATACACCCAAGTTTCTCCATTGGTTCCAGCTTTCGGTATAGATGACTCTTCGCGCGCTGTTGAAAGTGGAAAAGGCTGGTCAGGCGCAGGCTTTTGGTTTGCCGGTGGCATCTTTAAAACGAAAGAAGTTATGAGTGACCATTTCGAAGAACAAAAATATTCGGAGATGAGTGCCATTAATCAAACCAAACTATCGTATTTTTTGTGATAAAATTGGACGAAGGAACAACTTTGAAAACGGCTCTCACCAGAGAGTATGAAAATACGTATCAATTTGACTTACTTACCATGTTCCTAGGATCAACGTCATCATGGGGCACTGGACAACCTCCAGAACTGGCCTGTTCTTTCTGTAAAGAGAAAAACTTGGTTCTTACAAATATAACGATCCCTGATTGGTATAGAACTCCCATAACAACTTGACTAACTTTGGTTTCGGTTTTATGTACAGGACATCCTTCAGGAGGCTCACCACTAATATTTTTATGACTCAAGTTAGGAACAGTATTGGTTGATGTTGCTGGTTCAGCAAACACAGTTTTAGGACTAATGACTGAATTTGTATTTCCCATCTGAAAAAGAAATTTATAACATACATCAACTTGACGTAATTCTTGGACGATATGGAGTGAAACACTATAATGCTTTCGTACTCACTGCAATTACGAGAGATTGAATTTCAAGTGTATTTTATCCGTATTCTCACCGTCCGAAAATACATTTGAGAATAATCTCTTACGATTTGGCGGTTGTCACATCGACCACTTGGCCGATTTGGGTGGGTTGTCGTACTGATGTACAATACAGGTATTTTCTCCACAGAGGTGCACTTAATGCTCAATTATGACTGTTGACCACGTTTTTACCATATAGAAATCGTTAGATTAAAACGCACTTCCTAAATGATATTACTTACTAATTATTTTGAGGCCAGGGTCTCTCTGAAGTAAACGGTTCCTCTTGGCAGACTAGATTTTTGGCACTTCAACAGTTCAACACCCGCTCCTGGTTTACATTCACAACATCAGCCAAATTTCTCTCTATCGAATTGAAGTTCCAAGGAGTAAGATTCTATTCATGAACTTGAAACTCAAAATCGACACACTAACACACATGGGTTTTTGAAGGGTAAGAAGGGATTTTTTTATCTTCGGCTGATGTAAATTATTAAGACAGTGCTATGCAGAGGAGGATAGATATTACGCTTCGATCACACGAACGTCACCTTTTCTTATACTCACGTATGGCATGATAACGCCGGGCGCAGTCTTTTAGCGCTGCCTTGCGTTCAAAATATGAACTATCACAAAACCCGCGACGGGACGGCGACCGGCGCCGACTTGAATCTCGTGATAGTCACTATGACACTATCTCGTGAGATACTCGTGAGTTGTGTTTTAACAATTGGTGAAATTATTATATTTTACTTCGTATACAATAACAGATTATTATACTTTACTTCGTAAACAATACTGCTCGGTTCACTGAGCAATATAGCTGCCGAGATGGCGATTCCATCAGACGCTGATATGAACCAACTAGCCGCCAGAGTCCTCAAAGCCGAAACAATAGGAAACATGGTATGAAATTTGTCGTAGAAGATACTTTGGAATCTATTTTCTGATAATTTTCGAAGTTATTCCTCATTTATAGACTCTTTCAGAAGAACTGAAAAAAAAATTCGAGAGCGCCAGAAAAGCTCGAGAGTCGGCAAAACTTCAAGCTTCTTCGAGAGAAACTGTTATGATTTTGACTGAAACTAATGCACGTGGAGCTACACAACCATTTCGCGCTCTAGAAAGTAGAAAAGATGGAAAAAGACGTAAAAAATACGAAACTCACGTAGATGGAAAACGTGTCAAATATTTCGAAGATGATGGAAAACATTCTTTAGCGGATGGTGAGCTATATTTTTTTCGTAAACTTGCGAGTGACCAAAACTTCTCGTTGAAAGGTTTTTGAAAATTGCTGAAGTAAAATTGGTCGTTTCTAGAAGTATTTTTCGTACTGAATTCAGAACCGTTTTCCGTTTATCTATAGGAGGTCGCGTGTTCTTTCTATGATCTTTTTAGTTGCCGCGCATCGTCCCCGAGACGTGTTCGTTCTCGAGCTTCGATCTACGATACCAGTATCAACGCTCGATAAGGAATGCTTCGTCTCGCAACGATGCGCGACACCTAAACAAGATCGTAACTTGAAAACGCGACCTCGTATCAAAAAAAGGAAAAAGGTTCAGAATTCAGCTCAAAAAACACTTCTAGGTATAACCTATCTCAATTCTGCAATTTTCAAGAAATTTTCAATTGTTGTGTTGGTATAGAGTTATGAGTTTTGTCTTCAATTCCAACGTATGTATAATTATGATTAATTATAATTATGTTGTTCGATTGCCTTCCAGTTTGAGAAAGAAGGAATGACGACTGCAGAGGATGTCGAGACTGAATTCGTGCGATTGGCTTCAAAGGTAAAAATAAATAATCGTATGGAATGAAAGTTTTCATTTATTTTCAGAATAATAAAAAATTATGAATTTCCCAACAGGGCAAAGGTGATAAAGATCTCGCAATTGATGACCTTTTCATGGAGCAAAACACGTCGAATAAAAGTAGAAAAGACAATGACAGAGCTAGAGCCGTTGACAAGCAGAGGAACCGAGATAGAACGCTCGATAGTTGTTTATGGTGTCTTACGAATAATAAGTTGCAGAAACACTTGATTATATCTATTGGTTCTAAAGTGTGTACTGTTTAGGAGTTCCCTTGAACTCAGCCTTTTTCGAGTTGTCTCATAATTTTTTTTTTTTTCAGGTGTACCTTTCGTTGCCACATTTTCAATCCTTGACCGATTATCATTGTCTAATATCCCCTATTTATCACGCGACCTGCTCTACTTTGCTGGATGAAGACATTTGGGAAGAAATGCTGGTTTGTTCTCTTATATCTGCTCTAATTTTCATTAATCTCGTAATATTGAAATTTCATTTTGTTTCCTTGCCTTGAAGTCTTCAACCTTTCTGATCCTTGAAGCGATCCATAAATTGTTCGATGTATTCGCTAAATTTCTTTTTCAATTTCCTATGTAACAATAACCTGCTATGGTCTCCAAAATTCGTCATCCAGTCCCTTATTTTCCACTTTTGTGAACTTCAAGACTATAAAAACTTTGTAGACAATTAAAGTATTTTAATTGCCTGGAAATTTTTTCTTGACGGAACACTAATATTTGAGGTGAAAAAATTTCGTCGTGTGTTACCCTTGAAAAAGGCAGATGTTCTGTCCGAAACGTCGGGTCTTTATATATATTCTTTTGAATAAAAATTTTAATAATTGACGGCAGTGCCGAAATTTTTTCACCTCAAAAATTCAAGACTATAATTAATGTGTGCCCATTGAGCCTTTCTCGGTTTTATGAAAATATTAATTTATTATCCATTGGAAGTACCTTTATTGACTTTGCCTGGTCAAAATCTTCATTGTTTCAGGAATATTGCAAAAAATTAGTAATGACATTTCGTCTACATAATTTGAACACGATATTCTTCGAGACATCCATGAAATTCAAACAACACCCACACCACGTTATACATTGCGTTCCCATTCCGAACAATATGAGTAATTTAGCTCCAATTTACTTCAAGAAAGCTATCCTAGAAAGCGAAGGAGAATGGAGTGAAAACAAAAAGTGGTCAACATAAACAAGATGAACGTCAAACGTGCGATACCGAGGGGTTTACCCTATTTTATGGTAAATTTCGGAATGGATAATGGATTGGCACACGTGATAGAAGATGAAAGAAATTTCCCAAAAAATTTCGCTGAGGTACTTTTCGTCAGTCTTACGAGACCAAGGTCCGATTCACCATTCTTATAATAACTTACAATTAATGTTATAATTATAGGAGATCATCGGCGGTATGTTGAACTTGAACCATTCTGTATGGCGGAAGCCGCGAAATGAGCATTTTGCGATTCAATTAGAAAAAGTTAATAAATTCAAAAAAGTGTGGAATAGTCGAACTTGTACAAATGTAAATATAAATAAAGTTTAGAAATAAAGATGAGTTTCAATTTGTAACGATAATCGGAGACATGTATCGAAAAACAGCAAATAGGTGAGCTTCATCGACATTCATTTCATTTGCATAATATCCAAACGTGTAGTATCCGTCTGAATAACTCCAGTTTCGCTATGATCGAAAAATCTTTCTTGAGAAGATGTAAACTTTCCACTACAAACTTCGTTGTAGCTGTCTGCCATAATGTACTAGCTGTTCTAGTGACACATGATGCTTAATGTATACTTGATTCAAAATTTTATTGAGTGGCATTAACGGAAGTTCGATATGAAATTTGGCGATGCGATGTTGAGACAGTACTTAAGAATAATGAATTTAATTCCAACAACGGATACATTTTATAGATAGCCGATTCTGAAAATTTTGGTCTGTAAATAATTTCAAACATAAGAGGTGATATGAGAAAAATTTACAAAAAAAAAGATTATCAATTCTTACTTGTAAACTAAGTACTTAATAAGAGTTCAATTATTTCATATAACGTTCAAAAAATGCAATATTTTTTTGCGATGATCGACTGAGCTCCGATTTCCAAACAACTGCCGAGAAAGTACCAGAAGCGCTTTCTGTACAGAATGGACAGAGAATGAACTTTCATCCATAGCTTTCTGAAGGAAAAATTGAAAATATAAAAATAACTTGCTATCGCAGAAATTCTTCGTCCGAGATTTCCATATTGCACATTTATAGGTAAGAACCGAAATTCCAAAAGAAATCTACCTACCTGAAGTGGAGAATAGGAAGATTAAAATGAGAATAAAAATATTCTTCTAAAAAAATGCAGTAGAATGTTCTCACTTTCGGTTTTGCGAGTAACCACAGCAAAGTTCAAGACCTGACGATTGTTTCGCCCATTCTCTGTTTTCAACTTTGGATACAATAACGTTTCAGCGCTCTTCAAGCTATTCTTCTTGGGTTCATTCATTTCCATTTTTGCTAAAATTTTTCCGAAATGAAGTTTTCTCGGTCATAAACACGAGAGTATTTTCTGAATAAAGAATCCAATACCTAACACAACGGAAGAAGAAGTGTATAATTTATTTCATCATGATTTCCATATTCTTATATTTTCTAGTCGAACTATTAGGCTTTTTTCATCCGTGTTATTTAGTAACGCGGGAAAGTTGTTCAATGTCTTCTTTTATTACGGAATATAATTTTTTTTTTAGAAATCCTTTTTCTACTCTTTTCTACTAAATTTGGTTGAATTTTTCTGAATGGAACGTGTCTTAAGTACATAACCCAACAAATTCAAACTTTTTAAAAAATGCTGAGCTGAAATTATAAAATTTTAAATGAATTTTTAACGCTGAATTCAATGCCGTTCTCCGTGATTTGATAGAACGTCCCTTTTTTTCGTAATCGCGTGAAATATTCTCGTTTATTCGCAGCGCGTTGTTGCGGAACGTAACGTTCCTTCTCGATAGCCAATACTTCAGCTAGGTACCTATCGAGGTGTGTTACGTTGGCGATGCGCGACGAATAAACGAATGAATTATGAAAAATTGGGACGTGCTATCAAAAAACAGAGAACAGCCTTTGATTCAGCATTGAAAATTCATTTAAAATTCTATAATTTCAGCTCAGCAATTTTTAGGCTGTTGGGTTGTGGTTGAATATTCAATCAAGTCGTTCTGCTCAGTATGAGTCATGAAAATTCTTATGGTGGCGGTTGTAGAAAAAAATTTAACATAAATGTTTCACTTTCACTACCGCATGTTGTAGAGCGTAAATTTCATGAAAATGTATTCCATGATCAAAAAACTTTTTCTTTTTATTCTGGAGTAAGTAATATTGATCAAATTGTTCGTCTAGTAGCTTTTTATGTAATAACATCCTAATTATTGGTTTTTTTTCTTCCTTGCCGTATTTTGTAATGATTTACTTATTATTGATGATTGGTACTTTGGTAAAGTTTGAATCTCTAAAAATTTAGTGTAGGTATGTCTCGAGATTGATTAGAAAAAAAGTGTTTCTATTTAACCACAGTTTTAATCGTTCATTTTTTTACTAGTTTGTATGTTGCCGAGGTGATTTTGTGCTAAATTGTCGATGTACTGAGTCCGATTATTGTGCTTCTTTGTTCAAAATATTAAATAATTATATCCCGATTAATTACAGTTATATTTTAATACTGAGATGTGGCCACTTTTTACGGGTCGTGTAGTGTGTGAGTATCTACGTGAGTTTCGTATTTTTTTCGTCTTTTTTCATCTTTTCTACTTTCTAGAGCGCGAAATGGTTGTGTAGCTCCACGTGCATTCGTTTCAGTCAAAATCATAACAGTTTCTCCCGAAGAGGCTTGAAGCTTTGCCGACTCTCGAGCTTTTCTCGCGCTTTCCAAGTTTGTATTTAGCTCTTCGGCGAGAGTCTATAAAAATCAGGAATAACTTCGAAAATTATCAGAAAATAGATTCTGAAGTATCTTCTACGACAAATTTCATACCATAATTCCGGTTATTACTGCTCGAAGGATTCTAGCCGCTAGAATATTCATTTGCGCATCCGATACATTCGCCATCTCGGCAGCAGCTATATTGCTTGTCCCAAGAACTGTACCGATAGTCTAGGCAAATTACGGCGATTCCCAAGAGAAAAAACAAAGTAGCCTAGCCAAGGTCTGATTGCTGAAAGTTGTAGAGAATGATGTCTGAAACAACATACCAAAAATCCCACTTTGTCCCCCTGGAGCTTTTCCTTTTATGGGGGTTTCAACCCCCAAAAAATCAGTTTTTTGTGAAAATCTCGCTAAATTCGCATTGTAGAGAAAAAATACTTCTGACAAAAATTATTCATCACAAAATTTCCTATCAAATAGTGCAGTCGACATCTAGCCTAGGACCAATAGTTAGCCTAAAAAGTTACCAAATATACGCAAATACACTCATGTACTACTTATTCCATACAACAATGTTAACCAATACACTGACTTCTTAACACAACGTGCGCCTATGTTGGGGATATATATTTTCCAGCGATTCCAGTCAGACAGGGACAGTGGCGTATTTAGAAGGGGGGCTCAGGTCTGGATTCCCCCCCCCCTCCAGCGGCATGCATTGGGACACACGTTTGTCAAGTCTGAAATTAATAAATTACAGTAAACTTTTCTCCTAGTCGTACTATGTCTTTGAAAATTTTCAGACCCCCCCCCCAGACAAATTTTACTGGGCAGGGAAAATGGGCTGAACCATTCTGAGGTGTTAATGAAACATAAATGACCCTATGAAGAAATAAATAGAAGTATCAGGATCTTGTAATTTGTTACTAAATACTTCTTGTTTGACATTCACTCACTTGCACAGCGTACAATTTTTTAGCGCAGAAAGAGACCTGTTTTGTAAAACACGACTAAGAAGTTCTTTTTCTCATTAGTATAAATTTCATTTTTTCGTTTGATTATGGCAGATTATAACATTTTTGGTCTTATCTACTCGAGATATGGACCACATACTAAAAGACTGTTTCGTGATATCATGAATTTACATGTAAAATTGGTGAGAACATATTCTGCTATTTTGTTTTTGAAACGGTGTAAAGTGCTCGAGTGCATACCTAAACACATTGAAAATTCTTTCTCCAAATTCTCTTGCTCTTCGTCCTTGATCCAACGTCGAAAATTAAATAATTGGAAGAAAAAGTCTCAGTTGTTTCTTCTAAACCTGGAAATCAACGAGCATTACAACAAACAAAAAATTCTCAAGACTCAGCTTCAGCAGTCAGAAGCAAGTTTCTCTCACATAGTTATCTGCCCAACTCTATTCAAAATTGCGTATTCTGTTATCTACGAGAAAGTCAATGAAGAGAAGAATAAATGTTCTTTTAACCACGAGAAGAAAATCAACCAAATTCGAACTATTAGTGAACCACCCAAATGACCACAGCATGATGCTTGGCTCAAAAATCTTACCAATGTTGATATCCCTGAACCTGTTCAACGATGTCTTCAGTTTGGTCCAAAGTTTTGCCTCCCAGTCACCAAGATACCAGTAGAAAAGATTATTATTGATAGTGAGTATATTATTAATCAGTGCAAAGTTTCACCTCGAGAAATTAAGGAAGAAGTTCGTCATCAAATAGCTACACACTTGAAAAGAATCTCTAAACGTACCACTATAAGCAGTCAACAACTCTCCATCATATCCGATCTCAACATTACCAATAAATTTCTGAAGGAAAATCCTAATCTATTAGTGTTAAAAGCTGATAAGGGACATGTCACTGTTTTGATGGACCGGCAAGACTACAAAAGAAAAATTCTCTCTTTGCTTGAAGACAAGTCTACCTACAAAAAATTACAACGCGATCCTACTTCCACTATCGAGACTAAATGCAACGAATTCTTCAGCAGTATGTTTGAAAAGAAATACATAGACCTACCTTTGAAAAAATACTTCACGCATTACGACAGTGTAGCTCCCAAATTTTATGGACTGCCTAAACTTCACAAAACCGGAGTCCCACTACGTCCTGTCACTTCCTATGTTAAAGCTCCTACTGCGTCTCTATCTCGTTTTCTTGCCAACATTCTGCAGAACATTCGCGATGACAATATGAACATCCCATCGGCTCAAGTGCTTAAAGAGAGAATTTCTGACCTTCAGCTGGATGATGATCACATCATGGTATCCTTTGACGCTGTTTCTCTTTTCACCTCAGTTCCAGCCTCCCTCACCATCCAAATCCTCAAGAAACGCTGGATTGATCTAAAAAACATATGGACTGGTATTGATGAGAAACTATTCTTTGAAATGCTCAGCTATTGCTTGGAAAAAGGATACTGCCAATTTGATGGGTCCTTTTACTCTCAAATTGAAGGTTTACCAATGGGAAGTCCATTATCACCGGTGCTGGCTGACATTGTTCTAGATGAGCTTTTCAATCTGACTAAACAACATTTTCAAGACTCCATAATTTTCATGACCAAATACGTCGACGACAGTCTTTTCATTATCAAACAATCTATTTTTGACAATCTTTTCCAATTTTTAAACAGTTTTCATCAACGTATTATTTTTACTTTTGAGAAAGAACAAAATGCTTGTATCAACCTTTTAGATATCACTATTGTAAGAACCTCGAACGGATTAATTTTTAAACACTTTCAAAAACCTACCTCCACAGGTAGACTTATCAATTTTCTTTCCAATCAACCCTTTTCCTGTAAATTCAACTCTTGTGTAAATCTTCTAGAACGTCAAAAGAATTTATCTGACCCTATTTTTCATAATGACATTATTTCTAAATTTTCTGACACGCTTAAAGCTAATAATTATCCCGATAAATTCATTAATGACGTATTGAATTTTAAACGTAACAGTAATGACCAAGACCATAATAATAGTAGTAATTTATATTTTTCTTTACCTTATATAGGCCGAAGCAGTCACATCATTAAGAAATCCTTGTCCTCTCTTGATAACAAAATTCGCATCTCTTTCGGTAGTCACAACACTATGTACCAAAAACTTTTTTCGAAAACTAAAGACAAGATCCCTCTCAAATTAAACTCTGGTGTTGTGTACAGGATTCCCTGCTCTAGCTGTCCCCTGGTTTATGTGGGGGAGACGTCTCAACTTTTAAAGAAGAGAATCTCCCAACACAAAACGAATGTAAAGGAAGGTAATGGTGTCACTGCTTTGGCTCAACATACTTCTGAAACTTCTCATGTTTTTGATTTCAAACGTGTTGACATTGTAGGCCGCGAGAATAATAAGAAAAAGAGGCATGAAGTTATTAATATTATACGTAACAATACTGTCAATTTTAAGACCGATACTAACGGATTTTCAAGTGTTTACACGACCATTCTGAGTCATAAGTCAATGTAGCTTTTCTCACCTTTTTATACATGTATGTACAACTTTCTTTTAGTTCGTACCCTGATGATGTTGCGTGAGCAACGAAACGTCGGTTTCTCGTTCGTAAAAATAAAAATATAGTGATATTTAGAGCCAAATTTGTTTCCTTTTATTCATTTTCTCTACATGCAACACAAGATACAAAACGAAGTGACATGACTTTCACGTAGCTAATACTATAATGTTACACAATGCACTGTGGTATGAAACGTAAATTTAGCTGGACAAAAATCTACTTTTAGTATTCCATTCAATTTTCATGTCAAATTGTCCGCTCAGTGCAAAAAAAATAGTAGAGAAATTCTCCAGTCGCTGGAATGATCTGGAAATAGTGAAAAATTGAAAAAATCGACTTATTTAACCTGGAAAACCATAATTTTGGCATTTTTTCCATTAATGAGGTCAATTTTAAAGTAAACACGTACCTATGCCAAGTTTGAAGACAATGGTCAACAAAGTCTTCAGTTGCTGGGACCATCTCAAAAAGGTGGGAAATTTCCTTCTTTGATAAGAAATTATTCACTTTCAAACCAATATTATCTACCTGATTTTATCACCAGAATGAATCAATTTTGGAAGTAAAAATTCATCAATTTTTAATCAAAACTGCCTCATTGAACAGCAAATTTTGTTAATTCTTCAAAACGAAAATTACTTCGCTTAAGACCTAAAATTATTCCTACAATGCATACGGTTGCATGAACGTGTTACGCGTAAACGCAAAAAACGCAGATATTTCGCCTAATACATGAAATACGCAACCACTTTGCTCAATACGTGTAATACGCAGTCGACCTGCGTAATAGGTGAAATTTTTTACGTATTTCATGAAATTGTTGGAAATTTTCTGCGTAATACGTGAATTACGCATCCCTTGTTTCAGGTCTGCGTAATATGTGAAATTATGCAATCAATACTGGTAATTTTAAATTTATAATACATGAAATGAATTGTGAATCAAGCTTTTTAACGAAGCAAAGAGATATTATCAATTAAATGAAATAAATATTAGTGCCTAATTCTAAGTTAATTTCGAACACAGTAAATAGTTTAGTATCATTAATAGGGCAAGTAGAAATATGCATTCACATAATATTTTTTGGCGCGTCTAAGGAAGGAAAAAGTTCAAAGGGTACACGCTTTACAAAGTCCTGAATACTCATACAAAATTTTATATTACTTATTTCTGCATATTTTAGGCATTAACACATAATTGCATATTTCAAGGAAAAGAAATATATTATCGCATACTATTTTGTCACACATTACTATGTATAGGTAGTTCAATACAACAAACTGTAGCATTACCCTAAAACAATGCTACATGTCTACCCAAAGCGCTGGAGTAAGAACGAAACTGGCATACAGCAAGTGTACTTATTCATATTTTGCTTTTAGCCATCAAGTCACTCGAACAAAGTGATTTACCCCTTATTGATGCTCTTCAAAAAATTGTAGACTCTATGGGTTTGGAAGATACGGCTAAATTTGGAGAAAAACAAAGGCTCTCACGAATTGTCCGAAATTTCTCAAATAGGTGGTGGTTGCTCCAACGTGCAGTGCAGTTAATAGCAAAATATAACTTCATATCCGCAGAATATGCTTTATTTAAGCACGCCCCTATCACTTTCTGCAAAGTTGAACGCAGTTCTAGCCAAGATGAAAGAATTCTTAAAGGCAATGATCGTTCCTTTTCGTTTGACCATGTTTTTGCTCATTGCAATCAAGCTCTATTTGTGTAAAAATATTCCGCAGCTTTTTATTCTCTTTCTGAAATTATCTACTTGATAAGTAATTAATACAATTTGTTGCCTGGATGGCATACCGAGTTACATTCTAACCCCTGCTTCACGCAAAAGACCTCTGACCAGTGCCCACAGAGTCCATTCTGACAAGCTCCCGAAGCGAGAATTCCTTCTCAAGAGGCACTTCCGACGCTGTCTATGCCTTACACTTTGTTAGTGCGACCGCATTCCGTTCCAACTTTGCATTCAGTCGAACTATATTATTTTCCTTCTTGGCTGAAAAACTAATACGCTGGAGCCTTCACCCACAGAGCCAGCTCTTAGGTGGCTCTTTGGGCGCCTGAGTGAGCTCTGCGGATCCGAACCATCTTTTGTTTTTCCTTGTGGTTCCGCTTCAAGGTCTAGCTCTCTCCCAAGGTCCGGCTCTTTGTCTCTCAATTTTTGGGAGCGGAGGCAGAAATCACTAGCTTCCCAGACTTACATGAAGGGTACAATATATCCCCCCCCCAAATTCCGGCATTTTACGACTTTTCAACTTTATAAAATAGTATATGTAAAAGGTGCGCCAAAAAGATGTCAACAGTTGACCGGCGAACTCCACGAAATTGTCGTAAAGTCCTCCCGGAGTTTTTCGGTCAACTGTTATCATCTTCTTGGCGCATCCTGTATGCCTAAGGCTCAGCTAAGGGTTATCGGTAATTTGTTTATGATCTTTTTTCAACGGCTACTGTAGATAAAAGAAAGAAGCTCGTCAAATGCTCTACACAAGAATTGTGCTCTGAGCTCTGTCGTACCAAGTTAAACTGACGTACCGTACATCCAAATTGACGATCAGGCAATCTATATGTGCGAGTGTGTGAATCGTGACAACACACTACGACTATTTCATCGATGGATTAACAGGGAAAAATTCAGATCTAAGAAATTGGCGCCTTGTTTCGAGTATGACAAACACTCTTCTCTGAATCGTGTTGAAATGTTTACGTAAATCCAAACCACGACCCAAAAATGCCAATATGAAAGGATGATTGTATCGAAAAACTAGTGTGATAATTGGATTTCTCATCGAAAAATCGTCTTACTATTACGAACGCATATTTACATCTCAATTAGCCGTATCAAGCTTATTTCAGGAGAATGAAACTTCTTCCCAACCGTTGATTTAGATATACGACAATTCAACTTTGTACGGCAGAGCTACGTTCAGAAATTTTTTGAGGTTCCTTATATAGTCGTCTAAAATTGCTTTGTTTGTTCGGTGATTGAAATCATACAAGAAGTCGTAATGACGTTCTGGACACTACCAGCAATTGTCCAACAACCGAAGGGTGAACCATGAAGGCTCAAATTTCCAAAAGTTTGAAACGACCGCCCATTTCTGAAAAGTTTATTAAGCCATAGTACTCAACACCTATATGTATAATCCAATCAACTCGAGGATTAACACGACTGGCTTTTCAGAGGCGAAATCGTACGAGTTGAATAGACTAATTCTAGGCCAAAGACTATCAGAATGCCGAAGCTGGCACTACTTCGCGGCTCTAATGAAAAAATAATTGTGAAATCTGGAAAGCGAGATTTCAACGCAAGGTGGTAAAAGAGAAGTGATGATATCTGTCAATCCTACTCATTTGATAATAAAGTATTGATTATTGAGAGTGTGCGTACAGATAATCGGAATTTTTGTTTTAGTCCGTCAGAAATTAGTGCGGGCTATGAACATCCATCATGACTCTAGATGGTTGGAAACATGTAACGCATTTTAGAAGGTGGTTCAGGACAACACGTTGTTAGTATCTATAGTCTTTTTATTTTAGGATCGTACAGAGTGAATATCTTTTTATTTCCTGTTTCCTATCGTACTGCACCAGCCACTGCGTTCACATTCAAACACTAGGTACCGTACCTGTTGTTTTGCAGAAGACAATGGACACCCAGATATGTAGTTTTATACAGCATCCAGACTTCACTGTGACGAAATTTAATCCTTCCCGCATACAAGGCATACAACACAGGCTATGTCACGCTGTTGGTGTATTGAAACGAGGACTTTTTTCTCCTCGTCCTGTCGCCAGTATACATTATTGTTACATTCTTCACAGCACAATAGAAAAAAAGGTATAATTCCGATCGCTTCATTGTTTTGGAATGTAGTTCCAAATACAAAATATATACGTAAGCATGGTTGACCATTGTTTGACATCGACGCCACGAATCTTCGTACCGTTTATGTTTATCGCCCCGTTAAAAATATCACGCAATTTTGGGAGTGCGCTGAAGTAATTTATTTTTTCAATTGCAAAAATGACTCGCAAGTGGGCATTTATTCTAGCACGTATTCCATTGAAATATTTCTCGTTTTGGTCACAGGATTCGATTTTACCCCTCCTCAGTTAGAAAAATTCACCGGCTCCTATCTTTTACTGCTTCATTTAGAAAATATAACCCTCTTTACTCTGGCTAATTGACTGTTTACGACACTATAAAAGGATATATATATATATATATTTTTTTTTTTTATATTATAAAGCACATCTGCAAAATTTTCGTCCAAGTAACCTCTTCCCCTAATGTATCGATTTAGTTGAAATTTCGTATATAACATTGTCAGACCTCCGAAATCAACCTTTTTGAAAAAAAATTAGAAAATCATTGTTGGGAAAGTTGTAATAAAGCTTTAAAGTTAAGCGTATATTGGCTGCTATCTCATCCCTATCCCTGTACATATGTTTATTGATGCGAACATAAAGTTTTATTTCAACGTTCACAATGCTAAGCAAGAGGAGAAATTTTAAAAACCGGCCGAGTAATTCTGACAGGGAACACGTTGAGTTGTGTTCACTAATTTCCGTGTAAAAATGACTTTTGCACGGAGCTACTTTTACGATTTTTTGACCGAGCTAAAAATAAACTTATAGGTGAAGAGATGAGAAGGTCTACGGAGTAAATTTTCGTGTTGTAATCTGGGTAGAGTTACAGAGTGAGTTAGTTGGTTCCATTCACATTGAAGTCATGGTCGGTAAAGTTGAGAGTTAAGGGTGAGAGATATGGAAAAGATTGGGTTTGGCAGAAAACTTATAGGTGAAGAGATGAGAGGGTCTACGGAGTAAATTTTTGTGTTGTAATATGGGTAGAGTTACAAAGTTGAGAGTTAAGGGTGAGAGATATGGAAAAGATTGGGTTTGGCAAAGTAGTTTAAGCTCATTGTGAGATATGTTATTTCATTTCTAGAGTTTAGACAAGCTGGCGTTGAGTATTTCTACGAGTGCCGAGCGAGTTGCTGGATGAAATCGGTGTGCCTTAATGCCGGCAGCAAGAGCGCAAGAGTTATAGAGTATGTACGAGTGAATTATTCGGTTAATATCAATATTCATTCAAATTGAAGTGATGGTTTGTGGAATTGTGTTTCGGTTTGGTGAAATAGTTCAGGCTTTTTGTGAGACGCGCTATTACAATTTCAGAGTACATACGACTTAGCAGATGACGACTTGAGAAGTTTTTGTTATTTTATACTGCAAAGTGAAGGGAAGAGAGTCGTGTGTACAAAAAAAAGGTGAGTAAATGCTGGAAGGATTATGAAGTTCCACGAATATGAATTATTCTTAAATATGAAGAAAAGTCAATCGTTGTTGGTGGTTGATTGAGGGATGATCAGAGTGTATTTATAGCGGGGGTTGAGGATAATTAGTTGACGCGTATGACCAGTTGTGTGGTGGGAGAGAATGATTTCTTTATGACGCTCACACAAGTCGAAGGGACTGCTTCACTTACGATTCCTCTTAGTTTGTTTGAATGTTTATTTTTCCTGGCTCTATGTTCAGGGAATGATCCGGATCCACAGGACGTAGACAGATGTATAATTAACGGATGATAGAGATTGCACGAATAAATGAATGCGTTGATTTGGGAAATTAGTTGAATAAAAGTCGTGTCTAAATTTGAGCTAAAGGTAAAGAGATGGAGATAGGGAAGACAAGAGTGTAAGGCCTATCCTACAATTTTTTCAATCAATGACTGATTATCATTTCTTGAATCAAGTAAGCGTTGCCTGTTTCGAGTCCAGACTAGATCCGTCGGTAAGGGCTGGTGGGTCATAAAATTGGCATAGAGACAATGTTTATAATGAGTTGTCGGTATACAGTGTTGTGATCCTGGAGATTATTAGCTAGATCAAGTCGGACATATGGGGGAGGCTATGGAGAAGTGGATGATAAGATAAGGGGTAGATGGTTCAATTCGAGGTGTTTAAATAGTTCAGATTCAATAGGGAGGAGGAGAGAACTGAGTCAGCAGATTGCGAGTGCGTAGATTGGAAGATGCGTGAATTGAGCTGTATGGATGCAAAAAAATCAATAGTAAGAGTTAGGAAGCGGCGTTTGAGGGAGGAAGGTTTCAATTCCAGCGCAGAAGCTGAGAGTGGGTCTAGATCGTTGTAGCCGAGGCATTGATTTATTGACCAGCAAAAACGAGTTGTCTGCTTTATTATTAAAAAAGAACAGATGATAAATTTGTTGAACTTTTGATTTGTATTATGAATAGTGGATGTGAGCGAGAAGAGTCGTATGGGTACAAGAGTATTGAGTGGGTCGTTAAGGCTTAATATCGAGTAGGAATATGATCAATAACGGCATTGTAATCTTCTGCGGGTAGTTTCCTTCCTTGGTGAGTGAGGTGTTACAAGGGCAAGTCGGACGATGACGATTGTGAATAAGTTTACAGTGAACAATTTCTTTGCTCAATATTGTTCCGTGTTACAATACGGGCAGTAAGGTCACAAGTGAGCGACGGTATATGTGGGTGAGTGTGGAAGTGCTTGATTTTTGTAGATCCAGTGAGTTGGGAAAGTTTTTCATGACGTGGTATCAATCAGAAAACATACAGACTAATCGTTGAGGTTGGAAGAAAGTTTTGACGTGCTGGAGAGGAAGGAGCCCAGAGATCAGAGAATAGGTGGGATAATAATTGAGAAAGAGTAGTTGTACAAGTAGAGGAGCATTGTGAAACTTTTGGAAATTACGGGCTCGGGCTAAGCACTATAAGGGTTAGATTTGTTCTTCACGGTGTCGATTGTGATTGGAAAATGACCACTCATGAAGAAATAAAATTAGGAAACAAAATTTCTTCTGACTTGAGTATTACCATATCTGGCGTTTTTGGAGAAATTTGAAGTTTTCATAGATATTAATTAGGGTCGACGGATGTTTCGATGCGGGTAATGAGGGTACAAAGGTCATAGAGTACAATCAGGAGAGTGAGTTAAGCGGTTAAAACCGAGCTCTATACAAATTAAGGTGATGGTCTGTGGCGTTAAAGAATTGCAGGTGACAAATTCAGAGAAGAAATAGTTAGGAGGAGTGGTTCAAGTTTATCAATCATGGGGCGTATTATTTTACTTTGGGTATCATTCATATAAATATTAGAATTTTTCAAGGTCAGTGATGAGAGAGAAGGAAAATCAAATAATTTTGCAAGGACGTGGGAAGCTAGAATGACAGACTTCAAAGAAACGCTAGCCATATCTCCCCCCTTACATAAAAAGAAAATATCCGAACATTCACCAACACATCGAGAAGGAGTTGTTGGATATAGGTGAGGAGATTGGGAAATTAGAAGAAAAGAAATACCGACTGATTCTCGAAATTCAAAGTTTAAAAAATGGGTAGTTATAAGTATGTTCAATGTGTGATTATTGAAATAAAAATTGATTTTTTGTCCTCGACGTCATAGAATATTGAATGAGCGACGAAGTCGCGGGTTTTTCAGCTTGTAAAATTATAAAGAAGTCTCCTTATCCACAAAAAATGAAGAGCCAGAGAGGGGGCATACTCGTGGTAAGCGCCCGAGGCTATGGCCGTCTGTTGTCCCCAGTTTTGGACGTGCTAAAAGATACAACTATTAGAAAGATTTAAGAGTTTTTCTGTAGCTTTATTTAAATTACCCCGATCTTTTCGCCTTCGTTTTACTGGGTTGGAGGGTGTCGTCTTCCCGCGGAAATCGGTCATATGGGTGGGGGAGGGGCGTCATTTGAAAAAACAGGCCGAGCGCCCATCTGGAAAAACGTGAGAATCGGAAAAATTTTGACTTCCACGCTAAATATACAATAAAAACTTACAGGCTCTTGCTTACGAAGCAAGAGTTGCGGGAGACCCGCGACTCATGGCTTAGGGTTGAAGATTGTAAGAGTAAATTTGGAAACATGTGAAAGGGATATTTATTCAATTTGAAATAAATAGAGATAGCAATGGAGGAACAAATATACTGATGTATAAAAGAGCTCAAAATTTTTCTAAGTCACTATACTAGCCAATAGAAGAATATAGAAGAGCCTGAAATTATCTAAGTCCATCTATACTAGCTCATTGAGAGGTATGAGATGGGTATAGAAACTCTTAAAAATTTTTCAAGTCCCTATACTAGCCAATAAAGGGTATAGAAGAGCTCTATACTCATGTACAAAAGAGCTCGAAATTTTTCTAAGTCCCTTAATGGAGAATCCCCTATATAACCCGCAACGCTTTTTGACGATTTCTCCCAACAAAATGACTATATGACGCCCAACGCTTTTCGACGTTTTGTCCCGTAGGCGGACCAAATTTCTCTGATGACCCCCAGTAACTAAACGGATGGCGGGCCTCCCGCCAAAAACCACAGCTTCCTCTACAAAGTTGAACAAAGCATACAGGGAACCTGTTCTATGTGTTGGCTTGTTAATGACCTGAGGAATTGAATATGAAATTGAAGATTTGGGGAGTCTAAATTTTTCAAGGCCGCTTGTATCTCATGATACAGCTTGAAGGCATAAAATTTTTTCTACAATTAGCCAAATCATTGGGATACGTCAGTTTTTGCTAGACGGCGGTATTGAGTCCATTTACCTGTCAGAAGTCAAAGCTCTTCTCAGTTCAATTTTTAGAGTCGGAAGTCAAAATGAGTCTTCTCTCTATATCATATTAACTTTCCACAAAAATCAAGTCTCCCACCTTTCATATAAAAAAAATCTCTGATTAGCCGACGCTCGCAGTCACCTGAAGTTTGTCCGTTACTCATAGGTGTCCTGTATTCAGAGGAGACCCTAAAGAAATCCAGAGGCCTTGAAAACTTTGAAATGGCAGCGGGGAACCCGCAAGCTTTGCAGTCTCGAGAAGGACAGCTTGTCTTGGTTTTGTTTTCTTCATCTTTAAGTGAGTAGACGTGTTTGGTGTCTGAGATGTTCAAAACCCATTGGAATTGTTGACATGCTGCATGTCATTGCTGAACCCTACACCTCATTCAACTTTTGACTGTTACACAATACCTGATTCAAAATTTGTGTTCCAATCCCTCCTCCAGTCCATGCAGTCTGCTAGGCCTTGGCCGATTCTACAGTAGCTTCATACTATGTTTAAACTTTCTTGTTATAGTTGTATATTAATGTTATACTAGGCTTATTTTAGGTTTAGACTTTCTTTATACCTTTTTCGAGTGATACCTTAGACCTGATTCAAAGTTTTTGGAGTTTCTTGCTCGTCTCTGCTTCCAGCACTTTCATACTACTTATACCAGACCAAGAAGAGATGTGAACGAGCGGAGCAGCTATTCGCTCGAAATATTTCAAAGTAAAGTTATACTAGACCAAGAGAAAGGGCGAATGTGCGGAGCTACTTTAAAAGCCACTAGCCTAAAACGTTGTGAACTAGATTTTAACTAGCTCAAGAGAAAAGATAGGCCGGAAAAACGTAGGACTTGGAAAATTTCTTCGACTTCTAAGCTAAGTATGATTGTGAGTAACTCAAAAACATCAGGGCTTGACTGTTTAGGACACTATAAATGGACAAGTTGTGTAAACTCTTCATTTCTTGGTCGTGAGCTAGTTTTTGTCTCGCAAAACGTGACTCATTTGATTCCTCATGTGTACATAATATTTGAAGTCCAGAATTGTAAAATTATGAGGAAGCCTCCTTATCCCCAAAAAATGAAGAGCCACAGAGGTGGCATACTCGTGGTATACTCGTGGTAAGCGCCCAGGGCTATGACCCTCTGTTGTCCCCAGATTTGAACGTGCTAAATGATACAACTCAGAAAAATTTAATAGTTTTTCTGTGGCTTTATTCAAATTACCCCGATCGGTTCGCGTTCTTTTTACCTGTTAAAGTATGTTGTCTTCCCGCGGAAATCTGTCTTATGGGTGGTAGAGTATATTTCCATGGAGCCTTGTTCTTTTTGGAATTCTTCCAGGAGAGTGTACAGGTTCTGTACAGGTTGGGATAGTGCTTGCCTTTTACAATTCTAAAATGGTTATGCCACCCTTCTGACATGTTGTTTGTTCGATATGATTTCTTCATGGCAGTCTCGTATTGATTCCATAGGGTTATTGGGTACCTCGGCGCTACTCCTGCCTGCCGGCCTTGACGATGATGTGCTCAAGTTGGCGGCTGAATATATTGTGCCTTCCTGGATATTCCGTAGAGAATTCGTCGTTAGAGAAATTTGCCGTTGGAGTGAATGGTTTTAGAGAGAATTTATGTTAGAGAATTTGTTGTTAGAAAAATTTGCCATTAGAGAAAATGGGGCTAGAGAAAATTGATTTTAGAGAATTTGTCGTTAGAGAAAATGTATTAGAGAAAACGTCGTACAATCGAACATTTCTCGTTCTGGCCACAGGCAGTGTGACCAGATATACTCTTTTTAAGAGTATTTACTCTCTTTTTGAACGAAAAAAAAGAGTACTCTCTCTTTTTTTTAAATTCGTCAAAAATACTCTTTTCCGAGAAAGTTATACTCTTTATACTGTTTTTTGCCCACTCAAGCGCTTCAAATACTCTTTTTTCAAACGCTAGGTACTCGCTAGGTTTGATAAACTTTTTTTTTTTTTTTTTTTTTTTTTGCTTGTCAATTTTGATTTTTGAGCGATACTCTTTTGTTTTCAAAAAAATCTGGTCACACTGCGACAGGCTCTGATATACCCTCCACAGTTGTCTAGGTACATTTGGAGTCTGAAATTATGAACATTTCTCGTTTTGGTCACGTAACGCATTTTGGAAGGTGCTTCAGGACAGCACGTTATTGTGACAGCTTATTTTCTTTTCATTTTAGGATCCTACTGAGTGTATATCTGTGGTCTTTCCTCTTTCACACCGTATTGCATCAGCAAATGCGTTCACATTTAAACACCACCCGTCGTTTTGCAGAAAACAATTGACACGGAGATAGTTTTGTTCAACAGGGAGACTAGACTGTGACGAATTTTTTTTTTTTTTGAATTCTTTGCCAGAATACGTACATCCTACTTACAGGTAATTTTTCCTGAATACAACGCATACGACACAGGAGTATTCAACGGTCGTTATGTTGGGGTATTGGAACGAGGATTTTTTTTTCTTCTCTCAGCACAATAGAGAAAGGTATGATCCCGATCACTTCATTGTTTTGAAATCTAGTTCCAAGTACAAAATATACGTAAGCATGGTTGACCATTGTTCGACATCGACGTCACGAATCTTCGTACCGTTTATCGCCCTGTCGAAAATATCACCCAATTTTCGGGATACGCTGAAGTAATTGATTTTTTCAATCGCAAAAATGACTCGCAAGCACGTATTCTATTGAAATGTTTCTTGTTTTAGTCACAAGAGGAATTCACCGGCTTCGCTATTTTTTATAGCTTCCTTTAGGAAATATAACCTGGCTAATTGACTGTTTAGGACAGTTTAAATGAACGAGTCGTGTAAACGCTTCAATTCTTGGTCGTGAGCTGGTTTTCGTCGTTCATGACGCGTTTGATTCTTAATCCTCACATGTAGTCTATAAAATGATGAGAGAGGCCTCGTATCCTTTAATAAATGTCAAGACACGGAGGAGGCTTCCTCTTGGTGAGCGCTCGGGGCTGCGACTCTCTTTTGCCCCGAGATTAGGACGTACTGAAAAATACAACTATCAGAAAATTTTGACAGGATATCCGTCTTTTGGGGGATACGATGTCATTTGAAAAGATCGACTGGAAAAATGTAGGACTTGGAAAATTCCTTTGACATCTAAGCTAAGTATGATCGTGAGGAACTCAGAAAAATCACGGCTCCCTTTGCAAATAGGGAACGAAGCATACAGGGATGTTGTTATGTTGTTCTATGGGTCGGATTGGCTTTGACCCTAGGAATTGAACTTGAAAGAGGCAAAATTTTTCCATTGCTCATAACTTATGAGACATGGAAAGTCATAAGTCAAAAATTTTTCTACAATCAGCCTCTTCATTGAGGTACGTTAGTTTCTGCTGGACGGCAGGATGAAAAAATTTTCAGAAATTCAATAGAGCTCAACCTATTTTATAATACCTTAGAAACGAAAACTCTTCTCAGTTCAATTTTTGAAGTCGGAAGTCAAAATGAGTTTTCTCCCTATTTCATAAATTTTCTTCAAAAGTCACACAAGAAACCTGATAAACCGACTCTCGCGGTCACCTGACGTTTGTCCGTTACTTATATGGATCCGGTATTTAGAAGAGACAAAAAAATCTAGAGGTTCTTGCAAACTTTGCAGTTTGCAGAGCGAGCGGGGAACTCGCAAGCTTCGCGGGCCCGAGGAAAACAGCTTATCTTATTATTATTTTTTTTTTCTATCTTCAAGTGAGTAGACGTATTAGATCTCTGAGATATACAAAACCAATTGGAATTAAATTTTGGTGATGGGAGGTAGCAAAATGTTCTGGTGGAACGAAATAATTGAAGGATCGAATGCAGGGTTAATTCAACGAATGGGGCGGGTTTACACGTCCAGTTAGTAGAAGAAGACATGTCAATTTTGGGTATTGGATTTCTTCGCGCAGCCGAAAAAATAAAGATCATGTTTCATGTCTTTTCAAAATTTCGCCCAATCTGATATGTAGTGAATAATGCGAGACAAAAATATTTGAGAGTTCTAGGCTAAGGCTTTAGAGTGGCACACTCACTTGATCTAGTATAAGTCTATTTTGTAATATTTTAGGCTAATGAGCCTTCTTGATCTATTGTAAGTCTACCTTAGTATATTTCAGGCTGATGAGATTACTGGGCCTCACTCTCTCCGCTCGTTCGTTCCCCTACAGTATGTTTCAGATGTTGTAAGCGGACCAGAATTCACGACTTATGACGTCACCGACCTATGACGTCACAAGCTAATAGCTTCATAATGACTCTCAGAGTCTTCTTAGCCTAGTATAAATCTATTCATTATATCAGGATAAACTACTGCTTCGGGCTCGCGAACTCGGACTCGCAGATTTCAGAATCACTCCCCTGAGAAAACCTCGAAATTTTTCCAAGTGCCTTTCGAGGGGGGGGGGAGGCCCCCTCGGACTCGCGGACTCGAACTCGCAGATTTGAGAATCACTGCCACAATGAAAATTTCCATAAGGATAAGACCAGAGCAAAGACAGCAACATGTCAATAAATGAAGGTCTTTCTCTTTCTCAAAAGTCTAGTATAAGTCTATTTCAGGAAATTTCAAGCTAATAGCTTTCGAGTAGCTCACTCGCTCCGTTCGTTTGCCCTTTCCTTATTCACGCTAGTATAAACTGACTAGATCCATCTATAGTTTCGATAATTAGCCTACGCCCGGAGACCCTATTTGAAGCCTAGTTTGAACTTGGAAAATCCTGAAAGAGAGGCTTCTCCGTTCATCATGATTCTAGTTTCAGTATGCTAAAATTCTAGAATAAAGCTATCAATAAACCTAGTATATAAACTGGGCAAGGTGAACTCGCGGGGTGATCTCGCAAATTTTTGAACCATTCACGGATTAACGAGGGTAAAGGGGGGGGGGGCACTCGGAAAATGTCAATGTCAAAAATGCGAGTTTATCCTTCAAAAAAAAAAAAGTTTCTCAAATGAAGACATCAGCTACGTGAGAGTGAATATTGATAGAGTGCTGTGCAGGGGAGAGCGGACCCATAGAAGACATTGTTTGAAGTCTCGGACATGAGAGAAAATCATGAGTAAACATTCGGTATAAGTAGAGCCTTTGAGAAAATTCCCCTCCCCCTTGATTGGGTCTGTATTAATACACTTAGCAACATACCTCAGTACCTACGATGAAACATTCAACCTGTTGTATTATACGGAACAGTAAATACTTTCTGAATGCTCTTCCTGAGCTTGATTTAGCCCAGAAATAATATCTATAGCGTAAAGAAATCCTCTCAACCTTGATTGATGACGTCATTCCACACTTAAAATATGAATTAACGGGAAATTTCGACGACTTTTAACGATGAAAAAGAAAAGAAAAGGAAATAATAAAGGAGGAGGGTAGGGCTACCAAGAAAAATTGTGAACGGAGGATGAGAAAGAAAATTAGGATGATGAATAAATTCCATCTATTAAACTGAATTTAGGAACGTATTCATTAAGGACGATGGAATCGTGATCACTGATGTGACGAGTCATCCCACTGGCTTCAAGAGCTTTACGTTTACGACACCTATTTACCTCATGAAGCAGAACTTCGGTGTCTTCCTCAAATGTGTGGTTCATCTAAAGGAGATGAGCCTCAAAAGCTAACTTTTATTATTATCAGTAAGCGCTTGAAGGTTTTCGTTAATTCTGAGAGAAGCTTGACGACCTGACTCATCTATGTATATATTTGGGCACTCCTTACATTCATGTTTGTAGACTCCACTCCCCTCAAGTTTTGGAATGGGGTCCTTGAGTCTACAAAGGATGTTACTCATGGATGAATACGAGTAAAAAGCGGGTCGAAAGTAAGGTTTGAGGCATTGGGAGATGGATGAGGAAAATTTCTGGCCAAGATATGGCAACCGGACCCATTTGGATTCATCTTTGTGAGCAAAAGAGATGATAGAATCTAGGGCGATCATAACTCGCTTCCTGCGGATAACATGATCAAATTCGATATTCACGCCATTAGACAAGCAATGGTGTTTATAAGATCAGCCTCTTCACTGAAAGCATATTATGGTATGCCGTATATTTGTGGACGGGGGGGGGGAGAGAAAGAAGAATTGTGGACAGTGGAATTAGTACAGGTAGGCTTCCTATGAATCCTGAACGTGTGAGAACATGTACAAATTGAAAAACCAGAGGCTTTTCCCGCACATATTCTTATTTATACTAAGTATACAACGTTTCGTCCTGACTACTGGACATGCGAGAACATTCTTCGCTGGAAATATTAAGATCAAGGAAACTAATCTTAGTATCACCTATTTTCATGCTGAATTTTATTGAAGGATGGCTCAGGAGAGAATTGTATGTACTGAGGAGACGGTCATACTGACATTCAACAGCAAAATACTTGCACAAATATACTGAAAATGTGGTATAATATGATCTTTAATCATTCAGCTACGCAGGAAAACTTTTTGGTAAGATCCTCGCGTAAGAAATTTTGTATAGTCTTGGAGAAAGGAGAATGCGTGGCTTAGAGATGGCAAGTTGATCCTTCAAAACAGAAAGTTGCTGTAATATTGACTTTAGTCATGTGAGGGGGAATATTAATAGGCTTAGCTACATACCTCAGTATGTATGAATAAATATTTATCATGTTGTACAACAGGGAATAGCAAATATGTCCTAGACACAAGTCGCCTTACATACGCATACAACGCGGGCTATGCTTTCTTATAGCTTAGGTATACATTGTTGGCACCGGTGCAAGCTTCTTAATGGGTTTTTAATTTCTCCTCGTCCTGTGTCTAGCATACAGTACTGCTACATTCTTCACAGCACAAAAGAGAAAGGTATAATCTCGATCGCTTCGTTGTCTTGGTATACAGTTCAAATTACAAAATATACGTAAGCATGATTTACCTTTGTTCGACATCGACGCCACAAATCTTCATACCGTTCATCACCCTACATACCTCAAATACCTACGAAGAAACATTCAACCTGTTGTACTATACGGAACAGTAAATATTTTCTGAATGCTCTTCCTGGGCTTGATTTAGCCTAGAAATAATATCTATAGCGTAGAGAATTCCTCTCAACCTTGATTGATGACGTCATTCCACACATAAAATATGCACTAATGGGAAATTTCGACAAACGAACGATGAGAAAAAGAAAAGAAAAAGAAAGAATCGAGGAGGAGGGTAGGCTACTAAGAAAAAACGTGACCAGTGGATGAGTAAGAGAATTAGGACGATCCGAGTAAATTCCATCTATGAAACTGAACTTAGAAACGTATTCATCAAGGATGATGGAATCGTGATCACTAATGTGACGAGTCATCTCAATGGCTTCAAGAGCTTTACGTTGACGACACCTATTTTCCCCATGAAGAACCTCGGTGCCTTCCTCAAATCTGTGGTTCATCTGAAGGATATGAGCCGCAAAAGCTGACTTTTATTTACTATCCGTGAGCGCTTGAAGTGACTCACTTATGTATATAGTTGGGCACTCCTTACATTCAAGTTTTGGAATAGGGTCCTTGAGTCTACAAAGGATGTTACTCGTCTTCCTACACGAGTAAAAAGTGGGTCGAAAGTAGGGTTTGAGGCATTGGGAGATGGATGAGGAAAATTTCTGTCTATGATATGGCAACCGGACCCATTTGGATTCATCAGTAGTACACTGGGTACATATAGAACACTTTCATATTTCCCCAGAGTTTGAACATTTATTCTATACATTACAACTAATATGGTAAATTTTTATCAATTATTTTTTTACGCTCACTAACGTTCAGGTAAGAACATGATTCGAAAAACCTTTAAAAAATTAGAGAATAAATGTTTAAACTCTGGGGAAATATGAAAGTGTTCTATATGTACCCTGTGTATTAGAAAATTATAAATACTTAGTGAGTGTGATTTTCTAACAGGGCAACACTGGTCGACGAAATTCATCACGCCAATCTCTCGCTGTACATATAGAACACTTTCATATTTCCCCAGAGTTGAAACATTTATTCTCTAAAGTACAATGGTAGGTAAAGAATTTACCTATAATTTTTTCACAGCTCACGACATTCAGGCAAAATCTATTAATGTTATTTAGCTTTATTAGACTTTATTTGACTGAAATCACTCTCACTAAGGATATATCATTTTCACCAAGGTGGGGATACAGTATTTCATTTTTGACAATAAGGGCTGGTTACAGAATACACCCTTTACTACCATTTCATTTTTTACTGAAATGAATATATTCTATAATAAAAACGCTTAATTATTGAAGCAGTATTTTTAGAGTGCATATTTGTTCCAAAAACGTTCAGGTAAAAACAAGAGGGTTATTTAGGTTATTTTAAGGAAAAATTACTTCTTGGACACAGTCTATACTACATTTATCATTTTCATCCATTAATGAATATATTTTAAAAATAAAAAACGCATAAACTTTTCAAAAGTACTGTGTGGTACCATAGGGATTTTACTTTGGGGGAGTATAGGGATTTTAGTTTATGAATAGAAACCTCTTGTACATTGTTATCACAAATTTGAAGACGCAAAGGACCCAACTATGTTATTTTTTCGAAGGCGGCTGTTCACCCCACTAATTTTTGGAGACACAATTCGTGCTAAGTACGTTCAGGATTTTTAAATGTACAATTTGTGCTAAGTACATTCAGTATTTTGAAGACACAAATTGATCAAACTACCTATGTTATTTTTTCGAAGGCGGCTGTTCACCCCACTAATTTTTGGAGACACAATTCGTGCTAAGTACGTTCAGTATTTTGAAGACACAAATTGATCCAACTATTTTATTTTTTCAAAGGCGGCTGTTCACCCCACTAATTTTTGGAGACACAATTCGTGCTAAGTACGTTCAGGATTTTTTTGAAGACACAGTTCGTGCTAATTACGTTCAGGATTTTTGAAGACACAATTCGTGCTAATTTCGTTAAGGATTTTTGAAGACACATATTGATCCAACTACATACAGGATTTTTTCAAGGGCGTCTGTTCACCCCACTTGATTAAATTAATCTAATATCACAGTTTAGTTGATCAGGTTTATAAAAGATGTGCAAGTGTTCTAATTTTTTCAAAGGCGGATGTTTAACCCACTCATTTAAGAAGGCTCAAAGCGATCTAATTATATTCAGTAGATAATACATAGTTGTAAGAGACTTTTGTGATTATTCACGCGGGAGGTTTTTACTCTCGCGTGAGGATTTTCTGAGTTAAAAAGAAAAAGAAGGAGACATATAATTACATAGCAATGTAGGGTGCGGCGGTCTCTCGCGACCGCTCGCCGCAAACCAGTTCGTCCTTTCCAACCACGACTTCTCTTCTCCTTTTCTACCCTTCTTCGTCAACCACTTTCTTTTTCATCCTCGACTATCCTTCCAGCCCTCGCGAGCCGAGCGACGCGTTCTACCCAGTAGTTGTATTATGTATGCTCACTCTACATTGTCGTACAATATACGTTTTCGGACACGAAATCGAAATACCCTTTCGACATACGTATCAATATATTATGGGAAAAAAGTAGAGAAAAATCTCAAGAACAATGAGTAACTTCTTCTAAGACTAAGATAAGAATAAGAATACAGTCGGTTACCCAATAGACACAGTACGCGCTCTTGTCGAGCGTCGACGGTGTTGCCAGATGTCTGAACAATACCCATATGCACCGAACGCTCGTCTTATTCATCGACACGAATTGTGGTGTACCACAAGACCCACAAGGGTAAGTTAGCTATACATATGTAATATCCGGGGTCGGATATCAAGGAGAAACGCGAGTGGAGGAATGAATTATTATTTATTAACTAATTAATTCCAAACAAGCGCGTTTCGCAAGTGTGAAAACGAAGCGGAGAGAACAATCTCGATAGACGCGCTGAAGCTACTTAAATGTACAGGTGATGATAGAATGCGAATAAACAATAAGGTAGACAGAGTGAACGAGGCATGATAGAGCATGAAAGATAAGGACAAGTTTACATTACACATATACCTTAGTTTTTATTAGTTGGGCGGAGATTCTTTTTTATGACGGTTAGGCGAGTCCTGAGGTTTCGGTTGTTTATGAGTTCATAGCACTTGTCAAGTAGCGTGATGAGTCCAGGAACGTCGCTCGTGAATTCTTGAGCGATGGAAAGAGCTCTCTTTGGTTGCTTGCACTGGTTAAGGAATTTGATCAGGTCTTCAAAGGAGATCGGGTATTTGGAGTCTTCATCTTGGAGGATGTCTGCTATTGGAGCTAAGATTTCGGCTGTGGTCTCATTTTTCAGCAACTCCTTCTTCATGATATATTTTGAAAACCACACAGAATTGGAGTGATTAAATGATTTAATCACTTTAGTTCCATCTTCGGATACCAATTGCGCATTCCATCCACTCACAGCAATACCTGTGACGTTAGTTCCCTCAAAAAGGATAGCGCCAGTAAGGACGTTCTTCCCACGGAACAAAAAGTGTCGAGTACTTCTGGTTGCTTGCTTCCAGGTTGCTACCATACCCTGACGCTTCAATTTTAATTCCAAGTGGAATATCGTACTTGTCGTTTCCGCTATTAGGTCAACTTCTGCCCCTTGTACCGGTTCTTCCATCCTGGCATTCACGTTACAATCTCTCATCAGGTAAAATAAGTGTAAGTAATAGGCGTGTTCGTCAGGGTAAGGATGACGTACTCGCATAATGGCAGTATCCGCGGCCGACATAAAACCGTCGAAGTCTGGAATGGGCTCGTGAAGAGCACGTCTCATTGCACGAATTTCCGGTTCAACGCAGTCTTTCACGGCAAACTTTGCGGCATTTATTCGATCTTCGATGAAAGCCTCTTTGACTTCCTTATTTGAAAATCCGACTTTGAAACTACCGTCAGGTAGTACTTCCTTGATGGAGAAATAACCCGCTTCAAACAGCAGGGTTTCCGGATACGCATGGTTCACGTTCGGCATCCGCCGCAAATTACTGGTCATCCCGTCACGTACACCACGAAAATCTTCAGTCCTTTTCTTCATTTGCTGCCATACAAAACCACCTCGCCCCTCATCCGCCCAATACACCTTTGGTACACCAGCTTGAAAGTACCGTTTCACCGACATGGGGTTATAGATTCGCTCTAACGCTGCCGTAAAAGAATAGCTGTTGTACCATTCTTCAAGCTCCTTTTCAATGTCTCCCTCAGATACGTTGCGACGGGCTGCCAGTGTTCGGATGTGAGCGTTAAAGTTTTCTCCCAATTCCCTCTTCGTGATCCCAACGAGCTCCGCATAGTTTACATCATCTGAAATATCCGTGAAATCTCCTCCGCCTGGGCTACTGAACAACATGAACGAACTTCGCGTCAGCCCCGTCACAAACGCTAATTTGATGCGCGAAGCGGAGCTTTTGATCTCCGCGAAGAAAGTTCTCAAGAAATGATCCACGGCTTCCAAGCGTTCTGGGCTGTTGGAATTTGCCAGGATGTGTTTATCGTATTCGTCGACAAGTATCACAACACGACGATGTTCACAATCGAGTTCGACTGCTGTGCATAAAATTTCGTGAAATTTTTGTACTTCAGCCGGTGGGTCCGTTTCATCGCCTACGGGTATGAAGAGACATTTCTTTGGAGGATTCGGCGGTATTTTTTCTTCTTCCTCGAAGCGCGACAATTCTTCTTGGAAGGCTGTTTCTAACGTACCCGCATTCAAATCGAAAAACATTACCAGATATTTTTCATTCTTCCAGTCGTGACTCGAATTCCCGATATTGGTGCCACGCAGTATCACTTCACCTTGACGATGACGATCGAAGGTTGCTTGTAGTAGGCGTAAGAAAACCGTCTTGCCGAAGCGTCTGGGTCTTGCAAAAAAATACCTTTCTTGACTATCACGCAGCAGCTGGAGAATGAATTGTGTTTTGTCAACGAACGTATAATCATCAATTATCGGACGGGTTGCATGAAGAATCGCGTTCTGATTAATCACCGGCTTTGGAACTGAATCAGCGCAGCGGAAGGTGGGTAGATACCCGAGCAGAATGAACGTCACTATCAGTAATAAATTCATTGCAACGAATTTCTTCTGCGCGACAAGATTCACTTTTCCTTCGACACGAAGCAGAAAATAGAGCTTGCGGATCTTCGATGAATGTACGAGGTGCAAAAAAAAATGGTTTGGAGTAATACACAAGCAAACGTACGCCTGTGCCAGCTTACACATAACATTCTCAATCTTCCATTTAAATTTACAAGTAGTAAAATCGCTGTAGCGCGTTGCTCGGTTGACGTACAATAACTAAAGCGGTATCATTTTAAATAGAAGGGAATACCGAACATAACGACGCATTCAAGAAATATTATTCTTGATAGAAAAAAGTTATGACCGGAAGGGTTATCTCATCTTATCATGTGTAATGTAAGTAGTCTAGGCCACACAGATTAGTTAGTGCACTAAAATGAAAATTTTTGCTTTTTAGGAGTGATGGAATGTAGCTCTCACGAGCAGGCCCGGATTTACGGGTGAATATTTAGGTACACTTCAACTCGAGCGTTTTCATGACGTCACTCGCGCTCTAACTCGAGCGTTTCGTATGCGATGATTCTCGACTTCATCTCGTGCGTAAATGAGTTTTTTAATTTTTTCACAAAATATACATTCGGTGGTAGGATTTGAACTCGAAACCTCTGACATACTAATCTATGCATAGTACCACTAAGCCATCACATCTAAGTGACTAATTGGACAAAATTTTTCTAAATTACTCTTCATCCAGTCTCACTGATAGCGTTTTATTGACTGTCCTGTTAGTTACGTCTCATGAACACTACATTGATTTACTATGTGCTGTAGTGTTTCTCTCTCTAACTCATTGAGTCTTATGTACCAAACAGGAGTTTGGTGACCTTGATAAACTATGAATGAATTTTGTCATTAGTTACATAAACAAAATGGGGGAAAAATTGCTGTATGTAATATTTCTTTCTTTCTTCAACTCATTGAGTCCTATGGACCAAACGCCTGACCTTGATAAAGAAATAGTCATTTGGTCTGTACACAGTATATATGTTTTTCTCTATAATGCATTGAGTCTTACAGACCAAACAGGAGTTTGGTGGCCTTGATGAACTATGAATGGGTGATGAATACATCATTTTGTTTTTTCAAATAATTAATTAAGAATGAAATTAAACAAATAACAAAAGATTTTACAAGTATATATATATATATACAGTCTCATTTTCTTTCTCCCTTTTCTTTATACCATTTTCTCTCCAACTCAGTGAGTCTTATGAACCAAACAGGAGTTTGGTGGCCTTGATAAACTAAAAAATCTAATGATATTTAGAATCCTATTTTCCTAAAATCCCCACAAATTGTACACTGATAATGCCATTTTTCTTTGAAATGCCATGTTTTTTCTTTGCATTTATAACACACAAGTGTGATTTTATCTTCATTACTTATTACTCTAGAGAGGGTGATTTTACATTGAGTGCATGTTCTAACTTCCTTTTTTAGAGTTGATTTAATGTCTTCCTCTATAATTGAATGTTTAGTTGTTTTATTACAAGGTCTACAATATCTTATTGAAGTTTTCATCATGTTTGTTGGTTAATTCATATCTAAAAATTTATACCATTTTTTCAATTATTTCTGATAATTTTATTCACTCAGTTTCATATTCAGTGGTTTGCTCTATTTGGTTTGCCATTCTTCTAGTGTATTCTTTTTGTGTCTCTCTCTCTCATGTTTTTCATATCTTCTCTCTTTTTTCTTCCTAGGTTCAGATTTATGAGAATTTTCAATAAATTTATCCATTATTTTTTTAATATCAATATAGCCTATATCTAATTCACCTCTAAAAACAATATCCCATTTATTACCCAACATATGTTTATATTGAGAATTTGGATCAAATCTATAATTTGAATTTTTAATTTCTCTCAAACTGATCATTCTATAAGACCCCCAACTTTTTAACTTACAAATTTTAAAATCATTTTCCATATTTATATTTTTTAAAAGATACATCCTGTCTTTTATTTCAATCGTTCTTTTATTTGACATATTCACTAGATGTTAGTGAAGGATAATGAGGGTCAGTGAAGGTTAGTAAAAGTTAGTGAAGTATAATTTATGTTGAAAATTTTTTCTATTAAATGGATCTACTAAAAACCTATGCAGATGGACATGCAACAAATCTCAATGATTTAGATGATATTATTGAAGATTATCCAGAGATAAAAAATATAGCTAAAGAATTTAATAGTGACTTTGCTAAAATAGCATCAGCAATTGACAAAACCTCAAATTATTCATCTGAAGAGAAGAAAATGATAAAAAAAGTCTTTTTATTTTTTACAAACCAACTTATTGAATTAAATGGTTATAAATATATTAATAATGAATTATTTGAAGATCTTCAAAAATCAATTGAAGTTGGCATTCATAAAGATAAAATAATTGAAAAACTTAAGATTCATGCTGGTAAAACTGAAGAGGGTAAAAGACTTGTTTCAGAAAGTCAAAAAGAATTGCAGAAGAAAATGGAATTGCTAATTAAAACAAAGAATGATAAAAAAATATCTTCTTATAGAGAAAATACTTTGAAATCATCATTAATTAAAGCAAGAGATTTAAAAAAGAAAATTTATTCTCATGAAGAGCTTAAGAAAATGAATGAATTAAAAAACAAACGACTGAATGATGTTGAAGCAATTGCTGTCACAGAAATTCCTAAAAAATAAACATCTAATCAAGAATGCTTTGTGAATTTATGAAGGTCCATCTTTTCTTTGTGAGGTTCATTTATTGAACGTAATTTGAGTAGGTTTATTGATTGAACATGTTTTGAGAATTTGATTGAACATAATTTGAACATATTGAGTAGGTTTATTGATTGAACGTACCTATTATTGAACGTATTTTAAGAAGGTTTTGAGTAGGTTTATTGATTGAACGTATTAGGTATTGAATGTAATTTGAATGTATTTTGAAAAGGTTTTGAGTAGGTTTATTGATTGAACGTATTATTGAACGTATTTTGAGAAGGTTTTGAGTAGGTTTATTGATTGAACGTAATTTGAACGTATTTTGAGAAGGTTTTGAGTAGGTTTATTGATTGAACGTATTATTGAATGTATGATTGAATGTAATTGGAACGTATTTTGAGAAGGTTTTGAGTAGGTTTGTTGATTGAACGTATTATGAGAAGGATTTGGACAGGATTTGAGACGTTTTTAGACAGGATTTGGGAAGGTTTTCTGACGGTTCTTATGTTACTATGTTTTGTTAATTAGTTGTCTACTTCAGAAACATTCTCACATAAGTATGTTAAAAATTTTTTTACTTAAAAAATTTTTTTACTTAAATAATTGAAATATGTAAAAGGCAACACTGTAATATAATTATCGATACACACCACTAATGATACACAGTTCTTGTTCACGCGCTATCGAACGTTGTTGTTACATTACAAATTTGGCGACCTGCCAGGATATACTCAGTGAATCTTCAATCGATTTTTACAAATTTTTCTGTTGAAAAAAACCTTTTTCTTTAATTTGAAACAATTATCGTTCGGATTTTGTTAATTTGTTTCTCTTAATTTTTTCGATAATGTCTCCGATTACAACTGATGGAAATACACTCGCATTTTCGCAAGTCATCACGACGACGGCAGGCACGAGCCTGACCAATAATCCAACGTTTTCGCTTCCGCCTACTCAACCTAATCCAACGCTTTTGATTCCGCCTTCTCAACCTGCACCAGTTATGTGGCCACAGATACAGCAATTCAATCTACCCGTATTCAAAATTGCAGACGATCCCGAAATGTGGTTTAATATTGCAGACGAAATATTCAAGGCTCAAAAAATCCGTACCGAACAAGAAAAATTCGGATACTTATTACCGCACCTACAGCAAAAAGACATCACGTACGTAAGAGATATTATTAATTCAGACCAAATTAATGATAAATATTCGAAAGTCAGAGCGCGACTAGTCTCAAAATACGCTCAGACAGAAAGCGATAAAGTAAAGAAACTTCTTGAAGACGTGACGGTACACACGAATCAGAAGCCTACAGTAATTCTGCACGAACTGAAACAATTGGCGGGCGATACGAACGAGAATATTTTGCGAGGAATATGGGAAAAGAAACTTCCTCAAAGAATAAGAGAAGGAATAGCTGCCTGGTCCGACAAGCCACTAGCAGAAAAAGCTGCAGTAGCAGACCTGCTGTACAAAACATTGGATGAAAAAACGAGTCAAATACAAGCAACACCAACTATAGCAGCCATAACAGATGACCGAAGATTGGAAAGTATGTTTAATATCATAAATCAACTTCAAATCCAAGTTGCTACCCTACAGCAAGAAATCAGGCACAACCGCTCTCGTTCCCGCGATCGCAGTGTGACGCCGGAAAGACACCGTCAGTCTCGTCGTAATAGTCCGGCCCCTTATAGAAATCGCTCGCAATCCCAGTATCGTTATCAGCCTAGAGTAGTGAATGAAATTTGCACCTATCATTATAAATTCAAAAATAACGCTCGTAGATGTCTACCAGGCTGCAAACACTACAAAACGAATTCGGAAAACTTTAATTAGAGATTGCCTCTGCGGCAGACAATCTCAATACTCCATATATTTCGCCGCGACTATTTATGAAAGATATCTTATCACTAATCATTTATTTAATCGACTGCGGATCCGATGTATCAGCGTGGCCAAAAGAGTATTGTCAAACAGTAGATGACGAAATCGAATACAACGTACGTTCAGTAAATGGAGAAGTTGTAAGAGTATATGGAATTAAAACTGTTAATATCGATTTAGGCTTTGGAAAAAAGTTTGTTTGGAGCGTTCTGGTCGCTGATGTAAAATCTCCAATTTTGGGCGCTGATTTTCTTAAACATTTCGAGCTACTTCCTGATCTCGCTCGATCGCGCCTAATTGATAGCCGCTCATTAATCAGCGTTGCCGGCATCAAGAAATCCACAAACCAAGCAAGCATCCACCTCATTTCACAGGAGTACGTTAATGATACCGTTCAAGACCTATTCAAACAATATCCAAATCTACAGAAGCCTCCTAAATACCAAGAAAAACCTCTTCATGACACCATCCATTACATCTCTACAAATGGGAAACCAGTTGCTCAAAGACCATACCGCCTTCCACAGCGCGATGTTGAAGAGATTAAGAAAGACTTTGAGGAAATGACTCGAGTTGGAATCACACGACCATCTAGTTCACCCTGGGCAGCACCAATTGTCATTATTCGAAAAGGAGGAAAAAAGCGATACTGCGGAAATTACCGACGACTCAACGCACTCACAGTTCCAGACCGATACCCAGTGCCAAATATCTCAGACTGTAGTAATAAGTTATATGGTAAAAAGATTTTTTCGCGAATAGACTTAGTAAAAGCTTATTTTAACATACCTGTATACCCACCACATGTTAAAAAAAACCGCTGTTATTTCTCCAGTTGGATTGTATGAATATTTACGTATGTCATTTGGTTTAAAAAACGCCCCCTCTACTTGGGCCCGTTTCATCAATTCCGTCCTTGGAGACTTTTCCTTTCTCTTTATCTATTTTGATGACATCCTAATTTTCTCTGATTCTGAAACTCAACACCTTGAGCACTTACAAACTTTGTTTCAGCGACTGGACCAGTACGGTTTAACAATTAATGAAAAAAAATCGAAATTTTTTGTGCATGATATTGATTTTTTAGGTTATCGAATCACCGAAACAGGAATGCAGCCAACTGAAGAACGAGTCAAATTCATAAGAGAATTGCAGCCACCAAAAACAATCGCAGCGCTTTGTAGAGTATTAGGAACTTTTTCGTTCTATTGTAAGTTTGTAAAGAATGCTGCTCATCATCTGGCTCCACTCTACAATCTATTAAAGGGTAGGCAAGGAAAGCGTGATCGCACACGGATAAACTGGACAGGCGATTTGGTACAGGTATTTGAGAATGCAAAATCAGCGTTTATTAATTATACTTTATTGAATTTTGTAAAGGACGATTGTCCACTTCAACTAGTTTGCGACGCATCTGGGAAGTCAATAGGAGGAGTATTACAGCAAGTAGGTGATGGAGAAGTCCAGCCCATAGCTTTCCATTCTGAGAAGCTGGATGAAAAAAAGAGTCTCTGGTCTGTTTATGATAAGGAGTTATATGCTATTTATTCATGTGTCTTAAATTTCGAGTATCTTATTCAAGGTCGAGATGTTCAACTTGTGACTGATCATAAACCACTGTTATCTATGTTCCATTTGAAATCTTGTATCAAGCTAGAACGGCGTAGTAGACAAATCAAATTTATCTCTCAGTTTTCGACGAATATTATACATGTTTCAGGAGAAACAAATGTTGTTGCCGACACAATGAGCAGAATTGAAGCTGTAGAACTTCAGCAACCGATCACGTTGAAAGATATTGCTAAAGCTCAAGAAGAAGACACCGAATTACAGGAGTTACGGAAACAAAACGGCGTTAAGTACGAAGTAAGAAATGTATTTTTTGATAATGAAAATTGTTCGGTTCTCTGTATTAAAATTGCAGGTAAGCAACATATTATTGTACCAAAAAAGTATCGCCGCGTCATTTTTGACCAATTACATGGAATTCATCATCCGGCTGGAAGGCCTACAATTAAATTGATCTCCAACTCGTATTACTGGCCTGCAATGCAATCCAAAATTTGCAAATGGTGTCGCTGCTGTATGCCATGCCAAGTATCAAAAGTTGTTCGACATACCAAGTCGGAGTTAGGAATTTTTCCTCCTAGTGATCGCGGTGAACATGTTCACACAGATATTATCACGTTACCGTTAGTAGACGGCTACCGCTATGTGGTTTCTTTTATCGACAGAGCCACCCGTTGGATAGAGGCTAAACCCTTGAAAAGCACAGAAGCCAAAGACGTTGCCCAAGCATTTGTGGAGTTATGGATCAGTAGACATGGGGTACCACTCAAGCTTTCATCAGACCGTGGTCCTCAATTCCGCTCGAGACTATTCGCAGAGGTTTGTAAACTTCTCGGCGTGGATACAGTGAAAACCACTTTGTATAATCCAAAAGCAAACGGAATTGTCGAGAGAGTACAAAAAACGCTGAAAAATGGATTGAAATGTCAAAATAACTCATGGCTGCAGGATTTGCCGTTTGTCCTTCTGGGATTGAGAATAGCAGTAAAAGAAGATACAGGCGTATCCCCAGCTGAGATGACGTATGGCCGAGCGTTACGTGTTCCGGGTGAATTTTACACAGCGGGTGATGAAATAAATGACGAGCATAATTATGTCAGGGAGTTGAGAAGTACAATGAGTAAGTTAAAACCAATACCATTTAAAAGTAAAAATAATCAAAATATTTTTGTTCATCCAGATTTGATGACTGCAAAAAAAGTATTTGTTAGAGTAGACAGAGTTAAACAGCCTCTTGAAGCGCCTTATGAAGGACCCTATGAAGTCCTAAAGCGAAAAAAGAAATATTTTTTGCTTCAGTTTAAGAATGGCACCGATAGCGTATGTATAGATAGACTAAAGCCAGCGTACGAGCTTACCAGCGATATTTTGCAAACGCAAACGCCATCTTCAATATTAAAAAAGGGTAGTTTTCAAGTAAGTCAACCGCAGGGTACAGATTCAGTAAGTAATACAAAATCTAATACTGAATTAAATAAATTCATACCATTATATAAAATTCGTCAAGCTGAACCTCAGCAAATATTTCCTCAAATGCTGCCATCTCCACAGCCATCATCTTCTCATTCCTCATTTCCTCAGAATAAAACATCCCAGATTCCTAAAAATTCTTATGTAACTTCACGGGGCAGAAAAATACTTAAGCCAGTAAGATTTCGCGATTAGCGACAAGAACTAGTTCCTCATTATTTTATAGACGTTTTTTTCTTATTTTTTCTTTTCCCATCCCTAGTCAATTGTCTTGTATCGAAAATATTGTGTTTTGTGTTTGTAATATTCCTATATCTTATTCATTTATCGATGAACGTACTATGAATTTATTATGCATTACTTCTCCGTTATAATTATAAGTAACTGTGTATTATTGATCGCAATTGACTGATTACCACTTAATTTTATTCCAATTATGTATGTAATGACGACATATAACTTGTGATATTCTGACATGTAACTTGATTTTCAATATTATTATTAATTTTTTTTTTTTTTTTTTTTTTTTAAAAAAAGAAGGGAAGGGTTGTAAAAGGCAACACTGTAATATAATTATCGATACACACCACTAATGATACACAGTTCTTGTTCATGCGCTATCGAACGTTGTTGTTACATTACAAATATATTATTAAGAGAAAGATGACAAACAAAACTCGGGTTATCAAGTTTTCACAAAATGAAAGATATTGTTCTAAATGTAAGAAAGTAAAGAATGAAAAAGAATTTGTATCTTCAACTCTTAAATCAATTGAAAATACCTCTCTAATATTGTGTAAGGAATGTGCTAATGTTAAAAATAAAATAACGCTAGATTTGTCTCAAAATGAAAAATATTGTGTAGGGTGTAAGTCTGTAAAGGATAAAAATAATTTCAATAAAAATCAGGAATGGTGCAGAGAGTGTCAAAGTAAATCAATGAAAAAATATTATGAAAAGAATAAAGATCATTATAAATTAGTAACTAAAGAAAATTATAAGCTTAAGCAAGTGAACACTGTTTGTGAATGTGGAAGAACTATTTCTTTAGCTTCTCTTAGAGATCATCTAAAATCTAAAATACATGAAAATCTGTTAGAATTAACACAACTACGTAAAAATAATTTTCTTTAAAAATTTTTCTCTTATAAATAAAGAGGGAAAAATCTTATTAAGAGAAAAAAATAATATCAAAATGGTGTCTGTAAAAGAATTGAGATGCATTGCCAAAGGGAGAAACTTAAGAGGTTATAGTAAAATGAAGAAAGCTGATTTACATAGATTATTGAATATTGAACCACCAATGAAGGCTCCAACAGTAAAAGATTTGAGAAAAATTGCAAAGGAGAAAAATTTAAGAGGATACTATAAAATGAAGAAAGCAGATTTACTAAAAGTATTGAATAGACCTATTGAACCACAAGCCAAGGCTCTAACAGTGAAAGATTTACAAAAAATTGCAAAGGAGAAGAATGTAAAAGGATATTCTAAATTGAAGAAAGCAGATCTATTTAATGTATTGAGAAATGATAGTCTTGGTACAAGACCAAGCCACTCAGGCAAAACTCCTATACATTTAAATAATATTTTTTCTTTTGAGGATTCATATTTTGAACCAGAACTTGAAAAGCCAGTAAAAGAAGAGAGTATTACTGACATTACTGAACAAAGTTCTAGGTATGTTCGAAAGTATAGAGCATATCAAATTAATTATACCATTTCTATTAAAAATTCAAAACGAATATTAGAACCTTCAAGAGATGAACAAGTGGATTTAATAACTAGAGCACTTACAGAAATGATTGAAGTTGCTAAAAAACGTACCAATTTTAGAAGATGTGATAGAATAAAAATTGTTGTACAAAATTCTGTGCTTAATACACCTATACCAACAGGTTATCAAACAGGTGCTTCAACTCAAGAATTGGTACAAAGATTGATGGAAACTATTTCAAACATTCTAACTTCACATGAAGAACTTGATTTAACAACATCTACTTTCAATATAAATGTAATTGCAATGCCCTGAGGTGCAAAAGGTCATAAAATTTTGAATTTAACTGAGGCTAAACAAACTAAAAAATCTATTGTTGAAATAAGAAATAAAGATAATCTATGTTGCCCTAGAGCTGTAATTGTTGCATTAACTTACCCTGAAAATAATCCGCCAATTAATACTGTGTTTAGTAAAGAATTTTCTAAAATTGAAATTAAATATATTTGTATGGGGAGAAAATTACAGACAGATCTTACTACTCAATTATGTAATCAACTTGGTCATTATAATCAGGAAGGTTTCACATTGAACAATATCAAAAATTTGGAGAAACGAATAAATATTCAGATAAATGTTATTTGTGCTGAAAATTTCAATTCTGTTATATATAAAGGCATTGAAAAAGATATAAAAGTATATTTATATAAAAATGGAAATCATTTTGATGTAATTTCTAAAATGTCTGGTTTTCTTGGATCTAGTTATTATTGTGATAAATGTAATACACCATATAATAATAAAGATCAACATAAATGTGTAGCAACAGTGACGTATTGTATATTATGTTATCAGGAAGAACATGACCTAGCAATAAAGAAGAAAATGTTCTGCAAAGATTGTAATAGGTATTGTTTTAATCAAGATTGTTTTGATAAGCACAAAAATAGTTCTGAAGGTAGTCAAGCTGTTTGTGAAAAAGTTTTTAAATGTTTAGTTTGTAATAAAATTTGTATGCGAAGTGATGAACACAAATGTGGAATTGAAGCATGTAGAAATTGTTGGCAAAAAGTTGAAATAAAGACACATAAATGTCATATGCAATGGATAAGACAAAAAGGTGGTAAATGTGAAAGAGAATTTTGTCTATGTAAAGGTAATCTTGATCAATTTGTTAAACCTATAAAAGACTATAATCTAAATGAATTGAGAGCAAAAGCCAGAGCAGAAAAAATGAAAGGTTATAGTAAAATGGGTAAAGAAGAGTTAATGGATAGGTTAAATCCGTTCCCCTTTGCAAATGAAATATTTGGAGAAGAAGAAGAGAAAATGATACCTTTTAAATGTACTTTTACTGAAAAATATTAATTCTTTGATTATGAAGCTCAACAAGAAACAGGTACTCATATACCTAATTTAGTTAAGGTTCATGACTTTAAAGGTAATAAAAATGAATATAAAACAAATGATGAATTTTGTAAATGGTTAATATCACAGAAACATAGAGATTATACATTTATAGCTCACTATGCAAAAGGTTATGATTCACAGTTTATATTGAAATATTGTGTTGAAAATACTCTGAAACCTTATACAATTTATAATGGATCAAAACTTATGCTATTAGAAATACCCTCAATAAGATTAAAAATTATTGACAGTAGTAATTTTGTTGAAGGCCCTCTAAGTGATTTCCCTAAGACTTTTGGTTTAACAGAATTAAAGAAGGGATACTTTCCACATTTATTTAATACCAAAGAGAATGAGCATTATGTTGGACCAATCCCTGACAAAAAGTATTATGGTTATAATCAAATGAAACCAGAGGCCAGGAAAAAATTTTTAGAATGGTATTTACAAAGAGTTCAAGAAAATTACATTTTTGATATGGAGAAAAAACTTCAAGAATATTGTGACTCAGATGTAGATATTTTAAGAAAAGGTTGCCTAGAATTCAGAAAAGCTTTTCTAGATATAGCTAATATAGATCCATTCCAGTATTTAACCATTGCAAGTGTTTGTATGGCTATCTTTAGATCTAAATATATAAGGAATAATACAATAGCTGTTGTAGATGAACCTATTGAAGAAAAATATTCAAAACAATCCATAAGTTGGTTAAATCACCTAGAAAATCCTAATATAAAACATGCTCTGAATGGTGGTGAACAAATAATTTGTGGAGCTAAAGTTGATGGTTTTGATGAGAATACTAACACTGTGTATCAGTATCATGGTTGTTTCTGGCATGGTTGTAGAAAATGTTACAGTGAGAGTACTATAAATAATGTTAATCAGGAAGAAATGGGTGACTTATATGAAAAAACAAATGAGAGAAGTAATCAAATAAAGGAAGCAGGATATAATTTAGTTGAAGTGTGGGAATGTAAATGGACTAAATCACCGGAGTATAAAAATAGTGAAAAAACTGAAATAGTTGAGCCTTTGAATCCAAGGGATGCATTCTTTGGAGGAAGAACTAACACATTTAAACTTTGGACTAGATCTAGTAAGAGGAAGAAGATTAGGTACATTGATGTTTGTAGTTTATATCCTACTGTTCAATTTTATGACTGGTACCCTGTAGGTCATCCAAAAAAGATTATTAAACCAGATTATTATTCTAAGAAATGGTTTGGAATAATTAAATGTAAAGTTTTACCTCCCAAGAACTTGTATCATCCTGTATTACCTGTAAAGGTTAAAATGGATAAAAATGAAAAATTATTATTCCCATTATGTTTGAAATGTGCTGAAAAGAAAATAAGAAAATGCCTCCATAATGAAAATGAAAGAATATGGGGAAAGTTTGGCCAAAGACAAAATATGGGTCAAACAGAATATGTGACTGATGTACGAAAATTTTATGAAATATTACTTGATGATAGATTGACAGATATTAATGTAAATTATTTGACAGATGAGATGGCACAGATGAGTTATAAATTCAAGGGTTACTATGTTAAAAATAATACCAGTACAAACATTTATATAGCTTTATTCACAACAGCAAATGCCAGACTGAGATTGTATGAAAAATTGGATGACTTAGGTGAGGCTGTGATTTATTGTGATACAGATTCTATTGTATATTTTGATGATGGTAAGAATACAGTTAAGACAGGTGACATGCTTGGAGAATGGACAGATGAACTAGGAAAAGATGACTATATAAAGCTGTGGGCATCAACAGGCCCCAAAAGTTATTATTATGAAACTCATTTAGGGAAAAATGTAACTAAAATAAAAGGTTTTACTCTGAACCATGAAAATTTAGAAAAGTTGAATGGAAATACTATGATAAAACTAATTAGGGAAAATATGGAGGAACTGAAACAGACTTCTATAGACTTAACTTACAATAGAATAAATAGGGATACAAAAACCAAAAATTTAGTTAATAAAATAGAAACCAAAAACTTCAAGTTTGAGTATGATAAAAGAGTAATCTTACCCAATTATGATACTATACCATAGGGATACATTATTGAAAATTAAATATAAATTTTAAATAGATAATATAATTTTTAATAATAGTATATTTAGAAAATTTTGTAGAGTAGCTAGGAGAAATCTAGTTTTAAAAATTAATCTAGGAAAAAAAATTTTAAAACTAGATAAAATATTTTAAAATCATTTTCTTTTGTAAAAAGAATTGAAAATAGAATTTATTTTAGTTTTAAAAAATAAAGATGTAAATCTGTTGAAAGAAAATAAAGATGTAATAAAGATGAATTTCTCTAACGTTCTTCATTTTCTTATAGCTTTGATTCTATTTTAATATTTCATAACTTAATTTACAATAAATTCCTTTTTATTAAGATTTTTCAAATGTTGTATAAATTTATCTCTTAGTATTGTATCATTTTAACAAAATTTTGTTCACACCTACTTGAGTATAATTTTGAAGCAATAATATTCAATCACGTACATAATTTATTTCCACATCAGATTCAAAATCTTTCCGAGGTATATTTAGATTTTCTATTTCTTTTTCAACTATTCTAGATAAAACACTTAAATGAGCAATAATATTGATCATTAGTTTAGTATACTTTTTCTTTTTGTCTTCAGGTAAATGTTGAATTTTATCAGAAAGAGGGTCCATTAAAGTTTCATAATTTGATCTTGTTCTATCAAAAGGAACTTTGAAATATGGTATAATATTTTCAAAATCAAACTCATCTTTATCAACAAAAGAATCTTTGTAGACCTCCATTTACATGAAAAATTTTTTAAAAGCTTTTCCTTTTATGTAAATATACATTTAGGACATTCATAAACTCATTTTTTCTTATATTTATTATCAATAATGTAATGTTGTAACTCTTTTTTTATTACATTGTTTACATATAATTCTCTCATTTTTATCCAGTATATTTTTTAAATCTTTTTTAGTCACATTATTTACTAGAGGATTGAATGTAAATTAAAGTAAAATAACATCGATGAGTATAATCCAGAAAAAATTTGATAATTTGATAATATTGTGAGCGTTGATTGTACTCTTTACAAAGGGGTTAAATTAAAGTAAAATAACATCGATGAGTATAATCCAGAAAAAATTTGATAATTTGATAATATTCTGAGCGTTGATTGTACTCTTTACAAAGGGGTTGAAAAAACAGTATTGTAAATAGTGTGAAAAACAGAAAGTGTGGTAACAACGTGTAATAATGAGTTTGAGTTCTCTTTTGGAAATCGAAGCAGCGTATAAGGATACAAAGCATATTCTTTCAATTATGAAAATAGCTAAGCGTGATAGTGCGTCGTTTGAAAAAATTCAATGTGGTATTTTGCATGGGGAAATAATTATTCCTATACGTTTTCGCAGCATCGTCACAAAATTATTTAAAAAGCAATCGGTTCAAGTAAAATTGGTTGGTGAAGAGTTCAACAATTGGTTGAAGCTATTTTTACATACTCCTGTTTCAGTTGACTGGATTATACCAGATATATCGCAAACAACTTATAATGATTTATTTAATTTTCTTGAGCAAGGTAAAATTCATCTTAATAATGTACAAATTCAGTTATTGTATACTCAGTGCGTATATGGTTATTATTTAGAATTATTTTATCAAACCTATATAGTAGAGTACTTATCTGGTAGAGTACCTCAAACTTTCAAAGTAATATTGAAAGAAAATTTTAATATTTCTGATTCTTATGGGAGACGTTTACGATGGATAGGTAAATTATGGGGTGAACATGGTAAAATTGGTCAACTTTCAATGACTTTGAACGAATTCTACTCTCATAGACAACAAGTAGATAGTCTTTTTAGAAATTATCCTCACTTAGCTAGTCAATGGAAAATTATTGTTGCACCTAATAACTCTAATACTTCAAATCAAAATATTTCAAAGAATAATTTGTCTGTGCCCAAATTTACTTACTCACCAACAAATCCGTTTTTTGAGCTGCTAAAAAATGGTTCAGTAAGTATGGAAACTAGTTAGAGAATAAATATTATAATTTTTACAATTTTCTTTTAAAAATTTTATGACGAGTGTCCTTGCTAAATATTGGTAATGGGTTATGCCTGAACGTTTTGTGAGCGTTGAAAAAATCATAGGTAGTAAGAGGTTGAAAATTTAACCCCTTTTAAAATAAGGTAAAAAATTTACCTCATTTATCATAATTTATAGAATAAATTTTAGGGCAATATTTTGGGTCAAATTTTAGGAGTGTAATTTTGATGGAAATGCTATCAATTTGACAGTGTCCTGATAAGTGTCCTATACGTACTTGCATGGTAAAAATTTTTCCTGTGTACCTATACCTTGTCAAAAATGAAAATAAATTATGCCTGAACGTTTGTGAGCGTTGAAAAAATCATAGACCTTATTTTTTCATCATTTTTAGGATTTTAAACTCTGGGTAAATATAGAAGTGTTCTATAAGTACCCACGGTACTGAGAGTTGTAATTTTTTGTCATTTTTAAGGGTTCTTTGAAGTTTTTTTTGAATCATAATTTTGCCTGAACGTTTGTGAGCATAAAAAAAATCATAGGTAAAAATTTATCATATTCATTGTATTGTGGAGAATAAATACTTAAACTCTAGGGAAATATGGGGTGAACAGCCGCCTTTGAAAAAATAAAATAGTTGGATCAATTTGTGTCTTCAAAATACTGAACGTACTTAGCACGAATTGTGTCTCCAAAAATTAGTGGGATGAACAGCCGCCTTCAAAAAAATAACATAGGTAGTTTGATCAATTTGTGTCTTCAAAATACTGAATGTACTTAGCACAAATTGTACATTTAAAAATCCTGAACGTACTTAGCACGAATTGTGTCTCCAAAAATTAGTGGGGTGAACAGCCGCCTTCAAAAAAATAACATAGTTGGGTCCTTTGCGTCTTCAAATTTGTGATAACAATGTACAAGAGGTTTCTATTCATAAACTAAAATCCCTATACTCCCCCAAAGTAAAATCCCTATGGTACCACACAGTACTTTTGAAAAGTTTATGCGTTTTTTATTTTTAAAATATATTCATTAATGGATGAAAATGATAAATGTAGTATAGACTGTGTCCAAGAAGTAATTTTTCCTTAAAATAACCTAAATAACCCTCTTGTTTTTACCTGAACGTTTTTGGAACAAATATGCACTCTAAAAATACTGCTTCAATAATTAAGCGTTTTTATTATAGAATATATTCATTTCAGTAAAAAATGAAATGGTAGTAAAGGGTGTATTCTGTAACCAGCCCTTATTGTCAAAAATGAAATACTGTATCCCCACCTTGGTGAAAATGATATATCCTTAGTGAGAGTGATTTCAGTCAAATAAAGTCTAATAAAGCTAAATAACATTAATAGATTTTGCCTGAATGTCGTGAGCTGTGAAAAAATTATAGGTAAATTCTTTACCTACCATTGTACTTTAGAGAATAAATGTTTGAACTCTGGGGAAATATGAAAGTGTTCTATATGTACAGCGAGAGATTGGCGTGATGAATTTCGTCGACCAGTGTTGCCCTATTAGAAAATCACACTCACTAAGTATTTATAATTTTCTAATACACAGGGTACATATAGAACACTTTCATATTTCCCCAGAGTTTAAACATTTATTCTCTAATTTTTTAACATCCAAATCAACGATCAGGAAGGTTTTATTTATTCTGTCTCAATCGCTCGGAGGATACAGATTAGCCAAATATGATCGTCACTTTACAACCTTAGATGTACGTCTACTCGATTCGTTACGGCAGTGCAGAGGCTACAGCCAAAACATGTATCCTGAAATATCTAAGTAGTGTACATGTTACTGTTTTGACACTTGAAGAAACTCGCACGCTATACCCGGCTGAGGCGTAACGTACGCGTGTTTTCACATTCAGCGTAGTCTACGCGAACACATACCGCATTTATTTGACAATGTTCTTGACCACTAGACCACCAAACGTTGCTTACGTATTACCACGGTATTACACCTTATTTCGTCTTCGTCGTGATTTTTTCTCTTCCTATGATATGTGGTTTTCTTCCCCTCCCCCTGGGTTGAAATGTTGGCTTTTTTTAAATAAAAATGTATCAATAAATTAATTACAATCCTCGGGTTGAAATTGGATATGTATGTCCAAAATTAAAATCAGGTTAAACAATTAACACAAATAATTTTACATAACAAAAATATACTCCTAGTTCAAATTCACAAGTCAAAAGAAAGAAATTAAAATGAAAGAAATTTTGAGTCAGAAAGAGTGAACTTAGGAATAATATTATATCGCGACCGGTTTCGATAGGACACAGCCTACCATCATCAAGCGATCTAAATGAACTACCTGAAACTAGTCTTCTGCTTCTTTGTAGTCGAGGTAATCCGTGATGAGAGGATTCTTCAACGTGTATTTTATTGAATTAAGCATGTCGGTTCGTGAGCTTTTTGCAGCAATTAGAATTTCCGCCTCCTCGGGTCGGTTCATTGTTCTTCCTTTTAAGCAGTGGTGAATAAGGCGAGCGTTGACGTCGTTAAAATCATGTGATTCTCTGTGGCAGTGAAGAACCATGGCTGAGGGACATGATGGGAGGAAATCAGTACGGCCATCGTGCAGATGGTCAAAGTTTAGCCGATGCTCTGCATATCTTGTGGATAATGAGCGACCTGTTTGTCCGATGTAAAATTTTGAGCAATGGCCACAATTTAGACGGTAGATTCCAGACTGTTGATCCTCAGGTATCTTGTCCTTCAAGACTGAAAGTTTTTGGATCAGCAATACTGGGTAATAGGCAGCTTTGTAGCCGAAACTCTATAGGTAGCGAGCTAATGACTCTGAACCTCTTCCTAAATAGGGAATGTGAACCCACTTTTCGCGAGATATCGGACGACTAGGATTGAGTAGGTTGGAGGGGGATGGAGAAACATTTGTGTCATCTGTTTCTGCAGTATTTTGACGTGAGGTATTATCTCGAAAGGCGAGGAGGTTTTGGAAAGCCTTTCGGCGTATCAATTTTGGAATATCCACGTCGAGGTTGTTAGTTAAAGCAATGGCTTCAATTGTTTGCCTTTCTTTCTTGAATTCGGCGTCATCGAGGGGGATAGCTAGCATTCTGTGTATGGCACTATTGATAGCCGCGAATTTGTGAGAATGCGGATGCAGGGAGTAGCCCGAGATTGAAATGCCGGTACATGTATTCTGCCGGTACATGTATTCTTCCGGTAAACCCCGAACGTTGGGCTGAGAGTACCATCGCAATCAACTAGTCGGATCATTTAGTGTAGGCGAATTAGGAAAAAAAAAAACATTTTTGTTTATAAAAGGTTTAATGACTGAAAATGGTCAAGGACGGCGTCCACAACAACATACTAAAAATCCCACCCTATCCCCCTGGAGCTTCTTTTTTTATAGGGGTTTAAACTACCCCAAAATCAGTTTTTTGCAAATATCTCGCAACATATGCATTTTACATCAAAATTACCTCTTACCAAAATTATTCCTCGTAAAATTTCGTATAAGGTCATCTAGTTTTATTTTGGCATAACATTCACCCTTAGTTCTTTTATGGGGGTTAAAACTACCCCATAATTAGTTTTTTGCAAATACCTCGCTAAATATTATGCATTTTACAACAAACGAAAAAATGAAATTTATACGTGATATTAACTCAATATAAAAGGAAACAATTTTTTGGCTCTAGTGATATTTAGAGCCGAAAAATTGTTTCCTTTTATATTTTACAACAAAATTACCACTTACCAAAATTATTCCTCGTGAAATTTCGTACAAGGTCATCTACTTTTATTTTGCAAAACATCCACCCCTAGTCCTTTCATGGGGTTCAAACTACCCCGAATCAGTTTTTTGCAAATATCTCGCTAAATATGCATTTTACAACAAAATTACCCTACTTTTACTTTGCAAAACATTCACCCTTAGTCCTTTCATGGGGTTAAAACGACCCCAAAATCAGCTTTTTACAATTATCTCGCGAAATATGCATTTTACAGCAAAATGACCTCTTACCAAAATTATCCCTCGTTAAATTTCCTGGAGCTAGATCTAATCACATGCTAGTCCAGCATTCATAGTTTACCAACAACAACAAGGAAAATATGTACCCTTCTTCAAAATCCATTATAATGCGTAACATTTACTATCAGTATGGTGCCACATGAGGGCCTATATACTTGAGGTAAGGGAATTAAGAGAATAAAATTGATATAAATACAATAAAATAGTGAAAAAAAAAAGAGACACAAGATGAGACTCATACATAGCTAGGAAACATTGAAAATGGTTGAACTTGAAACATAAAACTGTACACTGTAAAGAACAAGAAAATGCAAGCCTCATGAGGGCACATTATATAAGTACAATAAAACAGTCGAAAAAGAATACTCCATTCACCTATTGGCCTAGCCCCTTCAATGAGCCAGATATACAACGAAAATTGTAGCATAAAGCTATCATAATTTCGGATCTTCTTCAAATTTTCTATCAGAGCCAAATAAATGAAGATCATGTTTCATGTACTTATCGTTCATCTCTATTATTTTATTTTATTTGGTTTTGTTCGCTTCTTGGTCTAGTACAAGTCTACTTTAGAATAATATGTTAAGCTAATGGCTTTTGAGAGGCTCACTCGCTCCGCTAGTTCGCCGTTCTTGGTCTATTATGAGTAGGGTGTCCATTAGAATTCAAGCCAATAGCTTTGGGGGGCTCACTTACGGCCTTCATGATCCAGTATGAGTGTAATCTACAATTTTTTTGGGTACTGGCTTTCAAGAGCTTACTTTTCTAGATTTAGTACTGTATATTGTACATGTGATGAAAGCTGAATCTACTATAGTAGCCTGGGGTTGGCCCACTTCTTGGTCTGTTCTTAAGCTTTCATTTTACTGGACCTGATATACTGTATACCAGGTCTAAAGTAGCTAAGCTGTAGCCTAATATGGAGGACGCTTAAGAAAGGATAGAGTATACAGGTTTCCGAGACCTAGTATGAAGCTAGTGTGTTAGCTTACTGCATAGATCAAAGAGAGACCTAGTTATTTGCCCCCTTCTCCCTCTAGTATAAGTCTAACTAGTAAAATCCCAGGGAATTTATCTTATGAGTTATTTAGGAAGTGCCTTTTCTGAATCACATGGTGTTTGAAGCGTTGCATATCTGGCACATTGAAGGGGCGGAGCCAACATACAGTATATTGGACGAACTAGGCTAGGATTCCTAGCTTCATACTAAAAATACGAGTAGGAGGGGCCTTGGATAGTTGATAGGAGGACTGTGAAACTAGCTTTATACTGGCAAGAACTGTCTTACAAGTCAAATAAAGATCGGTCGCTCCCCTTCTGAAGCCACTTCAGGTTTATTATAATGAAGCTTAGCCTAGTATACTGTACGTATATTATGGAACCTCGTATACTGTATAATGAAGGCCTGTATACTGTATATTACGGAACATGGTATACCGTTTATTCAGCCTTGACAGTATAGGCCTAGTATACTGTGTATTAGTATGCAGCAGAAGCCAGATGAGATGGACGCACGGACGCAAATTTCAGAATTAGGGAGTAGGATCAGGCCAGCGTAAAGACATGAAACATGTCAAAAAAAAAAAAAGAGACAGGAGATGAGACTAATACATAGCTAGGAAAATTTGAAAATGATTGACTTGAACTTAAGACATAAAACTGTACACTGTAAAGAACAATGAGAGTAATTCACCGTTATTGAAATTTAACGAGGAATAATTTTGGTAAGTGGTAATTTTGTTGTAAAATGCATATTTTGCAAGATATTTGCAAAAAACTGATTTTAGGGTAGTTTTAACCCCATGAAAGGACTAAGGGTGAATGTTTTGCAAAGTAACAGTAGATGACCTTACACGAAATTTCACGAGGAATAATTTTGGTAAGTGGTAATTTTGTTGTAAAATGCATATTTAGCGAGGTATTTGCAAAAAAGGTAGTTTTAACCCCCATAAAAGGACTAAGGGTGAATGTTATGTCAAAATAAAAGTAGACGACCTTATACAAAATTTCACGAGGAATCATTTTGGTAAGAAGTAATTTTGTTGTAAAATGCATATGTTGCGAGATATTTGCAAAAAACAGATTTTGGGGTAGTTTAAACCCCTATAAAAAAAGAAGCTCCTGGGGGATAGGGTGGGATTTTTAGTATGTTGTTGTGGACGCCATCCTTGACCATTTTCAGTCATTAAACCTTTTATAGACAAAAATGTTTTTTTTTCCTCATTTGCTTCTACTTCGCCTACACTACGTTAGGTCGAGATAGTTGAGATGTTGTTTTCCATCTTCCATGGTAAATTGAATCGAAGGGTGAAATTTATTTAGAGCGTCAAAGAAAATGTTGAGTTCGGAATCAGTACCTGTCCATAAACATAAAATATCGTCCACATATCGACGCCATAGCTTGATACGATTGGCATGTGGGGCTTCAGAGAGAACCTTCCATTGATTTTAACGACGTCAACGCTCGCCTTATTCACCGCTGCTCAAAAGGAAGAACAATGAACCGACTCAAGGAGGCGGAAATTCTAATTGCTGCAAAAAGCTCACGAACCGACATGCTTAATTCAATAATATACACGCTGAAGAATCCTCTCATCACGGATTACCTCGACTACAAAGAAGCAGAAGACTAGTAATTTTAGTTAGTTCATTTAGATCGCTTGATAATGGTAGGCTGTAGAATAGAAAAAAAAAAAAAAAAAAAAAAAAAAGGGGGAAATGGGGAAAAATGGGAATTCTGAGTGAGGCTTGATAAAAAACACTCACGCAGTCGCGTGAGTAATACACGACTTTTCCTTTGACTAATCAAATTTCATTAAGAGAATCACTCCTTCTAATAACTTATAAATTTTATTTATTCTCTCGTCACCATCCCTATCTAAAGAGAAAAAAAAAGTCGGCAAATGTTCAGAAATTCTGATCGTCACTAAACAAACTGCCATGAATTATCGCAGCGAAAAAAATTTCCCATTTACATGTGAACCAATTTGTTCATCAGGTCAATCAGAAACACAAAGATGAATTACTATCAATTAGGCTCAATCGATCCTCCAACAAGTTCTAAACGCACATCTTCATATAAGAGACTATACTATAACTTGTTTGAATCTGGAAATGATACGTCTTAGTAATTGTAAAGAGATCCGCAAACAAAAAAAACTTGTAAGTCTAAATAAAGGCCTAGAATATTATAAATAGGTAAGAAAACCTAAAATTATTGCAGATTGAAAGTGATCTAGGACTTTCAAAATGTCGAGAAAAATTCACTACCCTCTCCCACTGTCAACCTTGTTATGGATATAATACCTCATCTTTCGAGCTAAAAGAAGTCGATAAAAATGAGTAAGAGCTTCACAATTACTCTTTCCAATACGTTTTCCTAATTTAGTATTGTTCTAATATACTTTTTGAGCTGTTTGGGTTGGTTCATGGTCACCTGCAATTACGGGCAAGACTAAAAATCAATATTGAGAAAAACAAGCACAGAATCACTCATCAGTCCACCCCTCACCATCCCTTCTCTCAAGCTCCGACCTCTCAAAACGCCTTAACAAAATACAAAAATAAATTAGATGCCATTGCAGAGCGGAGAACCCGCTGTCCCGAGTCCAAATTCTGTCGTCATTTCTTCCATACTCCCCGTTTACGAAGATTGCTTAGCAGGGAGAAGGGGGTGGTACCAGCAGATTTCTGAATCACCATTAAAAGGTATAAAAATTTTTCTATCATATGGGTATATAGCTCGAGAGTCGAGATTTTTCAAAGTCCCTCTTCTATCATAATTATATGGTTCGGAGGTAAGAATTCTTCTAAGTCCTTTTCCTATTATATATGCCTAACGGTCGGAATTTTTCCGAGTCCCCATTCTAACATAATAGCTCAGAGGTAAGAAAAGAATTTTTCCAAGTCCCCTTCCTATCATGTATATATTAGGGCTCCAGCCGCTCATCTTTTCATTCACTCATAATTTGTCTCTCATCACCACCATCTTCCGCAAACTCCATCCCAATATTCTTCATCTAAAAATCCAGCTACAAAGACAATTTGGAAAAAATTGATATTTCGAGAAAAGTCGAGGAAATAACTGAACCTAAACTAACCTAACCTAAAGAAGCCCTCACTGTGTAAAATCATTCTTCTAAACGAATTTAATGAACCCTTTGTCAAGAATGAACCTGTCGAATAAAAGGTTCTTCATAACAATAGACGCACTGATAACAAAAGGATAGGGGTTTGCTTCAGGTAATGTGAGCGACTATACTCCTAATGAGTGAGAAATTAATTAAAAAATTGCAAATTTCTCAAGAACTACTCGTCCGATTTTCAAAAAAATTGCGGGTGCACATCTTCAGATATACTACTACAATATGGCCAAGTTTCAAGAAAATCCGTCGGGTAGTTTCGGAGGAGTTCGACGGAAAAAAAAATCTTATAAATAATAAATAATAAATAATAATAAATAATAAATAAATATATAAGGAAACCTGAACGGGCGGGTGTAATACCTCACTTTTCCACAAGGAAAAGTCGGTAAATGGGAAATGTACGTCCAAAATTGAAGAAATGAATAAATAATAAGAAAGAACTGGAATAATGAGTGAGGCTCGAACTGGGGTTTGCCGGAAAAAATTCAACGTTCACGCGTAAGAAATTATGGTGTTCTTAATGGGTAAAAAATTCGAAATGTACGTCCAAAATGAAAATATTGAATAAACAATGATGAGAAAGTACCTACAATAAAAAAAAAAAGAAGGAAAAAAGAAATGGAAGTCTGAGTGAGGCTCGAACCGGGGTCACCGGAGTCTGCCGGACAAGAAAATTCAATAGTTATACCTAAAGCGGCTGGCGCGCGTTTTTGTGTGCTGTTTTTCGCGCGAACACGTTGCTGGCCAGCCTGGCCAGCGTAAAAGCGTGCGTGCGAGTTTCACTAATGTTCAAATTTCGATAAAAACCGTGACATAAATACACATCTTTCAACTTTTCGTCACAACTACCCCGTCACGACCCGTGACGAATCGTTGGTGCAAAAAGAATACCCGTATGTGCTGATCCAAATAGAGATTATACCTAAGGATGGGTGAGGATGGTTAATCGTAAACCTGGTTGACAATGGCTCGAAATCGATCTTTGTACCGGCGGTTATTAGAAATATTCCAATTTTCGGAGTGCCGTGACGAAATGGTGAAGAAATGGATTCTTTCGATTACAAAAATGTAGCGCCTTTAATGTACACTGAGAAAAAAATTAGGAAGAACAGGGGTAAACTGTAGTAAAAAGGTGACAATTAAAGAGTTCTAGAGCTATGTAGTTTTTGCTGAATTCTTCTGAATTCTTTAGTTTCGACTGTAGTAAAAATTATTACAGTAGGGGAAACGTCACACTTCCACAGTTGTGAGGAAGTAAAAACAACAAACGCATAAGAAACTCTTACGCACGCGTGTGCTGTTTTTACTTCCTCACAATGAAATCCCCGCGTACCTACGAAGAGAACTTACTATTTTTTCTTCTTCTACAGTTAACTAGGTTTACTTGAAGTTTTTTCCAATATAGCACCTATACTATTGAAACATTTCTCGTTTTGGTCACAGGCTCCGATATACCCCTCCACTGTTAGAAGAATTCAAGGGCTTTGCTATTTTTTACAGCCTCCTCTAGAAAATATAACCTCTTTTACTCTGGCTAATCTACCGAAGACACTATAAAATAAATGGACGAGTCGAGTAAACCCTTCATATTTTGGTCATGAGCTGGTTTTCATCTTGCACGACGCGACGCGTTTGATTCCTCATGTATATATTTGAAATCCAGAATTATAAAATTATGAGGAAGCCTCCTTATCCCTAAAAAATGAAAAGCCACTGAGGGGGCATACTCGTGGTAAGCGCCCGAGGCTATAGCCCACTGTTGTCCCAGATTCGGATGTGTTAAAAGATACAACTCAGACAAATTTATGAGCTTTTTTGTGGCTTCATTCAAGTTACTGTTTTACTGGTTGGAGTATATGTCGTCTTCCCGCGGAAATCTGTCTTATGGGTGGGAAAAGGGCGTCATTTGAAAAAAACAGGCTGAGCGTTCATTTCGAAAAACGTGGGATCATCAGGCGAACTACAGTGAGAAGCGGAGAGACGTAATGAGAAGAGAAGAATACTTAAGATGAAAAAAAAAATCAAGATTAGTCTTGTATTAATGTCAGATGAGTAATTTAACGGATTAATGGATTGAAGTACGTTGCTTCTATATCGTTTAAGGAATGATTTTGGTCGATATGATGGTGTTTGACGGTTTCTATTTCTTCCAGACGATTGAGACGCTGGCCTTTTCCTTGAGAGTAGAGGATTAATTTTCTCAGGGTCGTGATTGAAGGTGAGGCAATGGAAACTGACGGCTGATTTGCTTGGATTTTTCGAATAAAATGCCGATTTGTGTTCTTGGATTCGGGTACTCGGTTCTCTTCCCGTCTGGCCGACATAAAATGCTGGGCATTCTCCGCGAGTGATTTTGTATACACCAGCTTTCTCTTCAGGCGGGATCCTATCCTTGAGGGTTGAAAAGCTCTTCAAGGAGGTGACTGGATAAAATGCCGGTCTGTATCCAAATCTCGCAGGTCACGTGCCAACATTTCAGAGGCTCGCCCAAGGTAAGGCAGCCTTAACCACTTGATTCTTTCAGTGGAAGGGGGAGGGGGAGGATTACGTTCTGTATGGAGTCTTTTTACCATTTTTCTCTGAACGTTGATGTTTAGTCCATTGATTTTGGCGACTTTTTGAATTTGCAGTATTTCGTTGTTAAATGAGTTTTTAGAGAGGGGAATAGATACCAGTCTATGGATAGACGACATCGTGGAGGCAAGTTTATGAGGCCATGTATGGTACGAGGATTTGTGGGTGGATACTCCTGAGAATGTGGGCTTTCGAAATATGTCAAATTGAGGAATGACATTATGCTCCACTTTTTTGAGTGATATTTCTAGGTCAAGATAGTTTATAGGCATGCCTCCGATTTCGATGGTTAGTTTCATGGAGGGATGGTAGGAGTTGAGCTCGTTGTGGAATTCTTGGAGGTCGTCATCGGAACCGTTCCAAACGTACAAAATATCGTCGACAAAGCGCCGCCAGAATAACACTTTATTAGTGTGAGGGGATGAGGAGAAGATCTGTCGTTCCATTTTGTCCATGTACACTTCGACTACTAGGGAGGATAGAGGTCCTACCATAGGAAGGCCATCTGGAAATTGGTAGATGGTACCGTTAAATTTACAGATGTTTTCGTTGAGGCAGCTTTTGAGGAGGTGGTGGAATTCGGATATGATGTTTGAGTCTATCATTAGATAGGCTGCCGGAGCGACTGGAATCTTTGGGTACATCGATTTCGACTGCGTTCATTCAAAAATTGACTTCATTTTATTCAAAACTTGCGACCTGTGAAAAAATTTTATTGTGCCGTACTCGGTAATTTAATAAATTTACACTGTTCCGTGCCCATGTATTCATCATTATCCTTATCTATGAAATTGAAGATTTGGAGAGTCTAAATTCTTCAAGGCCGCTCGTATCTCATGATACAGCTTGTCAAAAATTTTTCTACAATCAGCCCCTCATTGGGATACGTTCGTTTTTGCTAATCGGCATGATGCCCAAATTTTCATAACTTCAATAGAGCCAAAAATTATCGAGTCTTCCAGGAGAGTGTATAGGTTGTGTACAGGTTCGGATGGTGCTTGCCTATTACAATTCTAAAATGGTTATGCCACCTTTCTGACATATTGTTTGTTCGATATGATTTCTTCATGGCAGTCTCGTATTGATTCCATACCTCGGCGCTACTTCTGCCTGCCGGCCTTGACGATATGCTCGAATTGGCGGCTGAATATATTGTGCCTTCCTGGATATTCCGTAGAGAATTCGTCGTTAGAGAAATTTGCCGTTGGAGTGAATGGTTTTAGAGAAAATTTATGTTAGAGAATTTGTTGTTAGAAAAATTTGCCATTAGAGAAAATGGGGCTAGAGAAAATTGATTTTAGAGAATTTGTCGTTAGAGAGAATGTATTAGAGAAAACGTCGTACAATCGAACATTTCTCGTTCTGGCCACAGGCTCTGATATACCCTCCACAGTTGTCTAGGTACATTTGGAGTCTGAAATTATGAACATTTCTCGTTTTGGTCACGTAACGCATTTTAGAAGGTGCTTCAGGACAGCACGTTATTGTGAAAGCTAGTTTCTATTTTCTTTTTATTTTAGGATCCTACTGTGTGCATACCTGTGGTCTTTCCTCTTTCACATCGTATTGCATCAGCAAATGCGTTCACATTTAAACACTACCAGTCGTTTTGCAGAAAACAATGGACACGAAGATAGTTTTGTACAACAGAGGGACTAGACTGTGACGAATTTTTTTTCTTTGATTCTTCAGCAGAATACATCCTACTTATAGGTAATCTTTCTTGCATACAACGCATACGACACAGGCTATGCAACGGTCGTTATGTTGGCGTATTGGAACGAGGATTTTTTTTTCTCCTCACAGCACAATAGAGAAAGGTATGATCCCGATCACTTCATTGTTTTGAAATCTAGTTCCAAGTACAAAATATACGTAAGCATGGTTGACCATTGTTCGACATCGACGTCTCGAATCTTCGACGTCTCGAATCTTCGTACCGTTTATCGCCCTGTCGAAAATATCACCCAATTTTCGGGATATGCTGAAGTACTTGAAAATGACTCGCAAGCACGTATTCTATTGAAATGTTTCTTGTTTTAGTCACCAGAGGAATTCACCGGCTTCGCTATTTTTTACACTTCTTTTAGGAAATATAACCTGGCTAATTGACTGTTTAGGACAGTATAAATGAACGAGTCGTGTAAACCCTTCAATTCTTGATCGTGAGCTGGTTTTCGTCGTTCATGACGCGTTTGCTTCTTAATTCTCACTTGTAGTCTATAAAATTATGAGAGAGGCCTCGTATCCTTTAATAAATGTCAAGACACGGAGGAGGCTTACTCTTGGTGAGCGCCCGGGGCTGTGACTCTCTTTTGCTCCGTAATTTGGACGTACTGAAAAATACAACTATCAGAAAATTTTGACAGGAGATCTGTCTTATGGGGGATACGACGTCATTTGAAAAGATCGGCCGGAAAAACGTAGAACTTAGAAAATTTCTTTGACTTCTAAGCTAAGTATGATCGTCAGGAACTCAGAAAAATCACGGCTTCCTTTGCAAATATGGAACGAAGCGTACAGGGAAGTCAAAATGAGATTTCTTTCTATATCATATTAACTTCCCTCAGAAGTCAAGTCTCTCACCTTTCATAAACAGAAAATCTCTGATTAGCCGACACTCGCAGTCACCTGAAGTTTGTCCGTTACTCATAGGTGTCCAGTATTCAGAGGATACCAAAAAGAGATCCAGAGGCCCTTGAAAACCCCTTCATTGGGGTACGTCAGTTTTAGCTAGACGGCGGGATGGCAAAATTTTCATAACTTCAATAGAGCCCAAAATTATCGAGTCCATTTACCTGTCGGAAGTCAAAGCTCTTCTCAGTTCAATTTTTAAAGTCGGAAGTCAAAATGAGTTTTCTTTCTGTATCATATTTTACTGCCCTCAAAAGTCAAGTCTCCCACTTATTGTATACAGAAAATAGATTTCAATGCAAGGTGGTAAAAGAGTAGAGATGATAGCTGTCAATCCTACTCATTTGATAATCAGTTATTGGTGATTGAGATTGTGCCAACGGATGATCAGAATTTTAGTTTGAGTTCATCAGAAATTAGTGTGGGTTATAACGAACATCCATCCATGACTGTTTGTCTTGAGCTCAACCGTGACGGTTGGCAACTTGTAACGAATTTTAGAAGATGGTTTAGGACAGCATGTTGTGAAATCTGGTTTCTAGTTTCTTTTTATTTTAGGTTCGTACCTACAGAGTGAATACCTCTGGTATTTCTTGTTTCTCACCGTATTACACCAGCCCTTGCGTTCACATTTAAACACTACCTGTCGTTTGGCAGAAAACAATGAATGTCGAGATAGTTTTGTACGACATCAAGGTTACAAATTTTTTTTTTTTGAATTCTTCTCCAGAATACAATCCTTTCCTTCTTACCATTGCCACACACAACGCGGGCTATACTTCCTCTTGGCTTGGGTGTGCATTGTTAGCAACGACAGTACTAACGGTCGTGTTGTTGGTGTATTGAAACAATGAAACGAGGATTGTTTTTCTTCTTCTCCAGGATTTTGTTTTCTTCTCCTCGTCTTGTCTCTAGCATACAGTTACATTCTACGCAGCACAATAAAGGAGGGTATTATCGCGATCACTTCATTGTCTTGGAATCTATTTCCAAATACGAAATATACACGGAAGCATGGTTGACCATTACTCTCGAAATCGACGCCACAAATCTTCTTACTGTTTATCGCCTTGTTAAAAATATCACGTCCGTTGAAGTAATTGATTTTTTCAATTGCAAAAATGACTCGCAAGTGGACATTTATTGCAGCACGTATACTATTGAAATGTTTCTCGTTTTGGTCACAGGCTACGATTTTACCCCTCCTTCAGAAAATATAACTTCTTTACTCTGGCTAATTGACTCTTCAAGACACTACAAATGGACGAGTCGAGTAAACCCTTCAATGCTTGGTCATGAGCTGGTTTTTGTCTTGCACGACGCGACGCGTTTGATTCCTCATGTATATATTTGAAGTCCAGAATTATAAAATTATGAGGATCCCTCATTATCCCCCAAAAAATGAAGAGCCACAGAGGGGGCATATTCGTGGTAAGCGCCCGAGGCTATGGCCCTGAAACAAAGCATACAGGGCACCTGTTCTATGTGTCGGATTGGTATTGAACCAGGGAATTGAACATGAAATTGAAGATTCGAAGAGTCTACATTTTTTAAGGCCGCTTGTATCTCATGATACAGCTTGGAAGTCAAAAATTTCTCTGTAATCAGCTCCTTCATTGGCATAATATGTCAGTTTTTGCTTGCCGGCGGGATGCCAAAATTTTCATAAAGTCAATAGAGCTCAAAATTTGAAATGTTACCTATCGAGTTCATTTACCTGTCAGAAGTCAAATCTCTTCGCAGTTCAATTTTTAAAGTCGAAAGTCAAAATAAGTCTTCTTTCTAGATCATATTAACTTCCCACAAAAGTCAAGTCTCCCACCTTTCATATACAAAAAATCTCTGATTACACGACGCTCGCAGTTAAACTTTCTCGTACTAGTTGTATATTAATGTTATACTAGGCTTACTCTAGGTTTAGACTTTCTTTATGCCTTTTTCAAGTGATACCTTAGAATTGATTCAAAGTTTTTGGAGTTTCCTGCTCGTCTCTGCTTCCAGCACTTCTTATACCAGACCAGCTCGAAATATTCTAAAGTGAAATGATACTAGACTAAGAAAAAGGGCAACCGAGCAAAGGGAGTGAGCCTTTTTTAAGCCACTAACTCAGAACATTGTGAGTTAGAGAGAAATGTATGTAATGAGGAGACGGTCATACTGACATTCAACAGCAAAATACTTGTACAAATATACTGAAAATGTGGTACCGGTATAATATGATCTTTAATCATTTAGCTACGCAGGAAAACTTTTTGGTAAGACCCACGCGTAAGAAATTTTGTATAGTCTTGGAGAAAGGAGAATGCGTGGCTTAGAGAAAGCAAGTTGATCCTTCAAAAGAAAAATTTACTGTAATATTGACTTTAGTCGTTTGAGGGGGAATATTGATAGGATCAGCTACATACCTCAGTATGTTTGAATAAATATTCATCATGTTGTACAACACAGAAGTGCAAATATGTCCTAGAGACAGGTCGCCTCACCGCATATGCATACAACGCGAGCAATGCTTTCTTACAGCTTAGGTGTACATTGTTGGCAACGGTGCGTGCTTCTTAATGGGTTTTTAATTTCTCCTCGAGAAAGGTATAATCTCGATCACTTCGTTGTCTTGATATACAGTTCAAAGTACAAAATATACGTAAGCATGGTTTACCTTTGTTCGACATCGACGCGAAAAATCTTCATACCGTTTATCACCCTACATACCACAATACCTACGAAGAAACATTCAACCTGTTGTACAATACGGAACAGTAAATATTTTCCGAATGCTCTTCCTGGGCTTGATTTAGCCTAGAAATAATATCTACAGCGTAGAGAATTCCTCTCAACCTTGATTGATGACGTCATTCCATACATAAAATAAGCACTAATGGGAAATTTCGACAAACTAACGATGAGAAAAGAAAAAGAAAAAGAAAGAATCGAGGAGGAGGGTAGGCTACTAAGAAAAAACGTGACCGGTGGATGAGTAAGAGAATTAGGACGATGAGTAAATTCCATGAACGTATTCATCAAGGATGATGGAATCGTGATCACTAATGTGACGAGTCATCTCAATGGCTTCAAGAGCTTTACGTTTACGACACCTATTTTCCTCATGAAGAACTTCGGTGCTTTCCTCAAATGTGTGGTTCATCTCAAGGAGATGAGCCGCAAAAGCTGACTTTTATTTACTATCCGTGAGCGCTTGAAGTGACTCACTTATGTATATAGTTGGGCGCTCCTTACATTCAAGTTTGTAGACTCGTTTCCTCTTAGTTTTGGAATAGGGTCCTTGAGTCTACAAAGGATGTTACTCGTCTTTCTACAGGAGTGAGACGCGGGTCGAAAGTAGGGTTTGAGGCATTGGGAGATGGATGAGGAAAATTTCTGGCCATTATATGGCAACCGGACCCATTTGGATTCATCCTTGTGAGCAAGAGAGGTGGTAGAATCTAGGGCAATCTTTACTCGCTTCCTAGGGATAATATTATCAAAATCGATCTTTACGCCATCAGACAAGCAATGGTGTTTATAAGATCAGCCTCTTCACTGAAAGCATACGCGGTGGATCATACTATGGTATGCCATATATTTGTGGACGGGGGGACAGAAAGAAGAATTGTGGATAGTGGAGCCCAGGCCAGACTTTACCTATAGGCAAACTAGGCGGCCGCCTAGGGCGGCCTGGGATGCCGAAAAAGAAAATTGCAAATGACAAGAACAAAACCAATACATCGAAACAACGACTTGCGCAAGAAGTAAGAATGATCACAAAAATATATTCTCCGCGCTGACTGATTGACATGTTCATGTCCTAACTTACAAAAGAGCACAGCGGGTGAGCCAGTGAGCGGGTATGTTCGACATGTTTTTAATATTTTTCACAATTTTGGAATGGACTTCAAAAATTGTCGCGGTTAGTGTTATGATAACGCCAGAAATATGTCTGGTGTTTACAGTGGTGTACAGGCTCGAATTCACGATAAATATATCTACTCTTTCTTTAGCGCTTCAACATATCGCTGGTCTGTAATAAAAGGTGCTTTTAACAGTCAAGTGTTCGACTCTGTAGGCCTACTAGATCTAGAAGACAATCACATTGAAGCCACTACGCCTGGGCTCACCAATTCCAATACATCTTCAGGGGAAAAGCCTCAACGCACTAAATTTTTGTCAAAATCGTTATCTACTACACGCTAGTCGGCGAAATATGAAGCATCGAAAGTTCCAATCAAAAGTTATACGTCGTTGAAGGGAGCTTTATTAGAAATTTCTGAGAATGAACTTCAAACGGCGGCAACTCTTTCGAACTGAGAGGGGGCGGCATATAAAATCGTTCGCCTAGGGTGGCAAATCAGGTAAAGACGGCCCTGGTGAAGCCAGTACAGGTAGGCTTCCTATAAGTCCCGAACGTGTGAGAACATTTTTCGGTAGAAATATTAAGATCAAGGAAACTAATCTTAGTATCACCTATTTTCATACTGAATTTTATTGAATATTGAAGGATGTCAAATATGTCAAGCTAGAGGCTGGAAGGCGAACTGAATGGAAGCAAGAGAGAAACTGAGAAAGAAGATGATTTATTGCTTTTTGGAGTACATTTCTCGACCTGGAATGACAAATGACATACTCCATTTTCTCTTTCTCTCTCTCTCGCTGCTGTGCTAAGTTAGGTCAAGGGTGTCTACAGGTGCTCAATAAGCCTTCAAGTCATGAAAGCTCATCAATTTTGGTAATAGGTGCTGAAAGTCCTGAATAAATTGTCCCAGTCCTTCACTTTTATCTCGAGGCGGTGCTTTTAGAAGTCAATTGAATTGTTCCTCAATAAAGAATCATTGTACACACGGCATTAACCTCATTATATTGTTAGAAATAGAATTTCTCCCTAACTAATGGTTGATTTGTGTACCGGATATCTCTGCAAAACTAGGATTTGGAGAATGAGACTTTTGATATCCTTTTTAATTACTTTATAGGCTAGAAGAAATCTCATTCCACTGATCGCCGTTTCGCAGATACGTTAATCTGAATTTTGTGTAGTCAATAGTCAACATTTCATGTTTTTTTTTTCTGTCCAGCGTGCACCATCGTACAAATTGAATTGACTCACATCCAAATTAACGATCAGGAAGGTTTTATTTATTCTGTCCTAATCGCTTAAAGGATACAGATTAGCCAAATATGATCGTCACTTTACAACCTTAGATGTACGTCTACTCGATTCGTTACGGCAGTGCAGAGGCTACAGCCAAAACATGTATCCTGAAATATCTAAGTAGTTTACATGTTACTGTTTTGACACTCGAAGAAACTCGCACGCTATACCCGGCTGAGGCGTAACGTACGCGTGTTTTCACATTCAGCGTAGTCTACGCGAACACATACCGCATTTATTTGACAATGTTCTTGACCACTAGACCACCAAACGTTGCTTACGTATTACCACAGTATTACACCTTATTTCGTCTTTGTCGTGATTTTTTCTCTTCCTATGATATGTGGTTTTCTTCCCCTCCCCCTGGGTTGAAATGTTGGCTTTTTTAAAATAAAAATTTATCAATAAATTAATTACAATCCTCGGGTTGAAATTGGAAATGTACGTCCAAAATTAAAATCAGGTTAAACAATTAACACAAATAATTTTACAACACAGACACATAACGAAAATATACTCCTAGTTCAAATTCACAAGTCGAAAGAAAGAAATTAAAATGAAAGAAATTTTGAGTCAGAAAGAGTGAACTTAGGAATAATATTATATCGCGACCAGTTTCGATAGGACACAGCCTACCATCATCAAGCGATCTAAATGAACTACCTGAAACTAGTCTTCTGCTTCTTTGTAGTCGAGGTAATCCGTGATGAGAGGATTCTTCAACGTGTATTTTATTGAATTAAGCATGTCGGTTCGTGAGTTTTTTGCAGCAATTAGAATTTCCGCCTCCTCGGGTCGGTTCATTGTTCTTCCTTTTGAGCAGTGGTGCATAAGGCGAGCGTTGACGTCGTTAAAATCATGCGATTCTCTGTGGCAGTGAAGAGCCATGGCTGAGGGACATGATGGGAGGAGATCAGTACGGCCATCGTGCAGATGGTCAAAGTTTAGCCGATGCTCTGCATATCTTGTGGATCATGAGCGACCTGTTTGTCCGATGTAAAATTTTGAGCAATGGCCACAATTTAGACGGTAGATTCCAGACTGTTGATCCTCAGGTATCTTGTCCTTCAAGACTGAAAGTTTTTGGATCAGCAATACTGGGTAATAGGCAGCTTTGTAGCCGAAACTCTTTAGGTAGCGAGCTAATGACTCCGAACCTCTTCCTAAATAGGGAATGTGAACCCACTTTTCGCGAGATATCGGACGACTAGGATTGAGTAGGTTGGAGGGGGATGGAGAAACATTTGTGTCATCTGTTTATGCAGTATTTTGACGTGAGGTATTATCTCGAAAGGCGAGGAGGTTTCGGAAAGCCTCTCGGCGTATCAATTTTGGAATATCCACGTCGAGGTTGTTAGTTAAAGCAATGGCTTCAATTGTTTGCCTTTCTTTCTTGAATTCGGCGTCATCGAGGGGGATAGCTAGCATTCTGTGTACGGCACTATTGATAGCCGCGAATTTGTGAGAATGCGGATGCAGTGAGAAGCCCGAGATTGAAATGCCGGTATATGTATTCTTCCGGTAAACCCCGAACGTTGGGCTGAGAGTACCATCGCAATCAAATAGTCGGATCGTTTAAGTGTAGGCGAATTAGGAAAAACAAAACCATTTTTGTCTATAAAAGGTACAGTAGGGGAAACGTCACACTTCTACAGTTGTGAGGAAGTAAAAACAACCCACGCATAAGAAACTCTTACGCACGCGTGTGCTGTTTTTATTTCCTCACAATGAAATCTCCGCGTACCTACGAAGAGAACTTATTATTTTTTCTTCTACTACAGTTAACAGTAGTTTTACCTGAAGTTTTTTCCAATGTAGCCCCTATACAATTGGAACATTTCTCGTTCTGGTCACAGGCTCCGATATACCCCTCCACTGTTAGAGGAATTCAAGGGCTTCGCTATTTTTTACAGCCTCCTCTAGAAAATATAACCTCTTTTACTCTGGCTAATCTAACGAAGACACTATAAATGGACGAGTCGAGTAAACCCTTCATATTTTGGTGATGAGCTGGTTTTCATCTTGCACGACGCGACGCGTTTGATTCCTCATGTACATAATTGAAGTCCAGAATTATAAAAATTATGAGGAAGCCTCCTTATCCCCAAAAAATGAAAAGCCACAGAGAAGGCATAATCGTGGTAATCGCCCGAGGCTATAGCCCACTGTTGTCCCCAGATTCGAATGTGTTAAAAGATACAACTCCGAAAAGTTTATGAGTTTTTCTGTGGCTTCATTTAAGTTACTGTTTTACTGGTTGGAGTATGTCGTCTACCCGCGGAAATCTGTCTTATGGGTGGGGGGAGGGGCGTCATTTGAAAAAACAGGCCGAGTGCGTTCATCTGGAAAAAAATTTTGCCTTTCAAGCTAAATATAGAAAAACCAGGGCTTCCTTTACAAAGCTGAAACAAAGCATACAGGGCACCTGTTCTAGGTGTTGGATTGGTATTGACCTAAGAAATCGAACATGAAATTGAAGAATTCTATTTTGTCCTCGAGAGTACGAGCCATCATAGATAAGGATAATGATGAACACATGGGCACGTAACAGTGGAAATTTATTAAATTACCGATTACGGTACAAGAAAATTTTTTCACAGGTCGAAAGTTTTGAATAAAATGAAGTCAATTTTTGAATGAACGTAGTCGAAATGGGGTGGTTAAAAACCAGATTTAGATTTGGAGGTCGAAAAGTAGAGTTAATTTTAAATGTAAATATATCGTAAAATAAAATGAAATAAACGAAAAATAATAATGAAGTTATACTTAGTAATTTAAGAAGTGCGAACGGTTTCGATACGTCTGGCGTATCATCATCAGGCGAACTACAGTGAGAAGCGGAGAAATGTAATGAGAAGAGAAGAATACTTGAGATAAAAAAAAAATCAAGATTAGTCATGAATTAATGCCAGATGAGTAATTCAATACGTAACGGATTATTGGATTGAAGTACGTTGCTTCTATATCGTTTAAGGAATGATGTTGGTCGATATGATGGTGTTTGACGGTTCCTTTTTCTTCCAGACGATTGAGACGCTGGCCTTTTCCTTGAGAGTGGAGAAGCTTTGTACTAATTTTCTCAGGGTCGTGATTGAAGGTGAGGCAATGGAAACCGACGGCTGATTTGCTTGGATTTTTCAAATGAAATGCCGATTTGTGGTCTTGGATTCGGGTATTCAGTTCTCTTCCCGTCTGGCCGACATGAAATGCTGGGCATTCTCCGCGAGTGATTTTGTATACACCAGCTTTCTCTTCAGGCGGGATCCTATCCTTGAGGGTTGAAAAGCTCTTCAAGGAGGTGACTGGATAAAATGCCGGTCTGTATCCAAATCTCGCAGGTCACGTGCCAACATTTCAGAGGCTCGCCCAAGGTAAGGCAGCCTTAACCACTTGATTCTTTCAGTGGAAGGGGGAGGGGGAGGATTACGTTCTGTATGGAGTCTTTTTACCATTTTTCTCTGAACGTTGATGTTTAGTCCATTGATTTTGGCGACTTTTTGAATTTGCAGTATTTCGTTGTTAAATGAGTTTTTAGAGAGGGGAATAGATACCAGTCTATGGATAGACGACATCGTGGAGGCAAGTTTATGAGGCCATGTATGGTACGAGGATTTGTGGGTGGATACTCCTGAGAATGTGGGCTTTCGAAATATGTCAAATTGAGGAATGACATTATGCTCCACTTTTTTGAGTGATATTTCTAGGTCAAGATAGTTTATAGGCATGCCTCCGATTTCGATGGTTAGTTTCATGGAGGGATGGTAGGAGTTGAGCTCGTTGTGGAATTCTTGGAGGTCGTCATCGGAACCGTTCCAAACGTACAAAATATCGTCGACAAAGCGCCGCCAGAATAACACTTTATTAGTGTGAGGGGATGAGGAGAAGATCTGTCGTTCCATTTTGTCCATGTACACTTCGACTACTAGGGAGGATAGAGGTCCTACCATAGGAAGGCCATCTGGAAATTGGTAGATGGTACCGTTAAATTTACAGATGTTTTCGTTGAGGCAGCTTTTGAGGAGGTGGTGGAATTCGGATATGATGTTTGAGTCTATCATTAGATAGGCTGCCGGAGCGACTGGAATCTTTGGGTACATCGATTTCGACTGCGTTCATTCAAAAATTGACTTCATTTTATTCAAAACTTGCGACCTGTGAAAAAATTTTACTGTGCCGTACTCGGTAATTTAATAAATTTACACTGTTCCGTGCCCATGTATTCATCATTATCCTTATCTATGAAATTGAAGATTTGGAGAGTCTAAATTCTTCAAGGCCGCTCGTATCTCATGATACAGCTTGTCAAAAATTTTTCTACAATCAGCCCCTCATTGGGATACGTTCGTTTTTGCTAATCGGCATGATGCCCAAATTTTCATAACTTCAATAGAGCCAAAAATTATCGAGTCTTCCAGGAGAGTGTATAGGTTGTGTACAGGTTCGGATGGTGCTTGCCTATTACAATTCTAAAATGGTTATGCCACCTTTCTGACATATTGTTTGTTCGATATGATTTCTTCATGGCAGTCTCGTATTGATTCCATACCTCGGCGCTACTTCTGCCTGCCGGCCTTGACGATATGCTCGAATTGGCGGCTGAATATATTGTGCCTTCCTGGATATTCCGTAGAGAATTCGTCGTTAGAGAAATTTGCCGTTGGAGTGAATGGTTTTAGAGAAAATTCATGTTAGAGAATTTGTTGTTAGAAAAATTTGCCATTAGAGAAAATGGGGCTAGAGAAAATTGATTTTAGAGAATTTGTCGTTAGAGAGAATGTATTAGAGAAAACGTCGTACAATCGAACATTTCTCGTTCTGGCCACAGGCTCTGATATACCCTCCACAGTTGTCTAGGTACATTTGGAGTCTGAAATTATGAACATTTCTCGTTTTGGTCACGTAACGCATTTTAGAAGGTGCTTCAGGACAGCACGTTATTGTGAAAGCTAGTTTCTATTTTCTTTTTATTTTAGGATCCTACTGTGTGCATACCTGTGGTCTTTCCTCTTTCACATCGTATTGCATCAGCAAATGCGTTCACATTTAAACACTACCAGTCGTTTTGCAGAAAACAATGGACACGAAGATAGTTTTGTACAACAGAGGGACTAGACTGTGACGAATTTTTTTTCTTTGATTCTTCACCAGAATACATCCTACTTATAGGTAATCTTTCTTGCATACAACGCATACGACACAGGCTATGCAACGGTCGTTATGTTGGCGTATTGGAACGAGGATTTTTTTTTCTCCTCACAGCACAATAGAGAAAGGTATGATCCCGATCACTTCATTGTTTTGAAATCTAGTTCCAAGTACAAAATATACGTAAGCATGGTTGACCATTGTTCGACATCGACGTCTCGAATCTTCGACGTCTCGAATCTTCGTACCGTTTATCGCCCTGTCGAAAATATCACCCAATTTTCGGGATATGCTGAAGTACTTGAAAATGACTCGCAAGCACGTATTCTATTGAAATGTTTCTTGTTTTAGTCACCAGAGGAATTCACCGGCTTCGCTATTTTTTACACTTCTTTTAGGAAATATAACCTGGCTAATTGACTGTTTAGGACAGTATAAATGAACGAGTCGTGTAAACCCTTCAATTCTTGATCGTGAGCTGGTTTTCGTCGTTCATGACGCGTTTGCTTCTTAATTCTCACTTGTAGTCTATAAAATTATGAGAGAGGCCTCGTATCCTTTAATAAATGTCAAGACACGGAGGAGGCTTACTCTTGGTGAGCGCCCGGGGCTGTGACTCTCTTTTGCTCCGTAATTTGGACGTACTGAAAAATACAACTATCAGAAAATTTTGACAGGAGATCTGTCTTATGGGGGATACGACGTCATTTGAAAAGATCGGCCGGAAAAACGTAGAACTTAGAAAATTTCTTTGACTTCTAAGCTAAGTATGATCGTCAGGAACTCAGAAAAATCACGGCTTCCTTTGCAAATATGGAACGAAGCGTACAGGGAAGTCAAAATGAGATTTCTTTCTATATCATATTAACTTCCCTCAGAAGTCAAGTCTCTCACCTTTCATAAACAGAAAATCTCTGATTAGCCGACACTCGCAGTCACCTGAAGTTTGTCCGTTACTCATAGGTGTCCAGTATTCAGAGGATACCAAAAAGAGATCCAGAGGCCCTTGAAAACCCCTTCATTGGGGTACGTCAGTTTTAGCTAGACGGCGGGATGGCAAAATTTTCATAACTTCAATAGAGCCCAAAATTATCGAGTCCATTTACCTGTCGGAAGTCAAAGCTCTTCTCAGTTCAATTTTTAAAGTCGGAAGTCAAAATGAGTTTTCTTTCTGTATCATATTTTACTGCCCTCAAAAGTCAAGTCTCCCACTTATTGTATACAGAAAATAGATTTCAATGCAAGGTGGTAAAAGAGTAGAGATGATAGCTGTCAATCCTACTCATTTGATAATCAGTTATTGGTGATTGAGATTGTGCCAACGGATGATCAGAATTTTAGTTTGAGTTCATCAGAAATTAGTGTGGGTTATAACGAACATCCATCCATGACTGTTTGTCTTGAGCTCAACCGTGACGGTTGGCAACTTGTAACGAATTTTAGAAGATGGTTTAGGACAGCATGTTGTGAAATCTGGTTTCTAGTTTCTTTTTATTTTAGGTTCGTACCTACAGAGTGAATACCTCTGGTATTTCTTGTTTCTCACCGTATTACACCAGCCCTTGCGTTCACATTTAAACACTACCTGTCGTTTGGCAGAAAACAATGAATGTCGAGATAGTTTTGTACGACATCAAGGTTACAAATTTTTTTTTTTTGAATTCTTCTCCAGAATACAATCCTTTCCTTCTTACCATTGCCACACACAACGCGGGCTATACTTCCTCTTGGCTTGGGTGTGCATTGTTAGCAACGACAGTACTAACGGTCGTGTTGTTGGTGTATTGAAACAATGAAACGAGGATTGTTTTTCTTCTTCTCCAGGATTTTGTTTTCTTCTCCTCGTCTTGTCTCTAGCATACAGTTACATTCTACGCAGCACAATAAAGGAGGGTATTATCGCGATCACTTCATTGTCTTGGAATCTATTTCCAAATACGAAATATACACGGAAGCATGGTTGACCATTACTCTCGAAATCGACGCCACAAATCTTCTTACTGTTTATCGCCTTGTTAAAAATATCACGTCCGTTGAAGTAATTGATTTTTTCAATTGCAAAAATGACTCGCAAGTGGACATTTATTGCAGCACGTATACTATTGAAATGTTTCTCGTTTTGGTCACAGGCTACGATTTTACCCCTCCTTCAGAAAATATAACTTCTTTACTCTGGCTAATTGACTCTTCAAGACACTACAAATGGACGAGTCGAGTAAACCCTTCAATGCTTGGTCATGAGCTGGTTTTTGTCTTGCACGACGCGACGCGTTTGATTCCTCATGTATATATTTGAAGTCCAGAATTATAAAATTATGAGGATCCCTCATTATCCCCCAAAAAATGAAGAGCCACAGAGGGGGCATATTCGTGGTAAGCGCCCGAGGCTATGGCCCTGAAACAAAGCATACAGGGCACCTGTTCTATGTGTCGGATTGGTATTGAACCAGGGAATTGAACATGAAATTGAAGATTCGAAGAGTCTACATTTTTTAAGGCCGCTTGTATCTCATGATACAGCTTGGAAGTCAAAAATTTCTCTGTAATCAGCTCCTTCATTGGCATAATATGTCAGTTTTTGCTTGCCGGCGGGATGCCAAAATTTTCATAAAGTCAATAGAGCTCAAAATTTGAAATGTTACCTATCGAGTTCATTTACCTGTCAGAAGTCAAATCTCTTCGCAGTTCAATTTTTAAAGTCGAAAGTCAAAATAAGTCTTCTTTCTAGATCATATTAACTTCCCACAAAAGTCAAGTCTCCCACCTTTCATATACAAAAAATCTCTGATTACACGACGCTCGCAGTTAAACTTTCTCGTACTAGTTGTATATTAATGTTATACTAGGCTTACTCTAGGTTTAGACTTTCTTTATGCCTTTTTCAAGTGATACCTTAGAATTGATTCAAAGTTTTTGGAGTTTCCTGCTCGTCTCTGCTTCCAGCACTTCTTATACCAGACCAGCTCGAAATATTCTAAAGTGAAATGATACTAGACTAAGAAAAAGGGCAACCGAGCAAAGGGAGTGAGCCTTTTTTAAGCCACTAACTCAGAACATTGTGAGTTAGAGAGAAATGTATGTAATGAGGAGACGGTCATACTGACATTCAACAGCAAAATACTTGTACAAATATACTGAAAATGTGGTACCGGTATAATATGATCTTTAATCATTTAGCTACGCAGGAAAACTTTTTGGTAAGACCCACGCGTAAGAAATTTTGTATAGTCTTGGAGAAAGGAGAATGCGTGGCTTAGAGAAAGCAAGTTGATCCTTCAAAAGAAAAATTTACTGTAATATTGACTTTAGTCGTTTGAGGGGGAATATTGATAGGATCAGCTACATACCTCAGTATGTTTGAATAAATATTCATCATGTTGTACAACACAGAAGTGCAAATATGTCCTAGAGACAGGTCGCCTCACCGCATATGCATACAACGCGAGCAATGCTTTCTTACAGCTTAGGTGTACATTGTTGGCAACGGTGCGTGCTTCTTAATGGGTTTTTAATTTCTCCTCGAGAAAGGTATAATCTCGATCACTTCGTTGTCTTGATATACAGTTCAAAGTACAAAATATACGTAAGCATGGTTTACCTTTGTTCGACATCGACGCGAAAAATCTTCATACCGTTTATCACCCTACATACCACAATACCTACGAAGAAACATTCAACCTGTTGTACAATACGGAACAGTAAATATTTTCCGAATGCTCTTCCTGGGCTTGATTTAGCCTAGAAATAATATCTACAGCGTAGAGAATTCCTCTCAACCTTGATTGATGACGTCATTCCATACATAAAATAAGCACTAATGGGAAATTTCGACAAACTAACGATGAGAAAAGAAAAAGAAAAAGAAAGAATCGAGGAGGAGGGTAGGCTACTAAGAAAAAACGTGACCGGTGGATGAGTAAGAGAATTAGGACGATGAGTAAATTCCATGAACGTATTCATCAAGGATGATGGAATCGTGATCACTAATGTGACGAGTCATCTCAATGGCTTCAAGAGCTTTACGTTTACGACACCTATTTTCCTCATGAAGAACTTCGGTGCTTTCCTCAAATGTGTGGTTCATCTCAAGGAGATGAGCCGCAAAAGCTGACTTTTATTTACTATCCGTGAGCGCTTGAAGTGACTCACTTATGTATATAGTTGGGCGCTCCTTACATTCAAGTTTGTAGACTCGTTTCCTCTTAGTTTTGGAATAGGGTCCTTGAGTCTACAAAGGATGTTACTCGTCTTTCTACAGGAGTGAGACGCGGGTCGAAAGTAGGGTTTGAGGCATTGGGAGATGGATGAGGAAAATTTCTGGCCATTATATGGCAACCGGACCCATTTGGATTCATCCTTGTGAGCAAGAGAGGTGGTAGAATCTAGGGCAATCTTTACTCGCTTCCTAGGGATAATATTATCAAAATCGATCTTTACGCCATCAGACAAGCAATGGTGTTTATAAGATCAGCCTCTTCACTGAAAGCATACGCGGTGGATCATACTATGGTATGCCATATATTTGTGGACGGGGGGACAGAAAGAAGAATTGTGGATAGTGGAGCCCAGGCCAGACTTTACCTATAGGCAAACTAGGCGGCCGCCTAGGGCGGCCTGGGATGCCGAAAAAGAAAATTGCAAATGACAAGAACAAAACCAATACATCGAAACAACGACTTGCGCAAGAAGTAAGAATGATCACAAAAATATATTCTCCGCGCTGACTGATTGACATGTTCATGTCCTAACTTACAAAAGAGCACAGCGGGTGAGCCAGTGAGCGGGTATGTTCGACATGTTTTTAATATTTTTCACAATTTTGGAATGGACTTCAAAAATTGTCGCGGTTAGTGTTATGATAACGCCAGAAATATGTCTGGTGTTTACAGTGGTGTACAGGCTCGAATTCACGATAAATATATCTACTCTTTCTTTAGCGCTTCAACATATCGCTGGTCTGTAATAAAAGGTGCTTTTAACAGTCAAGTGTTCGACTCTGTAGGCCTACTAGATCTAGAAGACAATCACATTGAAGCCACTACGCCTGGGCTCACCAATTCCAATACATCTTCAGGGGAAAAGCCTCAACGCACTAAATTTTTGTCAAAATCGTTATCTACTACACGCTAGTCGGCGAAATATGAAGCATCGAAAGTTCCAATCAAAAGTTATACGTCGTTGAAGGGAGCTTTATTAGAAATTTCTGAGAATGAACTTCAAACGGCGGCAACTCTTTCGAACTGAGAGGGGGCGGCATATAAAATCGTTCGCCTAGGGTGGCAAATCAGGTAAAGACGGCCCTGGTGAAGCCAGTACAGGTAGGCTTCCTATAAGTCCCGAACGTGTGAGAACATTTTTCGGTAGAAATATTAAGATCAAGGAAACTAATCTTAGTATCACCTATTTTCATACTGAATTTTATTGAATATTGAAGGATGTCAAATATGTCAAGCTAGAGGCTGGAAGGCGAACTGAATGGAAGCAAGAGAGAAACTGAGAAAGAAGATGATTTATTGCTTTTTGGAGTACATTTCTCGACCTGGTATGACAAATGACATACTCCATTTTCTCTTTCTCTCTCTCTCGCTGCTGTGCTAAGTTAGGTCAAGGGTGTCTACAGGTGCTCAATAAGCCTTCAAGTCATGAAAGCTCATCAATTTTGGTAATAGGTGCTGAAAGTCCTGAATAAATTGTCCCAGTCCTTCACTTTTATCTCGAGGCGGTGCTTTTAGAAGTCAATTGAATTGTTCCTCAATAAAGAATCATTGTACACACGGCATTAACCTTATTATATTGTTAGAAATAGAATTTCTCCCTAACTAATGGTTGATTTGTGTACCGGATATCTCTGCAAAACCAGGATTTGGAGAATGAGACTTTTGATATCCTTTTTAATTACTTTATAGGCTAGAAGAAATCTCATTCCACTGATCGCCGTATTGCAGATACGTTAATTTGAATTTTATGTAGTCAATAGTCATCGTTCCAAGTTTTTTTTTCTGTCCAGCGTGTACCATTGTTTAAATTGAATTGACGTACATCCTAATTAACGATCAGGAAGATATTATTTATTTTGTCTTAATCGCTTGGAGGATACAAATTAGCCAAATGATCGTCACTTTACACCTTTCGATGTACGTCTACTCGATTCGGTGCTGCAGTGCAGTGGCGACAGCCAAGAAATGTAACCTGAAATATCTGTAGTGTACACATCTTTCGTCACGGTGTCGAATCGTTCCTGAAAAACAAAAACAACCCGGATGTACTGATTCGAATAGAAAGCATACATAAGGATGGGTGAGTGTATAGCTGGTTGACAATAGCTGGACATTGATGCCACACATCTTTGTACGGTTTATCGTCCTGTTAGAAATACTCTGTAATTTTCGGAGTGCCGTGATCGATTACAAAAATTCAGCGCATTTATTTTACCCTAAGAAAAAACTTCGGGAAGAACAACGGTAAAATGTAGTAAAAAGGTGACAATTGAAGAGGTCTAGAGCTATACAGTTTTTGCTGAATTCTTCCTAATTCTTTCGTTTCGACTGTAGTAAAAATTATTACAGTAGGGGATTCGTCACTCTTCTACAGTTGAGAGGAAGTAAAAACATCACACGGGTAAGAAACTCTTACGCACGCGTGTGCTGTTTTTACTTCCTCACACAATGAAATCCCCGCGTACCTACGAAGAGAACTTATTATTTTTTCTTCTTCTACAGTTAACAGTAGTTTATCTGAAGTTTTTTTCCAATGTAGCACCTATACAATTGTAACATTTCTCGTTTTGGTCACAGGTTCTGATATACCCTCCACAGTTAGAGGAATTCACAGGCTTTGCTATCTTTTACAGCTTCATTCAGACAATACAACCATTTTACTCTGGCTAGTTGACTGTACAGAACACTATGGATGAGAATGTTGTGTAAACCCTTAAATTCTTGATTGAGAGCTGGTTTTCATTGTTCACAATACGTTTGATCCTTGTCTCGATACATTTGGAGTCTGAAATTATGAACATTTCTCGTTTTGGTCACAGTCTCTGATACACCCCTCCACTGTTAGAGGAATTCAAGGGCTTCGTTATTTTTTACAGCCTCTTCTAGAAAATATAACTACTCTGGCTAATTTACCGAAGACACTATAAATGGACGAGTCGAGTAAACCCTTCATTTCTTGGTCATGAGCTGGTTTTCATCTTGCACGACGCGACGCGTTTGATTCCTCATGTATAATATATTTGAAGTCCAGAATTATAAAAGTATATGGGAAAGCCTTATTATCCCCAAAAAATGAAAAACCACAGAGGGGGCATAATCGTGGTAAGCGCCCGAGGCTATAGCCCACTGTTGTCCCCAGATTCGGATGTGTTGAAAGATACAACTCCGAAGAGTTTGAGTTTTTCTATGGCTTCATTTAAGTTACTGTTTTACTGGTTGGAGTATGTCGTCTACCCGCAGAAATCTGTCTTATGGGTGGGAGGAGGGGCGTCATTTGAAAAAACAGGCCGATTGCGTTCATCTGGAAAAAAATTTTGCCTTTCAAGCTAAATATAGAAAAACTAGGGCTTCCTTTACAAAGTTGAAACAAAGCATACAGGGCACCTGTTCTAGGTGTTGGATTGGTATTGACCTAAGGAATTGAACATGAAATTGAAGATTCGGAGTCTAAATTTTTCAAGGCTGCTTGTATCTCATGATACAGCTTGGAAGTCGAAAATTTTTCTACAATTGGCCAATTCATTGGGATACGTCAGTTTTTGCTAGACGGCGGTATGCTTAAATTTTCATAAATTCAATAGAGCTCAAAATTTGAAATGTTATCGAGTCCATTTACCTGTCAGAAGTCAAAGCTCTTCTCAGTTCAATTTTCAAAGTCGGAAGTCAAAATGAGTTTTCTTTCTATATCATATTTACTTCTTTCAAAAGTCGAGTCTCTCACCTTTCATATACAGAAAATCTCTGATCAGCCGACGCTCGCAGTCACCTGAAGTTTGTCCCTTACTCATAAGTGTCCTGTATTCAGAGGAGACCAAAAAGAAATCCAGAGGCCCCTGAAAACTTTGAAATGGCAGCGGGGAACCCGCAAGCTTCGCGATCTCGAGGAGGACAGCTTGTCTTGGTTTTGTTTTCTTCATATTTAAGTGAGTAGACGTGTTAGGTGTCTGAGATGTACAAAACCAATTGGAATTTTTGACATGCTGCATGTCTTTGCTGAACCCTACACCTCATTCAACTTTTGACTGTTACAGAATGCCTGACTCAAAATTTGTGTTTCAATCCCTCCTCCAGTCCATGCGGTCTGCTAGGCCTTGGCCGATTCTACAGTAGCTTCATACTAGGTTTAAACTTTCTCGAACTATGTAGTTGTAATGTTATACTAGGCTTACACTAGGTTCAGACTTTCTTTATACCTTTTTCAAGTGATACCTTAGACCTGATTCAAAGTTTTTGGAGTTTCCTGCTCGTCTCTGCTTCCAGTACTTCTTATACCAGACCAAGAAGAGATGTGAATGAGAGGAGCAAGTTAGCTACCAAAAAGCTATTAGCTCGAAATATTCTAAAGTGCAATTACCCATACCAGACTAAGAAAAAGGGCAACCGAGCAAAGCGAGTGAGCCTCTTTCTAAGCCACTAACTTGGAACATTGTGAGTTAAACTTTAACTAGCTCAGGAGAGAATTGTATGTACTGAGGAGACGGTCATACTAACATTCAACAGCAAAATACTTGTACAAATATACTGAAAATGAGGTATAATATGATCTTTAATCATTTAGCTACGCAGGAAAACTTTTTGGTAAGACCCTCGCGTAAGAAATTTTGTATAGTCTTGGAGAAAGGAGAATGCGTGGCTTAGAGAAAGCAAGTTGATCCTTCAAAACAGAAAGTTGCTGTAATATTAACTTTAGTCATGTGAGGGGGAATATTAATAGGCTTAGCTACATACCTCAGTATGTGGAATAGCAAATAAGTATGTCCTAGAGACAGGTCGCCTTACCGCTTACGCATACAACGCGGGCAATGCTTTCTTATAGCTTATCTTGGAATTTCCAAGATAATTATGGCCCGTAGCTACGAAGAGTCAATCAGACAGTTCTTATAGCTTAGATATACAATGTTGGCAACGGTGCAAGCTTCTTAATGGGATTTTTTTTTCTCCTCGTCCTGTTTCGAGCATAGAGTACTGCTACATTCTTCACAGCACAAAAGAGAAAGGTATAATCTCGATCGCTTCGTTGTCTTGGTATACAGTTCAAAGTACAAAATATAGGTAAGCATGGTTTACCTTTGTTCGACATCGACGCGAAAAATCTTCATACCGTTTATCACCCTACATACCACAATACCTACGAAGAAACATTCAACCTGTTGTACAATACGGAACAGTAAATATTTTGTGAATGCTCTTCCTGGGCTTGATTTAGCCTAGAAATAATATCTACAGCGTAGAGAATTCCTCTCAACCTTGATTGATGACGTCATTCCATACATAAAATATGCGCTCATGGGGAAATTTCGACGAACTAAGGATGAAAAAAAGAAAAGAAAAAGAAAGAATCGAGGAGGAGGGTATGTTACCAAGAAAAAATGTGACCGGAGGATGAGTAAGAGAATTAGAACGATGAGTAAATTCCATCTATGAAACTGAACTTAGGAACGTATTCATACGTTGTATGGTTTTTTTCATGTTACAGGACATAATAATTATGAGGAATTAGTTTTACGAAGCCTCATCAAGGATTATGGAATCGTGATCACTAATGTGACGAGTCATCTCAATGGCTTCAAGAGCTCTACGTTGACGACACCTATTTTCCCCATGAAGAACTTCGGTGCCTTCCTCAAATCTGTGGTTCATCTGAAGGATATGAGCCGCAAAAGCTGACTTTTATTTACTATCCGTGAGCGCTTGAAGTGACTCACTTATGTATATAGTTGGGCACTCCTTACATTCAAGTTTTGGAATAGGGTCCTTGAGTCTACAAAGGATGTTTACTCGTCTTCCTACACGAGTAAAAAGCGGGTCGAAAGTAGGGTTTGAGGCATTGGGAGATGGATGAGGAAAATTTCTGTCCATGATATGGCAACCGGACCTATTTGGATTCATCTTTGTGAGCAAGAGAAGTGGTAGAATCTAGGGAAATGTTTACTCGCTTCCTAAGGATAATATTATCTAAATCGATCTTCACGCCAATAGACAAGCAATGGTGTTTATAAGATCAGCCTCTTCACTGAAAGCATACGCGGTGGATCTTACTATGGTATGCCATATATTTGTGGACGGGGGGACAGAAAGAAGAATTGTGGATAGTGGAGCCAGTACAGGTAGGGTTCCTATAAGTCCCGAACGTGTGAGAACATTTTTCGGTAGAAATATTAAGATCAAGGAAACTAATCTTAGTATCACCTATTTTCATACTGAATTTTATTGAAGGATGTCAAATATGTCAAGCTAGAGGCTGGAAGGCGAACTGAATGGAAGCAAGAGAGAAACTGAGAAAGAAGATGATTCATTGCTTTTTGGATTACATTTCTCGACCTGGAATGATAAATGACATGCTCCATTTTCTCTCTCTCTCTCTCTCTCTCTCTCTCTCTCTCTGTTGTGCTAAGTTAGGTCAAGGGTGTCTACAGGTGCTCAATAAGCCTTCAAGTCATGAAAGCTCATCACTTTTGGTAATAGGTGCTGAAAGTCCTGAATAAATTGTCCCAGTCCTTCACTTTTATCTCGAGGCGGTGCTTTTAGGAGTCAATTTAATTGTTCTTCAATAAAGAATCATTGTACACACGGCTATTTACATCTGAGATATTAACCTATCTCTGATTAGCCGACACTCGCAGTCACCTGAAGTTTGTCCGGCACTCATAGGTGTCCTATATTCAGAGGAGACCGAAAAGAAATACAGAGGCCCCTGAAAACTTTGAAACGGCAGCGGGGAACCCGCAAGCTTCGCGATCTCGAGGAGGACAGCTTGTCTTGGTTTTGTATTCTTCATCTTTAAGTGAGTAGTCGTGTTAAGTGTCTGAGATGTACAAAAGCAAATTGGAATTTTTGACATGCTGTGTGTCTTTGCTGAACCCTACACCTCATTCAAGTTTTGTCTGTTACACAATACGTGATTTAAAATTTTCCAAAAATTGTGAAATCTGGAAAGCAAGATTTCAACGCAAGGTAAGAGAAGAGATGATATCTGTCGATGCTCCCTCCATGACCGTTGTCTTGATCTCAACCGTGACGGTTGGCAACTTGTAACGCATTTTAGAAGGGACAGCACGTTGTTGTGAAATCTAGTTTCTAGTTTCTTTTCATTTTAGGATTGTATGGACCGTATCGCACCAGCCACTGCGTTCACATTTAATCACTACCTGTCGTTTTGCAGAAAACAATGGACACCGAGATAGTTTTATAAAAGATCGAGTCGAAATTTTTTTTTCCAATTCTTTTCTAGAATACATCCTTTCCTTCTTACAGGTAACCCCATTAACTTGGGCTATGCATTCTCTTGGCTTAGGTGTGCATTGTTAGCAACAAATGGTACTAATGGTCCGTGCTGCTGGTGTATTGAAACGAGGATTTTTTGAGGATTTTTTTTTGTCCTCGTTCTGTCGCCAGTATACGTTTCTGTTACATTCTACGCAGTACAATAGAGGAAGGTATAATCCCGATCGCTTCATTGTCTTGGAATATATTTCGAAGTACGAAATATACACATACACGTAAGCATGTTTGACCATTGCTCGACATCGACGCCACGAATCTTCGTACTGTTTATCGCCCTGTTAAAAATATCATGTGCGATGAAGTAATTGATTTTTAGGATTGCAAAAATGACACTATTGAAATATTTCTCGTTTTGATCACAGGCTTTGATTTCACCCCTCCTTCGTTAGAGGAATTCACCAGCTTCTATCTTTTACAGCTTCATTTAGAAAATATAAGCTCGTTACTCGGGCTCATTGACTGTTCAGGGCACTACAGGTATGAGCGAGTTGTGTAAACCCTTCATTTCTTGGTCGTAAGCTGGTTTTCATCTTGCACAACGCGACGCGTTCGATTCCTCGTGTATATTTCAAGTCCAGTTATAAAATCAAGAGAAAGCTTCCTCATCCCCAAAAAATAAAGAGCCAACGAGGGGGCATACTCGTGGTAAGCGCCTGAGGCTATGGCCCACTGTTGTCCCAGATTCGGATGTGTTAAAAGATACAACCATCGGAAAAATTCAAGTGGAAATCTGTCTTATGGGTGAGGGGGAGGGGCGTCATTTGAAAAAACAGGCCAAGCGTCCATCTGGAAATATGTCGGACTCAGAAATGTTTTGAATTCCAAGCTAAATATAGAAAAACCACGGGTTCCTTTACAAAGTTGAACAGAGTATACATGAAATCTGTTCTATGTGTCGGATTGGTATTGACCCAGGGAATTGAACTGAAGTAAAAAGGTGACAGTTGAAGAGTTCTACAGCTACGAGAATATAGTTTTTGCTGAATTCTTCTCAATTCTTTCGTTTCGACTGTGGTAAAAATACTACAGGAGGGGATTCGTCACTCTTCTACAGTTAACAGTAGTTTTACCTAAAGTTTTTTCCAATGTAGCACCTATACAATTGGAACATTTCTCGTTCTGGTCACAGGCTCTGATATACCCTCCACAGTTAGAGGAATTCACTGGCTTTGGCTAGTTGACTGTTCAGAACACTATGGATGAGCAAGTTGTGTAAACCATTAAATTCTTGGTTGTGAGCTGGTTTTCATCGTTCACAAGGCGTTTGATCCTCGTCTAGGTACATTTGGAGTCTGAAATTATAAAATTATCCCCCAAAAATAAAAAACTACAGAGGGAGCATATTCTTGGTAAGCGCCCGAGGCTACGGCCCTATTTTGCCCCCAGATTCAGACGTGCTAAAATAGTACAACTATCTGAAAAATTTAAGAGGAAATCTGTTTTATGGGTGAGGGGAGAGGCGTTGTTCGAAGAAACGGGTTGAACGTCATCTGGAAAGAAAAATTTTGACTTCCACGCTGAATATGACTGTTGGGGGACTTGAAAGAACCACGGCTTCCTCGACGAAGTTGAACAAAGCACACAAGGAACCTGTCCTGTGAGTTAGATTGGTTTTGACCCACGGAATTGAACTTGAAATTAAAGACTTGGAGAGTCAAAATTTTTCCACCGCTCGAAAGTCAGAAGTTTTTCTACAATCAGTCCCTTCATTGGAGTACGCCAGTATTTGCTGGATGGCGGGATGCCAAAAGTTTAGTTTGCAAAGGCCTCAGAAGTTTTTTGGTCTTTTCTTAATACCAGACACTTTCAAGTAGTGGTTCACGTCAGGTGACTGCGAGTGTCGGCTAATCAGGGGTTTCCTGTGTATGATAGGTGGGAGACTTGACTTTTTCAGGGAATATATATGATAGAAAGAAACACAAGACGTGATTTAAAATTTTCAGAGTTCCCATCCCTCCTCCGGTTCTAATTCCACTGATTACCGTTTTGCAGGTAGTCAATTTGAATCACATGATTTGAGTTTTGTGCAGTAGTAAATAGTCATGCTTGAAGTATTTTGACATATTTTATGTCTTCATTCTGCCCTGACCCCTGATTTGAAATTTTCCGAATGCTCCTCCCTCCCTTAACCGTCGTTACTCTGAGGGTGATTAAAAAATTTGCTAGTTCACCCTGCAAGTTCATCTTGCCCACTTTATATACTAGGTTTATACTAGCTTTTTGATGGCTTTGTACTAGCTATACTCTACCTGGGATTTTACCAGTCTTACAGTAGACTCATAGTAGACTTGAAAGTCGCCCTCTACCCTCGTAAATTAGTGTACAGTATAAAAGGAGCTGGTCAGTTTATACAAACTGTATACCAAGAGTGCAGTATTAGCTTAGCTAGGACAAAATCTAGCATTTACACTAGTATACTGTAGTGTATACTGTATAAAAGGGGCTACGACCCGAGTGAACACCTCACAAAAGGATAGCAGACACGAAACACGATCTTTTTCTATTTGGCTCCGCCAGAAGATTTTTCTTTCTTTCCAGCGTGTACCAGCGTACAAATTGAATTGACGTACATCCAAATCAACAATCAGGAAAACATTATTCATTCTGTCCTACTAATTTTCTTGGAGGATACAATCAGCCTAATCTTCAATTTACAAATTCAGATATACGTCGATTCTATTTAGTGCAGCAGTGCAGTGGCTACAAATATCGCGCCAACAAATGTATCTTGAAATATCTAACATACACACTTTTCGTCACTCAGACCAGCTCGTCGCGTTGAGGCGTTTGGAAATTGTGAAAGAAAAACCACCCAAATGTGCAGATACTCCGATAGAAAGTCGTATGCATTCTCACATTCCGTTCTACCTGCCCTTGTTTCTCACCGACCCAACTAGACAAGCGTTTATTCAGCTCGGAATTTGAGAACGCTTCAGGGGTCGGTTGGATGTTTTGAATTTACTTCCAAATAGAAAGTATACCTACGGATAGGCATGGGATAGGTAAGGACTGTTGACGGTATACGTGGTGACCATTGTTCAACAACGATGCCACACATCTTGGTACCTTTTATCACCTCGTTGAAAATATGATGCAATTCTCGGAGTGCAGTGAAGAAATAGGTTCTTTCGATCACAAGAATGTAGCGCGAAGGGGAATTAATGGTACACTAAGAAAAAACTTTAGGAAAAGCTACTGTAGAAAGTAGTAAAAAGGTGACGAGTGAACAGATTTTTACTCTAGTACTGCAGTACTTAGTTTTTGCTGAATTCTTATAAATTCTCCAGCTTCAACTGTAGCAAAAATTACTACAGAAGGGGATTCGTCATATTCTTACTACAGTTAACAGTAGTTTTACTGATATTCAACAGTAAAATACTGGTAAATATACTGAGAATGACATGTAACATGAACTTTATGCATTTCCAGAATTTTTTCTTCATGAAAAGCTGGCGTAAGGATTTTGGTAAAGTCTTGGAGGAGGGGGAACGCGAAACTTAAAGAAAGCAAGTTTATCCTTTAGAAAATATTACAAATGTTGCGATTGCAATGGGGAACCCGCAATTCCCAATGCCTTGTGAAAAAAATGAATTTCCAGTATTTCCAAGTCCTATTCCTATCATATTTAGCCCAAGAGTCGAAATTCTTTGAAGTCCCTGTCTAATCGTATACAGATTGGAAGTCAAAAATTTTCTGTTTTCCTCCTATCATGTATTTAGCCCTAGGTTCAAAATTCTTTCAAGTCCCTCTCCTGTCAGATATAGATTGAATTGAAAATTTTTTCGTACCCCTCTTCCATTCTCTCCAATTGAGAAGTTATCTGTCAAAAGGGCGTCCGATCAATGTAATTCTTATGGAACACAGATAACTCCTCAATTATACATAGCTCGGGAGTCGGAAATTCTTTCCTATCATAAGTGACTGGGACAACAACCTGGCTTAGCGTAATCAGTGATCAAGGGAAACGCAGCTCAACGTCATCATTGATGCATTTATTTTGCGTTTTATCGAGAAACGCTGTGGCGGGTTTTTTTCAAGTCCCAAAAATGAGACCGACACAAATTAAAGATATAGCTCAGAAGATGAAGATTTTTCGAGCCCAGAAACGATGGCATCACAAGTTGGACGCGCTCGCACTCGTTTTCTGTAAAAACTCCTTCAACAAAAGAGATAGGTAGAGGGTTCCTTGCTGGAAAAAAGTTGCTGTAATGGGGACTTCAGCCATGTGAGAGTGAATATTGATACGCTTAGCAACGTACCTACGATGAAATATTCGTCATGTTGTACAATTCGGAAAAATAAATATCTCCTAAAGGCTCTTTCTGAGCTTGATCTAGTCTATATAATCTAACCTAGACAAATTTCTATGATATGTGAGTTATCTATGGCGCAGACAAATTCTCTGATGACGTAATCTCTACAGGTCCCACTCCCAAGTTCCCCTTACTCCTCCTTGTCTCATGTATATACCTTTTTGGTGAAAAATATTTCAAGTTTTTAGAAGTTATCCCAAAAACGATGATGTCATCAAAATTGGACGTGCTCGGGGAAATTTCCTGAGAAAAATCCGCGCACACACTGCACACTAAAGAGGTTGAGTTGATTCGGACTGAACATTCAGAATTTGAAGGTCATTTTAATAAGGAAAACGGGAAATTGTGTATGTGTAGTAGGCACGTACGACCGTACGTACCACGAGCGTACTACTACACAGCAATCGTCAACTGGGGAGTTTAACACAGCGGTATATAGGAGATTTTCAGTTTTTAACAAATTACTCAAAATCTAGAGATTTTATTCGAAAAATGAATAGAACAAAATCGAACGAGCGTAAAATTTTCTTTAAAATAATACCTATTTTTAGCAACATTGGAGTAATCGTGTTTTGACCTTCAAAATGTGATCGTACAGTCCGAATGAGCAGAAAGTTGTAGGGAAAATCTGCAATCTTAGAAATGGGAGCTTCGTTTCTTGTACGAGCATGATAACTAAAACGTAAGTTGAAATGAACATTGGATGAGCGAGTAGGTAGTACACGTCGAAATTTTAACGTAAATCTGGATCACGTTCCAAAAACGCCGATGTTGGAAGAAGAATGCTTGTATTGAAAAATTATTGCGGTGTGATGATAAAATTGTGCGTCATTAAAGGGGGTTTCTACAAAGAGTAGCCGGCTATCTGAAGTAGGCATATTCACCTATAGTTTGATGGAAACAAAATTTCTCCCTAATCATTGATTTGAATACCGGACGTCTTTGCAAAACCAGGATTCGGGGAATTAGGCTGTCAGTATCGCTTACTGCAGGCTCAAAGAGGTCACATTCCGCTGATCGCCGTTTTGCAAGTACGTCAATTTGAATTTTGTACGGTAATCAATACTGCCGTACAAACAAAGTTGAATTCGGTTCGTTCACGTGACGTCATTCACTGATAACAGTGGCAATATATCGCAAAAATTTTGCGATAGTTTCATGCGATGGTGCTTAGTTCACTATCGACTCCCATAAGAATACACAGGGAACAATTCGATCATTTGTTAAAATGCGGAAATAAGAAATAAATAAGGAATCAAACGTTGATAATGAGGTTGTAGAAGTCTTCCACATCCTCATTATCAACGTTTGATTTCTTATTTATTTCTTATTTCTGTATTTTAACAAATGATCGAATTGTTCCCTGTATATTCTTATGGGAGTCGATGGTGAGCTAAGCACCATCGCATGAAATTTTTGCGATATATTGCTACTGTTATCAGTTGATGACGTAGCCGTGAACGAACAGAAATGGCAAATGGTATCTGTCGGACAATTGGTGCGAGTACAGTGTGTGAATCATGATATTGATAACACACCACGACTATTTCATTGATGGAATAACAGGGAAAAATTCAGATCTAATAAATTGGGGCCTTGTTTCGGGTATGATGAACACTCATCTCTATATTGTGTTGAAATATCCAAACTATGACCCAGAAATGCCAATATGGGAAATATGGGAAGAAGGGATGCTTGTATCGGAAAACTAGTGTGATAATTGGATTTCTCATCGAAAAATCGACTTAGTATCGCATATTTTTAGATACATCTCAATTAGCCGTATTAATCTTATTTAAAGAAAATGAAACTTCTTCCCGATCGTTGATTTGGAAATACGTCAATTTCAACTTCGTACGGCAGAATATCGAATACATCGCTTTAAATTTTCTTTCTTTTTTTTTTTTTGTTTTCCAGCGTGTACCGTTTTACAAAATTGAATCGATGTACTTAAATCGAAATTAACTATCAGGAAGATTTTAATATCCTTTCCTAGTCGTCCAAAAGATACAATTTGCCTGATTGACAATTTATCCGTCAATTCGATTCGGTAGAGCAGGAAGGCGATTGGCGTTAAAACGGGCGAAACCGGTGTAAAATATCTGTGAAATAGTGTACCATCGTTCTAGAACATTCCATCCCTTCGAAGTGGTTGTAAACAAGAATGTACTGTGATACACTGGCTGCATGCATTCCATTCTATTTCGGTATTTCCCCTTGCTTCTCGACCGCCAGATCGTATTTCGTTTACTACAGGTATACCACCCCGTCGTTTCGTCATGCTTATTGTTCAGCTGCCCTGTGGCTTGCCCGGACTTCAGCTGTTTTTACAACATTAGCTGCTCCGCGCTCTCCGCGCTTCCCCCACTCTTTCACTCAACGTAGATTCAAAACACTCCGTGGATGTTGTTATCATCGTGTTCTTCGTTAGTTCGTTTCATGCTTTATCCCATGTTCACACCTTACGAGCACGGTCGTGTGTTATTACTACTGTAACAATCGCCTTTAATATTTCGTGTTGTGCCAGCTTATCGCAGTTTTACTATTAATTCAGACACTAGCTTGTCGCAGACGTTAAAGCTACAATTATTTTTTTAATCTGTTTATATTTTACTATTAATTCAGAAAATTAACAATGGTGGTCGAGGTGTTCGCACCGGTGAAAATTACTCGCGTCGTTCCGGACGATCCTCTAATTAAAGTGTTCGGTGTTCGCGACGATTGCCAGATCGAATTGATCGATCGCATTCTCGAATACTATAATGCGAAACTTGAAAAAGGAGAAGGAAGATTACGTTCAGCCAGCGATGTGGCTCGAGGTGAGACTGTTCTTGTTCCTCTTTTCGGGCGATACAAACGTGCGAAAATACTGGATTCAGTAGACGATAGAGGAACGATTATGAAAGTTCAGTTCCTAGATATCGGTGGAACTAGTTATTACGAATTGCACGAACTTAGATTGATTAACGCTGTACCAGAACTACGCTTTATTGTGTTACCGGATTCGCCACCATCTGAGTATATTCTCGACTCAGTTTTAAAAGTGAAAGAATGGCCTGTAGACGAACTACAAGCGATGAATGCCGTCTGTGGACTGACGAAAGAGAATATAAAATGTCATGTTCATTCGGTATCAGATGCCTATTCGTTACCTTTGATCGAAGTGCAATTTTTGAATGGAAGACACGTGATGACGTTCGCAGCGTTCTTAATCGATCGCGGTTACGTTAGTGCTGCAACTGTAGATCAAATGAAAGTTGCCATAAGCATCAAAAATAATCCTTCTACTGTGAATCAACCGCTTCACATTTCTCCGCCGACTTTTGCGAATTCCAGTAATTACAGAGCTCAGACTTCAACTTCGAATAGTACTTCTTATACTCAAGTGAAAGATGTCGATCATCAAGCCATACGCATCGAAAATAATTCTACTGTGAATCAACCGCTTCACAATTCTCCGCCGAATTTTGCGAATTCCAGTAATTACATCGCTCAGACTTCAACTTGGAATAGTACTCCTTATGCTCAAATAAAAGTGATCGATCATCAAGCCTTGCGCATCGAAAATAATCCTACTGTGAATCAACCGCTTCACAATTCTCCGCCGAATTTTGCGAATTCCAGTAATTACATCGCTCAGACTTCAACTTCGAATAGTACTCCTTATGCTCAAATAAAAATGGTCGATCATCAAGCCATACGCATCGAAAATAATCCTACTGTGAATCAACCGCTTCACAATTCTCCGCCGAATTTTGCGAATTCCAGTAATTACATCGCTCAGACTTCAACTTCGAATAGTACTCCTTATGCTCAAATAAAAATGATCGATCATCAAGCCTTGCGCATCGAAAATAATCCTACTGTGAATCAACCGCTTCACAATTCTCCGCCGAATTTTGCGAATTCCAGTAATTACATCGCTCAGACTTCAACTTCGAATAGTACTCCTTATGCTCAAATAAAAATGATCGATCATCAAGCCTTGCGCATCGAAAATAATCCTACTGTGAATCAACCGCTTCACAATTCTCCGCCGAATTTTGCGAATTCCAGTAATTACATCGCTCAGACTTCAACTTCGAATAGTACTCCTTATGCTCAAATAAAAATGGTCGATCATCAAGCCATACGCATCGAAAATAATCCTACTGTGAATCAACCGCTTCACAATTCTCCGCCGAATTTTGCGAATTCCAGTAATTACATCGCTCAGACTTCAACTTCGAATAGTACTTCTTATACTCAAATAGAAAAGGTCGAAGAGATCCCGCGAAAGACTCCTCTCGCTCCTACCTTTGCTGTTGGCTCACAGTATGAGGTGTACGTCACTAATACTATTACCGGAATGCAAAATTTCATAATTCAAGCGAAGGTAATAATCTTAAATTTGTATAATACGCTTTGATAATTCGTAAAATCTGATTTAAATTTTTTTTGTTTAGTCGAACGTTGATAATATGTTGTCACCATTCATGGTGGCGCTTAATAGTGCACCGCTGGAACCTTTCACTGGTCCGCTGCTTCGATGCACCTTTTGTGTGGGACGTTATTCCAAAGATAATTCTCTTTGCCGAGCTCTCATCGGCACCGTTATGGCTGATCGTGCCAACCTTTATTTTGTCGATTTCGGTACCATCGCAAGCGTACCTCGCAATGAAATTTACAAAATCCCACCGCAGTGAGTAAAACTTGAGTTATTCGTTGATATTTTCTGACTTTGTATTTATAAATTCTCTCTCGTTCTAGATTCACGCAAAGACCTACGTTTGCCACGCGATTCTGTTTATCCGGCTGTAAAGATAATCCATTACTCTCAACGAAAGAGGCGGATAAATTGTTCACGGACATGGTCATGAATTATGGCGGTTCTTTTTACATGGAAGTTACGGAGCCGGAAGTGCAATCGAGACAGTATTGCGAATTGTATTTCAAGAAAGACAATAAGATGGTGAATGTCAGAGATGAAGTTCTGAGTAGATTGAAACCACCAGAAGTTGCGCAGTATAAACGAATACCATTCAAAAAGTGAGTAAAATTCTCGGGTAGTTTTGATTTGAGAAAAATTATGATGAACTCCATTTTTTTTTCAAATTTCGACATTTTTTGTTAGTTTTATCGAAGAACTCGTATTCGATTGCAATTTGCTTTATTTGTGTGAGAAATAATATTGAAAAAAAGCTCCCTTTTCGCTGTAAACTGTTTCTCAAATCGATTAATTTATTTCGTTATGATTGAATAAAAAATCAGATTTAATTACAAACCATAGATTAAACGATTAAAATCAATCTTATGATTTTATAGGAACTCCCAAGCTGATGTTACCGTTTCTCTGGTATCCGGAGTTCGATTTTTCGTACAATGGAGCCTTAACGAAGATCAATTAACCAATATCATGAACGCAGTTGGAAACTATTGCATGACTACTGCACCACTTGTGAGCGCGATAAACATAAATATGCCGGTCTGTGCTTTGTATCCGGGTGACCAGAAATGGTATCGTGCTTTAGTTACGAGCGATGTAAATCCCAAAGGCATTGTCGAAGTCCTACTCGTCGATTACGGTAACAAAGAATTGGTGAGAAAAATTTTTGACAATGAAAAGATGACTGTTCGGGTCTCTGTTTCGATTACTAAAAATTTATTTTTCTATGTAGGTGCACGTTTCAAATTTACGCGTTATGAGCGATAAAATCGTTTCATTGGGTCCTATCCAAGCTGTCGAATGTCAACTCGACTTGGATACCGAATTATCGTCACTAGAGAATGTTGATACACATTTCTCCGAAATCGTTGCCGCGAACGAATACACGATGCGTGTATTGAATGTGTTATCGAATGACGTTTTTCTTGTTGACTTGTTCGACAAGACGACGCAACAAAACGTAAAGGATATTTTGTTGCAACGTTCCCGTGTGATTCCGGAATCGACCAACGATAAACTAATCGACGATAATTTGAGGCCAATGAAGGAATCGTTAGAAAGTGAGTTTGATATTTCCGCCATTTTAAAATGCACATTAGTATCCTCAAAAATTATCCGTTCTTTCAATCTGTTCGCCAACACCTAAAAAATTGTAAATTTTACTTGTTACAGCTTTAAATCTTCGGGATCACGAACTGAACACCGTGGCAATCAAGGATGAAAATTCGACGTTTGAAACGTGAGTAGCCATTTTGTAGATACTGAAATTGAAAAATTCCATCTGTAATGTATAGGTTTCTTGATATTTGTTGTAGGCAAGGAATGAACAACGATGTAGTGGAAGAGAGCGAATCCATATCTTGGGATTTTACTCCTCCAGAACGATTTAACTGGTCGGACGATCCTGCGGATGACAAGATGTGGCAGGAATATGATTTGGGTACTTTGTCCGATAAACTTTCATCAGAAAGAAGTTCTCCGTCCACTGGAGACGTGTCACCCAAATCCGATCAGAGTACCGGATCACTCCGGAAACACGAAACTTTGTCCTTCACCGAGCTTCTGGAAAGAGAAATCGAGGCAAAAAAATTAAATCCTGGTTCAGACAACTGGCACAAACCAAAGTAAGTGACCATCAATTCGTAAATTATTCAAAATATGCTCGCTCTAAACCGTTATTCGTTTTATAGGCACGAATATGATTTGGGCACTTTGTCCGATAAACTTTCATCAGAAAGAAGTACTCCGTCCACTGGAGACGTGTCACCCAAATCCGATCAGAGTACCGGATCATTCCGGAAACTCAAAACTTTGTCCTTCACCGATCTTCTCGAAGGAAACATCGGGGCAAGAAAAGTAAACCCTGTTTCAGACAACTGGCACAAACCAAAGTAAGTGAACATCAATTCGTAAATTATGCAAAATATGCTCGCTCTAAACCGTTATTCGTTTTATAGTCCTTCTAGATTACCGAATGGAAGACGTGCCCAGTTAATCGAATCTAACTTCGAACCGGGTCAGAAAATGGAAGTAATCATTACTTTCTTCGGAAATCCGTCCCTTTTCTATGTGATACCGATTCCTGACGACAATTTCCGCGAGATGATCGAAAGTTTTTCGGCCCATTATTCTCGTCTTCAACCAGTAGACGTAAATTCGCTGAAGATTAATGATTGTATCATAGCCCGTGATAAAAGTGAAGCTCTCTGTAGAGCTCGATTTCTGCATGCTCGACCGCAAGGTAATTTTCATTGAATGGCAAATTTATCACGAAACTCGTGCGTTTTTTTATCGTTTTTGTAATCAGCTTTCTTTTCTTTGATCAACATACGCTGTGAACTGACGATGATTTTTTTTTGAATTGATAACAGGTGCTACGGTATCGTTAGTCGATTATGGAATTAGTACGGTCGTTGGAAAAAGGCATATATGGGCAATTAAAGAAGAACATTGTCAGATACCGGTTCAAGCTATTTCTTGTAAACTTCACGACGTGCAGACTGCCAATGAAAATACGCCATGGTCGTCATTAGAGGGCGTGAAAGAATTATTCGACGGAGGCCTTTACACCATGACTTTCAAGGAATGTATCAATCTAAAAGGCTCAGTTACGTGGGCAGTGGATTTAACTAACGAAGAAAATGCCGATGTCGGCAGTCTATTAGTCGAGAAAGGATTTGCTGTTCGCGGTAAAAAAGTTCCTGAAAGCTGAATTCGTGAGTTTTAAGGTTAGTAAATTTAAGAATATTCAAAAAAAGGTTAGATCGAGATTACGGTTCTATTTTATTATTTCTTCAAGTTGAAGAGAATAGTAATTGAAAGAACATAATAATTCCAATTATACGCGTAGATTTTGAAAGAAAAGTCGTAGAATAATATTTTTGTTTGTTTTCTATTTTTCTAACAAAGTATTTTCTTTTAATTTGCAGACGAATAGCAGATGGTGATTTTACGTTTTCGGAACGTATACCGGACCAACCTATGTTTCGTCAGTTACTCCGTTTTTGGGAATTCGAATAAACTGTAGTAGTAGAACCGTTAGAAATTTTCGATAGAATTAATTGTTGAACGATCTCTTTATATCACTTGAATAGATTATAAGAATTTTATTTTTCTGCAACTCGCTTGGAATGACTGTAACTGTACCCTATTAAAGTATTAAATTCAGTAGGCGGTGCCTACTGACTCCGAAGTGTTTTTGACTCGTATTGAACTCTTCTATTTTATATTGCATTTTTTCTCAAGTATTATTACGCTTATTACTGATTAAACTCGATGTTATTTTATAATTATTTTGTAATAATTTTCATCATTGACTCCGGAAGTTGTCGCAACCTACGATGGATATTTATCCAAATGTTACTTTATAATTATTTTGTAATAATTTTCATCATTGACTCCGGAAGTTGTCGCAATCTACGATGGATATTTATCCAAATGTAACTTTATAATTATTTTGTAATAATTTTCATCATTGACTCCGGAAAATGTCGCAACCTACGATGGATATTTATCCAATTATGTGTATTGTAAATTTGTTGTAAATTATCGAGACTTTTATTTTATATGTTGTATTTAAGTCGTCATCGATTGTAGTATCGTCTTGAATACTGTCGTAATTTTCGCAATAAAAATCGGAACAAATTTTATTGTCCTTCTATTATTACTAATTTTGAGTTCCTAAGAATGGTTACGATGGTGAAAATTGCTATTTAATAGAAACTGAATCAATGCTGAAAATGATACGAAAAGATGAAGATGAAGAATCTGAAGACAGAAAATTGATTTAAAAAATGGTACAACTGCAGGATAGTAGAATTGATTCTAATGAAAATAATGTTCTGAAAATATGTACCGGTACTCAATTTGCTCTTCTAAGGTACGTTCCATAGCTAACGAATTTCAGGGGAAAATACCAGAACGTAACAAAATTTAATCGAAAATGAAGTTATAAATCAAAGAAAAGAAACATAAAATGAAAATAAAAAATATTATAAATTTGGAAAACTTCAAATCCGATACGACGCGTTTCGTCTGCTTTACACAGACATCTTCAGGCGGTAAACTGAAATAGATCAAGAAAATTGGTCCGAAATATTCGTGAATGAGAAATAATGAATCAGAACAAAATTAAAATAAAAGAAGCTCACGAACATATACTAGCGGGTAAATAAGATCGAAAATATGGAATGCTGAAATGGTGAGGCTGCCGATGTATGAGTGATAGGTTATTTTTCACATCTCAAAATTGAACTTCTTCAAACATGGATGATAACCTCGAAACCAATCGATTTTCTGAAATGAAAATTATCAGACTTGACCACGTAAATGTCCATGTATCGCCAGAGGGTATGTTCTAATTTAATAACGGGTACTTATCTAGGAGAAAAGTTTATTCGATGGCCCTAATAACAAAATATTATTGAGCCGAAAGAAGTTGGGTAAATCGAAAATAATTAATACATTATTTGCAATAAGTATAATTATGTTTGTCTAGAAGATATTCGTTTTTGTAATTTACGGTCATCCATGATTGAATTTATACTCAATGAGTTGAGAAAGAAAGCACATTATATTATTACCGTAAGATTTTTATCGATACGGCGCTTTCGGCTAAACAGCAACACTCAAACGACATTGAGAATGGCTGTTTAGCCAAAAACGCTCGGTCGATCAGAATCTTGCGGTAATAGTACTATGGGCTTTCATTGAGTATAAATTTATACGTTTGTATCTTTGAGTAAACTTTTCGATTGTTGTCAAGAACCAGGGCGTAATGCAACCGATATTTTTTTAGTGATATCTAGAGCACGGATTTCTTAGCATTATAAAATCTGAAATTTAGCTTTTATAATCAAAAAATTAGCTTTATCTAGCAAAAACAAAAAAAATACAAAAAGATGGAAAAAGTATACTTAAACCCAATCTATATTATTTCAAGGAGCGAGTATTGTGTAGTACAACGAGGTGGCTCTCCAGAATATCCTCTTTAAAATTCAGACAGCGATCTGTTAAAACATTTTTCAGGTCAGAAAATGATCCCTCGATAACGAAATCTCATCAATCTCATCGAATAGAAGTTCGTTCCTCGTCATAATATCGCGAAAATCACCCGAAATGAATCAACTTATTTTTGTTTTCTGAAGATAGTAGGGATTATTCTACTGAAATGGGCGTTTGTAGCATTATTTAGCATTTTTCCCGTTTTTTGGTTCTCCATAGCTTGAAACGTGCTTATTTTTCCCACTCCTCCCGCCCAACAGAAGTAAATTGACAAAAGCTACGAAATCCGTGCTCTAGTGATAATTAATGGTTATTGGTCAAAGAACCTCCCAAACATTTTCGGTTATCGGTTATCGATCAAAATGATCCAATTTTTTTGCGTACCTATCAATTATCAGTCAAACTTTATTCCGACCAATAACTAACTGTTAAATGTCGAAAATTGGTCCGGCTAGAAGCCCTAAAATTTCCGGTTGGCGTTGTTAAAAGCCCTGGAATTTTCGGTAAAGTAACTGCTATGACAGAAGAAATAACGGTAACGCGGTTAATCGGTCAAGATTGATGGTCAATTATAACGGTTACGGTCAATCGGTCAAGAAGGAAACTGTTATTGGGCCAACCCTGATAAGAAGAGCAAAATTGCCTTTATTATTTTGTTTTACGATTATACGATAACTCTCTCTTAAGTTCTGTCTGAGCTGGCTCTGAATTATTTTGAAGAAGGAAATATTCTGGGACGCAATAACGATTAACGGGTACTAACTAGTAACTACTAGTCTTAGACCATACAAGAGGTAGACCGAGCATCGGCCATTTAACCGTGTACAACGCGTTGAACCGAGAACATGATAAGAAAAATAAGGATAATGGACCTTGTATAGGCAATGCGGGTGAAGGCGCAGAGGAGTGAAACACACCATACAGCGTTTCCTCTCCCCGCAGTGAACCGCGGCGTCTAGAAAATAAGGATAATGGACCTTGTTTACATTTCAAGAATTCAATACTATGCTCGGTCTACCTCTTGTATGGTCTAAGCTACTAGTATACAAAGTGATTTTTTTGGAAGGCCCTGTTTGCCTGATCGTAACGGTTTGGAGATGAGACGCAGACGCCACGGCTGCTATTGTGGACTTTTGGTCAACAAAAAAAGTGAGATGGTTTCTTATCAGCGAAAATCTAGTTGAATGGGAAAGTTCAGCCTTACCCGCAAAGTCAATTGAGTTGTCTTTGCTCTTCAGCTGATCTTTGAGACAGCAAAAGCGAAATGCGAAAAATAAATTTTGTTTCTATTCGATATTCCCGTAGCTGATGTAGAAGACGGAAATTCTTCGATGTTATTGCTGAACTGAAGTAAAGCGGACGTACATCATCAAAAACTGTCTAGATTTTCGTACCCATGTTGTTAATCGAGTCTTTTACTTTGGCTCAAACGAAACTCTATCTTATCTTTGTATTAATTGCGATCATGTAAAGACACAACGTATCTATTTGGTTTGTGTTTCGCACGATCTGGATAATATGTATGTTGTACAGCCGTTACAATGATCGTGATTTTCCTCGATCGTTGTTCGTTCTAGAAGAATTCGGTATGTATTGATTTATTTCGGTGGCCTCCATATTTCCATTGGTTACTTCTATTCCTCTTCATTATCATTTACTCATTTCAGAATATTAATTATATAAAATTAACCTGATTACAATGTTTGATACGTGATGCGGATCTGAACAACGGATTTTGACTTACGATTACTGGCCATGACTTCGAAAATCAAGCGTAAAGAACAATCGTTTATTCATAAGCTGAAAAATCGCGAGGTGAGTGATCGCTGGAGTAGTTGTTCGCGATCGATTTGCACAGGACTGATCATTTTCTTTGACAGGTTTACGGATCATTCGTGAAGAATGTCACTGCACCAAGCAACAAAGCTAAGCTTCTGTTTAGCGACATACCCCCTCGTTTTCGATTTCATCTCAAAACTGTGATCGAAGATATGGGCAGGTGAGTATCGTAAAATTAAACCCTTCACTGTCTTAGAGCATTACTTACTCTTCGTGTTTGGCCTACAGTCATATATTGATGGGAATGACACAATGCGGGCAGTTTATACTTACATATACGTTCACAATGGATCAGACTCAATCAAACAATCGAGTCATATACGGTTCTTCATGCTTCAAATATCAGTTACATTGGTGGAGATTCAGAGTGAACACTCCCGCTGTAAAGGTTGCAGAAGTTCCTTTATTCGAGAATCAAGATATTCATGACGTACTCACGATTGGCATTGCTCAATGGCCGACGGTCAGCAATAAGATTTTAGTATACGGACAGAGGTATAGTTCTCTTATTTAATAGTGATTTCATTTTGGTTTTACAGTTGTATTGAAAACGTACTTTTTTATTTTCAGTTTTACCGCACCGCAGAACGCTGATGCTTCAGAATTCCGCAAAATTTACATCACAATTACGCTAAATCCTTCATTAGGAAATTGTAAAGACTGTTTAAATGTTAGGAAGTCGGCAGAAGAAGATGGTAAGTATAATTTGGGTCCTTGAAAGTCTCAGTATGGTCTTTTCCCCCTTCTAATTGCAGTGGGACATCAGTTTCAGATAATTGGGACCTAGTGATCGGCAGTCGGTGTTTGAGGCACGGTCTAACGGTGCATACCATGTTCAGTGTATTTCCTCCATTTCCTGCGATCAACCTTTCATTCGCCTTGAAAGACGAAAATCAAATAATCGTTAATACTGGAAATAGCCTGCATGTTTTGTTCGTTGATTTAGAAGACAGCTCTTCGTGTAACGAATCCGCGAAGGTGGAGGACTCTATTGTAAACGATGAACCTCGACACAAGTACAAACTTTTTCGTTTTATTCTACTCTCCGTACGAAGTATGAACAGTTTTCTGACCATGTGGTTACGGCTTACAGGATAGGAGCTAAATTAGCAGCGAGAGGATACGATTATAAAGTTCCTGTGATAAATAATTTTCCGGATGGTAATAATGAGCACTTATTGTCGAACCCGAAAAAACGCTCGTCTCCCCGCTCGATAGAAGCTAACAAGATGAAATCAAGTTTTCAAAATTCAGATTGTGATAATCAGGTACGTGCAATGATCTACATACTGTTCCCGTGTTGAATGTGACTAAACCTGTTTTTCTATTGTAGTGTGAAAGTTGTAAATCTGATGGTGAAGATTCATTAACCGTACGCTCTTGTAAACGATCTAAATGCTCCTCCGTTTCTTTGGCGATTTCTAAACAGGCTTGTTTGCGACAAATTGCCAATCAGGTAAATATCAGAGAAACTTTTATACAGCTTTTGAGGTGATTTCCAATAACTACGTTGTATTTGTAGATTTACGACTTTGCCGAAGCCGATGAGAGTTGCAATCTAAAATTTAAATGGTATCGACGCCGAACTATTGCGGATAAGATGTACGAATTTTGCTCAGATGATGAAAATACCGAGAATATACATCCGTTGTCGTTGCATTTCGGCTCAAGCAGTTCTGTAGGTATTTTACGTTCCGCAAACGCTGCTGCAGTTTGTAAAGAATTCGGCTCTCGTAAGGCGTGTGAAATTGATTTGGAAGATGGCGATCGTTTATCCATTTCGTCGCAAGCTAGTGATGCCTCAGATCTCGGAGATTCGCACCTCACCGCTATATCACCTATGCCACGTTGTACTCTCGAATCTGCCAGTTTATTGAATCGTGGGAAATTTTGGATTTACGAAAACGAAAATGATTGTTCATCGGTGGCGGGTCACAGCCGAAGTAATCACTCGAAATTGATGGAAGGTGAGAAAACGGTTCTGTTTTACTTCGAATGCAAATGTGCAGGGTTTTAATTAATCTTCATTTGTAGGATCACCTCAACTTAATCTAAATTGTGATAAAGTGAGGCAAGACTGGGATGCGGTTTCGTTAGATAAATATTGGCTTTATGAAAACGATAACGAAAGTTCCTCGAACGCCGGATCGGGCAATAAAACGAATTGTTCAAAACTAGTTGGAGGTAATTGTTTTAAAAGTTTTACCCGTAGACTTGATTATGACATTCATTCTTCATTATCCGTTTTCCTTCAGGAACTTCTCAACTCAATGTTACCTGTGATTCAGTCTGGTTAGACTGGGAGACAACCTCTTTGTCGCCTCGCTCAGATGTTAGTTATTCGGCAAACGCCAACGTAGAATGTTCTGAATTGAAGTTGGATTCCGCTCGCTCGTTCCTGGAAAATTTACCCTCGATGGGCTCGACCGAGTCGTACTCGCCTAAGTGTGTCTCTCCTATGGCTGTGAAATGCTACCCGGGAAGCGCGAACAATAGAGACCGTAATTCTAAAACCAAGGACAGTCCAACGCTCAAAAAGTTCTTTTGTCACGAGAATCGATTGAAGTCGGTTCTGAAACTTCGTAACTGCCACTTGAAGTTCACGGATACGGAGAAGGACTCGAAGAAGGGAAATGGTTCGGCGACGCACTGCAACAAACATGGTAATGGATCTTTCATTCTTGTGTTTGATCTTCCCTGAAGAGTAGAGTTGGAGCTACTTTTGTGCGGAAGGGGAATTGTGATGAGATGCAGATCAGTCTTGTTCTACTATTTGTGGAAATGCGCTGTTCTGCAACAGTAGAGGATTCAGTGTTGAGGAATATTTTCAAAAAAATCGGAAAGAAGAAAAAAAAAGTGAGGAGGATTTTTTGGCGTTGCCAAAAATATAAAGATCATGTTTCATGTCTTTTCGCCAGTCTTCTTAAGCTCTTCATCGTTCAAAAATTTCCAAAATTTCCGGCTTCTTGTTCTAGTATAAGTCAACTTTGGAGTAATTAAGGCTGACTGCTTCCTGGGACGAACGAGCGGACTGGGCCTTACTCGCCCCGCTCGTTTGTCCCGCTTCATGGTCCAGTACTTGTCTATTTTAGTATATTTCAAGCTGATGAGATTGCTGGGACTCACTCGCTCCGCTCGTTCGTCCCGCTTCTTGGTCCAGTACAAGTCCACTTTAATATATTTCAAGCTGACAAGGTTACTGAGACTCACTCGCTCTTTTAATTCAATTTAATTTTATTTTATTTCATTTTAATTTAATTTAATTTAATTTTTATTTTATTTTTACCCAGGGGGTGGTACTCGCAGATTTCTGGATGACCTCCCAGGCGATTCGGAGGGGGGTAGGGGGAAGGTTTATTTCATTTTATTTTACTTTATTTCATTTTAATTTAATTTATTTCTGGATAACCTCCCAGGTAATTCACAAAAAATTTTCCAATTCCATTAATAGGGAGAGAGGGGGAGGAGGGGGTTGGTACTCGCAAATTTTCAGATGTGTATAGAGTGTCAAAAAAGACATGATGACCTCCCAAGTATTTAATTCAATTTTATTTTATTTTCATTTAATTCAAGTTTATTTTTACCCAGAGGGTGGTACTCACAGATTTCTGGATGACCTCCCAGGTGATTCGAGGTTTATTTCATTTTATTTTATTTTAATTTAATTCAATTATTTTAATATAATTTTATTTCATTTTATTTCATTTTAATTTAATAATTTTAATTTATTTTATTTTATTTTATCCAATTCTATTTTATTTTTATTTTATTTTTACCCAGAGAGTGGTACTCGCAGATTTCTGGATGACCTCCCAGGTGATTCGAGGTTTATTTTATTTTAATTTAATTTATTTTAATTTAACTTAATTTTATTTAGTTTTATTTTATTTTTATTTTAATTTAATTTAATTCAATCTTATTTTATTTTTATTTTATTTTAATTCTATTTCATTTTATTTATTTTTGTTTTAATTTAATTTAATTTAATTTAATTTTATTTCTATTTTAGTTTTACCCAGGGGGTGGTTCTCGCAAATTTCTAGATGACCTCCCAGGTGATTCGAGGTTTATCCCATTTCATTTTATTTTGATTTAATTTAATATAATTCAATTTAATTTAATTTAATTTTAATTTAATAATTTAATTTAATTTAATTTAATTTTTATTTTATTTTACCCAGAGTGTGGTACTCGCAGATTTCTGGATGACTTCCCAGGTGATTCGAGGTTTATTTCATTTCATTTTAATTTAATTTAATCTTATTTTATTTCTATTTTATTTTGATTCAATTTAATATAATTTTATTTCATTTAATAATTTTATTTCATTTAATAATTTTATTTCATTTTTATTTTATTTTACCCAGAGGGTGGTACTCGCAGATTTCTGGATGATCCCAGGTGATTCGAGGTTCATTTCATTTTATTTGATTTTAATTTAATTTAATTTAATTTAATCTTATTTTTATTTTATTTTATTTTAATTTAATTTAATTTATTTCTATTTTAATTTAATTTTAATTTAATTTAATTTAATTTAATCTTATTTTATTTTTATTTTATTTTTATTATATTTTAATTCTATTTCATTTTATTTATTTCTGTTTTTATTTAGTCTTATTTTATTTTATTTTATTTTATTTTAATTCTATTTCATTTTATTTATTTCTGTTTTAATTTAATCTTATTTTATTTTTATTTTATTTTAATTTAATTTAATTTAATTTATTTCCATTTTAATTCAATTTAATTTAATTTTTATTTCATTTTTACCCAGGGGGTGGTACTCGCAGATTTCTTGATGACCTCCCAGGTGATTCGAGGTTTACTTTATTTTATTTTAATTTAATTTATTTTAATTTAACTTAATTTTATTTAGTTTTATTTTATTTTTATTTTAATTTAATTTAATTTAATTCAATCTTATTTTATTTTTATTTTATTTTAATTCTATTTCATTTTATTTATTTTTGTTTTAATTTAATTTAATTTAATTTAATTTTATTTCTATTTTAGTTTTACCCAGGGGGTGGTTCTCGCAAATTTCTAGATGACCTCCCAGGTGATTCGAGGTTTATCCCATTTCATTTTATTTTGATTTAATTTAATATAATTCAATTTAATTTAATTTAATTTTAATTTAATAATTTAATTTAATTTAATTTAATTTTTATTTTATTTTACCCAGAGTGTGGTACTCGCAGATTTCTGGATGACTTCCCAGGTGATTCGAGGTTTATTTCATTTCATTTTAATTTAATTTAATCTTATTTTATTTCTATTTTATTTTGATTCAATTTAATATAATTTTATTTCATTTAATAATTTTATTTCATTTAATAATTTTATTTCATTTTTATTTTATTTTACCCAGAGGGTGGTACTCGCAGATTTCTGGATGATCCCAGGTGATTCGAGGTTTATTTCATTTTATTTGATTTTAATTTAATTTAATTTAATTTAATCTTATTTTTATTTTATTTTATTTTAATTTAATTTAATTTATTTCTATTTTAATTTAATTTTAATTTAATTTAATTTAATTTAATCTTATTTTATTTTTATTTTATTTTTATTATATTTTAATTCTATTTCATTTTATTTATTTCTGTTTTTATTTAGTCTTATTTTATTTTATTTTATTTTATTTTAATTCTATTTCATTTTATTTATTTCTGTTTTAATTTAATCTTATTTTATTTTTATTTTATTTTAATTTAATTTAATTTAATTTATTTCTATTTTAATTCAATTTAATTTAATTTTTATTTCATTTTTACCCAGGGGGTGGTACTCGCAGATTTCTTGATGACCTCCCAGGTGATTCGAGGTTTACTTTATTTTATTTTTATTTTAATTTAATTTTATTTAATTTTATTTCTACCCAGGGGGTGTTACTCGCAGATTTCTGGATAACCTCCCAGGTAATTCACAAAAAATTTTCCAAGTCCATTAATAGGGGGAGGGGGGGTTGGTACTTGCAAATTTTCGGAAGTGTATAGGGTGTCAAAAAAGACATGAAACATGTCAAAAGGCAGGAGGAGGTTGACTATTTCCTTATTTCTTCCAATAAGAGAGAGAGAGAGAGAGAGAGAGAGAGAGGTGGATGGAAGCGTACTGAGAAAAGTTTGACCTCCCTAGCCGCGTGTGCTTTTCCGCTAAAACATCGCAATGTAATAACCATTTTTTCGGAAGCCTTGTAAATATTTCGCAATTATATCGAAATAAGAATGCTATCGTTCAAGTTTTATTGCAAAGATATTGCAAATCTGAGCGTCTTCTACCACTCTGTTGACGGAGTTGTCCTTTTTTTTTTCAGCCCGCAAAGAAATTACTCAGGATAGGTATTTAGTTCCTTGCACGTCAACGAGATTTGAGAAGCGATATATCGAAATGGACGAAGATATTCTTTCAACTGTGACCGATGTTGATGGTAATTTAAGTTCATCTAATTGTTTCCTTCTGTCAAGACCATATTTTTTAATCGAGTGTTGAACGATTCCGTAGACGAAGATGGTGTCAATTACGCCCTAACATTATCAGTGCACGGTACAGGTTATTCTCAAATGCATGTTATAACGAATAATAAAGCTGAAAAATTGGTATGTATGCGAATCATCCAAGCTTCCTCTCCCTTGTCGTGCATTGCAAGTAATCGTGTTTGCATGTTGTGTTGTAGAATGTGCCATGTTGCGTGGTTCGTCAAGACAGTCTGGATATTGAACAGTTTTCGTATAAAGTGGCGGTCATCATTTGTAAATGTCAAGGCTACAAATTTCGCTTCTGTAACGATTACGACATCGAGATCGTAGATGTGCGTATTGTTTCGCGAAAAGTGGACCCTAACATTGTTCGAATTGTAAATCGATGTTTTCTTCTGTTGTTAGGTTTGCCCCTTGAACGGTGACATATTAGCTATAGTCTTTTTGCGAATCAACGCCGATCCTCCACCAAATAAGGCTAGCTCGTCAGAACCAAAGTAAGTTTCTATGAAAGGACCTGCACTTGTTAGAATTGGAAAAACCCCTCTTATGTGAACGCGCAATTTTTGCAGACCGACGAAAGAACCAAAAGATCCACGACAGTTTTTCGAAACGCGTTGTTTGTTCATTTGGAATTCGAAGTCCAGAGCGTGCTGGTTGGAAGCGTTTACTCCGCTCATCGAAGATTCCTCATCACTTTCAAATAATAGCGGGATGGCACCACGTAATCCTGCTCGAGTAGAGGCACGAACCCTTAGAGATTTGGGTCTTGGCTTCTTCGATGTTCCTTTAATACGACCTATCCGCTATTTCGAGCATTTAGTATTCGATAGTATTCGTTTCGGTGGGTAACGAGTTTGAGAAAGTTTCAAATTGTTCTCATGTCATTTAAATTTTTTCTATTGCTTGGTTGTTTCTAGGTCCGTCTCAAGAAGTCATCGAAGACGAATTGAATATGATTGGTTTTTTCAAAGAACCGGACGATATGGTTCTAGGTTTGGCTGATGATAGTGATGTGAGTTTCTCGGATTACGGGGACGAACAAATATTAACCGAAGATGATGATGGAAGTGATGATCTAGATCGATCTTGAAGTGGTTTTCTACGATGTGTGTTTGTGTGTGTCCAGGTGTGTGAATTTTTGTACAATTCCGTGATAAGCATTTTCTTTTTCATCAGGTTTTTTTTTTTTTCTTTCAAAGGTCATGTTGAAAATGAGTTTCAAATACTTCATTAGTCTTCACGTGTTTTGAAAATAAATTTCCGTCTTAAAATTCGAACGAAAATTTATAATTAATCGCGTTATGCGCTTTCTGTGTTAGCACAAAACTTTGTTTTCCTTTCTTTTTCGAGTGAAAACAAAAAAAATGAAAAAACTAGTTTTGAAACTCAATTTTGACGCACTTTTATGAAATCTCATTCTAACGGTTATAGAATAAAATAAAAACGGATTGATTATATTTCGTAATCGTAGCGTATTGTTTTCAAGTATGCTCTATGGTAGTACAGTAACATGTATCGTCGTGTTTATGATTTTTCTCTTTTGTGCCCGCTGTTGAATGGATACGTAATTGCTGTTGTTTAACAACGAACGAGCCATCGATGGGAATTCGATGCAATGAGTTGATGAATAAGTTATTGTGTTTATTTTAGAATATTGCTTTACTAAAAAAGTATACCTTTCAGTATAATTCGATTTCTTGTACCGTAATTTGATGGATTCATTTTAAGAATTCAAACGGATTCGAAGATGCGTTTGGAAATCGGATGCAGTATTTTAGCTCCAAGAAGTTTTTCAAATAACCTTTCAACTTTTCATAGAAATGAGAAGGTGTTGAATGCAGCGACGAAAAATTTCTCGTTTGTACGCGATAAAATAAACTGTTGTAATTATAATTTTTCTAGTTAGTTTCCGACGTGAATTTATCGTTTACCGCACAGACTGAATTCTTTTTCTTTCTCTCAAATTTTCAATTCGTGACTAATATAAGTGTATGATGATTGCGTTGTGAATTATTTACTTCCTTGTTCATTAGATCTGAATGTGTTTTACTCGACCGGTTTTATTATGTAGTCATCGGTCAACTATGTTTGTATAAATTAGGCAGGTCGTGGTATTTTGAAAATGAAGTGCTGAAAATTCCCCACATTTAATGTTAGCGTTGGAAAACAAACGAAAACATTTGAAAATTTTAACTAACCGTGATGTCTGCGACAGCGAGAATAATTTTTATTAGGTTGACTGGGGCTGTCTTTAAACAGAAACCCTTCGAAAAGACTTCGGTTTGGGAATTTGCTTCAAAAAGATACGTCATACAATTCACGACCACATTTGGGGGAAAAAGCTGCCTCAATGAGTACTTCTTACTTTCTCCAAGAGGTTCGTCAAAATTATGTGTTTGATTTTGATACTTCATTCTCGTTGAGTTATGTACCCGCAAGAGCAGTGTATAAATGTGGGCGGGGAAACGGGATTCTTTTCGGTCGATTGACATATCACTGAAGGAAAATAAATTCAAGATTCCAGTTATAATTGGCAAAAAAGCTGATTATCCGCGCGACTCAATTTGGAACATGTTGAAGTTCCATTGTTCCGCTGAGAATTTATTTTTGATAGAATCGATTCTTATAAGACTTCACCACAATATTTGAAGAATAATGCTGGAGGTATCATTATTATCTTTCTATTTAATCAGGTTGGGTCCACATATCGCGTCAAAGTACTGATGGTATTCAGTCAATTATGGTAAAGGCCAGGGGAAGGTTGATAAATTGTTGACGGACCAAGAATGAGTGTTATCTGTTTGGTGGTATCAATTTTTGGGTCATCTTCTTTTCTTGTGTGAAATTTAGAATACTTTTGCTAACGGTCGCAAAATAATTAGAATTGACTTCATCAATTCCCTTGAATTAGATTGGTTGAAAATGAAATTCTATGTAGAATTATAAGTTCCACTTTTCGGGATAGCTATCAAAAATTAGCATCTTTCTGCTTACAAGAACAAGTACCGTGAACGAGAAGTTGAGAACCATTGATTTGATTGAATGAGATGCGGCTGGAAAGACTCTTATCCCAGATTCATGATTGTCTTAGTGAGTTAGTGCTTTCTGCGTTAGTGCTTTCTGCGTCCGATAGATGTCAGCAACTTTGGTCCATGCATGCTTCGATAATAAAATTCGATGAACTTTTACTGATAAAAGGGTTAATGCGATTTTGCTTGGGAAATGGGAACCAGTTCGAGCTGAATTATTACAGGAAATGTAATTCTCAGAAAATCATTTTCTCAAATGATTCTACATGAATTCTATTTTCAAATCCACAATGAACATCAACTGTCTTCATAATGATGAAATAAGAACTCAAAAATTCTGAATTATTTTTCAATTTCAATTCAAAATGAAGTCCAGAAGTATTCGCCAGTTAGGCCACTGCATACTAAGAGCTTATGTTCGCACAAATTCGTCGGTAAGATAATTTTTATTCTTCTTCAGCGGTCTAGGCTCTTCGTTCTCTATTTGTACAATGGTTGCTTAATTTCTGTTCTCAGATAAACAGATGCCTGAGCACTTCCTCGCTTCTACGCGCTAATGAACCGGATTCGTCGAAGAGAAAAGTGTATGGTTCCGCTTCCGAAGCGGTGAAAGATATACCCAGCGGTTCGAAAATTCTAGTCGGAGGTAAATGTTCGTGTTTCCAATCTCTCGCATATTTTCATCCAACAATCTAATTATTCTATTATGCTCCTAGGATTCGGTTTATGCGGTATTCCAGAGAATTTGATTGCTAGCATTTTGAAGACTGAGATTAACAACATTACGGCTGTGAGTAATAATGCCGGCGTTGACGATTTCGGTCTCGGCTTATTGCTCAAGGCAAAGAGAATCAAACGATTGATATCCTCGTACGTCGGAGAAAATGCTGAGTTCGAAAGACAATATTTGCAAGGAGAATTAGAATTAGAATTTACTCCCCAAGTACGCCTTTTCATTCGTCGTTATATCGTTAGCTATGCTATACCTTGAAAATTCACTCTATTGCTGTTTATAGGGAACACTGGCAGAACGTATTCGCGCTGGTGGAGCTGGGATTCCTGCTTTTTATACCCCAACTGCCTTAGGCACTCTCATACATGAAGGAGGTGTGCCGATAAAATACACTCCTGATAATCATCATATAGAAAAATCCTCCCAATCAAAACCCACCCAGATGTTTAATAGTCGTTTATATGTGCTAGAAGAAGCTATCAGAGGAAATTTTGCTTTAATTAAAGCTTTCAAGGCTGATCCCGAAGGAAATCTCATCTTCAGGTAGGTGAAAGACTGAATAGCTAGTTTTGCTCAATACAAATTGTGTAAGAGTTTAACGTTGGTCTGTTCTCAATTAGAAAATCAGCTCGAAATTTCAATTCAGTCATGTGTACAGCTGCAGACGTAACCATCGTCGAAGTAGAAGAACTAGTCGAATTAGGTGCTTTGGACCCTGATTCAATTCATGTACCCGGCATCTATGTCGATAGAATTATCGTGGGTGAAAATTACGAAAAACGAATAGAAGTGAGTGAACGAACGTTGATGTTCAAACTTTCAATAAATTATGGAGTTTAATTGTGTTCTCATGGTTTCCATAGAAAACAAAAATCTTGAAGAAAGATTCGAGTAATACGTTGAGCTCAACTCCGGCTGCCTTACTAAGAGAGCGTATCGCTCGAAGAGCAGCTATCGAATTCAAAGATGGGATGTATGGTATCCTTTACATTTGTTGTTAATCATTGCAGTAAGTTATTTTAGCGTAGATTCATCCTTAACGCTTTGTAGTTAATCTTGGTATTGGTATGCCAACGTTGACGAGCAACTACGTACCTAAAGACGTAAGAGTGACGTTACAAAGTGAGAATGGAGTTTTGGGATTAGGAAGTTACCCCAAATCGCGAGCTGAACTTGATGCCGATCTAATAAATGCGGGCAAAGAAACAGTTACCATTACTCCCGGCGCTAGCTTCTTCGGCAGTGACCAAAGCTTCGCTATGATTAGAGGGTAAATGGTTATTTTCGTTTGTTTTGCGTTGTGAAAATCAAGTTTTTTTTTCATCAATTGATTTTTATTTTTTGCAGAGGTCACATCGATTTGACTATTCTAGGCGCTATGGAAGTATCTCAATACGGAGACCTGGCCAATTGGATGATACCGGTTAGTTGTGATTTTTTCGAAATAGGCCTAGTTTTGGTCTCCAACGCATCTTCTATGTACAATATTTTGAATTTCAGGACAAAATGGTGAAAGGTATGGGAGGCGCTATGGATTTGGTTTCGGCACCGCATACGAAAATCATTGTAACTATGGAACATACGTCTAAAAGTGGAGAACATAAAATTCTACCTACCTGTTCTTTACCAATTACTGGCAAAGCCTGCGTAAATATGATCATCACCGAAAAGGTTTGCATCTATCTCCTTTATCTTCTCGTCAGAAACGTTACGATCAACTCACATGAATTTCATTATTTTTTGTAGGCTGTATTTGAAGTTTGTCCCGAAGGAGGTTTGACGTTAATTGAGATTGCCGACGGAGTGGAATTACCCGAAATCATCGTCTCGACCGGATGCAATTTTGAAGTGTCGCCGGACTTGAAACCAATGCAACAAGTTGATTTAGTTCTATAATTTCAGCGTGTTCTTGTAATAAATATGTTTCTCTTGTTTTTTTACATTACGATAATTCACTTTTTACTTTTTTTCCGCCCTTGAGATGTAGGTGAATTCATGTAATGAAACACAGGGGTTCTGTTACCGAATTGACGCAATATTATTTTTTTTTCCGAGCGAGATGCAACAAGATCTCGAACTGATGACGTAGGGAAGCCTCCTCGATGAGGTACTAGATTGACAGATGGTGTATGTTGCCATTACTAGATAACATCAACCTGTATTACTGATGAAAAAAGCTTATCCACTGTCGAATTATGCAAGATCTAGTAGTTGTATCGAACGGCAATTTTGAACAACAGGAGTCGTCAGCTGTCAAATGGTACAAAAATTCTTTTCATTCATAAATTTGATCAGCATTGATCCACCCCCCCCCCCCCCGAAAAAAAGTTCTCCATTGATCTACGATTTGTAGCACAATTGTCGCGACCACGCTGGATTTGAGAACTTTTCAACTTCACTACTTAAACTGTGCTCAGTTGTTTGTGGAGTTCACTTCAGTATTGGAATTGGAAAATTAAGAGGATTCGTCGTTGCGATGTCGGCTGGGTCAAATTTTGTCTCAATTCCAACCCACGCTGCGTCTAATGACCTCATAATTAATGTTACAAATAAAAAGAATCGTCTATCAGTTTACACTACATTGTTTCAGACTTTTCAAACACTGAGTAAGAGAAAGTATTCAAATCAAACAGCCGGTTTTCCCTCTCCTTCCAAGGAAATTAAAAACGAAGAACGTCCTTAGAAAAATGTATTTAAAATAATTACAAATCATCTACGCAATAAATTCATAAGGAATTGGTGCCAGGACAATGGGTTCTTGCCCTTTTACCACGTGACCGGGCTTTGGCTCTTCTGGCTGTTAAAAACAGAAGAAATTAACACAAATAAATAGTGATAAAAATATAAGTATGTAGATGCATGAACTTTTCAATTCTATCACTACTTCATCGAGAATTCATTATTGCAGAAACGATTACTGAATGAGGTATTCCACCAACATGAGAAAGGTACGGAGAGAATTACATCGGAAGGAAGTTCATAGAACTCAAAAGCTCTTAGGAGTTTAGTTTTCGTATTAATATGTAGGTGGAATTTCAACTATAACATCACTTTGAGAGAAATATTGAAATAAAGTCAAGATAAAGAAATGTGTAGGTAAAAGCTAATTAATCTCAACAATAGAAAGAACATGCTTCTATTATTTTGAAGCAGATCGACAGATAATCATGTTAGGAATAGTAATTTCACTTCAATTCTCACCTTACGCTTCACACTGATGACGATACCAGCTTTCTTAGCGCTCTTCAGTCGTTTAGAATTTTCGCGGATTCGATTCAAGAAATCTTCACGACATTTAGAATGCGTAACGTGTTCAATACGTACGTTTATTCTGCAAACACAGTATACAGGAATGAATGGAATTGTATCTCAATAGAATGAGTATTCTGATCACTTGCTTACCTCTTCGGAATTATACGATTTCGTACACGCTTATTAACGATTACACCAAGAGCGTGTTTCGTAACATTAAATACGCGACCTGTACGTCCGTGGTAAGCTTTGTAAGGCATACCTTTTTGAACAGCTCCATCACCCTAGAACAACAGAACTCAATTAAAACTTTCCTCTGGTGTTACAGGTTCCTAAAGAATGGTTCTCACTTTGATATCGACGAAATCTCCAACTTTGAATACTTTCAGATACCGGGATAGAGGGATAGTTCCGTGTTTCCTAAATTTCTTGGCGAATAAATCACGCGTACCGCGTCGGTAACCTTTTGAGTTCGTCATTTTCTAATCCTAAGAAACGAAAGAATGTAACACTTGAATTATCAGATTCTTTGTAATTTATATCATCCTCGCTATAAAATTAATAATGCTTCACTCACCGAAATTGTCTTGAAAGAATTTTGTTTCTTTCCGATGATCAGAATCTGCTAAGCTCTCGGATTCGGACTCCACGCGGCCAACTTGGATTTTTAGCATTAAAGTGTGAGCGAGGTCGCAGGCAGCACTCAACACAACAATCACATGTCACAAGTCACGCACGAGAATCCGTTCATTGGCTAGATTTTCGATGATCGAAATCATACTTATTTGTGATTGGTTCATTTTTGAATGATGATAGCTTCTTATCAATACGCACTGTTTTTTGCTTGTATGCTTCATACTTCAAAATTTTCATGTTCGAGAATTTTGATAACTCGTTTCTTTCAAATTTTGAAATTTGATTTGGAATTTTTCTTTTTATACTTCAAACATTTTGCGATGGAACGGATATGAATTGATGATAGCTTTGTTTCTCAACCCTTGAAGTATTGTAAGATTCCATTTTAATGCTTGCTGATGATGACGGCGATATAAACTTCACTAGACGTACGTAATTTCTCTTATCACCACACCGCAACATTACTACTTTTTCAACTATTCTTCAATTCATAATTATTTCAGAATGCATCATTTATCTTGGCAGTTCCAAGTGGCGAAATTCGCTCTCTTAGTAACAATTCCAATGTTTACTTTCTGGTACGCTTCAGATCCAAGGCATTTCGAGAAATCTATCATAGAAGATAATAAAAAATGGGCAGCTCCGATCGATTACGAAGGGATCGATCAAATAAGACGAGTTGAACGAAGAGTACGAGAGGAAAAGTTAGCAAAGCTGAAGAAGGACTATGAAAAACAGCAGAAGCTGCAATCGTCTTGAGTTTAACGGTGTGGTTCGTCGCGAGAATTTACTTTGTACATATGAAGACCATAAAAGTAGTTGAAATTATGCTCGTACGAGCGTATGAGAAATTTATTTAAGCGTATCACAATGTAAGAGGGTTTTTGTTACCCGAATCGTCTTACAATCAAAACATTATGAATGAAGAAATAGAGTATATCACGCTAAAATTTAAGGGAATCAATTTCATTAATCAATTCCTGAGAATTAATTCTGGAACAATTTTCTTTCATGGTGTCCAGGTCGACTGAATCGATTATCGGACAAGATCTTAGTAACTTCGTTGTCTCCTCGATCAACTTCCTTCGATCTTCCAACGGACCCGAAGGAGCTGAAATAAGTAATGGCATGGATAATTTTCTATCCTTGGAATATTATTCTATAATAATACACTATTCTCACCTTTTTTAAGAGGAGTTATTAACACCATATTCCACGACCGTTCGAAACATGATAAATCCAAAGTATGAGATAGATTAGTCAAGCTCGGTAGTATTTCCTTCAAATCCTCCATCTAGTTTCCAATCGTTGGATTAGTCCTAATATCCGTTCGAGTCTCAGGGATTTACCTTTGTAAGAAAACTTACCATTTCGTGAGAGCACATTTCCATCAGAATATTATTCCACACAATGTTCGATGTGATGCCGAAATATTGACTTATGCGCGCGGCCAACCGAGAAGCGGTCTTATTTTTCAATGCTAAAACGCATTTAACAACTTCTAATTTATTGCACGAAGTAAACGATTCCATTGTGTACGTCAAGCCGAGTATTTCTAATTCAGATACGAACTCTAGTCGACTCATATAATCCCTGTAGACGAGAACATATGGGTTAGAAAAACCTTCATTAAATTGATGTGCCAAGACAGATGGATACCTCAATTTTTCGATGGTGCTTCCGATAACTTGTTCTAGAACATCTTTGCCTGTGACTGAGAACAGACATCGCAAAGCTCGAAGACGAACATTTGTCGGCTTTGAGTCGTCGGTATTCTGATCGAAGACGATTCTCACTAGATACGGACCCAATGTTCGTAAATCTCCTTCCACGATGTAACACGCCCTAGATTTTGATGCCTCATTGTACACATGTGTAAATGCTAGATTATCAGGCATAATTTATCCTAATGATTTACTTGAGGAAATTCGCTCGATCGGTGCTTGAAAATTGATCTTGGAAAAGGTCGTCCTCCTGTAATCTGTGAGGACACTCGCTGTACGAAACGTTTACCATGAAGTTTTCCGGTAGCAGCCACTCTTCCAGCAAATCCAGCTTGATTTTGTTTAGATTTTGTCGGTGGAGTTTTCCTATTTCTTCAGCCGCTTTATTTATATCTACAATATTATGGAAAGGAAATAAGATGGGGAGCTAAAGTTTTTATTAAGAGATTGTCGATAGGTGGAAAGTTACCTGGGAATAAGAGTACATTGCCGGAATTTCGTTCTAATATGATAGGATCGTTGTACAAAGCGTTGATTAGTTCCACAGGTTTCAATACTAATTGCAAATATTGTGGTTTGCCAAGTTCATGAACGTAGAGAACGTGAGTTGTAGATATTGTTAAATATTTTGAATAGCACTACAATGACAGAAGGTAGACGTTAGTGAGTTTATAATACAATATCCAGCGCAACAAATCTACTCACTTTATTGAAACCAGCAGTTGCTTTCTCTGACGGCTCCGTCTCCAGCCACTTCTTAGCTTGCACGAAACACAGTTTAGCTGCCATCAACTGATCGGCCCCTGAATCGATCGAGACGGTACATTAAAAAGAACAACGTTTCAAAGAAAATAATCTTGAATACTTATGATTGTCTCACCAGGTGGTAAATGATTCATAACATAGTATAGGGAAGCGGATGCCATTTCCAAACTGTCGATGTTATCGATGCACGTTCTCACATCGGCTAGTAATTTTTGATGTCGAGAGTGGATACACCATTTCACCTCCGAATTTTCCGTTAGGGTTTGTTCGGATGTCTAAAGAAAAGTTCAAATAGTGAATTTTTGTCTCAAATTCGAGAGGAGAAGATGAAAAGCAGTCGTACCATTTGATGAACAGCGAACGAGCACAGAGTATTTTTATCCAATTCCAGCGCATCTAACACGGTAAACCATTTCGAATAGGTGCGGATGGTTAGTTCTGGGGCTAGAAAAACAAAAATTAAAAGGTGTTATTCGGTTCAGTTGAATTATAGGTTAGTTCGTGACGCGCAACTAACTGATTATTTTCCAGGGATCGCTATTCGATTTCGTCCATTTAGAAAATATTAATCTGAACGGTAGTCGATGCTCGGAAATAGGAGGTAGGGGCTGGGTGTTCTGATGCAGTTGGTACCAATGTTCTTTCTCGTAGTCTTGTGGTTTTCTGTAAAGAAACTGATGCGTAACGCAACAGAATACTCGATAAATCCGTCGAATTATAATAAATAGTATATTTACGCTATCCTATGGTAAGTTGATAGGAATAAGAAAACGTGACGATAGGTGCTGAATATTGAGTTGGAGGGTCGAGCGATATTCTCTTCCATCAGCGTTAGTAATACCAAATACACTTCGTAGTAATAATAGTTTATCTGAAACAGTCGATCAAGGCCCTGGTAAGTATTTTCTAGTCTCGATACGACGTAGACGTTTATTCGAACGTACAGCATCCCAAATACTGTTGGATATTAATTCTGAAAGTTCTTGTCGATTTTCTATCAGGCTTATGATCTCCAGACATTTATTCAGTAAGTATTTCTGCGTATTTTTCACGATTATTTCTGTAAACAGAAACAGATGCGATAATAATGGCGATGAACGCCTCATGAACACGAATTATAGAACAAATATTAGGTAATAGAAAACCTATTGCAGAATGCTACCATCAATGAAGGGCTAAAAATCTACCCCAGGTCTTTTTTCTTCGTTAATGGCCAAGTCCCCTCTCAATAAGATGAGTTTCAAGGTCAATGTTTTGTCAAATTTCTAATGTAGGTTAAGGTTCCAAGGGGGAAGAAGGCGTTTTTGCACTTTGTTGTACATGTCTCGCAGATTATGGAATTGAGTGTAGGGATTCTGCAGAGACCTTCAAATCTCGTCCTCCTTGCCCACGTTACCTTCCATTTTTCATGCGTGTTTCCCATGCATGGAGAAAGTTATCTTGGGATGCAAAATATCCCCGCGTTTTAATACTACTGTAAAATCCCGTCGTATCTCGAGATACGAGGTCGCTGTCTTCTGGGGCGGTAAAAAGCTAAAGAAAAATCTTAGCTTCAGGTTACCTTTTTCGCCGGTTATTGCGCTAATCTTGACCTCGTACTCGGGCTGCCATGAGAGTAAGGTCTGCTTCAAATAAGCCTTGAGACAAGTTTGAAAACTGAAGTTCATATCTCGACAGTATTTCGCCAATAAATTCGTACTAATGGAAGGCACCGACATCAACTTCAGTAAAAGTTGCTTCTGCTCCTCCGGCGTTTCTCGAAAGGCCTCTGCAAATGAAAGCAAACGAATAACAATACGAATACAATCAGCAATGTAACCGACATTGAATTCTACCAAATCTAAAACTAGCAATTTGTATCGTTTGCTGCTCGAAATTTCTTTCATTGATTTTGTTAATTCATGGTGAGCAGGGAAGCATTTTTAAATTTTAATAGCGATTAATGGGTCAAAAGTTTTCCCGAGTCTCCCACGTTTTTATTCTTATCTACAGCTTGAAGGTAAAGTCCGGACGTTTTCCCAAATAGCCACTCGGAGTCATCGCAATGCCTCTTTTAAAGGTCAACATTCTAACAGAGGGGCGGAGATTCTGACCTGTAAATTCATGGCATTGTGCCATCCGTAATGGCAGTCAAAAGCCCGCAATCTCCAATCTCCATTTTTTCTTTCTGCACAATTGAAAATTTTCCGAGTATCAGAAATCTCTTTCCTGTTTTCTTGACATCAACTTCTGAATTTTGTTAATTCTTCTCATCCCCTGACGACGTCACACTCTCTTACTCGTCTTCGGGGACCCTAATGATGTCATGCGCCCACGCCTGTAACTCTCTCAAACGTTATTGATGAAGTCAATTGTAGTTTTCTATAGTGAGAAAAGAACTAATTTCTTATTCAAAATCTTGATTTTGGTAGAACAATTCATAAAATTGCTCTTTCGGCATTTCTCTCCTTCTTTTTATGAAATATTTATTCTTCTGTAGACGCTTGTACGTGTGGTACATTATGTTGCAAAACTACTCGCAGACATTCTTTGCAGCGGTGATTATATAATACATTTCGATTGCTAACCATGCACATACATCTATCTTTCGTTGTAAATATCTAATTTTTGAATAGGGGCCAAGCACTTTGATGCATTGTGTTCCTTCCTTATAGCACATTGAATTCTTCATTACCCACGACCCTCTAAACTAAATTTCACGGCCCAGAAACTTCATGTTATGTAAACGAACGTAGTAAGAGTAGCAGGCGAGCCAGTATCAACAGGAAGAGGGAGAGGAAGGGTGAAGAAGGTGAGTGATAAGAGAGTTGTAAAAAGTGAAAGAAAAATTTTCTGGCAGAGCCAAATAAATTTCTCTTTCTCAGTATCCAAGGATTTTGCTGTTGAGTGTCAGTATGATCGTGTAAGTGGTAATATTTCAAGCTAATACGAGTAGCTTTTGGAGAGCTCATTTGCTCCTCACGTTCGTCCCCTCTGTAGTCTAGTATGAGTCTACTTTGAACTATTTCAAGCTAATAGCTTTTAGATAGCTCTCCTTGGTGTAGTATAATTCCAGTTTAGATTATTTCAAGTTGAGGGGGGGGGGTGGGGAGGAGGTCTGCTTTCGAGCCCGGAAGAGTAATTCAGCTTGAAACACCGTAGTTAAAACCCAGTTTAAAGATTGACAACTCGACCTTCTTCTAGGCTCACCTCCTCTTTTATGGGAGGGGAAGGGACGGGGGAGTGGTAATTGAAGAAAAATGACAGGCGCCGGCCGGCAGACTTGGGACATGGAAAAAGGCACTGTCTGTCAGGAAGAGTGACTTGGAAAAATTTTGTCCTCCAAACTATAGATGATACAAAAGTAACTTGGGAAAATTTCAATCTCCAAGCTATAGGCGTTGGGGGAGGGGGCTTGGAAAAGTTTCGACCTCCAAGCTACAGGTGATAGGAGGGGGTTTTGGAAAATTCACGGGTTCTTCAACGGAGTTGAATGAGGTGAGGCAGGTAACCTGTTTTATGGGGTATTTTGGAAGGGCCTTTTGTAGAGTCTCAGGGTGTTTGAAGCGTTGCATATATGGCTCTAGAAGGGACTAAGTCAATTGATGTATGAAGCATTGCATATCTACTTACTTGAAGGAGCTGTTTTGATCAGGCTATACTCACCAGGGGTGCGATCCTAAATACATAAAAAAAATACGGGATTTTTTCGGATCCGGATCTCTCAGAAAAAAATGTGGGATCTCTCCGGATCCGGATCTCACAAGAAAAAAAGAATAAGGATCCTTTCGAATCCAGATCATGCAGAGATAAAAAATACGGGATCTTTTTGGATCAGGATCTTGCCCAGATAATAAATACGGATTTTTTTTTTGGATTCAGATCTTGCAGAGGTAAAAAATACGGGATCTTTTTGGATCCAGATCTTGCCGAGATAAAAAATACAGAATCTTTTTGGATCCAAATCTCACAGAAAAAAAAATACGGAATCTTTTGGGATCCGGATTTTGTCAAGGTAAAAAATACAGAATCTTTTTGGATCCAGATCTTGCAGAGGTACAAAATACGGGATCTTTTTGGATCCGGATCTTGCCAAGATAAAAAAATATGGGATCTTTTTAGATCCGAATCTTGCCAAGATGAAAAATACGGAATCTTTTTGGATCCCAAACTCACAGAAAAAAAAAACAGAATCTTTTTGGATCCTGATCTTGCCGAGATAAAAAATACAGAATCTTTTCAGATCCGGATCTTAAGGAGTTAAAAAATACGGAATATTTTTGGAACCAGATCTCACAGAAAAAAATATACGGAATCTTTTCGGATTTGGACCTTGCCGAGATGTAAAATACAGAATCTTTCTGGATCCAAATATCACAGAAAAAAATACAGAATCTTTTGGGATCCGGATCTTGTCGAGGTGAAAAATACAGGATCTTTTTGGATCCGGATCTTGCAGAGGTAAAAAATACGGGATCTTTTTGGATCCAGATCTTGCCAAGATAGAAAAATACGGGATCTTTTTAGATCCGGATCTTGCCGAGATGAAAAATACAGAATCTTTTTGGATCCCAAACTCACAGAAAAAAAAATACAGGATCTTTAAGGATCCGGATCTTGCGGAGATGAAAAATACGGAATCTTTTTGGATCCTGATCTCACAGAAAAAAGAATACAGGACCTTTTAGGATCCGGACCTTGCCAAGATGAAAAATACGGGATCTTTTTGGAACCGGATCTTACAGAAAAAACATACAGGATCTTTTCGGATCCGGATATCTCAGGAAAAAAAGGGAGATCTCTCCGGATCCGGATCTCACAGAAAAAAAGAATAAGGATCCTTTTGGATCCAGATCATGCGGAGTTAAAAAATACGGAATCTTTTTGGATCAGGATCTTGCCGAGATAATAAATACGGATTTTTTTGAAACCAGATCTCACAGAAAAAAATATATAGAATCTTTTCGGATCCGGACCTTGCCGAGATAAAAAATACGGAATCTTTTCAGATCCGGATCTTTCCGAGATAAAATATAGAATCTTTTTGGATCCGGATCTCACAGAAAAAAATACAGGATCTTTTCAGATCCAGATGTCCAGATCTAGCAGAGGTAAAAAATACGGGATCTTTTTGGATCCGGATCTTGCCGAGATAAAAAATACAGAATCTTTTTGGAACCGGATATTGCCGAGATAAAAAATACAGGATCTTTTGGGATCCGGATCTTGTCGAGGTGAAAAATACAGGATCTTTTTGGATCCGGATCTTTCCAAGATAAAAAATACAGAATCTTTTTGGATCCGGGTCTCACAGAAAAACAAAAAAATACAGGATCTTCTGAAATCCGGATCTTGCCAAGATAAAAAATACAGAATCTTTTTGGATCAGAATCTCACAGAAAAAAATACGCAATCTTTTTGTATCCGGATCTCACAGAAAAAAAATACAGAATCTTTTTGGATCCGGATTTTGATAAAAAAAACAAAATCGGGATCTTTCAGGATCTACAAAAAATAACGGGTATCCCTTAAAAAAATGTAGGATATCCGCTATTTTTGGAGTTTCTTAGAGGATATCCGTTATTTTTGCAACAGATCCTCTAGTTTTGGGCAATCTAAAAGATATCCTGTATCTCAGTTGGATCTTGAAATACAGGATCCTCTCGGATCTGGATCTCACAAGAAAAAAATACGGGATCCCGTTTCGGATACGGTTTCCGGATCTTAGTCCTGAATTGAAATACAGTAACTGATTTATAATAAATACTGAACTTAAACTAGGCTAGAACCCCTCCTTGCATTATCCTAACTTTATGCTAGTATACATGAATAAATATGATAGTGGGGAAACTTCAAAAAGAAAAAAAAAAATCAAAAATGTTCTGGCAAAGCAAAATGAATAAAGATCATCTTTCATGTCTTTCTCTTTCTTAAAAGTCTAGTACAACTCTATTTCAAGATATTACAAGCTAATAGCTTTTGGGTGTTTCAAGCTAATAGCTTTCGGGTAGCTCACTCGCTCCACTCATTTGCCGTTCGCCCTCCTCCTTGCTTTTACTATAGTATAAACTAACTAGATCCGTTTGTATTTTTGATGATTAGCCTACGCCCCCTATTATAAGCCTAATTCAAGACTAGTAAATTCCTAAGAGGGTCTCTGTCTATTATAATTCCAACTGCTAAATCCTAGAATAAAGCTAATATAAAGCTATCAAGAAGCTAGTATAAACCTAGTATATAAACTGGGCACTACGCTCGGACACCCTATTATGAGCCTAGTAGAAGATTAGTGCAATCCTGGGGGGGGGGGGTGTCGAATTCTTCGTCGAATTCTTCGATTTCTTCGATCATTCGACTTAGCCTATTAGGCTAAAACAATACCTTCCTTATCCGAAATACTCGGCCTACATAAACAATTCCTAAGCAATTTATTATCAACATCATCCGATACCGATTCAGTCAAGAGACACAAAGTAGTGAATTTCCAAATTACGAACGTCATCTAGAGAATTTTCAGTAGTTAGTAGATTCCGAATTTATCACGTGTAATGAATCCGGAGGAAGAGATAATCATCGTCAGCCTCAGTGAAATGGTAAGTACTTAATTCTTAGTTTGATTTACCAACTCTGAAAGACTTCTGCGAGCTCTTTGTCGTGTATCTTCGAATTCAAACCCAGCAAATCCGACTCAGACAACTTTCATCTTCCTAGAAGATAGCTTTGGTCATGTCGAGATTGAATCTACCTATTCTTCAAAAACAACCTCCACTAGACGCCTCTGACCCTCAAGTAACCGTTTAGATTGCAATAAATCTCTTTTCTCTCTTGAATTAGTATTTACTCTACCAGGCGTAGACTGACGGACTTCTTTGTTTTTTCTGTCCGTTAGGAATGTCAAGATAAACGAAACGCCGTTGTCATAATCTTCAGAAAATCGTATTCAAATTAATAATCATTATATAAGAATAAATTGTAACATTTAATAAATTTAATCGCCGAATGACTTTCTTCTTTAAAATTGAATCTTCCTAATCTCTCTCACGTCTTGTTGTGATCTCCCTACTAGGTCTAGTCTTAAATCTCGTACGATCCACGGCAACCCACGAGACACAGATCACAACAGGGGGGCTTCTTTGTCTATTATAAGTCTAGTTTGAGATTGATAAAATCCCAGTATAAAGCTATCAAAAAGTTAGTATCACCACGGAGTAACAAGGGTGGAATGGGGGAGCACTCGGAAAGTTTCAAATTGGGGGCAGGGTAGGGTAAAGACATGAAACATGTCAGAATTTCCGACCTCAGCCGGATATTAATATTATAAAAGGTGGACTTAAAAAATTTCCTCAGTCGAATACATGTAGGAGTGGACTTGGAAAATTTTCCAAGTCCCAAGGCCATGTAGCTTCCCGGACGGCGGATGATGAACATTTTTTCCGGGGGACCCCCCGTTAAAATTTTTAAGGGGTGAGGAACAAAGTTTAAGCTTTATTCAATAAAATTAACAAGGTTAGGCCTGTACGCTCATGACTCCCATAAAGCAGGTTCCCTGATCGTCTCAGGCAACCCTACCTAGCTCAGTCGGTGGGCTGCGAGTATTTTCCAAGTCCTCCCTCTATGAAAGATCGGAAATTGAAATTATTCCAAGTCCCTAGATTAGGTCAAGGCCATTGATGACGTCTCAAAGATCAGATACGTACGTTTTCTGAGGACGCAATCCCTTAGCTCGTAATCAGTCTACACACTCTAAACCTACAGAGTTCTATCCTTACGTGCTTTTCTGGGTCTAGCTTACGTTGAGCCTGAGACTCCATGGTTATACTTTTCTCAAGGTCCTCTCTTCAGAAGATCGAAACTGAAGTTGTTTTCAAGTAACCACTTGATGACGTCACAAAGATCAGATACGGACGCTACCCCAACGGACGGAACCTCTCTCGTTTGAAATTAATTTAAACCTATGAAGTCTTGGCCTGAAAAGCTATTATGTTAGTTGTAGCCAAGTTTTTACGCTCAGCCGAGAAATTTAGCCGAAGATTTCATAATTATAGCCTAGCTTGAAGGTTTAAAACTAGACAAAGAATTGGAACTTGAAATTGACGACTTCCGTGTCTAGCTAGAAGTCCTATGCTGAACTAAATCTGTTCATAAGCCAGGTGTCATGACCAATTATAACGAGCTTATCAGACAAACATGTTCCAGATCTTAGAATCCTTAAACTCATCTCGCGATAAAACGTTGAAGACAGACCTTCAAATATTCCCATAACACTAGGAACTTACCTTTGTACGAAATTCCAAATTTAGCGATCTGTTTCCCCCAAGTACACCTTTTCCTTAAGGCGTAGAACTCATCCCACTTGTCTTCGCGTTGAATACGTTGAAAATATACTAAGCCCAGTTCGGTTAGCGCGTACAGCCGTTGGAAGTCGAATTTATGTCTAGAAATCAAATGAGCAATTTTCGATGATTGTGTAGGATAAAAATTTGAGCGATATCGATAAAATTACTTTTTTATAGACTCCAACATCCATTGGAGGGCTCGCTCGGCCGGGAAATCATACAAAAGAGCGGATCCGAATTGCGTGTCCAAATTTCGGGATACTATCAATTTCTGTAGTAATTTCTGCATACAGGTATTGGCGAGCGCGTTCGTTTCAGTGACCAACTCGTTATCGCTCTATAAAAAACGAATAAAACGTACAAATTCGAGTTGCCCGTAGAAGGATTTCGTTAGTAACACTTACTATTTCTTTTTCCGCGATCATATTGGCATGCAGTCCTTTGCAATGCATCGATACGATCAAACGAAAGGCAACGCTTTCGTTTTCTTCGGCGACAATATTCTTTAATACTTCTATTAGGTCGAATTCTTCTCTAATCTTCTACCAAAATTGAATACAAACGTAAACCACCTCGGAGATTTCAATTTCATCGAGGGCGAGGTCAATTAACTTACCGTTATTGCATTCAAATCTTCCTCGGATATATAATCACCCACTGAATTTGGATCAACGACATCTAGAAGAAATAATTGGATTTGGAAACATGAATCATTATAAGAAAAAGACATTATAATAATGATCAACTTACATAAATAAAGACAGTAGGCCTTCAATAATTTGACTAGTTTTGTCGTGCTTATACTACCGGCGCAGGAAAGCGCAATTTCTCGGTTGCTCAACGTTGCTGAGGATTCCAATAGCGGACTACTTCTCATCAGTTGAAACCATCGCTCGAACTCGATACCTCTTCGAATACTCCCTAGATGGACAGTTGAAAGTGATCAATTGATCATTAAGATTGCGAGAAGAAGGGAGGATTCCCAAACAACAAAAAACGCAGTGTGAGCCTGGGACTTGTTGCATACAAATCGGTCGCCGAAATTACCCGATACTAAGGTGCGCACATATTAATGAGCATTATTAGAGGAATTTATCCGTGGATCCGCGAGTTATAAATTAAGGAAGAGAAAAAGGTACTAGGCACCACTGTTTATGTACTTGTATTGTGATATAAACTCTATTTGTCGACCTAAGAATTAAAGAATACTGTTTTAAAATTATTATCAATTAATGTTATAGTAATATCTCTTGCTAATATTGGTAATGATAAAATTGAAGTAATTATTGCTCAACAATACAAATTTAAACTGATTAAATTTGAATTTAATGATTTTAAATAAATTATTGTTGAAATAAAATTTATTGATCTTAAAATTGAATGAAAATATATGATTGAGTAAATATATTGAAGATTCAATTGATTATTAATTGTATTGAAATTGGTATAATTGAAAAAATTAAACTATTGGATACAATTAAATTGATAAAAATTTGATTTTTATGAAAGTGAGTGTGAACTTGTTTCTGGATTTAATTTAGAATTAGATCAATTAAATTTATAACTTTATTTGTGATAGAATATTGAGATGTCATTTTTTTTTATATCAATTTAACAATATTTTGATATTTAAAAAAAAAATTTAGAATTTCATAATTTAATGTTCTTGCTAATATTTTTATGAATTTGAAATTTATTATTCGGTTCTGTTATGATTTATAATTTCATGTTCAACCAATACAAAAAACGTATCCTAATTAATAATAAAATTAATAGTTTACTAGACAATTTAAATTCCAAATTTAAATTAAAATAACATGAATTTTCCAACAAAAAATTTCAAAAAATAATATTTGATTCAATTTCAAAGCGCTTTATCAACGTGTAAGAAACATTGTATAACTAATCACTTGAAAAAATTATTTTAATAAGGCTCCTTGTATCATGATTAGCTTTAAACAAGTATGTATGATAGGAAGAGGACTAGGGAGATTTTCGACCTCCGAGTTATATATGATGGGAAAGGACTTGAAAAATTGTTGACCTCCGAGGTTTACCAATCCACTGGAATCTCCCCTTCCCCAAATACAACAAGTTCCCTCCTGTTGAAAATTATTATTTTCTTAATAATAATTATTAATTAATATTCAAATATAAAAACTAATTAATAAAATTAAAATGAGATAAAATAGGTATTCCATTTTCATTAAGTGAAAAATAATATTCAATTTATTGAATCTGTTGAAATATAGTTGTTGAATTGAACAATTCAATGTTATTATAATTCGAATTTAGAATTCAAATTATTAAATAATAATAAATTGAATTATTCATTTTGATTTTTTAAATAAATTTTCTTTATTGAATTAATATTTATTTAAATAATTTTATAAATAAATTTTTATTAATTTAAATATCAATGTTTATAAAATCAATTATTAATTCAAATTTTCATAAAATCTTGATACAAAAAGAAAGATATTTATATTTTATATATTTGAAAAAAAAAAATCAATTTTTGTTTTATTTATAATTTTTTTCATGTCACATTTTCAATAAAATTTATATTTATTTTCAATTATTTTTTAATAATTTTTTTTTCAATTGATTTTTATAAATTTTTGAAATCCAAGTGTTTATTATTTCCATATTTTCAATTGTTTTTTTCAAAGCGCTTTATTTACATATTTTTTTGACAATATTATATTCATGGTACATTTTGCACAGATACTGGCCCCCTGTGCCCTTAGTAGCGCGAGCGGGGGAGGATTCTTATTATTTAGGTATTTAATAAATAATGTAATAAAAATTAAGAAAAAAAAAAAAAAAAAAAAAAAAAAGAGAAAAGAGAAAAGAAAGAAGAGCCTTAGGGGCAATTTAGGGCCGAGAAGAAGAAGAAGGAGAATTTGGTAATCAGCCAAAAAGAAGGAAGGAGAGGAAAGAAGAGAGAAAAAGAAAAACAGGGAAAAACTAAAAAGAAGAAAAAAAAAAAAAAGACAAACAGGTTGAAACAACAAAATACCTATTATTAAAATACTATTAACAAATGGGTGAACACTTACTCCCGTCGCCATTAGTCAATATATTTTATGTATTTCATTTTTTGTTTTTTATTTTCTATTTTCCCCCTCCAGAGATTCATATTTTTAAAAATATATTTTTTAATTTTCTTTTAAGTACTGATATCTTCTTCTCGCTCCTGACCTAATGAAATTATATCTTAAAATTAAATCAATATTGAAATTATTTTATAAATTTTATAATTAAATCATAATCATGATAATTTATTTTAAAAAATCATTAAGTCAAGTTGATAATTTAAATAATAAAATTATATGAAATCTTCAAAGTTTTATAAAATGATATTAAAAATATTTAAAATTTTTTATGTAAAATGATAAGATTGAATTGAATTGATGGGAGATTGCAAAAAATTTTAATAAAAATATCTTGATACAAAAAGAAAAAAATTCATGTTTTATACAATTGAAAAAAAAAAAAATATATATCAATCTTTGTTTCATTTATAATTTTTTTTATGTCACCTTTTCAATTAAATTTATATTTATTTTCAATTATTTTTCAATAATTTTTTTTTTCAATTTATTTTTATAAATTTTTGAAACCCAAGTGTTTATTATTTTATTAATAAAATTAGAATTATTATGAATACTTTTAAATTAAATTAGTTGAAATTAATTTTATAAATTTTATAATCAAATTATAATCATAATAATTTATTTTAAAAAATTATCAAGTCAAGTTAATAATTTAAATATTCAAAATTTTGAAAATATTTTAATCAAATAATTTTAAAAATATTTAAAATTTTTTATGTAAAATGATGAGATTAATTCAATTTTGTTATGGGCCTAATAAAGTTTTATTTATTGGTTTATTACAATTTGTGTTAGATATAATTAAATTATTATTCAATTTTTATATGATTAATTAAAACAAGTTTTTTTTTTTTTTTTTATAAATTGAATGTAAAATGATACGACTGATTCAATTTCGATAATTATAATGTTAATTAATTAATTTAGAATAAATCCGTTATTTGGTATCATTTAGGTGATAATTTTAAATTTATTTTGAAAAATTTTTATAATTAGGATGTTGGGCTTCAAAACGTCGCGTCGTCATTTCAGTTTTATCGAAAGTAATAATAGTGGTGCCTAGGGCCTGTTTCTCTTCTTAATTAATTAGCATTATGCTTACAATATTGAGACTAGTCTTAGACATACGTACTCAAAGGGCAAGAATCGAGAGCTTGAACAATCAATTGTTGCATAAATCCGGGAATCTCATCTCCGAGTGCACAGTCGACGTTTCGCATAAAATGTGCCAGAACATACGAGGACAAATCGATAATTTGCTTCGATACATCCGGCGAGAACATTTCTTCATTCAGCAGTAGTCTGAAATCCATTCATCGTCTTTTTTACCGGCGCGATAAAATATAATCAATTCACTTCCAGATTCATCTACTCACCTGATCATAAACACGACTATTTGAAGCTGATTGTCGGTCAGGGCCAAATGCGTGAACTGAAGACTGACTTTCCCCGTAGAATATTCCAGGCAATTACCCAATTCTTTTAACTTGATTTTCAATTTTTTAAGGTTCTTCGGATCCCGTTTTACATCTGCGCATCAATATAATATTCTCACTAAGGCGTGGTAGGGTAAATTTACTAAAATGTATTTCACAAGCTCACCTTCAAGAAGCGCATCTAGGCAACGTTTCATAAGTTCCTCTTTTTCTTTCGGCTTTGTAAAGTTACTGTTCATAATATCTACGGTGAAATTTTTCTAGAAGGAAAGGAGGAGGAATGTTTTTAAACATAGATTAATGTAATCATAAATCAATATACCTGAAGGATGCTGTACGTACTTTCAAGTAATAGACATTTTTCAATTGTTTGCACACATTTTCCGATATCAGAGGAGATGAATTGGTCGTTTTGCAAGTTCGCGTTAATTTATTATAAGCGATGTCGATTACGTTGATATATTTTTCCAATTTCGATAAGAATATCGGCATACTGCTCAAGGAGTGCGTTCTCAAGATGACACTTTCGCAACAGGCGATCGTGATGTTTGGTTTTAAATTATTGTCTTCGAGAAAGGCTGAAACTTCCTCGATGTCCCTGAAAATTTGAGAAAGGGCTTAGGAACACAATTCTCATCACCAAGATTTTTTTGTTTCTTTCAGTCTACTTACTCTTCTTCGATCAGTTTCTGAATCCACAGTTTGTAAACCTCGATACATAATTTCGAATCCAAAGTCTCCGCGATTTGTAGAGCATCTTCTAACATGGTATCGCGTTTTTGAGAGAAAATGTACAGAACAACTTTTCGAAACTGTAAGATGAATATTTTAGAATTGAAAAGTCGTACAACTTATTTACAGACAGGGAAATACAATATATTTTGGATCAATCCACATGAATAAAAAACTCGATGCAGTCTGATTGACCAAGCAAACTCGTCGTGCCAGATGAACACCACGGGGTAGGATCCATGATGTGGGATTGTAAGCGGCCTGGGGGAATTTTATGATTTGGATCAAGTAAATGAAGCTTGAGTTTTTAATCTGACGATATAATCGAACTACGGATGAAAAGAATGAGAAGGGTCGACTTTGCGGGACGTTGACATTTCATTTCGCTTCAAATATACGACCAAAATATGTCCGGCTGCAGACGTGGTATTAAACAAAAAGACCCTTCTTCACATCTTTAAACCTAAAGAAAGTTCGCTTCTTGGTTGCCTATTTCCTTGTGATCAAAAAATTCCCTCCGGGTAAATGGTTGCTACTTGATTTTGGGTCCGACAACACTCAGCATCGGAAACGGTGAGCCAAACTTTACAAGGCAAACATGATATTTATACTTAGAAGGAAGTGGATTGCGGTGCTCTTGAAATTCACCGATTCTAGTCACTCTGCTCAAGGATGAGGCCTCCAGAATCAGTCTGAATCTCATGAATTTTTAAGAATTAAAATGAATTAATTTTAAATGTAGACATACTCACGTTGGGTTGAATTATTTTTATGTCTTTGTAATCGTACTTCTTGAGAATAAGTTTACAATTGATCATTCTTTTTTGTTCTGAAATTAATCTACTCGTCGGATTATCGTGTTTCAAACTATCGTCGCAAATACGGGTGATGGTGGCACTCCACGGCACTGGTGAGCATTTCAATACTGTCAAAACTGCGTTGAGTTTTTCCTAGAACGTTAATCAAACACATTAGAATGAAAGCTAGAGTTTTGGTATTACCGGGTTCATCTCGAGCCGCCTTCCATTGCCAGGTACATTGTTCCATTTCAACACAGCTTTCAGGTCTACAAGCTAAGAAATTTAGTCAATTGGGTTCGAGGGCGCTATGTCAGGGGAGGATCATTGAGCTCACCACAGGAGGAATTCGCGTTTCAGGCAATGATGGCACACACTAATAATTGCTCAGCCTGTAACGTTATCGGGGTAGTCACTACACAATTTCCCTCTCTATCTTCTGTACTAATCTAGTAGGCTTAGACTAAGAGTCAGGCTAACAGATGTAGAGGTCTGCCTACAACTCTAGAATGATAGGAGTTCAAGTTAAAATGGATTCAGTAAAATTGCTTAATATCCCTCTAACTGCACGAAATAAGTGAATAGAAACATTTTGGGGGCCAAAAGCGAATTATGACGAAAAATGTGGAGCTAGGTGTCCGGAAAAAACATATTAAAAATCCCCCCCTCCCCTCTAGAAGCTGGGCTAACCGTTCTGTGGCACGTTTTAGCGCCCCAAAATCGATTTCTTGCGAATATCTCGAAAAGTTTGAGTCCTAGGAGAAAATGTTTCAAACAAAAAATGTTTCTTGTAAAATTTCCAATCAAATGGTGTACTTGAAGTTGGGTATAGGTCAAACCGTTGGCCTACAATCGTCCTTGAAAGTAACCACATAATGAAAATCTAATAAAATACTAACAGAATTTTGCAAATATCATAAAATTTTGAACTAGATCTCTTATGCAATGTTCCACGGGGTGGAATAGTTTCAACCTCAAAGTAGGGGTGACCCACAAGGGGTGTGCCCCATCCCTCCAAAAAATTACAATTCAAAAGAGAAAAATTGCTGAAAAAATTGAAGTTAAGTTTCATATGAATTCCTCTCCCAAAATTTTTCCTCAGATTCACTCTCCTAAAGAAGCATGACGGACGTTCTGAGTGAACCCTTGTGTTTAGTGGGTTCCTAATTCTAAACTTCCTTGCCCGAGGGTGTAGATGAGGACCACCAGCATCCTAATGACCGGGATGCTCAAGTTTCTTCAGGTGAACCTCAAGCACTGCAAACTTGCGCAGAGCCTTCTCTGGCAGTTTGTGGCTGAGAAGGGGACGCACATTGCCATTGCCAGCGAAAATTACAACGTTGCAGGAGTTCAAGGATGGTACACAGAACGTACTAACTTAGCGGCCATTGGTGTTTGGCCAGGGTGTCCAATTGCTCCGGGAGAGGTTGAAAGCGGGGAGGGGTATGCTGCTGTGAAGATGGCCGACATGATTGTCTACAGTTGCTACTTCTCTCCAAATCGCCCATTCCCGGAGTTTGAAGACTTCTTAAGCAAGCTGGAAGAAAGCTTGTCCAGGAGGCTAGGTGATAAGTTCACTGTGGCAGGCGATTTCAATGCCTGGTCAGAGGAATGGCGTTCTGGCCGAACTGACATACGTGGGTATGCCTTGGGGGAGTGGATTGTCTACAATCGACTGGAAACGGTCAACGTAGGCAACACTCCTACCCGAGTTCACCAATGATACGCGTCCATCATTGATGTCACCTTTGCTTCAGAGAGCCTAGCCCGAAGAATGGAGGGCTGGGCAGTACCGGACAAGGAGCTTTCTAGGAGCGTTCATCGGTATATCAACTTCTCCATCAACCGGGAAGTTGAGGTCGCTGCTCCACAAAAGCTGGTAAGAAAATGGGCAGTTAGGAAGTCGAATAGCGACCATCTAAAGGCTAGCTACCCTGCTCCTACATGGTACCAAGGAGGAGAACAAGAAGAGAACGCGGAGATGGCAGCAGAGAGAATGATGAAGACTGTCACCAAAGCATGTGATACAGCCATGCCCAGGCAAGGTCCACCAAAGAAGTGGAGAGCCGTTTACTGGTGGATCAACCAGATTGCCGAGCTAAGAAAAGTATGCAACCTTCAGTGCCGGATATACGAGCGTAGTAGAGGTCGCGAAGGGTCGCGGGCGGTGGCACCTGAATACCAGCTGGCTCGCAAAAGGCTGAAGAAGGCCATCAAAGATAGCAAGAGTGCTGCATGGCAAGAGCTATGTGAGATGGCAGACGACGACCCGTTTGGAAAGCCTTATAAGGTAGTGCTGAAGAAGCTAAAGAGTATCTCTTGTGGGTCAAATCATTGACGGCTTGTTCCCACAGCACCCACCACCAATGGTAATGCTACCAATAGTAGAAGAGGATGGTATATCCCTCCTAGGTACCGAGGAGGTGGATGCAGCAGTCAATAGACTGCGGGGTAAGTATTAGAAGGCTCCAGGCCCGGATGAGATTCGAAATCCAGTCTGGAGCGCCATACACTCAATTGACCCGGCACTGCTTGTTGATACATTCAGTGCGGCAGTTGTTGGGGGACTGTTACCTGTGCGATGGAAAAAAGCCAGGCTAGCGCTGATTGATAAGTAGGATAAACCACCTAACGCCATGCTCTCATCGTCCGCTCTGTCTCCTAGACCGCCAGAATGGTAGTTGCCATGGACACGAACCTGGTATCATTCCAAGGTCTTCCTGTTTGTTGTACACTCACCAAACCGTTCACTTTATTCATACAGGGTGCCTGTCATGCTTCTTTAAAAAGAGTGAATCTGAGGAAAAATTTAGGGAGAGGAATTCATATTTCTTTTCAATGAAGCTTAGCTTCAATTTTTTGAGCAATTTTTCTCTTTTGAATTGTAATTTTTTTGGGGGAGGGGCACACTCCTTGTAGGTCACCCCTACTTTGAGGGTTGAACCAATTTAACCCCGTGGAATATTGCACAAGAGATCTAGTTCAAAATTTTATATTTGTAAAATTCTGTTAGTATCAACATGTTTCATGTCTTTTCTCTACCCCCTAAATCTCGAAAATGCGTCCGGGCGTCCGGCCATGACCTTGGGACTTGGAAAATTTTCAACGTCGAACCTCAGCCCTACCCCTGATTCCACTAGTTTTATACTAGCTTTATACTAGGATCATACTAGTCTTGAACTAGACATGCTTTGTACTAGGTTTAGGAATCCTGTATACCGTATCAAAGCAATTAGGCCCCCTTCTTGGTCTAGTATAAGTCTACTTTAGGGTATTTTAGTAAGAGCCATTATGAGGCTATTAGCTTGTGCCGTCATAGTTTGGTGACGTCATAAGTCGTCAATCCTGGTCCGCTTACAACATAAAGAGCAAACTTCTCCAAAGTTCGAGCCTCCCTTTCACAGTAGTTCTAGCCTAGCCTAAGCGAGTGAGCCCCTCTGTCTCATCAGCCTGAAATATACTAAATTAGTCTAAAATACTCTGAAGTAGACTTATACTAGACCAAGAAAGGAATTGACCAAAAGCTATCAGCCTAGAGCAGACTTATGCAGTGAGCCCTCCAAAAGCCATTAGCCAAAAATATTCTCAAGTAGGCTTATCTTTTTTTTTGGTCAAACTGTATGCCAAGAAGTTTGCCATGGTTACGGGATGGAATTTGGAAGTTTTGTAAAATTAGGGGAGGGATGGAAGGGATAGGGTTTCTTTTTTTGAAAATATGGGAGCAGGTTTTTGAGGAAGAAACCCTGAATCCGGGGTTTGAAGTCCATGTGGTGATTGAGTTGAGGATTTCCTGAAGGATTTTATGAGCTCTTTGGGGGTTGGCGGAGGAAATAGAGATGTTGAAGTCGTCGGCGAAGAGGCGGTGGGTGAGAGGGAGTTTGACGAATGTAGTTATATCATTAATTGCTAATAGGAATAATGAGTGATGAAACACTAAAGACTTCACCTTGACGGGCTCCATTGTGAACTGCGGGGGGGGGGGGTTATGTTATGGATTCTTACTAAGAGGGTTCTGTCGACTGTCGTCTAGGAAGGTATTCAGTATAATTAGGAGGTGACCTTGGAGGCTAATTTCGTGGCATTTAGTGGAGATTTTGAAATCATCTTCATTCTTCACTGCTTTTCTTCTGAAGACAACCAAAACTCAAACTTCTGACAAAGGCCTATTCTTTAAGTTTTATTAGATTTTTGTTATTTAGTTATTTTCAAGGACGATTGTAGGCCAATGGTTTGACCTATACCCAACTTCAAGTACACCATTTGATTGGAAATTTTACGATAAACATTTTTTGTTTGAAACATTTTCTCCTACGACTCAAACTTTTCGAGATATTCGCAAGAAATCGATGTTTGGGCGCTAAAACGTACCACAGAACGGTTAGCACAGCTTCTGGAGGGAGGTGATTTTTAATATGTTCTTTCGGACACCTAGCCCTACAATTTTCGTCATAATTCGCTTTTGGCCCCCAAAATGTTTCTATTCGTCATTTATCGCCTGTACTACTCAAAAATTAGAAGAAATCGTATCGAGTCTATTTCGAGAGAACAAATTTCCGAAATACCTGAAGTGCCACGATGTGGTTCAGCATAATGTCCACACGTGTCTCCCACGGAGCTTCTTCCCAGTACCACCAATTAACGGACGTTTCGACCAAATTCTGAAAATATCGTTATTCATCAGGGAAAACTAATTCCAGCTGGTCGCTCTATTGAAAAATTGAAGTTACAGCCAATTTACTTGAATATATTCGGAAATGATGATATCCGCGTTTTTATTCTCTTGCGATAATAACGTTTTGAAGAATCCTAACAGGAACGAATTCAATTCTTCTACGGGCACTAGGTCTAATATATTGGAAATTACTTCGCGTCGGTTTTCCTAAAAAAAAAAAAAAAAAAATTAACTCCTCGGTACAAATAAATTTAGATAAGAAAAATCTGACATAGGCCGATTTCGTTATTTTCTTGACGAAAAGACGAATATCGATTTATCAGAGCAAACTTCAAAAGAATGATAACGCGGTCAAGGGGGAGGGGGGAGGGAATCACAAGTGTGATTTTAAATACTATTCTCAATTTTATCTACCTCCTTCAGAAACTTACAAATCATGATTTACAAAAATTCTTTCATCTTCAAAAAAAATCTTTCAACCGCTTCCCTAATTTTTGACTGGAACAAAAATTCACATAAATACTCTGGTGTAAAAACTTGTACAATTCTGGAATGAATTACATCTTTCAGGATACGGCACATAATTATAATTTTTCTGCGATTTTTGTAATTGATTAATGATAGGCCTAATTGTACAATTCTATTTATCGAAAAAATGCATCAAGCAGATTGTTTTTCAAGTTCCAAGGATAAGTCACTGATTTTCGCCAAATATCTGATCATTTCATCTCACTTAGATTGGCATCATATTTTCTTTCCGCAATACACGTACCTGAGTATATTCCGCAATGCTAATATTAATATCGTGCTCCTTTTTCATAATAGCAATTTCGCTTAAAATTCGCACGTGAAGCAGAAGGTCTTTAATTGGTGATTGTTTCGAGTATTCGCACTCGACGATATCGTCTTCTCGAATGATCGTTAATACTTGTTTCAAAAATTCTATACTCGTTTCGATCCAATTCGGCTCGCCCAACAGTTCCATAATACTTCAGCAACGAGAAAATAATTCAAAATGTAAGAATTTGCATGAAATGATCTCGAATTCGTCGTTCTGTGACTTACTTGACTTTGTCTTTGCACCAATTAATCAAATTCGTGATAATTTCTGAATACTTCGAGAACGCGATCGGCAAAAATATTTTCAATAAATCGAGAATCTCCGAAGACGGCACCGAATTTGGAATCCCGCGGAAAAACGAAGTAACTTGATCGAGAGTCAGTTGATGGCGAATCGACGGAATATGGCGACACCAGATCAAGGTGACTTCTTTCAGTTTTCCCTGAAGTTAGGCGCGAACATTAGAGCGCTGATCGAAAGAGAATAATATTTACAAAGCACAAATTCGTGCTTACCTGTTTTAAATATTTTTGACATTCTTCGATCAGATTGGCCTTGGAAAATGGTAACCAATCGTCGACACTGAAACACTTCTCAGAAACCAAATAGAAAGTATTCAATTTAAATAAGGTGTCCCTGATTTCTTTATAAAGTTGTTGAAGTTTCTCACGATTTTGGCACTCCTGTAAAGATGAATAATCTTTGCTACTATTCAATAATGTATCGAAGTATAGACGTAGAATATATACTTACTTCAGTCAAGAGACTAGTTTTTATTCTGCCCTCAGCGTATTTAAGAACATCGACCATTAATTTAAAATCCGACGACAAAGCATTTAAGGAACACTTTGCGATAAATTCTGTATCCTAGATGCGAGGAGAAAAATAAAAAGTTTATAAAACAAGACAACCTGAAAACGTTCTCAGATTTTGAAAAATCCCTCTCCCGTCTGTCTGAATGGAAACCCTACTCCCGTGAAATTTGTTTCACGGAATAATGAACTCTTGAATTTATGAGCTAGGGAGAGGCTGAGAAATTTTTCTCAAATTTAATGTGATTTTTGAATTTTTGTTAGCTCAAAAGAGGAGGGTATTTAACGTACATCTACTTTTTGAAGAAGCTCTTTGAATAGAGCGCCCGTTTTCTCGATGGAAACATCATTCGTGGCCCATGGTTGGATATCATTCGATAATTTTTGCAAGTGAGCTTTATATACGGATGTCACACTCAAATTGAATCGTCGAGCAAACTGTTCGGCTTCATCGAATTTTCCACGCCTCAGAATACGTTCTAATCTGAAAACAGAATAGAAGTTTGAAATGAATACAAGTAAATACACCCAAGTTTAAAAATAAAATGAGGATTCTTGCTGGGCAGAGGCAAGGATAAGTTTTTCCAGAAAATAATTTTGAATAATTTAAGATACCAAGAAACGCTGACTTCGAAAAGTTCCAATTAGTTTATTAACCTCATTTTTTCCTCTAATTCCGAAAATAAGGTTCAAAAGATATTCCTTCTTTTTTCTTTCTCTCCTCTATATCAAGTCTCTTTCTTAGCCTAAGCCAACCATTTTGCTCAAATATTCACCTGTATTCTGGCTGCGTCTCGCTGATCATCTTCAAATGAACGCTCTCAATGTTACGAGCATCATTACCGGTGGCTAGGGCCTCCAGATAGATCAAATCGTCCAAGGATGATTGATTTTCAGCTAAATGAGTGTTGGCATTCACGTCCATTTGGAATTTCACTTGAAGCCCTGAAAAAGAAAGCACATTCGTTCAACAATGCCAAAATTATGAATAATATTCTTCGATACGAAAACCTACCTGGCATTTCAATTAGTTGTAGTTTTGCGGGAGACTCGTTCGTCAACACCAGAAAGCTACTCAGTTCTTCCTGTAAATTTTCGCAGCTAACCCATTGAATATTTTTCAAATGGCACAACGCAACCATAGTATACGGGCAGATACTAAGGACGGTTCCTTTGTCCGTCAACCCATAAATTAAACTGCAACAATTGTACATAATAAAATTTAGTCTCATAACCAAGGCCCAAAACTTCTCTCTTCAAACCTTCACCTTTCATTTTTCGGAATCTGTAATCGTTGGATCCGATAATTTCCTTCTTCGAATTCGATTTCTGATTTATATTTAAATTTTAAATCCGCGGACCACGATTGTAATTCTTGACCTTTTCGAGTTCCGACAAGTAATAGCATTTTGGTAGTATTATTCTTCTCGAATTCAACCGAATGAAGAATCTGTTCCGAATTTAGCATTGTGATTATCGACTACTTATTGAGAAGTACGCATACTCGATAAGCTAAAGATACAAACGTTTTTAGATCCGTGTTCGCCATCGTTAATGGAAATGTAATCAAGTTTTATGTTTTCAATGACATCGTTGATGTTCTCCTTTAAATCACTTAAATACGCTCGAGCTAGTTCAATAATATTGATGTTCTTCAATCTATAAACGAAAAATTGAAACGTAATCAGAGGAACAACTGAAGTACATGAGTTTTACAGAATTTATAACTCACGTATAAATATTTCCGCTGTAAGCTGTTAATATCAGTTCGCAAAAATCACCGAAATCGTGCAAAAATAATCCTGTAAACGTTCTTGGACCTTCTGGATTCGCATTACATACGTTCCTAAAAAAAAGAAGGATTGCAGAACAGAAGAACAGAATCGATACACACCTGAAAAATTAAACCTACTTGAGAAAGATAGGATTTTCGCTTATATGCAACAAGAGACAAAAAACATCGCCATTTTTTAGGGCGATAATAAGCAACGATCCGTCTGGTTTGATGGCGCACGAATCTATGGCGGCTTCGAAAGAAAATTTCATTTTGATCTCCGCAGCATCGTTTCCTAAAACAATCACTGTTTCATGTGCAGTGATAACGATACCAGGGTTGGAACCGTAATATTTCATGCAGTGAAATCGAGGAACTTCTTGAGGACTGCCCTCAGTTTGATTCTGAAATTCAAAGAATCCTTTTCAAGACCAGAGTCTACATGCGTGGGAGTAGAGATTTCGTATTACTGCAATATCTTACTGTCGTCTTCTCCTCCTTAGTAATGGTGGCTAATGTGCTGGTCTCGTACACTGATTTACCGAACGCAGCCATCTGTCGCGTTCCAAAATTGACAGTTTCATCTTCGGCATCAAAACCGAGCTGAACTTTCTTCCACATGATGACGGGTTAAAGGTACCTACTCGAACTAAAATACGAATAAAATAATTTATAATATAAAAAAACTTCAATTTGACGCCTTCAAATGTGGAACACAAGTATCAAACAAGGACGACGAGAACAGACAACGAATGTTTTTTTCTGTTCATTTTTCTCATTCATTATGGTGACATCAAGTTAATTCACGAAATTCTCTAAACGTAAAATCTAATCTAATCACACAGTAAGTACTTGTAGAAGCTCGAATTCTGCAGCATAGTGATCAAGAGACGTAGTGGCGGGAAAAAAGTTAAAACGAAAGAAAAATAATGATAATATTTTATTTTTAGGCTTCCAAGCTCAGCGTATTGCATATGCCAGCGGATTCGGGCCGGTCATCTTCCGAGGTTGCTACCAGGAGCGCTACAATCGTAAAAATTGAAAATGGATTGCCTCACTTGTGCCTCACTGCCTGACAGCCTGAGTTCTAAATGGATCTTCCTGATTTTTTGATATGTTTTTCAGGAAGGTTCAATTAGAGGCGGTACAGAAGCATACCGGTAATTGAAAACTTTTCTTTTATACACTTTTTAATTTTTATTCCTTCTTGAAATCATTCAAAATTTGTCCATTTTCTGATGTACAATTCTTCCGGAGCAAACGTTTGGATTTTTATAGCTCAGCGCTTCCAAAATAGTGGTCCGCGAAGCTCCAGGAGACCGCTTACATCTGCGTCAAGGGGTGCCCCAAAGTTTGAAAGCGAGAAATTTAAAACCACGGTATAATATAAAGGTATGGACACAAACGTATACTCGCCTATACTCACCGTGTACGCATCTGTCCCACAAAATGTGGCAGTTGATGACATTTCCGCCAGGATCGCTGCCACTTATAGACCGTTTTTTTGTGACGTCACATACTCCACATCTGTTTACTCCAACGTACCCTACAGCCCGTCAAAATCGTCAATCTTACCCTAAATTACCAACTTGGTTTGTAAACAAAAAAAAACTCCATAAGAAATACACAGGAGCGTTTTGAACGCGGCCGACGTTTTCTGAGGATGTAATCCCCCTTACAAAATGGATAGCGGGTTCCCCGCTAAAAATACAGAAAATTTCTTTTAGCGGGGAACCCGCTATTCATTTTTTTAAGGGGATTACATCCTCAGAAAGCGTCCTCGTCCGGGAGTTTCTGTGAACTGCATGACGTGACGTGACATGTGGCGCTTTATGACGTCATCGATGACTTTGACCCACTTCAGGGACTTGGAAAAATCTCAAATTCCAGTCAGTATGCTTTATGACGTCATCAATGATCTTGACCTTTACTTGAAGGACTTGGACAAATTTCAATTTCCAGCCAGGATTCTTCATGAAATCATCAATGACCTTGACCTCGACCTTGACCTACTTCGGGGACTTGGAAAAATTTCTATTTCCAGCCTTCATTATATCGGGCCTAGCATGCAGTATACTGAGAAGAGTCCAGCTAACTCATTTTCTGAGGCGGCATTCTCGCGGCAACGTGATTGTGAGCGCAGGAGGTTGCGGGTTCCCCGCTGCCATTGCAAACTTGCAAAGGCCTCAATTTTTTTTTATATGTTTTGGCACGGCATTCCTTATAGCCAAAACATCAAGCTCTTTTCTTGGTATGATGGTCAGTTGATTTGTAAGATTTGGTTGGTGTTGTACCATATCAGGCATTCCATTCTACCGGTCCCAGCTCTCAAAAGTAGAGAGAAATCACCGGACAATGAATTTACTCTACCCGGATTATCCACAAATAGCGGAGACACCTCTTGCATTTTGACTTCTGAGCCATCAATGAGGAGGACGGGAGAAGCTAAAAAACCGTTGACCTTTCATCTGTATGAGAAGAGGGTGGAATATGGTTCTGGAGGGGGCTGAAGCCTCCAATCCTCTCAAGGTCTTTCGACCCTTGAGTAGTGATTAAAGAATAATTGGACCTTTAAGCTGCATAAAATTAGGGAAAGATTGGAAAAAATTGGAGCAATTGGGTTACTAAGAGGTAAATTCTAACGTGGCTCGAGAGGGCGACTCAATCGATGCGCTCGTTAGCCCCGCCCCCTCCGTGAATTAGTTTGAGCCTACTCCAGAATATTTCGGGCTTGTAGATTTTGGGTACCACATGCGCTTTGCTCGTTCGACCCTTCCTTAGAGGAGCGAGTCCTTGCTCTTCTATGGGTTCAGTTTAGAATAATTTAACCCAAAGCTCTTAGGTAGCTCACTCCAGCCCTCCTTGAGTTAAGGTAAACGCAAACAAATCCAGTTTAGAATAATTTAAGCTAAAAGGTTTTGGGCAGCTCTTTACGTTCGCCCCCTTCTCGGTCTAGTATGAGTCCTTTTTAAACTATTTCAAGCTGATGCTATGAGTTCAAAATACCCTAATTGGAACTAATAGCTGTTGGCTAGCTCATTCACTCCGCTCGGTCGCCTTCTCCTCGGTCTAGTATAAGTCTACTTTGAAATTTCCCAGATCTTACCTTTCAGGAAGCTTACTCGTTCGCTCCTCTCCTTGGTATATAGGGTGCGCCAAAAAGATGTTAACAGTCAACCGGGGAACTCCACGAAATTGTCGCGGAGTCCTCCCGGAGTTTTTCGTACAACTGTTAACATCTTCTTGGCGCACCCTGTATGTAGTGTTGCACTTTAGAATATTTCGATTGATAGCTTTCGGGAAGCTCACTCCTAGTACAAGTCCAGTTTAGAATAATTTGAGCTAATAGGTTTTGAGAAGCTCCTCACGTTCGCCCCTTCCTTAGTCTAGTATGAGTCCACTTTGAACTGTTTCAAGCTGATAGCTTCAAGAGAGCTCTTCTGAATGTATAGTTGTATAGTGAGGGTATTTTGAGCTAATAGCTTTCGGGTAGCTCACTCGCCCCGCACGTCCGCTTCTTCCGTCAATTACTATGAGCCTACTTCAGAATATTAACAGGGAAAATGTTTTGATTTTCCAAATCTCCTCCTATCACCAATAGCTTGAACGCTAAAAATTTCAAAGTCCCCTCCTATCATAATTCATATACATATCCGGATGAGATCGAAAATATTTTCCAATTCCCTCTCCTATTAGTACAAAGCTAAGCTAATGCAAGGTGGGGCTCCAGCCAAGTTTTGGTCCAGTATACTGTATTTCAAGTCCCCTTCCTATCATATGTATAGCTTGGAAGTCGGTGAGTATTTATTAATATAAATAATAATTATATTTAATTTCCAATTAAAAAATGTTATAAAATTAAATTATTAAATTAATATATATTACAAAAAGAAATAAGGTTCTTATTTTTTATTAAATTTTTGAAATTTAAAAATTTTAATAATTTAAATTAAGAAATATTTAAATTTCAATATATTTATTATTTTTATTAATAAATATAATTATTATATTAATTTTAATTATATAAATTTTTATTTTATGGTAATTTTATTTTTTTAAATTAAATTTTAAATTTAAAAAGTTAAATAATATTATTATAGCCTGATCAAAATAGCTCCCTCAAGTAACTAGATATGCAATACTCCATACACCAATTGGTCTAGCCCCTTCAATGAGCAAGATATACAACATTTCAAACACCATAAGACTCATAAAATAGGTTCCTTGCCTCCACTCATTCAACTCCGTTGAAGAACCAAAGAGTTTTCTTCAAGCTCATGGCTTTTGGGTAGCTCACTCGCTCCGCTCGTTTTCCTCCTCCTTGGGTTGGTGAAGGCCGACTTTGAAATACTCCAAGCTAATAACTTTCAGGGAGCTCACTGGCTCCGCTCCTCGATGTAGTATAATTCCAGTTTAAAATATTTAAAACTAATATCTTTCGGGTAGCTCCCCAAGTTCGCCCTCTCCTCCGTCTAGTGTAAGACCAGTTGTACTATTTCAAGCTAATAGCTTTTAGAGAGCCCTCTTTGGTGTGCACTTCCAGTTAGGTTATTTCTAGCTAATAGCTTTTGGGTAGCTCACTCCGTGAGTTAGCTATGGGGCAGATTTCTCAATCACCTGCCAGGTGTGAGTTTCTGCCTAAACCTAGAACAAGCCCCAGTATCCGCCCAATATAATAACTACAGTGAAAGAAGGGAGTGTACTAGCAAATTTCTCAATCACCTTCGGGTATAAAAATTTTTCTCAAAAAATTTTCCAAGTCCAATCATTTTTTTTTTTGGGGGGGGGGGGGAGGGGGAGAGGGTAGGAAACTTGTAATCCAAAACTTAATACCACCTCTGAATTTGTTCTGAAAAGTAGATCGGGTTTCTTGATTTCTGTTATCATCACTACGTAGAAACTAAATCCCAATCTATGTACTCGTTATCACGACCTTGTGAAAATTCCCCTTATGATAGCTGATCGCGTATTTTCAGATCTTGGCCACTAATTGTAACTATGGTCACCTAAGAGATAGTTAAATCACAAGTGAACACGAGACGTACGACCATTAGTTCACTTCTCACCACCCGTATCCACCTCCTTGGAAGTTTAAGCTCTGAAGTCTCAATTTTTCTACGATTCTGCCTATCAGATACAGCCCAATTACCTGATTCCCTCTCCCATAAAAGATAAATTGAAAGTTGAAATTTATCGAAGGCCTTCTCTTATCATACTACAGAGCATGAAGGTGGAAAATTTTCAAAGACCCACGGCCTGTCATTTCTTTCAGACCCCCCCCCCTCCGTCCGTGAAGCAGGTTCCTCGTTGAATAGTACTTCGAAGAAGTTCCAAGTCCATGGGTAAAAATTAGTAAATAGCGGCTTAATTCACCATCCTAACTCTAAGGAGGAGTCGATTGAATTCCAATTTCTCATAATAAGGTGCATAAAGAAGATGAGCACGCTCTGAAATAACCTACAAAGAAAGAAATTAGAGCACAGATTCACGTAGACACGCAGAAAATCATATTATTTTTTCAAGACTGCAGTTTCACCACGAAACTACAGTCTTGAAATGATATAATTTTCTGCGTATCTACTTAAATCTGTGCTCTATTTTCTTTCGTACAATGACGCGCAACGACGACCATAAAATTGTTGATTTCAACTCACAAAGAAGTCACAGAATTTTACATTCGGTATTAGAAAACATTTTCGTCTAAATCAAAATCTTTTTTTTTTATTCAAGCTCATCGAGCAATCTCATCTGGTTTTTCAAAATTCGCGCTATTACCCTAGGGAGCCTCAGCCGTCAACAATTTGATTGTTGCCGTTGCCCAGGACGCACCACGTGGAGGTGGCTCCTATGCGTCCCAAGACACTAAAGACCTAGCCTACACAGAAGACAAAAAAAAATGAATCCCTATACCTAGAAGACTTTGCACAGCCACAACAGTCCACCGCGGCTTAGAGGTTGCGAAGCTTTCCGAATGTGGTGCGCTGTACCTACACCTGAATAAACTACCTTTATAAAAAGACAAGAGAAGGCGCAGACACCCACGATCAGTCCACCACGAATTCTAAAGACTGTTTACGACATTCCGCCTGAGTTACAACCGCAGATGGTCGCCTCCTTGTTGGCGGAGTCAGTAAACTAATACTGCGCCCCACCGCGGCTTATCCGATCGCGAGTGCCTGAATAATCGACCAAGTCCGACAATTGACGCGCGCGGCTAATCCACGGCTCATCGCACTTCTTACACAAGACCTAATGGAGTAGTTACTGTGAGCGTTTAAACATTTATGTCAGCACTACTCAACATTCCGCAACAATGGAATCGGACTGAAGTCACCACATCTTTAGGGATGCTTTCCTTTGATGGAAATGATGAAGCACTTGCCTCAAATGGTGTTTTAGACACTCAGTGTAAAAACTGCATGCTTCGGTAACCATAGTCTCATTTAATTTCATTTGTGATAAACAACAGCTTCCGTTGAAATCTTGAAGTTTTCTGCTACCCGTTGAATTCTTGAAGTTAACTGCCACCTGTGTTTCGGAATGAAACAGCCGCATTCTTTCGATATTGATGTTGAATTGCTTTGATGTGTTTTCCTCGGATCAATCTTTTCCTGAGTCTTTCTCAAAGGAAGCATTAGATTGATTTGAACCAAAAGAAGAGAGGTCAAAATTGACCAATACCAGTTGTCCATACAGGAGTCGTCGACTTACCCACCCATGTTTCAGAGCGTAACGGCTACTCCGGAATGGCGGTCGGTATAATAAGCCCTGAAATAATTTCAGCTGAAAGGAAATACATAATATTACAATTAGGATAGGTATGATTGATGGTAGCACAATATCATCACGCAGGCTATCCGCACTGAGCGCTCAATGTACTTCCTGCAATCCACCTTCAATAGCGTGAATGAAAAAATACACGTCAAAATTTGGAGTTGTCGTGCCACCCGTAATTCAGAATGGAACGGCCGCTACAAAATGACAATCGTTTTGATATTAATTTTGATCTGGAAGAAGAAACATTCATTAGTACCTATCGTGATCGTGTATTCATGTGAGCCAAAAAAAAACGAGGTCGTAATTGACCAATAACCGCGTTGTTCAGGAGTCGTCGACTTAGACACACATGTTTCAGAGTGCAACGGCTACTCCGGAACAACGGTGGTATAATTATACTAGGCCCTAGGAATAATTTTGGCTGAAAGAAAATCGTCACATATTTTAGTTAGAAGAGTGAACAAAAATAAACAGCATATTCCGTCAAAACTTGGAGTTGTTGTGCCATCCATGTTCCAGAATAGAACGACCGCTACAAAACGACGATTGTTTCGATATTAATTTAGATCTAAAAGAGAAAACATAAGCATTTAAATTGTTAGTATCCCAGCATTGTTAGATCAAGCAACACAGAAGACCCATAAGAACCATGCAAATTGGGTTAGTTTCGAAAACCATCATCATGCACACAAACACAAAACGATCGCGATTCACAAAAAACGGAACAGAAAAAAAAACGCGTCCACATTCCACATCCGCGATGACTGTCCTGCAGTACTGCACTGATTCAAAGGAAAAGGCGAATGTTTGAATCACGGTGGTTTGAATGCAAGATGACGTGTGCAAATTTTACCTGTCCTCTCTTGCTCCGAGGTTGATTCACAATTCAGAAGAAAATGGTAGCAATAGGTGTGTTCGCGCGTTAACAGTCTCAGCAGATTCTGTTAAAAGTTGTCTGTATTAGTGCGTGATTACACACCACTACCAGCAACTTTGAACAGAACCTGTTGAAACTGTCAACGCGCAAACACAACTATTGACACTTTCATCACTGCCAGTATACTGACCACTGCTTTTACACACACACATGCACGTCTCTTGTTCATTGAAGTAAGATAGCGAACAAACAACGTACAAACTACAACGAACGTATGAATAACATGAAATTTTCTGGGGGTTTGTAATCGGTTCTGATACAATTTTAAGCAAAAACTTGTCCTCAAATATTAATTTCAAGTTACTAAACTATGCGTTCTCATTTCAATGAGGATTTCAAATGAATTTCTGACGAGATTATGGCAAACTGAAAATTACGATTTTTCCATAAGAATGTACAGTGAGATAAGAACTATCCTATCCATGTCTTTTGATCTTACGTTCAGATTTGAAAAGCAGAAATAAATAAAGGATCGCAGGTATATTTTCAAATACTTGAGAACTTCCTACTTCTGAATATAAGCACGTAATTGCTTATTTATTCCTAATTTTTCAATTTGAACTTATGATCGAAACGTTCCAGTGTATTTCTTATGAGAATCGATATTGTGATAGAACCAAGAACGATACAATCGATCACACTCAAGGGTTTTTGAAGTGTGTTTGCAAGTGTTCGCGCATTGTTGGTAGGGAGTTGGCAATGAGTGACGTCACAAAAAACGGTCTATTACTAAGCATCATACATCGTCTTATGGGAACACGCTGGTTTTTGAAAACTTCTGGAAAATTCAGGAATTAATGTAGAGTGCTGAAACTTTCCACAAAAATCAAATTTTGTGTATTCTATAACGTCCCAAAAAAATTATCTTCCTATTGAGTAGGTAAATTGAGGAAAGCACAAAGTGTTCCAAATTCATTGATATGAGGGTACCTACGGTAATGCAATGACGCTAGTAGGGTACGGAAACGGTAAGTAATAACACGCAGCGACCTATAGCGGAATATGTACAAAGTACCACAAATCATGAGACACAAATTTCGCGTTGTGTCCATACCTTTATATTAGGGCCTATACTGTGTTTAAAACGTAAATTGAATTATAGTAGGGTACAAAAAGGGCCTTAACACAAAAAGTAGTTTTTGATAAAAACGCATTTGAAAGTTTAGATTCATAGAAATGCCATAAGGAAAGACCCAAACGTCATAAAACTTTGAGGGATTGTATAGAAGGATGTCTGATCTACAATTTTACAAAATCATAGAAAATTAGAAGCAAATACTCTAATAACACTAGTCAACAGCCAAAAAATTGCTGGAACGAGAATAGGTGATTCTTGAAGTATTTTTCACGCTAAATTCAATGCCGTTTTCCGTTTTTCGCTAGCAGGTCTAGATTTCCTGTAATCGTTGCAGCAACGTGCCGATTTTTGCAACAAACTGCCGCGCATTGTTGCGGAACGCATCGAGGATAGCAGTATCATACTCTGCAAACTTGCGTTACGTTCGCAACAATGCGCAGCAGTTTGTTGCAAAAATCGGCACGTTGTTGCAACGATTACAGGACATCTAGACCTGCTAGCGAAAAACGGAAAACGGCATTGAATTTAGCGTGAAAAATACTTCAAGAATCACCTATTCTCGTTCCAGCAATTTTTTGGCTGTTGACTAGTGTAATGAACGATAATACTGAAAACTCTCCTCAAATTTGTGGTTGCAAAGCGACTAAAGCGGTAGTGGATGGAACTAACATCACTTGTGAGAGTAGTGACTATGAATTTGTGTATGCTTTTCGCGTGTAGTAGTGACGTTCATTGTTCGACTCAGAGTATTGCAGCTGAAAATTTTAGCTTTGGCTTTTGGCTTGAACTTACAACATTGAACAATATGGCTTTGGCTTTCAGCTTTTGACTTTCTGAAAAATTGAGCTGGTATTTGGCTTAATTTAGCTGATTTTTGGCTGATCAATGTCTTGCAGGATTTTGTGTAAAGGGGGAACAATCAGGAGAATTGGGGCTTTGCTGCACTTGTGGAAGATACCTATTCTCGAGCTTGTGTTCATATTTTTGGTGATTATTCTTTCTCTCTCTGCTAGCACACAAATAAACATGAACTTCCTTTCAGTTCAATCAATTTGTTGACTGAAATAATTTTAGAAGATGAATAAAAAATGAGAAATATTGCTGTAAATCTGTGATTCTTATTTCTGCATTTTTAAGTTTTGCAAAAAATTGGGAAAGCCAAAAAAAGCTGAAAAAATTTGGCCTAGTTCGGCTTTCGGCTTATAGGAAGGTTTCAATAACGCTAGCTTTCAGCTTTGCTCTTATCAGTAAAAATTTGGCTGAATTTAGCTTTCGGCTTTTGGCTTTTGGCTGGCTGCAATACTCTGGTTTGACTACCCAAACAACGCGAGATTTTCACACCCCACGCCGCTGGATGCGCTGCGTTGCGTGACCAAAAGCGCTCAATGTATTTAGATAGGAGTTTCCACTTTTCCAGTATTAAGGACAGAATGTTTCTGAGTTGCTTGTAGAGCGCATTATAGTCAGCGCATTTAAGACCCTTTATGCAATTATTAACTTTTCACGCGTTCTAGTAACTTTTTTGGATCTTGTCAAGGGTAATAATAATGAATGAATGTTCCGCCAGCTGAAGTAATGGGGAAGCGCTGTCAAACCGCCCTCCGTTGGACTCTTCTGTTTCACATATCTGGAAATGGAAAAAATGCTTCGGAAAATGAAGCTTTGAGCAAAAGAGCAACTTTTTTGTGAAGTCTTATGCAGTCATTTCTTACGAGGAATATTCACGCAAGCACGCTCGACCTGCGTTGCGTAATGAAGGGATGGTAAGTTTAAGTCAATATAAGCTGAAGCAGCAGCGGAAGCGGTTTTTTTTTTTAGGCTTCTAAGTCAGCTCATAAGTCAGTCAATGGGTAATCTATTGAGCTCAAAGCCAGCCGAAAGCTATTTTTGATGAGCTGCTTTCAAATTTTTTCGTCGAGCCGTCGCCCCGTCGCTGTTGCATCGGTAATTTTCATTATTATTTTATTATTGCTACTTGAATTATAAGCATTGGCATTGCATAAAACTCAGATTGAGTCACATTTTTGAACTTTGCGGCTAATTCTATACTGAATAGATACCAAACACGCAAAAGAAGCTCAAAGCTAATCGCTTCGCAGCTTATAGCTGATTGCTTCCAGCTGGAAAAAGCTCAGGCTAGGCTGATCAAAAATTTTGTAACTTGAGAATGGGACATGAAGTAAAACGTTTTATCCTTTGTGTCTCTCTCGTTTTTGATTTGAGCTCTAAAGTAAGAGTGTAAAATGGTGAGATTTATTTTACAAAGCAAACCGGTAGAATCCTCGATTTCATCGAGTTTTGACTCTTTGTAAATAATAAAATCTGGAACGAAGAGTGTAGCCCTAATATCTGTAATCCATTGAGAATACAATTCGTTGGGCTCAGAGTGCCAACTGCACCTATCTCTCTGTTGAGCCAACTCCGCCTTTTTGTTGAACTTCTGTGAAAGACCTGCAATTCATTCCTATTGAGCCTACTAAACTTGTGGTCTCGCGCGCTTTAGCCTTCGATTGTTCCTTTTCACTTGGTTGTGATTTGACTAGAACTTCATCTATTCTCTACTCAGGGCTTTGCCCCGGTTCTCACGTTTATAGAACTTTCTGGTTGCTTTCCTTAAACTATCTATGTAATATCGAGTAGGTACCCACTAATCACTCAATGGTGGCCTGTTGGCTACAGGCCTCAGCAATATCATGATTACTACCCAGAGTACCCTCTACTACTACCGTATACAAAAAGATCACCTTCGACACCTGACTCAACCGATAACTCGACTGCCTGACGAGCGGGTATCAATTACCATGGAAGTACGAGTACTACGTCTGGGGCCTTGCTCTTAGTATATTCCTCAAATACTGACGCCTGCCCCTACTCTAAAGTCTATTTCAGAGGTTTGACCTCAAGGGTCCTGGAGTTTACAAAGGGCCGTCACTGAAGAAGCCATGGCTCCAGCTACTGTTTGTCCCGGGCAGTTGATTCTTCAATTTTTTCTATTTCCCTATGATTTTATACTTAGATTTCTTACAGTTGATTTCTAGAGAATGAACATTTGAAAAATCAATATCATTAAAGTGATGCGGAAGCTTTCTTGAATGACGCCCTTGTTTAGATATAAAAGATTTTCACTATATTTGAGATTCTAAATTCAGTCTTGGCATATTACTTAAACATTGAAAAACGTTGATACATAATTTGTAGAAGGTACTCTTTGAAAATCTGATATACCTTCGTAGAATACGTATATCTCATTGAGGAGTCATTTCAAATGAATAAGTTGACAAAAATTGTACGGACGATTCCACGACATAAATATTTCGTTTCAAAAGATAAGAAAACGTTCTTTATTTCAATTTTCATTATTATAAGGTAGAAATTACAAACCGCTAATTTGACTACCTTCGATTCATACTAAGTGAGGTTTGCGAACAATACCGGAGAATAAGATCGCTTGAGTGGGTTTATGCGAAATCGTCACCAAGAAAGGACGATCCACGTGGAACATGATCGGTTCCGGGTTGGAGGGGACGAAGGCAGACATTGGAACCATTTCGATGCCTGTTACTCCTGACGCAATCGTACCTTCTTCATCAACTTCTAATTCGGTTGCGTGTAGCATATCTGTTATTTTTACGGGATTTGACGTCAATTCACTGAGATCAGCCGAGTCGAAAATATCTCTCAGTTTAAGAGCCTCTACGACGGATTTTTTCCAGCTGAACTTCATTTTGGGTAACTTGAGATGGACGAGCGAACGACTGGCAGCTTTTGTATGGAATTTATGTTCGGTTAATTGGTGGAATAGATTTGCCAGAGAGCCGTGATCTCCGTGCTGGGTGTGTTGGAGGTATATGGTCATCTCGTACTCTTTTCCGGCGTAAGGTAGAGACACACTCTCGTAGTGGAAGGTATTGTCGTTCACGTAGTACAAATCAGTCGTTATGCTCATCATCGGTACTACGATTTCCGTGACGCCGGTGTTGAACTTTTCGCTGAAAAGTGAAATTGAAGAATGACTGATGATAAGAACCAAAACTTGCGACACGAGAGTGACCGCACGATTACTAGTTCATCTTAAAATTTTCGCCGGAGTGCCTCACACTTACTGGGGTTGAAACGAAACTAGAGTCGAGGACCATTTAAGGGACCAACATCCAAATGTTAAAGTTAAAATTTCTTGAAGCAGAGAGTTTTTCTAACAGACTCACAGCACATACTATTTGCTACTCGCACGAGTGTCGGGAAACTTTTGGAAGATTGACCATTACCAGGCAACTCCAAGGTCGACATTTTTATAAATTTGGAAAATATGTCAACTCTAAACAAACCTCCTTAGAGACACACGGAGATAGGGAGTAAAGTATACACATGATACAAACATTATGAATGTGGGGTTAGCAAATTATTGACTTCACATCCTGTATACTCCTCATGGAATTCGGAAAGAATGCTTCACCTTCATCAATCTGTTATAAAGGCTTGCGATCTTTTATTGAATTATGTTCATTCTTCGAATACATTGGCGACTATTCAAACAATTTTATGCTTTTGCATTCGCTGAGTGAAACAGACAGTTTTTAAGTGGAGTGGAATGGGAATTCAAACTAAACTTATAAATCACCCCCTCCTCCGACAGTAGGAAGCTTTATCATTGCATAACGTATGAATATAGATAATGAACACGTTATGCTTATTCAAACTTACTCGTGAGTATTGTGACCATCGAATCTTTTAGACCACTTGGCATTGAAATATAAAGCGCTGGTAAGTACTGTCACAGTTGCGGTATCCAGTGGGCTGCTATAGAAGTGGGGAATGCGGTTATGCGTGGCTGTAGCAATAAACCTACAACAAAAATTGGAATATCATACATCCATACATTGTGACGTAGTTATCTTTCCATGTTTGATCATTTTGTAATTCTGATTTTTTTCTTCAAACCTCCCTAGGAAAGAGCAGAAATTCACGCATTTGTTGTTCTTTCATAATCTCCCTTCCCTTACTTCAGTACACCTGTGCTACATCCACTCTCATCTACTGCGAACCCAGTTCTAACCCTGATCTGGGCTTCTGCTCACTCTGCCTCTTTAGGCATCCAACTGATTATTCACTCAGAGAATTTCAACGCAGTTGTCACTCACTCCTCTCTCTCTATTCGTCGAGTTGGAAAATCTCTTTATGGTATTGCTATACACCTTTCTGGCTACAGAAACCATATCTAGTTGGCCATAAGCAGAAATATGTGCTCAAATCTTACTTGTTAATTTCATCCGTGGTTTCTTTTGGATGACCGGCGAAATCGACGTTCTTTACTTCGCTTTCGTAGAATTTCTTTACCGCCTGTAAGTAAGATTCCTTGATCGGAAACTCATTCTGTACGAAAAGTCCATTCGCCAATACAGTTTCATGGAACTTGGAGTTCTCGCTTTCATTTTTCGGGGCCAGTTTGTACACAATCCTCTGGAGATGTTCGTGTACTTCATGGGGGCTGCAATACAAAGGTAATATTAGGAAACCTACTCAAATTCAAATTCCGAGGTCGAGTTCTATTTACTTTTTGACGTCGGCCACTTTCATGACGGTGGCCAACTTATTGAATGTGGCATCTCCAGCTCCGAGATAAAGGAGGGCCAGGGCGGTGTAGGTATTAATGGGCGACACGAGGATATTTTCTTCGTGACCCGCCTTTTCGTACAGGCCATTCAGTAAATTACATCCGAAAGAATTGATTTTCATGGCGAATGACTGTAAAACGAAAAACAATACAAAAGTAAATTGTTGACCCCCAAATTTCGTACTTACAAATATTTACAAACCTCGTCTGACACGCCAAAAGGTTTGGCAGATAGGAAGTTTGTCCAACATAACGACAAGAGCAGGAACGCCCACACCAAAAATTTAAACTCCGACATTTTTTCGAGATATTACCAATAAAAATTACTGCGACACGAGTTGCAATCAATTAGAACGAATAATGCAAAGAATGGCCATTATCATGCTTTTATGTAGCGGAATTGCACCCGTTCACGCAGATTAATTATAGTCAGGTAACGTTTCGTCTATTATGAAAATTAGGGTCATCTGTTTCCGGATGGACTCATGGTAATTCGATTCCGGATTCGTGAACTCGAAAGCTCCTCTTGACAATCAACGATCATATTAATACCTTATTGTATGAAAAGAGTGAAAAGAGGCAAAGAGTCAAAACTGCGTACACGAGTGTAGGTGTTCATCATTTAGAGAAACGCAGATCACTTATTGTTGAATTTTATTGAATACTTAATTGAGTTTAAGCGACGTGAAATTTTCATAATTGTTGATAACGCTTTGTCATTTTTTTATGCGCCTTTGGAATATTCATTAACGATGAATCGATTATATCAAAAATTATCATCACCGATGCGAGAAGCATAAACGTGTCGTCTCAATCTGATCATCATGCACAATTTTTCCAACTTTTCGTCTGGGTCTTGCTTTGTGCACATCGAGTCAAAAGGTCGTACTTCGGATAAATGAATTCTAATCGATGCGGTCGCGCGTGATTATCGCAAATTTTTTGAATCTTTTCGCACACTCACGATGACTTTATGCGACGTTTTGGTCCAAAATCATCTTCCTTATAGCCGCCGATTTCTAGTTAGGCTCCAGTTAATAACTTTTGGAAATTTAAAGTCTTACGACAAAAAAGAATGCATATGTTTTCGCCATGATGCTAAATAATATTGCGAGAGTTCCGACTTTTTTTGATAGAGTCATGCATCATCGTTCAAGACAGAAAATGAAAGACAGTAGGAAAAACTTCAGTTTGAAAAGTCAATTGTGAGGAAACAGGTTTGAGAACTCCCGCGCTCTACTTTCGGAGTTATTTAGATGGGAAATTTCTGCTTACTCATAAACTTGCGCTTTAACGACAATGATTTAGGGGCCAACTTCTACTCTTTTACATATCCTCATAGTTTTGATATGGACTGTTCCTTTTCCTTGCCCCGCTCATCCCTGAAGGGAATTGTGTTTACTTGTAGATCCAAGAGGATTTTTCGTAATTATCTTTTCTTTTTTTCACGTTTCTTGGGCGAAAGATTCTGATGCTGAATTCAAGATATCTGATATTACACAACTCGTTTCTTCACTTGATGCCATCTTGTACAAACTTGTCTTGACTTGGGACAAAGAAAGTTTAGCCTTGAAACCTAGCAAGGACTCGACAGGGTTAGAAAAGAATTTCTAAAGACATGAAGTCAAACGTTGGGTATCAGAAGGGCCGTCAAAAGGATTTTCGGGCCCGGGGGAAATGAAGCTGTGGGTCCCCAAATTTTGCTCGCATTTAATTATTGAGGTTTTCCCATGTTTTTTGTGAAATCCGGGCCTCCTAAAAAAGTCCGGGCCCGGGGAAAAATTCCCCTTTCCCCCCTCTCTCTACGGGCCTGGGTATCAGGGCTGAGATTAAGTGAATCTCCTTTCTTAACTATGTGATTTGAAAAAGCTTCAACTTTTGAGGCACATAAAAGGAAAACAGGGCTTATAAATAAGTGAGAGAAATAGGGGACTAAATTGAATGGACCTGGAAAACCTCTACGATGGCATAAATAAATACGATGAAATGTACTTAGACATAAAAAAAGTTGCTTATTAGTTATTCGATTGTAAAAATATGTATTGAGATGTAAATCATAGAAAAGATTGAATTGATACGAGATTGCAAGTTACGGTTATCCATATTACGAAAAAAGGCGATACTCCTGAAGAAAAAAGTAACTAAATGCAAAAAACCACAGAAAAAAAAAACTTCGTAATAGAAAAGATTCTTGATTAGTCGGACATTTTCTGACAGAGTCAAATAAATAAAGATCATGCCTACCTGGTGAATTTTTCACTTTCTGAGCTAATATAGGCGAACCTGTGACATCATCAGCAGTACCCCCTAATAGCTGCCTGTGAAGTCATCAGTATTCATAAAGAGTCATCAGCTTGGACTCTCTTCTCTTCTCGGGTCACTTATTGTACAGAGTACAGAGCTGTAGAGCTATATAAATACGGTCCAGCGACGACGTGGAAGAATACGGAAGCAATCGTCTCCAGATACGTGAGAATTACCGCACAGCATACGAAAGAAGATCAATCACGCCAACGACGACGAGTATTATCTTTTCCATAGAAATCCTCTACGCGCTTACCTTCTGTACATATTCGAAGATTTTGTCATTGTTGAAATATACAATTCTTAAAAGACTACGATTAAATATTACGAAACGCTTATCGAAGCTGAACATTTTGGTGACCCCGACGTGATTTTAAACAACGCAACCTTCTGAGATTTCCGACATTGTAGACTCTACAATGGACAATAACGAATTAGAACCTACGCAAGATCATTCTGCGGCTATTCCTGAAAATGACATCGAAATCGAGACCGATCTCAATCTTACCGAAACCGGCGATTCTGGAGCAATTCATCTTTCCAACGAATCATCACCGCGACTAAATGAATTGATCTCGAAGTGTCGAAGCCTGTATGCTGATGCGCAGATTTCAGGAGAAATTTTAGAATCGGCTATCCGAGATGAATACATAGGCGGCATTTAGAATGAACTGGAGGATCTAAAGAAGTATGAAAATGAATACAACGTAGCCTATGTAGAAATAACAGCCAAGTTTTCGCATATGATCGATATCCAGGAGATAGACGACGCTAAGAGGAAATTCTTGATCTTCATTAAGCGTTATAAGGCAAAGGCATTGAGTTCGTTGAAACCGGTTGACTCTGCAAGTTCGTCGACTAAATCCAATAAATTGAAGTTTGCAAAGATTGAAATACCACCGTTTTCCGGAAAGAAGGACGATTGGATTCCTTTCAAACGGCTATTTGAGACTTACGTTCATACTGATCAAAGCTTGACACCAATGGAGAAACATCAGTTTCTTTCCAGCAAAGTCACCGATGAAGCGGCTACTCTGATCGAACCAATACCTCTTGATGGATCCCACTACAACGCAGCATGGAGTATTCTAATCAGCCACCATGACGATCCACTGAAAAGAGTATAGCGAAGCATTTAGATGCAATAACAAACGTCAACTTCTCGGGCCAGAAACAGAATTTGAGAAAACTCGTGACATATTACCGAGCCCATGTAATTGCACTACGAATTGCCTTTGTGCAGAATCCTTCCATTGACGTGTATCAGCGTATTATGTTGTCCTTTGCACGTAAAACATCTGAACTTGCACGGTCCGGTGCAATTACCGCGGAAGCATTTCGGACAAAGTCGCTTTTTTCGAAGAAACTGGTTTCTCTCGTTGGGTTTCCACTTCAGAAATTTCTCACATTTATGCAGGAAGTGGTCCGAATCGCCGCAGGCATAGCATCCTTTTCTTTTCTTTTCGTCTACTTTCTTATTTGAATGGTCGATTGATTCAGCGGCGAAAAATGTCTTGCCTTTAGGTGTATTATGACCGGAAGTGTCGGAGATTGCTGTGCTTCCAATAGCACGTTCGTACGCATTGCATCGCCCATCCATATAACCGATGAATTCTTCAAACGTGGCAAATGCTTTTCTTCTTTCTACCTCTCGCTCCCAGTCTAGGCGTGTTGCCGAGTTGGCCTTCTGGAGAAATGCATGTATTGCAAATTGACTGAATATGTCAATGGAAGGATTACTCCTTAAGAAAAAAGTAACCAAATGCAAAAAACCACAGAAAAAAAAAACTTCGTAATAGAAAAGATTCTTGATTAGTCGGACATTTTCTGACAGAGTCAAATAAATAAAGATCATGCCTACCTTGTGAATTTTTCACTTTCTGAGCTAATATAGGCGAACCTGTGACATCATCAGCAGTACCCCTAATAGCTGCCTGTGAGGTCATCAGTATCCATAAAGAGTCATCAGCTTGGACTTTCTTCTCTTCTCGGGTCACTTATCTCCGCTCGTAAGTCTCCCAACTGTCACAATTATTTGCAGCGCCGCCCGTCTTCCATAATAGAATGAATATAATTTTGTTTCCTCCAACACCGGAATCGACCCTCTCGGGTTTAACTTCAGTTTCTGAAGAATCCCTTTGGTAAACCCCATCCTCTTCTTGGCAACTGCCTTGCTGCAATGCTCCCACACATGCAAAATTTTAGAACATACAACAACACCACCTCCTTAGATATCGCTGTTGGAGTTTTTCCTTCTCATTTTTTTTCCTCGATCAAATAATCTTCTCCATTTTCCTGCTTATCTGTTCGTAGATGGTGATCAGGTGTCGAGTAGGGCATGCCGTGATTCTGCAGCCTATTCCAGGCTCATCTTCTTCTTCTTTATGACTGTGGTTGCATATGCAGACTTTTGATTCCATGATTCTTTGGAACCTAATGTGGTGACTACCAGGCCACTCGGAGCAAGCGCTTCATCAACCTTAATCTCCTGCAGAGACCAAATCAGCTTGCTCCGCCCACGCCTCCACGTCCCATATTCAAATAAGGTGTGCCGTGGTCCATCATCCCGCCCTTGATTGCAATGTGAATACGTTACCTGCCCAACTTTCCTTAACTTCTCAAAGTAGCCAAGACCACTCAACACCTGCGTCAGTTGAAAGTTAAGCTCACCATGATCTAAGTTCATCCAATCATCGAGGTTGCATAGTAGTACACGTGTCGTCAATTTACCCAGCTCACTTCAAGCGAGGAGCGCCTGGCTTTCTACTTGACCCTTGAGGCCTCTTGATCGGGTCTTCTTTTTTGCTTTGAATACCCCCACTCTCTCCTCATCAAGATTGAGTGGTGGTGAACGTGCTAATACGCAAAGAGCATCTGTGGAGATTGTCCCGTAGGCACCAACACATCTTAGCGCAGCTCTTTGTTGGATTTTAACAGAGAACCTATTTTATGATTTTTTTTTTTGGGGGGGGGGCGTCCGCCTTCAGCCGTTCGGCTGGCCGACAAGGCTCAGAGCCCTCCTCCTAACATATACATAGCTCGGAGGTCGGTATATACTGTATAGCCTAAAAAAGTTAAAATGTATGAAATTTGTATCTCAATTTTATCTCTAATTTGCGCCAAATACAAAATTTCTACGTCTTCTCTAAGTCGAGTTATGGACCAAAATATGCCAAAACTTGACCAATTTGTCAAAATGCTGAAATTTAAAATTGTTCAAACTTTTATATTTTACTTGATTTGAAAGGGGAATTTAACGCTGATTCCGAAAAAAATACCACAACAACGCTACAAAGTCTGTAAGTGAGAGAATTTTCAAATTCTGGCAAATTGGTCAAATTTTGGCACATTTTGGCCCATAACTCAGGTCAGAGAAAACGTAGAAACTTTGTATTTGGCGCAAATTGAAGATAAAATTGAGATACGCACCCACCAATTGTATATAATGAACCAATTGTATACGTGAACCAATGATCGCCCTTCTATAATACAGCTCGGAGATTTTAATATGATCCTGTTTTATTGTGTGACGTACAAGTCTTCTTTAGTATATTCTAGGCTGATGACATTATGGGGACTCACTCACTCCGCTCGTTCGCTCCACTCCTTGGTCTAGTGTAAGTCTACTTTAGTATGTTTCAGATGTTGTAAGCGGACCAGACTTAACGACTTATGACGTCACCGAAATTATGACTTCACCGAACTTATGACTTCACCGAACTTATGACTTCATCGAACGTACGACGTGACCGAACCTATGATGTGACCTAACCTAGGACGTCATCGACTTACGACGTCACCAAACTTATGACGTTACAAGCTATAATAGCTTTATAATGGCTCTCAGCGTTTTCTTAGCCTAGTATAAATCTAGCCTACGCCTTTTCATCATATTAGGCTGAGCTAGAAACTACAGAGGGGAGGGGGGCGTCCTCGGACTCGGACTCGCAGATTTCAGAATCACTCCTGAGAAACTTTTCTCGAAATTTTTCCAAGTTCCTTTCCAGGGGGGGGGGGAAGGCTTGGACTCGGACTCGCAGATTTGAGAATCATTGCCACAGTGAGAATTCCCATAAGGATGCGACCAGAGCAAAGACATGAAACATGTCAAAATTTTCGACCTTAGCCAGATATGCATATGATAGGAGGGGACTTAGAAAATCTTTAGCCTTCAAGCCATAGGTGATAAGAGGGAGACTCGGAGAATTTTTGACCTCTGTCGGATTTATATAATAGGAGGGGATTTGAAAGAAGCCCCCACCGATGAAACAGGTATCCTTTTAAAATGAATCCCAATGTCACCTGCACGCTTACACAAGAAGATTTCGGAATCGGTGTGGAAGAGAGGAGAGGTTAAACCGAAGACATGAAACATGTCAATAGATCCTGAAGAATTGAGTTAAGCTGTAGAAGTCAATAACAGACAATGAATGTGCGTGTGCCATCATAGTAGAATTAAATTTTATATAATTATTTTTCCGGAAAAAGCAAACGTAAGGTACATCAAATAATAATTGGGCCATTTTTGTTGAGATGGGGTGTCAATCAATTGCGTTTCGATTGTTTCTTCGCCAACATATCCTGTATTTCTTGAAAACTTTTACCTTGAGTATTTGGTAACTGGAATAAGACGAATAGAAAGGAAAGTACGGATGATACACAGAATATACCAAAACAAACAGCTCGTCCAAACGTCACGTTAACCACGTCGTAATATCTGGTAACCAAGAACATCGAAATCCAAGAAACTGACAACGTTATTGAAGAGGCCATCCCTCTTACATGCGGTGGAAATATTTCCGATGAAATGACTGTAAGAAATAGTGACAAGCCTGAAAACGTAAATGCGATCGAATTTCAATTTTTTCAAACCATTTGCAACGAGTTAATCACCTACTTAGACGTGGGAGTTGGTAAAATGCTGAACTCTGGACGGAAACAACAGAAAATTTCAAGGTGTTTGCTGTGAGGCTCTACAGGTGTGAGACCTAGAAGAATTTAAAACGGTGAATCCCTAGAAGGACTTGCAAAAATTTTGCACTGTAAACTCTAATAAAAATGACCCTATATGAGATAAGGGACTCGGGAAATGCTGCCCAAATTAGAATTTCCGCAGCTGTGAGTGTGGGAGAAACACCATCGTCTGAGATAGGTATGTAAGTAAGGCCTAAAAAGGATTTTACAAAGGAGACTTGGAAAATTTCGAACTGCTTACAGAGGTGAACTCGAGAAAATTTTCACTCCCGGAGCATATGTTTGGGGAGTGAAAGGGGAGGGGGGGGGGAAATTTCGTCTTCCCGGCCTAAACACTTTGATTCCCTCAAGTTCATGTGTACTCTGAAGATACGAAAATATTTTTGGTGGAAAACGTACCGAAGTTGTGAGTAATGACAAAGCAAATCAGGCTAACCAGTGGTACCAAGGATAAGGAACTCACATCATATTGGCCATCTTTCAGAAAGAAGTAGAATGCCAAAACTCCCTGGAAAAAAATTCAGTGCCTGTAGTTCTTCCATACAGTCGATTTTCATCAGAGACGTATTTTGATGGAGAGTGATTGAACAAAGACCAGGGTACGAAAGTGAAGTGAAAAATTCTCTTACTCATGCTCCCTCTACGTCGTCATACCCACCAGTTTGCTGTTCTAGAAATCTCCTTAATACGTCTGTCATAATTACGGAAGTTTTGCTTACGATTGAAACCGCGTTGCCGGAGGTAGAGAATAATAACATTCTTCGCATTCCACAAGACTTTGAAACTAATCCTGAAAAAGCTGTGCTAGCCAGTAGCATTGCTCCGACGATGATAGCAGAAGCATTGGTAGAAAAGTTCGACCCAGCTGCCTGAAATATGCTGTGGGCGTAAAACCGAATAGCGTTCATTCCGGTCGTCTGCTTGAAAAAAGAGTAAGCGCAAGTGTAATACAAGCTCTTCAGGTATATACGATTTTGAAAAAGGTCTCGAATGTTTCCTTTGGTGTGTTTCCTCTCGACCGATATCTGCGAGGAAAAATCGTAAAATTCGAGGGCATGTTTGTAGGACATCCCATCTATACATAATTCAGATGGCTCACTTCCATATTGCGGATTTCTTCACTCAAATCAGTTCGAGATCCTTTAAACCATTGTAGAGAATTGTATGCTTCTTGCTGACAACCTTTATTCGCTAAATATATAGGGCTTTCCGGCATCCACAGGAAGGTCACAATGCACAAAAACGGTATCACAGCACACACCATAGTTGATGTGAAATATGATGTGAACGGGCCCACACAATAAATTAGCAACATTCCCGCGTTCAAAAATACCATACACATTGAACCCAACGTAATTCTGTACGGTATCTGCAATTAGAAAAAAGAAATCAGGACTTTAATTTCATTGTGAGAAATTATCAATCTTTTTTATATTCAACGTACTGGAGATATTTCAGAAACGTATATAGGAACTGCTAGATTGCATCCACCGAGTCCGCAGCCAGCTATCAGTCTTGCCGTGTACAACAAGTAAATGGATTCGCAGAAAGCCAAGACGAACGAAGATACAGTATCACAGAAAGCAAACATAATGATGGTCCACTTTCGGCCAATCTTGTCAATCACCGCGCCACCGAGAAAAAGACCTAATAAGGCACCTAAGTTGACTAAAGAGATTAGCCAAGCCCCTTCTTCTCTGGTCACGTGGATTTTCTCGCCGTAACCCAGTATCTTTGGTAATGTAGGCGAACTCCATCCTAGTATGCAACCCGTGGCTATGATTGACAGATAAGCTGTGCATAAAAAAATAAATTTAGATGACAATAAAATTACATAGAATCTATAGTTGTAGACAGATAAGGAGTTTTTTTAAAGTCTGTGGTTTGTTTCTCAAACTTCTACCGTAATGACGATTCACTCTGACTGGAAAGATAGGTGTCAAAGATATTTCAATTTGAGGCTCATGAGATGAATGGTAGAGATTTGAAGGCATATCCAGGCAGGGTCGCAGCTAGAAATTTTTCTATTTGTGAGTTAAGCACATTTTTATCGTTTTTCATGGGGGATTCAAAAGAAAATTTCAGTCGGGTCGTTGACCCGTTTGTCCTCCTGTGGCTACGGAGATGAATTCGGCTACTGGCGACTTCGGAGGTTGAAATTAATCAATTCTACATATCATCGAATTCCATTTTGAAAAACCCAAAAGTGTTACAAAATATTGAACAAATCTACGTTATTCCATAATTATCGACTCATATAAGCAATACATACCAGAGAATGTTGCCGAAATAACTCTTATATTGAGTCTGCCGTCACTGCTGGATGCGTCTGAGTTACTGAGCCGGTTTTGATTGTTTGAAGATGAAAGAGAGCTGGTGGGAGATGACATCCGCAGGATATTTTTGTCTTTGATAGCAACTATTTGAATTTCACTTTCTTCAGTCTCATCATTAAAATATGCTGTGTCAGGAATAAATAATGGTTTTTTACTATCTATAGTTGCGAGGTCCTCTCGTCCGGTCTTGTAGACTCCTTCCATTGCGATGAAAGAAAAGAATTTTCATTTAGTCTCTGAGAAACAAAGGCTACGACCTGTGAACACCGGTAAATAATAGATTGAAAACAAAAGAGAATGTTCAGACTCCAGTTTATGACTAGTTAAATCCAGGATGTCCTCGTCTAGTTTAACTTCAGTATTTTAGTATATTTCACCGAAGTTTCGCTCGTTCGTCCCCCTCTTTGCTCAAGTGTAAGTCTCTTTTTAGAATATTTCAAGGTAATAGCCCCATTCTTGGTCTAAAGCTGATTGCTTTTTGGAGGCGGACAATTCTAGCTAATCTTACTATAGCAACCTGGTTTGGGCCCACTTGGATGAAGACTAATATACGGTATACTGAAAGAATAAGCAAAACCCAAAAGTACCCAAGGTGTTCTCGCAGATCTCTAAATCACCAACGGTCCGCTCGTTCGCCTCCCTCTTTGGTCTAGTATAAGTCTACTTTAGAATATATCAAGCTGATAGTTTTTGGAGACTCACTCGCAGCCGTCTCGGTAAAGTATAAGTTCAAGACTGGTTTAATGATAGTATAAAGCTAGTTTAAAACTAGTATATTACAACGGGAGGTCCGAACAACCTAATGAAAAAAAAAGTTTATATTTGTGCAGTCATTAAATTAAACTTGAAACTCGAGTTTTACGAACTTTAGGCGGCAAAAACATTAAGAATTTGCCAAAATAAATTTTCGTTTAGAAAACATTTTTTCAGTAAAAATCGCTGAGAAGGAAAAAAATTACATAGTTACTCACCGTCTCGCGTTTCAAAACCGTTTGAACTCCTTTTGTAGCACATCAGAATTGGCGAAAATTCATGTAATTAACAATGAAGTCTTAGTAGTAAGTACCAAAACAATACAAATGGGTGAAAGCTTCGTTGCATCTGGGGTTTACTGTCTTCATAATACTTTATTGAAGTGATAAGCGTACTCGAAATTCTCAACTACTTTTCTTGCTACATACAGTAGGTTAGAAATTAGCTTACCTTTCTACTGAGAATCGACCTATAAATAAAGTTCAAGTGAGTTAACAGATCTCAAAGAATTGCTAACATGCATTATTTGATAAGAATGCAAGCGCGGGGGCAGAAGCCCTGCTTCGAGTGTTTATTAAAGACTTAGGCAAAATAGTATAAAAATTCATTTTATAGAGAAGTGCAAGATAAAACTGTAACTGCATCTTCGTATAGAGTAATCTAAATTCAGACAATAGTATTGTCTAACAATGAAACGGCGAAATTAAGGCAACAATAAGATAGGCCTATACCATTGGCACTCGGTCTCCTCTGAGTGAAGCGGATAAAAGTTTCTGTGTCCCCACAAACGGCATACTTACTAAGGTCGTACTTAATACTACATCAAGGTTATTTGTGTCACTCATACGATAGGATCATAAAAACAAAATGTGCTTATCAAGTTCACTACTGGTAATGGAACGTTTTTTAAAATTTGAGATTATTGCCTAGTCAACATTCACGATGGAAACTTGAAAAATAGGTAGCTTTAGGATGATAAACGAAAAATGATAGACAAGTCAGTATTATTAATGCCTAGATTGTAATTTTGCTGACATTTCAATTTTTCTTTATATCTCAAAAACGAAGGGACTACTCCAGAATTGGAGAGGAAAGGACGTGAGGAGAGATCGCGGATCATAATTCAGGCTGAGAATAACTTCACATACCAATAGGACTACATTTTACCCTCATTGCTAGGTAGTCTCGAGGTTATACGAGTGAGAATTTCTTCTTGAAATAAGTATATTGAGAACTACTTAGTCAATATTCGAAAACAAAACCAGCAGTACAGCTTCGAATACAGGACTATAACTTTCTCCAAGTTCAAGAAAATGCTGAAGCGACAAAAAAATCTTGAGCATGTGATATTCTGAAGTTCATACTGTTTTTTTGCACTGAAAGATTTACTCAGAATCGACTACGTATGGACCCATAAACATTAGTGACGTCGTTAGCTCGTGATGACGTAATGATCATCCATGATGGCTGCCTGTGACGTCATAACATCATCAGCTGGGGCTCTCACCATCCTTCAATCTCTTCTATTCTCGGATCACTCACCCGCTTGTAAGCCTCCAAACAGTCTCTATTACACTAGAGCTAATAGTAATAACGCTCAAATATCTCTTACACTCGGCCATCAGGTCATAGTCAATGACGTCATACTTGCAGATTTCAGAATTGGGGTATTACCTCTCAGCCTCAGCCTCAACCCTTATCCAGTATATTAAACTGTACACGGCCTTCTATTAGCCTTCATAAAACCGCAGGTTTATTATAGGCCTAACATACACCAATATAAAATACTATGGTCCATTCGTTGAAAAGTGAGAGTGACGTCAGAACCCAAATTTGACGTTTTGGTACTCGCAAGGCGACTTTCTTCGCGTCGCAAGATACCGAAAGATTTAATTTAGGATGTGACATCAATCCCCATTTTCGGCGAAAGCAAGGATAAGGGGAGCTGGATTAAACCTTCGATTTTGAGACTCAACTCACGGTTGATGACGTCATGATATAATTTGTCAAAAAAAGTGACGCAGTATACAGGGTTATCAGGGGGTGAGGGGATCTCGCAGGGTGGTGTAAACCCGCAAATTTTGGAATTACAGGCTAGGATTCAGGAATCTTCTGGTGGATTCCACTGAAACTAAGACTCACTTATCTTTATAGTCTGTTCGCCTTGAGAAAGGGCTCGAGAGAGATTTTGAGTATGGGCGATTCCTCTGTCACTACCTCTGTTGAATATAAGGATAGCGATGCGGACTTTCCTTTCTCCTTTCGTAACGGGGACAGACTCTAAACGATTCAGATACATGGACTGGAAAACATATAAATACGTATTATAAATTTCAGAATTTCCGATTACGTTTTATTTCTTTCTTCATCAACATGTCTTGTATTTCTTCAAAAGTTTTACCTTGAGTATTAGGTAACTGAAAGAGCATAAATAGAAAAGACAATACAGAAAATACGCTAAAAATACCAAAAGCAAATGCTCGACCAAATATCACGTTAACCACGGGGTAATATCTGGTAACGAAAAACATCGTAATCTAGTGAACTGACAACGATATTGAGGAAGCAACTCCTTTCAAATGAGCTGGAAATATTTCAACTATAATGACAGTGAGGAAAGATGATAGGCCTGAAAGAAAAGAAGGGAGGTAAAAACGTGTCAATGGTAATCGCGAACAATTAATAATTTCTATTTCCCAGTAGTCTGGAATCTGCGACCTCTCGCATACGAGGTGGTCGTAAAATCTTTATTTCAAGTCTTTGTAAGGGGAATATAGTGCAAAACAAGCGCGGACATTCTGGTCCACGATAATATTTAGGTTGGCATGCTAAATTTGACGCAGAAAAACTGAGGCGCGAGCAATCTTTTGTTTCAAAGACTTCAAAGTAAACTTCAAAAGATGGGGAAGGCTACGTAACAAAACTACATTCGCCTGCAGATTGGATATGCTCAAGAGGTACCCTGACGTTTATAAAATTTATTCTTTAACAGAGCGTCTATGAAGAGTGCTGCGGTTTTTTGCATTTATTTACTCTCCTTTCTGAGTCTTTCCTTTCAGCAGAGAAAGAAATTCAAACTTCCTAGGAACAAATTTCTTGTTTCTATGGCGCTTATGAAAGAGAAAACGATCACCGGACGACAAAATATAGTCACTTAAAATAATTTTCAATACTTTTTTGTCCGCTGGTATGTTGAGATTCACTTTCTTTAAGTGACTATGGTGCTTACTTCACATCTTGTTCTGCGTCCAAATTAACGCCACGTCCAATTATGATGGGCCTGATTGTAGGTGCCTAAACCCTCAACCGTCTATTCGTGCGTGGGTACGATTTTACCCCTTTTATAAAATTTACTTATTGGTGAATTTCCCAGTAAGAGGCAAGACGCGACATCATCATGACGAGCTGAAAAATTTGCTTTGTGGGAAATGGATGACGCTCCAGAGTTTCATCCAATCAGATGGACTTGAGGAATTTACAGATATTTTACAAGTACCCTACTAAATTATGCTTCCAGAATAAAAAAAATGAAACTTCTCAGAGGTTCCGTACCAAGGTTGTATGTAAGAACAAAACCAATCAAACAAGTCAGCGGCAGCCAGGAAAATGAACTCACGTCGTAATGACCATCCTTTAGAAAGAAGTAAAATGCTAGAATTCCCTGAAACAAAAGAAAGGAGGATATAATTTTTTTACTTGGGTCAAAATACCTCTTTAACTCAGATATATGCAAATGAAGCAATCTATAATTTGAAGACAATGCCGATGATCCTTCAGCCAGCTTGAGAGATTTCAAGATGATATTACAATTGACATGCGCATTTTTTTGGTGCAAGAAAACTAAATTAGCCTACTTTGACTATTAGTCTCATTCCCAATCTAATGTACAGTTTTTGCCTTTCTCACGCTTAATCGTATCATCATATTTTTTTCATAGATACAATTTTTACAAGTCCCTAAATTTGGTCAAGGTCATTGATGATATCGATGGCATTATGCGGCTCACAAAAAGCGTCTCGCTAAATTGCAACTGCTCTCAACCTACAGACATACTCGTATACATGTCAACAGAATTCTCGCCAGCTTCATTTAACGTTGACAGAGACTCTGAAGAACCAAAGGCAGCCAATTGCAGGGTTCTCTAATTAGACCCTCGAGAGGGAGACAAAGGAAAAAGTTTTTATGTGTCAAGATTCAATAAAAATAGCAGAGCAGCTTGAGGTTCCGGGTATAACGATTACAGAAGCAAAGTAAAGAAACAATAAATCGAATCTCCTAAACTCAAGAGCCAGATCGTTTTGCTTACTAAAGTAACAGCGTTGCCAAAAGTAGAGAATAATAACATTCTTCGCATTCCAAAGAATTTGGAAACTAGTCCCGTGCAGGTTGTAACAGCCAACATCATTGATGCGACAATGACTGCAGAGGCGTTAGCAGAAAAGTCCGATCCTGCTGCTTGGAATATGCTATGCGCGTAAAATCGAACAGCGTTAACTCCACTCGTCTGTTGGAAAAACGCATAAGCGCAAGTGTAATACAAGCATTTGAGATATATGCGCTTTTTGAATAGATCACCAATGCTTCCTTTCTTTTTATTCATTTTTCCAGTCGATATCTACGAAAAAATATCACAATTAAAACTACAAAGATGAAAGTAATCATCATACAATCGAGATATTTTACCTCCATATCGCGAATTTCTTCGCTTAAATCAGTTCCACACGGATAGCCTCCAAACCACAAAAGTGAATTGAGCGCTTTTCGCTTGTAACCTTTATTCAATAAGTAAATAGGAGTTTCTGGAACCCATAGAAATGTTACTATGCTCAAGAAAGTTATCACGGCGCACACCAAGATTAAATTTAAGTATGATGTGAATGGACCCACTGCGTAAACTAGCACGACTCCAAGGTTTATAGATACTATATACATTGAGCCTAACGTGCCTTTGTATGACGCCTGAAATTAAAAAGAAATTATCTCAGTTTGGTACATTTCTCGTAATTTTTTTATAGTATCTCGGAGCCTGTCTTCTATAAATGCTGATGACGCCAAGTACCGGTAATCATGGATGATTATGACGTAACAAGTTGAGGACGTCATTCCTCTCTCTCTCTCCCTTCTTTATTTTAGGGGTCCCTCATCCCACTCGTGAGTCTCTCAACAGTTTCCATTATACTAGGCTTGATGGTAACACTGCCCAAGCCTCCCACATACAAGGCTTGCAGGTCACGGTTGATGACGTCATACTTGCAGACTTTAGAATTGAAGTGCTGCTACTTGGCGTCCATTATACTGGGCTATACAGTACCTATATAACTAGGCCGACTATCAGCCTTCATAAAACCATTTTGAAAGAAAAGAAAAATTGGCTTTACCACCACTTTTTAAATTTTATTTATTTTACACACAGTGTAAGAGTAACGTTTCGATACCTTGAGTATCATCTTCAGACTGACCGAGATACGGTGTTTTGTTCACATTTTGTTTAGCTGTCTTTACCGTATCTCGGTCAGTCTGAAGATGATACTCAAGGTATCGAAACGTTACTCTTACACTGTGTGTAAAATAAATAAAATTTAAAAAGTGGTGGTAAAGCCAATTTTTCTTTTCTTTCAAAATATTAAATGTTCCCATCACGTTTAAAATTTTCTTATAAATTTATTCCTATTATGGCGAGTATTTTTCAATTGTTCGTTTCGAGATACGGTAATACTACAAAAAATCTGCTGAGCCAAATTCTTTCTCTTGAATTAAAACTAGTTCGTGCGCGATTGAGTGTCACCTTTCTTAAAAAGTGTAGAAATGAAGGTGTTTTTCCCAAACACATTGAAAACTCTTTTCATCATTTTGGTAAAAATTCATCAATCCATTCGAGGAATTTCACGTTCAAGAAATGGTTACGAAGATCAAAACGATTCCTGTTGAGTATGGAGATAAACCAAAATTATTCCAAGATGTTCTCACTTCAAAAGAGTCTAAGAGAGGTAGAATCAGCCTTTTCTAATAATGTTATCCACAATGATGCCTTCAAACTTGCGTACGACTACGTGTGTGCTCGGATCAATAATGAATCTAACAAAATAAAAACTCGACACAATAAAAAGTTTGAGAATCTTCATCATAACAGTGGTGACATCCCGATCAACCAACGGTGGATCTTCAATCTCACGGATACCAACATTCCTGATAAAGTCCAACGTGTTCTCCAATTAGGTCCAAAGTTCTGCCTCCCCACTACAAACATCCCTGTCGACGACCTAATTGTGGATACAGAGTATGCCATTGGAAGATGTATTGCCCCCGAGCACAAAAAGGAAGAAATGAGACACCATATTGCCAAATTACTGAAACGGTGGAAAATCCAAGGACAAAAGAAGGGAAATTTCAAGGTGAATTCTCTTTCCAATGACATGGTAGTCACCAAACAATTCCTGGCTACCAACAAAAATGTCTTGGTCCTCAGAGCTGACAAAGGCAATGCCACCGTTCTAATGGAAAAACATAAATACCATGAGAAGGTACTATCCTTGTTGGATGATAAGAACACGTACAAAGTTCGTAGAACGGACCCCACCAGCACCTTACAGACTAAAAGTAATGATTTGGTTACAAGACTCTCAAACATAGGCATCATTGACTCCGAAATGAAGGAACATCTCACCAAATATGACTGCCTCGCTCCAAAATTCTATGGACTCCCAAAAGTCCACAAACAGGACGTTCCCTTACGTCCTATCACCTCATGCATAAAGGCTCCCACGTACGCCCTCTCACAGTTTATGGCAAGCATCCTCAAGAACCTCTGTGATGAATCAAAAAACGTTAGATCTTCGAGGGATTTACTCAATAGAATCTCGAGCATTACACTTGAAGAGGGAGTCATCATGGTATCTTTTGATGCGATATCTTTATTTACAAAAATCCCGTGTGAGCTGGTCGTTAAGCTACTTGAAAATCGATGGCAAGAGTTATCCAAATATTGGTTCGGTCAACATAAAGCCCTATTTTTCGAGATACTTCGTTTCTGCCTTGACAATGGTTACTGCCAATATAATGGAGTCACATATTCCCAAATCAATGGTGTTCCAATGGGAGGACCCCTCTCCTCCATCGTGGCCGAGATCGTGTTGGACGATTTATTTAATCTTATTCAGGAGAAATTTGGTTTTAGCATTAGGTTTATGACAAAATATGTAGACGACAGCCTATTTTTTATTGACAATTCTATTTTTGACCAACTTTTTGACTTTTTTAATCAGTATCATGACTCTCTCAAATTTACTTACGAAAAAGAAGAACATAATTCTATCAATTTTTTAGATGTCACTATTCTTAAAAACGCGAATAAACTTATGTTTAGACATTACTGCAAACCCACTCATACCAACAGAATTTTACACTTTCGTTCCAACCAACCTTTTATGTATAAATTTAATACGGCTGTGAATATTCGAGACAACTATTTAGATTTAAGCAGTAACGGATTTAAAGAAGATAGTATTAAAGAATTTAGAACGTTATTAATAAATAATGGTTACCCTAAACATTTTATCAAAAAAGTGTTGGACTTCGACAGAAGGAACACTCGTAATCGATGTGTCAGTAGTAAAACTAAGTATTTTTCCATTCCTTATTTTGGAAAAAGTAGTAATATTATCCGGAAACAACTGTGTAAATTGGACCCTAATATCAAGATTTCCTTTAAGAACTACTACAGTAATTATAAATGTAATTTCTCTAAACTTAAAGATAAAATTCCTACCACAAAAAATTCCGATTTAGTTTACAGTATACCTTGCTTAGGTTGTCCTAGTGTTTATATTGGAGAAACTACTCAAATGTTGAAGAATCGTCTGTCTAAACATAAGTCTAATATTAAGAATAGAGAAAATTGTACTGGGTTAGCAGCCCATTCTTTAGAAACAGGTCATTTGTTTGATCTCGATAATCCCTCTATTTTAGGATTTCAAAGTAATGACTATAAAAGGAAAATTCTAGAAGTTATTAATATTATAAAACACCCTAACAATGTTAATTTAAAAACCGATACTAACAAGATGTCTAATGTATTTACTCACATCATCCGAGATGATTAATTCCTTTTTCTTTTCACGTTTCATCTCGTTTTGTTCACATTTTGTTTAGCTGTCTTTACCGTATCTCGGTCAATCTGAAGATGATACTCAAGGTATCGAAACGTTACTCTTACACTGTGTGTAAAATAAATAAAATTTAAAAAGTGGTGGTAAAGCCAATTTTTCTTTTCTTTCAAAATATTAAATGTTCCCATCACGTTTAAAATTTTCTTATAAATTCATAAAACCAGGCCTAACATGACCCTAGCATGAGCCCAACATGAAGCAAATGCGGAAGTCTGTACAAACCATTTATAGATTACAAGGATGAGGGTAAGTGGATTGAACTCGCAAATTTAAGAATCAGGCTCCGGGTTACGACAGATGATGTCACAGTTTATCATAATGGAAGAGAATGGAAACAGTTTACAGAAATCGCATATTTTGGAATTAGAGGCCATGATTCAGGACTCCAGGAACTCGCAGACTTTGAGGGTGGCTCTCCGGGAGATCGGAACGAGCAATTTGCGAGGGGGATGTAAACTTACAAATTTTGAAACTAAGGGGTAGGATTGAGGAAGTTTCTGAAAGATATGAAACATGTCAAAATATAGTAAATATAGAACTCCTCCTTCAAGCTAGAGAGAGTCACATGGCCTTGGAAAATGTAAGTGTGTATGCGTAAAGTGTCAATACGGACATACTGGAGATATCTCTGAGATGTATATAGGGACTGCCACTGAGTGTCCACCGATTCCAACTCCAGCTATTATTCTCCCCATGTATAACCAATGAATGGAATCGCAGAAAGCCAATAAGAACCAAGATATGACATCGATGAAAGCAAACAGAATGATGGTCCATTTCCGGCCAATTTTATCAACCACAAAGCCACCGAAAGGGAGGCCAAAAAAAGCACCCAAAGTAGCTAACGAACTCAGCCAAGCTCCTTCTTCTCTGGTCAAGTGGATTTTCTCGCCATAACCCAATAACTTCGGTAATGTAGGCGAACTCCATCCAAATATACAACCCATGGTCGTGGATGACAGAAATGCTAAACACAAATATAATTATCATTCATCAAGATGGAACTTTTATGTTTTAAACACTAATGAAACAAAATGTTTAGAGCGCAAATTGAGCCGCAGATTTGATTGCAGTATTATAACCAAATACATTGCAATAATTCATTAATACAAACCAAATAAAGTTGCCAAAATTACTCTTAGATTCAGTCTTTCGTCTCTTCTAGTCACGTTCACTGTATTAGATTGTCTTCCGTTGGTCATAGACGACGAGGAAGGGTTGGCCGGCGATGAAGTTTTCTTAAAATTCTTGTCTTCGTCTGCGGCTGTTATGAATTTAGTTTCTTCAGGAGCAAAATATAACGTTTCAGGGATCAAATTTTTTTTCTTATCATCTACGGATGTAGATATTTCAACGTCAGTTTTGTAGATGCCTTCCATCGTGGTATCGTGGGCCAACTATCATTTAATAGTACTCGTAGATATTCATAATATCACCTCGAACCTGTCGACAATAATTGAATAAACTTAACAGCTTGTAAGTACAGATAGAGACGGAAAAGATTTCACTCACATCATACGAGAGGTGTATTGGTATCGGTATAATGGACGTAAAATTTTTATGACATTTCATCTACCTACGATACTACTTGATGCTCTAGAGAACGAATATTAACCCGGGAAGAGATAATTCATTCATTTTTGTGTACCTAGAAATACACATCATAAATATTAGCTACCGTGCCAGTATATTAGATGATAGTCACTCGAAGTCATTGCAATAATTATGTAAGCTCGTGTGAGAGCTCTCTGAGAGACGAGGAGTAGATAGCGGAATTACGTAAGAAAGATAAATTGGTAGGGAGAAATTACATTCTATCATACACGTTCCATATCTACTGTTTTTAATTCAATCAGCAGAATCTAAGAGCTGTGAGAGGAATCGACTGGATAGAGTAAACCTTACCATGTACGTATCTGAATACTGGAAATTTTGAAGAGTAGAAACCACAAAGGGTGTTTGAATAGCGGGGGTAAGAGTTCCATAGCATTTTTTAGAAATCCCCGTTGTTACTTCTGATGATCCTGCATTTCTTTTCTCAAGACTTTTCCCCTCTTTCAAAAACAATTTCATCATGTGCGAGCATTGTTCTACATCCATAAGTTGAATTACCAATTTTATTGTAGGAAGAACGTGAGGATTATCTTGGTGTCGAAATATTTTCGTTTTGGGTTGCACGGTTCGCGAGTGAAATTGAAAATGCTTGGGGAGAGAACGTTGTTCACTTACAGGAGGGAAACTTTCAGAAAATTCGACTAATCCACAAACAACATGCTGGAGATTAGGTTCGTCTTCTTTGATGTCTAATTTGACCAAAAGGATTTTACTGTTATTGCATGAGGCGCATTTGCGAAGAAAATTTTCGGTGTCCATTCTCCCAGCTCCATCAAAATTGATTTCGTTGGGAGGGTGGTACTGGTACCGTATCAATATTTTGTACCTCAGGTAAAAATATCTACCAACTACTATAAAACTTCTGATATTTTCACCTTTTTTAAGGAGATTCAAACATGAGAGGGTACAAGTTGTGAAACTTTTGAGAGCCAATAGTTTGACTCCAATTCCAACTCTCAAATCTAATTTGAGCGGCTTATCTACATCCTTACAGGTCACCCCAAATCCGATTCATTCTGAAGGATGAAGGATGGAAGTATAAATTCTGAGACCATGAATCACAAAAAGATCACAAAGTTTTGACAATAATTTTTTCTCTTCAAATCAAGTGGTAAGGAGAATGCATTTCTACAACGCCCCCAAACTGTGATGGCCTGAATACATTCTTGAATCGTGAAGAACAAAAAAAGACAAATAAGGTACCTACATTATATAGACACCAATCTCGTCCTCCAAATCCACTTTGGGCGGCTGCAGAAGTTGATCTAAATTTTCGAGTCATTCATCAACGTGAGAGATTTCAAATTAAGTAACATATGGTTTATGATAAAAACATTGTGGCTAAAGAAAAAGTAAGAGTATAACTTCATATAAATTTGAGACAGTTCTGAGAGGAACAGTGGCGTAGCGTGAGTGTCGCACTAGGGTGAGCGGTCTGATAATTTTTTGCCTGCAGCCCCAGTTTTCTAAAAAAGTTCAGCAAATTTTCAATTTTCATTCCTTCATTTGGTGAGCGCCGCAACGATCCGCAATCAATGGCACTACGCCACTGGAGGGGACAGAGGCTATGGGGAGAATGGCGATTTTAAATACGGCGTTAAAAAAAGTATGTCTACTGAAATAACAATACTGAAACCAAAGAGAATGGAGGTCTAGAAAGAAACGCGTAAGAAGAACTTGTTGGATATATGAAAATTAGACAGGTATTGTTCAGTTTCTTACCATTCATCTTATTAATGATGATGAAAACCTCAATGCCAATTTGGAAAAATTGGTGTAAACTCCTCTTGATTACTTATTTTCGAACTTGCGATAGAAATGAATGACCACAAATAACTTACGAATCCCGAAAATACACGCGTAAATGATAAAATGTGAAGAAAATATACCTATTCTAATATGTATAGAATAAAAATCACAATACAAATCTTCTCGGTCAAGGTGAATAATTTTGTATCTCACATGTATCTAGCCATTCTCTCGTCGAGTAGTTGAATATCCTAGTCACGCCAAAACTACCTATTTGAAATCAAAAAGTATTGTTCACTAATCGGTTCTTGTAGGACTTCAAATTGTCCCCATTGTTTCATCATTTTCAACCGCTGTTCTGCTGCATCTCTTATTACCTAATAGAAATTACGAGTGACGTGGTTGATTTTTCTACTGCTCTTCGTCTTTCAGAGAGTTATTATCAATGTACTTAACTCACTGCTAACAATTTTTGCTGCTAGTAGCAAAAAAGGAAGTATCTTTCAAAATATAGTAGTAGACTTCTAGCTGGAGCCTAAATTAATCCAACACTCGTTTGCCCTTTGTGGGCTGCCAAGGCCATGATTTCATCACAAAGCGGCGTGACCTTAAAATATACATAAGGTCAGTTACTGGTAAATATGAAACATTATCTTTATCAATTTTAATCTTTTTTTTTTTTGAAGTTGGCTCCAAAGAAGAAAGTAATCTTCATTTCTATTATTTGAGTCCTTTTTTAACGTGGGCGTAACATACTAAACTATACACGGCCGGCCGCAGTCATGGAATCAGGCTCAACATAAGCACAACATACACCAATATAAAATACTATGGTCCATTCGCTGAAGGGTGAGAGTGACGTCACAAACGAAATTCGATGTTTTAGTACTCGCGGGGCGACATTTTTTGCGTCGCGAGAGCCCGAAAGATTTAATTCAAGTTGTGATATCACTCACTATTTTCGGTGAATGGATCATTCACTAAGCAAGGATAGGAGGAGCCGGATCGAAATCGCAAATTTCAGATTCAGCTCACGGTTGTTGACGTCATAATTTTTTTATACAGAAATAGATGTGATACAGTATACAGGATTATTAGGGGATGAAGGAAACCCTCGCGGTGATGTGAACTCGCAAATCTTCGTATAAGGGGCTATGGGGCTTAGGAAACTTCAGGAATACTCTCGTAGATTCCGCTAAAAGTAAGATTCTCTCATCTTAGTCCCTTCGCGTTGTGAAAGAGCTCGAGAGAGATAAAAGTTACTCAAATGCGGACTAAAACACTCCCTCCCACCTATGTCGGAGAGAAACGTAAAAGAAAAACTGGTAGCTGACCTCGTAATCTCCAAGCCACCACTCCCAAGAGACACAATCGACCAAATAGCGGAAATCATCCACGCCACACCCGTCCCACTTGCCGATAAAGGCCTACGGAGAACGTTCCTTTCCAACCAAAAGAAAGTAAAAGAAGATGAACTAGTTGTCACCAAAGCTGATAAAGGGAGTACCGTAGTCCTCATGGATAAGCCGGAATACGACAGGAAAGTTCACAAATGTCTCAGTTCTATCGGAGCCGTACCTGACCCAGAGTTCAACTTCAATACACACAACAACGGGGCTCGGTCTAAAATCAACGAGAGTAAGTACATCTTAGATAAGGAACCCCTAAAGAAAGATGTCCTAATTTCTAACCCACTTCCTCCCCGTCTTTACGGACTTCCAAAGATACGCAAAATAGGGTCCTCCATGCACCCGGTAGTTTCTTTTATTTCGTCCCCCACTTACAAACTGGCCAAGTACCTTGACATTTGGTTCAAGTCTGTAACAAGCTTCCTACCCCCCCCTTCAGTAAAAAACTCCATAGAACTATCAGAGTTACTCACAAAAAACCCACCCCCTCCGGGAGGCACTCTTGTATCTTCTGACGTTGTTGGTTTGTTTCCACATGTCTCCCTCTAACCTATCCGTGAGCGCATTGAGGAGTTACTTCTTGAGGCAGCAGTCCCACTTCCCATGATTATGGAATTCAAAGCCCTCCTTCAGTGCTGCCTCAGCCCCAACATATGTCAGTTCAACAACTCCATTTTCAAACTTCCTCCTGACATTGGTATCCCCATTGGGTCACCATTTGGGTCCCTTATCTCCGAAGTCTTCATGTCTAGACCGGAAGATATCATCTTCCGATCTAGGCTCCCTCTTATTCCTCTGGCGCCGGTATGTCGATGACATACTGAGTGTCTGGACGGGACCCACCCAAATTCTACAGGACCTCCTCACTCTCATGAATGATCTCTACCCTTCCATCCAATTTACGATCGAGATCGGAGGCCCTCAAATGAATTTTTTTGACATCACTATTTCTCTCCTTAGTGGTAGTCCTGAAATATGGATCTATAGGAAGAATACGATCACTGACATCCTTGTCAATGGGTCGTCCTATTGCCCCTTCCCCCGTGAAATGGCAGCTTTCAACTCTTTCATCCACCGCTTAGTGTTCCTCCCCCTCACACCTCAAGCTTATGCTAAAGAGGTCTCCATCCACAAGTATTTGGCCACACCAACATGATCAAAATCAATGTTGACGGCCTTATACGTAAGAAGGAGGTGAAAGCCGCTCTTCAGCGGACCACTACTTTCCCTCCCTCATCCCGGCAACTAAGAAAAAATTCGTCCTCATGTCCTACCTCCCCAATCTTACCTCTCAGATTGGAGTAGTACTCCGAACCATTAATAGAGTTCCTCTGTACTATCCTTTCTTTAAGATTGGGAGGATGTTCCCAAATGGGAAGGACCCGATTCCTCCCTTATCTAAGAGCGGTGTGTACTTGCTCCGTTGTAGAGACTGTCCTGCTACCTTCGTCGGCGAGATCGGAGGTCCTTCAGCGTGAGGATAACTGACCATGTTGTGGCCTATGAGAATAGCAACCCAATAAAATCAGCCTTTGCAAAACACCTCCTGGAAGAATCACATCTAGGTGGAGATGAAGCCATATTGCATCTGGAGATGAACTTCCGCCGCTGGAAAGCATTGGAAAAAATAGAAATCGCTAAAAAGAGGAATAACCACGCCTACCAAATAATAAATCGCGTGATAGTAGGAGATGAACTCATCGAAAAAGTTCACTCGCAATCTCCCGACTACGTCTCCACCGATGTGTAATCTTCAATTCCTGAGATTTCCTGCCGTCGTATTTTTCTCGCCAGCGTCTCGTTGACATTATCGTCTTTTATTAATTTAGTTAATTTTTGTATTTTTTCCGATGATGACGGTTATCGTCGAAAGGCCTCACTACCTGTAACTCATTTGTATTTGTTTCCTTCGATAATTGAAATATTGGTGAATGTAAGTTTAGTTTTCGTTATTTCAAATCAGTGAGTTCAAAACGTTACGAGGTTTGCAAATTTGGGCAACTCTTTTAAAATTGTAGAAACCATTATTTGTAAGGATTATTCCTCTATCACTACCTTTGTGAAATATATGGACAGTAATGAGAAGTTCCCTTTCTCAAACCGTTTCTCAGCCCCTTCTTAACGTGAACAAACTCTCAACGACTTAGCTGAATCAACTGAAAATCCCATGAGTACAGATACAAATATATAAAATTAGAATTTTCGATTACGTTTTATTTGTTTCTTCATCAACATGTCTTGTATTTCTTCAAAACTTTTACCATGAGTATCAGGTAACTGAAAGAGTATAAATAGAAAAGAAAATACAGAAGATACGCTAAAAATACCAAAAGCAAGTCCTGGACCTAATTCCACGTTAAGCACAGGGTAATATCTGGTAACCAGAAACATCGTAAACCAGTAAACTGATAACGTTATCGAGGAAGCAGCTCCTTTCAAATGAGCAGGAAATATTTCATTTACAATGACTGTGAGGAAAGATGAAAGACCTAAAAAAAAACAAGCGAAACAAAATTTCATAAATACAGACGTGTGAATGGCAATCACAAACAATAATCATTGTTTCTTCTTGTATATAAGCGGTCGCAAGATCATAGTTTTCAGTATTTGTCAAAGGGCCTAATGCAAACAGGCAAGGACTCTTATGCCCAAGGATCTTGGGAGCGCACGTTCACGCGCCCAAACGGGTAAGACTTTTCTCACTGCTAGCTTATGCTTCCTGAAAATATGAGACTCTCCAGTAGTTAGAATGGATCCGTACCGAAGTTATAGGAGAGAACAAAACCAATCAGACAAGTCAACGGTAGCCAGGAAAATGAATTCACATTGTAATGACCATCCTTTAGAAAAAAGTACAGTGCTAGAATTCCCTAGAACAAAAGAAGGAAAATATAATTCTTTTACTTAGATCGATACATCTAAGATAAGCAAATAAACTGTAATCGATGATTTGTAGACGTAATTAATAACACTATACACAAAGTGTCACGCCAAGTCTCGCCTGACCCCAACCTAAAGACATATTCGTACACATGTCAACAGATTCTCTGCTCGCCTCATTTTACGTAGCTTATGACAGGGTCTCTGTAAGAAACAAAGGCATTGAGCTGACTGTTTCTTCATTCGAGCCGTGTAAGATCATGAGCAGAGTGAAGAAAAGAGCAATGGAATCTCTCAACTATTTTCTCTCGGCTCCATCAGCTCTGGTTTGCTGCCTTGTCGAAAAATCTCCTTTGACAACAAAATGAAATCGAGAGCGAGATGTTCATAGTTATGCACGTTTTGCTTACTAAAGTAACAGCGTTGCCAAAAGTAGAGAATAATAACAATCTTCGCATTCCAAAGAATTTGGAAACTAATCCTGTACAAGTTGTAGTAGCCAACATCATTGACGCGACAATGACTGCAGAAGCATTAGCAGAAAATTCCGATCCTGCTGTTCGGAATATGCTATGTGCGTAAAATCGAACAGCGTTGACTCCACTCATCTGTTGCAAAAATGCATAAGCGCAAGTGTAATATAAGCACTTGAGATAAATGCGTTTTTTGAACAGATCACGTATGCTTCCTTTTTTTTGTTTCGTTTTCCCAGTTGATGACTGCGGACAAATATAATAATTAAAAATCAAACATTATACACTTCAATGTCTTTATACGCTTAGATACGTAACCTCCATATTGCGGGGTTTTCCGCTCAAAACAGTTCCAGACGGATAAGCTCTAAACCAAAGAAGTGATTTCAGGGCTTCTTTCTCGTAACCTTTATTTTGTAAGTACATAGGGCTTTCTGGAATCCACAAAAAGGTTACTATGCTCAAGAAAGGTATCACGGTACACACCATGATTAATGTCAAGTATGATGTAAATGGACCCACAGAATAAACTAGCACGACTCCAACGTTTATGAATACTATATGCATTGAGCCTAGAGTGCCTCTGTATGGTGTCTGAAAAAAAAAATCATCTCAGTATGAGCAGTGACTACACCCGGTATGTGTGTAATCAATGGTATGAACCTATAAATGTGGAGCATTTCCCGTGACTTTGGGACTTGGAAAATTTTGTCTCTAGATGTAGCCTGGCGATTGGAATGTTACCAAGCCCCCTTAGCTGTCACGAAATCAACTTGAAAGGAGAGATTTTTCGCATCTTCCGTCTTGTATACAGCACGTTATCCCAGCTCTTTTCACATAATAGATACCACAGTTTGCTAGAAGGTGGAAGGCGGGCGTATGTCTTTAACAAACCCTCACCTCCTTCTGAAATGTTAATATCCAAGGTTTGTAATCTTTATGTTTCCTCCTCCCTCCTTCGTCGTAATTTCTTTCGATTCCTTTTGCTCCCTCCCACTTGAACAACTTTCATGTTCGAAATTTTACCGAGTTTCTCTTCGAGTACATATTGCTTGAAGAAGGTTTTCTTTTTCAATTCACCAAAGTATGTCGGAGGTAGTCCACCATCTTGCGGAATGACTTTTCCTATCCCCTCCTACGCTCCCCAAAATACAGAATCTTTCAGAATAGTCAATAGCTTAAATAGAAGGATATTATACCATGTCATACGAGACGCCAATGGTGAAGGAGAGTCCTAACAAATGGAGAAAAACGAAACAAAAAGTATACATCACAAAGAGGAAATTCGTTATATTCTATTTTTTATTCCAAGTTGCGATCTGATGACGTCATAGATTGGTAACTGTGACGTCACGATCTAATGACTGTATAGCATAATGCGGCAGCTGAATGATACGGCTTAGGCTTTCGCCTTAGGCTGATGACCTTGAGAAATACGGCTTTGGCTTTTGGCTGCTCCAATTTTTCATAGATACGGCTGGCTTTTAGCTCAGGCTTCATGGTCCAAAAATACAGCTAAATACGGCTTTTGGCTTTCGGATTTCGGCAACCATGCTATCATGGAGGTGAGTGGTGAGGGGAACGGAAGAAATCAGCCAGCAGGGGAACCCGCTACCCATTGTGTTAGGGGGATTACATCCTCAGAAAACGTACGCGTCCGGGAGTTTCTGTGAACTGCGTGACGTGAGGTGATGTGACGGCTGGCGCTTTATGCCGTCCTCATTGACCTTGACCTTGACCTACTTTGAGGACTTGGAGAAATTTCAAGTTCCCGCCGGGATACTTCATTACGTCATCAATGACCTTGACCTTGACCTACTTTGAAGACTTGGAGAAATTTCAACTTCCAGCCGGGATACTTCATTACGTCATCAATGACCTTGACCTTGACCTACTTTAGAGACTTGGAAAAATTTCAACTTCCAGCCGGGATACTTTATGACGTCATCAATGACCTTGACCTTGACCTACTTTAGGGACTTGGAGAAATTTCAACTTCCGGCCGGGATACTTTATGACGTCATCAATGACCTTGACCTTAACCTACTTTAGAGACTTGAAAAATTTCAACTTCCAGCCGGGATACTAGATACTTTATGACGTCATCAATGACCTTAACATTGACCTACTATAGGGACTTGGAAAAAATTTCAATTTCCAGCCTTCATTATATCAGGCCTAGCATGTAGTATACTGAGAAGAGCCCAGCCTACTCATTTTCTGACAGGGAATTTTCGCACCAACATGATCGCAAGTGCGGGAGGTTGCGGGTTCCCCGCTGCCATTGCAAACCTGCAATGGCCTCTAATTTTTTTTTTCAACTTTCAGCTTCTGAGAGTGAACATAAAGCTGGCTTATGGCCTTAGGCTGAAAGGTCAAAAATACAACTGAATACAGCTTCTGGCTTTTGGATCTCGGCCATCATCCTATCATGAAGGTGAGGGGTGAGGGTGTAGTGTCATTATAACTGTATGACTGGAAAATTAATATGCCTAGCAATTTCTATTATCTTCAGTATAGCTGGGACCCCTCCTTGTAGTATAGTAGCTTTATACAAGTATATGCCTAGCAATCTGTATTATCTTTAATATAAGCTAGAAGTCCTCCTTTATTATACTAGCTTCATACTAGTATAACTGGAATCTTCGAGCTATAGATGATAGGAGGGGGAGCTCAAAAATTTTCCAAGTCCCAAGGTCATAGGTGATTATCGCTGTATAACTGGAATATTGATATGCCTAGCAATTTGTATTATCTCTAGTATAAGCTAGGACCCCTCCTTGTAGTACAGTAGCTTTATACTAGTATATAATTAAATAGGAGGGGACTTGGGGGGAGGTAGAGGGAATAGGAAAGAGGGGGAGGTCAAAAATTTTCCTAGTCCCAAGGTCATTCTCAAGGTCATAGTTAGGTAAGGAAGTTGCCTCCTGGACGCCAGACACCGGACGCTGGACGCCGGACACTTTTTCTTGAAAGACCCCCTGATAAAACAGGTTCCCTGTTAAAACAAAAGAAATCAGCCGGTTGAATTTTTTTTCTAGCTTTTGGCTTCTGAGACTGAGAGTGAACATGAAGCTGGCTTATGGTTTTTGGCTGAATGGTCACGTTTTATTAAGGGGTCTCCTGGAAAAAACGTCCGCTGTCCGCCGTCCGGGAGGCAACCTAACCTAGCTTAAGCATGACCATGAGACTTGGAAAAATTTCTATGTTTGTCCTATCGCTTCGAGCTTGGAGGATGAAATCCTTCTAAGGGGCTTGGAGGTTGAAATTTTTCCAAGTTCTCTCATCACCTATGATTCGGACTATCATGTATAGTTTGCAGGTCAAAATTTTTTTAATACCTATGGCTCGGTCTTTCCTATAGCCTGGAGATTGAGAGGATCAAAATTCAATCGCGCTCGGGCCCGTTTTCTGAAAATTCTTCTCAACTAAACAGATAACAGAAAAAATACAGCAAACGTAGGACTCTTCCTTCAAGCTTACAAAGGAAGAGTAACATCGATATGGGGATGCGACTTTTTTCATCAAAACAGTGTGTGCATGTGGTTGTGTTAATACAGTACTTGGTAAATACGAACATACTGGAGATATTTCAGAGATGTACATGGGAACCGCCAGAGAGTGTCCACCGATTCCAATACCAGCTATTATTCTCGCCATGTACAACCAATAGATGGAATCGCAAAAAGCTAATAGCAACCAAGAAATAACGTCGATGACAGCCAACAGAATGATCGTCCATTTTCGTCCAATTTTGTCCACTACAAAGCCAGTGAAGGGAAGCCCAAAAACAGCACCCAGAGTAACTACAGAACTCAGCCAAGCTCCTTCTTCTCTGGTCAAGTGGATTTTCTCGCCATACCCCAATAACTTCGGTAATGTAGGCGAACTCCATCCGAATACGGTACCCATGGTCATGGATGATAGATATGCTAAACACAGAAAATAATTATATTTACCACGCTAATGGACCTAAACTGTACTCAGCACTTTTTTTGTTGTCCAAAATTTTCATAGGAGTCTGTAGACGTGTGCCCAGCACTAATAAAACTGCATAATATTAAAAAAAAAAATTAAGATCAATACAAACACAGTGAAGCAGCCAAAATCACTTTTATATTCAGTCTGTCGTCTTTTCTGGTCACGTTCACTTTCTTCAATTTTCTTCCTTCGTTCAAATACAAAGAAGAGTTGGCCCCTGATGTAGTCGTCTTGAAATTTCTGTCATTATCTGCGGCCGTTTTTTTAGTCTCATCATCAGTGGAAGATGACGTTTCAGGAATCAAATTCTTGTTATTATCATCCACGTAAGTAGGGTTTTCATCGTCAGTTTTGTAGACATCTTCCATTGTGGTGTCATGAACCAACAATCATTCAATTGTCTAGATACTCGCACCCGAAACCTGTCGACATATAACTAAATAAATTTCATCATGTACATAAAGATAGAGGTTCACTCACGTCTTATGGGAGACTTACAGGTATTAATATGATGGAAGTGAAATTTTATGACATTTTATCCATGGTACATCTTGATACTCCAGAAAATAAATATTCACACGGGAAGAGATAACACCGAGATTGATTCTTTTGTACCAAGAAATACACATTATAATTAGATACTTAGTTGTTATGAGGATATGTTGGATAATAGTACTCAAAGTCATTGAAATAATTATGTAAGCTCGTGCGAGAACTCTCTGAGATACGATAGTGTAGAAGATGAACTTCATTACGTAACGAAGATTATGCGGATTGGGAGAAATTATTCAGATACTGTTTTTAATTCAATCAGCAGGAATCTCAGAGGTGTAAGGGAAATCGACTGGTTAGAATAAACATTACCACGTAGGCCTATCTAAATACTGGAAATTTTGAAGAGTAGAAACCGCAAAGGGTGTTAGAACAACGGGGGTAAGAGTTCTATAGCCTTTTTCAGAAATTTCGTTAGGTATTAATTTTGATGATCATTCAATTCACATCTGACAGCTTTCCCAGACTTTTCCCCACTTTCCAAAACAATTTCAACATCTGCAAGGATTGTTCTACATCCAGAAGTTGAATTACCAATTTTATTGTAGCGAGAACGTGAGGATTATTTTTGTGTCGGAGATTCTCACTTCGGATGGTACGGTTCGCGAGAGAAATTAAAAACACTAATATTTCTTTGATGTCTGATTTGACTGAAAGGATTTCTCTGTAGTTGCATGTGGCGCATTCGCGAAGCAAATTTTAGGTGTCCATTTTCCCAGCTCTACCAAAGTTGATGTTGGTGGGAGGGCGGTACTGGTATCAATATTTTGTACCTTGATGAGTGAATACCTACCAACTGCTATAAGACTTCTGATACTGACACCCTTAGAAGGAGAGTCAAAAATGAGAGAGTACAAGTTGTGAAAATTTTGAGACCCCAATAATTTGACACCAATTTTGGGTTCGGGGACGTTTCGGCGCGGGGTAATGTAAGGCGCGAAGCCGTTTCAGCGCGATAACTTTGAGGGAATTTTCGGCGCGAGAAAAAAAATGAAGATAGAGAAGCGAATTAAATGACTTATACGTGTATGAGTAATTTAGGCGATGACCGAAGGGAACAATATAAGGTTCCAACGTTCTGACGTAACAATATTTTACATATGTACACAAACAAATAATCATGAGGCACAAGATGAATACAATGATAAAAACAACCGTAACATAAGTCGGTTGGCGTTACCCAGAAGACACCACGAGGAGGTCGACTTATTTTGTCTTCCGACGAAAAAAGTGCAGCAAGTTGCAAATGATGCTTTGTCATTACTTCACACAACTCAGACTTAGTCAAGAAAATCAGTCAAGAAAAACACGCAAGCTGCAAATGATGCTTTGTCATTATAATTCATACAACACCCACTCACACACTCAGTCAAGTGAAACACGCAAGCAGCAAATGCTTTGTCATTAATCGTACAAACTCACACTCTACTTGGCTCCTAAATGGTGGGCAATAGCTCGGAGGTACTCGATCGTTGTTCTTTCCTCGTAATTCTCGACAATATTGAAGATCGCTGCGTCGTTCGAAACGTATTTCTTTTTCTTCAGTTAATTTCATTTTTTCTCGCGCCGAAACGTCCGGGCACGCAATTTTGACTCTTAAAACCCCTTTGAGCGGCATATCAACCTTCTTACAGCCCTTCCCAAATCTTGAAGGATGGACGTACAAATTCTGAAGTTTTGAAGCACAAAGAGATCACAAAACTCCCGGGTTCTTTAATGGAATTGAATGGGGGGGGGGGCAGCAAACCTGTTTTATGAGTCTTATGGTGTTTGAAACATTGTATATCTGGCTCATTGAAGGGGCCAGGTCAATTGTTGAATGGAGTATTGCATATCAAGTTACTTGAAGGAGCTAGTTTAATCGGGTTATCAGTGCTGCCAGATCTACGGATTTTCGATCCCTGAAAAAAATTGTGATTTTTCTTCAGATTTTGCGTAGAATGCGGATTTTATAGGCTCGAGGGAAAAGTACCGCAGTCGCTTGTATGAGAAATATTTTTCTTCGGGTCATTACAGGCTAATACTGCTCTTCTGTAACATTGAGTCGTTCAAGGGAAAAGTACTTCAGTTAATAGTATGAGAGATACCATTCTTATGATCAATATTGAGAAATCATTCACTAACATTCAATATACTGGACTTGAACTAGGCTTGGATGCCTTCTCGTATTATACTAGCTGTATACTATATGATAGGAGGCCGAGCTATTGAAGAGGATTTAGAGACAAGGAGGGAGAAGTTGAGAAGAATTTTGACCTTTGAACTACACGTGATAGTCCGAACTATAGGTGATGAGAAAGGGACTTAGAAACATTTCATCCTCCGAGCTATAAGAGAGAGGACGAAAACAAAAATTTTTCCAAGTCGCATGGTCATAGTTAGGTTAGGGGAGGTTGCCTCCTGCACGGCGGACATTTTTTCCGCGGGGGAATACATTTCTACGACGTCCCCCAAATTGTGACGGCCTGTAAAGGAGGAAGGATACAAGCACAAATTCTGAAACAAAAAAGTACAAATAAGGTACATTATATTGACACCAATCTCGTCCTCCAAATCCACTTCGGTCGGCTGCAGAAATTGATCTAAATTTTCGAGTCATTCATCAACTTGAGGGTTTTTAAATTAAGTAACATATGGTTTATGATAAAAATATTGTGGCTGTAGAAAACGTAAGAGTGTAACATCAAATAAATTTGAGACTGTTCTGAGAGGACAGAGGCTATGGGGGAGAGTACCGAATTTAAAATGTTCAGTTTCTTACCATTCATTTCATTGACAATGATGAAAACCTGAATGCCAAATTGGAAAAATTGGTGTACACTCCTCTTGATTACTTATTTTCGAACTTACGATAGAAATGAATGATTACAAATAACTTCCGAATCCCGAAAATAAACGCATAAATGATGAAATGTAAGAAAAATATACCTATTCTAATATAGAATAAAAAGCACAATACAATTTCTTCTCGGTCAAGGTGAAGTAAGTATACCTAATATGTATCTAGCCACACTCGTCGAATAGCTGAAAATCCTAGTCACACCTGAACTACGAGTATTGTTCACAAATCGGTTCTTGCCGGACTTCAAATTGTCCCTATTGTTTCATCATTTTTAACCGCTACTTCGCTGCGCTGCGTCTCTTATTACCTAACAGAAAATTCGAATAACGTGTCTTCATTTGTCTGAGAGTTTTCAATGTACCTAAACTCACCTATCACAATAATTTTGAGCATTTCTTCCGCATGTTTTTACGCAGAAAATAAAAAGAAGAGAAGAGCTCTGAAAGAACGCTATACAAGCTTTAAGTGTTATAAGTAAGGTACTGAATAAATCAGATCACTTACTAATAAATATTAAACATTATCTTTATTCATTGGGTTCTGCCAGAACATATTTGTTTTGAAGTCGGCTCATTTTGTGCCAATGCGACACGGTTCTCCATGCGACTGGAGAATTTTTTGATTATAAGCAACAGGACACTCACGGCAAGACAGTAATAACACCTCACTTCTTGATAAGGGGGGGGGGGGGGGGTCGAATCTTTTCCTTTGAGGAACAGCCTCCCAAGCTGTAGGTAGGGGTAAAACATAGGTGTGACATTGATGGCTCTCAACTCACTTGCAATGTGAGAAGTTAGGTTGGGGATTGTAAGATACTCAAAAGAGTAACGAAATCAAAATTGTTGCAAAAACCGCAGATATACAGAGGAAGACGCGAGATCTTTCGGTTAATAAACCATCATCGGGCAAAGACAGAAAGCGTCTTCCTCTGTACATCCGCCAATTTTGATTTCGTTACTCTTTTGAGTATCTTACAATATGTCTAGCCGTAACGTTTCGGACCGTATTAATTCTATTAGGTTGGGGAGGTAAGGAAGTCGGGTGAGCATCCTCTTCTTAGTATTACGGAGGGAAGGCTCAAGGGTATTAGTCGACCTAAGGGCCTTTCTAATCAACTTCCTCCGAATCATACCGTCAATGTCAATGTTGATCATGTTCACCTTTGCAAGGTACTCAAGGATCATAGTTTCCTTAGCAAAGGCTTGGGGAGTTGGAGAGTTCATGACCAACCGGTGGATGAAGAAATTGAAGGCGGCTATTTTATGCTGAAAGGGACAATATGGATTAAGAGATCAGTGGTGGTAGGTTTCCGGTAAATGCCGAGGGAGTACCCATCAGTGAGGGCAGTTATAGACAGGCCCAGAAAGTTAAGTTGGTCACCATCGATCTCCATGGTGAACCTAATAGAAGGATAGAAGGTACTAAGGAATTCTAAGAATTCTTGAAGTAGTGAAGAGGTTCCAGTTCATACACAGATGACGTCATCGACGTAACGTCTCCAAAAAGCGATATGGGTGAGAAGAGGGTGGCTGGACTGGAAAACCTGATTTTCTAGTCCGGTTATGAAGACCTCAGAGATGATTCAATAGGGATACCAATGTCAGGGGGGAGCCGGTGGACAGTCTGATTAAACTGACATTATATTGGGGGCTAGGCAAATTTGAAGGAGGGAGGTAAATTCAGAAATGAACGATTGGGGGACTTCTGCCACGCATAATATTTTCTCAATGCGCTCACATGTGGGTTTAAGGGGAACGTGAGAAAAGAGACCCACCACGTCAGAAGAAACTAGAGTACTTCCATGAAGAGAGGGGTTATTGATAAGAGCTTCAGATAAGTCAAGTGAGTTCTTCAGTGAAAGAGGGGGTTGGAAGTCGGTGAGTTGCCTGAACCACATATCAAGGTATTTAGCCAGCTTATAGGAAGGGGACGAAATAAAAGATACCACAGGGCGCAAAAGGGGACCCATTTTTATGGACTTTGGGAGACCGTACAGGCGAGGAGCCATGGGGTTAGAAATAAGAATGGCCTTCTTGAGAGGTTCCTTATCAAGAATGAACTTACTTTTGTTGATAGCGCTGCGGATGTCATCATTGTACTTGTTCAAGTTGAAACTGGGGTCAGCTACAGCTCCAATGGAGTCCAAACATTCGTGCATCTTGGTATCATACTTGGTTCGATCTATGAGGACAAGGGTGTTGCCTTTATTAGTCTTTGTGATGAGAGTATGTTCTTCCTTGATCTTTTTCCGTAGGTTTTGTATCATCCTCTTTCTGCCAGATTCAATCACTGGTACTGGAGTACTATGATTAATGGTCGTCAGTTTGGTAATAGTTTCGGCGTTCAAGTGGGGCACGGCTATGGCCAGGTCAGCGACCATTTCTTCGGTGACATTTATATCAGAGAGAGGAGGAATGGAGTGTTTAAAACCTTTCTTCAAAAATTCTTCTTCTGTTTCACCGAGTTGGGTGGAAGGGTCATTCACCAATCGAGTGAAGAAATTTTTAAGGGGGAGGGGCCCCGTTCGTCTTCCTTTGTAGAATTGCCTACGTTTTCCTAAGCCTCCTGAAGACTGCGTTCGAGCAGGGCCGTGCAAAGCTATTCTGGCGCTCTGTGCAAAATTCAAGAAGAGCGCCCCTAAAGACAGAACCGTCCTATTCAGTGTACTTGGTAAACTATTTCAAAAAGTCCTAAATGAATGACTCCTCTGGTTCTTGAAAACAAACAACCTTCTCTCTTTTTTCCAATACAGCTCCAGGAAGGGACGCACCTCTACTCACCCTATTAACATGTCATGTCAACCTTGGACACTCACCCAGTCACCATCCGTTTAAATCTCAAAGAAATCCCCAATTCTAACACTATGTTTACCACGCACGTAAGAAACCTGATTCAAGAATATCCAGATCACACTCTCTGTCTCACTGAAGGCTCAAAAACTAGAATTTAAACGGCTCAAGCAAATTCCATTCTCGGATTCATTGTCTCTCATCGCATCAGTAAGACAGCCTCCTTATTTACTGCCGAATTGATGGCAGCATTCGTCTATCTTTCCCAACTTTCTGAACTTCCTCCTTGTAGCCAATTTCTCCACTTCACTCTCTCACTGACCCCTACACTACAAAGCCTCTCACACAAAGAATCCTTCTCACGCTCCAGACTCTAATCTCAATTACCACTAACGTCATGTTCATATGGATACTTGAGCATGACGTGGTAGACTAGGCAGCTAAACTCGCCACCATCTTTGATACTATCACTGATAACACTCCCCTTCCTGTCACAGACTATAAAAACCATTACTACTCACTCACCCTAAATTCTTGGGCCGAACTCTGGAAAACCTGACCTTCCAACAAACGCCTCCGAATTAAAAAAAAACTTCCACTCTGTGGTCAGCCTCCTTCAGAAATTCTAAGCGTGAAGACACCGTTATCTCTAGATTGAGAATAGGCACGGCCTACTTTATACAAGGCCGTAATGCAGCGATGTCACAACGTCGCACTCAAAAAGAAGTGGATACAGATTTACACGTACGCTTATGGGAAAAAGTGAGAAAAAACCAAAGTTTTGATTCGTACGCAATTAAAACGCTGTTTTTGAAAAAAATGAAGAGAATATAACTCGAAGAGCAAACAATTCTCTATTTTTGAAGCCCTATTTTAGTAAAATTGGTGCAGTAAGTACAAGAGAAGTTATCATCGTTTTAAAATTAAAAATCAGATAGGGGACGAAGTGCGGTACAGTTTCATCATTGTTACACCGCACCGATGAACGTGAACCGCCCCAAAACGTAACTGATAACAATCCACTGCGCGCTGTTGTCATTTTCTACATTACGGCCTTGTATAAAGTAGGCCGTGGAATAGGCCATACTCGAATCACACTCTCACATCTCATTGACTGAAACTCCCAAACACCCAGCATCCTGCCCCCTTTGTCACGAACTCGACCTGAACGTTGATCACCTCTTCTCATGTCCTATACTCCTAAACACCTTTGCCCTTCATCAAATATCCCTTCTTCCCTCCTCCAAGCTCTCAAAAACAACTCAGACTCCATCACCCTCACACTTCAATATCTCTATCTTACTCACTTCTTTTCATTCATATGAATCCTTCATCTTCCTCTCCTCTGAACGTTCTAAGTTTATCTTCATGTACCTCAACCGCCCACCAGTCTATGCTGTTTCTTCATTTTCATGTACCTGTGACTTCAGTTTACCGAAAGCTTGCGGTATTGAAAACAAAGCATTCAAAGTGGTAGAAAAGCCTAATTTTATTCTTCATGAAATCTTCTCATAAACTTTTCAAAATTCTATGCAATTTTTTTCGTGAAAATTTCCAGTTTTTGGTACGTTTCTGGCGCCCCGGCAACTTGCTCATGTCGCCATATGGTAGGCACGGCCCTGCGTTCAAGTCACTCTCTCTTGCACTAACGGTGAAATTTATGGCCTATCAACTGTTTTCTCTTCAACGAGAACTGATGGTAACACCTTGTTTTTCGCATTCACTTGAAAATTTTTAGTAAATCCAAAGCACAAGCTCACTAGTACAGAATATTCTGAAATATCTAGAAGTTCGTTCAATATTGCAGGCCTTTACACAATAGGTAAGTAAATTTTTCTATCCATCTCTTCTTCACACAAAAGACAATGACCGCAAATTAAATTTTTGTAGACTCATGTATTAATACGTTATTTAATGGTAATACAAAAATTTAATTATTATCGTACTCAATAAATCATTATACATAGAATTATCTCAATAAGTATCAGCATTTTCTTGTATAATAATCTTGAAGAAAAATAAAAATTCGCATTGGCTGTAAGTAAAAATAACGAGTGTAAAAAAAAAGAAGGTTCATGTAGGTATTTTTACATGGAATAAAAAAAATTGAAAGATGAATTCGCACGATCACACTATAAAAGCCAAAATGATAAAACCTGTAGCGCAGTATGTACGATATATTGCAAGACAAAAAAAAAAAAAATGAAGTCCAATGTAAATTTATAGTACCTGCAGCAGCAGCACTCATTCACTGGTAACACAATAATACTCTAAACCGATGAATAATACAATGAAAAAAGTAAAAAAACAAAAAAAGAAAAAAGGTTAGACTTATGTTCAAAAAAGCGCGTTCGACATTAAATTAATAATTCCGTTAATGAATACAATTATCAATATTATCATTATAAAACCTTTGGTATACGATTATGCAGCAAACAATGAAAATAAAACTCGTACAGAAATATTTTCTCGTTACAAAATATACGTTTGATGTACAATTAATTGCTTCAAACATAGAAAAATTGATAATATATAAAAAAAAAAAAAATGAAAAACGATAAAATCATACCACACACGTACTCACACAAATGAACAATTGTAATTAAAGTAATTGAGAATCGTATAAAATCATTAGAAAACACCTTCGATAAATCTAGTATCCATATGCTGGATCAATGTGCGCATGAAAGCCATTTCCTTTCGAGCATTGTCAAAGATAACTCTAGGATCTTGAGAAGTGCATCGCAGGCAATTAGGTGCCATTACCATTGCCAGATTACTCGCGTCCATTTTTGTAATTTGAGAGATTTCTGGTTTCGCGAACATCTTAAACGAAGAAATAAAAAAAATTACACCTCGACACTGACTAATTCGCGTTGCGTGCAACAAAACATACCTGTAGAAAATTGATCAGATAGGCTAAAACTAGTTTATTAATTTCGGGAAGTTTCTCGATGATGGCCAGGACGCGGTCCGGATTGTCGTGATATGTGACGCATTGCTCGTACATATAATCCGGAATCAGCGGTTCGTACAATTCTCGGTACCATAGTTTCAGTAACGAAGCCGGCACGTGGGCGTCAGTGATCTCGTCGGGAACTTCCCATCGATCGAGCAGATTTTTCAAAGACGTGACTTCGTCCATATCAGCGGGAACTCTGTATCAACGGAAACAAACATCAACATCGGTTTAGTCATGGCAGCTACCCTTACTTGAAGATGATTCTCAATTCATACGAAGAAACTATCTTCCAGAATTACAATAAAATTCGATCATTTCAAATTAATGGAAAATTTGAGTCGACGAAATTAAAGAAGTGATCCAGGATCTATCTGGAGTTGGTAGGGTTCATTGGGATAATCAATGAGGAAGACTTTACAAACAGCCAGCAACGAGGCTTACAATCTGTTTATTCTCAGAAAGTTCCCTCATTATGACACCATTTTCTTGACTACTTCAGATTGATAGAAAATTCCCTGATTTTTTGACATGTTTCATGTCTTTTCTCTACCCCCTAATTCTTGAAAATTGTCCGGGCGTCCGGCAGTGACCTTGGGACTTGGGAAGAATTTTGATCTTTTCTATACCCCTTTATTAGTTAGTATAAGGACTTGAAAGAATTTTGGTCAAAAAAAAGAAACAATAAAAGAAAAATAAAATAAAATGAAAATAAATAATAAAATAGAATGGAATAAAAATAAAATTAATAAAATTAAATTAAATTGAAAATAAATGTCTGGGCGGTCATCGAGAAATTTGCGAGTATCATCCTTTCTCTCTCAAAAAAAAAAAAATAATAGAAAAAAATTAAATTAAAAAATAAATTAAAATAAAATATAAATAAAATCAAAAATAATTATGAAAAATCTCCGCAGCTTGAAATAGATAAAATAAAATGAAAAATAAAAAAAAAATATAATAGAAAAAATAAAAAATAAATAAAATAAAATAGAATAAATTAAATGAAATTATAAAATTGCTTTACTCGCACAGTATACAAAAGTGTACATAAAAATTTTTGTCGTTGACGTTTCGACGTTCTAGACGTCTTCTTCGGAACGAGATGAGTTTTTATGTACACTTTTGTATACTGTGCGAGTAAAGCAATTTTATAATTTCATTTAATTGGTACCTAATCTCTGCACGAATAAAATTCATCTTATTGTGAAAATAGAATAAAAATGAAATAAAATGAAATATTGAATAAAATTGAAAAATGAGAATAAATGTCTGGGCGGTCATTGAGAAATTTGCGAAAATCATCCTCTTTCTCAAAATAAAAAAAATAAAAAAAAAATAATAGAAAAAAATTGAATCAAAAAATAAAATAAAATAAAATATAAATAAAATCAAAAATAATTATGAAAAATCTCATCAGCCTGAAATATTATACTAAAGTAGACTGGTACTGGACCAAGAAGCGGGACGAACAAGCGGAGCGAGTGAGGCCCAGTAATCTCATCAGCTTGAAATATACCAAAGTAGATAAAATAAAATAAAAATAAAAAATAAATGAAAAAATATATAATAAAAAAAATGAATAATAAATAATAAATAAATAAAATAAAATGGAATAAAAATAAAAAGAAATGAAATAAAATAAAATTGAAAATGAAACGAATTGATGCGAGATTGCAAGGTACGGCTATCCATAATACGAAAAAAAGGCGATACTTCTAAAAAGAAAAGAAGTAACTCAATACAAAAAACCGCAGAAAATACATACTAAAACCTTCGAAGATCTATCGACTAAGCAGCCATCATCAGCGAAAGACAAGAATAAGTATCGCCTTTTTTTCGTATTGAAAATGAAAATAAATGTCTGGGCGGTCATTGAGAAATTTGCAAAAATCATCCTCTCTCTCTCTCTCAAAAAAAAAAAAAAAAAAAAAAAAAAAAATAGAAAAAAATTGAATCAAAAAATAAAATAAAATAAGATACAAATAAAATCAAAAATAATTATGAAAAATCTCATCAGCTTGAAATATACTAAAGTAGATAAAATAAAATGAAAATAAAAATAAAAAATGAATAAAAAGAATATAATAAAAAAATAAATAATAAATAAAAATAAAATAAAATAGAATAAAATGGAATGAAATAAAATGAAATTGAAAATGAAAATAAATGTCTGGGCGGTCATTGAGAAATTTGCAAAAATCATCCTCTCTCTCCCTCTCTCTCTCTCTCTCAAAAAAAAAAAAAAAAAAAAAAAAAAAAAAAAAATTAAATAAAAAAATAAAATAAAATAAGATATAAATAAAATCAAAAATGATTATGAAAAATCTCATCAGCTTGAAATATACTAAAGTAGATAAAATAAAATGAAAATAAAAATAAAAAATGAATAAAAAGAATATAATAAAAAAATAAATAATAAATAAAAAAAATAAAATAAAATAGAATAAAAATAAAATGAAATAAAATAAAATAAAGTAAAATTGAAAATAAAAATAAATAACTGGGCGGTCATTGAGAGATTTCCAAAAATCATCCTCTCTCTCTCAAAAAAAAAAAAAAAAAAAAAAAAAAAAAAAATAGAAAAAAATTAAATTAAAAAATAAAATAAACTAAAATGAAATTTAAAATAAATTAAATGAATAAAACAAAATATAATGAAAAAAATGAATAATAAATAAAATAAAATGTAATAAAAATAAAATAAAATTAAATTAAATTAAATTGAAAATAAAAATAAATGTCTGGGCGGTCATTGAGAAATTTGCGAGTATCATCCTCTCTCTCAAAAAAAAAAAAAAAAAAAATTGAAAAAAATTGAATCAAAAAATAAATTAAAATAAAATATAAATAAAATCAAAAATAATAATTATGAAGAATCTCATCAGCTTGAAATATACTAAAGTAGACTGGTACTGGACCAAGAAGCGGGATGAACGAGCGGAGCGAGTGAAGCCCAGTAATCTCATCAGCCTGAAATATACTGAAGTAGACTTACACTAGACCAAGAAGGCTCATTAGCCTGACATATTCCGAAGTAGACTTATACTACATCAAGCGAGTGTTTTTTAGCTGGAAATTTTCCAAAGTAAACTTATACTACATCAAGCGAGTGCCGCAAGTGAGTCCCAGAAAACAGTCAGCCAAAAATACTCTAAAGTAGACATATACTAGAACAAGAAGCTGGAAATTTCTGAAATATTTGAATCATGAAGAGCTTGAGACGACTGGCGAAAAGATATGAAACATGATCTTTATATTTTTGGCAACGCCAAAAAATCCTTTATCTTTTTTTGCTTAGTACGACACATGTGATGATTACACTTGTAAGTACCTGAAAATCCCTTCAGTCTGAGTTCCTTGAAGATGAAGTATTTGTTCAGATAGCGTCGTCTGCATCCAAGGCAGTCTGTAATGTGGAAAACGCTCTTTCTGCAGGCTCATAATTTCTTCTAACGTGCTACCAAACATACTAGGACGGAATATTTGTATCTATAAGGTAGAAGAAATAAAAATTAATGATATTTTTGTCGAATAATAACAGTGGAAATTCTGTAACTCACGAGAGCACTTACCCTAGCTTGATCAATTTCATCTAACGTTGGTTTCTTAGGCGCTCGTTTGCCGTTTACGCCAACTCTTTCCAGCCTTTTGCAAGCGACCGTCGCATAATGGCTAACTTGAACATGAATCGGCCACTTACCCACTTCAGCAAAATCGTACGACGGGTCTCTGTGCCTACAATAAGATAAAGCACACATAATTCTCTTGAGTATCTTCAGAAAAAAAAAAAAAACGAACAAGCAAAGAAGTGTCATATTGTTACAGTACCTATTCATGTAACTATCCAAGTATGCTTGAAACTTCGGCGTGGGCGGGAAAAACGCTAGACATATGGCGAGCAATTCCCAGCCTCTACGCAATCCTTCCCTGTAAACGTGAAAAAGAAATACAACAATATTGATCGTCCACACCGAAAGCCAAACTGGCACACCATCGTCTGAACATACTTTCTCGGATTTTCAGTCGTTTGACGACAAATTTGAATATAAAGTTCATCGCGTAACGCCGTTTTCGTGTACGCCATATTACAAATTTCGAAAGCTATAGTGGTCGACGTCATACCAATTTTCGTCTTTCGATCGCCCATATATATTTGAACCAATTTAAACATTTCGCACGCATCGCGCTTTAATGACTTATCTGATAGGACTAGCATTGGTTTACTGATTGGATCCTGCAAAATATTTACACAGTTAACCAAAACGTTGATGTAGAACTAGTTTCATATTGAGCAGTTCGTATCAAAGCACCTTTGACCACGAGAGCATAGCTCGAACTGACGATTTCTTCCTGAATATGCCTTTTTTATGGATGTTCAAGTTATCTTGAGCGTATTTTTCGATATCGCTATCCGACGGCAACTTCTTCTCCTTGCTGAGGTTGGCTCGTGACGTCTGTAAGAATTAATTGCATTACTCGACCGAGTGAATAGAACCATTAAAAATATATTTTGTCATGCACACACGAAGAAGAGCATAATAGTGTGCGTCAGCTGGTCGACATTCTGGGAGCACAACTCGACACATTTTTATTAGATATAATGGTTAGTTCCATTAAATGAAACAAGTTCGCATCAGATTAAAAATTGACCTTTGTTCGCTTCTGTATTTCAGGCGTTTTATGGTACAAAATACTATCGATATTATTACCCATGCACGATACATTTTCAAAGCTATTTTTTGTATTAAATTTACTTTTAAACTAGCAAGCGTGTACTTGGTACTTACATCATCCCTATAAGTGATCGCATGATCCGATCTGCGGGTAAAATTTTTTCTGTAGAAATACGTATTCTGACTAGCAATGTTGACTAGACGCTAAAGCAGAGAAGCAGATAAAAAACAAAACCACATACAATCTATATACATACAAGCAATTTCATACGCTAATAAGGTACACAAACTCTTAAATTTATACAAAGTCTAATAAAGTAGTACCTTAAATGCGGGGAGGGAAAAAATAAACAGATCTTGACCAAATAAACAAAATTGATACCACCAATTCAATTCTCTTCGACCAGCGGTCAGGGAAAGCTCGTAGCGGATAAGCTTAAATCTGAATAGTGACAAAAACCTTTCTTTCGGGAGGAGTATCCTTTGTTAAATAAGCACCGAGTTTTTGGCATGCAGAAAACACATCAAATCACGGTCGTATTTACAGAAACATACGAATTATTAAAAAGTAGTTTCTCCATTTCGAACTTTCGTATTCCTAATTTCCATAGTTAGAGACCGGATTTCGATGCAGAGTACCGAAAAAGCAGAACATAAATGCGGGCTTTTAGTTCGAATATATCCACGTCTTCTGAAGTAAGATCTGTTCTTAGCGTTGAATGCATTCTTCTTCCATTCAAAAATCCCTTCATTAGAATTTCATCTGGACTACCTTCTCAAATTTAGCCCTTTCTCTCCACCGACTCATCCTCCCCGCTCTGGGCATCCCCGAAGCCTCTAGCGAACCAGAATCGCCCAACATAATCTACATTATGCACATCGAATCCATTATTATTTATAATTTCCTCTTCCCCAAACTGCGCTTTACAGATGGATACAAATCGGGTTTCAATCCTGGAGAAGTTTTGCTTTTCGTTCTTCAAAGAGAAAATGCAAGGGGAAAATGGTATTCTAAAACTCCATTTCAAACTAAAAATTTTGACCCAACTTCTCTCCGTGGATCTTGTAAAATTACTTATTCACAATTTACAAAACGTAATAAAGCGAGCCCGGTTGCACCTCAATACCAACTCGGGCTGAGGAAAGCCACAAAAGACAGCAAAGAGCTGTGCGAAATGACGGAGGAAGATCCTCGTGTTGAAGAAGCTGAAGAGCCATGAGCCAAATGGAGTCGAATGTTGTGGGGCATATTATTGACATCTGGCTCCCATAGCAGTCACCTTCGAAGATAAGATTAGTAGAAGAGGATGGTATATCTTTACCAGGTACCGAGGAGGATGCAGCAATCAATGGACTGCGGGGAAAGTATTAGAAGGCTCCGGGCTTGGATGAGATTCCAAATCCAGTCTGGATCACTTGACCTAACACTGCTTGTTGATACATTCAATGCGACAGTTACTGGGGGACTGTTCCCTGTGCGATGGAAGAAAGCCAGGCTAGTGCTGATCGATAAAGAGGAAAGACCTCCTGGTCTACCATCCTCTTATCGACCACTTTGTCTGCATAAAAACTCCCGGAGAGAATGATAGGTGATAGCCAATTCACTCGAGAGTGATCTGAAGGAAAGAGGTATACTCCCCCAGTGCGCTTTTGACATGTTTCATGTCTCTAGTCACACCTTGTACCACCTCCACCCCTGCGAGTATCACCCCTTAAACTTGAGTCATGAACTTAGAAAATTTTTTGAGACAAATATTTATACCTGGTAGGTGATTCAAAATTCTGCTAGTACCACCCCCCTACCTTGCCCAGTTTATATACTAGCTTTATGATCGCTGTATTCTAGCTTTGAGCCTTCATTATACTAGACCCAGCCAAATATAGAATCGATATTTTGATACAATCGATATCAGTAATTGGTATAATCAAGATTGATATATCGATATAATCGAGATTGATACATCGATATAATCGAGATTGATATATCGATATAATCGATACTGATATATCGATATAATCGATACTGATATATCGATATAATCGATACTGATATATCGATATAATCGATACTGATATATCGATATAATCGAGATTGTCATATCGATATAATCGAGATTGTTATATCGATATAATCGAGATTGTTATATCGATATAATCGAGATTGTTATATCGATATAATCGAGATTGGTATATCGATATCATCGAGATTGATATATCGATATAATCGAGATTGATAAATCGATACTACTGATATATCGATATTATTGATATAAGTACATCAATATTGATATACTCAAGATTGATATATTGATACATCGATATGATCGATATTGATATATTGATACATCAATAGGATCAATTGACATATCGATACTATTGATATATCGATACTATGGATATATCAATATTATCGATATAAGTACATCGATATGATCGATATTGGTATATTAGTACATCAATATGATCAATATTGATATATCAATATAATCGAGATTGATATATCGATACTATTGATATATCGATATTATTGATATAAGTACATCGATATTGATATAATCAAGATTGATATAGTGATACATCGATATGGTCGATATTGATACATCGATATGATCGATATTGAAACATCGATATGATCGATATTGGATACATCGATATTATCGAGATTGATACATCGATATTATCGAGATTGCTATGAGTATTCTTTACTTTGTATTTCCTTGCAAACGCCCAAAGACATATTTAATTTCTATTTGTACTCTGAGTCTATGAGTTGCGTTAGACCACAGGTATGAAGCCTAAACTAGGTTGCTTGATTATATAGATTTATACTAGGCTTAACATGAAACATAATTTTTTCTATTTGGTTCCGCCAGAAGATTCTTAATTTATGAACGATTTTTAAAAATTTTTATATCTGGCAGGGGATTGAGAAATCTGCGAGTATCACCTCCCTACTCTTTTGGTGAGGTTAGGTTAGGTTCGGATCTCTATTTCAAAGCAGTCAGCTAATTTTGAGAAATATTCCCAATGAAAATAATTTTCTATCTGCCTTCAATTGAAACTTTCCTCGTAAATCATATTCGTTACTTTATCCGCGCGACGCGACTATTTTTACTGACTTGAAATATAGTTTTCAGACCGTCAAGATGGCTTCGGCAAAATCCGAGAGAAGATTCGCAATTTCGAGCGCTTAAAATTCAATGATTCAAGAAATTCATTCGCGTTGGTTTACCGGAGTTTCATCCCAAAGTAGACTTATAGCAGACCAAGGAGGGTGGCATTAGCCTAAAATATTCTAAAGTAGACTCATACTAGACCATGAAGGGGGGGGGGGAGGGAGGGGTGAACGAGCGGAGCATGCCATAAAAGACATGAAACATGATCTTTATCTATTTGTGAAAGCAATCTGAAGGAAAGAGATATAATCCCGCAGTACGATTTTCAAACTGGTCGCTACACATCAGATGCTGGAATCCGGCTGAAGAGGATAGCCGAGTCAGCGATGGCTACGCCTCAGTTTTGCGCAGCCGTCAGCTTCGACATATGAAATGCGTTCAACTCAATCCCATGGGAGAGGATACTGGAAGCCCTCATGGACGTAGAAGTGCCCGCATACCTGATCACGATGATCAGCAGCTATCTCAGCTGTCGAGAAACCTAAGCAGGGACGTCTGCTGGTACAATAAAGCGCCCATTTACTTGTGGGGGCGGGGTCGGTCCTTGGGCCGCTGTTGCGGTGTGTCGCATTTAACGGGATTCTTAAGGTGAAGCTCTCACCAGGTATCAAGCTCATCTGCGACACGGATGACAGGCTGGCGGTATGTCCGGCCGAAATGATTGTAGAGGAGAAGATCAGAGTAAACCCGGCCCTAGAGGCAGTGACGTGCTGGATCGAGTCGGTCAGACTAGAACGTGCAGTAGGTAAGATGGAGGCCATATTATCCAAGGCCCTACGGAATTTCAATTAACCCACCTTCCGCCTGCAAGGTGTGAAAATCGAGCCCAAAAAGGTAATGAAGGGCTGGGGCATCTGATTGGACTCGAAGCTGAGCTTCAGGCACCATTTCCTGATGGCAGCAGAGAAGGCAGGCAGGGTAGTTGCAAATCTAAGCCGCCCTGATGAGGAACCTAGGAGAGCCGAGAGACGCCAGAAGGAGGATTATGATGAGCATCGCCTTGTTGATCTTCCTATAAGGTGTCCCAGTATGAACCGACTCAGAAGAGAGATGGTAAAGATTCAATACAGGGCTGCGCTGAGGTGTGTTAGTGCCTACTGCACTGTCTCGATGGAGGCTTTTTGAATACCACCACGGTCACCACCAACCGAGCTACTTGCTAAGGAAAGAGCGGTGGTGATCAGAGCTAAATAGAAGACAACAATCAACCAAGAGCAGGAAGCTAGACGCTTCTTGCTTGAAAAATGGAAAGAAAGAGTAGCCCAGAGTGAGCTGGGCTCATGGACAACCTATGTGACGACACGCGACCTTGATGAGTGCCTGAACCGACACCATGGTCAGCTAAACTTTCACCTGACGCACGTGTTAAGCGGTCATGGATCTTCACGACAAGCTAAGGAAAGTTGGGCAGACCAGGTGTTCGCACAGCAACCAAGGGCGGGATGATGGACCACAGCACACCATATTTGAGTGCGAGGCGTGAGCAGGACAAGTTTAGTCAGTCTCTTCAAGAAATCGGGCTAGATGAAATGTTTGTTTCGAGTAGCCTAGAATCCACCATACTGAGTTCCAAAGAAGCATGGAACCAGGTGTCTGCATTTGTAGCCACCATCATGAAGAAGAAGATGGACCAGAAGTGGAATAGGCAAATGCAGAACCGCACCATGGTCTACTCGACACCTGCGTACCATACACATCTAGATGTGCAGGAAAAATAGAAAGATCATCCCTGAAAATTGAAGAAGATAAAGAGACTCAAACTGCAACCCAGTTGCGTGGTCTAGTGCTTTCTGCGTACCAGCAGGCTTTGAAACTTGGCGGTTATCAAACTAGCTTGGCGGTTGCCGAGGAGAATACCCGAAAAAGTCGATTCCGGTGTGGAGAAAATAAAATCAAGTGCATACGCAATCCGCATCCACTCCACCACGGCGGAAGGGAGGTGCCGCACATGCGACAGAAGCAATTGTACACGTCAAAGCCATTATTACTTATGATTTTCCCTTTCACAAACTGCGAAGTCAGGTTTCAATCCTGATTACGTCCTCTCTATTGACGGAGAAGTTTTGTTCTCTGGACTTCACATACTCACACCGAAGAGAATTGTGTTCTAAAATTCAATTTTATAATAAAAATTTTAGCTGAACTTCTCCCGGTAGATTTTGTGAAATTACTTATTCACACCCTGTGCTGCCAGATCTACGGATTTTTCAACAAATTTCGCTTAAAATACGGATTTCATGTGCTCAAGGAAAAAGTACCTTAGTCACTCTCATGAGAGATACTTTTCTCTTGCTCGTTATAAGCTAATATCGCGATCCCTCATATCATTGAGTCGATCAAGAGAAAATTACCTCAGTCATGGGTATAAGACTTTTTCCCTGATCGTTATTGTGAGATCACTGGAGGTCCGTAGAATCAGTTTTTAGGTCTTAGAAAGAAAACGTACGGATTTTTGGAAATATCATCTGGCAGCCATGCACACCTAACAAAGCGAGTCCTCATCTTCGTTTCTAGTTGAATACAAAATACTGTAGCGATTTAGACAACAATTATACGGAAGTAGTTGGGCGAATACAGCGGATAATAATGTCTAAGAACAGAGTTACGAGCCGGAGGGAAATGAAATAAGCGTCAAGAACCCGAAATTTACGTTATCCTAATTAAAGACTGGAATAGACTAGACAGAGCGAAAAGAGTTGATGAAGCGTAAATTTTCGAGATTATGATCGATCGTGAGCGGTCTCCGCGCGACGAAGCAATGACAGCGGCAGAAGGGTAGGGAGAATAACTAGATTGAAACGACGTTGGAGAGTTCGCGTCAACGAATAATGACTTCGAAAATATCCGGTTTCTACATCGTTCAAAATATGTTCTTATTTGGCCGAGTTTTTACTAGTTTTTTCATTTTTTCTAAATTTACAAGGAAAGCATCACATACGTTCAAATGAAAGCCTACTTCACAACATGCTCTTATCACACTCCAACACTACATACGTTACGTGAATTCAAATCGCATACGTAACTATCTCAATTTTGCGGCAAATTTACTCGGGCGAAACGACAAAAAAAAAATTATGTAAACACTTCATTTCATCGATAATTGGTAAAGTAATGCTAATTAAGAACGCGTTTCATTTGTGCCGAAGTGCTAATTAACGTAAAGTGATACAGATAATAACGACGAAAGAGAAAACAATAATTCACTCGCACTGCAAGAATACGAAATGACGCATTGACAGAAAATCGCTCTACAACTATTTTTGTACGAGAAAAGCAGAACTACAATTCCTCTGGAAGAATTCTGACGAAATCTATCTATTGTTGTAAATTAGCTACAGTTTGCAAACGAGAAATAATAAATTTACTCACCTCTGATCGCTCCAGAATAGGCGAATATAATGCTGGAGTTTGTTGAGGTGGGTCTTTCCTGCGTTTCAACGACGCATGCTGAGTTTCTAATGACGGTATCGAACCCGGAGATGAGCTTCGTGCTCCAAGAACTGGGTAAAAAACGGTATTATCACCAGATATATCGGGATCGTTGGCACAATATTAATATTTTACGTACTAGGATTAACGACAGAGACTAGATTACTAGGAAGCTGAGCAGATGACGCTGAATGATAGGTATCCGTTCCCATACTTCCCGGGGTAAGGCTTCCGGGTGTAACATTATAATAATGACCAGTGTTGGATGCTAACCGCGACTCTAGCCCATCCACTACGTAATCGCACACTCGACCATCTGAAGAAAAATTAACTTCGAATGATTGAATGATAGAATCTATTGAGAGAAAGTTTTCCATCAACCAACCTGTCGTATATTTTTTGTGGCGAGAAGTAGACCTGAATTCTTCAGCCAAAAAGGGCGGTGGATTCTCATCGTGCAAATATTCTTGCGAGCTCGAATCTTCGTCTTCCAAATTCGACATGCCTTCATCGTCGGCAAATTCGTCGCTATCGTATTCCAAGCGTAAATTCTCGTCCTCTTCGGATTGCATCGACTCTTCACCCTCTTCGGTAACACGGTCTCCAAATTTATAGCAACCTGAAGGTATTTTTCAAAAATATAGCGATGGTCCGATGAGAAGCGATTCTAGTACACAGTACCACGACTTACCCGACAATACAGCTTGCTCTCGGATATACTGATCCAAGGGTAGGATTGGAGATTGGCTCTCCGAATAAGAATACTTCACGTTACTATACAACGGAAGTTTGTTATCCCGAGGAGACGCGCTCTTCCTATCTGTGCTACTGCCGACCGCGAAACCACGATGACTCGACGAACCGGTCAAAAGATTAGATGCTGAACGTATGAGAGAGGATTCTAGAACAAGAGTTTTCAAGAAATTTTCAGTGTTGCTCTATTTGCTTACTCAGATAAGATTTCAATACCGACCTAAGTCATCGACATTGTCAACGGGAAGATTTGTGGATTTTGAGTGATACAGCTTCCGAGGTGGAGTAGCAGCAGTCGGTGGACTGCTCGACGCACTTACGCTAGAACTACGAGTAACGTCGTCATCGTGTACATCTTCGCTACTGGAAAACAAACCTTCCGACCTACAAAAGACGAACTCATCATTTCGTGTTATCAAGAGCGTAAGAATCAAAAAGTGACGAAACTTACTTGGACTTCAACAACGGCAATTGATGCTTCGCGAACGAAGCCAAGGTTGATGAGTTGGACGATGAAGATCGAGAAGTCATGGATGATACAGTTTGTGTTCCAGGCGGCGCAGGAGGAGGATTAATGAAATTGACGTAATCAGGAGTGCTAGCTTTAAAACTACTGGCTCCGCTGCTCACTGTCGGTGAACTAGTTTCTGAATGATGTTTACGTCTGCTGATCTGTACGCACATTTCATAACATACGATTATTACGAAGCGATTACTAATTACATAGAAAATATTAATACGTCTTGCTTTACCAGCGGAGTTGTTTCTGACGACTTCTTTCCGTGCATAGAAAGCAAATGAGGAGAAAAATATTTTTCATGCATAGAATCTTCTTCTTCGTAATCTGTTGTAGCCAACGGAGAAGAACTGATGCCACCAGAGGCGGCTGGTGAACGTTGCTGAGCGAAACTCTGACTACGATTTATCGGGTTACTACCCGTATTCAAACTACTAGACATAATAACCGGTTTACTTCTAGAGCAATTTCCTCGGCTTTCGTAGCCTAAACTATAACCTCCTCCGACACCTACGCAAATATGATAAATTGATTTTGATGATCGATTCACGGATAAAACTCAAGATTTCAAAACTTACTAATGTCAACGTCGAAACTTTTTTGCTTATTTAGGTGCTGACCAGCGCTTGAATAACTTCTTTGAACATGAGGAACTATCGGTTTGTTAAGACCGGATGGAGGCATACTATTTATCTCTATGAGCGGTGTCTTTTTTGAGCTCGAATTTCCTGAAACTAAGCTTGCACCTTCGGCTGATTTCACGCACGACTGTTGAGACAGAGAACTCGAGTCGCTGGAGCGACCAGAATCCTACGAAGAGGAACAAAGATAATCAATTTATCTTACGAAAAATCAAACGATTGAATGTACACTTACCTGCGACTGCGCCGTCCTCGAGTACCATGGGTTCTGATTAAGTTTTCTGGAAGATGCATTATTACCTTGACTTGGAGTCTGTTGATTATGCCTGTAACATTATCAGAATAATAATAAATACGAATTCGTCACCGCGTACTCGTCATTTCGTTAGGAAATGTACTGACCTATGATGGTGATGATGATGGTGGTGGTGGTGGTGATTCCGCCTAGGAGAAATAGGAGATGTTTGAGTCTCGCAACTCACTACCGCTTGGCGAGGTACAGATGGTTTAATGAGTAAATTAGTATTTTCATTGCCGTCCTGAAATAACGACACGTGCAACAATGTGACATACAATCAATTTTTGCTGAGTTTATTCGTTTCGAATTTTAATAACTTAACGAACGTTCGGTACGTAGGCACACGTTGTTGACCTTACCAAAGTTCTTATAGGACGTGTTGACGTAACGACTGCCGTTTGAATACGATTATTTGTTCTACCCGGTGTTTGAGTGGCGACTGATTCTTTATGTTTTTTCTCCAACGTCAAATCGTTCACAGGCTCGGTGTTTTGTTTCAACGTCTATTAAAAAAACGAGTAGGTAGAATACGATTTTACGATTAATATCGTAAGTATTCAAATTCGAGAACAGCGAGTTCACCTGTAATTTCGCTAATGGTATGATATCCGAATTTTGAGGCCTGTGCCAAACGGTCTTCTGAGAGGTGGCGTTGTAATAATAGAATCTACTCGTATTCTCGTCAAACAATTCCCACCACTGGTTGTTATCAGTTTTTTTCCTGCGAAACAATGTAAAACACTCAAGTTATATAATTCTCGATGACGAAAAGAGAGGACGTAATGAAGGAAATTTTAAATGATCGTAACAACTCACACAGGCACACCAACGGGAGGATCCCATACGCATTCTCCAGTGGTTAGATTGGCGTACATATGCTCCTTGGTTTTCGGTTCGATAATTTCGACCCACTCGACTCTGAACAAAGATTAATATTGTAGACATATGAGTTAGAAATTTTTCTTATACCGAAATCGCAGCGCTATAATCACAAGCACTTGCGAAAAATTCAAAGCTTACGAAAGTTCAAGTTCTAATTTGAACGTATATTACGATGTACTGGGCCTACCTTTCGTTCGACATGTTTGTCGCTTTAGTTTCCATCTAAGTGAGCAAAACAAGCTAAACACGGGAGTGCGAGTTCATATTTCTGGAGAAGATGTTCTGGAAAAGCCAGACAGCGGATCGAGTACAGAGTGAATGCATGTTATCACGGCATCGTACAACGAAATATCATTATGACAAGTAATTGAAAATAAAAGAGATATTAGTTTATCGATTTAATCAAAGAACGAGACTTCATTCTTTTCTACATCTTTTCGGTCATCGTACTCAACTTAGAATAATAATCACATCATTCATAAAAATGAATTTCACTTCCCTTTTGCAATGATACCTTCTCAATCACGAATCGGAATAGAACGCACCACCCACGTAGAAAACATTGTACTTTAGAAAGTGGTTGTATACTCTTCTACGATTGGACCATTCGTTTTTATAGTAACTTTTATTGCCGACATAGAGCGCTAAGATCGATCCAGTCTTCACCACCCTGCTATTGTTGCTAGAAGTGTAATATTCAATACTCACTCTCGTTACCTTTTCATAATATCACGCAATTTATTAATTTATAATATGTAGAATACTCGATAACTTCGGTAACGTTGCTCTTGCACGTTCAGTAAAAGAACAGAAACAATGGATTACCATTATCAATTATTTTATCATGATAAGGAAAGAATAACGTTAAGCGGAAAAATTGGATCAGCTCAAGTCTCCCGGAATTTTACGTCAAATCACCATCTGTAGAATTAATGAATATGAAGATAATGAACGTACTTAGATAGGTACCCTTGCAATATTCTGCCATCTTATCTGACAATGTACAATACTCTAGCGTAGGTACCTATTTATCTGAATTATTTTAGAAAAAAAGGGAACCATACAAATTTGCCGTAACAAATAGTATGTATCGATCGATTTGCAGTCTACACATCAAGAATGATACAATTATTCTTCAGAAAGCAATAAAACCTTTATGAAATCAAAGAGTAAAGTACCGAGAGTAATATTTACCAAGGAATAATATAGACTAGCCTATAGAGATCACAGATAAGAGATTCAAGCAAAATGTTAGTTTTTTTTTTTAAACTTTACTACCTACTTCATGAATTGTACCTAACTTTAATTAAATTCGTGCGTAAGTATGTACTCTCGATTGGTACACGCATTATAAGCACCATAATTCATGAAGTAATTACATGAAATTAAAAGTATTATGGGTAGATCCCGTATTAAAATCTTATGTTTTGATTCTTTTATAGGTAAGGTACCACCTATATAACTGGTTTTGGTATTACTTATTGATAGTATTTCTGTTACCTACTGATAAATACTTGATGGTAGCCTATCAGCTGCAAGGTACACTATCATCAGACTTCAAGAAAGTTTGACGCACCTATTCATCAATGCATAAATACTTACTTACGTAGGCGAACATCAGCCGAACACAAAATTTTGATGGATCTTAAACGAACGTCACACCCCATCGTTAACCAATCAGTATACCTGTAGAACTTAATTCTTCACGTTTATTATAATTTGATAGGTAAAGTAACTTATCTATATTTTGCAATTCAAAGGGCAAGCTGAGGCGCAAAAGTTGCCAAAGAACCCCAATGGCGTATTCTTTCAGCCATCTGAAACGAGAACTACCTACCTACGTACCTATAGGTAATTGGTCTACGTAACTTAATTCAAAAATTCGTTCTGATTTGAGAAGGTAGAATATAGGGAAAGTCTTGTCGAAAAATTCATCATCTTATTATTCTATATTGACTGATTCACTGAGATTTCAGTTTTATGATGCGAACAGGTTGAAGTAAATTTATATCACTACTAAGTAGTAATTTTCCAAAGCAAAAATACATGATCGTAGAATTTTTTCTTTGACAGGGAATCAAAGGCTGGATTTCTGCTGTAATCGAATTGCGATTAACGGCCTCCTCGTGATTAGAATGCAACGAACGCTTATTTGTCGTAAATTTCAGGAAAATCTCGAGATTAAATTCCATTGACAAAAGAATGCAAGAAAAATAATTCAATTAAAGGTACCTACCTAGGCCTACTAATATCCTCTGTAAAACGTACCATTTAAGAGTAGCTGAAATTTATTATTGAATCAAACAATCGTAGGAGAATTGATAGAAATTAAGCAAACTTTTACCTATAATTTTAACTTTTCTTCAACCTTGCCGAGCAATATTACTGTATGCTTAAGGTCGAACGAAAGTAATATTGTGAAAGTCTGTATCGTATTATTAATTATTATATTTTTAAAGATCCTTAAGTCCTTAAATTTTGTATATCTATAGCGATTTTCGACTATTCCTCCCTTCTCACAATAATATTTTTTATTTTCGTCAAACTTGGCAACTACTTGAAGTTATACTGGAATGCTGCCGAATTTTGCCCATTGTTTCAGGAGTGCAAAATATAATGGCGCACGGAAAAAATGTGAGATACACAAAAATACTTGTTACAGTTTTGCCTGTAAGGTAAATGATTACTGGAGAGAAAAAAAAAAAGTACCTAAAAATAATACGAAATAATAAAAGGAGCTGTTCAATCTGTTAGAAGCTCAACCCGTATCTAGACGCTTAAGTCTTCTATTAATTTTATTCATCGCGAATATCTATAATGAATTGAGTAACTTTTTTTTAGTTTTCACGATTAGTGTTCATTTTTTTAAACGAAGAAGGCACTATTTTAGTAATATTCGTCGCGCATCATCTACAAAGTTATAGACAGAGAAGAGTGCTGACTGCTGTTCAATTATTCGTTCCCAAGATGGAGAGCGAGAGATAAGGCCCCACAGTTAGAATCCTTTCGACTTTACTGACTTCAAGCTTCATTATTATTTTAGTTTGTTTAAATCCACTTTGAGCAACTCTCAGTAAGACTCAAACTTGAAATTTTTCACATAATGTTTTATCAGATGCTCACTTTCATTTTCTTAATAGGGAAAGGAATTTGGCTTCATCCACTTGAAGCTTCATTTTTCATTTCGATCGAATCTATTTTAAGAAACTCTTTGTAAAACTCGAACTTAATTTTCACCTTAGGTTTCATTAGACTTAAGTACTTCTCAAAACCTTCTTTTCCATCTACAGTGAGCCCAGGCCTCATCATTAATTCGATGTAAATGAAGAGGGTAAGGATGCACGAATTTCCGTTTCTTTTTTTTTCTTTTGATCATTGTTTTTTGTTAATTTTTACTCTATTTGTTCGGTTTTTTCGCTGCTTCGTACAACAAGGGTCGCGGATTTGAGGAGAAAATTGTACCAGCGTTTGTAAAAAGACTTTGATCTATTTACTTAGGTAATTTAGAGACTAGGATAAATTTTTGGATTAAATTTCTGAAGATGAGGGATTAAAAAAATTACAAGCTGTGGGAAAACGTGACGAACCGCGAAACGACGGCAAAAAAAAGCGGAGGAGGAGAGAACTGATGATGTCTCTTTAAGACTTGGGAAAAATTTCCCAATCACATGACCTTTGAAACCATCTCGAGATCACAAGAAAGTTCGAGTCCAGAGAAAATGATTTTATTCCGTGAGATCGGAGAGGAAACTCATCATCAAAACGCCTTATCTGGACAATGTTTTTCTGCAGATAATTCTTTCGATAATCTGGTAGATTGTGTTGAAGTTTGATCAAATGGCACGTACTATTTTCATATCAGGAGGAAATTTCATTCGTGCCCGGAAAATGTGTGGTGGCTCACCAGAAAAGTGTCGTTAATTTATCTATTCCACTATTCAGCAAAGAATAGAAGATGACGAAAATAAATTTACCTGCGTTTTTGACAGCTAGTTGCTTGGTTTTCAGTGAGTATTCTCTGTCTGTGTTCGACTTTTTGTTAATAAAGTGTGATTTACGAATTTCAATTTTGTCTCTAGGTCTGTCCTCAACTTCAGAGCGAGTGAATGCATATCAGGAATTGCCCGATGAAAACGACACCTTTGAGACCATTCACACCAAGAACAAAGTGTTCGTAGACAAGAGCGCGTACATACCGAAACTGCTCAATCGAGAAAGCCGCTTTCTGCGTTTTTGTCGACCTAAACGTTTTGGCAAATCCAACTTTCTCCAAACTCTCAACGCTTTCTTCAAAGGAGAGAAGCAATTTTTCGATGGCTTCGCTAACCGCTCAACGGAATACGATTGGCAAGCACATCCGGTAATTTATTTAGACTTCAACATTCTAAACGTCACCACATTGGAAGCTTTCCAAGCTGACCTGAACAGCGTTTTTCTGCAAACGAGTAAGTCGTACAACATTGAGCTAGATGTAGGAAACTCTCCCGGTACTAATCTGTGCCAATTGGTGGACCGATTATCGAAGGGTGGAAACCTACCGCAGTCGGTTGTAGTCTTGGTGGACGAATATGATTGGCCGGTGCGTTTCCAAATTGAGGCCGAAAACGGAGACGAGGCTCTAAAAATAAGTACATTCTTGAAGAAATTTTTTGCATTGTTCAGGCGTCTAACGATAAGTATACGATTATTACTTTTGACCTGTACCATGCAATTAAAATTGGTCGACGAGGACACTGGTGAGGGTTTGAAAACACTCACGGATATAACGTTTGATCCCGAGTTCGACGGTATGATAGGCTTAACACATGCAGAATTGGTGAGCCACTTCGAACCTCATATCAATGCGATGACAAAGAGCACACCCAATGAGACCTTCCATTCGCTCGTCGAGTCTCTGAAGAAAAATTACAATGGTTATTGTTTCTCTCGTAATACTAGCTCTGCGTGTCGTCTGTTCAATTTCCACTCGGTGATCTCTTGCCTGCGTAGTCAAAAAATTGAATATTCCTGGCACGCGAGCGGTAATCGACCGTACGATGTGATGGAGGATTTTCGTAAACGAAAACTTACGACGAACGTTTACATCAATCGCACAATTTCCAAAGAAGAACTTCGAAGGCCGTATGATTATGACGACCCCCCTCCAATGGTGGTTTGTTTGATATTGGAAGGGTATCTAACGTTTCGTAGTTATGACGAGAAGTACGACGAGTACGAAATTGACTTCCCGAATGAGGAAATTCGGGAGACGTTCATCAAAGAACTGATGAAGAATGTTCCTGGAGGACGATGGCCAATTGAGGAGATTCTAAGCGAATGTAAAAAGATAAAACAAGCTTTGGTTGATAGTGATTCGGAACGTTTCGTCGAATTGCTTAATAATATAGCCTTTGAGTCACAAGCCACCGAGGTGAATAAGGATTACTCGCTCATCGAGCGCGTTTCCCGGGTTTTGCAAACCTGCGACGTTTACTGTATTCCAGGACACAACTTTTTCCACCAAGTAATAATCGATCTGGTGATACAATTGCCTGAGGATGAGAGAGAGTATGTGCTCCAATTCAATCAGCATGAAACAGCAGGTTATGCTCTAGAAGTTCTCTTGAATCTTACGGAAGTGAAGGCTTTTCGAGAGACGTTTGGATACAATAGTGTGTACTTGATGGGCGTTCATTTCGGGGGACCGGGAGGAACAATCGATGAATGGGTTAGGGTGAGTTTCTGGAATGAAGAATGCACGGATCTAAAAGCGTCCCATTCAATTTATCTTGAAATGTTTTCTTACATCAACAAAAATAAAACATGTATACGTACTTAACTGAGGCGTTTATTTTTGGGGCGAATTTTCTCTCCTCATACTTGGGTGCACTCTCGTTCTTTTTAACAGGAAACCTGTTTTATCGGGGGTCTCTCGGAAGAAATGTCCGCCGTCCGGGAGGCAACATGACCTTGGGACTTCCCCTCTTATCACCTACCGTATAGCTCGAAGGTTGAAAATTCTTTAAGTTACTCCTGTCATGTACATATCATTTTTTTTTCAAGTTCCTCTCCTATTAAACAGGTTGGAGTTGGACACTCACACGTGAGTGTCCAACTCCGTTTAACTATGCCACCACGTGCTTACAAAGATTCTCTTCTCTACATTTCTCTCCTATCATAAGTTTATGTCCAGTATACTGTATTTTAAGGCCCCGTCCCATTATATGTACAGCTTGGAAGTTGGTGAGTATAGCCTGATCAAAACAGCTCCTTCCAGTAACTAGCCCCTTCAATGAGCCAGATATGCAATGCTCCAAACACCACCTTTTCAATTAAATTCCAAGTCCCCTTTGTACTATCTTGCAGCACTGATAGCCTGATTAAAATAGCTCCTTCAAGTAACTAAATATGCAATACTGCATACACCAAATGGCCTAGCCCCTTCAATGAGTTAGATATACTATGTTTCAAACACCAAAGACTATTAAAAACTCCCGGCTTTTGCGACAAAACCTAGAACGTCAAAGTAGCAAGGTTTACCAAAATCCTCTTTCAAGTTCTTCTCTCCCCTCCTTTTTCAAAAACCTTTGATATTACAAAATTAAACAGCTTTTTCAAATGATATGAACGCGATGAATTTTTAAAAACTTTTTATTCACATTATTTTATTTTACATGACTCACCGTTAATTTTAGGAGACGGTCTATTAAAATACTTTTAACCTTAACTCCGTTTACTTATTATGATCATAATATTATAAAGACTGCACTGTACCCCTATTTCTTCAGAGATTGAAACACCATAAAAAACAAAAATAAATAGGTAGAAATTAAAAAAGAAAACTGGAGGATAAATGGTTCTGTACAATATAAATTACAATGAGGACATTCACGTATCTACTTACTTACGCGCTATTGAACAAATATTATATAGACAATGAAGTTACATGATATTATAGTACAACATGATCAATTCCTCAATAAAAACATTTTTGCTTTGCATCGAGTAAATGAATAAATATATGATAATCTTTCAAAATTAATCGAAAATCTTGAAAAAATGAAATGGACTACATGTACCCACATAATTTAGTTCAGAATGATTTAAATTATGTCACGCAAGATTAACACAAAATAAAAGTATTTATATTGTGTGCGTGGCGTTCATTGATTGAGGTTGTACTCGCTCAACACTTTCATTTCTTCGTTTAGACATCCAGGGATGAACTCTCATTTGACTCCTCTAAATCAAAATGTGTAAAGTTTAGGTTTCATGATCAATATAAGGTTTCAAAGTAGTAAAAATGCCATTATTTTACACCGAAACAATCTTAAAATTGGCTCAGACGAACACAGTCCTGACAATGAGGGGAGGCGAATACCTCAGGTCAAATCTTCCCACAGAACTACCGTGCAAAAAAGGAATGACGAACGTGCAGAATAGCGATTTCGAGAGAAATAACTCCCTTCCGGGAGAGAAACGTCTGTTCCTCCGAATCGACATCCTGCACGTTTGTCACTCTTTTTTTGCACGGCAGAGAACCCGAATAAACTTTTTGAAGCGTTGGACTCATGAAGAAACAGACAAGCTAGATTTTGCAACGTAGAAAATGCAAATTCAGGCCGACCTAACCGATTTCTTGTATCCCTCCTCTCCAGAAGCTCGGTATCCTCTATACGGTCCTGGAGAAACATATCCAAGGTTCATCTGAGAAAATGAGATTGTAAAATTCGAACTTTAGGCATGAACACAAACTGTTGGAAGTTTTTCTATGGGAGAATTTCCGACACTGAATACAATACCATTAGCAACTTTTCAATACCTTCTTTCATCATTGTGCAGAACTCACGTTTAATTTCCGCGTTTCATTGCGACAGGCTAGTTTACCTTCTCGCGCATTGAATTTTTCTAGCTTCGACAAGGTACACCACGCGTCGCAACAAACCGCGGTTATAGAACATGAGTATTTCATAATAATAGGAGATAGGTATCCAGAAGAGGCAAATTATTAGAGTTGATGTTCTAAAAAATACTTCTAAAAATACTTCTGATAGTTCATGCTCATCCCAAGGTCATTATCTTGGTGTACCTCAGGACCACCCCTTTCATCTAAAATCATCTCCATTCCATCAATACCTAATTAATATTTTGCAATACATACTCGTGAGTTTGTTGGTGAACTCATTTTCTTTCTTCTTTTTACAGTAAGAGTTATTCGATCACCGGCTGAAGCGATTATTGGTACCGTCAAACAACAATCAAAATCTTCGGTTTTTATGTTATTTACCTGTCGTGGAAAGAATTAATGATAATTTGCATTAAATAATGTAAAAAATAAAAGAACGATTAGGTTTTACAAAATTTCGCGATTTTTAACAGAAAAACTGGGTAAATGAATTTTCATAGAAAGTTTTGTCTTTCCTTTTAAAAAGTAGGACTCATAGGCAAAGAAGGAACATTATAGAAATCCTGCAGTGGAGTCCAGTGACGCATTCGCCTTCCACTTGAAGCGCTGTAATCTCCATTGAAATTGTACAGGTAGGGAGCGGTGAAATGCAACAACAGGGAGGAAGTAGTACGTATGTACTCATATTGTTGTTGAGTGTCAGTATGATCATATAAATGGGAATATTTCAAGCTAATAACTTCCCAAGAGCTCATTTTCTCTATGTCCACGAATACACATCCTAGAAATTAGATGGGATGACAAAGCCATCAATTCTGCCTTATTCAAGAATTATTTCAAATTAGTTCTTTATTCCTAACCCAGCGTTGTGTGGTGACACAAGATCACCGGTTTACACCAGGGTTGGAAAGCCCGCTAAAAGCTCAAGTTTAAGTTGGAAAGGTTCAAATTTCGGGGCGGAAAAGCCGGAATTCGAAAGCCTATGAAGAACAAGAGTAAGAACAGAAAGTAAGAAGTTTCATCAATTTTTAACTTTTTCATATAAATTCACTTGGTAATTTTTATATTTTCTAAATGTCGTTTAAAAAAAAAATAGAGAAGTCAAAAGTTGTGAATGAAACCGAGAAATTTTGCAAGCGAAGAATCAAAATTCAAAAGCTAGAAAAAAAGTATGGGGAAAAGCCGAACGCCAAAAATTTTTCTGAAAAAAATCTGAGTTGAAAGTCAAAAGCGGAAGTTCATGGCTATCCAACTCTGGGTTTAATTGATTTTAGATTCACTGGTTCGTCATGCGATATTGTTCCTACACTTAACCTAAACTAACAATACATACCGGCATTAAGACGCTAGACTGTCGATTTTATCATGACTAGCTGGTATTCACACTTGCAATAGTGCAACGCTACCTACACAAGATGGTGCGCAAATCCAAAAGCTTTGTGCATAATTTTTGACTATTCACCCGCGTCTTTGTAAATATAGGAATGTAACAGCTCAAAATTTTCACTTTATCTCTGTTCCTTTTTTTCTCTCCCTCCTTTCTTTTTTTCTATTTTTTAAGGTGTATCTTTGTTTACATAAATGAGTGGGGGGTGTGGAATGCGGAGAATAACAACTGGGGGGGGTGGATCATCCAGATCAGGAGAAATACGGGTAAGTTCCATTCAAAGAGACCCATTTTTTCGTTAGTCTCATTAGATGCAAAATTACACAATTTTAGTTCTCTTCAATTCCTCACAAAAATCAACCGTTCTTGGGATAAATTGATTATTCCAAAAAACTTCCATAAGAGCCTGCGTTATTCTGCCCCCAAGTTGGTAAGAAAGCATTCTACAACGTCACGTGTTAATTGCCTATATCAGTTTCACAAACCTTGCACCTAACTTTGGGTTATTGACTTGAAGTTGGTGGAGGAGGACAATAAGGATGAATGTGAATCAAATGGTGTTGTCGGAAAGAGTGGATCGGAAGTAGTTCATTGTGCTAATCATTTTCTCATAGCTGTCTGAGAGGGAGTAGAGAGAGCCTGGTGAAGTCGGTTGTTCTTACAGGCTGGATAACAGAAGAAGAAACCAATGAATAGGTCATAAACATTGCGGTATAGGCAGAAAGCGGATGAGAGGTCTTAGAGAAGAAAAGAGCGAATGAGACGGGTATGGTCCATTTTGAGAGGGATTGGGATGTTTGAAGTAGACAAAGAAATTGGACTCAGCTTTCTTACTAGATCGCAACTTGTTGAATAATAAAAGGACAACCCGAAATAATATCTGAAGGAAAGTATGAGGAAGCAGTAACAGAATTTGAAATCACACAAGGAGTGAGTTAAGTAAATGACCAGTTTGCGGTCAAGTCCTCTGCGTCATGGTCTACCCATTGAGGATGAAAAAGAACTTGACGTATATGAATTATGATTTGTTGGACGATATTAGGATTGGTAGAGTGAGGGTCTTGTATAGTGAATGAGGATGAGAAAGAATCAAAAAGTAGAAGATCTTTGCAAGGAGACGAGAGGTGGGTGAGAGGGAAGGAACAGGTTGTAGTGGTCAGTTCGCGGCGGCTCTCATACAGACGAATAAAATGTTATCCTGAATGGACACTGCATATCCGGTTCTGAGTAGGTATAACGAATTCTACTTAATTCTACAGTATTTAGCTGTTGAACGGAATAGCTTTCACGATTATGGTCAGGATCAGGTTATTGAAAATTCCTCCTGGGAGGAAATTACTCACTTGAACTATTCTGTCGAATGGTTTCAATACTCCAATTTTATCTGCGGGACCTCCTTGCCTAATTCTGTTCAGAAATACTCCTCTTTCATACAAACCGTCTGAAATACTGAATCCAAAATCTTCGTACAGAGGGTCTTTAAATAATATCACCTATAAACAAAAATTAACTTTCAATATACATTCGAATATGAAATTTAAAAAACTTCTACCTATTCATACTTATTAATTATTTATCCAGACAAAAAATAGTTTCTCAAAGACAAATTCAGTACTTATTTTAAAGAAATTGTATTCATCACTATACACATATGAACCTAATATACATTGAATAACTTTCACCTGATAAGTATCATATGCTGAGTCATTCAAGTCATTCGGATCGTCTATATCAGCAATATTGAATATTTCGTCAACATTGGAAAACGAATCCACATTTTTATTGAAATCATTCTGGTAATAATTTTCCAAGTAATATTGTTGCGCATCATTTTGTCTATTCATGGTACTAGAAAATCAAAATTTATACAATTAGCATTCATTTTGAATGATTAAAAAAAAATTTATAATGGAAGGTTGATAATCTTCATTTTGAAACTCACAACTTCCCTAAGATAACAAATTTCTTCTCCTGGCAGACTCTCTTGCTTCACTCCACTCCATCTTCGACCTTCACAACTCACACCCTCTCATACAACGCATCCAACTCACACTTCTCACCCTCCACTCCATCAACTCTTACACCACTTTGGATTCCCGGTCACATCAACTATCCTGATCATGATAAAGTTGACCTAGCTGCAAAACAAGCCTATTTCCTTCCAAGAATTACGGATCAATCTCCCATGCCTGCTTTAGATTAAAAAATTCACTTTCGCTCCCTCATTCTCGACAAATATAAATCTCACTGGAAACTTCAAACTCTAAATAAAACAATCCACAGTACCCTGATCCACTTCCAAGAGACCCCTTACACGGGAATAAGTCATTCTCACCCGACTAAGAATTGGTCACACGTGAATCACCCACTCCCTCCTTATTAACCCCAACATTCTACTACCTCCATCCCGCCCTTACTGCGACGATCCTTTGACGGTCCAACATTTTTCTTCATAAGTCCAACTTTCATCTCTCCGTTCTTCCCTTAACGTCCCCTCTTCCTATAACCAGGCCCTAAAGAACAACCGAAACCACATCCTTATCCCTTCTATATTTACAACGAACTCATTCCTACCGACACAGGTAAACTCTTTATACTCCGTTTACCAAGTCAATCCTTATCTCTAATATACGTATCCTTAATTCTGTTTCTAATTCTAAGATGTTCACCCAATTTTAATTAATAACAAACTGTACTATTCCGTCGAGCATATAGCCCTCAGAGTAGCTAACTGCTCATCTCATCCGTAAATGAATAAATAAAAAAAAAAACGAAGACATCTTAATATTTGAAGAGGTATCAGTAAAAACGGGGTCCATTTAATAAGAAAATACATTGAGTGGATGTCCTTTTTACCGATGTTTTTTTATTTCCTTCAATCTGTCACAATGTTGTCAACTTTGAATCAATACCTACAAAAAAGAAATAGTGAATTGACTCCACAGGAGTGGGGACTTGGTTTTTTCACAACCTATAATAGGTCGCTAGGGCGTATACCGTCTTCTCGATATAATAATTTTCCATGCGAGATGTAGCTTACGAATAAAAAAGCAGCACAGCATCGTAATGTTACCGTATTCTAAAATACTCTCCCCAATACTTACGAATGCGTTTCATAATTGTTTTCTATGGGAACTTTATCATAATACGGAAGAGCAAACTCAGGAATTCGATTATTTTTCTGTTGATACGGTATGTTTGAGTAAACAGGTTCTTCCAAACGGAGGTGAGCATTGTTTACGGGGACAATTACATTTGGAATGATGTGATCAACATCACACTTCATTACTCCTATTTGAACCAAAATAGTAATGATGTAATAATTAGGTAACAAGCTGAATGAAGAAGATAATCCAAACGCTTACCAATCTTGTCGCCTTCGATATGGGACCCGTTCCGGAAAATAGTATCGTTAGGAGACACATCACGTTGGGTCGAGCTTTCCCATGATTCGACAGCCGAGTCGTCTGAAAGCAATCCGGGACTGCCATATATTCGATTATGCATATCATCGGCGTCTAGGATGGGTGAGAAAAAATAATATTCATCAACTAAAAAGTAGATGAATGGAAGTATGGGATAGGATTTTGACTGAGAAACATGTACTTATTCTTTTCTAATTCTTGCCGATACTCGAGGGATGAAAACTGAACCCAATTTTGGCCATATAAAACAGTTTTTCATTTCAACTCAAGTATCACATCTTTTGTCACAAAAAATATTTATGCAGATTGAAGGGACTAATTGTTCTGTGTCTGGACATTAATGGATGAGAAGGGAGGTAGTACTCGAATTAACCATAAGGCGTTTACATGTACTCATAATGGACCCGACCATATAAAAGATAACTGATCAATTTTCACTTGTATAGAATAATTTAAACTAAAGAAACAATTGCTTACAATTGCGATTTAATTGCGACGAATTTCTGGAAACTTTGAACAAAATTTTGTCATTCGAACTCTGTAAAAGAGAGATAGCTTCGGAGAGTAAAACGTTACTGACGTCTTGATCATCTATTTCCAAAACTCGGTCTCCAACGTGAAGGGCGCCAGTTTTCTCAGCTAGGCCACCTGTAGAGTGAGAAAAGTAATGAGTAAATTCAAATACAGAAGACACTTCGCTTGGGGAGGATGAAGATGACGCGTAGAACACAAAGAAAGAGAGAGGAAACTCTTACAACGACCTAATTTTGAGTTGTGCCCAGTGTGTGCCAAGCATGACAGTTGCCAAGAAAAGGGGTTTTGCTGAGGAGATTCTTCCAACACCGAAATTATACCCGAAAGATCGATTCCATACCTGTGTTGGAAGAAGAAAAATTGATGCATGCACTTCGGCACATGCGACAACAGCGCTATCCTCTCCTGTCTCCATACACCTGCTTCCCCCCAAAAAGTATCATTTTCTTTGCCAAAGTCAGTATGTTATTATCTGACTACCTACTCTCAACCGAACTATTTCCGACCTTGTCTTCCTTCTAAAGCAGTGGTATTCAACCCGCGGCTTGATTTTAGGTGGCCCGCGAGAAGAAGAGAAAGTAAACTTGATATCAAATTTGTGGTCCGTCAACCTTGTGAGAAATCATCTTTTGGCCCGCGAAGCCCATTTCCCTGAAGGAACGATGTACTTTTTTTTCTAGTTTGGTATCTTTCTATTTAATCTCCACCTTGTCACCCTCTGTACCTGTCGAGTTGACTCAATCATCACGCTTACAGGCAGATCAACAATGAAGGTGGTCATGTTCACACCATCGAAGGGAATTACAAAGGGTGAGGCGAGGGAAGCGAACGTCTAGTTTTCTCACCTATCCTCGGTTGGGCAACGTGGAAGATGAAATACGCTCCAAGTTCACCCCTCTTTGTCATGATCAAAAAGAAGCGTCCTCCATACCATTGCTTCTAAGATTATTGAGCATTTATTCGCAATAAAATCGTACTAACCCTGTGTCACCGCAGATATGATAATCTCACGAGGACTCGAGTCCGAACCACTTATCGTAATACCAATGGGTCCGTTTTGTTTGTTCAATTGCACAGTATATTCGACGTTCTCATTGTTCGTATCTGTAGCACATAAAACAAGAACATTAATCCTCATTCTCCTTTTCTCCATGCACCTTAAACTCAACACTAACCATTGTAATTCTTTTCAATTTGTAAGGTAATCGTATCCGCCGACGAATGTAGGATACTCAAGGCTTCTTGCACCGCGCAATTCGCTATAATTTGATGATTAATCGATACAATTTTATCGCCTATCGACAAAGCTCCGGAGCGGTCCGCCACCGAGCCTTCTACAATCTCTGATATTCGCATAGAATCGCTGCTCCCTGTAGGCAGAATTCAGGATAATATACCGCACAGAACAACGAGCAACAGATAATTTATTCGTTAACTCGATTCACAGCCCTGGAGAAAGCACGAGAAAAAGTTTGCGCGAACTTTGTTGAAGTTTCGCCAGAGAACGTTTCACGCCAGCAGAAAATCACGTGTATCACATACGCACACATAGAGCCTATTTAGATTTCAGAGTGTCGCATCACTTTCGTAAAACAGAAGAAAGTAATCAACGTTCTCGCGACGATGGATATGATTAATGTTGCCAGTTTCAACTTACCCGTGACAGTTATTCCTAAATTTTTCTTATTATTTTTAATCAACTCCAGGGTGAGCAGATTCTCATTCGCGGCAACGTAGGTGTTATAAAAATCGAACTCGACGAGAAGCTCGACTTTGCCAAGAGCTACGCCGGGGACTTTGTGTAAAGCTTGGAACTCGCTCGAGACTCCGGTTACCGGCATCTTATTTATCGCGATTAGTCTATCGTTGACTTGAAGCTTTTCGCACCTTCAATCACACGAAAATGTACGAATTGACGTTAGTGAATTTACAGGAATAAATAATTCTAGAGACTTGGGTTTAAGAAAATAATTGAATTTCTGGAGAACGAAGTAGGTACTTTCAACATTGAAGACGAAGAGTAACTTTCTTACGGGGAGAGGGGGTGGATATTATGTTATTTTTCACTTGTGCAGATCTTACGCGAGAACAGGGATGGAGAAAGAATTTTGAACTAGACTGAAAAATCCTGGAGGAGAAGGATGAGCGTTTTAGCTTTCCTTGCAAGCCTAATAATCTTGAAATGAAGAATCTTGATGGCTCGCGAGAGACTTTGATCCATACTATGGACTACCTTGAGAAATGTGATGAAGGGAGAAGAACTAAGCCAGAATAATTATTGTGATCCAAAGGATTCTGACGCCACATACCTGATACCAAATGACCTTGACCTACATTAGAGGTTTCAGAAATTTTCCACCTAGGGATCCACCCTACGTTTGGAGAGAAGAGAAGGATTATGAATCCAATGAACTTGTTCTGAAATTCTTGACGTTACGTCTCTGATTCCAAATGGCCTTGACCTAAATTAACAATTCTTTGACGAGGTTCCGAGTGAGTTTATTGTTTTGGTTTTGAGGGAGTACGAGGAAAGTTGATGAGATATTGCCGAGAAATTTTCGGAAAATACTCGTAGGAGTCTTCCATGGCTGAGAGGAGGTTCTACTCGCCCGACACAGAGGCTCAACCTTCGGCTTGTTTTGAATGCATCCAGAGCTAATCTGAGAATGTGGCAGGAAATAGATTATACGCTTGGTCATGTGCAAGAGCTCCATGACCAGGATGGGATTGCAGTCCGAGGAGAATTTTTTTGGTCACATTCAATTGTGGAGTGAGGTAAGAATAGAATATTGACTGTTTCAAAAATTTTAATTCTGTTAGTTTTTATTCAAGGAGCTGAACTGAGTTTCTGATTGAAGAGGAAGCCTAGAGATTTGGTTTGAAGGGAGAATAGGGTTGGAATTGTGTTCCTTTTCGGAGTTCAACAAGGTAAGTTTTCTGAGGGACGGAGTTCATATTCTAAGACTCATGAACAGATGGCTAGAGAGATTCCTAAAATAGTCTGTGGCCTCTGATTGGGCAGTTTTTTTAAGGTCAAGATTCTAAGTGTGGAGATTCAAAGTAGAATAATAGATTTTTTGTTAAAATATAAGAAATGTGACGGATCAAAATTTCTCCTGAAAATTTGTTGAGCAATTTTACGATTGGAGAGGAGATTTTTCTGGGTAAATTGGAAAATTTTATGTCTAAAAAAAGGAAACAATGGTGGCCAAAGTGCCTTGGCATCAATCTTGATCCGATCTGAGCTGAGTATATCCAGCTCTTTTAATTTTAGAGCTTAAATCCAGTGTTATCCTCAAAACCTCCGTGGACTTTTTCATTTCCGAAGATAATTCGCAATCTCGCTCGCCTCCCTAGGTCTTCAATCATACCCTCAAGCTTCCGCGCATGAATTAACGAATCGTGCCCCATGTTTCAGCGACGTTTCCAAATATCACAACAGTATTTTCACACTCAATAGAGAATGCTACTAGAGTTTCTCACCACCACTGCTACACCGCGTCATTTTACTTCATTGAGCTTCTGGCCACCTTCCTTCCTCTCCTTCAGCCTGATTCCAGTCGTACTTTCTGTCATCCACGAACGAATCGAATTCCTACTCTCCTTACAATCCGTACCACCAACTCCATTTTCCATCTGAGAACGCCTATCCACAAGGGCATCACATGAAATGAGAATAATTGATCAACCAGCCAAATGAGCAATCAATTGTCCATCGGTCAAGCGCTCTTCCTTGCCTACGAGCACAAACTTCTGCAATGACTTCTCACTGGTGAAATCTCAAACTTCACTTAAACATACTCACCCATAGCATTCCAACCCCCTGAGACTTGTAAAATAAGATTCACGCACACCCATCTCACATGCCTCTCGCATGCCTGTTCCGCTTGATGACGTCACACCCTCCTCTAGCCAACTCCTTTAAGTGAACCCCATATCCCTGATTAATCTGAGCCTTCTCTCCACATTTGGTACTTCGAGTCCAATTTTAAGTCTTCAAAGTAGCCTGTATGAGGTACAAGTTACCGGAGTCCTAGCTTAGCATGCATTTTTGAATCGGCCTAACCTTCAGAGCCCTGGCATAATTTTCTAGAGACTCTGCAGCCTATTATCTTCACCTAAGACTATTTCAATCTCTATTACTCATGGTAAAGTAGGTTACAATATTGGCTTAGAACTATAATTTGTCCATGTTTCTAACAGTGTCGGGCCCACGCGACCGGTGATCCTTGACCAAAAATGGCACGCGAACGTCTTCATGGGGCCCACGAGAAACTTTTTGAAAATTTGACAGGGAGAGTTTTCAGGGGCCCGACAAGCTGGATACCCGGCTCCTTGCTTAAAAGTTGGGAGCCAGCACGACACTGATGCTACGTATCCTAATGATTTACGAGTATTCCACAGTTTCTCCTATCTTAGCTGTATCGTATTCGAAAAAAACTTTCTTACAGATCTGCTGGTCCACCTGGAATAATGGAAGAAATAATTGCTGCGTGGCTATTCAAAGAGGAGCATACAGATAGTCCATATCCTAGTCTATCATCGGAATGTAGCGTTACGGTTATCATTTTACTTTTGGACGGTTTTTCTATCAGACCTAAAACATACAGAAAAAATACGTCTGTGATGAGGGAAAAGCAATCAATAATCGTCTCAGAAGAGGAAATGAGGTAAATTAGTCTTACTCACGAGCAGGTTTATTGCTTAATAAGCTGCTAGGAACTATATACTCGTTAGGAACTTCGTAATAATTATTAGGGTACATAGTATCGTAAGAAATACGTGACTTAGGGTAATAGTACGGTTTAGGTGACTTAGGTGCTGTAACAGATATCGATCACATAAACTTCTATATACATTGACGAGTGTGTCCAATAATCCGATATTACCAATTTGACTCTGTGCGAATACATTCGCCGGTAAAATTTGTATGAGTAAATTCGAATGCGCTCCGCCGCAAATCCTCAAAAGTTTGTACACTTCGGTAGCTGACATACGTGAACCTTCTATCCTCGTGTCATTCACCGAGAGAATTTGATCACCAGGAAATAAAGCACCACACCTATACAGAGCAAGTACTTCGTTAGCTTTGAAAATTTCTTTCCACGATAGATTTGATTTTATGAGCTCATACGAACCTTTCAGCAATGCTGGCAGGTTTGATTTCGTCGATTAACACGGCAGCATTATGAGGTGTATTCGTTAATGTCAAACCTAGTTGATGAGGATGCGGACTTTCCATTTCAACGAGCAGAGGTCCGCAAAATCGTTGCATATTCGTAACGTCGTATTCGATCGTTAGTCGAGAAGTTTGACCTTCTGAATTTCTAAGGATATTGTAGGCTTCATTCAGCGTCACTTTATCCAGAGGAAATCCGTCAACGGTCAACAAGCGATCACCAATTTGTATGGTGCCTTCTCTGAGCAGAGTGAGGGAGAAGAATTTCAATGAGGTTGATGGATCGAGCCAACGAGTAAATATTAAATACTTACTTATCTGTCGGTCCCTCAGGACGGACGTAAGTGACTACCAGCGGTCTAGATAGGGCAGGGTTTTGATGTAAACCACCTTGAAGCGTAAGTCCCAAACTGTTTTCGTCGTCTCGTTCGATGTAGACGTCGGTAGTTTTTGTGGTAATGTACATAGATGGATCATTTGAACCTGAAGTTTTGACAATAATGATCAGACATCGTTATAGAAGCGACTTGATATTCTTATGGTACTAACAGTATTGCTCCGTCATTGGAAGGAAAGCATCGGAATGTGGGCATGGCTCCATATTATTTGAACCGACTCTTTGAGCTTTGGAGTATTTCGTCTTGTTTGGCTGTTTTCCGCACGCTTTACCACCTGGAAAAATGAATCAATGTAGGAGACATTATTATCAAGTATTCAATGACTGTTTCACTCTTCGTATCATTAATCAGAGATCTAATAACCATTGTCCAGAAAGCATCTCTTTTTTTAATAGTTCGAGGAAAGAGAAATCTCCAGTTTAGAATGTGCTTGCACTTTGGGCATAATTCTTCTTGGTTTTTATCAGCGTCTCTTACCATCCTCATTTCTTTCAACCGACCTCGAACAAGCCTACAAGTTCAACCTCAGTCCCATCTGTGCCGTTAGAAAGGATGTTTTGATCAGTCTTGACGAGTCTTTCGAGCGTTGGCTGACGTAGAATTCGTAAGTTCAATTCTTTTTTGAATTTATTGGTATCCAGGAAAATTCTCATGGGCACAAAATGATTTAATATTGTGGTGGTGAATTCAGTTCAATCTTTGGGTGGGGGGGGGGGAGGTGAAAGCAATCACAAACGTTCCGACCTTGTTGCACGGGTCCTCCTTCAATTTCTTTGCATTTCATAAGCCTGCAAGACTGAGGCTACTCTTGGAAAAAAGGTTTTTACTGGTATTACTCCAGGAAAAATCGTCATCACTGACCTTGACCTACTTTTAAGATTTGCAAAATTTTGACTGTCGCTCCTCTGGGGCCTATAGCCTTAGCCTGTTAGGCCTAAAACACAATATCCTTGCGACTTCATGTTGTATGTTAGGTTATCTAGGGAATAGAGAAGAGCAAGGAGCACCAAATTAACGATAAACAATAGGCCCCGATAAGCTTGCGTGCCGAAGCCTACCGTCAAATAAAATATCTTCAAGGTGAAAGAGAAGCTTTTGTCGGTAAAAAATAAACTAGCTTATCCCACCCCCTTCATATTTACCGGCTCCCGTCACAATTCTCTTGCTATGACGTCATAAAAGGCGTACTTTGACCATTTATGTTATAGTGACTAGTCTCATACTAGGCCTAACATATAATAAATTAGTCTTCATTTTAATGGAAACATGGCAAGAGCTGTGTGAGATAGCCGAGAATGACCCATTTGGAAAGCCTTATCAGATAGTGCTGAAGAAGCTGAAAGGCCTCTCAGCAATGAGCCGAATGGAGCCGGATGTTGTGGCTCAAATCATTGATGGCTTGTTCCCCCATACCAGCCGCTACCAATAGTAGAAGAGGATGGTATATTCCTCCTAGGTACCGAGGAGGTGGATGCAGCAGTCAGTAGATTGCGGGGTAAGTATTGGAAGGCTCCAGGCCCGGATGAGATTCCTAGCGCTGATCGATAAGAAGGATAAACCACCTGGTCTACCATCCTCTTACCGCCCACTTTGTCTGCTGGACAATGTTGGGAAACTCCTGGAAAGAGTGATAGCCAATCGACTGGAGAGCTATCTGAAGAAAAGATATATAATCCCTGCAGTACGGTTTTCAAACTGGACGCTGTACATCAGATGCTGGGATCCGGCTGAAGAGGATAGCCGAGTCAACGATAGCTACGCGTCAGTTCTGCGCAGCCGTCAGCCTCGACATAAGAAATGCGTTCAACTCGATTCCTTGGGAGAAGATCTTGGAAGCCCTCAAGGACGCAGCAGTGCCCGCATGACTGCTCAGGATGATCAGCAGCTATCTTAGCTGTCGAGAAATCCAAGCAAAGACGTCTGTTGGTACAGTAAAGCGCCCAGTTACTTGTGGGGTGTCGCAGGGGTCGGGCCTTGGGCCACTTTTGTGGTGCGTTGCATTCAACGGGATATGTAAGGTGAGGCTGCTAGCGGGGTTAGGCTTATCTGCTATGCGGATGACACCCTCGTGGTATGTACCTCTGATACAACTGCTGCGGTGGAGAGCGTGGTAAACCGGCCTTTAGAGGTAGTGACGCGTTGGATCGAGCCGGCTGGATTCGAACTTGCAGCTAATAAGAAGGAGGCCATTTTATTCACGACCCGTCGGAAGTTCAGTCCACCCACCTTTCGTCTGCGAGGTGTGGAAATCGAGACTTAGAAGAAGATGAAGTACTTGGGCATCTGGGTTGACTCGACACTGAGCTTCAGGTATCATTTCCTGATGACAGCGGAAAAGGCGGGTAAGGTATAGTTGGATACCTAAGCCGCCTGATGAGGAACCTAGGAGGACCGAGGGAAGCAAGAAGAAGGATCATGATGAGCACCGCCTTGTTAATCCTCCTATATGAAGCGCCAGTATGGGCCGACTCCATGAAGATACCATACAGAAGAAGAGAGATGGTAGAGATCCAACGAAGAGCTGCGCTGACGTGTGTTAGTGCCGACCGCACTGTCTTGAAGGAGGCTCTTTGTGTATTAGCACGTTCACCACCAATCGAGTTCCTTACTGAGGAGAGAGCGGTGGTGTTCAAAGCAAAAAAGATGACAACGACCAACCAAGAAGCTTTACGAGTCAAGTAGGAGGCCAGGCGCTCCTTGCTTGTAATGTGGAAAGCAAGAATTGCCCAGATTCGGCTGGGTAATTAAACAACCCCTGTGCTAATACGTGACCTTGATGGGTGGATGGACCGACACCATGGCCAACTAAACTTTCACCTAACGCAGGTGTTAAGCGGTCATGGCTGCTTCAACAAGTACCTTCATGCGAAGCTAAGGAAAGTTGAGCAGGCAACGTGTTCGCACTGCGATCAAGGGCGGGAGCACCTTATTTGATTACGAGGTGTGGATGCGTGAGCGGGACAAGCTTAGTCGGTCTCTCCAAGAGATGGGGGTAGATGAAGCGCTTGACCTGAGTAGCCTGGTATCCACTATGCTAGGTTCCGAAGAAGCATGGAATCAGGTGTCTGCATTTGCGGCCACCGTCATGAAGAGGAAGATGGACCAGGAATGGAATAGGCAAATGCAGAACCACGCTATGGCCTACTCGACACCTGTGCACCATCAACACCCAGATCTGCAGGAAGAATAGGACGATGATCTTCCCTGAAGATAGAAGAAGATAGAGAAACCCCAACACCAATTTCTTATATCTTAAAGTGATGTTGCTGTTGTGTGTTCTCGTGTTTTCTGCGTGCCAGGAGGGCACGGTTTGTCAAGGAGATTTTTCCAACACTGAAGTTATACCCGAAAGGGTCGATTTCGGTACTGGAAGATACAAAATCAAATGCATACGCAACCCGCACCCACTCCAATGTGGAGGACGGGCGGTGTTGCAAATGCGACACAAACGAGCATCATACCTTAAGCAACACAACCTGACAAAGGAAATCAACGAAAGACAAGATACTTACAAAGGTCTTGGGTTTGGATCCCGACGATGTGATCTGAATTTTTCGCTTGCGTTTTTCATTTACCAACAACCTCCCTCCTCGTAAAATTATGTTACGAACATCAGATGACTAATGGGCATGTTTGGTTTTATATGTTCATTAATCATTAGTTTCAAAGGGTTCAACTGGACCCTCCAAGTAGCTGTTACTGCGTACCCGTCTTGTTCTTTCGTACTTACTGATTATATTTATTCAAGTACCTACACTCGTATATGTACATTATTATTTATTCAAATAAATTCGAATCTATGATTTGTATGTTTTCTATTCCACTGTGTAATGATCCAAAAAACTTGAGAATTTCTTGGCGAAGGTATTGGAAGTGCACTGTATTAAATGCTCGGTAATCAAGGTTGAGGATCCTTCAATCTACTATCGTATTATTTTTCAGGTGGAAAATTTAGCCAATAGCGCTCCTAACGAACGTAGCATACATGAAATACTCGTCATTTGTTGGATGATGACGTAATAGAAATCTTTGCCCTGCACTCTCTGATCCCACCGTTTCGTCAAGCGGTACATATCCTCAAACATATCTCCTTGTAAGACATTTTCATACAGTGCTTTCGTCCCTCTCAGAATCACAATTTGCTACCCCGGTAAACAATTGCAGAACTTGGGAAAAACTATCCATGTTTTCCCTTTTGAACCCCTCTTGAAGCTCTAATCAGGGTTTCAACTGGGCTTCAACCAGGAAAAATGCTTACCGGTTAGAAGGACTTTAAGGCTCCTGGTATTTGTCACAAGTAGTCCCTAACAAAAGAAAAGAGTTAGTCTTAAGCCTCTTGAATTTTCGAGAAGATCATATTATAGCTGTATGGAAATGAAACTACTTAGTTTTACATACGAGTAGGTAGTTTGAACGTTGAGATTTATGAAGTTTTAAAAAGAAAATATACCAGATGGTGGGTGGAAAAACACCTTTTACAAAACGAGTTTTTGATGAAGAAAAAACTCTCGTCATGAAATATTTCAATGCAAGGAAGTAAACAGGGTATTTCACTCGTATAAAATCCGTGCGTAAGATTTGAAGCGACCAGAATCACATACATACAGAGCGTATACTCGAATCGGCGTGTGAAAAATAAAACATACGATAAATCTTATAATTTATGAAGCTGTCGATAAGTATCGTTATCAAATCAATTTTTAATTTACGACGTCATTTGTCTTACAGCCTTCGTCGAAAAAGAAGAGTCAACAACACCCTCTTACGGTGGGTATTGATATACGATCTTTCCCATGGTCATAAAATCGCAACGGAAATCAGCTTCGATAATGTTAGCGCCCCATTTGAAAAAAATTACCCACTAACTTCGTCTTTCTGTTTTTATAGTTTCGGGTTCACACAGGAGGATGCCAGCAGCTGAATACAGACATTACATATGTCATAACGATTCTTATACGCGGTCATAGCACACTGTTCATGCTATTTTGAAATTATCTCCAAGTTAAACTCAATCTATATCGCGACAAATGATACGTTGCAAAATATTGAGGGGAAATTCTTACTTACATTTATTCAACGATTGCTGACACCGCAAAGAAGACCCGCAACTTATGTCCGAATCTTCGTTCTCGTCGTAATGATTTTCTTGATCGTTGATTTCGCCCCGCTGCTCCTTGTTTCGAGTACGAGAACGTAATGTGGAAAATTTTAACGATGAAAACATACTTCCTCAAGCAGCTTGCATCTTGTGATGTATATAAAGTTTAAACAAAGGACTCACGAATGGTTCGTTCGAAATTCAAATCGAATGTCTCGACGACTGGGAAGAACCGAACTATACTAAAATCAAATCTGCACCGAATACATACGTCTAAATCTGTCATGATAATTCGTCACCACAGTTTGCGTCATAAAGAATCTTCGAATTTGTGAACACGGAGGTAATTCGAAACTCGCGACACTGCAGCGGATACGCATCACAATAAATATTATTTCACCTAAATGACTACCGATCGAAATGAAAGTCAAGAAAATTGAATCGCTCTAACGGCCGAGATATATCATGGAAAAGAGAAGCCGGCACGGCGAAATATTATCTAAACAATAAACATTTCCGAACTTAAAAGAAGAGCACTTCTATATTACGAGGTGTTTATAAATTTAATACGCGAAGAATAAAAGTAAAAAGTCGAAATTGGACTCCCGCCAAGATGATGATTTCTCGTATAGACGCGCTCGCGTTTTAAAAATGAATACGTGAAAGTAAATTTTTGACTACTCTCAAACAAAAATAAAACACATAAAGATGTCACTTCGAGGAGCGTTGTCGGTTCGACTACCGATGCCTGCTCGTACTTTTCTGTTCGAGATTTGTACCCGGGGAAGATTTGTGTACGTTGAGGAACCTGGAAAAGAAATATTCGAATATTAGCTAAGAACATCATAGGTACTTTATTTTTATAAACTAAATTACATTTAACGATTCTTCTTACAGAGGAGAGAAAGCTTACGAGTAAGTATCATAGACGTAGTCAAGAACGTTTCCACAGCGTGTAATTTCTAATATCCACTCATTTATCACCTTTTTTATACTCTTCAAGTCACTTCGAAACAAAATGTTCTGATTCCGCCTTATTTTGACAGATTTTATATCTTTACTCTATCTACTCCGTCCTTGGACTCCAAAATTTACGTCCGGTATGGCCGCATGTCAGTCGTATCCTGAGACCAGGGCTGCACCTGACCTAGCCCATAGAGCCGGGTTTTAGAAGATGAACACTCGATGACGTCATCAGCCAGATTATATCCCTTACTCAGCTATAGTTTCTAGTATAAAACTATGTAAGCCTAACAAGCACACAGGTGCACTTGATCCGCTCGTTCGCACCTCTACCGATAAAATTTCATTGATATCGATATTCAGTTAATACCCAGCATCGGCTAAGAACTGACGTCAAATTGATCGAGAATTTTCTTCTTTCAAAGTGTTGGTCGAAATTGCGTCGATTAATTTTTGACAAAATCAAACTTACGTCGATTTCAGGTCAATTTTATCGTCCTAAAATCGATTATTGTCTGAATCGAGGTTCAGTCAACTTCTCCAAATTTTTCTATTGACTTGATTTCGACTGCCCTATTGGATCAATTTCCAGTTGATTAAAATGTACGCCAATCAACTTCATATCAATGTGGATCTGGATTCGATTAACAGTCACCCTGTGTTTCGTGACTTCATTGCTCGCTGACTGAATGAGCAGTTTTTGAGAGCCATAGAGAAGCTCAATTATGTTTGATCAACAATGGTCGAATTCGATTCCTAGTCGACCCCATAATTTAACACCCGTGTCGACTTATTCTCGACCTCCTCAACACTGGAACTCTATCAGATTGTTTACTTAAAATCCTTGTATAATGTCGATGTCGATTTGAAATCTCGATTTCGAAATGATATCAATCTATACCTAATACCGAGAGCCGACTTATTGAAGATGAGTGAATTGTAAAGAGGAGCGATTGATTTTTCTTTCTATTTAATTAACAAGCCTTGCAATTACACCTAAGATTAAGGGGTTGGACAGAATAGAATGGACGAGACAGGTATGGCTATTCCAGACGGGTTTAGGATGACTTCTTCACATCGAAAAGGGTGGATTAAAGTAGACCACGGAAGTGGAGCTTATTGGTGGATAAGGAGGACCAGAAATCATGCTGGGAGGAAAGGCTGAGAGAGCAGTGACGGGGGAAGGGGAGGGATAGGTTCTGGAACGTGAGGGTGGTAACTGCTTTGTGACAAGGTCCATGACGGCGCGTCGTGTTCGATGTATTCTAGTATCTAGAGAAAAGAGATGGAGAATAAGAAAGAACTTGACGAAAGTTTGAGACAGAGGATTCGCTCGATAGTAAGATTCGTAGAATGAGGGTCTTGAATAACAAAGGAGGATGAGAGAGAATCATTCAGACACTAAAAAAAAACGTAACAACAAAGCAAAGTCGACGGTGACGCGGCGCAGCATCGAACCTGCAATGGGGCGTATGACCAGGGCCTATAGCTGACCGTATATAATGGGTACCATTGAGGTGGCTGTTCGTCAATCGAGTTTCGGAAGAAGGAATCCGCATCGTTTCCGTGTTATAGAACCGTAATTAATTACGAAAAAAGGCCATACTTCTAAAAAACTAAATGCAAAAAAACCGCAGAAAATACTAAAAAAAATCTTCGAAGATCTATCGACTAAGAAGTCATCATCAGCGAAAGACAAGAACGTCGCTGATGATGACTTCTTGGTCGATAGATCTTCGAAGATTTTTTAGTATTTTCTGCGTTGTTTTTTGTATTTACTTACTTCTTTTTTAGAAGTATCGCCTTTTTTCGTAATATGGATAGCCGTAATTTGCAATCTCGCATCAATTCATAATTAATTAGATGATGTAACGTAACGCCATGTGAGATAGATAGTTGACCGCGGGTTTTGTTCCGTTTTCATAAAGTCACTTCGAAAAAGTCTAAAGTTTGTCGAAACTAAGGAAAGTCATTTTGAATCGTGTTCAGACCAGGCTCTCGGGCTGATCATCATAGGGATGAAGTGGCTAAGAGGTGAGTAGATGGCCGTGAATGCGGAAACGGAGTTGCAAATCGACTCACAATTGACTTCATTTTTGTGTCAACTTTTGATCGCAATAGGGAGTCGATTCAAAGTATCGACGCAACGTCGATCTGGAGTCGAGGTGGTTCATCGGGATGCTACGCTTTTAATCCAGTTCAGATTAGTTGATTGCTTATTCCCGTTGAACCATGTCGACTCTAAATCGACCCATTATTTTGATAAGTAATCCACACAAATTCGACGTCGTTTTACAGTCGAAATAGTTCCGGGGTATGTCGAACGTAAATCGACCGCAATCGACTGCAAATCGACGTTAAATCGACTTGCTGGTTTCCGATGTATGACTCGAAGTCGACGTCGTTATCGTGTCGATTTTTGGGTCAACAGTCTGAGTCTGTTATACTGCTCAAAATCGACGTCGTTATTGAGTCGATTTGAGGAGGACGGTAGCCTTCGACCCAAAATCGACTCCCTATCGACGTCGTCATCAAGTCGATTTGAGGTGAGTCTTTTCCTACGACTAAAAATCGACCCGCAATCGACGTCGATATGAAGTCGATTTCGTTGCTCGACCGTTTTAACCGGTAGCTTGCTTCTCAAAAATATAGTAGGATGATTCCTCCTTAAGTAACTATGAAGGGTATAACTTATCTGCGAGTAGTGAACTTCCAGAAAAAAACAGGTCGACAAGGAGTCGAACTCAAGTCGACATCATTAAACGGAAATTAAAGAAAAAACTTTACAGAAACGCATAAAAGTTTATTGTTTATATGTGACCGCGGTTTCGCGATTAGAGGTGCAATCGCATCATCAGACAGAACAGGAATAATTCGAAATTGATGTAACAAACGGAAGAAGAATAAAACGACTCGTACTGACAAAAGATGTCGTCGACGTAGCGACCCCATTGTGTTTACAACGGGTGTGAATCCTCACGTGATTCTCTCCTCCGCACCCTCAACTCCTATCACCCCAATATTAAATTTACTTTAGAACTTGGAGGTCAGACTATAAATTTCCTTGATCTCAAGATTACCATTAAAAGCAAAAAAAAATTCCAGGCATACCCTTAACGATAACTTTGATTTTGATATTTTTCGGAAACCTACCACCACAGACTCTACCATCAACCAGCGCTCCTTCCACCCTCATGCTCATAAGAGAGCAGCCTACTTATCTATGATACACCGGGCGCTCACTGTCCCGCTCAGTGAATACAACCTTAATAAAGAAATCAACACGATTAAACATATAGCTAAAATTAACAACATACTTATTGACGTTGATAAAGTAATTAAAAAGAAACTCCATACCGATAGCCTAAAACGTACTTCTTCACTAATTGCTATCAATCACATCCACGATAATACTCGGTGGCTTAGAGTACCATTCATTGGTAACTCCTCTTACAAAATATCTCGCGTTCTTCGCCATATAGGCTACCGCCCTGCGTTTTATACATTATACAGTCTCCGTAGGCTCTCCCAATTAAAAGACCCTACCCCTACAATGATGAAAAGTGGTGTCTATCGTCTTAATTGTGGGGAGTGCAACACTATCTATATAGGCCAGACTGGTAGGTCTCTCCTCACGAGAGTCAAGGAGCATGACAGCGCTTGGAAAGCTCGTCTAAAATTCTTAAATAATCTCAATACCACCGAAGACAGTTATTATACGGGTAAAAATAGTGCTTTCGCTGATCACTTAATTGATTCAGGCCATACTTATAATAGCGATAAACACGTCGAATTACTGCACGAATGTAATAAGAGCAGAACTTTAGATATGTTGGAGGAGATCGAAATAATTTTACATAATAATAATCGTAATGTCAAATTAGTAAACGATGTACAATACACCACTTCGAATCTTCTTACACGAATGTACACGCACTCGTCTGACTCATAGTCAGTACGAGTCGTTTTATTCTTCTTCCGTTTGTTACATCAATTTCGAATTATTCCTGTTCTGTCTGATGATGCGATTGCACCTCTAATCGCGAAACCGCGGTCACATATAAACAATAAACTTTTATGCGTTTCTGTAAAGTTTTTTCTTTAATTTACAATGAATCGCAAAGATTTTCTAAACTTCATTAAACGGAGCTCAAATTTCTTGTAGCCTAAGAATTTACGTCGGTTTTAAGTCAATTCCGAGTAAACTTCCTCAGTTCCGTGATCGACCGAGAATAGACTCCTTATTAAATGTCAAGTCCACGTTATTTGACAAAGTTCACATTTTTGTCGACCAAAAATCGACTTCGATTTCGAGTCGACCTTTTCAAATTTTTATCGACTAGGAGTCGACTCGATTTCGATGCCGACAATGAGTCTACCTCCACTCGATTTTTGGTCAACATTAGGGCCAAACTAAATTGACTCAAAATCGACTTCGATTCTAAGTCGATTTTGAGTCAACAATAAAAATATTGTAGTCAACCGAAAATCGACCATTTGTTGCCGTCGCCAATAGGTGTACAAACTGTTCACATTTTTGGTAGCCTGAGAGTCGACGTCGAAATACAGTCAAAATGATATTGAACAAAATGTTATCTAAGTCGACGATATTTCCACTCCAAATCGACGTAGTCAAGCAGTCGATTAACCTTCAAAATTGACCGTAATGTTATGGCCTTCAGTAAAGATGTCGATTTGACGTCGACTTACAGTCGATTTGGAGTCGATATTGCCTATGACTCGAAATCGACCCTAAATCGGCGGCCGACGTGGTTCAACGGGTTAGGAGTATGCCCGACTATTTTATAGCTGACAAGCTCATCACCTCTGCTTGGTTGTCTCTCTGTCTCTATTTTATGGCCCAATATAAGCCTTATGTGTCATACGTTTTTCTTTTAGCCTTGTAGACTGTTGGTGGGCTTACGAGCGGAGGGAGCGATCTTGAAAATAGAAGAGAATAAGGAAGAGGAATAGCCCAAGCTCTGCTTATGATGTCACGAGATAATGACGTTACTAATGTTTGATATCCATACGTGAGCTGAATGGCTTAGCTTACCAGTTAACCACGTCTACATGAATTCAAAAGCCCAATTTTATCAAAAAGTAGGCGTGCCCTTAAAAAATAAGGTTACTTACTAGTAGATCTTCATTCATTGTATTGACTTGCGATTTTATTTTTGGACTTTTTTATACTTCGATTGGTAGACTTCTTTTCATACGAGTGTTTTTAACAGGGAACCTGACGGACGCCGTCCGGTAGACTTGGGCCTTGGAAAAGGTGATTGTCTGGCAAAACGTGGGACTTGGAGAAATTTCGACCTTCGAGCTGTAGGTGATAGGAGGGGTACTTGGAAGAATTTCGACTTCCGGGCTATAGGTGGAAGGTGGGAGACTTTAACAAATTTCAACTTCTAAGTTATAAGTGATAGGAGGGGGACTTGGACTTCCCTCCATCTTGGAACTTGAAAAATTTTTTACTTTCAGGCTGTAAAGGGTGAGGCAAAATGATGTTACCAGTTGGATGGGAGTTTGCGCTAAATCTGTTGTAGCGCTAAAACGCGAAACGTTAGACGTATAGTTTGAATGTACGATGTTTGTATCTCAATTTCATCTTTAACATGAGCCATATTTGAAGTTTCTACAACTTTCCTGAGTCGAGTTATGGACCGAAATGTGCCAAAATTTTGCTGCAGGGGTTCACAAAGTGGTTAATTATCAAGAAAAAATGTTTTTGGAATGAGAAATTGCGTGATCTCTCATAGTTTTTCTCGCATCCGCAACAAAATTTCGCGCCGAGTCCGAAAAAAAAAAAGGTAGTGTGACTCGAGGAAGCACAAAAATGACTGAATGGGCCCGAGGAGGGTCGAAATTTCTCAAAATCGAAAATGCGGTCCTTTCCGAAATTTTTCTCGAATCCTCTACGAAATTTTATGCGGAGTCCGAAAAAGACGGTGGAATCACTCAACGATTCACCGAAATGACTGAATGTGCCCAAGGAAGTCGAAATTTTCCAAAATTGAAAATGTGGTCAATTTCGACATTTTTTCTTAAACCTTGATGAAGTTTCGCGCAGAGTACGAAAAAAAATGGTGGAAGTACAAAAATGATCAAATGTGCACAATGAGGGTAATTCACTGAAAAAGGGATTCAGTCTGGGCCAAGGGAGGGTAAAAATTTCACCAACATAAAAACTGTGGTGGTTCTTGTATCAGCGAGTGTACAACAGAAAGCGAGCTTCTCCGTAACCTTTCCCTCACAGCGTGAACCACGGAAAAATTTTCCGCGTTTGCTCTTCTTCATCAAAGACGGGGCCTCGTTTGACTCTCTCCGTGGGTTTACAACAGAAAGCGAGCTTCTTAGTATCATTGCCTCTAGCGGCCGACACAATATGAATTTCTGTATGTTTGCTCTTCTTCATCGATGATGGGGCCTCCTTGAATCTTTCACCACAAGCGTACAACCAAGTGCCAGCCTCCCCGTAATTTTCCCCTCACAGCGTGAACCAACCGAAAATTCTGCACGTTTACCCGGGCCTCCTTCAATCTTTCATCGCGAGTGTACAACGGAAAGCGAGCTTCTCTGTAACCTTTGCTTCACGGCGTGAACCAACGGAAAATTCTCTGTCTTTGACCTCCTTCGATCTCTCATCGCGGGTGTACAACAGAAAGCGAGCTTTTTAGTATCATTCCCTCCAGCAGGCGACACAACGCAAATTTCTGCACGTTTGCCCTCCTTCATCATTTATGGGGCCTCCTTCAATCTCTCACCGGGAGTGCACAACAGAAAGCGAGCTTCTTGGTGTCATTCATTCTAGTGGTCAACGTACCGCGAATTTCTGCTTTTCATACCCTCTTTTATCAAAGACGGGGCCTACTTTAATCTTTCACCGTGAATCTACAACCAAATGTTAGCTCACATCCATTTTGATACTTCATAGGGTCATTTGGGCAGCGTAAAATCTCACCAAAGTATTGTACAGCGTTTTGAGCATCGCGCAATTTCTTTTATGAGGGAGGAATTTGACCTTTTTTGGGCCGTACATCCATTTCAAAGCTTCGTAGGGTCATTTGAGAGATTTTTCCGAACTTGGTGCCAAATTTCATTGAAGAATAATGCAAAATTCTGAAGATCACCCAATTTCTTCATCTGAGAGGTTTTGGACCCTCTTTTGTCTGAGATCGAGTGTATGTATGACAATTATTAGGTAACATCTACAATTCTATTCAATAGGATAAGTCTCGCTTCTTAAAAGAGTTCAAAATCATGGGATAATTTTGTTCAACTTTGTACAATTTTTACGATAACTTGATGCATAATATGCAATTTCCTTTCGCCACTTAGACAAGTTTTATTATTTTTTCAACACGCATGCCTTGTAAGTAGGTCTTTACAAAACAAATTTCTGTGGCGTAGGTGGCGCTTTTCAGCGACACTACAAACCGTTGCGAGAAAGCAAAGCGAGGGTCTTTACACAACGGTTTTTGGTCTTTACAACACGGTTTGAACTCACGCATGCCCAAGAACTTATACTTTGGTTTTTTTTTTGTTCTTTTTTTCATTTGTGTTGAAAAGCATTGTACAGTACTGGTTTCGTAGGTGTCTTTACACAACTTGTACATACATTACTTCACTCGTTGCGCTCGTTTCGCAAACGTATGTACTTGTTGTGTAAAGACTCACCTACGAAACATGTACTGTAAATAGCCATTTCAATATTCCAGCTTTCGAAAAGAAGATGTCAAAAAAAGGTCATCTTATAAAGTACCTGCTCTTCGAAAAGCTCCATCATAAACTCAAATCACAACAGATTCCATCCATCGCGTAGAAAATATGAGTGACGAAGAATACTATGGTTCTCGTAAGCTCTAAACTCAATGAATTGAATACTAATGAATTCAGTCTACGGCCCTTGATTTCCTTTCTCAATTAACGTTCGTTCACCTGAATCAATAGCTAGAAAGTTGGACAAACGATAGCCAAGTTTGTACCCACTAATGAACAACAATCAGTCACTCGTAATTTTTCCAAGAGATTTTCCAACATTATAACATCACTTCTGTAATACTTTACCACCGGTAATTTATTATTAGAAAACCTTTCTCTTCTTCTTTCCTAGCCTAATAAAGTTTAAAACAAATAGCAGTTCTTTTTTTTTTTCTTTTCGTCGTGCGAACAACAAAAAACTTCGTGAATTCTCGTAAGGGAAAATAATACTTATAGAGAATTGAAATTTGATTTTGTACAAAAACATCAAACATACCGAGTCATCTGAGTTTTATATCCGGTCCATTAAATCGAATCGTAATCTATATTGTAAAAATAGTAAAATAAAAAACCCGAGTACGACAAAAGGAAAAAAAACACTATCTACAGCGTGCAAGAGAACAGTACGAAATGACAAATGATGAGACATGAAGACAGCACTAATTGGAGACAAGCCGGGGAAAAAACTTAGTAGGATGTAAAAGCTGAAGTGCCTGCGATACAGAAGTACACGCGGGGTTTTCTTCTGCTATACGCTCAGCATCTTCTCGCGAAGATGACGATGTATGCTGTACTATAAGTTTTTGTAAAGTCTGTCGCGGGTTCGGCGCTAAAAACGACGTACGAGAAGGGGAAAGTGGGTACGGACGAAAGAAGAGACTGCCGTATGACGTTATTTATAAAATTGTACCTCTCATTCGTTTGTACTTGTCTTACTCCCACAATTAATTTTAGGGTTTCCTAAAATATTCTCGTCAATTATTACGGAGTGGATGGTGTAATGTGCCCGAGACGCCCTCTCGCCAATCGATTATTAGGTCGATTAATTACGTCGCGATGGAAGAGAGTACAAATTGAGAATTTACTGTCGTTCAATGACACCTCGATCCGAAGATTAACGATGGTACTTGGACAGTGCTTATTCACCGCGAAAATTCCAATTGATTAATTCAAATTCGCTTTGCCTTACCACAACATGGAGTAGGATGTTGTTTGTTTCCTTTTCCTCCTGCGGACAATAACTTACTGTTCGTTCATGTTCTAAATTTTTTTAATGATCCAAAAGTTGCTGTGGGAAAGAGATAGACATTCGTGCTCATTCTCCTTCTGATCTGTCTCTCGGCACGCGTGCTCGTATTAATACGAGCAGCTAATAGGCTGTAGGAGATTGTTGCCAAGTTTGATAGTATACGTGATACGTAAATGTTAATGAATGAACCCACCATGTACAATGGCTCTAAGAAGTGTGTGAGAGAAGCGCTTCCTCTTCTCTGATGTATCGCCTTCTATTTCGCGAAATTAAAAATATCTGGTCGATTGCAGATGCAGGAAGCCACAAATGAGTTAGTTTTGGGATATTTTCATGTAATTCAATCTCGTATACTGTTTGACGTTGTTTTCCTTCGTGTTTGCTCTTGCATACTTCTTCCAAACACTGGAGATCCTCGTTGCTTTTAGCAGTCTTGAGATCGTTGACACTCAAGGTTATTTGTGGGCTTGAGGGGTGGAGACGATGAAGATAAAAGGGATAAGTATTAATTAGATGATGCTGTATAAATAAGTGGAATAGAGGTGGATCAGATCATTGGGCTGATAATTTTCTAATGATTTTTCAAGAGGGAGTATGCAATGCAGGGAGAGATAAAATGGCGTAGCTGAATGTTTTCGAGCGTTGGGCAAGAGAGGAAGTGTTGAAGAGTTACAGTAAGGGCCACAAAGGGGGTATGGGGCACTAAAAAAAACACACGGATTCTTTAACAGAGCAATGGAGAGGGGGGAGGGAACCTGAACTAGGCTAGGACCCCTCCTTGTATCATACAAGCTATAATATGATAGGAGGGGTACTTGGAAAATTATTGACCTCTTTGACCTCTGAGGTTTATCGGCTGGCGGGACAACGGATGAAGCATGTTTTATCCGGCAAGACCCCCCCTCCCGATAAAACAGGTTCTCTATTGAAAAGTTGGTGCCTAAGGTGGGTCTGCCCTTTTCTGATACAGGCTAGGATGATTTATTCGCATTGGAAGGGGCAATTTGAAGTATATAATACGGCAATTAATACGGTTCTCTAAATTATGACCAAAGACACCAGATGGATACATACTCAAACTTGTAACACAAAGGAGTACCTTGAAAGGTAGCCACAGAAACGAAAAATTTGCCGGAGCGCTTTCGATTAAAAAACCATTGTCAACGACGACATGAAAGCAACTAAACAATCTAACGGCTAGAAACAATGAACCACCGAGGAAATCATGATTGAACTAGCGAGTCATCACGATGTGAATCACTCTCATAAACTAGCTCAATCAAACCCTCATCAGGTATGTACCTGTTGAGCACGTTAAGGTTATCGTTATTCAAATGGCGAATAATTTCAATATGTTCGAGAGCTTTTCGTTTGAATTCCAAGGACTCTCTATGGAGGAGGGTTTCAGATCCCGCTTTATAACCGTGGCCACTAACCAAAAGGTGGTCCGCAAATGCAGACGGACCTATTTTATTTAACTCCCACTTCTTAATATGCTCATCTACACGAATTTTGAGCTGGCGGCTAGTCTCACCTATGTAAACTCCATTGCAATCATTACACTCCAATTTATAAACCCCACATTTTTCGTTCAAAGGGATGGGATCCTTCAGCTTGATAAAAAGACTCCTTACAGTGTTAAGATTGTAGTACACTGGGCGGAAACCGAAGGGGTGGAGGATACGACTTAATTGGGAAGAAAACTTACCCAAAAACGGGAGCCTGATCCACCGCTTCCGGACAACAGCCGTCGGATTACGGTGGAGGGAGGTAGTAGAGTCAAGGCATTTCCTAGCTAGCTTCCTACGAACCATAAGATCAATATCTAAACGGACCTCGTTCACTCTGGCCAAGTGCTTTATAGTCAGAAGCTCATAAGTTTGAGTATGTATCCATCTGGTATATAATACGGAATTGGATTTTCTTGTAAAATGAGGAGGACCAGAAGTCATGTTAAGAGAGGAGGATGAGGGAGCAGTGATAGGACTTGTGATCATATGAGAGGGGAGGAAGGGGATTGTTATAGAAGGTGAAATGCAGTAACTGCTTCGCGACAAGTCGACGCGGCATTATGCTCTTATGTAGATATGATGGTCCGGAAGAACTTGACCATAGGATTGGTGAAATGAGGTTTTAGAATAGCAAGTAAGGATGAGAGTTTGGCGGTGAACTTGAAAGTCGCGTATCTTATGCAGATAAATAGCAGTAAAGAAGGTGCGAAGGAAATTCTGAGGAGATGATTTTTTGTTATTTGTAAATAGAGTCAGCTATTTTGAGAATTTCTGTAAAATCAAAATGGAAGTCCAAGATGGGGGTTACCTAAGGGAGAGTGGACGGAAAAATAGAAAGCAAGTTTATGATGAGCGCCTAGAGGGCTTTGAAGCAACAGACAAGAAGAATTACAAGTGCCTGGGCTGAGCGCAATTGAATATTGTGTTGTTGAAGCTATAAGTATAGCGAAAGAATGAAGGAGCGCGATAATAGAGAGGATTAGCACCTTTCTCAGCGCATAAGCTGAATGAATTCAAGAGCTAAGGCGTTGTGCGCGAAGGGCCAGTCGAAATCCGAGGATTGAATAAAGTACGACATTTTGAATCTTGTTTTCTTGGAATGAAAGCAAATTGGAGAACAACAATGAACTTGAGATTGGATCAGACAATCGTTAAGGTGGAAGAAAAGTTTGCGATTGAAACCGGTGTAAAAGTGTTCGAGAAAGTTCAAGGGTAAATTCGGTGGATTGAAGATGAGACCGAAGAACTTAACAGAGGATTGGATGGTGACTGTGCAAAGTTTCAGCATTTTATATGCTTATACGATTGGGATCACTCTTGGAGAAAACAGTCAAAAAAATCGTCACAGGTTTTTGTCACGCTTAATGACGTCATTGGTGACCTTGACCTTAGGAACTAGTAGCGCGGAATAATGTTGACCCTCGCTATTCTCATTATCCAAGGCCCACCAGACAGTGTATTGGGCATAAGTACTCTTTCACCAGTACTAGGCCTATACCTAAAGTCTGAACTCGTATACTACACCTACTCTAAGCCTATTGTAGCCTTATATAGAGCTAGACAAGAAGTAACGAATGCGGCCGTCAGCCCTTCAGCTAGTTAGCCAGTTAGCCTGACAAACAGTAGGAGGAACTCTGACGGTTTTCTGACAGGGTCATTTTTGGGCAAATCATCTCAAAACATATACACGGTTTCAACAGAAAACCAGTTTCAGGGTGGTAAATAGAAGGAAAATGACGAGCTCCGGGCACAGGGCGTCGTCCTACAGAATCTGAGACTTGGAAAAATTTCAACTTCGGAGCTATAAATGATAGGAGAAGGACTAGAAAAGAGTTCGACTTGAAGCTACGTACGATCGGAAAGGGATTTGGACAAGTTTGGAGAGTGTGTATACGGTTTATGATTCGGTGGGAGGAATTTTATCAAGTGATGAAAGGGAGTCGGATGACCAAGATAGGATCAAGGGGAAGAGGGGAGGTTAGGTTGTGAGGATGTGTTCTAGACCGCTGAAGATTACTTGCAATTCAGTGGTGAAGACTGATGCGGTGTTGTGGTGTCGGTGAAAGTCTGCGATATGACCTATTGAGTATGCGAAGCCGATTTTGTTTCGATGCTTAGAACCATCGGTAAAACATAATGTAGAGTTCTGAAAGGTATTCAGAATTTTGTTGAACTGTGTCCGGTATTCTGCGGAAGTAGTTGGTAGACGAGGGAGGTGTTTGAGTTCGTGTATTAATTTGGCTGGAGTAAAGAGTCAAGGAGGGGTTGAGGGAACGATACCGTTGAGACAGTGGAACCTGAAGGAGCGTATGTAGGTTGGTCACAGAGTTTTGGTTATGGTGAGGGTGGAATATGCGATAGTGGACGGGGATTTGAAGATATTGCGGAATAGTTGAGAAGAAGTTCATGTCGTTAGTTTGAGATGCCGATAATGAAGTGGTGGGAAGCTAGTGTTTGCGCAGAGACTTTCGGCGGGACTGGTTCGGAATGCTCAGAAAGCGAAGTTTGGGCAGCGTCGAGTAGTTTGAGGGAGGGGGGGGGGTGAGTCGTAATAGAGAGTGGACTCGATCAAGCTTCGGTAGAGGTAGAGGAGAGTCGGGGAGCACAGGAGACTGGACAGTTTTTGGGATAGCTTGATCGGCAGCTTGAATGATAAATTCGGTGAAAGAGATGACATCTGCGTCTATTGTATCAGAAGAGGGGGTGAGCTCGGTGTTGTCTACGGGAATTCTGAAGAGGGGCTAGTCGGTTCTATCGAGGATCCACTAAGGGTTGGATGTGAATGTGTATGAATGAGAAGAATCTTGGCTGATTAATATATCGCTATTGCATAAGTCTGAGTATGTCTTCTAGCTGAGTAGGGAGAAGAAAGTTGAGGGACAAGGTTAAGTCGATAGTTGAAAAAGTTCGATTGGCTATTCTGAAGTGAGTTAGAGTTTTATATGTATTAAGTAGCATGAGATTAGGTTGGTTGACAAGGAGGGTATCGATGGCGTTACCTCTGTTGTTGCGATGATAAGAGTCCCATATCGGACGGTGTGGGAGAGGAATTTCAAGACATTGAGTGCTTGAATGCACTTTGATTTTGTTAGTTTGAAGCGAGGCATCCAAAAGCGATGATTGTAGAAATTGAAGCCAAGAACTTTTTTGGTGAACATTCGATGCCTTTTTGACGAGGAGAAATTTGGCACGAGATACTGAGAAAGGTAATCTGATTCATTTGATTCTGTCGTTGTTGAGTGAAAGCATTACGATTACATATTATTATGGAACCAATGTATAAACTCACTGTTGAGGGTACGGGCTGAATCACGATAAATTTATCTACCTTCTGGACTGGCACAATAACTGCTGGGCTTTTACTCGTATGCTTTGATGGTAAAATGTTAAAACGTGTAAGCAATTGTGGCGTGAATACAGATTGTGTTTTATCGGTTCAATTAATCGTTAAAAGCTTTTGCAAACTACGCGTTATATATCATATTTCCTCAGTCATCATGAACAGAAACACTATCGGTACGATTAGCGGATCAAAAAATGACCCGTCTTCACCATCAAAGTTTCAGTCCTTGAAACGTAGTTGCCTTTACCAGTATAAGGAGTTTTTCAGCAATAGTAATCTGCATGGAGTGCGTTATATTGCCGAGAAAAATAGACCTTTCTACGAAAAGTAATTGAGTCCTTCCAAGATTTACTCAAAGCTGATCACAGAAAGTGTATAAAGTAATTCGAACTCTTTTTTGTAGATTTATATGGATCTGTTGCGTACTCATCTGTATCGCAGTAAGTTTAATGATAATATTTTCGCTATGGGAGAAATTCCAATCCAACTCAACGATCACAGGTATAGATACCGATTTTAACGGATGGGATATCCTTTTTCCAGCTATTACTGTCTGCCCACGGGATGCAGTTGATCCGGTTCGGGTGAAAAAATTCATTCGGAGGTAAGTCGTTCTTTCATAAACTGTTATAAGCCGCTTCGTATCGTAAAACAACACCAAAATTCATGATTTATTGCAGTCATTGGGAACAAAGCACTCTTGAAGATGAAACGTCTGTTAAATACAGATATTATGAAGAATTTCTAACGAATGTCGCTAATCTGAGTTACAGTAATGTACAACAGATTGAGAAGTACGAAGACGATTTGGATTTGGTGGAAGTAAATTTGAAGGATGTTGCAACTAATGTATGAAGAATACTTCCATCGTCGCTCTTTATGTACCTTATTCTCAAGGTATGGAAATAATTTTTTCACAGACTACCGTAGAGTGTGAAAATTTGCTTTACGATTGTTCGTGGTCAAGTACGGTTTATAATTGCTGCAAAATTTTCCGGCCGGTCATGACCGACATTGGCTCCTGTTTCACCTTCAATTCAAAATACTTGGAACAAGGTAATGAAGAAGAGTAAGTCATATTACTATGTGCTTATTATTCAAATCGCGTTTTCTTCATAATCTTGTTAAGACGGAAAGTAAGAACAAGATTCTCACAAGTTTATATTATGAAAACCATCATAATTCAAATCGATACATATGTTTCCTGTTCTTCCCAATAGATCTGACATCGAGGAAAACAACTACGGCACGACAGATTTGAACAATATCGCCCAACTTTCACTAGAACTTAATGCCGAAAGGGTTGAGTCGAATCCACTCTCGGTTAGTAAGTTGACGCAACTCATACACCAATTTAAATATTATTATGGAAATGGGAATTCCCAGTAGAATTGAAAAAGAAAGTGTTTCTGCCTGTAACCGAGTAAAGGTGCAGTTAGGTGCTCTTTGGCGTAAGTTTTGAATCGTGAAGAAGAATTCATATGTAAATACGTATTTTGTAGATTTTCATACACAGTTCGGTCGACAAAGTAGGGTCCGATATGCGGCCACATCATGTGTGGACCAGACGCGTAGTTAAGATATTATTCAGCTCGGAAGAAACATACACAACGGAAAATGCTAGGCAGCTAAGTATCAAACAACGTCGGTGCGTATTTCCGGATGAAATACGATTAATTACAGATGACGTCTACACTTATGGAGCATGTATGGCTCAATGTCGCATGAACACAGCAAAATGGAAATGCGGATGCGTACCGTTCTTTTATTTGCCCGATAAAACAGGTGCATAAGATATGAAAAAGGATGATACTGAAAGAAGCGTAACTGAGTAATCATCCTTTTTCATAATGAGTATAGTCGTAACTTGGAATCTCGTATTAGTGCTAAGATATCATATTCCTCGATGAACCTCGTCGATCTTCCAATTTAATATCGATTTTTGGAAACTTACTTCACTTGGAGTCTTGGGTTGAAAATGCGTCAATACATCGTAGAAATTGACTCTGAGTCGACATCAGTAAATGAAGTCGATATTGTGGTCGACAAAAATGTCGACTCCATTTCGAATTACATGGGTCACGTTTGATTACAAGTCGGTATTGAGGCGACTCCTGCAAATTTGTGATGGATATGAACCTCGACAGAGTGAACCAGGTAAAGGTGGACATAGACCTCATGGTTCGAAGGAAACTTACGAGGAAGAGTCTCGACTCTACAACCTCCCTTCCCCGAGATCCACCCTCTGATAGAGGAAATCGTTGGATAAAATTACCTTTTCTTGGAAAATTTTTATCTGAGTTGAGCCGACTCCTCCGCCCATTTGGCTTCCGCTCGGCGTATTACAACCTCAACACTATCAAGAATTTATTTGTTAAACTAAAAGACCCCATTCCGAGGGTCGAGAGGGAGGGAGTTTATAGGATAGCCTGCCAGGATTGCTCTTGTATTTATATAGGGATATGACTAGCCGTCAGCTCAAAATTAGAGTTGATGAGCACATAACACCTTGGGAAAATAAGAAATTAGGTCAGTCGGCCTTTGCCGATCATTTGATTCACAGCGGTCATAACTACAAAAAGCATTCCGCGGACCTTCTCCATAGGGAAAAATCGAAACGTAAACGCTTGGCTCTCGAAGAAATTGAAATTTATCGGCATTGTAACAACGGAGACGTCACCGTTTTGAACAGGTACATTCCGGAGGGAGGATTGATTGAGTTAGTATACGGGAATGATTCACATTTTGATGACTCGTCGGTTCAATCATGATTTCCTTCGATTCTACCTTTTCTCGTTGGTGCTGGGTTCAGTCACTTTCTACACTTCGAGAATGGCTTTTTAGCCGAAAGCGCTCGTGACTTTATAAATACATTGCGACTTTAGTAATTGTTTTCTACTTTACTCTTCTGACTATAAAATTTAATAATGAAATTGACTGCTCTTGATTTGTAGTGGTCTTGTACTGGTCGACTTCAAATCAACGATCTGGATTCGGTGTGCAACCGTCTCTTTGTGGACAAGGTGGTACTGAAATCTGCAGATTTTTTTATTTTGTCGTAGATCAGGACACTTTGCCGGGTCTTTCCTTGAGAATCCGCATTCATTAGTCCACGGGGAGCACACCCGTTGAACCATGTCGACCGTTGATTTAGGGTCGATTTCGAGTCATAGGCAATATCGACTCCAAATCGACATCCTTACTCAAGGCCATAACATTACGGTCGATTTTGAAGGTATAAATCGGCTGCTTGACTACGTCGATTTGGAGTGGAAATATCGTCGACTTAGATAACATTTTGTTCAATATCATGTCGACTGTATTTCGACGTCGACTCTCAGGCTACCAAAAATGTGGACAATTTGTACACCTATTGTTGACGGCAGCAAATGGTCGATTTTCGGTCGACTACAATATTTTTATTGTTGACTCGAAACGACTTGGAATCGAAGTCGATTTTGAGTCAATTTAGTTTGGCCCTAATGTTGACCAAAAATCGACTGAAAGTAGACTCATTGTCGGCGTCGAAATTGAGTCGACTCCTGGTCGATGAAAAATTTGAAAAGATCGACTCGAAATCGACGTCGATTTTTGGTCGACAAAAATTGTGAACTTCGTCAAATAACGTAGACTTGACACTTATTATCGATCACGGAACTGAGGAAGTTTACTCTGAATTGACTTAAAATCGACGTGAATTCTTAGTTGACAAAAACTTTGAGCTCCGTTTAATGATGTCGACTTGATTTCGACTCCATATCGACCTGTTATTTCTGGAACTTCACTACTCGCAGATAAGTTATGCATTCATAGTTACTTAAGGAGGAATCAACCTCTATATTTTTGAGAAGCAAGCTACCGGTTAAAACGGTCGAGCAACGAGATCGACTTCATATCGACGTCGATTGCGGGTCAATTTTTAGTCGTAGAAAAAGGCTCACTTCAAATCAACTTGATGAAGACGTCGATAGGGAGTCGATTTCGGGTCGAAGGCCACCGTCAACCTAAAATCGACTCAATAACGACGTCGATTTTGAGCAGTATAACAGACTGTCAACCCAAAATCGACATGATAACGGTAATCCTAGAAAACCATTTACCTTAAATCGACTTGATAACGACGTCGACTTCGAGTCATACATAGGAAACCAACAAGTCGATTTGCAGTCGATTGAGGTCGATTTACAGTTGACATACCCCGAAACTATTTTGACTGGAAATCGACGTCGAATTTGTGTTGATTACTTATCAAAATAATGTGTCGAATGACATCGATTTGACGTCACATCGACGTCGATTTAGAGTCGACATGGTTCAACGGGAACTTATTAAGAGAGTTCGAAGGGAGCAAAACTCGGTTTTCCTACAAAAGGGCCCAAAAAAAATCCAATACAAGAAATTCTATATTCAATTTTCTGCTAAAAAGCTTCAGTAGTGTTGACGTATCGCAATGCCGTGAGAGCGCACGACACGTCTGTTGGCCTTTTTGGGGAGCCGGATTTCCCCATGTACCCTAATTAGCGGAAGGAAGCAAGCTTCTTTTCGGCTCTGGACAGAGAGTTGAGAGTCGGAGTTCAATGTTAGCTCCCGAAGTCGAGCCAAACCTGGGTACTTATCAATTGGGGCGAACGATTGGGCGCAGTCTTCTATTAGGTGCCGGTATGAATTGGGTGCGAAAAAGTAGAAAAAAATTGTCGAAAATATTCCTCAATTCATTTTCGAAAGGGTGGTTTTTTTATAGGTACACATTTTGTGTGCCTACAAGAGAGCACTTGTCGCCATGTCCACAATCCAAATCTAGGGAAAATGGTTGCGTATGCTGCTATATCTGCCATGAAGCGGGCTGCGGAAACATCCGATGAGAGCACTAGTCGAATCCTCAATTCACACTGGGGGATGTGGATGACGCTTCACAAGGTGCTTTACTAACGGTAGGGGCAATGAAACGACTGATTCGAAGGGTGCGAAAACGTGATACGCCTGAATTATTGGCTCCGAAATCACAAATGAATTTAGTCATACCTGTTGAGTACACAAAGTATTTTTCAGCCCCAGGAGTGAGCGAACAGTTCCTCCTTTTTGACTCTAGACCTAGTCAGAATTGATTTTGAATTTTCGAGCGTCCACGTTCTGTAGAGATGAGCAATGCGATTAGGAGTTTTTGGACGCTGAGTCGAGCGTTCCCCCTCCCAAAAGGGAAAGAAGTATTTGCAGGTTGTTGAACGCCTTCAGAGAATAGTTGGCGATTACGACAATAGAAGCAGAATTGAATACTTAAAAGGGCCATAGCTCACATTTTATAAATTGGAGCAGAGTATATTTTTCGTCTTTTTTTTTTTTTTCATTATTTTTCTTTTTTTGGTACCCGACGCCTTATTCTCCTGCACTCAGTCGTCCAGCGCCAAATGCATCGGTCTCCAGAAAACCAGTTCTATGGGGGGCTTTCTTGAAAAGTAAGCCGTGCGCTGTCCGCTCTGCACCGTGTGGTGTCTGGGCGCCTGGCAACCTACATTTTTCTTCGATTACCCTCCCTCCGTCCTCCTCCCATGAAACTGGTTCCCTGTTTAAATTTCAACTTCCAAGCTATATATGATTAGGAAGCGACTTGTAAAAATTTCAACGTTGAAGCTCTTGTATGACGGAAAGGGAACTTGAAAAAAATTCCAAGCTCGAGGCAAATTCGATCCATAGAACAATTTCCTGTCGTTCCTCATTTATTCATAGAACAGGTTCCCCGCGTTCCTCGTTCAACTTCGTTAAGGAATCCTTCATTTTTCACATGTATATCTTTTTGGGCTAGGGGTCAATCAAAAATCTATACCTCTATACGTACAAGCGACCAAAAATCGACGCTCATATCATAAGTCGACTCAATTTTTACGTTGACAATGAGTCGATGGAACAAACTAGGCGGTCGATTGTGAAAGGGCTTCTGGTGGGTCGACTTGCGGTCGATATTGGGCAAAACTAAATTGACTCCAAGCGGACGTCGATTTAGAGTTAAAATTTCTTCAAAATTCAATTTGGAAGCGACATGGTTCATCGGGTTCAAGAAGTAGATCAATCTCGATAGTTCATCCTAAAGAACCGTTATTGCGCTTATTTTCAGATGATTATAAGAGCTGCAATGTGCGCGAGCTTGCCTGTATTGCCTACTACAAAGGTAAGAAAAGAAATCTTTACTTCAAATTTTCATGAAAAACATGGAGCTTTGTGATTCTAATTTAGCTCTGTGGAATACCATTCATAATATGGTGCAAAAGTTACTATTTGTGTTACGCTCGTTTCTAAGGGATACATGGAAGAGAGTCGCTTTGTAATCCGAATTCAGCTTTGTGAATTGTCGTTCAAATTACGCCACAATACTACTCTCTTTCCCTTCGCCCTCTTAAGATCGGTATTTAATCCATCTATTTCTCTTATAATTTTGCTCAATCGGACAGCCCATCAGCTATGTAAGCAGAAGAAACGGTTCGACCTTGAGGAAATCTTTAAGGCTTCATGTTAAAAGATCAATCTACTTACCTAGTATTTTTTCTTATCGGAAAGATCCATGAGCTGTGAGTCTTTGATTTCACAACGTTCACAAATTTCGCCTTTCGACTACTTCGGATATTAAAAAATATTTTGCGATCTGCCACCAAAGAAACGAAGGAATTGGTGCCTACTAACTTGAAAGGACATAAGCGGTGAGCAAAGTCAGGATAAGAGTTTGCTAAACCACATTCATGACCTAATTTTGACTTTTGAGGCTCAAACAAAAAACAGCTAACGTTCATAACGTTCATTTGTCTCAATCGAGCTTGTCGCAATCTTCAACTTTGACATGTTTCATATCTTTAGCCTTACCTCACCCCAATTTAAAAATCCGCGAGTAGACTCTCTCCCCCCTCCTCCAAAATAACGGACTTGAAATATTGGTTTTCGAGAGAAATTTTTCTTTTCGTAGGTGATTGAAAAATCTGCGAGTACCTACACCTGAAAAAAAAAATTAGTTTTTTTTTTCTTATTGAGAAAAGAGAAGGCATTATTAGCATTCTTTTTCACAAAGATTCGGGATGAAAAGTGGGTAAACGTTCGCACTGCATTTGTTCTAGAATCTTGAAATCAATTTGAATAATTTAATTCTAGTAGCTTTTTGCTTTATTTATTTATTATTTATCTTTTTGCAAAAATGGTTTTAGATGAAATAGAAAACGATCATAATTGCGACTGCGAACTGAGTTGCATGAATACTGTTTACAAAGTAGAGAAGCTTGAGGATTACGAGTAAGAGTTTGGACTGTTTTTCAAAGACCTCATCTTCTCATTTTATAATTTCTTCTCGTATGTTTTCAGGGGAGTCAATCCAACCGAAAATTCTTTAATTATTGGTTTTGTGTCCCCTCCTTTGATTCGTTATAAGCGAGATGTGCTTTTTGGATGGGTAGATTTATTCGGTAAGTGAGCAATTGGTTTCCATTTCATCATCGAAATATTCTAAGATTGCTTCCCACTTGATGCATCTTTGATTTTTGTCTTCTAGTGGCCTTCGGAGGTATTGCTGGTTTATTTCTCGGTTTCAGTGCGCTCACAGTGGTCGAGACTCTTTATTTTTTTACTTTACGAGCCTTCTGTATGGCGTATCGCGAAAAAGATGAATTAAGAGAGTTTCAAAGACGGTCTGATGATCGAAAACAACAAGAGTTGACTGACTTGACCTCCTTTTCTGGGAAACGAAAACAGCACGTAAATAACGAAGAGGATTTACCAATATACAGACATTATCTTCCGTGAGACAATATTGTAGGAAAACATCGCAAATTAAAGGAGACATCAAAGACCAGCACAACTTAGCTCAAACGATTGATTCATATCATTTTCACCCTACCCTCGTTCACCCACAGCTTTTCTATCGATGAGAGGAAAAGAGGAAAACAGCCGCACGATCCAGCTCTTTCCAGCCCAAAATACTATCGGCAGAGGGGTGGTTGACTTTGAGTACATAAACGTGTGGGTGTTGAGAATCGAATCCGAGCCCATCTTCCTCTCTTTCGTGAAGCTGCTAGTTCCGGTATTTTCGACTAAAATGGAATTCAATAATTTTTAAAGAAATTATTTCGATTATAAAAAATTCATTTTTTTCATAACAATTACATTTCTCTTACTAATAGAATAGATAGTAACAGTATTTACAATTTAACAACGAAAAATAATATAACAAAACAAATTTTTTGTACAGAGTGTGCTCGTGTATTTTTAGATCGTGTTACTAGAAATCACGGAAGAATATTTTTTGTACAGTAGACTGAGCACTTTCAGTGCATAAAATAGCAATCACGACACTTTTGAAGTAATTAGTAGGTGAGTACTTGTGCAAAATAATAAATAATATTATTGATAGCAACATAACATTCATAATATACAGTTTGTTTACAATCTATTATTTACATCAGCACGCAAGTAATGTCAGGTACTTTCACTCTTTTTTTGATGACGTGAAAAAAAAAAACAACGAAAAACCATTCAACTACCTGCCTGATTCTAAAGAGTTCAACTTCTGATTCTTCACATCGATACAGAAATGAAAGATGCAAATGAAATGACAACTCTAAACAGCATCATTGGTTTCCTCTCGGCGAACCGCACCCTGTAAAGTCAACAAATTTGATTCACAGTTCATGTTTTTCCTCCCCTTCACGTTGTTATAACGATTGAAAAGGCGCTTTCTCTCCCACCACGGATCCGAACAGAATCATAATTTGGAGTCCGTTCCTCACACTGAAGTGTTATTACTTTGTTCCGCCGAATAGATTAACAGTCTGTTGCATTTGGATTCGTGTAACTAAAGCCTTGGAACTGCGTTTGGTCCATAGATTCCAAAATGGTCTTTTCGATAGGCGTCAAACGTGGTTTTTCCTTCGTGAAGGTGCGGTCGAAGTAGTGCGTATCGAGAGGATGAAACTGAAAAATTGGATACAGAAATTAATTTGGTGACAAAATCATTCGGAATGTCTTAGGAAGCCATTCAATAAACTTGGGACCACGAGCTATAAGGTGGACCGATTGAAAAGTATTTAAGAAATAAGGTCGTCAAAAAAGTTCAAGTGTCAAAGGTTCCTGGCTGCAGCTCGTTTAATGATTGCTCAGTCGAAACACGTTCAATTCGTGAAGGTAATATATTTTTTCAATTCCTTATTTGGATACCGAGAATATCTGCTTTCCAGGTGTTAGCGAGGACAAAACAATTTAGAACGATTGCGGCCTTTTCAGTTCAGAATTCGACTCAGACTCAGAATGGCTAGAATCTTCTTATTCCCCCCTCCTACTTCCCATCAATATTTTCATTTACATCCTACGAACAACAGCAATAAAAATTAAAAGATTTAGATTAGAACTTTGTATAAATAAAGAACAACCTGACGAACTAAAACGGCTAAAAGTTCAATATTTTTCAGGTCTCTGGCAAAATTACGTCGGTATTATGGTTCAAATCGACATTATATCAACCTCGGTGACAGATCGATACAGGCTCAACAAATATCGACTCCATTTCGACTCATTCACTACCTACGTCACATACTACAAGTTGATTCGTAATGCTTTACCGGTAGTCGTTTTTAAAATCGACCTCGAATCGGCGTCGATCTGGAGTCAATGTACAGTCAGGTCTGTCTAGTGACTTTTCTACTCGCAGACAAGATGTGTAGCAAGAAATTTAAAACAAAGGCCATTGAGAAGTGGGGCATCAGGAGAAGAACAATGGTCGTCCAAACAAAACGATTTGGAGAAACGGGGTTCTCTCCCTGATACGAAAAATCTAATTTTCCAGATCGTTACTTTGGGACATTCACTTTTCATCCCCAGTACTCTTAAACGATGCTTGACTAGTTGTGGTCGAATTGACGCGATCTCGACGTTTTTTCTAAGTCGATATTCAAATCTAGTACCAAGAGTTGACTCATTTCGGTAGAAGCCCTATTAAATTTTGCACCAGCAAGTGTTTTGCCCGTGGATGATGAATAATCGACCTAAAATGAGGTTCAATTTTTAGACGACATTCATTTGATACCAGGCGTCGACCCCACTTCAAGATCAATAATGAAGCGATGGAACAAAATGAAGCATCGATTCTGAGTCAACTATTGTGGTTAATACTTGGCTCAGAACTTTGAGTATGAATAGTAATGGAGAAGCAGAAATAGTAGTGCACTGACAGGTGTAACAGAGCGCCCTATTTCAATCATAAGAGAAGATTTAACACGCAACGCAAATGACATTGTTTCACCCCCCCCCCAAATGGTGAAACAGTGTCATTTGCGTTGCGTGTTAAATATTTTACCATGATTGAAACAGCGCGCTCTGTTACGCCTGACAAGGAACCTTCAAAACTGACGATTTCTGCCTCTCCATTATAGTAATGAGAACTATCGATAGACTATCGATATTATCGGAAAAAAAGATGGTTTTGTGAAAAACCATCGACGATAGTGTCGTCGATAGTTTGAGAAACTATCGATAGTTCGAAAATTTTTCTTTTTCTTATCAAAATCACAAAATTGGTGGGAATTTACTGATAATATATTTGAAAGAAAGAGAAAGGAACTGGAATGTCAGATAGTCGACCGTTCACTGTTCACTTTTGCTCAGATTATGTGCTTTTTGGGTGTGGGGGCTAGTTTTTGAGGTATTTCTTAATCGCGTCCATCATCTGGTAACACTAGTGAACAATTTCGAGTTGCTCTGTACGAAATGAATAAAACACCACAGGGCGGGAAGCCGCATTATTCTAACAACGTGTCACATCAACGTTACATGAGTGAATAACTTAAGTACATGCAAAGGGGTACAACATTCGATAGGAATAAAAAGTTATATGACTTTAGGGAAAACCTATTGAGGATCAGTGCGGCCAGTAAAGACGTGAACGACCGACCCAGATAAGATATAGGTTTGTCCCTTTCTCATGTCAACAAAGCAGCTGATAGATAAGATGAATAAATTCAATAATACATTCCTTGATGGGATTTTCCAAAAAAAAAAAATAAGGATCAGGAGAAAAGTATCTATCCCACGAGTAGCACAGGTACTTTTCTCTTGATCGACGTTTTCATTTAAACTATCGATAGTATCGAAAACTATCGGAACTATCGATAGCATGAGACCATCGACTATCGCCCATTACTAGTCCATTACTATTGATACTCAAAGGCTCAGAATCGACTTTCGGTCTAAATAATGATTGGATTGGGGTAGAGACTGAGAGAGTATGAAGCTGTCCTATAAAGTTGTAAATCGACTTCACATCGAAGTTGATTTGAGGTAGGCTAGCATACATTTTCAAAGCACCAGAATCAAACTTCAATCAAGAAAACAGAGCGATAAAAGAATGTTGAGAAGTCGACCTAAAATCGACGACGATTTGAGATCGACTTAGAGTCAACCAGCGTATATTAGCGAGGAAGAACGAGTCAAGTCCAAATCGACGTCGAATTAAAGTCGACCAACTCACATTACCAGAAAACTAAAAATCGACGGAACATCGACTCCAGATTGACTTCAATTCAAGGTACCATTCAAAGTCCGCCAGCGTACGTTCCCCGAAAACTAATATTGATCAGCAATCGCATTGAAGTCAACAGCATATCTTGGCCGACAAAACATCGACTACAAATTGACGTCGCCTTTAGGTCGATTTGAAGTCGACTAGCTTAAATTAAGAAAAAACTATAAATCGACTCGAAGTCGACTCCACACTGACGCCAATTTTAAGATTGATTTATAAAGTAGGCCACTGTACGATCCCGGAAATTGAAGCAAGAATTTGGTCGGCTTTAGGTCAATAGGAAATTAGGAAAAGGTCACTCAAAATCCACACCATATCGACGCCAATTTAAGGACGATTTTGAGCCAACTATAGCTCATATTAACAGAGAACTTCTAATTAACTCAAAATCAACTCCGAATTGACGTCAATATGAGGCGACCAGCGTACATTACTAGAGAACTATAAGTCGACTATATATCCAGTATAAATCGTCTCCAGATAGACGTTGATTCGAAGAAAACTAAAAATTCACTTGAAATCGACGCAACAGAGGGTGGTCGGCTTTATATAGGTAGAAAAATTTCGAGAGTTTTTCTCAAAATCGACTCCATATCGATATCGATTCGAAGTAAATTTAAAGTTGACTTGCTTATATTAACAGAGAACTTCAATTCGACTCCAAAGTGACGTCGGTTTGAAGTGGAGTAGCGCACATTCTTCTAGAGAACTATAAATCGACTCCAAAATGTCATCGATTTGAAGTCGACTAGCTTACATTACCATGAGAACCATAAATCGACTGAAAATCGACTCTTGATCGACACTTTTTTAAGATTGATTCAAAGTAGTTCGATGAACTCGATTAGCGTAAATTCCCAGAAAAATGAAAATCGACTTGAAAATGACGCAAAAGGGGGACCTGCTTCAGGTCGATAGAAAAATTTGGAGAGGTCTATTCAAAATCTACGCCATATGGATGCCGATCTGAGGCCGATTTGAAGTCAACTAGCTCATATTCAACAGAGAACTTCTAATCGACTGAAATTCCAGTCCAAATTGACGTTGATTTGAAGTCGACCAGCTTACATTACCAGAGAACTACAGATCGACTCGAAATTGACTCAAAATTAACGTCAATTAAAGGTCGATGACCCAAAGAACTATAGAAATCGACTAGACAGAGAAGATGACTCTAGATCAATCAGGAATTTGGACATGTGTGCTAGAAATTGATCTAACATTGACATTGACTTCGACGTCGAGGTCAGAGGCGGATTCAGAGGATGATTTCAAGTGAGGAAATACACGACTTTTTTTGCCATTCGGCAAGTTTCCCATCTTTTCCTCTCACTTTTCAGGCTCGTCAGCCCCCCCCCCGTATACCCGCGCGTGCGAGGTGAGGTCAATTCGAAAATATATCGATGCAATTTGGATCAACACTTTGGAGGAAATGATTCCTCAGTCGACTTGCCGTCGATTATCGGTGGACGCTGGGTGTCGACCATATAAATCTTCTCAACTATCTTACAATTTCCTAGAGCTGGATAGACATCAAATAAGTCCTATACAAAAACCCTCTCGCGTCAACGAAGTCGTTCAGGAGATAGAGCTCTATCCGATTTTTTGAAATAATCGCGAGCTATAAGCCTGAAAATTTATCGAAGTCCCTCGACAGCCAGGACCTAAATTCCCACCCCCTCCTTCCCATCTAAAGATGTAATCTCAAACTGACCGTGAATGTACAAATTAACCACGTATATTCGAAAAACAAAAATACATGAATGTATCCTAATCTTACCACTTTAGGTTTGTAAGGCGGTTCTAAATCTTTCCTTTCCAGTCGCGTCCAGTCTAGACCGCGGAAAAATTCTTGTGACATTACATCGTCTCCCGAGTTACAGCCCGACGAACCGAGTCTTTTCGGGGCTTCTTTTTCCAAAAGCTGGAAAAAAACAATACGAGGACTCGTGGAGTATTATATCTCTCGGAAATAATTCACGAACAACGTATAACAGGAAAATGAGACTTACAGCGACAAGTAAAGCTTTAGAGTGGACCGAAAGAAACTTCGGATACTGCGGTTGCTCGTGACATATGCTCCAAAATAATTGATCTTCGTCACAGCCGCTGAATGGAGATTGGCCGATCAACATTTCATACAACAATATACCGAACGACCACCAGTCCACTGATTGATTATACTTCATGCCTTTTATTATCTATATTCGACAGAATAAAGGAATTTTTTCTCCCTTTTATAACGCGTTGTTCGACAATTATTGCCGTGAAAATGGAAAACAATACTCACCTCAGGAGCCATATAGTCGGGTGTGCCGCAAAACGTATCTGTTGTCTTGTCTAGATATATTTGCAATTTGCACATTCCAAAATCAGCTATACGTACGTGGCCGTTGTAGTCGAGGAGGATATTATCTAACTTCAGGTCTCTAAAACGGAATGAAATTATTGTTAGGAGCGACATTAATTCGAGAGGCGATAAAATGAGGCACAGAATTTTTTATCAGGTTTTCATTTTGAAATGAGTCTTTTAAAAGCGAGTGGGTCTTGAAGATGGGACAAGAAAACAGTTTCGCTTTTAAATTAGTCGTTTTCTTTTGCCAGAAAGGAATCTTTTGAAAACGTGAAGTGGGTGGGTTTCCCCTTCGTTGTCTACATTTACAACTTCCTACTACGACAAAGATTCTAAAAATTTCTTACTTTTTTAATACTTTCTGATTGAACGAAGTTTCGTATCGGTATACGAAAATGATTAGAAAACACTCTTTCAATTTCTCTATAGACTTTATTCGATTTTATGTCGTAGCTATACTAAATAAAATAAGGGCATTTCGTGCTTTGGAACAGAGCGTCGTCGCGATTTTCGTGACTGTATTTTCAATTAGTTTTGAATTTTCCCTTGGTATGGAATTGAATTGCGTTCACAAAGTTTTCTTCTTTTGGTGAGTCGCCATTAGAATTTTGACGGGCGAAAGTGCCGTCGGTAATACAGTTTTAAAGGTGTAAACGTCTACTCGCGATTCCTCGGTTGCTTTCTGTTTTCTCAATGAAAATCGTATCAAACCCAGTCAGATTTCCCAATACCAATTGTCTGCTATTGCAAATTTCTTACCTGTAGACAATACCCTTCTTATGTAGGAAACGTAATCCGGACACGATTTCGGCCGCGTAAAATCGAGCTCGTCCCTCGTCGAACCGTCCCGACTGTTGTATGTGGAACATCAGATCACCACCGTTCAAGTACTCCATGACGAAGAATAAATGAGACTGTAAAAAGCGTCGATTCAAAGATAAGATTAGGTATTCAAGTAATCTGGCTAATTCAATTATTTTAGGCTACATCTAGCACCAATGACAAGTCGTGCCCGTATTAATCAAGGTCACTCATCTCTCTACATTATTATGCAGATGAAAAACTTACAGGTCGAATTTAGCAATAAATACTTTTGACCTTTTCGCAGAATGAGATAAGAGTAGCTGCAGTGTAGAAGTTGAAGTCAGGGGCGTTCCGAGAGGAAATTATTGAGGGGGGTGAAAACAATATTTTGCCAAGTGAAAAAGAGAAGTAATTCCCAAATTTTCAATTCAATAAGCAAAATAAAAAAAATAAAAAAATGCTTCAGTCTGCGCTTAAGAGAATCAATGGAGTTCGAATGTCAACATTTGCCGATTGGTAATAAATTTGCCAACTGACCCGGGGGTGCTACCCCCCCCCCCCCATTGGAATGCCCTTGGTTGAAGTCTGAATTCTGCTTCAAAACTTTACTCGATCAAAAGTTCAAACTTCTTTTTTTCAATTTTGAAGAAATCTTTCAGGCTCTGTCTCTTGTACAAAGCTCTTCTCTTCCTCTTTACTAGAGCTCCGCCACATAAGCAGCAACGGCCAAGTTGTTGGAGCTTGGTTCTCAGTTGCTCTAGCAACTTGGTCGTTCTCGCTTAGCTTCCATAAGAAAATAAACGATATTATGCCTCCTTCTCAACGTTCTTTCTCATCAATATAGGTCACAATCAACATTCTACAAACGTTCAAAGAACCTACCAATTATTTTATGTGTTCTTGTAACGGATATCAAACTGATGACGCCATTCGTGACCTTGACCTATGTTCAGTAAATAGTATGCAGAAATAAAACTTCAAACAAGAGAATACGTGATTTTATTGACGATCGTTTATCAAATATCAATGTCTAGTGTATGAAAAACAAATCTTTCACTTGTGAAGCCTGAGTCAACAAATGTAGTCTGCGAGTAGCAAGGTAACATATTTGTACATATGACGATGCAGTACGATGTTCATATAAATGCTTCCCTCGGCGGCCAAGGTGGAATTGAAAACATTTTATTCATCTAAATCGAGCTATAGGTATTGTATCAAGAAGGTCACTTGATACAATTTCTTTTTTTTTCAAACTATACAGTCTCTTTCGGCGCTCTAGATAATATCCCATGATGGTTACTAATAATATGATGACGTCATGTCCAGGGTTACCACATTTTCTCAAACAGAGATTGCCGCTTTTGAATATTCCAGCAGCAACATTACTCAGTGCGACCAATTTCCGCAAAGCAAAGAAAAATGCGACGCACCGCAAGCTTCTTGGTTCTGTGGGAAATGGCTACTCTCATGAGCTGATCAATAATTAGAAATTTTCTTTTTCCGTCTTCTCATAATCGTATACATCGAGAGTCAAAATTTGCACTAGTCCTCTTATCATTTTTACAATTAAACCAAATCCCTCTCCTATCATATATTTATAGCTCCCTATCCTCATATACAGGGTGGACCAAAAAAATGTGACCACTTAAACGGAAGTTTGGTAGTAATAATGGGTTTCATGAAGTCTATTGTTTGTAAACCATAGTTTGAACTAAATCTGTTCTAATGTGAAACAATGGTTCTATCCTTTAACAAAATCTCTATCTCAATTTTAATCAACCTTAATTTGTGCCCCTGAGCAACTTTCTTTTACTTTCCGGAGCAAAGTTATGGACCAAAATGTGCCAAAAATTGACCAATTTGTCAAAATTAATAAAAATCAGAAGTTATTTGAACTTCCTCATTTTACTTGATTTGAGAATGAAATTTGATGCTGATACTCGACAAAAAATCTGAATATCCTCCAAGTTGCAATCTGAAGATGTCATACAGAATTTCCTGTGATGTTACAATCTAATGAGGTCGAAAGTCGGTTCCTCTGACGTCAAGATGTGATGATGTTATTAATCACTTCCTGTGACATCATAATTTGATGATATCATGAATCAATCCTCATGACGTCATATATGACAACGTGTCACGTCACAATCTAATGACGTCATGAATCAATCTCCGTGATGTTATGGTCTAATGACGTCATAAATTGACCTGTGACGTTACAATCTGATGACATCATAAATAAGTCATCACTACATCACAATTGATAACGTCACAGATCACCATGTGTTATGTCATGGTTTGATGACATCATGAATCAGTCCTCACAATGACGTGATAAATTAACCTGTAATGTCAAGATCTGATGATGTCATAAATCAGTCCTCACTATGTTGCAATTGATGACATCATAAATCAGTCTTCACTACGTCATAATTGATGACGTCATAGATCACCATGTGTTATGTTGCAATAATTGATGACGTCATAAATCACCTTGTGTTATGTCACGGTTTGATGACATCATGAATCAGTCCTTACAATGACGTCATAAATTAACCTGTAACGTCAAGATCTGATGATGTCATAAATCAGTCCTAACTATGTTGCAATTGATGACGTCATAAATAAGTCTTCACTACGTCATAATTGATAACGTCACAGATCACCATGTGTTATGTCACGGTTTGATGACGTCATGAATCAGTCCTCACTATGTTGCAATTGATGACGTCATAAATCAGCGCTCACCACTTTACAATTGATGACGTTGCAGATCACTATGTGTCATATCACGACCTGATGACGTCATAAATCAGTTTCTGCCGTCCAGTGTCCAGATAAACATCCCAATTGGGAAGAATGGTCCAAGTTCAACTTGTCACTGAAACGGGATTTTGCAAAATTTCAACTCTCGAGCCCTTTGAACATAGAGGTACATGGAATGCGTGTAATCCACTCGGCTCACTATTTTGTTTTGGCTCTTTATTTCTTTGAATGACTGTAACACATCAAGGAGCCAAAATAAGGAGTCCAGTTACATGTTGGCGTCAACCGAAACGTGATTCACGTATTCCATGTATCTCTATGTTTGAAGCTCGAGCTATAGCCATAGTAAATCAACGATGAATTTGCAGCATGATCAAATTCAGGTCAGACGGCCCAAGAAGGTGTAAGAATATGGTAACACTGGCAATCTTATAGATCGCCGAATTCCGGAGGGCACAAAAACAGAAAAATTCACTAATGTTTTCAGAATTAACACGGCTTAAAACAGGACGACTTTTTGGTGATAGCACTGTTTAAAGACCGAATTGCAAAAATGGTGCTTCTTTTCACTCATGAGATGTATCTTTTTCGTTGATCGATGCTCCAACTACAGTATGAAGTCGTTTCCTTGTTCCTGGTTGGTGACCCCATTGGATTAGAACCATGAGAATCAACTGAGTTTAAATTGCAAGGGGATTGAAATTTTGCGGAAGAGCACAATTGGCAATTTTTACAAGTTGAAATAGCTTAACTGAAGAAAGGTCGTTTTCATTGTACTTGTTGGCAATTTGTCGTCCAATCTGGCAACCCTAATCATGTCCTCCATCAAGTCAATGGCTTACCCCCCCCCCCTCCCGAGTATAAATTGCTGGAAGTAAGTTTTCAACTTTCTCAATGAATGATGTATAAGAAGCACGACCATAATCAGATATGATGTGGCAACTGTGACAAATTTATAGGCGACGTGTCCGGGGGGATCAAGATTAAAGAAAGAAAAAATGATGAAAAATGACACTGCTCAAAACTGAGCAATTTTGAGCAATGTGGAGTGGCAATACCACTGCTCGATGACCGATTAACAAAAATGGTAGTTTTTATACCCCTATAGAAAGCATCTTTTCCGTTGATCGACGTTGCTCAGGGTCTGGTGATGAGAAAGAAGACAAGACGTCGGCGAAGATCAACAATGTTGAATACGTTTCAACCATTGTTTATTTTGTTGGTTCTTTTAATGTATTTCAAATATTACTGTTGTAAATCTCGATAGCAACGTAACGCTCTGTAAGTACCCGATTCAATTCAATTCCTGGGAGTTTCAGGATTAAAAAAACAAAACGAGATTCACTGATGATCAATAATGGCACTGCTCGGAGACTGATTAGCAAAAGTGGTACTCTTTGTCCCTTATAAAAAGTATCTAACTCTTGTGTGACGAGGTTTCCGTGTCCTTGATAGTTACGAATTTCAATCAGCAGAAAAGTTTCTCGAAAGAGGATTTTTTTCTCATCGACGCAACTAGTTTAGGATCATGGGAATACTCTATAGGGCTTTTCCAGTATTTCATATTGCATACTTCATTCTCTTACGTGTTATCAAGTTGGTAGTGTTTTTAACATTGATCTTATGGGAGTTGCTGGATTGCATACTTATTTCGGCCTGCCATAAGAGCAATATTAGAAACACTACCAACTTGATAACACGTAGGAGAATAAGTATGCAATTTGAAATACTGGAAAAGCTCAATTGCGAGAGTTGAAATTCTATGAAAGAACCCTTGGATTCTTACAGGAGTAGAAACCAAGTTGTGAGCTGTATTACTAGATGCATTCCTTCTCGGGATGAGAAATTTTGACATTTTTCATCATTTCTAAAGTGAAAGAAGCTAAGACAGGGCCCACATTGACACATATTTGCGACGATACTCAAAAAATTCCCTGACCGTGAGAAACGAAAATATCACAACTTTTCGAGAAGATGAGGACAAGAAAAAGATTTCAAAAACAAGAAAACTTTTTTTTTTCTTTATATATGCTCACCCTTTAAAAAATAAATATCCATTTCAATTACCTGAGTTTGAAATGTACAAAACAAATGACACAGATACGGATGTTTCGTGCTCAGAGTTAATACTTTTCTTTCGATTAGGGTGCACTCGACGTCGTCATCCTCCAGAACGACGTCCTTCTTCAAGCATTTCACAGCGTAGTAGTATTCGGTTCCTTTTAATTCGGCGAGTAAAACCTATCGAAAATAAGGTAATTAATGATCGTACGGTTCATCAAATTGGCGACGAGGCGAGGCTTTTTGTTATTCAATCTTGTTTACCTTGCCAAAACTACCTTTACCCAGCACTTTAACGAAATTAAAGTCGTAAACAGTATATTTTTTAAAACGAGGAATAGTAGAAGCGGGGGTCACGATTCGCCCCTCGTAGGAATGCACGATACGGTGACGACACGAATACGGTCGTCGAACTGAAGAATTATCATCTAAGCTGACGCCGTCGATGTTCAGATCCTGATTGCTAGACGTACGAGATGGAGATGCTGATGAGCTCGACGATTCTACAAAAGAAAAAAATGTTGAATTAGTATACGAAGAGACAGACGAGTAACGCAAATATTCTGAGGTGTTCTCAAGTGCTATACCTTTCAAGGTGAGAGTTCATCGACCTCTTTCTTATTGTTATCTTTACTTGCGTACGTCTGTACGTATTTTTTAAAAGTATGTGAAAGCATAGTGCTGTTGTCTTCAAAATTACGATGATACCCTATCTATCAATGGCTAAATTTTCGTTTAACATTCCAAGGACTATACAATGAACGCTCTACAAATGGATAAATTTCATTTTTTTTTCTCTCGCCGAAGTACATCAACTTTGGCACACACCTAAACACATTATATTTAAAGTCTAAGAGCAAGTATGACGTCAATAATATAATATGAAAGTACAGCAGACAAACAACATAAAGTTGAATTTCTGATGTAATCGAACGGCGATAAAAAAAATAGCCATCAGTCCAGGTTGTGCAGCAAGACAGGATAATCCTTATTTTATAATCAATGAGAAAATATTGAGATGAATTTATTCGCAGTCGAAATTGAAAGCGTACACAATGTGTGTTCGAGTAAATATAAAAATATTAAAAAATTATTCAAAAGGGTAAACAAACATCAGCTATTTTCATTTGATTAAACGCCAACAAACACGTTACCTACAGTTATAAAAGTACGGATTTATTCCGCTATTTATTTCTTTTCCTTTAATTTTTATTTTTACCACCCGACGGTATAACATTTCACGTAGAGGGATCGATCTAAGCGTGCGTCTCGAGGCACACGAAAAGGAAGAGGAATCGAATTTCCAAAAAACGATTCAGAATGACAAAAAATTTACTGCGTAGTTTCTTTTTGTAGACTTTGTTGCTAAAAATCGTCAGGTATGAATAAAGGTCACGTCTGTTTGCGGTGTGGATACTGAGAATTTGGTTTCGAGGCGTACCTCCGGTCATTTAAAAGTCAATTACTCGGTTATCTATTGACGCAATGCACGAACTTGATCGCGCGTCTTTATCGAGTCAGTCGAATGCATGTTGAATGTTGAACAAAGCTTAGATCAAATTCAGGTGGGACTGGGCAGAGCATTTACGAGTAATTCGTTTCAAAGTTTTCAGACTTTCAAAGCAGAAAACTATACCTTTGAACAAAACTATAGAGGAAAGGATAAAGAATTAATGAAAATTACCCCCACTGAATTTAAAACTTGAGTTTATTGGCTTAAGAAAGAACTCCGCGTGAGTAGAAATCAGAAATCTATTATGATGAAGCTCGGTTGCAAAAGTACTCAGTCAAACTGAGCTAATACAAAATTCTTAGATCATGCATACCCACCCTGTAACCCGCGAGCCAAATCCGGTGAAGTTCTCGTTGAAAAAGAAGGCAAATTAAGGGCCAGTTGAACCAAATTCGGTCCAAACCAAGTTCACAGAAAACCTAGTTAAAATTTAACCGACGTGTGACCGTTGTACCCACAACCAAATTCAACGCATTTATGCTGGGTTTGACTTGACTGGCCGATTCTAGGTTAGTTAAACTTCAATTTACTTCAAACTTGGTTGGTAAAACAAATTTCTAGAGATAAATGAAGCTTAAAATTTTAAACCCCAGTTGGAGGTTGGGTATGTCTGTCCTAGATTAACCGGTATCTTTGCAACCCAATCTGCTTGGACATTGACCTCCCAGCTAAAGAGGGGGTGGCCGAGGAAGGGAGAAGGGAAGACTTGCTGGGCCGGCAAACTTGGCGGAAGGAAGGGTAGGAAAGGGGCTATACCCGCGCACTCAAGAGGCTTTGGCCAAGTGGAGAGGGTAGGCACTCCATAACCCAGACCGAGTTAAAAGCTTGACTTCATATAAGAGCACCCGAAGATTTCACGAGGGCAGCAGGCAATCAGGTGGCTGGAACACAGTTTGGTGCGTGCAGATGCCTGAATTGCGGCTCCAGGAAAGGACTCAGTCAAGTGACGGTGCTGCTAGGGCTGAAGAAGGCCGGGAGCAATTCTGGTGGGCTTGGAAGGTATGAGGCCCTTTTGTGGCCTGTGCCCTGTGGCTTGGAGGGAGGTAGTTGATGGGAGCGCCCGTAGGGGGTCTAATTGGCGCTTAGTCTGGGAAAATCACCTCGAAGGCCGAGAAAATGCAGCACCTGGAACTGGTTGCATTGACACTTGGTGGGTGAGATTACGTTAGGTTAGGGGCCGAGTCGCGGAGGTTTTAGAGGTGAAGTACATTTTTCCTTCAAGCATCTTGGAAAAAAAAAAGATTGAGGGAGGGGGGGTTGGCTAGGCGAGTACAAGCTGCCATTGAGGGAAGGTAGGCTAGGTTGAACAGGGGCAGGGATAAAATACTTTCAGGCAATTGAAATATGTTGGCTTGTAAAATGAGTCATCGTTTATTGCTGCTTAAGGCAAGCTTTCGTGTTTGCCGATATGATCTGTGAGTCGTAATGAGCAAAGCATTGTGACAGCTTTCTCCATTTTGAAGCCCAGTAATCTCATGTCCGACTCGCCTCAGAAGAACGTGTCTTCAAAAATCTTCATGCAGATTTCAAAAGTTGGTGCTCCAGTTTTAAATGAATTTCAAAATATATTTTTCTGTTACTTGTCTCTCTTATCAATCATCTTGACTCCCGTCAAAATGCCTCAAATTGTTCTACCAGTCGAACATTTCTGCTTGTACCGTGGAGAGAGTGAACAAAACTTGCCAAATTTGTCTGCCGGGACCTTTGGACGCGTCTTGACACAGTCAGCGATGAAACGAGTGAACCCGAGAGAATAACAGCAAACGTAGATACAGAACCAAGAGAAGTATAACGCACTAATTTCTTGGAGTCTGGTGCTGAGGAAGAAAGGAACTAGGAAAATTTCGACCATCCTGATATACATCGATTTATACATGGCAAGGGTGAGGAAGAAAACTTTGTGAAATTTTATTTTCGAATCATGCATACGAGAAGGATAACAAGATTTCGAGAATCAATCGATCGTAATGAATTATTGAAACCTTAATCGTCCCCCCTCCCTCCACGAACCAAACTGACTCGCTATTTCGGCTAAAAGTTTATTCAAATTGAAGCCAATTTCCAGCCGATTCAGTTCCGCCCCATGTTAGCCGCAAATCGACCCAGAAATGACTGAAACACGACTTGGCATTGACCGTGCCTCTTGACCATCGACTCATCGCGCGTCGTCCACATTGAGGAGTTTGAATAGTTCAGATTCAAAAGGAAGGAGGAGAGTATTATGTTGGCAGAGTGCGGGTACTTCGATTGGAAGCTGCCAGTGAATTGAAAACCATTCACTTCCTCCTTTGGCGAGGTAGCTGATCTCTCACGTTACCGAGAGGGTGTCTCCAACAGGAAGATTGGAATCCTCAACAGCACCGGCACTCCCTGACCATAAACTTCGGAATACTGTAAAGCGCTTCCGACAAAGGGTGCAGGAAGGTTACCTAATCACAATCCAAGCGGACAATTAGGCAACTCCATTATGGTCATGGATCAGGTTGATTGGACGCCTGCCAATCGTCCATCAACACTACCTTACCATCCTTCCACTTCATTAGGTATGATGAAAAAGTCCGCTGCACTATCAACGGGAGTAAGTAACCAGGAACCTCTTGAGAAAGCTTCGCAAAAATCTAATCCGAAGGCTCCTCACCTTTATGGTCTTCCTGAACTCCACAAAGAAGGATCCCCATGCGTTCCAATGTTTCTTTTGTTCTAGGATGCCAGATCTACGGATTTTCGGTCCTCAAAAAAGATACGGGTTTTTCTCTTTTTATAGATTTTACGTACAATATGGATTTCTTGCGATCAAGGGAAAGCTACCTTAAATACCAGTACGAGAGATACTTTTCTCCTGCTCGTTATAGGCTGATACTGCGATGTTTCGTGGTATTGAGCCAATCAAGGGAAAAGTATCTCAGCTACACTTATGAGAGATACCTTTTTCCTGATTGTTATTAATGAATCAATCAAAATTCGTAGAAATCTATTTTTAGGTCTTACAAAAAATGGCGGGTACGGATTTTTGATTTTATCACCTGGTAGCATTGCTTTTGTTTCCTCTCTCACCTACTGAGTATCTTGATGCTTATTTCAAGAATTTGACTGACTTTCAACCTCAGTATTCGCTGCGTAACTCCACTGAGCTATCTGCGACGCTGTCTCAAATACCTCTCCCTCCAGAATACAAATTAGTTTCTTTCGATATACAGTAGTGGGTTTGTTTCCTCCTGTCCCTCTTCAGCCTACGGGTGAGTCCATCACAAAGCTTTTGAATGATACAGAAGTTCCTCTTCTTTTATCGATAACTCCTGCACCCTTCTGGAAGTTTGCCTCAAGCCCAAGGTAAGCCTTCCCCATAGCATTCATATCTGAAGTGTTCATGTCTCGGTTCGAGAATGATATCTTTCAATCGAGGCACCCGCTTCTCGCCTATATCTCCTTTCAGCGAAGGTATGTCGATGCCATACGGAAACAGGGGAACAACTTTTTGACTTCCTCCAGTTTTTGAATAGTCTGTACACGTCTATTGGATTTACATCCAGAATCGGTGAGTCGAAGATGAACTTCCGCCTCCCGAACAGCCAGAAAGACACCGCCTAGGATATACTCACTAATGAGTAATCCTTCTTCTTCCCCAAACTAGCGGCTTTCAATTATTTTACCCACCACTTTGTATCCTTCCCTATTTCTCAATAACGAAGTTTCTATTCTTCATTATCTCGCCTCCGTCTATTGCAGGTGACCAGCACAACATCAATGAATTGAAAAACTCACTCAACTCTTCATGATGAGTTTTCAAGATCACAGGGAGTTCCCCCATCCACTGCATAGTGACAGCCTTAGGGACGTTAGGGAGGAGACCTACGACGTCAAACGAACAGAGAGTCGAGCTTGCAGGCGGGAGCTAATTTTCTCAGGCCATTGGCCAGGGTAGAAGAATTCTTAACGGAGTAAGGAGACTCAAACTCGACACGGGATTTGAACCAACGATCTGACCATTTAGCAAGGGAGTAGGTAGGAGAAGAGATGAGGTAAACCATAGATGAGGGGGTGGGGGTTGGGAGTTGATATGGCTCTCTTTACTCGCTCACTCTCAATAATAACAGTACTTGATCGTACTCTTATTGATGACACTTCGAACCTCTTTAATATGTGGTGCGTAGGAAGATTACTAGGAAATGTCTCGAAATTTTCAAATTCCGAGCAATAAACAGTGATTGAAACAATTTCGACTTTCCTAAATATTTGATTGCAGGACAACTGATATCGAAATCGAGAAATAGTGGTCGATAAAAGTCTTTGACGTCATTTTGCCAAACCCCGCTCGTTTCTCACACTTTATGATTTACGTCGTTAATAAAACGAGTGTGCGTGAGCGGTGATTTCTAAAAGTCTCTCGCTTCAGTGCACGAGTAGTGCGAAGAAAAGCTAATTTTCTCCGTCCGTAAGGTTGTTTCAATCCGAATTAATGAAAGACCAATACCATTCGTACACTTTTCTACACGTTTTCCCATTAGCTACGTGACCGACGGTAAATTTTCCAGGAATTTTCTAATTCCACGTAGAAATTATTAATGGAAAAAATATTTAATTATTTTCTTCCGCGGTAAAGAATTCGTCGTCAACAAATTTTCTTTTTAATCCACAATCAGTTTTCGCGATGATTCCAACCCTCCTGCGGTCTTACATTAGAGGCGAGATTACGTAAATAATGGCGCAAAGTCTTGCGGTAAGAGCATGTTTGTACATGAGTTCAACATTGTAAATACTATACTTGGAAGTTGACAGACTCTTGGGTTTTCTATACCTTTTCTCTTTGGAAGGTAGACAGAAGACGCGAATGATGCTACTCGTAATAATAAAGTTTATTTTAGTTTCGTATTTTCGCGATGCTTTTCTGCGCGTTTATATTTAAATTTCGGAGAACCCGGGGCGTAATGAATTTCCGACTTTCTTTACGTGGAAGTTGAAAATCTTCCGCAGTCGTGGTTTTGTTGACCGGAAATGACGTTTTGAAAAAAAACTAAATTATATACGAGATAGTCGAGCGGATGAATAATGTCTGCCGGTTGCAGCGGATGTGACGCCATATAGGCTGCTGATAAAACTGTATTCTCTCGTCTGAAAATCCCCTAAATCACTCGTACATCAACTAACATGGATTATAAGAAGAGCGTGTAAAAACACACAGTAAATAAAGCGCAGACAAGTTATGACGTTTGCAAAAAAATACAATTTTTTTTGGTAAATCATGTGACGACGAAAGAAAAGAAATCCGCTCCTTCTGTCGTCATTCTTTCAACCAATAAAAACCTTTGAACGACGGCCCTCGTTGTATTACATCACGAATGCATGCTTTTTAAAGAGAATTTTTCGCACCGAACTTTTGTCGGAGCGCGACCTTGAACTCGGCTTATAAAAATATACATTCAGAAAAATACGCGAAAGCTTCATTCTTCTTCTCTCCTCCACCTCGTAATCTCGACACGTATTTTTTTATTTTACAGATGTCACTGCCAAAATTTCGTTTCGGAGGGAAAGCCTATCAATTATAACGCCTCCGATAAAGCCAGTATACGAGGTATGTGGAACTAATTATTTCAGAATTGTTCGCCGGGCGCCTATGATGACTAAGCTTGTTATAGACTCGAAAGTCTGTAACATAAAATATAGATGGTTAAACGATCACTTACCCTTTTTCAAAATCGATAGAGCCTCTACAATCATTTTCTGATTCACGCCGCACAGGTTCGGCATCAATTTTTCACATTTTTTGTGACAATTCACGTCGCAGTCTGCGCATAAACGAAGGCAAAATTTTCGTACATATATAATATAATAGTAATAACAACAGAAAGCTCGCACGTGTAGAGAAACGGTGGCTCGATATAATTCGGTCGAAACATTCTACTCGATTTGGATTATTAATAACTTCGCGTTTTGTTTCAATCAACTACGATTGAAGAATCTCAATTACCCCACTCCATACGCACAGGTTTGTAAGAAATGAATCTAAGGGGATTTTGTACTAATTTGTATTCAAATCACGTACGCCGTCGCGTCCGTGGATTTCTTTTTTTTCTTTTAGATTTTCTAAAATGTTTCCATACCCGTATAAAAAGGTACATCAATTAAGGGAAAATAAGACTCAGAACAGATTTTCAATGTATGTGCGTCGCTTGATATTCGTAAAATATGTTTGGAAGAAAAAAATTAAAAAAGAAAAGCCGAATAGTGAACGAGCTTCGAGACAAGTTGAACGGCTCAAGAAAAATTATAGACTGTTGCTTCATACAATAGATCCCTGCAGAATTTCAGATTGATTTCGGCCTTGAACCAACATTTGCTCATTCCGTTCTTCGATGAGCACGCGGGTCACAGATCAGAACCCTTTTGAAGCATTGACTTTTTTCTTCTTGTTACACTGTGTGATTAAAAGTTCTAATAATTCATAGATGGTATTACTGCAAACTTAAAAGAGAGTTCTAACCATTACACCAGTGGCCGGGAGCTGTTGATTCTAGGCCCGCGATATGTATCATAAAAATTATCATAAATATTTTTGTGTGGTTTTGTGATGGTAATAACATGAATGACCAACATCCTCGGACGACTCCCCCTACCCGGTGGCTATCTTCCAATCATTCAGCCCTTGTGTCATCTGCTGATCCCATCTCTCGTCGTCAAACTACTTACCGCAAAAGTCTCCTCAACAAATTACGCAACGTTGCATGGGGATTCCAATCTTCTTTACTACTTGCACTAAAAGCAGGTACGTTTTCGAACTACCTTAAGAAATGTGATAATAGAGGCAGAGAAAGCTCATCGAGTTTCGTAAGACTCGTATCTCTTTCGCGACAGCAACCAGGGGTAAAAAAAATGTACTCAAAAGGGAGAGTAAATAAAACATGCAAAATACCGCAGAAAAAATTAGACGACGAGCGCTTCTGGTAAGTCGCAGTGTGAATCATAATTATACAAATTCAATCAAGTCCGCTTCCGGAGTTAAGGACAGTCATTCCACCGGTGCTGAGATGACGAATTATTTCTATGTGTTCAAGGGCGCTGAGTTTACGGTAGGAATTCTTCTTATGAAGGAGTCTTTTCGATCCCTCAGGGTAGCTGTGGCCTCTGTTGATCAAATGATCAGCGAAACCTGATTCGCCCAAGTGTCCCTTATTCCAAAACTTCAAACGCTCAGCTACTCTCACCTTCATCTGGAGGCCAGTCTCACCTCGCCTTCACAATCCTTACATTCCATCTCATAAACACCGCTCATTTGATCAATGAGTATAGGATCCTTCAACCTCACATACAACCATCTCACAATCACAGGGTTGTAAAATGCTGGTCTGAAACCGAGCGGACGGAGGGCCCGACCCAGTTGGAGGGAGAACTTCTTCAGGAAATGGAGACTGATCCAACGCATACGACGACCACAGATCGTGTCTCGGGGAGGGGGGTGGTGGTAGAATCACGAATTTTTCTCTTAGTTTTCCTCCGAATTATCACGTCGATGTTGACATTGACCTCATTCACTCTGGCCAGGTTTTTCATTTTTAACAATTCTTTTTTGAAGGTAGCCTGACTTTTGCTGTGAACAAGCTATTAAAAACTGCCATCTTATAATGAGCAACAGGACAGAATGACGCTCCCTGAACTAAAATATCGGTCGTAGTATCTTTCTTGTGTATTCCAAATTCATGGATACCCGATCTTACACAGATCGACAAATCCAAAAAGTTGATGGAAGATTCCCCTTTTCGATCAAATCAATTTGATCCACTATAGGTTACGGCCAGACATTTTGGAAAAATACTCCACAGTCAGTGGCGTAAATACGACATTCTCACCGGGGGGGAGGGGGGGTTATTTTTTCCTATTTACGCAAAAAGTAGACAAAACCACTGAATTGAACGGAAAAAATACACTAATAAAAATTAGAGGCCTTTGCAGGTTGGCATTGGCAGCGGGGAACCCACAACCTACCGCGCTCGCGATCACGTTGGCGCAAAAATGCCCCCTCAGAAAATCAGCCGGCCGGGCTCTTCTCAGTATACCGCATGCTAGGCCTGATATGATGAAGGCTGGAAATTGAAATTTTTCCAAGCCCCTAAAGTAGGTCAAGGTAAAGGTCATTGATAACGTGACAGGAAATTCAAATGTTTCCAAGTCTGTAAAGTAGGTCAAGGTCATTGATGAAGTCATAAAGCGCCACACGTCACGTCACGTCACGTCACGCATTTCAAAGAAACTCCCAGACGCGGATGCGGACGTTTTCTGAGGATGTAATCAATCTCTCTAACAAAATGAATAGCGGCTTCCCGCCAAAAAATACCGATGGAGGGGATATATCTCCCAATCCCCCCCCCCCTTTTCTACGTCACTGTTCACAGTGCTCAAAGAGTAAATTGGAGGCAGATCTACATAAACCGCAGAATAAAAAACAAACCGCGAGCGCTTTTGGTTGAACAACCATTATCAAGCAAATGTGAAAAGCGACTCAACAAAAGGAAATGCTGTAACTCAAGTAAGGACATAGACCGTCATATTTAGTCCCGACGTGATCATTACCTTTAAACTTCCTTCTTCCAGTTACTGATAACAATTTATCACAATCTGCAACTTGACTAATGTGCCAAATTGAAAATCAAAACTCTAAACCACTAGGAATGCAAAATCACTACTATTACGTTACTGCACAAAATCCCCTTCTACATAGGGAACTGTAAGGATAAACAATGACGTAACAACTAAAGATGACGACCCATGTCCTCACTTGTACTGTGACAACAATTCTAACGAAAATCATGTTTGAATCAGCGCGATAGGAGACTGTGAGTCATACCTTATATACTAGTTCAACTAACCCTTTGTCCGGAATGTACCTTCAAAGTAAATTTTATGCGAGGATAGCAGGGATTGAGATACCTTAGAAACTCACCAAGGAAATCTGGAGGACCAGTCCAAGTGCAGAGAACGTCATCCACGTAACTGTGCCAATAGTAAAAATATGACTCTTGACGGGCTATTTGCTTCCTAGTCTTCGACACTATTGACTTGAACTTTTCATCTGTCACAAAATTAGAAACTATTCTTTTTGGAAAGTTGACTGGTTCAGCGGAATGCGGGTCAGCTATTGAACGTCGCGAGCTGGTGGGAAACAGGGCAGAATGACGGGCCGTGGACCACAATATCGGTCGAAGAATTCTTCCTACATATTGAAAACTCATAGACTCCATCTCTTTCTGAGATCGTGAAGTCCAAGAAGTTGATATTGGAGCGTCCAATTTCCAAAGTGAATTTAATGGAGGAATATTGAATATTAAGATACTTACGAAACTCACCATGGAGATCTTGAGGACGGTCCACGCACATAGAACGTCATCTACATACGTGTGCCAATAGTGAACGTGATCCAGGCATACTTGGCCCGAGGAGAAGAGGTCCGCCTTAAACTTGGATATCAAGATCTCCGAAACAAAGGTTCCGCAAGGGGGATCCAATAAGAATGCTAGCCTCCTCAGAGAACTCGAAAAATGCATTTTTATTTTGTTAGGGGGATTACATCCTAAGAAAACGTCCACGTCCGGGAGTTTCTGTGAACTGCGTGACGTGACGTGACGTGATGGCACTTCATGACTTCATCAATGACCTTGACCTACTTTAGGGGCTTGGAAAAATTTTAATTTCCAGCCTTCATTATATCAGCCCTAGCATGCAATATACTGAGAAGAGCCCAGCTAACTCATTTTCTGAGGAGGCATTTTTGCGCCAACGTGATCGCGAGCGCGGCAAGTTGCGGGTTCCCCGCTGCCATTGCAAACCTGCAATGGCCTCTCATTTTTAGTCGCAGGCTTGCTTATAAGAAGGTGCTATCATTAATAACCTTCCTAACCTTTTTGACGTACTTGGGAAAAATAAAGTCGGCATTTCCAGTCACCCCAAATTGGTTAGTAACATAAGAGAACTGCTACCCAACGACTACTAAATTCCTCTTATCTGCCTTAGTATGACGTAATGATCCCATCTCCCTGAGCTTCCTCCTCAGACCCTTGATTTATGCACGGAAGTGGGGTATTACGGACGAAATCAGCATACGTTTCCTGAGTATTAACCCCGGGACCGATCTTCACGGTTAAATTGGCGACGAAGTTTGCAAGGGTGTCGGCATTCTTGAGAGGGGGAGACTAAATTTCAAACCTTCCTCCAACAGAGTAATCTCGTCGCGAATGAACTCTACCTGACTGTTTTTATGATACGAGGTTGACATTTTTGAACTGTACTAGCCTCCATAACATCACCCTTGAAAGCTTTGGACTCCAAGTCCAAAAGGGTGGAACGGGGTAGAAGTGGGAGAATTTTTAGGCGTAAAATAATACACAAATTTCTCAGGAAATAAAAAATTCAGCACGCGCGATAAATATCGCGAAAAATTTAAAATGTCAAATTTATTTTTTTATAAAGGTCCGAAGTGTGTGTTAAACATAACAAACTTCTTTTTAGCGAAACAATGCGCGTGTCATGTTCATTTGTAATGTTTCATAATGAGTAGATAAAGGAGATTTTTGGACGGGTGTTTAAGCAGAATCGCCCACATTATTGCGGAGTATAATGACGACCGCGTAATAATACGAGAAAGAATGTACTCGCTAGTGATATATTTACGATTGAACCACATCAATGAACTCCTCCTTCTTCGACGCGAGGATACAACTATTTCTCCGCACTTTTGAATAAAAGAATGATGACCTCCCCTCAAAAATTTCTATTCAACCATTGTCTGAAAAAGAATAAGCGTCTGAAAAATTTCCTGTTTTTAGCAGCTGTTCAATTCGATCTTTTCTAGGTAATTTTCATCTTTCGGTACGTTATTCGACTGCGAAATATACTTTCCTACGTAAAAATATTGTTTTACTTCGGTCATTTTGGCTATAGCGACTGATGTATCGCACATACGAATGGCGCATAACTCAAATTAAATAACGCGTGAAGATTACATTTACAGGCTGTATATTGCGAGAACGTGTAACTGAAAAATGCGGAAGGAGAAAAAACATCTTTCGCAGCCTGTCGAATTATGCTTGAACAAATTCCGCATTAGAAAAAAAGTAACGCACGAGAAAAAGTATATATTAGATTCGCGAACGGAGTGCAATGCCCTACGGTGGAGTGTGGCAGAGTTCTCGTCAATTTTTTTCAGAACAGAAAAATTATATATTTATTGGCACGTACTTCGTTCTACACAATTATACGAACAATGAAACCTAATTTTCGTAGGTACATTTTCCAGGCTGAGGAATTTACGAGAACGTTAATTATTGTAGCAATAAAATTGCTACCACGCGCAAGATAAAGACGAAAATTAGGCTCGTGTATGGAGCGCATTTATATTCACGACGGCGCGCATTGTTAACCACATCTTCAAAGTGGAGAAGAATCATCTGAGAATTTGTAACGTAATAAAAGGGGGGCAGAAAGCTGCCATTAGTGAGAAACGTTTGAAACGCTCCTTTGTAGAGACCACACATTGATTTGGAACGAGCTTACCGACGTCGGATTATAATTATCATATTATTGACATTTTTTGATGGCGAAGGACCGCCCGCTTTAAACTGAAAATTGGCTGGCTTACCGAATGTGTTTTTTTTTTGTTCTGTTTTTAATGCGAGAACGGTAGAGTTATTTTCAATAATTTTACGGTCCTGGCTAGATGGCTTTACGCGATAGACGAATATTTCTCATTACGCCCACTCACTCGTACTGGGAGGTATGAATGCATGACTTACTTATTTTCGAGATGAATAATATGACCGAATAATCCATTTTTGCAAGGTAAGGTATTGATGTAACGCTGTATGAAGAGCGCGATGGCAAAGCAGAACCCTTGATCAAAGTTCCACCTGCGTCACGTATACTTCAATACCGATGTGTACTCGTAAGTCAACGATGGACCATCGACTCGAGCGAAAAACTTGGAATTCACTCCTTCATAGCTGTTTGGTTTATAAAGTAACACGCGGAACGGTCTAGTGATTTTCTTGACGTTTTCAAAGTCGAAGTGGCGTAATAATGAAGTTCGACTTGGCCTATTTGAACTGGACAGAACATTGAGGTCACGAGCAAAGAAAATTTTTAAAAAATCCTCTATTGAAATTCTTTAGATCCTCTTTCAAGACAAATCTTATCTACTCGAATTAATGCGAGATTCTAAATTTCGGCTATTCATTGTGAATACACTACTAAGAAGCTGGAGAATTTTGACACCTCTAAGTGAATCAGATCGGAGTCGCGGTTATGGTACGGTAAGCATAATGTGACCACCAGGTTGAACCTGGTTCATGCTCCACCCTCTTGAACTTGTCCGGTTTTTGCGTGAGGTTAACGAGAATTGTCCCAAATTTGAGGTCGACTTGAAGGTTAAGGAAAATGGTAAGTTCTACTCCCTGATGAATTTGAAGAACGGATTTGTTGAGGCAGGTGTCAGTGGCAATAACATAAATCAGAATTTCGAGCCCAGGCTTCTTAACCACTCTCGGGTTGAGTTCAGTGACGAAGAGTCTTACTTCCTGGAGAGAGGTTTAAAATTCGTTTTATTTCCTTCCAACAATGATAATGCCCTCGCGAACGTGGTTGCGGATTTAACGATAAAGATAGGACCCGATTGCAATATCCAAAAGAAGTGCGCCGAGGTAGTCTGTACTCCCCCCCCCCGTATGAATAATATGGTGAGTGGCGTGATCAAGTGATTGCAGAGGAAGGTAAGGGAGGAGGATTTAGTAATTACTAAGGCCGGTTGTGACGGTAAAGTCTCCCTATGATTCTAAAATGTATGATGTACTTGAGCTATGTGGGACGAAAGGGAATGACAGCTTCAGTTTTCCTATCCATGTCGAAGGAGTTTGAGGTGTCACCAATATCGGTACGTTTATTATGAAGAATGGACGAGTAAAGAGAGCCATTTTAACTCTTGACTGGCCCACAACCCTCCTTCCTCTACGGTTTACCTATAAGGTCCATAAAGAAGACATGCAGATGAGGCCCGTTGTGTCTTTCATCTCTTCTCCTATCTACTCCCATGTTAGATAATTAGATCGTTGGTTCAAATCCCGTGTCGAGTTTGAGTCTCCCCACTTTGTTAAGAAATCTTCTATCCTGGCCAATAGCCTAAAAAATGAGTTCCTCCCTGCAGGCTCGACTTTTTAGCGAGGGACCCACTATCCATTTTGTTAGGAGGATTACATCCTCAGAAAACGTCCGCGTCCTTGTCCGCGTCCGGGAGTTTCTGTGAACTGCGTGACGTGACGTTATCAATGACCTTGACCTACTTTAGGGACTTGAGAAAATTTCAATTTCCAGCCTTCGCTCACAAATATGCTGCTTTCAATAGCTTAGTTTTTAGACTTTTTGGCATTCCTCGGAGTCAAACTGCGTTCAGAAAGAAGTTACTGACTAAAAAACATCTGGCCTGAGTGAATGAGATTCACTTGGACATGGACGCGTTGGTGCGTAGGAAGAATGCTAGGAAATGCCTTGACGCTTCTACCTCCCCCCCCCCTTGTACTACCAGCCGCGAGAAACTGCGATGGATTAGGATCCCATTTTTGGGGAAGTTTCCTCTTTTATTAAGCCGGGCCCTTCACCTCTTCGGCATTCAACCAGCGTTCTAAAACCCTGTCACTGTCAAAGAGTTTTTTGCTAGGTTGAAAGATCGAATCCCTGAAGATGAGAAGAGTGATTGTGTAAGTTAATGTAAAGATTCTAAGGGTGTTTATATTAAGGAGACCGGTCACCAGCTGAAGACTATAGTCCATGCGCACAAGACAGCCTGGCAGAAGGGTAAAGTAAGAGTTTCATTATTCACTGACCATCTAATTTCTCACGGGCACAGTTTCCAGTAAGCTTCTGCGGTGCTTCTCCACAAAAAGAGCTCGCATTTTAGGCGTATCGCCTTGAAGCATATCGAAATCAGTCGTCATAAGAATACTTGTGGTCTCACTATGCTGAACAGGCACATACGGACGAAGGTCTGATCGAGCTCATTCATGGTTCACAACTCGAGGATTAGTTCCCTCCTTGTTCCGTCATTCTCGAGGTTGGTGACGGTGTTTCGGTTTCTCGTTAGGTCAGTTGTTTTAGCGGGGAACCCGCTATCCATTTTGCTGGGGGGATTACATCCTCAGAAAACTTCCGCGTCCGTATCCGCGTCCGGGAGTTTCTGCGAACTGCGTGACGTGACGTCATCGATGACCTTGACCTACTTTAGGGACTTGAAAAAATTTCGATTTCCAGCCTTTATTATATCAGGCCTAGCATGCAGTATACTGAGGAGAGCCCAGCCAACTCATTTTCTGAGGGGGTATTTTTGCGCCAACATGATCGCGAGCGCGGAAGGCTGCGGGCTCCCCACTGCCATTGCAAACCTGCAATGGCCTCTAATTTTTGTTCTTCCGACGTCGTAGACCTCTTCTCTAACATCTCTAAGTCTATCACCATGCAGCGGATGGGTTAACTCCTTATGAACTTGGGTCGTCATACTGCTCTGTTGCCCACAAATATGCCGCTTTCATCAGCTTAGTCCATAGACTTTTTGACATTCCTTTGAGTCGAACTGCGTTCAGAAACGAGTTACTGACCATAAAACACCTGGCCAGAGTGGATGAGACTCACTTGGACATAGACGCGTTGGTGCGTAGGAATATTACTAGGAAATGCCTTGACGCTACTACCCCCCCACCCCCTTGCGAGAAACTGCGATGGATTAGGATCCCATTTTTGGAGAAGTTTCCTCTTTTATTAGGCCGAGCCCTTCGCCTCTTCCTCTACAACCCTGGTTGTTTGTTAGGTTGAAAGATCGAATTCCTGAAGGTGAGAAGAGTAGAGGTTAGAATGTAAAGATTGTAAGGGTGTTTAGATTGGAGAGACCGATCGCCAGCTGAAGATTAGAGTCGATGAGCACAAGGTAGCTTGGCAGAAGGGTAAAGTGGGAGATTCGTCCGCGTCCGACAGTTTCTGTGAACTGCGAGACGTGACGTGTGGCACTTTATGACATCATCAATGACCTTGACCTACTTTAGGGACTTGAAAAATTTCAACTTCTAGCCAGGATACTTTATGACGTCATCAATGACCTTCACCTACTTTAGGTTCGATTTCCAGCCTTTATTATATCAGGCCTAGCATGCAGTATACTGAGAAGAGCCCAGCTAACCCATTTTCTGAGGGGGCATTTTTGCGCCAACGTGATCGCGAGCGCGGAAGCCCGCTGCCATTGCAAACCTGCAATGGCCTCTAATTTTCTTGTCTTCGCTGAGGATGCCTAGTCAGTCGCTTCGTTGCACTCGTTTCGTTCTGCGGTTTTGTAATTAGTTACACGTCAAATTATTATCAATCCTTCTTTAATCTCCAACCTTTTTAGAAAATGTCTGACGCCCGGCGTTTTTGTCACCTTGACCTAATTAGAGATTACAGAATTCCGACCTTCGAGCTGAATTTATGAGGACGAAGACGATTTCGAATTGTGATTCATGGGGAGGATAGAAGTGGTTTGCGAGGGATAGTCATGAGATATTAATTAATATCCGCTTCTAGATCCCGTTTTGGTATATCTGTGCAGCAGAGAAGATGGAGGGAAATTATGAAAAAATATTTCTGTATGTAAAGTCGGCTTGTTTGGGAATCTTAGTATAATTGACGCGGATCCAAAGGGAAGTGAATAAGGCCCAAGTTTGAGATGAGTGCTAAGCGACAGAAGGGATAAATTACGTGAGGCTGAGAGCATTTCAAAAGATGGAAGATTTGGGTATGGGGCTGTTGAGGCCGCAAACTTAACGAAAGAGCGAGGGGACACCAGTCTTAGCACAAAAGCTACGAAGCAAAGTCCAAAAGTGTATTGCTCGGGGGTATATTGGATAACTGCATTCAAGTTTGGATCGCGGATCAGACTACTATAGAGTTAGAGCAGGAGTTTAGCAGTAACAGCCGGTACGAGAGTGTGATTGAGAGCGTTCGAAAAATTCAAGCGTTTTGCTCTTAAAATTTTGATATGAGGGGTCCTCGAGGTTCTGGAGTTGAAGTTGAGACCAAGCAACTTGACAGAGGTTTGAGTTGTAATTGTGAAATCTTGTAGACATAAAGAGAAAAGAACTGTATGGCGTGAAAACCTTCTTCAGGATACTTTTACGACTATTTTCTTGTCTGAAAAATGAAATACACGGTCAGATGACTATTTGGAGATTTTGTCAAGGGTCAATTCAAGAAACTTTGCTGCTCGCTTCGGCTTGGAGGTTAGTAGGTCATCTGCAAAGAAGTGGGTAGTGAGGGGAAAACTTGCACGGGCATTGCTTATTAGGTCATTTCCTGAGAGTCACTTTTTTTCGTTGAATTGGAAGGAAGAGTATTGGTCTTGAATTCCAACTGTTAGAGACCTGTTGTGAAGGAAGAATTGGAGGAGTTCCAATAAATTGCCTCGAAGGCCAATGCCATATAATTTCTGTAGCGATAGTTATACGATACGCTTTAACCTGTAGGTTATAGACCAATGAAGAGAAGCTCAAACAGAATGCAATGGCAGATCACCTGCTGCTCCTTAGATGGCTTTCAGATTATCGACTGGCACTCATGAGAGAGTGTAGGTACTAGGAATGGATGGCGCTAAGGTAGGACACCGTTTAACAATTTCAAAGAGATGTAGTAACCATCAGACACGGGGAAGCGTTTTGTGAATACCGAAAATGAAGACTAGACCTCTGAATTTGAGCGGAGACCTCCATCAATTTGTAAGTTCAAGTTAGATGTGCCTTTTGCAGAAGCCGTATCGATCTTGGGGCAGGACGTTATTCGTTTAATAAACCCATCTTAGAACAGTTTGTTAAGGAGAGAAGTCATAGCTGTGGGTCGGTGAGATATGGGAGAGGGATCTTTAGTACGTTCTAGTACTTTGGAATGATGATAGCAAATTTTCAGATGGAAGGGCATATTATCAAATTTTCGTATACGAAATGATCCTTGAAGTAATTTTCCGGCATTCACAGTCTAAACATTTAGGACAAAATTTTCTTCCCGCATGTGATATTTCGTAAGTACCATAAAAAATCTCCTACGACATGAGCACAAATGAAAGGAACTAGTCTTCCTTATCTGGTACCATACATAGAAGCTAAGAATTTTGCATATTGTTCTCGGTGAAAAAGATAAGGGCTCCGAAGAGAAAAGACATCTCATTTTAATTCTCAAATTATACTCGGAATAGTAACTTTTCGCCGTTCGAGTGCATGTATCTTATACAAGGCAAACATATGAGCGAAAGAAATATGGTTCTTCCCTGAAGGCCAAGGGTGGTATAGCGTATTTGTTCTTCGAGGAAGTAAAACTAAACTCTTCTTCAAACGCGGTTACTGGTTTAATCTGCCAGAGATGAAAAAGAAATATTGTTTTTACCCACTCTTTTTACCTCCTCGTTCTAGGAAGAGGATAAATGAGAAAACTGAAGACTTTCGTCGAGCGTGATATTTACTAAAAACTGAATATTATTTTTTCCTCGAACTTTCAAATGTCGTTAAACTAGAGTTGAGACCCTCGTAAGTAATGAAATTAAATATTCTGCGTACGTGTCCATTCATTAACATTCGTGCATTAACGCGTGGACAAAAACGCGAAAATTGTTAATCTCTCAACGTGAAATTTTTCTTGGTAAAAATATTCACAAACTGAATCGACTTCTCGAGGGATATTTGCAAGCGAAGTGTGCATCCAATGTTCGCACATGTAATAGCATACACGGTAGTAATACTCTAATTGATTAACTTTCTAGTTTAGGGGCAAGTTATACGCATACGGTGCGCTCTCGTCGCCGTATCGAGCAAGTAAATATTATTTTATTTGCCTTTACAAGTAGTACAATATAACGATAAAACTGTCGCTATTTCATCAAAAATTCGATTACTGTGTAAACATATAGGTTTTTTTCCCTTCCATTACCCGCAATCCTCTTCGGAAACTCTATTTTGCCGTTGTGTACGCGCTAAAGAGCCATTTTTCGCTGTTTGTTCTTACAAACATAGTGACAGATCTCGAGAATAGAGAGAGTTTAAGCTGATGACGTCATTAGCTGATGACGTCATGACCATCCATATTTAAAATGTAGCTTACGAGCGAGCGGAAAGAGTGAACCCGAGAATGGAAAAGAGTAAAGAAGGGAGGGAGAGAGCTCAAGCTTGTGACTTTAGGAACACTGATGACGTGACAGGCAGCCGTCACGGGTGTGGACTGGTCACCAAGATCTCGGCTAGGAGTTTCTCCCGTATCTGAACTAAATAAGCAATACCTCTCCATAAAATTCACTTTTGAAGTCGGTGGCTCCTCGATTACCTTCTTGGATCTTAGTGTCTCCGGAAAATACGGAGTTTATGAGTTCGAGATTTTGTAGAAAAGATACGTCAACCGATGTTTCAGTTCACGGGTCGTCATTCTGCTCTGTTGCCCCAGCTTGGACCATAGACTAACAGGCATTCCTCTGGGTCAAACTGTCTTCAGAAAGGAGTTAATGACCATAAAATATCTGGCCAGAGTGAACAAAATTCAGTTGACTAGGGAATTCCCCGACTCTACTACCTCCCTCTCCCGTACTATGAGACGCGAGAAATTTCGATGGACCTATGGGAAATACTCTATAGAATTAGACCGGGCACTAAACCCCTTCGGCTTTCGGCCTGTGTTCTACAACCCTGTTACTGTCTGGGGGTTGTTTGGTAATGAGAAGAATGAGGTGTATGAGATTTTGAAGGCGTCTAAATCGGAAGACTGGTCGTCAGCTGGAGACTTGAGTTCAAGACAGCCTGAGAAGAAGGTAGGGTGGGAGATTTGGCATTCGCTAACCATCTAATCACCAAGTGGTAGAAGTATTTTTCCAGGAGGAGAATTTGTATTTTAAACGCATCGCTCTGGGGCACTTGGAAATAATTCGCCATAAGAATTTTGGTGGTACAATCATACTGATTTTGATTTTAACCTGTTTTGATTTGAAGGAATTTGATCGTACAGTCAGTCGCATTTGATTTTGATCGGTCGTGTACGCGTTTCACTTAATGGATAATAGTATAGGCAAACTAGACACTCAAAAAAGACAAATTTGGTAGAAAGCAGGAGTTTATTGGAATGTGTCAGGATTGGTGTCAGAAACGACCAAAAAAAAATCCCACCCCCTAAGTGGATGGGAAAATTTTCTGTGGCACGTTTTAGCCCCCCAAATTTCGTTTTTCGTCAATATCTCGAAAAATACGCATCCTACAGAAAAATGCAAGGTTACAAAAATTGTTCCTCGTTAAATTTTACTCAAGATCAACTATTCACAAATCAACATTAGGCTAAAACTTAGCCTAAAAACTTCATCGATTGAACGCCATTTTTGAAAATTCCTTAAAAAACAACAAATTTTTGTCGGTAACTGGAAATTATCGACTTGTACGAAAATATGTGAAGGCATAAAAGAGTTCTGTCGTAAAATTTCACATGATTTGAACCATATGAACATTAGCCTAGGCAAAAAAATTAGCCTACATAGAGCAAGTATACAGTATATAAGCAGCCAGCCTCAAAAATCTGTTTTTTAAGCTTTTTGTGTTGTTAAATGTGTCAACAACACCGGACAATTCCTTCTTCTGTAGAACGTTGATACAAGATATTTTACCCTTTTTATAGATTGCACATGTAGTATCACATCCACTACCTGTAGGTGCGAATAATATTCTTCTGAAGGTAACGTTCCTCCTCGCAGATTTTCTTGACGAAGAAACTTTAGTGGAGTGTTTCCTCTCGATAGCTTCATAAAAATCACTTTGTTGTCGTACGAGGGAGGCGTGTTTGTAATTAATAGCACCAACAAATCCACATCCTCTCCCACAAGCACGACTTTACTCCCCGCAGACGCAATATCGATGGCGCTCTGTCTGTGCTATGAGAAGATCCACGTCATCTTCAGCTTGTTTAACAACGTGCTGTATTTCCTCAAATTTCGTTTCAGTAGGTTGATGAGTTGCTCCTTATTTTGGTTGCTGGCCGAAAACTGGTCTTGTTTGATGGTGACGAGAGTCTTTGAGTCCACAACAACCTCGGTTCGGTTGATACAGCTGTATCGGTGCTCTTGTTCCGCAACTTTTGTGCTTTTCCTTACATTTTATCCGTACCCATCAAATACAATGGAACAATTTTGTCCGAAATTGCGCTCTACATAAGCGACGTATTTATCGCATACCCTGGCATGACTTTGGCGCTGTTCCCACGGTACTTTTCATAGTAAAAAACCGCCATCAACTACGAATTTGAAATCACTCTTACAATATTCAGAGCTGCTGGAACACTCAGGAAAAATCGAGTATAACGATGACTTAGTGGTTTTACGCATACCGTGCTCGTCAAATAAGGCCAGCGGATATGGCGTCAACTCAAACTGAAGATAGTTCTTTAATTCCGCGTCGCTCTTCTTCAGGATACAAATTCGTTTGAGAAGTATAAGAGGGTCAACGGACTTCGACTCATCCCTAATTTTCAGTTTCGACAGAGTGGTCAACGTTTTTACTGTTTCCAACTTCTTGAATTTCACTCCTGAAAATCTTATGCTGTGAAACTTCGACAGCATAAGGGCTCCTACCTCGTACGCCTTATAACAATTCACGTGCGTCCCAGCGACAATGCCACTTGACAGAGAAATTAACTCCTTATCTTGAGTCTCAACAAATGGGCTGCGCTGAGAAAACCATTCATATAAGATACTACAATCTCGCTCATCTCTATCATGTCTTGCAAAGCTCCAGTCAATGTGCTGATACAAGCTGGCGCTCTCTTTGTTGACGTACTTCTCCACTTAATCGCAAACCGCACTTGAAACTGGCATTGACAGTATCCAATCGCTCATGACGTTTTCCTTCAAACTGCGGCCGCGAGTTAGGCCGTCAACAGAATGAATTGAACGCATTAGGGTTAGTTCTGTAGTCATATCCGACCAAATTCCACTCCCAAACTTGTCGGTGTCGTGTTGCAAAATTTTTTGCTGTTAGATCTTGATTACTTTCTTCCAAACGAATCATGTCCTGGATGTACAAATGAGCGCATTTTGCGTACAAGTGGTGACTTGTGGCATGGCAGTATGTAGCATGTTTCTAACGCAATCTATGTGTAGCTTCCAATCTCCGCTACGTTCGGCCCGTGAGGGGAACTGAAATGTACCACAGAATTTTTGTCCCCGAGGGTGGGAGGGGGTTCCCGACTTGTAGCATCAAACAAGAAAAAGTTTTATAATCTCTAGTCATAGAATGTATCATACTAATTTTATACATAAACCTGCTTTCAGTTTCGGCACACATGTAGGCTAAATTTTTAGCCTAGGCTAATGTTCATATGGTTCAAATCATGTGAAATTTTACGACAGAACTCTTTTATGCCTTCACATATTTTCGTACGAGTCGATAATTTCCAGTTACCGACAAAAATTTGTCGTTTTTTAAGGAATTTTCAAAAATGGCGTTCAATCGATGAAGTTTTTAGGCTAAGTTTTAGCCTAATATTGATTTGTGAATAGTTGATCTTGAGTAAAATTTAACGAGGAATAATTTTTGTAACCTTGCATTTTTCTGTAGGATGCGTATTTTTCGAGATATTGACGAAAAACGAAATTTGGGGGGCTAAAACGTGCCACAGAAAATTTTCCCATCCACTTAGGAGGTGGGATTTTCTTTTGGTCGTTTCTGACACCAATCCTGACACATTCCAATAAACTCCTGCTTTCTACCAAATTTGTCTTTTTTAGCTAAATTTCATGTCTAATTTGCCTATACTATAATAAAAAATTTTCGAAAAAAAAATACCGACCGCGCTCACAAATTGATGTTGAAAGGCAATAATAGAACTGAAAAGGAAAAAACAAGTTCAACATTGGACCGGGAATGACTATTATAACTGCAAATGATTCGTCATGTAGGCTTTTGAAATGGAATAATTTTTTCAAATTGTTGAATAATTTCAAAAATGCAAGCAATTAAATCTCTTGCGCGGTCGCCGCTTTTCTAGAGTTTTCATAATGTACGTCTAATTTGGTTTGTCGAGGTAGCTAATGTAGATTTGTCAATTACCTATTGAACGGCGACCGCGCAAGAGTCTTTGCTTGCATTTTTGAAATTATTCAACAATTTGAAAAAATTATTCCATTTCAAAAGCCTACATGACGAATCATTTGCAGTTATAATAGTCATTCCCGGTCCAATGTTGAACTTGTTTTTTCCTTTTCAGTTCCATTATTGCCTTTCAACATCAATTTGTGAGCGCGGTCGGTATTTTTTTTCCGAAAATTTTTTATTTGTTCTTTTTTTCGTACTGATTACTTTATTTAGATTCGATTATTCAGATCCACAATCCTCAAAGCTAAAGATTGAATTTTTACTTTCTTCCAAAGAGATCCGATAGTTTTGTACAGTATAAACAAAACTAAAATTTTATTTAATATTATTTGCACTCTTTAACAAACTGAATCGGATTCGATGAACTGTAAGGAAGAAGGATTGTTGATAAATGAAAAACTCAAGCGAAAAATTTGTCGCCCGGATAGCGAAAGGTCTCGTGTTCGGATCCCAACGAGGTGATCTAAATTTTTCGCTTGAGTTTTTCATTTATCAACAACCAGGATCCTATTATTACCTCCGCACGTAATGAAATAGGTAGTGTCTATCGATGAACTATACAGTATTTGTATCATGTTATATTCATTTGGAGTTACGAAGTAGTCAGTTTCGGACAATTCGAAGTTCCTTCATGGCTCCGAAGTCCATTAGGTTTTGTACGTAATGAGCTTAACCTAAGATTTTCATGGTCCATAATTTTTATGACCCAGTTCCCTCAATCTCCCACACATTGCTATGATTTTGCGTAACGTTGAACTCCAAAATTGTAGTAGGCTAAAATGCTAACAGATGTGCCGATTTCGGTTGGCCACTGTAGGTATTCCTTTCCAATATGCCAGTAACAGATCGTAAAATTATTTTCAATACAAAACAAAAAACACATTAACTAACAATAGGAAATGACTATAATATTGTGTCTCCATCTCACTCTATCTCTCTCATACATGTCGCCTTTTTCAGCCAGTGTTGTTCCTCACTTATCCGCTCTCGTTCTTGTGTGCTCTCCGTACATTACAACCGCGTGTTCAAGATGAAAAAAAATTGTAAATTTGAACGGAAAAATCTGGAATTAGTGTCATCTGACAGGAAATTACAACAGCAATAAATTTTATTCTCATCAATTTTTCATTTTAAAGCATATTTTTTCAAAAAACGGAGAAAAAGGTTTCACAGCAATTGGCAGCTGTACAGCGTGTGGAAGAGTGTGTTCTCCTTCGTTTCGACAGTACGTGCCTGAATTCAATTTTCATTTTCTTTGATCATACCGCCCTGACATTTTTTCAAAATATCTCACTTCATAATGGAATTATTATCACAAAAAGCTTATTTTAACAACTAGAGAAGAAGACCGATCGAATGAGACATTTCTGAGGAAAATCCGTTCAGAAATATTTGAGAAATCGCGTTAGTTACAGATTTTCTTGTTTACACTTACTGAAACCAAACACATATCCTCCCTCGCGGTGGTGAGCGCGGGTCGGTAAAAACGCGCATAAGTTTTACGAACACCAACTGGACATGAGTGGCAAAAGTCCATTATCTTCTCTTCCAAAGCACTACTGCAGACAAAGTTTAAATCGAGCGGTTCTGATTTTGACGACCCACGGAAGAATTCTGGAACCTATTAAGTGCAATGAGTGATACTCATTCTGACGTACATAATTAATCAGTCATGAGAAAAAAATTCAAATTAGGAATTGAATTAAATCGCATTACAGTGGTTTTTGATTCAATGCGAGCATTCTTTTTTCAGTTCTTAAAACGACTACAGAGAAAAGAGAATTGTTAGCTCCATTAATTTCGTATTATGATGCACATAAATGTTGAGTGTATTTAGCCAATTTTTGACTACTTACGAACTTGAATTTCATCCATTATCGAACCTTTATCAAACCAGAATATTTCAATTCAGATAAGAAAGTTTCTACATTTAATTTTCTTTTGTGTCCGCGTCTTGTGGTGATGCAATATTTCTCAGATCAATTTCATACTTCTTCACGCGCGACCGTTTTCGTATCAACTTCTCTCAGTGAATGTTCATTTGCAGCGTTAATAAGAAAATATTGTCATTTATTTTTGTTCCTCTTTTTTAATTCACACGGCTCACTTTTCGTTCTATATATCATTTCCATGAATTTTAAACGGCACTGAACATTCTTCCCTTCCTCAAGCTTATTACTCTAATTTATAATAAAGAATGGACAGAAACTCTTCCTTTGGATAACACGAGATAGTACGTTTCAAAACCGCCGAAGATAATAATAGACCAGAATTAGTCTGTTTGTATAATATTATGAACGTCCTTATTCCCACACACGTGCTTCGAACACCGAACTATAGGATTGCCCGTTAATATGTACGGTTTTTAAAAACAAGTGAGCAAATTTTTTTCTAAATAGACTGAAAAATGGCGCAAAAAATTTAAATACTTTTTGGGCCCCTTTCTAGAATCCAGAAAAAGTTTTATTACTCTCTGAAAAGCAAAGAGAAGGTGGGTCATTGTAAATGTTTCAAGATAATTTTTTTTATTTTCTTAATTTTTTGCAGGAAACCTGCTACTATTTTTTCGAACATTCGCACCTGCTTTGAACTTGAGCTAATGAGAAACGTAGAGAAATATCCACTTACGAGCTCTGTTCAAGGGAAACGGGGAGCGTGTTGACTATTTCAGTGACCTGGAGAGATCTTGAATTGGGAGCTGTACACAGAAAAAGAATACAATGAGGGAGGTCGACTGATCAATTTAGATACGGCAAATTTTACATGTTGAGCTACGTTTTTAGCCTCACTTAGCCTAGTTTATAATAGGCTGATACAAATCCAAGGTATGAAAGGTCAAAATTCCTGTCTCGAATGACGTCAACATCTCTCAACGTCGGCGTAACGCCTCATAAAATGTTGAGCTATGTTTTTAGCCTGATTATTTAGCCTATTAATGGTACAAGTCCAAGGTCGTAATTCTTCTGTCTTGAATAGAGGTCAAGTTCACTCATGACGTCATCAATGTGACGCCACACGAAAGCACGTTCTTATTTCACAATTTTATATCATTGTGAGACGAGAAGCAGTCAGCAAGCTGAGGTCATTTTAACGAGATGACCTTGTGTGATACATAATTTGAATGAAAAAGAATCATTTTTCAATTTGTGCCATAGTATTGGACGAATTCAGCTGGAAGTTGATATCAATCATGATTGGTATTGTAGCATTCAGGCCTGAGATTGACTTTGAGTTTTTGGGTAGGCCCTCCCGCCCCTCTGACTCATGAAGCGAAAAATGTTGTTTGGGTAGGCCTAAGCAACCTTTTTTTAGCGGGAAACCCGCTATCCATTTTGTTAAAGGAATTACATCCTCAGGGGATTTTTTGTGAACTGCGTGGCATAACGTGACGTCACGTCACCAATGACCTTGACCTACTTTACGGACATGTAAAAATTTCAATTCCCAGCCGCTATGCTTTATGACGTCAACAATGACATTGACCTTGACCTACTTTAGGAACTTGAGAAAATTTCAATTTCCAACCTTCATTATATCAGGTCATGCAGTATATTGAGAAGAGCCCAGCGAACTCATTTTCTGAGGGGGCATTTCCCGCCAACTTCATCGCGAGCGCGACAGGTTGCGGGTTCCCCGCTGCCATCGCAAATCTGCAATGGCCTCTAATTTTTTTCATTCATTGCTCAGTCCCAATTGGGTGAGGCGAGTATATTGATTGTGGAATATTACACTTTGTGTATAACAGTCACTGCAGAAAGGTCGCTTTCTGCTGCAGGTCCGAATTTGTGACGTCATCATTTTCGGAAAAATGTATTTCCTTGATGATGATGATGGACATGAGACTTGAAAAACTTTTGATCTGCAAGCTATAAATGTTAGAAGTCCGCAGTCGCACAATGCATTTTAAATTGAAAATCACAATAGAAAATAAATGAAACATTTACTGGACAATATTGACGCGGATTTTGCCTTTGCCAGGCGACCGCGTTTTCGTTTTTCCTCAAGGGGAAGTGATTTAGCTTAAGAGTTTATTTTTCTGATTCAGCCGTCGCAGATACGATCAGTTCTTTGAACCCAATGAGCAATCCTAAACTGTGCTTATACCTTTTTTGAAAGTCCGGCGATGAACATTCACTCTTTCCCGATTCTCCGATACAAATAATCAATATACTGTAATTAAATTTGTGGAACTGGGCGAAGGTGCCCCATCGTCCATTCTTCTTCTCGTACTCTCGGAGCTGTTTGGTCGTGATATTGCTAGTATTCCCGGCGGCTACGTAGTACATTGCCTCTCCTTGCGAATTAAACTCCTAGATTACTTTTTTGTTCATCGTCACCCTCTTCTTTCTTTCCTTGTTTCATTTTTAAATTGTACTGCGTACATTTATTGCTCATGAAAAATTAAATACCTGCTGTTTGTTAGTTCATTGTTTCCGTACCCAAATTTACTGCTCTGAATTCTCATTTTTACTGTTCATCAATATTCACTGTCACCATACCCAAATGTACTGTTCCGAAATCCCATTTTTACTACTCATATCTTTGCTGTCACCGTACCAGTTTTGTAAAAGAGTTCGCACATTCACCATCGTGGATTACAGCCCTCGTTCTTAACCTAAATCAAACGGTACTAAATAATGGACTTGAAAACAGACAAATTTTGCGACTATTCAACACGAGGGCGTAAAACCCGCATCCGGTCGTATTGATTATTAGAAAAATTAGAGTTGGTATAGTGGAAGAAAATTAATACGCGTTTTGAAAACCACGTTCATTCATTTGAGTCTATGATTTCAATTTGAATTTTAGATAAGTAGAGTAGGATGAAAAGCTGACTATTATAAAATCCCAGCTCGAATTATGGTCGAATAGGTCTCATTCAATTAATATTTCGAATTTGTTCATTCAGCGTACGTAAATAAGCGGATACGAGAAGGATTTTTATTTTATTATTATTATTTTTTTTTCAACAATTTTACTCTGAAAATATGGGAATGAATATTTTTTTCATCAATATTTTGAAATTACGGCTCGTTAATCGATGAATAAACTGCTGCAGTATGAAGGTAAAATTTTGTGATAGGATTATAATCAAGCATTGTTTGTACATAAGTATAGTACTATGTACTCACCTTATGATCGCACCAATTTTTTCATATAATTTAGCGCCTTGGGTCCCTTTTCCCTCTTCAACATAGTCGGAACTTGATGTGCCACAGTGCATATCGAACCAACTTTCCCAAATTGTATTTAGGTACAAGAAATTTTTTTGAAGAACCCATTTCCGGGAATGAACGTTTTTCGAAAAAGACGTGTATTGTGTCTTTCGTTCTCGAGAGATTAGAAAATATTTATGCTGGCAAGCTCAAAGGGTCAAATTTATAATTACAGTACGTCAGAAGTAAATTTATCTTGGTAATATTGATGATTCCACTCGAAAAGCTCATTATTCACTCTTCCTCTGGAAATGTGTGGGTCAATATAGGTACAGGCCAGAGTTGACAAACTGGTAGAAATAATTCCTCAATCATAATTATTCAATGAGAAAAACTGAAAAATAGTTTTATTTTTATGTAGGTACTGGATAATTTCTAAGTAGATATTTTGGTAATCGCAGATTTTTACACGAAAAATTCGTATTGTCTCAAGTCTCATTAGAAACGTGTAGACCAACTGTAGGTTAGAGATGAGCAACAGGTAGTGATATTATGTACTTTATTTCAATGCAAATGATTCAGAACTGTGTCCTCTGGATTAAGCATATTTTAATTTTGCCAAAAAAGTTCATCGATTGGCCTTCTTCTTGAAATAATTGTCTGGAGTAATGCACGGGCAAGTTTCTACCGATCTATTTTCCTCGGAGGAGGGGAAGAAGGTACACTCTCAGAAAATTTCTGCTCCCGTATAATCTAACCCAACTTCAAACAGAGACTCAAAAGTAGAAGAATAGCGAAACTGATCAGCAGGAGTGACTTGGAGAAATGTCGGCTGAAAAGCTAAAGTGAAAATGGCTGACCTAGAAGATAGCCGAATCAGTCATTTGTGCCATATACACGAGCTAAATAATTTCCTCTCTGAGTTACACATTTTGACCAGTCGACTGTAAATCAACCCGAAATTACAGGAAGTCGAAACAGAATCGACTGCTCATTTTGTTCTCCTTCTCATGTCGAATGTGACTTGATCTTTGGTACTAAACTAATGTTTTTTGTTTTCCTGTCAGATTGACAGGTCCTGGAACTACACTTCGGGTTATGATGGGTTCGGAGCGTGTAGGATGTGAACAATGAGGATAAGGATCGTAATGCAGGAATTGGAAGAGTTCATGGTGCTAAAGATCTTTTCATGATTGTTTGAAGAGGGGTTGGTGATGCAGGAAGAGACAGACTCATGAAGCCGAGCGTGAAAAGAGGTGATGAACGGATTAATCTTCAGCATTTCTGCGTAGGCATGAAGGGATTGAGAGGCGTAAAAAGAGGGAACAGTGGTTGAAAAGAAGGTTTGAAGTATTGTACATGAGCAATTAGAGTTTTTTCAAAAGATCGAATCTTCTTGGAGGATGAGGCCAGAAATTATACCAAGAGGAGAGAGGAATTCTGAAGAAATAATTTTGTTAGAACATTATTTGAAGGGTTTTGGTAATTTCAGTAAGATCGAGATAATGGATGGAAAAATATGGAGTAAGTCTGAGATGAGAGCTTAGGTTGGAGTGACAGAAGAAATCAATCACGAGGGCTAAAAGTATCCGAAAAGATGAAAAGGTGTTAGGGTGTTGAGGCCAGAAAACTATTAATGAGTGAAAGAGTGCGGTGACAAAGAGGAGGAAAACCTGCCTTATTGCCTAGGCCAAGAGATCGCTGTGCGCCAAAGGCCAGCCGAAGCCTGGCAGATTGCAAATCAATGTCAAGTAAGGGTTGACCCGTAGAATCCAAGTGCACAATCTGAGAGAAATTCAGAAATAAGTTGTCTCTTGACATTCAATTTTGATGTCGACTTCAATCCATTCATGCATTTGTCAAGCGTAATCAAGAGTTTCCATGACCAGTGGCGGATCTGGAAAAAGAAAATGCGTGGACCACAATTTTTTTCTTCTCGTTTTCCTTGTTTTTTCGCGTTTTCCGTTATTTTCTTTCCTCTTTTTTTTCTCTTTCCTTTGAGGTGGCCCCCTGGCCCCCCTTGGATCCGCCACTGTCCATGGCTCTCATTAATTTTGATTACGCATTCTGTCTGCGAGTAACGAAGTCACCAAACAGATAGAATGCACAACAAAGGAGTCGTATGTAAACTCCAAATCTACGTTGACGTAATATACATTTCCAGAGCACTACAAATGGACTTCTAATCCAGGAATCCCAGAAATCGATTTCAGGCCGATAAACAATTCAGAGAAGTCGATTGGGACGCGCCGTGATGCTGACGTCGATTCACAGTCAATTTCCGTAATCTCAACCAAGACATCCAACAAAATTAGAGGCCATTGCAGGTTTGGCAGCGGGGAACCCGCAACCTCCCGCGCTCGCGATCACGTTGGCGCAAAAATGCCCCCTCAGAAAATGAGTTGGCTGGACTCTTCTCAGTATGCATGCTAGGCCTGATGTAATGAAGGCTGGAAGTTGAAATTTTTCCAAGTCTCTAAAGTAGGTCAAGGTCAAGGTCATTGATGACGCCATAAAGCGTCAAACGTGACGTCACGCAGTTCACAGAAACTCCCGGACGCGGACGTTTTCTGAGGTTGTAATCCCCCTAACAAAATGGATAGCGGGTTCCCCGCTAAAAGTAAATCCTGAGTCGACTTTCGATCGAGGCTGGGTGGCGACTAAAGATCATGGTTAAAATGGTGCATCGTGATCGCACTTGATGCTGTACTATGTAATTAAAAAATAAAATATATAACTTTCGTCTTTTAACACATAAAAAATTTTTTGATCGACGTTTCGAACGACAACGTTCTTCTTCAGGATCAATTATAATTGTTTGCTCCTTCACCGTTCAGACCATACGAGGAAAAAAAGTATACGAATAGTGAGGAAGATGCATTCCTTCTCCTCACCATATCTAAGCCAATAAGGCTGACTCAAGATCGCCAATTGGATATCATAGTACGATAATTTGGAAATTTATTCGTGCAAGGATTTAATTAACACAATATGAGATAGTTTGGCTCTGCCCGCACTTTATTGATAATGATGGTGAAACAAAACGAGTGTTCTCAAAAGTGTTAAAGTATGAATTAGTGATAACCAGGATTATTTTGGAAATTTGGCTTGTCATGATTCATATTTATCTTGTACTTTTTGAACCTTTTTCTCGTTTGGTTTCACTATTTCGTTTTTTGGTCTTGGGAGAAGGTTGCTGGTCAACGGAAACGTCGACCTATATATGTAATTTGTTGTATCAATAAAGTGCGGGCAGAGCCAAACTATCTCATATTGTATTATTATATCATAGTACTTGATTTCCTCAAGTGAGACACGAAAGCGTGTCTCATAATATAGCTTGGATATTCTCCTAGCCCTCGGTTCAAAAACCGTGAACAAACATGATAATTATCATAGTAATCTGAAGTAGACTATTTTCTAAATTTGCGTCATCGTTCTAAAATTATGTTTTGTCGGTAATACACAGCCCTGTAAATTATAGATTACGAGTAGGATAACACAATACGAGTGATGGGTACTTGAGAACATCTCAGTTACAGACGTTAGTTCCACAAAGTATATTTACAGAGTCGGATTCGGAATTTTCAGAATAAGTTAGTTTCTACATGATAAAAACGTATGATCATTCCCAATAAAACTGAACTAAGTCAATTTAGCTGAGAATTCATTTTACAAGTGTATGAGAATAATGATCTCCAATGGGTAGGTCCAAGAGTTATTTATACCTTACGTCCTGACAGTCAGTCGGCCAACCACATCATCTGGGAACAGAGGAAGGAGGAATGGATGGAGGTGCGGTGACTTTCGACGTCAAGCCGACTGATTCAGTGGAGATTCTACAGCTCATAGGGGCGAAAATATCAACAATGCATATACGAAGTCTAAGCTTTCAGTTGCTTGAATAAGAAAACTTTTGGAATTCTCTTTCTCTCGATCGGTCAAGCACTCAAGTTCCGTAAGCAGGTCAACCATCCACACTCTTCAGTTGTCTCCGAGCTCCTTAATAAAGTCACAATGTCACGATCTGGTGAAGTCATACCTTATTCAGTTTCACCATCTACCGCTCCTGCAAAACTCTTCGATGTCTCCCTGATGATCTTATACCCCTTCTATACAGCGATTTAAATCGAAACATTTTCCAAAATGGACGTGGATGCATGCCTTTCACGCGGCAGCTTTTCACGTATCCTCCTCCTCTCCTTCCCCACCAATCAAAGTCAGTGTGCATCCCCTCAGAGAGCTTTTTAGAATGAACATTGATGAAGTTATTTTGGCAAGGATTTATCCCTCTCTCTTTCAGAATCGAGATCTGTCGCACAGTTTCTACCTCACGACATTGCTCTTTGTGAACCTATCAATAAACATTTACGTGTTTTATAAAAAATTACAAACGTTCTCCTGACAATACCCGAAATCCGACTCTCCTTATGTGTTTGATAGGACAAAGAGCTGAAACTCACCATCATCACTCGCTTCGGAGTTCTCATCGCTCGACCCTGCAGACGAGTCGGTTTCACTCTCCGATTCAACAGGTGACAAGCCATTCATCTCGATTATTTCTTCGTCAAAATCACACGGCGATCCGACATCCACCATTTTCCAGTCTATAGGCTTATGTTTGCGGGGTAATTTGGATTCGTCCGCCTCGGCGCTTCCATTCGTCATAACCGTTTCAAGGTCATCACCTATTCTATTATTGTTATCATCGACAATGTGTTTAGACTTTGTCTTTGTGGTCGACTTTCTTGATTTTTTCTCGACAGCTTTAGCCTTTTTGACGCTTTTAGGCTTCGTCTTGGCGTTCGCCTCTTCTTTCGGAGGAGAAGATTCTTTCACCTCGTTTTCAATTTGCTCGCTTTTCTGTATTTCTTTATGGATTTTCACTCCAGGAGGTTGCGGCGCTGCTTTCTTGACTTTCACTACCTTATTTGCGGGTACTTTGCCGGTTTCCTTCACTTCATTTTCTTTTACTTTTAATTTGATATCGACTTTGTGGACTTCATTCTTCTGATCGACTTTCTTAACCTCTTTAACTTTCGTCTTCACTACAACGGTCTTTTCTACAACTTGCTTTTCTTGCAACTTCGGCGATGTCGAAACTGCCTCAGTCTTTACAAAGCTGATTTCAGCTTTCTTTGGAACACTTTGAAGTACATCTTTACTGATCACAGCTTGAGAAGGTGTAGCCAACTTAGGTTTCCTCACTACGTTTAATTTTTTAATTTCCGTTTTCTTCTCCTCGTGCAGTTTCCTGTCTATTTCTAATTGTTCACTGAGTATTTGACAAGCTTTCGTCTTCAACTTTAGTTTACCATCTAGTTTAACTTCATCAGGTTTCTTGGATGCGACAGGTGGTTCGATTGCTTTCTTCAGTTCTGGTTTCTTGGGTACAACTGCGGGTTTAGAATTTTCCTTCGGCTTCTCTTTTACCTCCTCTTCAGCTTTCTTCGGAATAGCTGCAGTAGACTTGATAGCGGCCGTCGCACAGTCTTCCTTTTTGACGATCGAATCGTCAGTGACCTCTGGTATAGAACTACAGGTGATCGATTCCGTCGGTGATAGAGAAGTTACGGTAGCTTTACTCGAGGTTCGCGCGATTGTAGCGTTGAATTTTTCTATGAAATCGCTCAACGATTCCGATGTTTTCAGCCCTTTTCCGGCGTTGAAGTCGACCGAATGTCGTTTGGTTTTTCGGATAGGAATTTTATTAGCATCTATCGACGTGACGCAACCGAAGCTGTTTCGTCTGTCTGGAATGCCGTTAGTGCGAGCGATTTCCTCCATAATGAGCGAGTCAAATATCGCCTCCTCTTCTTTCAACATTTCTTCCGAAACCGAACTCTTGCGACTCCCGGCCACCGGTACTCCATCGTCGCTGATCAAACTCTGTTTACGCCGATTTATAGATAGGTGACGCCGAATCGCCCCACCGTTCGCCGTCCTGATTTCGTCATTCGTTCTCGGTCTGTCTGGTATGGTGAACTTCTCGATGAGTTTTCGTCCGGGGGACTGCACCGGTCGTAGATCCGGAAGACCTCCTTTCTTTTTGGTCGTTTTCAATCGGATGACGGTTCGTCCACGATAGATCTTACCGTAATTGGCGGTGGAATTCGCCTTACGAACGGGTAGGTGGGGAGATGAGACATCTATACTGGCTGCGTCGATGTAGATGGGTCGAGTGGGATAGTAGAAACTGGTTGGACGCGCGGACGTGCTCAAGGAGAGGGCGGTACTGGAAGGACTCGAGTACAGCGCATTCGACATTCTGGACGAATGGCTGTAAGGGGAATAGTAAAAAGAGGACGAATACAGCGAAGATGGAGCGCCATAATCGCTAAACACTGGCATGTCTCGTAATATGCACGATGAATAATAATCTGTCCGCACTGTTGTTATTCTAGCGTAAAACTGACGAGCGTTTCTTAGGTGGACGATAACATAGTAGCGGGTTTAATCCCTCTGTCCCAGTTACGCTAGATTAATCGAACTCGACGATAATTTTCTGGAAGAAGCGCGGACGCGATCCAGATTACGCGGCGACGGATTAGAAATTATGTCGAAACATATTAACTTTTCGTAATTATACGTATAACTTTTACGCGAATGACGCGGCAATTAAAAACACATAAGCGAACGTGTACACAGCAAACAAATGATTTGAGCAAATTAATAACTTATATACGAAAAAAAAGAAGAAAAATAAAACAGAGCACACTAAAATGAGATCGCGAGAGAGTGTTATTCGCGGTAGAACGCGAAAAGCAAAACTAAAACGATGAAAACGCTTCTTGTGCCAAGTTACACTTCGGGCCGGAACAAAATTATCAGGTTAGGATGCATCTTAATCCGCGCAAAATGCCAAAAAAGCGTCGAGAGGGTGGTGGCAGTCAAAACAGCAGGGGAGTTGTGTTACGTTTCATCATTCGTTGGGTGTACGACAGAGATTATAATTATTATTCATTCGTGGTCGCGAAAACAAAACCGCGGTACATAATATAGCCGCACTTTTTCCCGTTTTTTCCCCTCTCTTCTGTCCGGACGAATGAAAATAAAAATTAACGGGAAAATAGGTCTGCCTACATCGATGATAATCGGTTGTGGCGCGAAGCGAGCACGCGGCTATACGATTAAAACTTATATGTACGTCTTTTACGGAGGAACCTACAGAAAGTAGAATTTCTTCCTTAAGGAGGGTTCGCAACTTTGACAGTAACTTAAAGAGCGGGTGAAATTCAATTAAAATTCTTTGTGCCGCGGGTGGGTCATTTTGCTTCGTAGACCGTAAATAACAAAATATTGTCTTACTTGAGCTTGTTTGCGATCTGTTTTTGATGCTCATAAACTTTACGTGAAAATGAAAGCACACCCTTATAACGATGACTATGTTACTACTGTACTGTCTTATCTTAGATGTTGGTGATGAAGTATTTTTCAACGTCGAGTCTCTCTGAAAAGCAACAGTTTCATATAACAGAAAGATTCTCTGACAGCCTTTGTAGAGGAAATTTTAGGCTCAACATCGAGACTTACGAAAAGAAACAAAAACGACGCAAAAAGTGAGGATCATGTTTCATGTCTCCTGGCAGTTTTTGTAACATGGAATACTTTCGTAGAACTCTGCCATTCTTATCATCGGGGTTAAAATATAAGAACAAGAGGAGGACGATTGATAGAACTAGCCAAAGAGTGGGCTATAATCTTTCTCTCCTCCCCTGAGGTACTGTTCTCAAGGCCATGGATCAATATACATACTGGCATACTATGGCATACTAGATTATCTCTTGGCAGAAGAAGACGAATAGTAAAATGAAGAAAACAGATCGAGGTCATAGATCAATATTGGGGACACCCTCTTCCCAACCGTGTTTTCTCTTCCAGATTAGTTTGATCTAAAAACAAGAAGAGAGAAAAAATTAGATGCCATTGGAGTAATGCAATGGCAGCAGGGGAACCCACTGTCCCGCTGTCCCGAGTCCATTAGACCAGCAGATTTCTCAATCACCACGAAGGTATAAAAATTTTTCTTGAAAACTTTCTAAGTTCATTATCAAGGAGAGAACTCGAGATTCGAAAAGTCCCCCTTCTATCATATATAGCTCAGAGGTAAGAATTTTTCCAAGTCCCCCTGGCCTCCTATCGTATACTGTATAGCTCGAGAGTCGAAAATTTTCAAAGTCCTTCTTTTATCATCTATAGCTCGGAGGTAGAAATTTTTCCAAGTCCACTTCATATCATATATGGCTAGTGTGTCGAAATTTTTCCAAGTCCCTCTCCGTGACGTCATCAACCTCTCCGTGACGTCATCAACCTCTCCGTGACGTCATCAACCTCTCCGTGACGTCATCAACCTCTCTGTGACGTCATCAACCTTCGCGGACGCGCTCGCACTCGCAAAAAAATTCTTGGGAGTACCCCCAACAAAAGGGATAGCGGGTTTCCCGCTAAAATATTCTGGCGGAGCCAAATAGAAGGGCTTCAAACACTGGTATACTGGGCTTATATTAGCTTTATACTAGGTCTAGGAATCCTGTATACTGTATCTAGACGTGCGTGCATGCAGATGACCTCCAAACTTAAAATTTTGACATGTTTCATGTCTTTGTTCTGGGCTCATCCTTATGGGAATTTTACCCTATGGCAGTGATTCTCAAATCTGCGAGTCCAGGTCCGAGCCCCTCCCCCTCCTCTGTAGTTTCCAACTTATACCAATATAATGAAAAGGCATAGGCCAGATTTATGCTAGACTAAGAAAACTCCGAGATCCATTATGAAGCTATTAGCTTGTGACGTCGTGAGTTTGGTGACATCATAAGTTGGTGACATCATAGGTTGGTGACGTCGTAAGTCGGTGATGTTGTAAGTTGGTGACGTCATGAGTTTGGTGACCTCATATATTGGTGACGTTGTTAGTCGGTGAAGTCATGAATTGGTGACGTCAAAAATTGGTGACGTCATAAGTTGGTGGCGTCATAAGTCTGCGTCATAAGTTTGGTGAAGTCATAGGGCGGTGACGTTGGTGAGTAGGTGACGTCATAAGCCGGCGACGTTGTAAGTTGGTGACGTCATAAGTTGGTGACGTCATGAGTTTGGTGACCTCATAAGTTGGTGACGTTGTTAGTCAGTGAAGTCATAAATTGGTGACGTCATAGGTCAGTGGCGTCATAAGTCTGCGTCATAAGTTTGGTGACCTCATATGTCGGTGATGTTTCAAGTTGGTGACGTTGGTAAGTAGGTGACGTCATAAGGCAGCGACGTTGTAAGTTGGTGACGTCATAAGTTGGTTACGTCGTAAGTCGGTGCCTTAATAAGTCGGTAATTTTGTAAATTGGTGACGACATAAGTCGGTGACGTCGTATGTTGATGACCTCATAAGTGGGTGACGTCATAAGTAGGTGACGTCGTACGTCAGTGACGTTATAAGTCGGTGATGTTGTAAGTTGGTGACGTCATAGGTCAAAGACGTCGTAAGTTGGTGACCTCATAAGTTAGTGACGTTGTTAGTCGGTGAAGTCATAGGTCGGTGGCGCACAGTGGGACAGAATGCAATTCTAGCCGCTCAAAAATCAAAAAAATTGATTGTTCAAAACTGATGCAATAATACTGAATATGTTTAGTGGAAGCTATCTCCAGGTCAGACGCGAGGTTTGAAACGCGTTACTCGATAGGGTAGTTGCCATGGAAAGGCGTTTATATGACCTTGAGCAACAGCGCTACTATTGCAGGTGTTCAGTGCTTATTTGGCATCTGATTGTAGGATATGTAAAAGCGATCAGATGTCGTTGTGTTATGGTTTGTGACAAAGCTAGAGGTGTGCTGATCTAACTTTCAAATAATATTTTTGATTTTAAGTCGGATTTTTCGAAAATTGTGTGAATAACAGTAAGTACCCTGTATATTTTCTATCAGTATGTTAACAATGGAGTGCCAAAAATGCTGGCCAAGACTTGCCAATGAAAAGTGTGTTGAAATGTGCAGTTTGAAGGGTCTACTAGACGCTGTGAAAAAATTGGCTGCGACTAGCTGCGAATCTCTGCGCCCCAGTCAGTTTTATATTTCAAAATTAGATAGTATTTCTCCAAATATTTCGAAATTTGAACTTATTTATAAATATTTCTTCCAGGATGGCTATCGAAATTTTCTAACTGCCCATTGGAATGATGTCTGAGGAGGCTCAAGAGTCTGCCAATAAAATATACCAACGCGTAAAAGAAAGACACACTATAAAAAGTTCTGCTCAAAAGACCACACAAGACCTTATTCTTCAAATGCTTGTTTTATCAGACCCTATGATAAGCACTATTAGGCATCAGTCATCAAGATATTCAAGCAAATCCACACTCAGAGATTTGCCCAATGAAATATTTGAGCTAGAACTAATAACCACGAAGAAAGAATTCAAGGATGATGAAGAAATGAACGAGGAAAGTGATGAGAACGAAGATTTTATTTAAGGCGGATCTTCATCCTGGGTTCCAAATTTTATTCATATTATTTTGAAAAGTTGTGATATGATCATTGAATCAAACCATTTTTTCTTAATAATTTCTCTTGACATTTATAAAATTCACAAAATTAAAACAAGGTTTTTCTTTCTTTTATTTCTTATACTACTTACTGTTTTGTCATTATGAAGAAGCCAGTTATATTTGTCTTTCGAATTCTTTTGTCAAATTTCTCTTCATAACTCTACAGAATATTTCTATGGAATTAAAATTCTCATTTAGCCTCAAAAACAAATTCAGCATGGTCTAACATCCTTCATTTCATATTATTCCATAGCAACTTACTCTTGTTTTAAAAAATTAGTCTTATAAATTTTGCACCTCCCCCCTGTGGTAATTCTTCAGGGGGTCAGTTATGAAAACAAACTTCAAATATGAACTCAGGACCCCAAAAAATATGGACATGCGTAATTTGAACAATGTTGAGCGCTATTTTGATTTTTGAGCGGCTAGAATTATATTCTGTCCCACTGTGTGGCGTCATAACTCTGCGTCATAAGTTTGGTGACCTCATATATCGGTGATGTTTCAAGTTGGTGACGTCATAGGTCGGTGACGTTGGTAAGTGGGTGACGTCATGAGTTGGTGATGTCATGAGTTTAGTGACCTCATAAGTTGGTGACGTTGTTAGTTGGTGAAGTCATAAATTGGTGACGTCATAAGTTGGTGATGTTATAAGTCGGTGGCGTCATGAGTCTGCGTCATAAGTTTGGTGACCTCATAGGTCAAGGATGTTGTAAGTTGGTGACGTCATAGGTCGGTGACGTTAGTAAGTCGGTGATGTTATAAGTTGGCGGCGTCATAAGTTGGTGACGTTGTAAGTCGGTGACGTTGTATTTTACTGATTCACCGTCAAAACTAGCTTGTTGTTTTTTTTTTTTGTTTTTTTTTGTACAAACAAAACTTCAATATGTACCAAATTTTTGTTTTTCCTTTTTTCATTCGATATCCATCCGTTGGGAAATTTATTCATTTTTCCCAGTTTACAAAAATTTCCTAGTGGTTGTGTATAAAACGAGTGAGTATAATTCAACTTATCAGCCTTGAGTGACATGAGCCTCGAACAGTCTAGAATACTATTTGAGGTTATATATTGAGAGCAATATAAGACGATCCCATTCCACTATCGCATCGTCCCGTGACAACTTTAGCCGTAGGACTGGAGGAGGGGAGGGTACGATTTTGATTATTGGAAAGAAGAAAGGAACATGCGAGATTCGAAAATTGCCTCTATACCACGAGACTTTTAAACGAAAATATTGAATGTCCTCTAAGTGCTTTACACTAGTTTCAAGCCACTTCCTGTTCTTTCGATTGTAACTTATTCGCTTTCGTCGCTTTGTATTTCTTCTCTCACCTCAGTTTTCAGAGTTCATGGCCGATGATTTTCCATTCAAAAGTGTTTCAGCGACAGGAAGTCGGGTTCGCAATTCCTGTTAAATATTTAAACCAAAAAGTCTAAAAACAGTTTCAACACTGGTTATACGAACTGAAATTGATATACGAGTATCCAACATATCAAGCAAGTTCTACAACTTGCATTCGAAGTTAGTTCGAGACAAAAGTATTGGCTTCAAGACTGCGTATTGTCTATCGCTAACTGCTTTTCCGAAAGTCGAGAGTGCCGACCTAATGAAGGGGGGAGGTGAAGGGTGACGTTCAAAGGTTCTCAAATAATATCAAACGCGTTACAATGAAGTCCAATTTAGAATTACGCTTATTCCGTGGGATTAAAATAATTGAAAAGCTCAATTGACATTTCATGCTTTCAAATAGCGTGCGGTACACGTCGTATCCGTTCGGCATTTTCTTACCCGCGATTGCAATTTGTAAAGCGTGCTCAATATCTTTTTAGATCACGCGAACGATATTTCGTATCCGCGTTTTCGAAGACGACTGTCTGCAATCTCATCCGGAATGTGAAATCTTGAATTTATAATGCGCGTTTGCATACGTGTATATATCTACACTCGACACGTGTAATCGGAAAAATAGAAATTCCTTTTATAATACCGTAAAAGCGATATTAATAAAAACTGGGTCGCGAAATTCAGTCGGTTTTCCTCTCGCGAAAAAGAAAACCGTTATACCTCTATATATAGGCTTACACTTTCATATTTTCATTGATCTGCATTTCAGCGTATCTTCTCACCTGCCTCCAGCCAGGTAACATTATTACGTACCACGGCGTAACGTGAGAATAGTGTGAGCTTACAAAGAGGGGGGAGAAAAAGTTATAGAAAGTCTTAATTACATCCCGTTTGTCAATCTTTTTTTACCGAGCCTTTAGAGTTTCAAATAAGGGGAACTTTTTAAGTGCATAACTTGAGCGTAATTATAAATTGAAAAGCGGTAAATGCTATCCATACATCTCAAAGGGAAATGGCAAGCACATTAAATATTTTTTTTCCACAGATTGTTTTCCAATTTTTACTCAGACTTTCATCGCGAGGAAACGACACTTCGTAAAATTCAAATAACGAAGACGAGTGCTGGCTTTCGGTTCAGAAATTCTTTTACGTTCAGCGGGGGTGAAGAAGTGCTCCATTTTACAACGAATCTGTGCAAGACGAGTAATATACCCGCTATTTTATAGGCGTTCGAAAAAGTTGGAAAATTCTTTTCGTGGTAACTTTCAAACTGCCATATTAAATGATGACTCCGTAAATTCCCTCGTCGGACTGGATGAATGATAATAGTGTTCTGGAAACTCGTCGACTTTCGCGGCGCGATTATAGAAGAAATAACGGAACTCTCTTTTAATGGGTTTTAGGAATAACTTATTATTTTTTTGGTATTATTTTGGGTGTTCTGTACCGAATTAATTCTTATCAGAAGTCAAATGATCGAGGGCGTTACTTGTCGTTTTGACAGAGTATTCGAATACAGCTTAGAAGGGAGGAAGAATTCTCGAGTCACTAGTTTTTCGAAATTAACAATGAGAAAATGGCATTTCTCGTTTTTCCATTGTCTTATATATTTTTTGCTTTCATTAAATAGGAGTGAATTTTCTTTACCCTTCCCACGGCATTGGAAGCCTCTGAAATAGCTTGTAGATTTTTCAAGTATTTTGTAAGGACTGGTTAGAGTTGATAACATTGCTCCGCAATTTCATTTTTGAACGTTTCAAATATTTCTTTTGACCCTTTGTAGGGCATTGAGGCTCATAAGAGACGTTTTTTCCAAAATTGACCTTGGATTTTCTGCAAAAATTGACGAAAAAGGTGCCGAAACAGCAACAATTCGATTTGGGGGAATTTCTGAATTTTTATCCCCAGATTATGTGTCAAATTTCCTGGTCATTAGAGCTTTCGAGAGGACTTGAAGAATTTTTTGGATATTTTTCAATGTTTAATTGTATGCAAAAGCTGATAAGAACAAACCAGTTTTTAGGGGGGTACATTGAAGAAAAATAACGGCTCTGGAGTGCCATCCGGAAAAATGTGAGACTTGACGAAATTTCGACCACCAAGCTACTCGTATGTGTGATATAGGAAGTGTACCTGAAAAATGAAAATTTTCAAGCAGCACATGTAAGACAGAGAGAAGACTTGAAAATGAAATTGTAATATCTGAGCTTTGAATGATAGTAGGAGGCACCCTTACAAAATTTCTGAGATCTTTGAACCCCGGTTCGACAATCTATTGAGCCCTGGAGCCTTTTAAAATGCTTAACAAGTTTCTTTGACATGGTCACATCTTCTGACAGGCTGTCATTTTGAAACTTGCGTCACGAAAATGACGTCACGTGACCTCGACCTACTTTTGGAAAAGAACAAGCTTTGCTAGTTTCATTTTACTAGGCCCAACATACTTCAGGTGCCGAATCTAAACTCAATGATTGCTGCGAAGAACCCCTACAACAACGAGATATACTATCCTTTTAACACAGACCAAGCAACGTTTACAAGCGAGCGAGCTCTTTCAACATTGTAAACTGACTTCAGTAATACCGAATCCCTTTCTACCCGTAGAAGAGTTTTAAGAATATCAAACTCCAAAAAGCTAAAGAAAAGAACTAAAAGCTACAACATTGACTATAATAAATTACACGTATAGTCAATGGCTACAACTTGAAATCTAGTATTTCACTGAAGACTTCCGCAAATGACACTCTGTGATCGATTTTTCTTTTCAACAAAATGTAATTTAGTGATTTTCTTCTACTTTAGATACCAATAAACTTTTATCTACTGTTTTTTTGGTCAGTCGTAATTTCATCAAAAATTGAAATTTGGATCGCAATCTACCGAACCGTCTGCGACAATGCGGTTCTCTTTAAACGGTATACAATGTGGAAGTACCTACTACCTACGTATATTTTACTCAGTCTCTAAACCGTATTCCTCTGTGAGACGCAGGTAGACTAGATAATACAATTTCAAACAATACTGCGAGAACGCCTCAAAAAACTTTTCCTCAGCTGCGGCGGTCCAAATGCTTTGACGTTCCAGCGTTTTTTGATCCGCTACAATGAGCATAGTCTGTTTTGAGCTCTACTATGGAGCCCACAATCTGTAGCACGGGATGTGTTTAAAGATTTCTAAATTCAATAGGATTTAACTCTGATTTAGGTGGGACAGTTAACTCAAAAAACGTACATCGTTCGACTTTGATCGAAGAATGATTAAAGCTACAAGTTTTTAAATTTTTTGCCCGCTTTTAAAGTACCTAGATCGAGGTCATTATTCCGTCTAATAATGAAACTACGAGTGTAAGATTTTTCTACAAATTGAAAAATAAAAAGCCTTTCTTTGAAAAGTAAGGTAAATTCTGCTGTGAGCAAGCAAGGTTGTTTTTGAATAGCAAAGTACCAGAAAAAAAGCCAAAAGGCAAATGCTCGTTCTTGTAAATTGTTCTTCCGGTTCCTTATAATCATATTTATAACTTCGAGGAGAAAATTGTCTACCTACAGCCTAAAAGTTGAAATTTTCCAGATCTGAACTCGCGGTACCCTTCATCTGCTTCTCGCGAGATCTCTTCCAGGGGAAAGTCTCTGGGTGGCAATTATTCGAGTCCTGAAAGTAGGTCAAGGCTATTCATCCCATCTACAGCTCCTATAGGTTTGTTTAAATAATTATGTAGTTTTTATCTTTCACTGCTTCAAGATCCAGCGGTTGCACCGACGAAAGAAAATTCATAAATTAGAGAAAAGGGAGCAGTCAAATCCCAAAAATCATGTTAATTATTCATTCGATTTTTGATGGACATTCGGCATCGACCAAAAACTGACTCAAAATGGATTAAAAAATACACCTCAAATCAAAAGTTTTAATCGAAATTGCCTCTATATTTCATTGGAATTGACTGGTTTTCGACGTGGGTGCATCAGATCAATACGAGGTCAACAAATGTCGACTTCATTTCAAAGCGTTTGTCCCAGCAACTTCGAGTCAACTACTTCGAATACTGTATTGACCTGAAATTGACTCCTCCAGTGCATCGATTAACGGTTGATTTGAGGCGCTCTAGTTAACGTATGCTGTTCGAGCATTTTCTTTGTTTGGTAACTTCACGACTCGTAGACAGAATACGTACCCAGAAGTGAAAAGCAAAAGTGATAAAACATCTCAATTATGCTTGACGAGTGGCAGAAATGGTCGAAACGACGTCCATTTTCAGTCAAATCAAAATCTAATGCCAGGAGACGACTCTGTTATGGCCTGGATAAAGAAACTCTATACACAATTTGGACGTCTTGTACAAGTCTTTTGCAGATGAATGACGTCTAATCGATCGCAAATCAACCGAGATTCTCCTTTGACATTAATCTAATACCACAAGTCAATTCACTTTGGACGTCGACTATAAGTCGGTCAATCAATATTGGGCGGGACTATACATTGACTCGAGGTTTGGGATATTCCTTGCCAGCCACAGTCGTTTTCATGTCTCTTTTCTTGAGACTAGCTCCATATTTCGCATACTCACATTTAGACCCTTCAAAATATTTCTCTCTTGCCAAAATCTTCCAATATTTATCCACGTGTCGATACAACCATTGATGCCCTAGTGAAGCATAACTGAGATACTCTATCATTCTCATTATACGCATTCCGTCTGCGAGTAGCGAAGTCACCCAAGCAGTGCTGCCAGATGATATTATCAAAAATCTGTACCCACCATTTTTTTAAAGACCTGAAAAGAATTTCTATCATTGACTATGCAGGAACAGACAAATATTCATATTACCTATTGAAAAACTTTCCACATTGCTGGGTACTACCACAAGAGTGTGCTGCGTGTTAAGACGAGCCGAGAGGGTAAGAGAGAAAGAAAGATGTTATGTCTCTTCCACTCTGCTGATTAACATGCAGCGCGCTATCCTGGTAGTATCCAGCAAAGTGATAACTTTTTTATCAATAAAAGTATTTGTCTACGCAGTGTTGCCAGGTAAGGCACAATTGTGCCAATGAGGCACATTTTCAACGCTAAGACACAAAACGTGGCACAGTCCCCAAATTATGAATCAAAAGATGTTTTTTTCGGATGAAAAGATTTTTTTTTTTTCAAATTAAAAACATTTTTATGTCAAATTAAAAACATGTTTTTTCGGATGTTGAGAGGAAAGATTTGCATGAAAACATGTTTTTTTGAATAAAAACGAGTTTTTTTTTTGGATTAAACACGTTTTTTTCCGCATAACAACATAATATGTGACCCTTTTTAGGGCTATTTGGTACATTTTCTCTAACCAATAGGATACAGTTTTGAAATTCTCATCTAGCAACACTGCTGGTTCGTGCATAGTCCAAGTTTCTGCACACTTTCACCGATTTTTCAATAACGATCAGAAGAAAGGTATCTCTCATACAAATAACTGAGGTACTTTTCCCTTGATCGACTCAATATTACAAAATAATTGAGTATCAGCTCATCACGACCAGGAGAAAAGTATCTCTCAAATTAGTGACTCAGGTACTTTTGCCTTGAGTTCCATAAATCCGTATATTTACGCATAATCCGTAGAAAAGTCTGTATGTTTTTCGAGGAGCAAAAATCCGCACTGCCCAGGAGACAGAATACTACAGAATACCAACTCCAACTCGTCGTCGATTTGAGTTCGATCGGAAATCATCCAGCGAACATTACCAAAAAACTACAAATCGCCCTGAAAAAGACCCAGTAAAGCAGTCGATAACATTGGACAAGTCGACTCGAATTCGGCTTAAGATCGACGGAATAGAGCAGTCGATCTTTGATCGAAAATTCAAAGAAGTCGATTCAACATCGACCTGCAATCGACATTGAATCGATATTCTCTGACCCCAAATTGACCCGATATCGAGGTATCAACGCAATTTCGACCAAGAATTCGAAAAAAAGTAATTATCGATCGATTTTCAGTCGTTGGTCTACACTCTACATGATTCACCGAGCATCTTTCATCTTTCGTCCTTCCCCAAGAAGATTATTTGACAGGGAGCAAATGCGAATCAAAGAACGATGTACCGAAGTGGAAAAAAAAGTAACTGTTCCTATTTCCTGCCACTTGGTAAAAAGACAACAAATGAGACGTATCCTATTCACCTGATGAAAGATGACGAACAATTCAGGATATACTTCAGATTGGGGCCATCATCGCTTGTCCTCCTTTTACTCCCGTGTTGAGACGTTGAAGAGTCGCATCCGCTCTTTCAGACGACAAAAAAGCCGTAAATTGATCTGCGAAAACACCTTGTGTATTTTTTCAATTTCGCGATAATTTTACTCAGGGGGACGAAAGCCGCAAGCGAATTTCAAAATACGCTCACAGTATCGCGGATTACGTATTTTAAAAAGGGTGCGATAATAAATAAATTTTCACGAACCGTCGGCGTTTGTAATAATTTACAGGCATTTTATATCGCCATCATTGCGATATAATAAATCTCAACACGTCGCAGAGGTACTTTGGGGTAGAAATGTTTCAACCGAATTTTTGCGTCGAGATTTCAACGTTTATCGTAAGATATATAAATTAAGAGGAAGGTTTAGCGCGGTATTTGCTTTCCCGAGACCTTCTTCTGGCCGGGTACTTACCTTCGCACTTCAGACCCTGCCGAAATAAACCGTACAGCAACGAACCACAATGGTCACAGAATGTCGGCGACATAAAATTGCAGGTCTTAAACCTGTGCGGTACGTCTAACTTGAATCTCTCTCGTAAATACTGAAAAAAAGAAGGAAGGAAATCACGTATGATAAACATCAAAAGTATACTTATAGTCTATTTCGTCTAGTTTTATTTGTAGGTTTTTCGAAGTATCTATGGCCCATAAAATAAGCAATAAAATGACATAGTAAATAGGGAAGCTCGCGAATGTAGTAATTTCGACTCTTCTCGCGTTCTCGATGCGAATTCTTGAGATTATTTTCCGAAAAACTGGGAAATACGATCATTTCGCGCATTTTTGCTCTGAAAAGAGCTGGTACCATTTACGACCTGTTGATCGTAGCGATATTACTACGGGAGAAAATTTGTGAAATGGAACACAAATTTCTTGAAGATGAAAATATTTTTAAGAGTTAATTTTCAAGAATTCTTTTTATTTTATTAACTCATTTTCGGTTAGTTCGTTTAGGTTCGTCTTCCGGAATTTCGTCTTTTCTTTTTCATCAATTTTAAACTCATCTTACAAACTAACAAAACGTAAGATGAAGGTAGTATTTAGGAAACATCGAGATTTTTTTTTCACTTTTGACCTTAATTAACTAATGAAAAAGACCCGCGAGTTTTTTCTCTTCAAGTTAAGTACATTAAGAGTTTAAATTTTGACAGAAAACTTTCTGTATGGAAAGTTGTCCGGGACAGAAGTCCGACTTCTTTCCGACGAGTTTTTGTCTGGAGTTGGGTGAAGGCTATAACCTCTTTCGAGCTATAAAAGGAAACGGATTAAGAAAATTTTAGCCAAACTATCGATCGTAATCGATCGTAATCGATCATAAAATCGAAATCAACGACTCCCCCCACAAAACAAGTTCCCTACTGGTCTGAATTAAGATAGGTAATGAAACAGATCTGATGTCGAAGACTTGCCCTCCTCCTCAAATAAAATATTGTCAACATTTTTTTCAAGTCCATTCCTGACATAGGAGAGACCAAAGTCCCTCTCCTTATCGTAACTCGAGAGTTTCTTCCCGAGTTTTAAAATCCTCGACAACAGAGAACAGAGAGCCTTTGAGAACCCGGTCACCGATTTATTTCCAAAAAAGCTCAAGTAACCCCTTCCTTCTGAAAAAAAGATTTCAAATTTTTCTCAACAAATGATTTCGAGTTCTTAGCTCCTCAAAACTCTCGTCAGGATCCACTTCCTTTAAAAGATCCCACCCTTTAATTTCTTACTTGATATTTTTTTTTCCTCTAGCCAAGACTATTTCGGGGCAATTACGGTTCCTTAAAATTTTTTAACTCAACCAACAAAATTGTCTTTGCCCTACTTGAACCATCCAAACCTCCTTTCTCAGGATTTACCTGGGAATTTATCGTAGCTGTCCCAAACTTAGCCTATGCACGAAGGTCCCAAAACCTCCCCTCTATTTGTCGTCCCGTCTCAACTTCCAACTTTCGACTTCTTATCCTCCGTCCCACAACCCTAGCTGCCATTTTTCAAAGGAATCTTTCTGCTTCGCCACAACTGACCTTCCAAGAAACATAAATTCGCCTCCAATTTGATCACCCTCTTAATAAACCGTTCATAGCCAATCCCGTACAACTTATTAATCCGATCTTTTTCTTGGACTCTCCCTCGAGTGAAACACTCCTCGATCTCACAGTAAACCATGAATCCGATAAAATCGCGTGTATCCACTACATGACGAAAAAACTTCATGAATATCCCCACTACACACTTTGATTCTCCGATGGGTCCAAAATACTCAATGAGGCAATATATTTGTATTACCGCGTCCGCAACATAGCTTCCATATTTACAGCCGAACTTATGGGCATATTTACCTGCCTCTCCCACCTCGCCCAGTTACTCTCAAACGGCGAATCCTTTCTCCTCACAGACCTATACAACTCTAACCCAATCATACAACGCATTCTCATCCTACTCCTCTTTTTGAACTCAATTAACACCCGAACAATTGTCATCCCCGAGCATATTGACCCCAAAATACTGATAATTCCCCCGTTTCATCCCTAGACTACAAAAATCACTACCCTTGACTTACCATACCCTATCATGAAACACTTTTTGGAAAGATCAATCCATCAACAAAATCCTCTACATTTAACAAATTTCTGTGCTCTGGTCATGATCTATAAGAAAAACTAGACAAGAAAAAGTCATTTTTTCTCGTCCAAGAATAGGCTACACAAAAGTTACACAATTCCCACATCCTAATCTCTCCATCTTGCCCCCATTGCTAACAAAACAATTCAACGGTTGACTTGTTTTTCTCCTGCCCTGAATTTCCACAAATACGTCCTCTTTCATTAACCTCTAATAAGTCCAGTGTTGCCAGATGAAGATGTCATTATTTCAGAATGAAGGTCTCAAAATTTCTGTATTTTGCCTGAAATTTTAATAGTATGTCCTTCGTTCGGCTACGGCGTTGTTCAATTTGAAAAAATGGTTTTAATGAAGAAAAAAAAAAAAAAAAAATGTTATCATTAAGAAAAAACATTTTTATTATGAAAAACATGTTTTTATTGGAAAAAACATATTTTCATCCAAAAAAAAATTTTTTTGAAAAAACATGTTTTCATGAAGAAGAAACATTTTTTATCATGAAAAACATGTTTTTAATGGAAAAAAATTTTTATCGAGAAAACTTATCATTATCAGAAGAAATATGTTTTCATTACAGAAAAACATTTTTATTTGGAAAAACGTATCATTGTTATTGAAAAAAAAAAACAAAACATGTTTTCAGTAAGAAGTAAATTTTTTTATGAAAATTGATGTTTTTATTGGAAAAACACGTTTTCATTAAAAAAAACATATTTTCATTGAAAAAAAAAATATATTTTTTATTAGGAAAGAAGAAAAAGTTTACATTGAAAAAAATAGTTTTTATCGAAAAAAAAAACATGTTTTTATTGGGAAAAACGTGTTTTTATTGAGAATAACATGTTTTTATTGCAAAATATGATGTTGGAATAATTGGGTCGCACATTTAATCTTAAAACCCTTCCGTATTTTTCTTTACAATACCATAAAGCTGTACTGCAAAAAATTAAACTGCAAAATACACCTACAGGTTGTACGTCTGGCAACACTGCTATAACCATAATCTAGTAGGTGGTTTTGAAGTTTGTTGAATGAATAAAATGAATAAATAAAATTCACTTCTTCAGTAAATATGAAGTATCAAAGACTTTGAGAGGTATTTTCAACGCTGAATACAATCTCACTTGCCATTTTTTGATTACAGTGCCTCTTTCATTACTGTGCAGTATTCATGTCTAGTTATTGGGGTTCTTTGCAACATGTAACTTATCTTATTGGACTACAAAACTTTGAAGCGCGAGGAGGTACACTTGCCTGAGGCAATGAACCGCGGGACCTAAACATGACTATTGCATTATAATGAGACAAGTTATGGAAAACGGCAAATAGTTTTTCATTCAGCGTAGAAAATACCTCTGAAAATACCACCTTTAGAATGTAGTTCATAGACAATGATATCTTTTAATTTGGGGACATTGAGTTAAAACAATACAAAAATAATTCATTTGTACACATGATTAAGAAAAAATTACCATTGTACTTTCAGATAGCCGTCCTGATCCTGGACACTTTGTTAAAAATTTACCGTGACATTTCTTATGTACCGCTGTTTGGCATGCTGAAAAATTGTGGATAAAGAAAACAAAATTAATGCGAAGATCTTGAATGGAAAACATTATAAAAACTATTTACGTGACACTAACTTTATCGTTGAATACAATTTTATTATTATTATTTTTTTAATTAGAACAACTTTTTGGGGGATCACGTTCCTCGGAAAAATGTACTTCCAATGATCCTGACCCGAATCAGGTCCTTGGACAAAATTTTGGAATGTAAACTCTCCTAAAGGAACAACTAAACAAATATTATAAACTTAACACCCACATTCAGATCTATAATTATCTGGTTGGCCACGTGTTTCAGAAACTTGAAAAAATTGCTGCGTCAAATTCTTCCGCAATGGAGAGACTAGCACGAATTTCAACCTTCTGGCTTTTATAGAGAGAAGATAACTGATACAGTTTTATGTAGGTAAAGAAGACATACGTGATGTCATCAGGTGAAACATCTCTCTCTATGATGCCTAGGGACGCGCCTTCTACAGAGGAAGAAGGCTTGCAAGGTACACAGGAAAATTTTTCCAAATTCTGATTGATTTATTGAAAAAAGAAACTCAAGAGACAGTCTTTCTTCGGCAGAAATTGCTTCTATGTTCTGGATCATAATCACCCTAGAAATCAATTGACTCACGTCTTCAATTCCCCTTTGCTAAATGATTCAAGTCTAAGAATAATTCTCTACGGAAATTTTGGGAGGCAACCACTTGGTGTCATTCTGTTCAAAGAGTCAATCACTCTCTATATAAGCTATTTCTGAGTAGTATTTCGATTTACTTACACTGACACTGATATCCTTGCTTGCCAAAACCCCTGAAAAAAGATAATTGTTAAAATTATATGCATAAAAATAGTATTCATCATTTACCTGCGTAATTAAGAAGGAGATTTACTCGTCAAAATATAACATAGGTACTTGGCATTATTGACCATCAATAAACTCTATTTGCTTACAACTTTTCGGTAGCCTAACTTTCATCATCAGATAAGACGAAATGATGGCAGTTAGGCTACGGAAAAGAAATAGAGTTTATCAGTGGGCAATAGTGCCAGTTATTTATTTATTTATTCATTAATCTGCGTACTTCCTCACCATAAAAATTCTTTGCAAAAAGCGCAAAAAGTTGGTTGTCTGAAGAATTTCGCCACAAATTTATGTCCTTTAACATCGTGTACTTTTTGATGCTTCACTGCTCCTCGTCGTCTGACTAGTCTGACAACACCGTGATCTCTTATAACATCGATTTCATCGTCAAAGAATGGTGGAACTGGAGGGTCACTGAAAACTAGAAAAGAAAATTGATCAAAATCAAAATCATAAGGATTGTACAAAGATTGAAAAATATACTTACAGTCTTCACTCGGGGAGGCGCTACTGCTTGAAGATGAGGCGTATAGCTTTGGATGAGGTTTGCCGCGTATCTGAATGGCAGAAGAGAGGAAAAGATTAGTAAATGTGTAAATCATAATATGTACATCATTATAAAGAGCAACGAAATACCGAATTGCCCCTCCCAAGACTGAAAAGACATCGCCCGTTTGAATAGAGCGAGCTGAGAATTTCTCTTTACGTACCTTCCTCCTAGAACTTTAACAAATGTATAGGAGTATAAGAAGCGGTTTCATGTACGAAGAAAATGGTGGACTTGAAGAAAATTTTGACCGGTAGTTATAGATCATGATACTTTGATCGATACCATAGTAGTGTGCGTTTGGACTGACTGGTGCTGAAGCAGTTCATCAGCACCTTTATCAAACCTTTCTGCAAGCGCACAAATGAACAAAAAATTTCACTTGACCATCTTGAAGATTCTAGAGCGACGCAGCAAGAAAATTAAGTCTCAAGCCTGTCTGCTCATTTGTAGAAAACGAAGCAACTAGGGTGGTGCAACTAGCATGATAGATCCCGTAATATTCTTTGGGAAAAGGTTTGTCCTTAAGAAAGGATAGATGGCCCATAGTGAAGATCGAGTAAACGGTGCGCTGGTAATGGTAAGTTTCGAAAGCTCTGCCTATTTTATAAGTATACTGGCCCAAGAAAGGAAAGCGAATCAAACTCTTACGATGAGGATGATCAGCTCGTAAGGAGGAATGATTAGAAGACATGGCTTGGTGAAGAGATTCACGAGAAGTGAGTGTGTCGTTGTCGTGAGAAAGGTTTTGAGACCAGCGAGTTGAATAATATGCACATAATGAGAAGGCTGTGAATGAAGGCTAGCAAAAAAGCAGATTTGTTAGAATGATGATGAATAGATTTTTTATGAAGGCGCTGGATAGATATTGAAGTGAGGAACAAGAAGTTTAACTTCAAGATGAAAAGAGATGGCAAGAATAGGAAGTGTATGGATGAGCCTCTTACTTCTGGAGTGAAGTTGATAGTAAGACGAAGAAAGTTGAGGAAGGTGAGGGGAAATTCAAGCTCAGGTACGGAACCATTCCAAATACACAGAATGTCATCCACGTTTCTCAGCCAGGTGCGAAAGAAGAGGATGAGAAAGCAGACTAGATTCGAGCTGATCCACAAAGACGTCGGTAACTAACATGGAGAGGGGCCATCAGGCAATTCGTAAATGGTGCCTGTTAGAGACAGATGTTGTACGTCACACATAAGGAGACCAGATCTTAAAATTCAGAAACAATACCAGGGTTGATGTTGCGGGAAGATAGAAGATCAAGCTTGTAATTAATACTTACTTAAGTTGACCGAGATGCAGATATGTACATGCTAGACACATCAAAAGAAGTCAGAAAATAGTCTAGGGAAAAGTCAGCCTTCCCCAATTTTAGGGCGAGATCTCAGAAATTTAGGATTGTGGTTTGCGGGAAGAAATCAGCACTAGAGCGAAACCATTGGTCAAGAAAACGATTCAGTTTGTAAGAAGCGTCAGTATAAGAGGCGACGACAGGGCGGATAGGCAGATTAGGCTTGTGCGTTTTAAGGTAAATCTAAAGCCACATGGGCGAAGACGGTGTCAAGAGCTTTTTTGTCAGAGGGGATAAACTGAGAGGAACAGACAGCACGTGAAAGTAATTGACAAGACGGAGGAGGAAATGAGATCATAAAGATTAGGCAAAGTCACCGGTGAGAATCATGTACAAATTCAATCAGGCCATCTTTCGGAATGTACGTCTTTAGTACAGTAATTCCATCGGTCTTGAGATGAAGAATTATTTCTTTATGTATGAGGGCGGTACGTTTGCAGTGGGAATTCTTCTGATGGAGGAGCCTTTCCGATCCCTCGCGGAAACTGTGGCCACTGTTGATGAAATGACCAGCGATGGCTGATTCCCCCAGGTGTCCCTCATTCCAAGACTTCAAGTGCTCCACTACTCTCAACTTCATCTGGCGACCGGTCTCACCAATATGAAAACCCCTACAATCCTTACATTCCATCCTCTCATCATCAACCTCATAATCAACCCTTTCACAGTGATAGGGTTGTAAAATGCTGGTCTGAAACCGAACGGGTGGACTGCCGAACCCAATTGAAAGGAGAACTTTCTCAGGAAAGGGAGACTGATCCAGCGCAACCAACGATCACTGATCGTATCTCGGGAAAGGGAGGTGGTGGAATCAAGAATTTTCGCAGCAGTTTTTCTCCGAACCATCACGTCGACATGGACCCCATTCAATCTGGCCAGGTGTTTTATCGTTAACAATTCTTTTTCAACGGGGAACCCGCTATCTATTTTGTTAGGGGGATTACATCCTCAGAAAACGTCCGTGTCCGGGAGTTTCTGTGAACTGCGTGACGTGACGTGACGTGTGGCGCAATATGACGTCATCAATGACCTTGACCTACTTTAGACACTTGAAAAAATTTCAACTTCGGGCCGGGATGCTTTATGACGTCATCAATGACCTTGACCTTGACCTACTTTAGGGGCTTGGAAAAATTTCAATTTCCAGCCTTCATTATATCAGGCCTAGCATGCAGTATACTGAGAGAAGCCCAGCCAACTCATTGAGGAGGCCCTTTCGCGCCAACGTGATCGCGAGCGCAGGAGGTGTTCCCCACTGCCATTGCTAACCTGTAATGGCCTCTCATTTTTTAAAGCTGCCTAACTCAAGGGCATACGAGTCGGTCTGTGAACTAAGCTATTAGAAGCTGCTATCTTACGAGCAACGGGACAGAATGACGCTCCGTGCACAAAAACATCAGTCGTGGTATCTTTCCTGTATATTTCACACTCATGGATACCCGATCTTATAGAGATCGATAAATCCAAAAAGTTAATGGAAGTTTCCGCTATTTCCAAGGGCAATTTTATGGAAGGGTAGCTGGAATACAGATACCTCAGAAACTCACCAAGGAGTTTTGGAGGACCAGTCCAAGTACACAGAACATCATCCACGGATCCCTGGTTCGAATAGAAGGGATCAAGTTCAAACTGAGACATGAAAATTTCGGAGATGAGGGAGCCTAAAGGTGATACCATAGGAATGCCCACTTCTCGGAGAGCTCAAAAAACTTCCCTTCGAATTCACAATAGTTACGGCAACAACAGATATTTGAAAGATCAAAGCATTCCTGAAATTCATTGTGAGGAATATTGGCCTTGACTAGTAGCTGCATAGTAGTAGCTCCAGGAATATTCAGAAAAAGACCAACGACGTCAAACGAACAGATTTTTGTGCCCCGGGGAAGACTTACGTCCTTCAGAACATCCGTCGAAGGGACCGAGTTCGAGACTGAGTGAGGAGATTTGAAATCAACACAAGACTCGAACCAACGATTCAGCACAGGTCACATCGGGGTATTATTCTTATGCACTTTAGGCGACCCGTAAAAGAGGCCCGCCGCACGATGATGGCTTCACGGAACGTGTTTGTTGTGTCAGTCCATATTACATAGTAATATTATAGAGTCAAAGCCTTGATCAAACTGGGCTGAGGAAAACTTGAAAAATTCTTGATTCGACCACGTCCCTCACTCGAGACACGATCAGTGATCGTCGGTTGCACTGGATCAGTCTCCCTTCCCTGGGAAAGTTCTCCCTCCAATTGGGTCCGGCCATCCGCCCGTTCGGTTCAAGACCAAAATTTTACAACCCTACCACAGTGAAAGGGTTGGTTGTGAGGTTGAAGGATCCTACACCAGTTGATGAGAGGATAGAACGTAAGGATTGTAGGGGTTTTTATAGTAGTGAGGCCGGCCGCTACAAGAAGTTGAGATTAGTGGAGCACTTGAAGTCTAGGAGTAGAGGCCACCTGGGGGAATCAGCCTTCGCCGATCATTTGATCAAGAGGGGCTCTAGTTTCTATGAGGGAATGGAAAGGCTCCTCCAAAAAGAGAATTCCTACCGCAATCGTACCACCTTCAAACATATAGAAATAATTCGTCATCAAAACACCGATGGAATTACTGCGTACTAAACACGTACATTCCGGAAGATGGGCTGATTGAACTTGTATAGCCTATGATTCACACTGCGACTTCTCGTTTGACCAATCCTTATGATCTCATTCTCTCCTCCATCTTTCCAGTCGATTCCTGATGATGGTTTATGAGCCGAAAGCGCTCGTCGTATAATTTCTTCTGCGGGTTTTTGCATCTTTTTACGCTCCCTCTTGAGTATTTCTTTTCCATAACATGCATAACCGTAACTTACTCGTATAAGAACCAACCTATTTGTTCAATTAAACGTTACTTTGTTATAGAGGAGCGCCAAATGGTTAAATTTCCCCTCGAGTTAAGATCGTAATCCTCAAAACCATCTCGCGATTTTTGGGGTTATTGATTCCTCCATATCATTTGATACTGCATCAGTTAGTTCATGTAGAATGATAGTATAACCATGCTGTCTTTTTCGGAGAAAGGCGTAAACGTACCGTATCGTGTTGATTTATTATACGATAAAATGCCGCGTATGATTTTATAATCGGATATCACCAGTAAATATAGATATTTCGAGGTGCTCTTCATGAGCATGGATCAGAAAACAACTTCGTTTGTACAACGATTTTTTATCAATATTTTTTTTTTATTTTCCTCGCAATCAAGTTTCAATAACCAACCTTTTCTTTTTGTCTCGTTTCGTGAAGATTCCTTTGAAAGACGGGTTATTTACTGAGGTAAAATGTAACCAAGCCTAGCATCGTCGTTCTTGGCCCACCGTAAGGATGACTCATAAGAAGGCATACGTTCATCATTACATTTAAACTGATCATGATTTCATGAATAATGATACTGAATTTGTACGATAACAACCTGTGGCCTCGCCTTCACGTGTGATAAAAGAATTGTTTTGCCCACTTTTCGAATGCGCATCTCGCATCCCTATATATGCTAACATTGCAAAATCAATATACCTATACTGAAAGCGAAAGACTGAATCATCGGTCGAACGTTGGCACATTGTTGCATTATAGGTGTGCGTATAGACCTACGACAGTATTTTGAATTTTTGATTAGATTCCAAAAATATTTTGACGTCGATTACGAAATGCTAAGGGAGAGAAAAAGACCGAAGGGACAAAAAGTCGACGCGACAAATTGCGCTATGGTCGTTTGCGCCGCGAATTTACTTTCATTTTTGACAGCGAAATTAATTTGCTTATGAATTTAGATTACTCACTTCAATCTCACCGGTCGGCATAATGATGATACACAAATTTATGAGAACTCAAGGACCGAACGATAGCCCTCTGCAAATAGACGGCCCAGCTATTCCGCCTACGAATTTTATACAATCGTGATGATCGGTATAATATAATGAGTTCGCGTACTTCTTCGCGCATTCGACTCAATAGTATAACAAACTATCGCTCGAACTTTTTTCAAAAGCGCACGACAATCGTAAAAGTTTTTCGCGCGAAAAAATGCAATCAAAATGAAAATTTCTCACGAACACTCGGTTTATTTATTATTATTTTTTGTGCGTTAGATTTTTCAGATTCGGTGATGACGACGATCGAAAAAAACGCAACACCGCAGATGTTCGAAGTATTATGCATATAATAATTTAAATTTTATAATAACACTCTCGAACAACCTACAACTTCGAAACACTCGTATGATGATCGCATCTCTCTTCGTTCAATACCAATATCTCCCTATATGATAATTACGTACATGGTAATGCGCTGCTGTCGTTTTGTATGTAGTTCATTCTGATAACACAAAGTCGTATCGTGATGATACGACAGTAGATTTAGTGAAGATATGATTAAGGGGAAAAATGAAAAAAAAAATACACTCTTAATTACTTATTAGATGACGCCGAGGATTCATATTTGAAGTTACGAGATTTGAATAGTCATACGATTATCTACGAGTACATTAGAATTTCTCTCTACGTTATAAAAAGTTCATTCCCATGAGATAAAAACTCTTATTGTTTTCTAATTTACCTTTCGAAAATTCATACCCAGCTCTTTTTCGCTGAAATGAATCTTAATCGCAATAGTCATTCAACTCTCTTAGAAGAGGGACCCAATCTCCCAAGAATTGTTCTATGGATCTAATTGGCCTCGAGGTTGAAATTTTCCTGAGGCTTTTTCCCATCATAATTATTGTAGTAAGCCAGGCTGCAATGCAGTAAGTTTAGTCTTGCTCCACGGTCAACATCTGCCTCATCCACTTACTTCATCGGTCATCCAAAAACTCGCATGCACTTGATAACTCTGAGATTGACGAAGAAGAAGACGACAAAAACCGTGATTACAATGCTGTCGACTATCAATCGCGCGCCGACCCTAAGACGTGTTTTTCGATCGTTCGGCGGATTTTTATCGAAGAAACTGCTGCGCTGGCATCACTTTGAATGGTTTGTTGTTTGATTATTATCGCGTTGAATGAAAAATTGTACAAATACGTCTAAATCAGAATAACTGATTTCTTGCTCCCAGTTTATGGGGTATTTCAGAAAAGTATGGTGTTTGAAGCATTGCATATCAAATTACTAGGTGAGGCTATTTTAATCGGCTATACAGTATACAGCATTCCAAGACTTCATTACGTAAGACTATCACTTCACTTACACATGTTCCGTTGACATCTCCTTTAGCGAAAAGTTCTGTACATTGATACAATATGATGCACTAAAATATATTTCACACAACCAAGTTTTTACGATCGAAACGTCCAAATGTTTCATTTCTCCGGCCCGGATCATTTAGTGCAGCCTACGCGGAAGTGTATTCGTCACAACAGTAGGTTTACCCATTTATAGCGGAGAAACCCTCTGATAAAATTTTACTCTGTTATTTACAATGCATTTTTCTTGTTCCCGACACATTAACGCGTTCATGTCGCTAACGTAATAAAATAGGAGTATAGTCGCTAACTAGGGTGACGTATGTTTTATTTCACTCTAAAGCCTACGACGTCAAAATAAGGATTTTTCAAAAAGATCAAGTTAAGGTACTCTGTTTCAGTGGGATTGGTAGTTGAGAATATTTCATCGTAGTAATTTAACGGTTTCCGCTATTTATTTTATTATGTATTGTTAGGTTGAGAAAATCCTCAATGCGAGTGAAAATCAAAATTGGAACTTAGAAGGAAATTGTATTAGAAATCTGACTTTGGAACATGACCAGCCTCCATGTATTGATTCTATTGAACAAACTCTACTTCAAAACTATCATTTTCAAGCTATTTCAAAATGAGAGATTATTTGAAAAATGCTCCTCGTCCTCAGATTGTGTGATGCAAAAAAGTGGTGGGTGGAACGAAAACATTTTCAGTTTTTAACTTGAATGTACCAAGAGGAGTGGGGTACAAAAATTTGGCACCCAGGCTGTATACAACATATGGCGGGGCTGAGGGCTTGAGGAAATGTCAATTTCGGCTTGATAGGAGTGGCATTGAAAATAAGGAAGAGGAAAAATTGCTACCTTCGAGCTATATTACGAGGAATTTTCATTTTCAGGCTTTCTTTGTACCCAAGACGAGGCGGGCAATATTTAGGACTCGTTTGTGATTTCCATCGAATTGTAGGATTGTTGAGTTGCTATAGCACTCGCAGAGAGGATAACGCACCGGCGAAAGCTACAAAAAATTAAAGGCCATTGCAGGTTTGCAATGGCAGCGGGGAGCCAGCAACCTCCCGCACTCGCGATAACGTTGGCGCGGAAATGTCCCCTCAGAAAATGAGTTGGCTGGGCTCTTCTCAGTATACTGCATGTTAGACCTGATATATTGAAGGTTGGAAATTGAAATTTTTCAAGTCCCCAAAGTAGGTCAAGGTCATCCCGGCTAGAAGTTGAGATTTTTCAAGTCCCTAAAGTAGGTCAAGGTCATTGATGACGTCATGAAGCGTCACACGTCACGTCTCGTGACGTCACGCAGTTCACAGAAACTTTTGGTGGGAATTGAAATTTTCTCAAGTCCCCAAAGTAGGTCAAGGTCAATGTCATTGATGACGTCATGAAGCATCCCGGCTGGGAATTGAAATTTTTTCAAGTCCCTGAAGTAGATCAAGGTCATTGATGACGTCATAAAGCGTCACACGTCACGTCACGTCACGCAGTTCACAGAAACTTCCGGTGGAAATTGAAATTTCCTCAAGTCCCTAAAGTAGGTCAAGGTCAATGTCATTGATGACGTCATGAAGCATCCCGGCTGGGAATTGAAATTTTTTCAAGTCCCTGAAGTAAATCAAGGTCATTGATGACGTCATAAAGCGTCACACGTCACGTCACGTCACGCAGTTCACAGAAACTTCCGGTGGAAATTGAAATTTCCTCAAGTCCCTAAAGTAGGTCAAGGTCAATGTCATTGATGACGTCATAAAGCGTCACACTTCACGTCATGTCACGTCACGCAGTTCACAGAAGCTTCTGGTGGGAATTGAAATTTTTCCGTCCCTAAAGTAGGTCAAGGTCAATGTCATTGATGACGTCATGAAGCATCCCGGCTGGAAGTTGAAATTTTCCGAAGTCCCTAAAGTAGGTCAAGGTTATTGATGACGTCATAAAGCGTCAAACGTCACGTCACGTCACGCGACGTCACGCAGTTCACAGAAACTACCGGATGCGGACAAAATGGATAGCGGGTTCCCCGCTAAAAATGAGCGTTACATCACACAAGGATATTTTGATGAAGTGGAGGAGGGGGATAATTGGTCGTCATATTACATACTCGCGGGGGGGGGGGGGGAAGAATTTCGACCGCGAACCTACGCATGATAGGGAAAGGACTTGAATAAATTCTTATCATCGAGCTATTTGAATAACGAAGGGAGTTCCAACTTTTGATGGTAACTAAAATTTCGATCATATGGAGAGAAAATGTACGAAAAAATGTCGGCGTTTTAATTATACATAAAAAAAAAAAGGGGGGTGCACGGGTCTATGCAGTTCTCTAGTATAGGAAATAGCATTATGAAGTTCTCTGGTATAGGAAATGGTATTATACTATTATAAAGGTGTATATAGTATAATAGAGATGAATTAGGCAAAGACCTCCCCTTGTATTAGACTAGCTTTCATACTAGGGTTATACTAGTCTTGAAACAACCTACTACACAGTATAACAGGTCCAATAAAATAAAGGCTTAAGGGCAGACCAAGAGGGCCCATCATATGGGCCTGATATACAGAAGAGAATGAAGTACCTGGGCATCTGGTTCGACTCAACATTGAGCTTCAGGTATTATTTTCTGATGGCGGCGGAAAAGGCAGGCGGGGTAGTTGCATACCTAAGCCGTTTGATGAGGAACCTAGGAGACTGAAGAAGGGTGATACATGTAACTGGAATATTGATGTGCTTAGAAATCTGTATTATATCTAAGATACCTCAGTACGTACGGTACGATATTGTCATTAGGTATGTTGTCTGGTACAGAACAGTAAACGTCTCTTAAAGCCTTCCTTCTGATCTTGTTATTTACATACACATAGGAACATAACAAATTTATATCAGTCAAAACGAAATTCACTATATATGGAAAGCCGAGAGAAGCCAGAAGAAGGATTATGATGAGTACCGCTTTGTCGATCTTCCTATAAGATACCCCAGTATAAACTGACTCAATGAAAATACCTTACCGGAGAAGAGAGATGGAAAAGATCCAGAAAAGAGCTGCGCTGAGGTGTGTTCCACAACTGTCTCGATAGAGGCTCTTTGCCTATTTACCTTCACCACCAATTGAGCGCCTTGCTGAGGAGAAAGTGGTGGTTTTCAGAGCAAAAAAGAAGATAACGACAGGTTAAAATCACCAGGCTGAATGGTTTACTGTAAGATCAATATTTCCATCTGTTCAAGTTACTGCACTGTCTAGAATTTAAAAATCTCACTGTCAAAAAAAGAGAAACTTTGTGAAAAACGAGGGGAAGCCCAAACGAAACAGATTAAGAAGGAGCTTGTTGAACTGATTCGAAAGAAAGGAGACTGCGACAGCTAAGCACAACTTTGGTCGCAGAAGTGAGAACCTCTCAAGCGTCACCTTTACAGAAGAAGAAAAAAAACTGCTGGACAAAGACATTACGTACGTGCAGCCAGAAAGACTGAACTAGTGTTAGCTAGAAAGTATGGCCATTAGTTGCGAACAAGTAATCCAAATCATAGAATACGACGTGAGACTAGAAGCTTGCACCAAAATTGAAAAAGTACTGTTGGACGTGAAAGAGAATCTGTGCCGAACCAAGGACGGAACGCAAGTTGTGCAGAGGAAGGTCACAGTGGCAACACGGTAGTGGTAAGTGGATAAGGAGGACTAAACCCAAAAAGTGGAGTCGTACATCGCAGTTAATGGATACCAAGACCTAACAAAGGACCCAACACAGAAATACCAAGAAGACCTGAAAGCTTGTTCCGAGTAGCCTGGTATCCACCGTGCTAGGTTCTGGAGAATCATAAAACCAGGAATCTGCATTTGTAGCCACCGGCATAAAGGAAAAGATGGACCGGGAAAGGAATAGGCGAATGCAAAACCACGCTATGGCCTACTAGAAACCTGTGTACCATCTACATCCAGATATGCAGGAAGACGATGAAGAGAATTCAACAGCAATCCAGTATTTTTCTAGTGATTTTTGCGTGCCAGGGAGGCAATGCAGCGGTGGTTGCCAAAGTAGCTTGGCGGTTGCAGAGTGGAAGAGTTCGCTGAGGAGAATCTTCCAACACTGGAATTATACCCAAAAGGGTCGATTCCGATGTTGCAGCAAATAAAATCAAATACTTACGCATCTCGCACCCACTCCACCATGGAGGAAGAGCGGCGCTGCACAAGCTACAGAAGTGATAGGTCTAATACACAGTATACTAGACAAAGCAGAGAGAACGAGCGGAGCGAAAGAGCCCTTGGAAGCTAGTCGCCTGAAATATTGTAAACTAGACTTATACTAGACCATAGCCCCCAAAAGCAAAAGCATGAAATAGCTAAACCAACGGGGGAAGCTGAACGAGCGAAGTGAGTGAGCTCCCCAACAGCTATCATCTTGGAATATCTTGGAATATTCTAATCTGGACCTATACTAGGCCAAAGTGAGTGAGCCCTTTAAAAGCCACTACCTTAAAATATTGTAAAGTAGACATAATTATACTACATTATGAAGGCTGCGAGTGAGTGCCAAATTGTCCTTTGTTTTACATTTTGAGTATGTATTCATCTGGGGGGGGGGGTATTCACTTGAAATTTTCAAAAGCAGACTTATACTAGACCAAAGATGGGCGCGAACGACTGGAGCGAGTAGCTCCTCAAATGCTTTCATATTGGATTATTCTAAAGTGGACCTCTGTATTAGACCAAGGCGAGTGAGCCTCAAAAGCTATATTTGTTTGAAATTTTCTTCAGCAGACTTATACTAGACCAAGGAAGGGGGTAAACGAGCAGAGCAAGTGAGCCCCTAGCTTCTGAGAAAGACATAAAACATGATCCTTATTCATTTGGCTATGCCAGAAAAATTTTGTAATTAAAGCAAGACTCACCAGTATATTTGCTCAAGAAATTGTACATTAGGTCTAAGCTTCATAAAAAAGGACTGTTGAAGTTGAAATATTTATGTAAGTTGTTAGCATTCATTTATAATTAGAATCGGTTCATACTTTCTCTCCTTCCACCTCTCGCGCTCATTTCATATGGCGCAATTAGGTATTTAAGCACTTCTACGTCGTTTAATCTCAAGAGATGGTATTCGTTTCAACCGCTTCGTTGAAGAGAATAAAAGTTGATTTTTTAAATTTAATTTTTATCTTTTATTTAACGAACGTACGCAGTACCGATATAATAATATATCTATATGGAGCCCATTTGACTAAATTAACTACTTTACGTTTTTCTCCTAGATTTCAGAGTCGCTAGTCAGTCAGGCTGACAGTTGGAAAAAAAATTATACTTGGGACTCTTATATCAATAAATGAGACTGAGACCTACTTTCCGCGGTTGTTCTAATTGTTAACATATTTTCTATTATACGTTTTAGTTCTTTGTTTCAGTCTTATACAAATTAATGTTCATTTTTCTTTTCTTACCTTTCATTTCTTTTCGTAATTCTTTCTAAAAAACTACACACCAAAAAACTCGATTTTTATACTCTTTTCTTTTTTTTTAATCATTTTTAAAAGACTTGTTGAGTTCTTTGAGAAATAATTATGAAATTGAAGTACGTTGATTCCGCTTCACAATTATACTCGGCAAAGAATAAAGCAAAAAGTATTTTCTTCTAATGAAAAACGTACAATTCGCGAGTAAATTGCAGTGAATTTGAGCACAAAATTGTCCGAAAGTAACGTAGGGTGACTATTCTTTGTTCAGGTAGATAAGCAATTATACGAATAAGCAGTGCGAAGTAAAATTCGGCTGGTAGGCCCTATAGTCTTACTCAAAAAAGTTTATATTTTAAAATTAAGAAACAGCCCATTTGCGAAGCATTAACGTTCCCTTTTTCTCGAGACATCGCAACGTAAAGGTTGTAATACAAACAATATTTACGAGATTCGTGGAATTACTTTTTTTCCCTTTTGTACTGTGGGACTCGAAATCTTTATTTTCGAGCTATTCACGCAGTGGGATTTTGGAAAAACGATGACAGGAGTTCAGTGGACCTGTTTCATGGGACAAATTACTGGAAATGAAATTCAAAATCGGAATCACCAAAATTTTTCTGAGTTTTCTTCGTATATCAATACGTATATAGGTATAGCTCGAAATCCGAAATTTTTCCAAGTTCAACTCCTTCGATAGTTGAAATATTTTCAAGTCCTCTTCCGCTTGTGAGTCGCACTTCTTTCGAGTGCCATCTTTGATACTTAAAAACCGCAAAAACAGGAGAAAATCGGAAGAAAGGGAAAAATTCTTCTTGTGTCCCTCATTAGATTAAAATAGGTCACGTTTTGCCGAATGGCAGAGCCCCGCGAGTTATATGCATAAGGAGTGAAACTTGAAACAATTTTAGCTCTTGAGTGATGTATTTGAGGAAGAGGATAAGATGTCAACTGCTTGCTACATCGGAGGCTGACTGGCTCAGGAGCTAACCCCTCGGAGATCGTTTGCCTATTTCCCAGATAGGTTGGTTTTCTCCAATTTAATCGATGAGAATAATATAATCTATCACTTTTGGCCGTTAGTTATGAAAGGTGACACTTGGTTCCGTGTAGGGACGAGATCTGTTCTCGTAACTGTTGCTAGCATTTTCGAACGTTCTGAATCGAGATATCCCCTGACTTGTCAGTGGATACTCGATTGGGGGCAATGAGATGTAGCGAATGTAACGACTCTATGGAATTTATCAAATTCCCATACATCTGTCACCCCCATTTCTCCATTGCCCAATTTGCATAATGTACCTGGTTGTATTCAACCACTAATCAATTTCTTTTCACGACATAAATTTAATTTTTTGAGATTTCTATGAGCTGTTGAGGATGATTTATTGGGTAATTTTACTTGAATCTCAATCTAGTTGCAAATAGTTGAAGATAGTACAGAATCACCGAATGTGGCTTTTGAAGTTCAATCCATCCAGTCTCGGAGTTTACATCCCACGACGATGAGAAAAAATACAAGAAATATGGACTCAAATTTTCCTCTACAACTTATGAAAATTTCAGCTCATTTGGGCTACTGACGTGAAAGAAATTTGTGACCGCTAGTGCCCATGTGGTTAGTATTCCACGAATTGGGCAAATGTTTCCAAACCCTCCCTTTATGAAGAATCAGAAAGTCTCGAAACGATGTCACGAAGACCGGACGCGGATAAGTACAAAAATCTTATCCTAAAATGCTCCTCAGGACTCAGTCTACTGGTTTATAACTCGAAAATTTTCCTTCTTTACTGAGGTTCTTAGGTCCAAATCTTTCCAAATCTTTCCTTTATAGGGAATCGTCCCTCCACCAGTACTTTACAGCCCAGTGTAAGCTTAATATTCTGTACGTTGAACTAATTGACTCATGGCCTCCTTTTCTCGAATCTTCATAGTGGATGTTAATGACGTCAGAACACGTTCCATCTCCTCTTCGGGTACAAAATTCCATAGGTCGAAATCTTTGATGACAGCACAATAACAATGTCGTGTCAAATCGTGACAATTTTTTCAAGAGTAGTCCCAGTCTCGCATAAACAAATTATGAACTCTTAATTATAACCTTCATTCAAAAATAGTTTCTCTTTTATTTATTTAATGATCTTCGCTCCCTGTCTTTTTCTATCGGGAGTCGACCCAACGGAGGCCGCAAGCAGCTGCATTAATTCATAATAGACTAAATCTTTCGACGTCATTGAAAAGAGTCCCCGTTGATGTTTACAAAGATCTTAATTTCTTATACTGCAACCAATCAAAAGCTGAGAGCTAAATTTAACCGAATCTTTATTGATAATAATGCTGAATTCCAGAACTATAATCTAGTGTTTTCGTTTCTTGATAGTCTGGATAATTTATATTTATGGTACAATAACTAAACATACAAATTTTGATAATGCCTGATTACCAAATCTTATTTGCTGATCTGATTTAAATAAACTCCCGCTGATCTTTCGATAAATACGTCTCATTAGATCCGAATCGAGCTTTTGTGAGGACAAATTTTCGCCAAAAAAATCTCTATCAACTCCAGTTGGCGTCAACTCACTCACTCCTTCACCATTCTCTATTCGGAAGTATCAAGTTCCACTCTCTCCTCCTCATTTTGCTTCCTTCTTTTCCATGGGCCTCCCCAAAAATAGCTCTCAAACTTTGTAAATTACCTATTCAAAAATACTCGATTAATACCTTCGCTTACCGCTCCCATTTCCTGATTATACTAATTTCACATACTGGTGCCATTTTTGGATGTTGTGCCATCCCTTTACTTCGTTTCGATTCAAAATTCGTTGATAGGTTTCCATATTCCATCAACAACAAAATTTCCTCTCACCGGCACCGCAGCTCCGTCGCAATCTCAACAGCCAAGATCCAAACCATTGCCCAGAATGAATCCTATAATTCTTCCTTCTCGGTGGTTCTAATCTCTTATCCAGCTTTTCAGCAATTTCCAACATGTACTTCATTCATATTTTCTCCTTTTACGCCTTTCATACAACTTCTATTGCGTGAACATCATTTAGGTCCCCAGCCACAGCGGAATTAGTGGCGGTGAAAACGTCTTTCTACCTCACATGTCTCCAAAAAAAAGTCTTTGAATATGCGCGGGTCTCATCCTCTTCTGTCGTAATTTTTCATTGTTCATTGATGGTTCTTCAATTGCAATTGCGTTTGCCCGGAGCCGATGGCTTCCCTGGCCTCTTTTATCCGGTCTTGCCTCTTATCATTCCTCTCAACGTGGTATGACCTTTCATTCAATAGATAAGGGAGAAGCTGAAATCTAGCTTTATTTATACCCTTATAAGCCAGAATTCAGAATTGGCCAGATTTTATTTTTCTTCTCTCCTGTCATTCATAGCTCGGAGATGAAAATCAGAGTACGGCAGACAAAAATTTCAGCTTCGGCTCTCGGGTTATGACTTTTGGATTTTGGCTTTCTGAAAAATTCAGCTGACTCTTATAGCCTAATTCGGCTAGATCAATTTAGCAGATTTTCGACTCAATTTAGTTGTTTTTTGGCTGAAATGTCGTACAGATGATACGATCAAGAGAATCGGGGCTTTGTAACACATTTGGAAGATACCTATTTTCCAACTTGTCTTCATATCGACTATAGATGGATGACTTTGCAGACTTCAATGCTGAGCCGCTGTATTTCTATCTGAGACTCCGGTGGAAATAAGAGATATTGCTGAAAATATGATTCATATTATACTGCGTTTTCCTATTCTGCAAAAAAGCTAAAAGAAGCAAAGAAATTCGGTCTATTCGAGCTTTTGGCTGAGTAAGGTTCAAATAAAGCTGGCTTTCAGCTTTTTTCATCAGTAAAAATTTTGCTCAACTTGGCTTTTGGCTTTTGGCTCTTGGCTGGCTGCAACACTTCTGTCAAAACTTTTCTGTCTCACGTTTTGCCGAACGGCGCTCGGCGCACGTCATTTATCTTTAAATTACCTCCCCCCTTTCCTGTTGGAAATGTTCAGTATTGCAGCCTGCAGCCTGCAATCATCCAATCAAGATGAACTCGGATTGAAGAATGGGTATCTTTCGTTGGTCTAACAAAGCCCTCACCCCCTGATTGTTCTCTTCTGTGAGCGCAAATTTCCAAACATTGGTCAGCCAAAAATAAAGTAAAAGCCATTGAGTTGAATTTTTTTAAAAGCTGAGAACCAACAGCCATGTTTTTCAACACTTGCTTTGTGAGCTTAAAACAACAGCTGAAGTTGAAATTTTCGGTTACAATGGTCTGGCTCTCACGATTGACTCCCATGAGAAAATATATAATGAAAATTTATAAATTTCATGGTTGCTACCTCTCGTTCCGGGTAAACTATTTGATTACTAAGAAATTTCTTGTTCAAGTCTCACCAGTATAGCTGTACAGAAAAATTTTTTTTGAGGATCGAAAATTGGTTAGATTCCCCGAACCTTCGGGAGCCTGATTTACCAGAAGGATGGCGGCCATTTTCATCAAAAGACCATCCTCCTCACCTCATGAAGTTATATTTAGAGAAGGGTTTTCTACTGTACTGCCAAGTTCCATCTTTGCCCAAATTTGTTGGACTAAGGAATTCCTACGACTTGAACAGGTAACATTGCTTCCTTTCTGCTGACATTATCTGTACAGCAAATCATAATTCAATTCATGAGTACTCGGGCAGTCATACTTTAAAGAGACCTGGGATGGTCGCTCGAGATACTACAGTGACGGCAAAGAACAAAGATTCAATGATTCTCCTCTCTCTTGTCTAATAAATACTATTATACTGAGCTAGCAATCAACGCCTCAAATGAAGCAGTAGGCTAGGATTATGGATCAACTAAGCTTATTTCATATTTTGGTAAGTTTTCGTATGCTATCATTTGCAGTAGGCTAAGCTAAAGAGACTTCGGCTGCTTGTTAGAATATATTAGGCTGAGATATGCTAGTCTATCTAATGACGTCATAGAGTGAACATCATTTTTCAGACCCGGCTCAAACTCTTTTCCTCCACATACGAGGTGAAACATGTTTTTTTTTCTTTTTTCAATAGGAGGCCCTAGGATAAACATAAGCCATCAGGTTAGGCTAGGCTAAAGGCTTGGGCCAGCATATTTGAATATTTCTTGAACTCGGTTTCATAATATCAGCAACATTGCTAGCTGCTTCGAGGACCGCAACTTGAAAACTCACAAACCTTAACTACATCTTTTCGTTGTAGAAAATCGATACTACGAGTGAAATTTGAAATTGAAAAGACTGACGTACTCATATGAATCCGTCAACATCTGCAGATTTCATTTAGAAGATTTACTGCGATAACTCTCGCTTTCTATACTTATTACACGCTGAAAAGCTCAAGTATCGTTTCTCGAGACTTTCTTTTATGGGCTGCGAAAAATGTGGTAGCATTGAGAAAACTTTATTACACACATTCAGCTTTCACCACACAATGTATTTTTTCCACGACGACGATATTCTCATCCCAATCTAGCAATTGACCATTTTTCGTGATTACAACTGTCATTTAGAAAAGATAATACGGTTCATTGCAAAGGCTTCGTTCGCGGTTACGACAAAATGACAATCTTAAAGAATGACAAGGCTACTGAGCCGATAAAAAGGAAAAGAATATGAAGTTGTATCCGTATAGTAGCGAGGCGGCATGTATAGCCCACTGTTTTCATTTTGTTGCTCGAGTGGGACTACACGTGCGTAACACTTGACGAATATGAGATGCTTCCAAAGTGGGTCTTTTCACTTCAACTCATATTTAAGAAGCATTTTCCGAGCTTATTTTTTCGTGATTTTCAATTCATAAAATCGCTGCGTGAAGCGGTAAGACGTTAGGCTGATATTTTATATTTCGTATACGCGCACGATTTTCTAAACGCCATCACGCGTCACGCGTCATCCTGTGCGAGATTCTACGCGCCCAGGATTATTTACTTACTTCGAAATAAGACGAGCTACTTCTTATCGGTTTGTCTAGCTGAGGATAACCGTAACGTTTCTGCGACGACGTCCTCACCCCAGTTGAACGCTTCCTTGTACCAGAGAACATCATATTGACAGGCTGAATTTTCATATTTATTTTCGCATAAACAACACGACCATGATACTGGCTAGCGAGTTCGAGTCACCATCAATCGGCTAGGATTATAGATTAGATAAAGATTGACTCGGTTTACCGTTGGCACGCATTATCAATTCATTTGTATCACTTAGTTTCGAAAATTTGCTACGTAATTTTCACATAGAGAAATTTATTCGATAATCGTTCGTCGAGAAGTCTGAACGTGAGAACCGACGAAAAATTAATCATTATCAATCCGAAATATCGTGTAAGGGTGAGTGAGAAAAAATATTTTGGAAAAAAATTTCAGTACAACAGTATGCTCTTAAAATTTTACACATCGACGACGAAAAATACGCATTCTTCATAACACATCGTGTAACGTTAATTAGTTCCAAACAAAACAGAAAAGTTTAAAAATAAAAGCAAGGGATACGCATTGACGATGGCTGCTCTAACGAACTACGAATTCGTACCGACTCGGATACGATCGTTTTTTTGTTTTCACTTTGGAATGCGACTATTTTAAAAGTGCTGATTACACTCGCTAGAGTTTCTATTTACTTCTCTCTCTACGTACGCGAGATGTGTTGATGAACGGGAATTTCGTTTGGAATTATGACGACGCGACGTTTAATTTTCGACGTGCTGATGGTCAGTTCAGGATATTCGGGGGCGGTAGAAGATAGAAGAGTTGATTATAATTTGAGGGTGATTCACCTATTGTTCCTAAAAATTAAAAAAAAAAGGAACGTTACAAGCTACCATTCCTACCCTTCCACCTCTTTCTTTACAAAATTTTCAAATCCCCTCCCGCAACTCCGCGAAACCCAATTGGGTTTCAATTTAGATCGAAAGGTCACCTGGACTCATCGCATCAAAAAAATTATCAAAGCTAAATGCATTCGTGCTTTAAATATATTGAAATTTATCTCTCACCCTTCCAAAGGCTGCAACAAAAAACTCCTTCTTCATCTCCACAAACGTCTTATTCGCTAGAGGCTAAATTATGGAGCACCGGTCTATAACCTCGCCAATAAATCGGTCCTTTCCTCACTAGAAACCATTCAAAACCTCCTTCTCAGGATGGTCTTTGAAGCCCTCCGAACAAGTCCTAAACTTGGTTTATGCGCCGAAGCTGCCGAACCTCCTCTTCGTATTCGCCGACTCATTTCAACCTCCAACTTCTTATCATCTTTAATTTGTACTTTTTCTCAAAGAACCGTTCACAGTTAACGCCCTCCCAACTATTTACATATCATCTCCACCTCGGACACTCACCCAGCCGGCCATCCGTTTAAATTTCACAGAAATCCCCAAAACCTGATTCAAGAATATCCAAATCACACTCTCTGTCTCACTGATAGCTCCAAAATTAAAATCAAAACGGCTTACGCATGATCCATTGTCTCTCATCGCATCTATAACACAGCCTCCATATTTACTGCCAATATAACCTCGCCTCGCCCTATCTATTTTTTTTCAAAGTTTCAAATGTATCACATTTCCTAGTGATTATTTAAGTAAATTCTGGTACAATTAGGTAAACTTATCAATAACTTCTGGTAACGTCTCGTGAATTTGAAGCTTTTTAGCAGCCGGGAACCCGCTATCCATTTTGTTAGGGGGATTATATCCTCAGAAGGCGTCCGCGTCCGGGAGTTTTTGTGAACTGTATGACGTGACGTGACGTGTGGCGCTTTATGACGTCATCATTGACCTTGACCTACTTTAGGGACTTGAAAAAATTTCAATTTCCAGCCGGGATGTTTTATGACATTGACCTTGACCTACTTTAGGGACTTGAGAAAATTCCAATTTCCACCGGGAGTTTCTGTGAACTATGTGACGTGACATGACGTGAAGTGTGACGCTTTATGACGTCATCAATGACATTGACCTTGACTTACTTTAGGGACTTGAGAAAGTTCCAATTTCCACCGGGAGTTTCTGTGAACTGCGTGACGTGATGTGACGTGAAGTGTGACGCTTTATGACGTCATCAATGTCCTTGATCCACTTTAGGGACTTGAAAAAATTTCAGTTTCCCCTGGGAGTTTTGTGTGAACTGCGTGACGTGATGTGACGTGACATGTGACGCTTCATGACATCATCAATGACCTTGATCTACTTTAGGGACTTTGAAAAATAAATTTCAATTTCCAGCCGGGATGCTTTATGATGTCATCAATGACATTGACCTTAACCTACTTCAAAGTTTTAGGAAAATTTCAATTTCCACCCTTCATTATATCAGGCCTTGGATGCAGCATACTGAGAAGAGTCCAGCCAACTCATTTTCTGAGGGGCCACATGATCGCGAGTGCGGGAGGTTTCGGGTTCCCCGCTGCCATACCTGCAATGGCCTCTATTTATTTTTTTTTTGCAGTGACAAAAATTTGTCTCACTTCCCTGCATTTCTTGCTTATTGCATACCCCAGCAACTTAGCGCGGTATAGAAACCGACTTTTCGTCATACGTTTGGCTCATTTCCTTTCGTGCTTCAAAGGATTGCTGTCAAACTTCGATTTCCCTGGCTCGAGTAATGTAAACTAGATATTATTTCAGCCACCGTAATCGTTCGGAATAATAAGTATTTAGCATATTGAAAAAGTATTAGCATCAGATGGCTCAAAAAAGCGGACCAATTTGTTAAAATTTCTATTAATCTCGTATAGAGCACAATACAATGTCGGTTTTCTGGTGCGACGCTGTATAATATTATTGTTGTGGAGAAGATTTAATGCTCGTCTGTTGGAAATTTGAATAGAATATACTCCATCTGCAACTCGTATATATTTCGCCGAAAGCTCGAGGTAAAAAAACCTTTTCATCGTACATACACGAGATAAGTAAACTACGAAGCTCTCTGCATTAAATAAATCAAACGAGATTATAGTTCTCGTCCAGGGCTTATCTTGCCTTGCTGCTGTAATACTTGCATACGATCCACAGCGTACACCGTGTAGCTTATTGCTGTAAAAGGTATACCGCCTTTTTCTTCCTTTTTTTTTTTTTTCTATTCCACGATACAACTTCAGAGTGTCTAATATTCTACAAATGCGTCAATTTTCCAGAGATCTTACACTGGCCAAAAGAGAAAATTTCTCGAAAAGATATTCGACGTCGTGAAAAGCTTGGAAGATTTGAAAAGGAAACAATATTCCGAAAGTTAAAAGCTTTTTTCTCCTATACAAACTACAACGGGATCGATGGTGATCTTATCAATCACTATAGCAGTAGATACTATATATTTTCAGTTCACTGATAATTTTTTTTGTCTTAGAATTTATTTTTCACGAAATTGTTTTGATTAATTCAAAAAACCACGTCGCGGGACATATTGTTTAATAAGTGCAATAAAGCCGCACAATCAAATTTAAATAACAATCTTGAGAACTTTTCAGCTAATCAGTAATTTTTAGGAGTTGAACCTGAACTGAGATAAGAGACAAAAAAAAAAAGAGTATATCTTCTCATCCTAAAGACTAGAAAAAAAAATTGATCTGCTAATTACAAAACTTTTTAACCGGATATTTTTCTCAATCGGTTCACCAAAGTGTGATGGTCGAATTTGTCAACTGAATACAGCCAATTGCTGACAGGAATAATCAAATTGTGTTTTTCTATTTTCATTAATGCGGTTCGCAAATATTTTCTATATCCTAAGCTCACAGAAAATGCATCAGCTTCTGATTCCATATCACGTCTCATGAGGAAATATGAATAATGATTGATGAAATCATAAGGCCAAAAAATGTATGGTACTAAATTTGTTTGCGTAACCATGTGCCCAACGATGATGACCAGTCCCAAGGTCAACGGTTTTGATTCACCAAACTTGAAAGCCTTGTAAATCACATTCTTTGTGGTAACATGAGTGTATAACAAACCACCCATCAAATAAGGGAGAATCATCTCAATCTATAAATCAGAAAAGAAACGTCAGCTTAAAGGTACAGGCCATTGAGACTTATACAATGTAGGATTACAAATGATTGATCTATCAATAATGTCTCTAGAACTGTCCAAGACGGCAGAAACCTTCATAATAGTTCTGCGCTGCTTCATTGCAATTTCTAACAAAAAATCTGAAGTACTTGTTACCGTTAAGTAAATGAGCCTCATCACAGCATGGACACTTTTTGCATGATCTATTTCATGAGCCACAACAGCTAAGGTCTCATTAGTTGATAATAGATTTATCAATCCTTGGCTAAGAAATATTACCCCAGTTGCTTCACATCGCGCATTTACTTTAGAGCCTGAAAATTTGAAAATCAATGAAAGATTTAGACAACTATTTCAGACTAGTTAAGTGGGAAATTGGAAATCGGTCTTAGCATGGATTGGCAGCGGAGAATTTCTCCAGATATGCCGGCGTAAGAGTGAGCAATTTCTAAAACCTTGAAGAACGTTCCACAAAAGTTTGCCAAATATGACGATTACACAGTCCAGACAGCTCCTCCGCATACCCCGGCAACCGACACGTCAGGCGATTTTGACATATTCTGGTCAAACATTGTTGACAGCGCATGTACAAGGCCTGGAGACATTGCATTAGAATGACACCCATTGTCTGTATTTAGGATGAGAGACATGTACATTTGGCACCGGCATATCTGGACTTATGCAGCAGGTTCACACAACATCCAGGGACATTTTACTGCGGAAATTTCATTTAGCGTTTATCTATTGTTGACTCCCACAAAATTGAAGATAACCATGGGTAGTAAAATAAACTGTTCAAAATTCATTTAGGTACGGAAAAACGTACTCTTATCAATGTAGATTTGAGGATAAGGAAAGTTTGCTTGTGATGCAAGTTTGTCAATTGAAGATTTCAATTCTCCGTCGCTGAGTACTCTGCTTCTGGAAAAGTTGATCATCAAGTACTTGAAGAACGACGCGCAAAAAATACCAACGAGACATAGTGCAACGAGATTCTTGAACGAAGTTATCACCCATAATCCAAAGAAGACATCTCCATTTCTAATTTTAGCGATCATGTTTGGAAATACAGCCGTCATGAGAATGTTTTTTGGCACTAAGTAGAAGAAACAGCTCAGAATTTTTCTGCTAAAGAACTCCGACATTGTCTGCAAACTAGCAAGAAAAATGAAAATGAGTAGAATGTTGAAAACAGCAATGAGATTGTAATATATCATAGCAACGCTGTTTGTGGGTGTGCGGTCTTTATATGACAATTGGATGTTCTCTTTTCCAAATCACTCATAAATTCACTTCTTTCTTTGAGCCAGCGTTTGGAAGACTGGATGAGTTCTAGTGACCTGTGTAAAAAGCAACCTTCAAATTGTGCCTTTTACAAGTCAGTACAGGGTGCGGCAGTTACATTGCTAAGTAAAATGAGGGTTTCTAATTCATACCTCTGAATTGAGTCCATATATTTCCTGGATGACAAATGCATGATAGAATTCAAACAATGATTTATAGACACTTGCAAAAGTTGTAAAAATAACTACAAAAATAATGCTTGTTTTCAATTCGCTTTTCCAAAAACCAAGACGCTGGAGTAGGGTTCCACTGTATTTCCATAGTCGTAATAGCACATACCAGTACAATACAACCTAAGGGGAAAAAATAGTGATCCATATTGCAATCATATTCTTCCTTCTTTTACCAAAATGGATAAAAGGTAGCTTGTAATGATGAAATTTGTTTGAAAAGTATACAAAGACTCACAAGGCAGTTGCAAACGCATATACGCAGTTTTAAAAATTGGTCCAGAAGCTGAATTCGTCATTGATAGAGAATGAATATGTTTACAAGTTTACTATCACAAACATGAACTATCCAAAGTATATTGTCTAGAAGTAATTGTTGACACCAAGTACAATTCCATTCGATGTTTTTTGATATCACTTCTCATTATTGTGAAAAATTTCTATACGCAAAAAAGTTCACAAACTTGCCTGTCGCAACGAAAGGTGGGAACCAAACATGACTATTGCACAATATTGAGAAGTGATAAGAAGAATCAGCAAACAGCAAACCCCGAATTGTTCATTAGGAAAACAACAAAGAACGCTCAAAGTTCTGCTCCTTTCTCGTGGGATTTGAACTTGAAACCTCTTGCTTGCAGCTCGTATTGAGAGTGACCTAGCTCCATTTTCCCCTGGCGTTCCGCGCTGTGCGAGGTCCATCATTCAAGCGCAGCTCTGCGATGGATTTTTTCCATCTCTCCTCTTTTATATGCGACCTTCATCCATAGAGGAGGACTGACATTGCTGCGCTCATGAGCAATCTTTTTTTAGCATCTCTAGGTCCTCCTAGGTTCGACAATACGTTGGACAAGCGTGTAACCACCCAGGAAGCTTTCTCTGACGGAAGCTGCACTCGCTGTCGAACCAGAGCCCCAGATACTTTGGTACTTTCTTAGCTTCAATAACCACACTTTGCAGGTGAAAGGTGGCCGGATTAAACTTTCGACGGGTCGTGAATATAGTGGTCTTTCTCTTTTCTACTGCCAAGCTTGATCCGGCCGACTCGATCCAACGGGTCGCAGTCTCTCGCGCCTGGTTCACCTTGGTCTCCAGCTTGGCAACTGTGTCGGCAGAGCTGACCACCAAGGTATCGTCGGCGTAGCATATAAGCTGTACCCCTGGTGGTAGCTTGATCTTGAAAAGGCCGTTAAATGTGATTTTCCACAATATGGGTCCAAAAACAACGCCCTGAGGAACACTGCATGGTACACTTCTCTTCAATGTGCCGGCTGACCTCTCTGCAGTCTAGGTAGCTGCAGATTATCCGTAGCAGGTAACCAGGCACTCTTGCGTTTAGTAGCATCCTCAGAATCTTCAGCCACGGAATGGAACTAAACGCACTCTTTATATCGAGGCTGACGACTGCGCAGAACTGGCGATTCTTCATTGCCGCAGAGGCTATCTTCTATCTGTATGATTGCGGCGTCTGAAGTACAGCGTCCAGCTCAGACATTATACGGACTCCCAAAAAGTATCTTCTTGGACACCAAGTGATTCTCCAACTGCGTTACCACTGCCCGCTCAAATAGCTGGCCAAGGTTGTCGAGCAGGCAGAGTGGTTGATAGGAGGACAGCAGGCCTGGTGGTTTGTCCTTCTTCTCTATCAGTGCCAACCTGGTCTTTTTCCGACGGGTGGGGTACAGCCCCTGTGCCAGTGCCTCATTAGAGACGCTGTGCAGCAGAGACAGATCCACGACGTGGCACACCACGTTGGGTATTTCGTCTGGTCCAAGAGCTCGCCATTGTTTACCTTGCAGCCTAAAGAGGGTATGTTCTCCTTTACTTGTGGTCGCGTAACCATAAGTGGTGGGCCTTGTGGAAATAGTGCGTCAACCACTCTTTCCACGGTCTCTGGCTCCATCCGGCTCGATGCGGATTAACCCCTTAGTTTCTTCATTATAATTAACTTCATAGGGTTTGCACCAGTGGGTCTTCATCCGCAAAGCTGCAGAACTCGTCCAATTTCTTCCTCTTGCTCAGTGTTATTGCAGCCTTTAGTCTTTCACAAGCCGGCTGGATATCCGGGGCAAATAATTGCTCTCCTGGCGTTGATGGACCACTTCTGAGCATGGCAGTGTTACAAGCCCGCTTTGATGTGCGGATCATTGTGTCCATTACCACCTCTATGTTTTGTTCTTCTTCATCCTCTCGTTTATCCCAAGTAAGGCCCAGGTAGCTAGCCTGTAATCGATCTTCATCTAGCTTCCTGGTTGCCCATTTTCTTACCATCATTTTGGAGCCAATTAATGACGCTAGTAATTTGTTCAATTAGTGAATTGCCTTACAAAAAAAAAAAAGCACAAAACGTATTTTCTAGAAAAACACACACCTCAAACCAATTTTCCACTCCTGCAGATGGTAGTACAAAAACGAGAATGAATGAGGTAGTCCTTATCTTCTTCAATTTCATTAATAATACTCACTGTTGCTATAACACTCGCTGATATTACTTGAAATATTTCTTTCCAAACTATATGCGTGTAATAAGAGCAGGCCAAGGAATAGGTTTCTTCAGTCCATAATTCAGCAATGTCACTTGGCATGGTTGTACTATTCATAACATATAACTGTAAATAATAAATTCTTTTTAATTACACATTTATGATGTTTATGAACGTTTTGATAGAAAAATAAAAAATCTTAATCTTAGTGGAGGATTGCAGATGTGATATATTATAGAGGTATGGACACAGCACCAAATTATTATCTGCAAGTTTCTTGCAGCGTATAGTGTATTAGATGCGTCTCAACGCCCTGAACACGATGGTGTAGTCGGATTTGAGGTATCTCGAACGGTTAAGGTTTTACGGCCATATATACATTTGGTTCATGCATTTTTATGTCCAAAAAAGGACTTTTTTGCAAAGTTGTCAAAAGAAGGCATTCCTATCTAGTCGACTAGATGCGTCTCGACGCCCTGAACACGATGGTGTAGTCGGATTCGAGGTATCTCGAACGGTTAAGGTTTTACGGCCATATATACATTTGGTTCATGCATTTTTATGTCCAAAAAAGGACTTTTTTGCAAAGTTGTCAAAAGAAGGCATTCCTATCTAGTCGACTAGATGCGTCTCGACGCCCTGAACACGATGGTGTAGTCGGATTCGAGGTATCTCGAACGGTTAAGGTTTTACGGCCATATATACATTTGGTTCATGCATTTTTATGTCCAAAAAAGGACTTTTTTGCAAAGTTGTCAAAAGAAGGCATTCCTATCTAGTGTACTAGATGCGTCTCGACGCCCTGAACACGATGGTGTAGGCGGATTGGCGTTTGTAATAATTTTTGAATGATTCCGCTTTTCAAGTAGGTATAGGTTCTCCTAGAATTGTGTGGCACTCGAAAATTACACTTTATGCGGCGTAAGTATCATGAGCTGAGTCAGTTTTCATTTAAATTATAGTACCTACAGGTTTTCTGCATCCCTTCTATCATTTTTCTCTAAATATTATCTTCAACAGGATGCAAGCAAACAGGGTTTTCCTTTCATTTTTTCTATCAGATTACATACTTGTAAAATACTTTCAAGAATAAGCCACGCGCATTGCAACCAAGTAAAACCAATTAATGCATAAAAAAGTATAGATGAAGGATCCATTATTTCGATATCGGCTACCTACTCTCGTCCATGCAAGAGTAAAAATGTGTATTAGGAATAAATGATTCAATTCACTGAACCTAGAAATTTTTTCTATTCGTGTAAGAAGAGGAAAATCACCTCACCACAGTGGCGTAATTGTTCAGAGAATAATTTGACAGAATTGTAGCAGAAATAAAATATTGACAGTAGGAAAGGAAGTCGATCTGGAACAAAAACTTCATCTTCTGGAGGTAACTTTCTCAGTCATTTCTTGATGACTGAAATAGAAAAATAATCAGAATTATTGAAATTGAAAAAAGTTATAGACTGAAGCAGGGTTGTCCAAATTACGGCCCACGGGCTACACCTATTTTTGCGGCCTGCGAAAGACATTTGGAATCAATAAAACAGTACAATAGATGAGAGGAAATTATAAATAAAGTGTTCTACGGCCCGCGGTGATAAATTCTGAATATTTTTTGGCCCGCGTATGTCTCACTTCTGGACAACCCTGGACTAAAGTATTCTAAAAAATAATAAAAAGTTTTCAATACCTAATTAAATCTATAGATGTAATGATGAAATAAAATTTGAAAGGATATGGATTTGAGAGAAGAATGTTGTTGACAAGAAAAAAATCAAATAAATGTATATTATTATGATAATACTAATTTGCGGACCCACTGATTCATTTTTCTTGACACCACATGAATTTCAGATTGGTACGAGTATCTTCCACTGCAAAACTTGTCAATGAGCTCAAACGCCTCGAAACATTCTTCACATACTCTTGTTGAGAAAACAAAAATATCAATATTTACCATTACATAACCTACCGTTAGCTGAAAATTCCGACGCAGAAGAAAGTTTAAAACGTTTCCGTCAGCAGATGAGGATTTGAAATTTTCAACACTAACGCTGCATGAAATAATAATCATTGTAAGCTCCCCCGGAAAAACTTTTCAAATTTCAAGAAATGGATGCTGATTGCTTTGGAAAATTATGGAGACAACCAATAAAAAGATCAAAATTAAATTGGGTTGTAGAACTCAGATTAGCTGTACAATTCCAATTATGATCTTCTACACTTCGTTAGATTTCTATTTTTGAAGGTGCGGATAAAACATTAATGAATAATGAAGAAGAATAGTTATAATGTTATTTGAGGAGGCACTCCCGAATGTATCCTTGAAATAAAAACAAATGCAATATGTATTCTATTTTGTAAACCAACTTCTTCAAAATTTCAACAAAATGACTTTCCATCTTCAATAATTTTAATTAATCATTGTTTCATAATCTGAGTACAGTCAACCCATTGAAATATGCAAACTTAGAAGATTCAAAATAGGTGTTAATCATTTTCATGGCTCGAAAGCGCGGGTGCAAGTGAATCATATTTGATAGTTGGTAGAATGATGACGTATAGGTACAATTTTCAACTTCACTATCTCTATAATTATTATTATTATTATTGTTTATTCTTCAAAAAACAATTCCAATACAAAGATTTCTGACACAATTTAATTTTTTGAAAGTTGTTTCTTAAAAAATATATATTATAATGAAAAAAACAAAGCGTTACGAAATATACTATAAATTCATCATTTAGATGATTGGAGAACTCGTCTAATCCATTCTTACTCAGATATTTCTTCCAATCTGTCCACCAAACTTGCATGATCATATTGGCTTATCGAATACAACCAATTCCTAACAGGAAAATTCAGATTGATCTTGTCCATTTTCATTAACGCGATTCGCAAATATCTTCCGTATCCCAATCTCACAGAAAATTCGTCAGCTACTAGATTCTGACCTTGGGCCATGAGATTGAATAAATACCCTTGGATGAAATTATACGGCCAAAAAATGTACGGTACAAGCACTGATGGGCTTATTTTTGAGTGTACGATTACTTTGGCTAAAATAAAATCCACCATGACGATCAATCCCACGATTAATGGTTGCGATTCATCAAATTTGAAAACGTTGTAAATGACGTTCTTAGTGGTAACATGGTTGTATAATATACCACCTATCAGATAGGGGATGAATGTCGCAATCTATAAAACATAAAAACAAACACGATATGAAAATTGTATGTAGTTTTTGGTTGCTATTCTACGCCGCGCTTCTCGTCCTCAAAAAAACATGAATAAATTTCGAATACATGCAAATTATTTGACTACAACCTCTGCGTCTCCCCACCGAATTGGATGGTGTTGTTTATTATTACAAAAATAGCTGCGATAAGAGTTTAGATAACCTTAAAAATACGAGCCGAACTAACATCCGTGGGTACGCCTTGGGGGAGAGGATTACCTACAATCGACTGGAAATGGTCAACGTGGGCAACACTCCTACCCGAGTGCATCAAGGATACGGATCCATTATTGACGTCACCTCTGCTTCAGAGAGCCTAGCCCGAAGAATAGACGACTGGGCGGGACTGGATAAGGTGCTCTCGGGGAGCGATCATCGGTATCAACTTTGGCATCCACCGAGAAGTTGAGGTCGCTGCTCCACAAAAGCTGATAAGAAAATGGAAGGTAAAGAAGCTGAATAGCGACCGCCTGAAAGCTACTTACCTTGCTCTCACATGGGATCAAGGAGAAGAGCAAGAGGGTAACGCAGAGGTGGCAGCAGAGAGAATGATTAAGATTGTCACCATAGCATGCGATGTAGCTATGCCCCGGCGAGGTTCACCGAAGAAGAGAAGAGCCGTTTACTGGTGGGCCATTGCCGAGTTAAGAAAAGAGTGCAACCGTCAGCGCCGGATATACCAGCGTAGTAAAGGCCGCGAAGGGGCGCGGGCGGTTGCACCTGAATATCAGCTGGCTCGCAAAAGGCTGAAGAAGGCCATCAAAGATAGTAAGAGTGCTGCATGGCAAGGGCTATGTGAGATGGCAGACGACGACTCGTTTGGAAACCCTTATAAGATAGTGTTGAAGAAGCTAAAGAGAGCCTCTCAGCAATGAGCCGAATGAAGCCGGATGTTGTGGGTCAAATCATTGATGGTTTGTTCCCAAAGCAGCCATCACCAATGGTAGTGCTACCATTAGTAGAAGAGGATGGTATCTCCTTCCTAGGTACCGAGGAGGTGGATGCAGCAGTCAATAGACTGCGGGGTAAGTATTGGAAGGCTCCAGGCCCGGATGAGATTCCAAATCCAGTCTGGAGCGCCATACACTCAGTTGACCCGGCTTTGCTTGTTGATACATTCAATGCGGCACGATGGAAAAAAGCCAGGCTTGCGCTGATCGAGAAGAAGGATAAACCATCTGGTCTACCATCCTCTTACAGTCCACTTTGTCTGCTGGACAATGTTGGGAAACTCCTGGAAAGAGTGATAGCCAATCGACTGGAGAGCTATCTGAAGGAAAGATATATAATCTCTAGTAGCCAGTACGGTTTTCAAACTGGACGCTGTACATCAGATGCTGGGATCCGGCTCAAGAGGATAGCCGAGTCAGCGATAGCTACGCGTCAGTTTTGCGCAGCCGTCAGCCTCGACATAAAAAATGCGTTCAATTCGATTCCTTGGGAGAGGATCTTGGAAGCCCTCAAGGACACAGAAGTGCCCGCATACCTGCTCAGGATGATCAGCAGCAATCTTTGCTGTCGTGAAATCCAAGCAGAGACAGTCTGCTAGTACAGTCAAGCGCCCGGTTACTTGTGGGGTGCCGCAGAGGTCGGTCCTTGGGCCGCTTTTGTGGTGCGTTGCATTTAATGGGATATTTAAGGTAAGGCTGCCACCGGGGGTTAATCTTATCTGCTATGCGGATGACACCCTCGTGGTATACTGCAGCGGTGGAGAGCAGGGTAAACCGGGCTTCAGAGGTAGTGATGCGTTGGATCGAGTCGGCTGGACTCGAACGTGCAGCTAATAAGACGGAGGCCTTTTTATTCACGACCCTTCGGAAGTTCAGTCCACCCACCTTTCGCCTGCAAGGTGTGGAAATCGAGACTAAGAAGAAGATGGAGTACCTGAGTATCTGGTTTGATTCGACGCTGAGCTTCAGGCACCATTTCCTGATGGCAGCTGAAAAGGCGGGCAAGGTAGTTGGACACCTAAGCCACCTGAACCTAGGAGGACTGAGAGAAGTAAGAACAAAGATTATGATGAGCACCGCCTTGTAAATCCTCCTATATGGTGCGCCAGTATGGGCCGACTCCATGAAGATACCATACAGAAGACGAGAGATGGTAAAGATCCAACGAAGAGCTGCGCTGAGGTGTGTTAGTGCCCACCGCACTGTCTCGACGGAGGGTCATTGCACATTAGCACGTACACCACCAACCGAGCTCCTTGCTGAGGAGAGAGCGGTGGTGTTCGAAGCAAAAAAGACGCCAACGACCAACCAAGAAGCTTTACGGGTCAAGCAGGAGGCCAGGCGCTCCTTGCTTGTAAAGTGGAAAGCAAGAATTACCCGAAGCGAGCTGGGTAAGTGGACAACCGGTGTGCTAATACGCGACCTTGATGAGTGGACGGACCGACACCATGGCCAACTAAACTTTAACCGTGGCCATGGCTGCTTCAAGAAGTACCTTCATGAGAAGCTAAGGGAAATTGAGCAGGTAACGTGTTCGCACTGCGATCAAGGGCAGGATGATGGACCGCAGTACACCTTCTTTGAGTGCGAGGCGTGGTGGCGTGAGCCGGACAAGCTTATTTGGTCTCTTCAAGAGACCGGGGTAGATGAAGTGCTTGACCCGAGTAGCCTGGTATCCCCCATGCTAGGTTCCGAAGAAGCATGGAACCAGGTGTCTGCATTTGCGGCCACCGTCATGAAGAGGAAGGTGGACCAGGAATGGAATAGGCAAATGCAGAACCACGCTATGGCCTACTCGACACCTGTGTACCATCAACACCCAGATTTGCAGGAAGAAGAGGACGACGATCTTCCTTGAAGATAGTAGAAGATGAAGAAACTCCAACAGCAATATACTGTATCTTAAGGTGATGTTGTTGTTGCGTGTTGTTGTGTTTTCTGCGTGCCAGGGGGCCACTGCAGCTTGGTGGTTGCCAAGCAGAAAAAGGGCTTCGCCAAGGAGATTCTTCCAACACTGAAGGTATACCCGAAAAGGTCAATTCCGGTACTAGAAGAAACATAATCATATGCATACTCCACCCCCCCCCCTACTTCACTGTGGAGGACAGGTGGTGTTTGCAAATGCGACACAAACGCAAACCTAAAAAATGAAACTCTTTGTAAAACAGAATAGCACACTTACACCGACTGCAATGTGGCCATTATGCCGTCATTGAACTAGAAAAATCATACACCAGAAGGACTTTGTATGTGGTACACTTAATACAAAATGAAGGTGGGGGAAAGATTTATTACACCAGAAAGATTAGGAGGGGGAGCTAACGGAAAACATGCCAAAAAGTACTAATGCCCCAACCAAGTATAGTAGCAGCTATTTTTCAAGGTCAGTCTGAGACTAAGCGGTCACAGACTCTTTGCGGTCCAGTTACATAAAATGGAGACAGAGAGAAACCCTCTAAATGCCAGTAAGGAACAAAAGAGGGAACGTCCGAGCACATCCTCACCAGCTACAAAAAATACGGCGACAGGAAACCAGCAATGCTGAGACAGAGAACCAAATTGAATTCGGCGAATAATGCAAAATTCATGGGATTAAGAAAACTAGCATCTTGTTCGCGTATTTCTTGACCTTCGGTTAAGTCTGGTGCGCCGGGTGCGCCAAAATGATGTTAACAGTATAATTTCTTCCCGTTGAATAAAAGTGATATAAGATATTGTAAAATTAACAAATTATACGTACACAGGAGTAAATCAATAAAATAAGACAGTCGTAATTTTTTGCTAGACTTATTTCATGAGCCACCACTGATAATGTCTCATTTGTTGATAGCCCATCTATCAACCCCTGGCTAACAAATATGAGTCCATGCGTTTCACAATGAGCATTCATTTCAGAGCCTGGAAATTGAAAAAATTAATCAAAGATTCAGACGACTTACTCACACGTGTCTTGCAAAATAACCGTAAGCTCGAGTATAAAATCTTCAGTACGATATTTTTACTCAAAAATTATCTTGAAGTGCGGTAGGTATTTTTGCGTGCATTTGACGACTACGTCAATGAACCATGGCAGATTTTCCATGAAATAGGGGTGGTAAGAGCGGTTACTGACGGGTGTTGGGTACCTAGTTTGGCTGCTTTGCCTGCATTTTCATTTTCTGAGATACCATTGGACCAGGTACTCAGATAGAGAATACGGGAATGAAGGTGTGATAGGTTACAATGAAAGTGTGTTACGATTTATGAGTGGGTTGGAGAAAGGAGGTGCAGCTGGAGATGGCGTCAATGGATAAAGGGGAGTCTGAAATTACCAAGGATGGATCGAGGGGAAGAGAGGAGGGTAGGTTAGACAGCTAAAGTTGCTTGTAAATGCGTTGTTGCGATGTCGGTGAAAGACTGTGATGTGACATATCGAATATGTGAAGCGGTTTTTTTTTTGATACTTAGAACCATTGGTGAAACATAACGTAGGGTTCTGAAAGGTGTTAAGAATTTTCTTGAACTGGGTCTGGTACTTTTGGGAAGAAGTTGATAGACGAGGGAGGCGTGTATTTTGCGGAGAAGGTTTGAGGGAACGACATGGTTAAGACAGTAGGACTTGAAGGAGTGAGTTCATTGAAGTTCGAGATTGGAACATAGCTGTTCACGGAGGTTTGGTTGTGGTGAGGGTGGAATATGCGACGGTGGACGGGGATTTGAGGATTGCAGGATAGTTGTAAAGAAGTGGGTCATTAGTTTGAGGCGTTGATAATGAAGTGGGCGGAAGTTAAAATGTCGATAAACAAATAGAAAAATTATTACTTTTATCAACGTAGATGTGGGGATGATCACAGAAGTTTGCTTGAGATGAAAGTTCTCTAATTGAAAATTTCAATTCTTTATCGGTTAATTCTTCAGCTAAGGCGCTCAAATGTGGGAAATTGTGCACAGAGAAAGTAAGTATTGTATCTATGAGCCCGAATAAAATGAATATCAATAAAATTCTTCGCGGTCTATCACCATATTTAGCCGTGACTAGTAGCATTGTAAGCACCTCCACAATCGACAATAGTATGTATAGAAGGACACCAGGAGTTGGCGAGAAAAACTGCAAAATGGTGGAAGAAAGAAAAATTAGTAGAATTTCGGAAATATAGAAAGCAAATCGTGATGCCACCGCTATTTAAGTGTATGCTTTCTGCGGGCTTAAAGCGGTTTTGAGAAATTAAAATTGCACAGACACCCTGCCCTCAAATCATCTAGTAAACTTTATTCCTACCTTACTCTGAGTTTTCCTGTTTACTTATACATTATCTCCACCCGTGGAATGAATCATTATGCGCCTAATGCGCAGGAAGCGCAATTCTGAGGTCTTAAAAAGGGAGCAAATGCGCAATGAGGATGCGCCAACATGCTCAAAACCATTTTAGATGTGAAATCAATAGGCCCAATTCAGGAATAGCCTCAATCTATGTGAAGGGGTAAGTTTATCTCAGAATACTACAGTCAGGGAAGATATTGTAAGGTCATTTTCAGAAGTGAGAATGACTGGTAGGACTGATCGCACACGTTTGGGTAGGTAGACTGAATTAGTGATGCAGTAAGTGAATATTTCCTCATTGTTTGTACACTGTATATCTGATGATGCACTCATATTGATTATAAGTACAAAACATGTGTATTTGTGAGATTGAAAGTGCGTTTCTATAAAATTCCTCTATTCTAAATTATTGAGAACTAGATAATGATTTGCAAGAAGGACCTTCTAAATTTTATCCTATACAAACTGCTGAATCTGATCACACTCTCTTGCAGAGTGAATTAGTTTCTTCTCTCAATTGTTCTTCAACCTCTAGCTTGTTTCTTGCCAGTCTTTAGAAAGTCTCAATAGCAATTCAGAGGATTGAGTGTCTGTGAATTTAAATCTCAATCTAATCCAAACCAAATTGTTCTTTGCACAAGCCAATAACGGTGGTTACATCACTCGATAAAAAGAAATGCAGTGTTCAAATTCATTACTTCTTTGTCTTCAAGTTCACCAAATGCGATGATATATTTATGATACAACATAAACAGTAAATCATAGCAATACACGATAATTATCAAAATAATTATGAAGAAGGTGCTTGTTTTAAGTTCGCTTTCTATACAACTAAGTTGCTCAGTCATAATAGTTTCACAGTAGTTCCATAGACGTAACAGCAGGTACCGATGTAGTACAATCTGTAATTTAAAAAAAAAAACAAAAAACAATGGCTTTCTTAACATGGTTGAGTGAGGAACGAAGGGAACTTGTTCTATGGATCAAACTTCCCACCATACATCCCAAGTCCCTGCTTGAAAGTTAAAAGTTTTCTAAGCCTGACCCTATCATATATAATTTGGGGGTGAATTTTTTCAAGTCCCTTTGCCAGGTGGTGCCTTTTTCTAAATCCCAAGTCCGCCCGACACCACAGGACGCACGGCTCATTTTTCGAAAAATTCACGAATTTTTTGACGGAGTTAAATAAGGGGAAGCAAGGAACCTGGTTGATCGTGTATTCTGGAAGGGCCATTTCCAAGTTTTCCTCCCCCTAGATGAGAAGTGAGACAAAACTATACTCGTAGCATACTTAGAAATATATTAGTAAAGACTTTTGAAAAATTTGTTAAATGTTCGTCTGTTGCGGCACACTCTCATGGATCTCGCGGCACATAGTTTGGGAACCACTGCCGTATGGAGTCCGGAGCTTGAACAGGACAGGGCCTGAGGAGAGGGTAGTGGAGCGTTCTGCGGCGAAGCTGCAAGCTTGACACGCCACAAAACTTTCAGTAACATCAGACGCTACTGTGAAACGCATCCATAACCGCGTAACTCGTCAAACGCCCCTGAAAAATCCAGAGGAGAAAAGATTGATTGCAAGAACTTTTGAATAACCCATTTGCCGTTCTAGTAGGAATCTCAAAGGATTCGGAATTAGGAGGAAAACTATAATCAGCCGGCAGCAACCAGCAAGGATGGTTCAGTTAGAATCTTGAAGCGATAAAGTTAACGTGCTCTTGTGTTCTTTAAGGTATTGTGATTCATGGTGCGTTTACAGTGTTTAGATAGTATAGTGTATTTGCGGTACCAGAAATAAAGTTTGGTTTTGGCACTGGCGGAAACTTGGTGACTGGTAGAACGTCACAATATTCTTGTCACAACATTGCTTGAACCATTGGAGTAACGCATTTGCACAGCTCCAGGCTCTTAAAGAGGTTTGCTACTTACACAAGTATTACTTACGCAGGTTTGACTGTAAAAGGATAAAAATTGTCTTTGTTGACTCATAGATTTTAAAATAAAATTTTTAGAGCAGTATCCTTATTTGAAGTTGTGTAGGTGAGATAAAAATTTAGCTTTAAACTTGTGTTCTTGAAATAAGTCAAGTTATTTTTCTGCTTAAAAATGAATCAATTACTATGCGATATACCTACTTACTGTCGCTACAACACTTGATAACAACACTCGAAAAATTTCTTCCAGAATTAAATGAGTGGAATATGAACAGGACCGGGAATAAGTTTCTTCAGTCCATACTTCAACTATTACATCTGGCATTGGTGTACTCATCACAACGTATAACTATAAATTAAACAATTTAGTCCTGATTACACAACGTTTAAAAGGTGAAACATTTTTTGGTTTAAGCATTTAAAGAACCTGTTTCATGAGAAGGATTTCGAAGGTATTATGAGGTACTAGTAGCCGTAGTCTACCTAGGAGGCACTGCAGCTTGGCGATTGTCAAGTAGAAGAGGGGGTTCGCGTAGGAGATTCTTCCAACACTGAAGTTATACCCGAAAGGGTCGATTCCAGGTTGGAGGAAACAAAATTAAATGCATACGCAACCCGTACCCACTCCACTATGGAAGAAGGGGCGGCGTTCTGCAAATGCGACAATAACCAGAGTCTACCTATGTTCAAATTTTAAATCAGTACAATAGTATTTGCAACGTCTGTATTCTGATCAATGTAATTTATTGATTGGAAGCCAAAGCCAGTTGTTCAGATCACCTTACGTCTCACAAGAAAGTATTGTGAGCAAAGATACAAGCTAACCTTTTTTTTCTCTCTCTCTCTCTCTTTCCCAATGTGCAAAATAAAGACTATTTTACACTCTGTAACAATTTGAAACATTGTAACTAAAACTGTAGGTTCCTAAATTTTCCGCTATTAGAATGTTGAATGGCACCATTTGTAGACCTGTTACTTTGTTGCGCAATGTAAGTGTTCCATAAGGGCCCATTAGAAAGGGTCAAAAATTCTCATGCACATTGGGTTCAGTCGGGGTACAGTATTACATACTTGCATGATACATTCGAGAATGATCCACGCGCAATGAAACCAAGTAAAACCAATTAATGAATGTAAGAGAATCTCGGACGAGTCCATGTTTTTGGTATCGGATATCCACACTGATTCATACTCTGTCATAAAAGAAAGAGGATACATCACAACTGACCAACCATAGACTAATTTCTTCTACTCTTTAACGTTTTGTCTCAGTATAAAATTAGAATCTACTTTACATTGGCTGAGTCGCAGTAAGCTTACCAAGTTGGTATATAAAAGCTTTGAAAATAATTTGATTCATGGATGGAATAAAATTTAAAATATTGATCGGGAAGAAAACAGAAAAATTGAAAGAGAGATGCGCAATAACCTCAGAGAAACAGATTAAAAAGTATCTCATGGGCATTAGTCTGCGAAATTTTACCAAATATGCCCAGAGTAGCTTTGGCATTAATTTGCTACCTATCTATTGACAGAAGTTGAAACTGTCAATTACGTATCAATCAGCAATGTGATACAAACGCATTCAGAGGCAGATATACAGAAGTAAATAAACTAGGTAACAAGAAATACCAAAGAGTTTTGAAAATTTAAGGAAAGTGGATTCGGGCCCATGTCATTTGCGCGCTAATTTAATTTTCCCAACTACTGTATTTAGCAATTGTACCCCGTAATACTAAAATTTGCATCCCCCTTCTTTCCATTGACCATCTATCCAAAACATATCTGGGGCATCAACTTTCAAGGTTACACGCAATTCGTACCAAATATGCATCGCCATCTCACCAAAAGAATCTCAGAAGGCTATCAGAATGAACTTTGAAAGTCCCTAGAATGTTCATTTTATTAATGGCCAACTTGTACCATTTAGGCCTACACCCAGTAGTTTCAAAACCGAAACAAAAAAAATATCATTTCTCTGAAAGTTCTACATCTAACTGCGCATTTTTATTCGGTTGAATGCGTAAAGGAAGGAATACAAATTTTTTGCACTTTGAAAATTTCAACTCCAACTTTTCTACTTAAAAAGTCTATACTTATATGTCTAGATTGAAGAATAGGCATAAAAGGCTAGAATATACCAAAAATTTTGCAAGATGTCTATGAAAAGACAAATCAACATACCTCTAATATCCAATCACCCTCTCTTTGAATAAACCGCCGCTACGTAGATCTTTAACTGACGCATTATTATTAAATTAGTTTGGTCTAGATCTAGTGCTAGTAATTTAATTTTCCTCAAACCAAGAATTTTAGATTGGTATCTTATCTTAAGGAAATGGGTAGGCTGAAACACATCCAAGTATTCATCACATACTCTAGTTTAGAAAACAAAATGAGATTTCATCAATATTTACGATTACTTCCGTAACCTAGAAATCTTGGCGTAGAAGAAATATTTGGCCTAAAAAACATTTTGGCGTCAGGAGGAAGCTTGATAATTTCACGATCAGCTATGAAACAATGTTTGTACCCAAGCTATGGCCCAGAATTCACGCTCGACATAACAAATTTCATGAAGTAGAATTTCGAGTGCAATAAAATTCAGAAGCCTCATGCATAAAGAATTCTTGCTCGCTTCTCGAAAGTTGAAGAGACACTTGAAAGAGTTCTTGTCTACGAAAAAAACAAATGAATTTCTAGTCCCCGAATGCTCGCGATTGGAGAGGCCATGAAGTGCAGACCGCAGTACATCGGACTAATTTATAACATTATTGAGGGTGAATGGATTTATCCCTTGAAGGCTGCTATGTACTAATATTTGCCCAGCCCATGACGTCATCAGAGTCGTTCCTTCGAAAGTCAAGGTCAGTTGAGATTGGAAGCGCGACATTAGGCTCAAATTCATTGAAATCAAAGGACGAAGCGCAGCGTGCCTTGTTACCTATACACTGTAGCGGAATATAAGTCTGGTATGATGTATGTTTGGCTGAATAGCTCTTTGGTGGGCCTGAATCTGAAACCGAAGAGATGGCCGGCCGGACCCCAATCGTGGGAGAAATTTCTTAGGAAAAGGGGACTGACCAGAGGAACCGACGATAGACAAGGCGGGGCTCATCATGATCCTTCTTCTTGCTTCTCTCGGTTCTCCTACGTTCCTCATTAGGCGGCTGAGGTGTCCATCTACCTTGCCCGCTGTTTCCGCTATCACCAGGAAATGGTGCCTGAATCTCAGCATCGAGTCAGGTACTTCATCTTCTTCTTAGTCTCGATTTCCACACCTTGCAGGCGAAAAGTGAGTGGACTGAACTTCCGACGGGTCGTGAATAAAATGGCCTCCGTCTTATTAGCTGCAAGTTTGAGTCTAGCCGACTCGATCCAACGCGTCACTACTTCTAAAGCCCGGTTTATGCTGGTCTCCACCGCTGCAGTTGTATCAGAGGTACATACCACGAGGGTGTCATCCGCATAGCAGATAAGCCTAACCCACGGTGGCAGCCTCACCTTACATAATTATTCCGTTAAATGCGACGCACCACAACAGTGGTCCAAGGACCGACCCCTGCGACACCCCGCAAGTAACCGGGTGCCTGACTGTACTAGCAGACGTCTCTGCTTGGATTTCACGACAGCTAGGATTGCTTCTGATCATCCTGAGTCGCTATGCGGGTACTTCTGCGTCCTTGAGAGCTTCCAAAATCCTCTCCCAAGGAATCGAATTGAACGCATCTCTTATGTCGACGCTGACGGCTGCGCAAAACTAACGCGTAGCTATCGCTGACTCGGCTATCCTCTTCAGCCGGATCCCAGCATCTGATGTACAGCGTCCAGTTTGAAAACCGTACTGGCTACTAGAGATTATATATCTTTTCTTCAGATAGCTCTCCAGTCGATTGGCTATCACTCTTTTTAGGAGTTTCCCAACATTGTCCAGGAGACAAAGTGGACGGTAAGAGGATGGCAAGCCAAGTGGTTTATCCTTCTCATCAAGCAGCGCTAGCCTGGCATTTTTCCATCGCCCACAACAACTGCCGCATTGAATGTATCAACAAGCAGTCGCGGGTCAACTGAGTGTATGGCACTCCCAACTAGATTAGGAATCTCATCCGGGCCTCGAGCCTTCCAATACTTACTTCCGCATTCTATTGACTGCTGCATCCACCTCCGCGGTACCTAGGGGGGATATACCATCCTCTTCTACTATTGGTAGCGCCATCTTTTAACTTGATTAGTGAAGCTGATGTTCTCCTCTCTTTAGCACCACAATGCTAAAGCACCTCATGGGCCTTAGAAGCATAGGTGGATTTCTCCATCACCACAACTGAATTGCCTTTGTCAGCCTTACTGACGATTAAATCTCCCTCCTCGATCTTCCTCTTCAAACCTTGGGTCACTCCTCCCGATTGCTTACTCATGCGATGGAAGGGAGTATTGCGGACTATTTCGGCACATACTTTTTGGGTATTAACACGAGTGTCGATTTGCACATTGAAATCCGCAACAATATTTGCCAGAGTTTCATCATTCTTGAGGGGAGGAAGACTTAATTTCCAATCTCTCTCAAGGAACGTTTTTTCATCACTATTAAATACTTCCCGACTATTACTTATAAGAGAGGGGGTGGAATTCCTGAATAACAACACCGTCCTACCCCCTTCCATGGCCACATCAGTAACTTCCTATTTTTCTTCTCCCTGTTCTCAACTTGCGACACTTTTCGTTGACATCTCTCAAAAACTGATCAAACTCAAAGGGGGAAAGTGTACTGGAGAGCCTTAAATAGACCAGAAGGAACTTGTCGTGAGATCCACAAGTTTCATCATTCTGTGGGGGACTCCTACCGCACACGTAAGTACCACCCTCGATTATATAGAAATAATTCGTCACCTCAACACCGATGGAATTACTGTGCTAAAGACATACCATTCCGGAAGATGGCTTGATTGAATTTGTATGATTCACACCGGCGACTTCTTTTTTGACCAATCTTCATGATCTCATTCTCTCCTTCGTCTTATCAGTTGCTTTCATTTCGTTCCTGATGATGGTTTAATTATAAACCGAAGGCGCTCGTCGTCTAATTTTTTCTGCGGGTTTTTGCATTAACTTTTCACTAGGTATCCTTTTTTGAGTATTTATTTTCGGTAACTGAGAATTGATACAGGAGCCGCTTTGCTGGTTACGGCCCTGACAACGGAAGCAGAAGAGAACCAGTGAATTATCTCTCGGCAGTATAATGATACCGATAACTAAGTCTGCGTAATACAATTATTCTCCTCACCTTTTGATACCTCGAAATATGCGAGTCCAAAATCCACTTAAATCTTGTTAATCTACTTTTGATAATCAAAGAGAATATGCTCGTAATGAATAGAAACAGTTCTAATTGACAACCCTCGAAAAATTAATGGACAGCGAAGTCCAAAATCGAGGAAACTCTTCCACAAACCCTTTTTCACTTTTTTCTGTGAAGTAATCCGCGCATCAATTGATGATATGGTATATATTTGATTGTTTCAGTCGAGTAAAAGATACTAAAGTCGACTCGCTCATAAAATCCTTCTTTTCGCGAACGAAAAGTTTAATCGTAAGAAATCCAATGTCGATTCCAGCATGAATGAAACACAGAGCGCCTATAGTTGATTAAAATTACTTCGCAAATTCTCATCATTTCTGGTAATTATATACAGGAAAGTTTGTAGATAAACTATACGCCAGATAACTTCAAGCTCGAATAAGTCGAATAATAATATTGAATATCGAGATAGATTGCGCTTCATCTTTAAACTTTTCGCCGCGTATTACCAAGATTGAAGCATGCTATAAAACTTTCTGAAATCTGCCGACGTTCGTTGGTTTTTGGAGAACACGCTTGTTGACCCAAAGCCAAAGTTTGGTCTGATATGGAGGCCTCGTGAAACTATAGGCCGTATACACACAATATTACGTATAAATTTTATAATTTATGCTCGAAAATACAGAGTATACGTATACTTGTTGATGATAACGCGTTAGAAGGAAAAATTTGTTCGACACATTACAGCGCAGCGTGTCTGAGTCTCGCATAATACTTGTAGGAAAATTACAATAATTAATCTTTATCATAAAGTCAGGATAGAATTATTAAGGAAATTTCATTACAAACAATGCGCAATGAAAATTTTCATCGATGAACAAGTCGTCGTTCCACGCGGTTGGTTTTGAAACTGATTGCTGAACTGTAAAATGCCGCGCATTCAGAATTTCTCGCGTGGAGGTTCCTCCTACGGGAAAAACGACAAAAAATGGTAGTTTACATAATTGGTCTACTTAATAATCTTTAAAGCTGTATCTTTAGTTTACTTGTTTGAAACGATAAAATTATACAAAGGCCAATTTTTTAAATGTCTTTAGCGAATGCCTTTGATTTGAACGTAGAGCTTCAATTCTTTGGAAACAATCTCCGGAGGAATACGTGGGATTTCAATTCTTTGGCAGTAGAAGTTCGTGATTTTTTCACGTCTACCATCCCATTTATGCAAATTTATACCTTGCTCTCAGAGTCGAGGTGTCGATGATGAATGAAGAATAGAATATAAGGCTATAAAAAATAATTTTCGATAGTGGATAAAGGCGCAATACAGACATCAACCAGCTTAAACCTCTTTGTGACGTCATCAACATTCGTGAAGTCCATTCATATTTTAAGCGAACTATGGACTCACTCGCTCCGCTCATTTGGCCTCATTCTTAGTGTGGTAACTTAGCATTGAGCTTAGAGTGCGAGTGTGGAGATGCTATGTCCTTTCAGTTTTGCAGTATATTACGGATACAAAAGCTAGGCATCAAGTGCGTCCCAAGTAAAACGTATAGAGGCTCCGTCTCATTTTGAGAATTTCAGGGACATAAAAGGTAACCAATCTTGTAGTCCTGGATGGAATAAAGAAGCCAATGGAACAGATACGCTCCATCACGGAACGGAAGCTGTACTATTTCGGCCATGTTCTAAAATATTAAATTCTTTGACTGTCGATAGATGAGAAGATAGGGGTCCATTGGATGAAGACAGAACTCTTGGATGAAGGATTCAAGACGATGGCTCGGGTGTTCATCGTTGGAGCTGTACCGGCACGCTGCTCCAAGAGTCATCATTGTTTCATGAATCACCAACCTCCGTCGCAGAGTCGGTGCTCGAAGAAGAAGATAGTAAGCCAAGGAGTCCTCGCAAATTTTCGAGGGGGGAGGGGAGGGAACGTCAAATCAGACTTGGACTCGTAAATTTCCTATTGACACCTAGGGTCCCGATACCGGTACAGACGTTAGAAAGTCTCAAATTTGCAAATATTTGATAGCGGATAAAGAGGCAAAAAAGAAATCTCCTTGTACACCATCCGTGACGTCATCAAAATTTCTGTCTTTTTCTCTTTTGGAAGAGCAGATTTGTGGATTAAACTGATCTAGTACGGAAGCAACTCTGCCTTGCGGATTTCCAATAGTAGCCCAGTTCAAAGCTAGTACAGCCTAATACACTATGATTATTCTCAGACAGTGGAACTCAAATTCGGCCCCCTAAATTCTTGGATCAAGTCGCGGGGACAAAGCCCAGCGGTTCTTAGACACTATGAACGTCATCAAAAGGTGGATTGGAGGTTTATCGTGCTTCTCATGATTGCTTGAGAGGGAGTTTGTGATAAAGGGAGGGACAGAATGGTGAAGCCGGATATTTCTGAGAGCTGAACAAGAGAAGAAGTGTTGAACAAATGGATGGGTATGAAAGCTATTAGAGACAAGAAAGAGATGGATTTGATGCGGCGGTGAGACGGGTTAGGATGACAGGTTCGTGTTGCGACAAACAGTTCGGAGTGAACCTAGAGATTGTAGCTTGTTAGAGGATAAGGAAGAAAAGAAGTCATGCCATGAGAAGAGGAAGGAGCAGTAGTAGGTTTGAAGATCGTGCGAAGGGGATCGATGTAGAGGAGAGAATCTTTGTAAGTACGTGATGGCATAGTTGAGTGAGTTAGAGAAGGACACTCACGGGAGCGTAAGGAGGCATGTGAATATAGTGCTGGTTAATTTGTCAGTAAATTCATAAAAGCGGAGTTTCTCTTACGGAAGGACAAAATGTTTCCCCAAATGAAGACTGGATATATTCGGTAATGGGTCCTGATCTCTACCCGTCCGTCTTGCTGAGAAGGTGGGAAGAAAATTCTGAGGAAGTGTGATCTTGTTGATGTGTTATTTGCGTGTCTTTTGGGTATTTTACTACAATCGAGACGGATGTAGAGGATTGACCAGAGGAGAAAAGATGAAAAATTTAGGAAGTAAGGATGAGTGCCTAGATGAGACTGAAGTGACAAAAAGGCTGAATTACGGGGGCTGGAAGCGCATTCCAAAAGTCTGGAAGATTTGAACATTGGGCTAAAGATGGAGCAAGTCCTTTCCCCATCATATACAGCTTGACAGTGGACATTTTTTCAAGCCCCTCTCCTATCACCTATAACTTGGGGGTCTAAATTTTTCCAAGTCCCCCTCCTACAGAGCTGCCAGGTGATACTTTCCAAAATCCGTATCCGCCCTAAAAACCAAGATTTCTACGGACTTTGATTCATTCATTAATAACAATCAGGAGAAAGGTATCTTTCATAAGAGTAGCTGAGGTACTTTTCCCTTGATCGACTCAATATCACCGAAGGATGAGGGCCTAGATGAGACTGAAGCGACAAAAGGATTGAATTACGTGGGCTGAAAGCACATTTCAAAATATTAAAACATTTGGATATTGGGCTGTTGAGGTTAGGAAATTAACAGAGAGTGGGAGGGCGCGGTAAGGGAGACAGATGAAAACCTACCTCAACGCATAGGCTAAGTAAAAAGCCAATCGAAGCTCGAAAGATCGAATGGAGTTCAGCAATTTTGAGGTCTTTTTTTGGAGTGACTGTAATTTGAAGAACCGTAATCAAGTTAGTAGGAAACCCGATTCCACAATCGCAGAAATGAAGGAGGAGTTTGCGGTTGCAGCCAATAAGGGTGTGAAAATTCAAGGAATACAGTCATTTTGCTTCCAAATTTTGATATGAATTTCAGAATCGAAGAGAGACCAAAGAAGTTGACAAAGGATTGGAAATCGACCGGAAAATTTTTTCATCTGGTTTCACCTGAAGATTAAAACTATGTCACCGAAACGTTGCGTTTTATCGAACATGTAATAATGCAAATGTTAGTGCCAATTGTTGTATGCTTTCTAATTTGGAGTAATTTTTTTGCTCGTTTTGGAGTAATGGTCAGTAGGAAGATACTAAAGTCGTCCGCAAAGAGGCGTTTGTTGAAGGGAAATTGATATTATCGGTTAGGTCTTTTATAGCAATAAGGAAGAGAGGACCCCGAGGGACGCCGTTTTGGATAGGTTGGTGGGAAGAGTATGGGTCAAAAATTTCAACTTTTAGAAACCTGTCCTGGAGGAAGGATTGTAGGAGGAAGTGATCTCAAGGAGATGTTGTGATGCCAGTCACGAGGAAACGCTTCCTGGAGGTTGTAGAAAATTGAGTACAAGTTTGAGTTCGAGCGGGAGGCTTCCTGAATTTGAAAGTTTAAGTTGATGAATTGACATTCCAAAATCTTGTCCAACTTCAAAAACTTCAACGGGGGCTTAAAATTTTCCACCGAAGTTCCACTTTCGAAATTTTCGGAACGGGAAACCAGTTCCATGGATATGGCGTTCGGCTCTTTGCTATTCGCTGGATCGAAGGAGAAATTCCTTCTCTTATTCTTTTTGTCTCCTTCTTGGTTGAATTCCAAACAATTTTGACTATCGAGACACTTATATATGACAGCATGGCAACTTGGAAAAATTTCAACCGTTCATTGGGGGCGTAATGAAATTCACTGAAGATATACGGTACTGTAAAGCATATAAGAGTGGACTTACTCATAAACTGGGGTTGGTATTTTCGGCATCATCTTTCGTATCTTTCCCGTGTTTACCATATTTTGTATCCAAACTGTCTAGATGGGAGGACAGCCTACAAATCATTAAATAATAAAATCAATTTATTGCGATTACGACACAGAGGAAGTGTGAATTTCATTATCTATGAAACAAAATAATAATAATTACGTTTCCAATTTCTTCCTTAATGTTTCATTAGCTTCGTCCACCAAAACACGTTGTTGCCTCAATTCATTTAGCTTCTGTTGCAATTTCTTGACCGTCTCATCTTGATCAGTTGGGGGTGAATCCATATCAACACTGAATGGAGTTTCAGCAATTTTCCTCTCTATAGCTTAGTTTTAACTGAAACGTTGAATCTCTTTCAAAATCATGCCACGCTATTGACCTAATAAGAAAGAACAAAGGAACAAAGTCGACTCCGTTTCTCTATCCAGGTTATCATGACGAATAATTTCCTTAAAAGCTAGAAAGGATCACAAAGAAGAGGGGTCACAAGATTCGAGGGTCGTTTTCGCCAGTAAGCCTTGATTTTATGAAGGTAAAAATACGAATTTATACTAATAATTCTCTATACGTAAGCCAGACGAAAAATCAATTCTACCTGGTAGAGTGCTCGCAACTATAAGAGTAACTCATTTTCCGCGTTTGAATAAATGCCGGTACAAACGAGTTAGAGATATAACAGATTATACTTGCAGTGAAAATTCAGGATTTTCGGGAAGATGATATTATGAATATTTTTCTACCTAATAATCAGATATGTTTCATGAAAGTTACTTACCGAATTCTTTTTTTAGGAGTACATACAATGAATTCGCCGACGCATATACTATTTTTGATGACTCTGCGAACACATGTGAGAGAGGACAATGGCTAGAAAGTTGTACGATTGAATAATTTTAACAATTTAGAATACCGTACATTATTAGAAATGAGTGCCTGGTTATTTTTAGAGTAACTTTTGGTCGTGTGATTTTCGAACATTCAGTGTTGCTTCGTAACGCTGCGAAGAACTTCCTAACATGAGTTAATTGCCAATTTTTACCAGGCCTGGATATAGGGGTACGCCGAGCAAGCAGCTGCTTAGAGGGGCGGTAAATTCTTCTTAATTTCTTTTCTCTTCATTGTGAGAAAAATCAATTTTAATAATTATTTATTATGATAGTTTCAATTTTTATAAGAAAATGTTAAAAGCAACGCTAAATATGCAAACTGTTGATCTCAATTCGTTTTTTTCATCCTTATGTGTCATTCCAACAGAAAATGGCCCTTAAGGTGAAAAACATTAATTTTCAGGAAACGCGTTTTTCTAAAAGAAATTGTATTGAATACAATGGAACATGTCAACTTCAAACACAAATTGTGAAGCGACTATGGAATGCAGAGAGCTGAATAATAGCTCATTTGATTTGTCGTTGAAAACTATACTAAATTCATGTGCTTTTTCGCATTTTTGTCCATTTTCACCTTAAGGGCCCTTTTCTGTTGGAATGACTTGTAGAAGATAGGTTTTGAATTGTCTTCACAAGATAGTCACTTTATTTACAATTGAAATGTAAGGTTCTTTAGATGGTATCGAGCCAGTAAAAGAAATTAAAATTATGAAGTATAATTGAGGTATAAAATATGAGAATTTTTCTCAATAAAATATAATATTGACTGAAAAAATTTTTTGATTCAATTAAATATGGTAAAAAAATAATGATAATTGATTTTATTGTCTAAAATAATGATATAAATTTTCTATTAAATGAATGTCAAATTGATAGAAAACATGAAAAATATCATTCTGGTTCAATATGATGAAAAGTTTTGAATAATATTATTTCACTTCTGGGTTATTCATTTTTTATGGTAAAATTATATTTATTACCTTTGAAAAAATATATGAAAATATTAATAATACTAATATAATTATCTTCAAAAATGAAGACAGTATTTAAATTAATTTGATTTATCTTGATGTCCAAATTTAATTTGAAGATTTATCGTTATAATAGAATAGAATTGTTTATTTTTCCCTCACCACTGAGCTTTTGCTCGTGTCGGTTAGGCTTGAATGATTACAACTTGAAGCTATTTTAATATTACATGTTTTTTTTGCTTTCGATATCAAATTGGTTGTTTTTGTTTTTTTTTTGTTTCTGTGTGCGTTGCGTTGTTAAGTTCTGTTTTTTTGTACTATTTGTTGTATCTTTTTCTTGTAATTGATTGATTTGGCGTTCAGTATTTCTTCTTTGTCATCTGTCTTTAGTTTGTTGAAGTTTTGTATTCCTTTGTAAATACTTGTTCTTTTTCCTGAGTTATTTTTTACTTTTGGTAAGGTAATGGTTGACTCATTGTTTCTTGTTTTTCTACTTCTGTCTTGTGTGATTTTAAGGTGACCATATTTTTTCACATATTTTATAGTACTGATTTTGTGTAACTCTTCTATGGTAGGCACCCCTGTTACTTTGAATAGTTCTTTTGTAGGATAAATTTTTGGTTTGTTGTACAGGATTTTTAAGAATTTTTTTGACTTTGGATAATTGGTTTCAGATTTGTTTTGAATCAATGAAAGGAAGGTAAACATAGACACGCAACAGTTTAGGTAATTTTATTCACAAATCACAAGAATATAAAATATCAAAAATAAAACGCAAAAGTAATTAAATTTAGATTTAAAGGGTTTCAAAAAGGTTCACGACGGTCGAGAATAAAAAATTAAAAGCACAAATAACGAAAAACAAAGAATTTAGATGGAAAAAACGTGAATAAAATTTAGGAGCTACAACCGGTTTCAAACGTAAACGTTCATCATCAGGTATAAACTGAATACAAAAATTGATGAGAGATCTAAAACGATAAAAGCTTGAACAAGCTATGACCAGTCGAAAATATAACGGGTGATTGGAGTGACGTAGGTAGCGGTTAAATCGTTTAATAGATTAAGGCCAATTGATTTAGAAAGAGCCAGCGTTTCAGATTCCTCGGCACGGTTCATGTATGGTCCTTTCGAGCACAAGTGGATGAGTTTCCCAGCAACGTTATTAAAATTATGTTGTTGGTCCAGGCAATGCTTCGCCATAGCAGATTTCATGGGATTATTATTGGTAAAGGCAGAGCGGTGCTCGCTGAAACGCTTCTTAAAGGAGCGGCCGGTTTGTCCTATGTACTGGGCATCGCATTCGCCGCAAGACAGCTTGTAGATTCCGGATTTTTTCTCGAGGGGAATTTTATCTTTAAGGCGAATTAGTTGGCTCACAGATGAGACAGGGTAGAAGCCCACTTGGTAGCCGTATCTCTTGAGCTCCCGAGCTAATTTGTTGGAATCTTTTCCAAGGTAAGGCAGGCGTAACCAGCGTTTTCGAGGGGGAGGAGGTGGGAGGGGAGAGAGAGGAGGAGGGGAGGAAGAAGAGGGAGGAGAGGAAGGAAAGGAAGGAGAAGGAGGAAGAGAAGAGGAGGCAGGAGAGGAAGTAGGAAGAGGGGAGGAGGAAAGAAGAGGAGACGGATGAGGAGTATTAGAGGAGAGGTCCTCAGTCAGTAGGAGTTTTAGCCTTTTCTTGCGGATCATCTTCCGGATATCAATGTTGAGCCCGTTTAACAGAGCTATTTTTTCTATCACATGTACCTCCTTTTCATGATTGTGTGTGGAAAGAGGAAGGTGTAGTAACCGATGAATGGCTGAGTTGACTGCGGCCAATTTGTGGGGACGAGGATGTAAAGATTCGTTTGATGTGGACAATTACCTAATATGAAATTTTTATTTATCGGTGATTCTCCAGTTAGCGCGAATTTTGAACTTCTAATTTTAATTTTTTTTTCACCCGAGTTTTGCGCGATTTCTCTTTCATTACTTTATCTATACCTTACCAGAAGTGGATTTTCACCCTCAATCATTCATTTTTAACCTCAAATTTTCGATTAAAATTTTTTTGAAATTTCAGTCTAACACGGTAATGAGAACAATGAAAATCAAATGGAAATTATCATTACCGTGTGCTATATCTCATTACCGTGTCAAACAAAATTTCTTGTTTGACACGGTAATGAGAACCACGGTAATGAGGAATTGGATGCAATTCTTTTTTAATGCACGCTACAGTTTAGATAGCGCTGCAGTCAATGGTAGGAAATGAAAGAGCTCGACATAGACTAACATAATTATTCCATTTAGTTCAAAATTAAAATAACTTATTTGGTCTGCAGAATCAACTACCACGGTAATGAGACATGGAGCAGCACATCAATGCACGACTAACTTCAGCGTGACATACACGGGAACTGAGTGTGAAAAATAGTAGAATGATGAAGAATGCCTGTTTCAAGGACGGTGTAGAAGACTCGTCAAGTTCTCAGAATTTTGTCTGAACAACTGGTCTGCTCTGTATTGTCTCAATTCCTTGTATCCACGGTAATGAGGAAAAAACTAGGGACAAGTGTAATAGGGGGCGTCAGTCTTACCCCTTCTACTTTTTGACAATCTCTTCTGCCAATTTCTATTCACAGACGCTATGCCTTCTAATATGACTCGCACTTGACTTTCAGATCATATCTTTGCAGCCAGTGTTGACCGAGAAAGAACAAAAATAATATTTCGGACATGACACGGTAATGAGAAAAGGGCAATATTTTCCTTTTTTTGGGTGGGAGGGGCTGTTATCTGATTTTTTTTCTTGAATGATTTTATTCTACAGACCAAACTCTAAACAGAGTACTGGTTCACTTTGGGAAAATATTAACACTAAGCCTTCAAATTTGCTCTAGACAGAGTATTTGCGGCACCTGGAGAATCACCGTTATCTATCTATATTATAAAGGAATTGAAATTTTTTCGTGTCGAATAGGCTCGGCAACTATTGACCCGATTTTGATGGGACTTGGAATGCAGCTTCGTATGAGTGCTCAAATTGTCATAGGGGGGTTTAAAAAACGAAACAACCCCTTTTAAAGCCTTGGCGAGGGATGAAAGTTAGATGTCATTGGCTGTATCTCTTCATCATACAGTCTGCTGGTGTAAATCAAAGTTTTTTACTTTCACGGAATCGACGAAATTGCTTGGAAATCCGGATCAAGTGTTGATTGATGGCCGCGTATAATTTTAATCGGTATACGAGAAATGTGTTGATGATTCCCTAATTTCCGTGGAAAAATATCACGACTTTCGTACGAAGCTACTTCTACGATTTTTTGACCGAGCCAAAAATAAACTTATAGGTGAAGAGATGAGAGGGTCTAAGGAGTAAATTTTCGTGTTGTAATGTGGATAGAGTTACCGAGTGAGTTAGGTAGTTCCATTCACATTGAAGTAATGGTCGGTAAAGTTGAGAATTAAGGAAGAGAGATATGGAAAAGATTGGGTTCGGCAAAGTAGTTTAAGCTTATTGTGAGATATGTTATTTCATCTCCAGAGTATAAACAAGCTAGCGTTGAGTATTTCTACGAGTGCCGAGCGAGTTGCTGGATGAAATCGGTGTGCCTTAATACCGGCAGCAAGAGCGCATGCGCAAGAGTTATATAGAGTATGCACGAGTGAATTATTTGGTTAATATCAATATTCATTCAAATTGAAGTGATGGTCCGTGGAATTGTGGGTCAGAGATTCAGAAAAGTTTCGGTTTGGTGAATTGGTTTAGGCGTTTTGTGAGACGCGCTATTACAATTTCAGAGTACATACGACTTAGCAGATGACGACTTGGAAAAGTTTTTGTTATTTTATACTGCAAAGTGAAGGGAAGAGAGTCGTGTGTACAAAGAAGAGGTGAGTAAGTGCTGGAAGGATTATGAAGTTCCACGAATATGAATTATTCTTAAATATGAAAACAAGTCAATCGTTGTTGGTGATTGATTAAGGGATGATCAGAGTGTATTTATAGCTGGAGTTGAGGATAATTAGTTGGGCAGGTGAAGAGATGGTCAATGGATAAAATTTTTGTAAAGGCTGGAATGGGTGGAACGCGTATGACCAATTGTGTGGCGGGAGAAAATGATTTCTTTATGACGCTTATACAAGTCGAAGGGACTGCTTTACTTACGATTCCTCTTAGGATGTTTGAATGCTTATTTTTCCGGGCTTGAAGTTCAGGGAAGTTGTGATCCGGATCCTCAGGACGTAGACAGATGTATAATTAACGGATGATAGAGATTGCAGGAATAAATGAATGCGCTGATTTGGGAAATTAGTTGAATAAGAGTCGTGTCGAAATTTGAGCAAAAGGTAAAGCGAGGGAGATGAGAAATACAGGCGTGTAAGGCCTATCCTACAATTTTTTCAATCAATGACTGATTATCATTTCTTGAATCAGTAAGCGTTGCCTGTTTCGAGTCCAGACTAGATCCGTTGGTAAAGTAGGGCTGGTGGGTCATAAAATTGGTATAGAGACACTGTTTATAATGAGTTGTCGGTATACAGTGTTGTGATCTTGGATATTATTAGCTAGATCGAGTCGAACATATATGGAGGAGGCTATGGAGAAGTGGATGATAAGATAAGGGGTAGATGGTTCAATTCGAGGTGTTTAAATAGTTCAGATTCATGAGGGAGGAGGAGAGAATTGAGTCAGCAGAGTGCGGGTGCGTAGATTGGAAGATGCGTGAGTTGAGCTGCATGGATGCAAAAAAATCAATAGTAAGAGTTAGGAAGCGGCGTTTGAGGGAGGGAGGTTTCAACTTCAGCGCAGAGGCTGAGAGTGGGTCTAGATCGTTGTAGCCGAGGCCTTGATTTATTGACCAGCAGAAAAGAGTTGTCTGCTTTATTATTAAACAAGAACTGATGATAAATTTGTTAACTTTTGCTTTGTATTATGAATACGTAGTGGATGTGAGCGAGAAGAGTCGTATGGGTACAAGAGTAAAGTGGGTCGTTAAAGCTTAATATCAAGTAAGAATATGATCAATAACGGCATGCGATCTTCCGCGGGTAGTTTCCTTTCTTGGTGAGTGAGGTGTCACAAGGACAAGTTGGACGATGACGATTGTGAATTCCTTGCTCAATATTGTTCCGTGTTACAATGCGGGCAGTAAGGTCACGAGTGAGCGACGGTATATGTGGGTGAGTGCGGAAGTGCTTGATTTTTATAGATCCAGTGAGTTAGGAAAGTTTTTCATGACGGTATATCAATCAGAGAACATACAGACTAATCGTTGAGGATGGAAGAAAGTTTTAACGTGCTTGAGAGAAAGGAGCCCAGAGATCAGAGAATAAATGGGATAATAATTGAGGAAGAGTAGTTGTACAAGTACAGGGGGATCGTGGAACTTTTGGAAATTACGAGCTTGAGCTAAGCACATATAAGGGTTAGATTTGTTCTTCACGACGTCAATTGTGATTGGAAGACGATCACTCATGAAGAAAAAAAGTTAGGAAACAAAATAATTATTCTTAGTGAGTACTGAGTATTACCATATCTGGCGCTTTTGGAGAAATTTGAAGTTTCCATAGATATTAATTAGGGTCGACGGATGTTTCGATGCGATTAATGAGGTTACAAAGGTCAGAGAGTATAATTAGGAGAGTGAGTTAGGCGGTTAAAACCGAGCTCCATACAAATTAGGGTGATGATCTGTGGCGTTAAGAACTGCAGGTGAGAAATTCAGAGAAGAAATAGTTAGGAGGAGTGGTCCAATTTTATTGATCATGGGGCGTATTATTTTACTTTGGGTATTATTCATATAAATATTAGAATTTTTCAAGGTCAGTGATGAGTGAAAAAGAAATTCAAATAATTTTGTGACAAAGGTAGTATAGCGTCAGCTGTCGGTTCAACGATTTTGTCAAACATTATAATAGGAAATTTATATGATTTGTGATCCAAAACTATTATAGAAAATTCGACGTACAAAATTATGGATTCAGTCTTTGGTAAATTGCCTACTGCTCAGTGGTCGGGTGGGTAGGAAAATCTAGAGTTTGGTACGTATAAGGGTTCCGTCCAAAGGACGGGCATTTCTGCTTGTATTATATAAGAGAATTTTCAACTTGAATTTTGAATAATAAATTTAATTTAAATTATTGTTTCGAAGAAAAAAAAAAAAAAAGAAAATCATATAATGTAATTCATATAAGCTTAGTGTTCCAAGTTATATAGGGTATGCCAAAAAGATGTTAACATTCAACCGGGGACCTCCATGAAATTATTGCGGAGTCCTCCCAGTCCTCCCGGAGTTTTTTGTTCAACTGTCAACATCTTTTTTGCGCACCCTTTATATTATACGCCTTTTATGAAAAACGTCAAATGTCAATTTTTTCAAGTTCTTGAAGTAGGTCATGGTCATTGATGACGCTATAAAACGTGACGCTCACGTGATAGAGTTTTCTGACTCATCCTCAGGTCAAAAACTTATCTTTCGACCATATTTTTTTTTTGTGGCAAATGCGCGGAAAGAGCCAAATTTTTCTGTCTGTTGAATAGCAATCCTTGCACGGATAAATCTTTTTCTTTCTAAACTGGACATTTAATAGAGCAAGGAGAAGAGCGAAAGAGCGGTGTGAGTGAGCTCCTCCAAAGCTATTAGCTTGAAATTCTTCAAAGTAGGCTTTTACAACCCAAGGAGGGGGCGAACGGGCGGAGTGAGTGAGCTACCCAAAAACTATTATCTCAAAATACCCTAACTGGAACTATACATCCAGGAGAGCTCTCTAAAAGCTATTAGCTTGAAATAGTTCAAAGTGGACTTGTACTAGACAAAGAAGGGGGCAAACGTGCGGAGCAGAAATTTTTTTTTTGTTTATAGTGACATCTCTCTCAAAATCATTTTTCTAATTCCCTTCCCACTCATACTCTCTAGTCCAAAATCGAAAGAAAAAGTACAGCTTTATGGACCTAATTGTCTTGTTCACAAGGTAAAAGAACTACAGCTTTCAGTTACTACACCCACTATAAAATACAAAATTCTCGCTTCAACCTCTACTGCTTGAAGGCATTCAAAATTACGGCGCAAATTCTTTATTCTCTCTCATTCTGGTAATAAAATATGGAGTCTACAAAGCGACGTGATGGGGGACTGAAATTCTATCGTTCTGTATAAACGCACCTAGGGACTCCTCGTTGTCAATTAAAACGTGAATTGCGTGAATCGAGTCGATCTTCGCTCTTTCGCTTAAAGGGTACCGAAAGGAACGACGAAGCGGTATTATCAAATTGAAAAAGTAAGTCGCACTATAACAGCAGCTTCTTAAACACGTACGAGTATGACGACAGTAATTTTTTGACGTTTCGCCCACTTTTTCGCTTCGAACGCCTAATTAAGCGATAGTTGATTCGGGTTCAAAGGAAGAAAGTATACAGGCTCCACAAAGCCTTTGTACTCGAAAATTAAATGCATCAAAGGAGTATATGTATTGCTAATGTAATACTCCTTCGTCATATTCAATAGTATAAAGAGGTACAAAATGAACAAGAAAAGTGATTTATAATAGCAGAATATTGGACAATTTTTTGTAGCTGGCGCACAGAAAGGTTCTTCAGAGACAACGAAGGCGTCAATATTACGTAATTTGATAGTTATTCGAGCGTGTAGCGGGTCAGAAATTATCGCTATCTCAAATCGATAAAATCAATCGAAATTTTTCGTGTAATCGAAGTGCTACACGGGAGATTAGGGAATATATTTCAGGTGAAACCTCTCGAGACCTGCTGGACGGATACTTTTGTGGTGGTGATTTTTCAGAAATAGTGCATCACTAATGGCTGTGATACTATATTATCATGTCACGAGTCCTCCAAGTCGGGCAGTTCTAACGGTGCTAACGTTATTGAAAATACCACACGAAATAACAAATATTGATACAGGCAATGAAGACCAGATGAAGCCGGAATTCTTGGAGGTATGTGAAAGTCAGAATATTCCTCCTAGAAGGCAGCGAGAATTTTCACAGATATCGGATGTTGTTTTAGATGAATCCGCAGCACACCATTCCAATTCTCAAAGATGATGAAACGATCGTTATAGACAGGTGTGTATGGACGAGAGGGAGGTCGTAAAAATAATACAAAATAACCTCAGGATTCTACTCACCTGTGAGGTCTACAAAGAAAACTAGTACTTTGACAATAGTCTGAAATTTTATATTTTTTTCTACTATTTACAGTCACGTTATCAACGCTTATCTGGTTGAGAAATACGCAAAAGGTAAAGATAAAGAATTGTATCCTGAAGATCCAGCTAAAAGAGCTGTTGTCACTCGCCAATTGCATTTTGATAATGGTGTTTTATTTCTTGCTTATCGGAGAGTAAAAGTAAGTTTAATAACAAGATTGTTTGTCTATTCGGCATCAGAGGGATATTTTCCTCGAATTGTGTTACCCAGGATAAGTATTGGACTTCGAGTCTTTTTTTGTTTAGACAAAACATGGGTACAAATACACCATTAATTTTAAGCAAAAATTTGGAATATTGTCGACCGCGAATCAACCCAAAATAGCTAGAGGTCGACTTTCAATCTTCTTCCTCACAAGCACACGCTCAAAATCATTGACTTCGAAGAAATATTGTTGAAAAACTAAAAAAAAACATCTTTAGTTTTGAGTTGCAATCAGCGTTCACTTATAAGTACTTTATACGTAATTTACACAGGCGAGCGCTAGCAAATCTACAATAT